>JAUNZM010000070.1:0-2400000 GCA_033459285.1 Clamator glandarius
AATCCCAATCCAGACCCCCATAGACCTTGTGAGTGTCTGATTGGGCAAGTAAGTCCTCACAACCACTTCACCTCTTGGATCAATCAAGAAGCTCTCGTTCTCGCTCCTCTTACGGCTCCTGAGTAATATACACACAAGGAAACAACTTCCCTTACTATTAAAGACTGACGGCACATCTAAGTAGCGCTCAGCCCTTGTCCTCATCCTTTGTCACAGTTGTCCCCTTTGCATCCAGTAAGGTCTGAATATTCTCCCTGGTCCTCCTTTTACTCTTAATGTATTTATAGAATGGGGTTTTAATTACGTTTCACCAATTTGGCCAATCTGATCTCTAGTTGGGCTTCAGCCCTCCTGATTTTTCCTTTGCATGATCTGACTCCCTCCCTGTAGTCTATCCAAGATGCCTGTCCCTTCTTTCAAAGTTCATAGACATTTCTTTTCTTTTTGATGTCCACCCCATATCTCCCTTCTCAGCCAAGCTGTTTTTTTTTCACTGCCAGCTCATTTTCCAGCAGATGGGATGGCTTGCTCCTAAGCAAGCCCCTCAGCACTCATGAAAATAGTTTTTTCATATAGCTGCAGCTTAAATACTTTGGTGGGAAACTTGCTTTTGGCCAGGCAAGCAGTCGGGGAGGAGATGGGGTCAGCACACTCATCCGAAAACAGAGTCGGATTGAAGCTGCGGTGAAGCTCCTCCAAAATATACTCTCAGAGAGAGGAATTGTTTATGAAAAAAATCCTCCTTTCCAAAAGAGCCCCTCGGCTGTGTCACTGGATGATTCATTCAGTGAAAATTCTGAGCACTCAACACCACCTGAGCATTCCACGTTTAGACAAGATTTTGAAAAGATGATGGAAAAATTGGAAGAAATTCGTATTCATCAGGAGAAGGGAAGTGGCCCGTCAGAACCACCTCCACTAGACTATCCTGGCAAGTATTCATGCTCTGAACTGACTGCTCTGCTCCAAGCACCGACAGGGTTTGATACTGTGGGAACTGTCAGGGGAGGGAAGGTGTCGGGGACGCTCTGGCAGGGGGTAATACGGGATGCAGTTTTAGAAGGAGTCACTATGGAAGCTTATCCTGTCTTACTTAATACACAAGCGGGAGGGAGTGAGTGGGATCCATTTGATTGGAAATTGTTAAAGGAAGTTAAGGCTACATATACGCAGTATGGCTTACAATCGCCATTTACACAAAGCCTTTTAGATTTTATATTTACGGGTCATATGGTTTACAATCGCCATTTACACAAAGTCTTTTAGATTTTATATTTACTGGTCATACCCTTTGTCCTGCAGCTATTCGACAGCTAGTTATGTTGATATTGTCTCCCTCCCAATGTCTTGCTTTTTATCAGACTTGGGAGCATTTGTGTGATCAGGAAGCGGCCAAATACTGTTGGGACGAAAGGGCACTGCCTCATCATGCCCCTGAGCTCTGACCCCTGTTTGAAACAGAGGTTGCTTATGAGGGAGAGGATAGGATTAGAGTTTCTCAGCACAAACCTGAGGGACCTTACAGTCCAAGAATTCTTTTGCCATTGGATGCAGCCCCAGAGTCCGAGAGAGTGGCTCAGCAGCAGGGTCCTGTTGGTGAAACAGAAGGCATCACATCGCCGCTTTTAAACGGCAATGGCGGGTGTTGTGAGATTGGTTTTTCTAGTTCGGAGCATGAGGCTCATTGTTTTTGGAAGGAGGGGGTGGTGAAATGAGATCCTATTCCCGATTCTGACCCCGAACTCCAACCCCTGATTATTATTAATGACAGGGTGGCAAAACCTGATCTTGCTCTTGATGCAGATCCTGATTTCAAACTCCAGCCCCCAATTATTATTAATAAGGAGGAGAAGTCTGAAACCTCTGCTGTAGGGAAAGCAAATGCATGTGCCCTAAGGGAGCTGGCTGGATTGCAGGAGCTTGAGGGAGTACTATGCTTTGTGATTCAAGCAGAATTCTACTGGGGTGGAGGAAATAGATTTTGGGAGCAGAATGATGCGATTGAAATCTCTATTGCTCCCTTTGGACAGAGGACCAGCCCCCCACCCCTGGCTGAGAAAATTAGTGGAGCTATAGTTAGCCGAGCCAAAAAGCAGGTGGGTTTACTTTGCACTGCTCACGAAAACCAAACAAGGGTATTTATTGGCTACTTTCTCCCTTAGCAAATCAAAATACTGCCAAGGACAGCCTGTCCAGGGAAGCCTCCCAAATTTAGAGAGGCAACCCTTACTTTAAACAAAATAAATACATAGTGGATTGAGGCATTATTAGGGTGAGATTTGTTGTCTCAAAAGGGGACACTATTGGTATCAAATTTTGGGGAGCAGCTACTGATGAGCAGCCAGAAAACCCACACTGAAACTCACGTGGCTTGTTAATTCTCCTGTATGGGTAGATCAGTGGCCGCTATCTCATGATAGGCTACAGATAGTGACACAATTAGTCGATGAGCAACTACAAGCAGGGCATATAGTACCTTCAACCAGCCCATGGAACACTCCAATTTTTACTATTCTGAAAAAATCTGGAAAATGGCGTTTGTTACACGACCTTAGGGCAATTAATGCCGTTATGCAGGATATGGGGGCATTACAACCTGGCCTACCATCTCCAGTAATGATACCCAAGGATTGGAATTTGTTTATAGTGGACCTGAAAGATTGTTTTTTCACAATCTCATTGCATCCAGAAGATTCGGAAAAGTTTGCTTTCTCGCTTCCAGCTATTAATAAGCAGGAACCTGCAAAGTGCTTTCAATGGGTAGTATTACCCTAAGGCATGAAAAACTCTCTGACAATATGTCAAAATTTTGTTGCTTGGGCATTGCAACCTCTTAGACAAAAATATCCCTTTTTATTGGTGTATCATTACATGGATGATATATTAGTGGCTGAAGAGCATTTGGAAGCTAACTGGGTTTTAACAGACTTAAAACGTATGCTAGAACAAAAGAGCTTCAAAATAACTCCAGAAAAAATACAAAAATCATCTCTGTGGAATTATTTGGGGTGGCAAATAACCAATAACATAGTGAAGCCCCAGAAGGTGACTATACATACTAACATAAAAACATTGACCGATGTCCAAAAGTTAATGGGAGATATCCAGTGGGTCCAACCACTGTCACAAATTACAAATGATGATCTTCAGCTGTTAATGGAGTTGTTAGGAACCACTTGTTCAACAGATGATAAACGACATTTAAACAATAGTCAAAAAGAGGCATTGGATAAGATAGTGGAGAAAATCTTAATGGCTAATGTAACTTGTTATGTGGCAGATAAGCCACTGGAGTTAGTGTTAGTTAACTCGGGTCAAAATTGAAAACATCCTTTAGGTCTTTTGGGACAAACAGAGCAGAAGTTTCAAATCATAGGATGGATATTTTTACCATATCAGCCGAAAAATACTGTGGTCACTAGACTGGAGCTTTTTGGTCAATTGATAATGAAAGGTAGAAAGAGGTGTTTAGAGTTATCTGGAACTGAGCCTTTTTGCATTTATTTACCAATTAACAAAGGATATTTAAAGTGGCTTATGGAACATTTGTCTGACATAGCAATTGCATTAGCAGGCCTTACAGGAGATATTGCTAACGTGTTTCCACCCAGTAAAATTTTACCCTTAATACAGTACCAAACCTTTGAACAGGTACCAATGCGCTCTGAAACACCGGTGGGAGGTGTAACATTTTTCACAGATGCTGGCAAAAAAACTGGTAGGGCCACCATCACATGGCAAACACAAGAAAAATGGAATCATATGTTACTGTTCAAACAACCAGGTGACTCGTTGCAGACGATGGAATTACGAGCAGTGGTATGGGTATTTCAACAATGTACTTCACAGCCTCTCAATACAGTTTCTGCCTCACTGTATGTTGTGGGCACACTTTGTAGAATAGAATGAGCTATGATAAGAGAAGTTAAAATACGGTGTTACATGCTTTACTGTTGCAATTGCCATACCTGTTGGAGCAACGAGAGCATAACTTTGGGTGATCAGGCCCAGTCAACACGGGTTCATGAAAGGCAGGTCTTGCCAGAGTAATCTGATCACTTTCTATGACCGAGTGACTAAACTCTTGGACGAAGGAAAGGCTGTGGATGTGGTCTTCCTGGACTTCAGTAAAGCCTTTGATACAGTTTCTCATAGCATTCTGCTTCAGAAACTGTCGGCCTCTGGCCTGGACGGGTGCACACTCTCCTGGGTGAAAAACTGGTTGAATGACCGGGCCCAGAGGGTGGTGGGAAATGGAGTTAAATCCAGCTGGAGGCCAGTGACAAGTGGGGTTCCTCAGGGCTCAGTCCTGGGTCCAGTCCTGTATAATGTCTTTATCAATGACCTGGATGAAGGCATCGAGTGCACCCTTAGCAAGTTTGCAGACAACACCAAGCTGGGTGGAAGTGTCGATCTGCTGGAAGGTCGGGAGGCTCTGCAAAGGGACCTGAACAGGCTGGACTGCTGGGCTGAGACCAACGGCATGAGGTTTAACACGGCCAAATGCCGGGTCCTGCACTTGGAGCACAACAACCCTATGCAGTGCTACAAACTAGGAGAAGCCTGGCTGGAAAGCTGCCAGGAGGAGAAGGACCTGGGGGTGCTGGTTGACAGCCAACTGAACATGAACCAGCAGTGTGCCCAGGTGGCCAAGAAGGCCAATGGCATCTTGGTTTGTATCAGAAACGGCGTAACCAGCAGGTCCAGGGAGGTTATTCTCCCCCTGTACTCGGCACTGGTGAGACTGCACCTCGAGTACTGTGTTCAGTTCTGGGCCCCTCACCACAAGAAGGATGTTGTGGCTCTGGAGCGAGTCCAGAGAAGAGCAACAAAGCTGGTGAAGGGGCTGGAGAACAAATCTTATGAGGAGGGGCTGAGAGAGCTGGGGTCATTTAGCCTGGAGAAGAGGAGGCTGAGGGGAGACCTTATTACTCTCTACAACTACCTGAAGGGAGGTTGTGGAGAGCAGGGAGCTGGCCTCTCCTCCCAAGTGGCAGGGGACAGGACGAGAGGGAATGGCCTCAAGCTCCGCCAGGGGAGATTTAGGCTAGAGATTAGGAAAAAGTTCTTCACGGAGAGGGTGGTTAGGCATTGGAACGGTCTGCCAAGGGAGGTGGTTGAGTCACCGTCCCTGGAGGTGTTTAAGGTTAGGGTAGATGAGGTGCTTAGGAACATGATTTAGGGATTGGTGGGAATGGTTGGACTAGACGATCCAGTGGGTCTCTTCCAACCTGGTTATTCTGTGATTCTGTGATTCTGTGATCTATCCTTCACATAACTTCATAGAGGCATTTGACATAGGATTTAGTCTTTTCATTGACACAGCAAAATCATACTAAAGATAAATCTGGACCATCATGGACAAATTATTTCTTTGTATTTTTTTCCCAGTGATCATGAGGAGCAAATTTCAAATAATGAAATTGGAGAGCAGCATGTCATATATTATAATCTTGCAAATACTTCACCATGGTTTCTCCATCGCACTAGGATGATTTCTCACAGGTCTGGAAATTTAAAGTGGTCATGAAGTGGCTAAATATAGCCAACAAAGAATTCCTTTTCATAAAAGTAAACACTTTATCTAGCTGACACCTCTGTACCCTGTTATAACTGTCTGTTTTGACAGCTGTCCCTAAGTTTTGGTGTTTAAGTGTACCTGAGAGGAATGAAGGAAACAAACAGGGGACATGGAAGTTACTTGGAGATGTGAAAAGCTCTCTGGGGTGCAAAAATTCTTCATAAGTGTATTTTCAGATGCCATCATCCCCAGTGCCAAGTTTGGTGTTCCAAGACACGTTAGTATCCAATCTAACACAGGTTTTTGGAATAAGATGATTTCTAATCACCACAGAATATGTTTCTGGTCCACAAGTATACCATCTACACTACAAGGATCAAGCAGTTGGACATGAAAAGAGTGGACATGAAATTTGCTATCGTTTTACTTCTGGATGCTGTAAGGACAGAAACTGCTTACTGCCCCAGTTTCCCACTAAAATTTCCCATGTTTATGTGAAAACACCGTGTATATTACTTTAGTAGCTAAACTATAATGGAATAAATAGCTATTCCTTTCCTCTTCAAGTTCTCCAAATGTAAAAGGTCAGTATTGACTGCATGCAAAATGATGATTGTTTTAAGTCAATAGTTGAATCATGTCAGGATTTCCCTCTCTTCTTTTTCTTTGAATACATGTCAGACAGGGCTTAAATTACAGAGATATTTATGTTTAACAACAATGTAAGAAATGCACAGTAAGAAGTAAGGCACTTTCGTAAGGTAGCTGTTAAGGTAATACAACAGAAACAGCTAATGGTTTCAACTTTTCTGCAGAGCGACAACATATTTCTACACTGATCGAAAAGAGAGAATGCTCAGCCTCATGGGTAAAGGCCCATGAAACTTTTCCAGGTTGTGTACTTTTCTTTCCCTTTCCCTTTCCCTTTCCCTTTCCCTGTCCCTTTCTCTTTCCCTTTCCCTTTCCCTTTCCCTTTCCCTTTCCCTTTCCCTTTCCCTTTCCCCTTCCCCTTTCCCTTCCCCTTCCCTTTCCCTTTCCCCTTCCCTTTCCCTTTCCCTTTCCTTTTCCCTTTCCCTTCCCCTTTCCCTTCCCCTTCCCTTTCCCTTTCCCCTTCCCTTTCCCTTTCCCTTTCCCTTTCCCTTTCCCTTTCCCTTTCCCTTTCCCTTTCCCTTTCCCTTTCCCTTTCCCTTTCCCTTTCCCCTTCCCCTTTCCCTTCCCTTTCCCTTTCCCCTTCCCTTTCCCTTTCCCTTTCCTTTTCCCTTTCCCTTCCCCTTTCCCTTCCCCTTCCCTTTCCCTTTCCCCTTCCCTTTCCCTTTCCCTTTCCCTTTCCCTTTCCCTTTCCCTTTCCCTTTCCCTTTCCCTTTCCCTTTCCCTTTCCCTTTCCCTTTCCCTTTCCCTTTCCCCTTCCCTTTCCCTTTCCCTTTCCCTTTCCCTTTCCCTTTCCCTTTCCCTTTCCCTTTCCCTTTCCCTTTCCCTTTCCCTTTCCCTTTCCCTTTCCCTTCCCCTTCCCCTTCCCCTTTCCCTTCCCCTTCCCCTTTCCCTTTCCCTTTCCCTTTCCCTTTCCCTTTCCCTTTCCCTTTCCCTTACCCTGTGCCTTTTCTTCCAGAAAATAAAAAAAAAAATCAATGCATTCTAAGGCGCAAAGTCCTTACCTTTGCAATCCATGGATTACCAAGGTGTTTATACTTCTTTTCTTCAGAATACCCAGCGTGTGTCAGGAGGTATGATTACAGCACAGTGAGAAACACTAAATTAGATATATATCCTTCTTTACACTTGTTTTTCACTTTCCTGGAAATGCTACAAAGTTGCATCTCTGACTGTTATAAGCCAGTATCGTTTCTTTCCTTAGCTTATTTATCTCTGCCCTCATACCTTCCTCTTGTTTACATCTTCTGTCCAAATTATGTTTTTTGCATCTCTTACTTTGTCTTTTCTTCTGCTTTATCCACCATATATTTCTCTTTTCCATTGTGTTCTCTCTCTCTCCTTCATCCCCAAACTGTATAACATTTCATTCAATAGAGTAGACTGTATAGAAGTAATCCAATGTACAACTCTGCAAAAGCGTAAAGAAGGATTTCTTTGTAAAAGCATTTTGCCTGCTACATTTGTAATATAAAGTTTAAGGTAAAAAAGTCAGAATCAGTTCTATTTTGAAAACTGTTTTTGCTCAAAAGCTGATGTACACCAATCTTTCTAAGTGCAAATTTTCAAAAGCCTGGGCTGAAGTCATGTCTTGCATTTGCAGTTACCTAAATACATATTATTATGTCAAGATCACTCCTGTCAAGAGACATGTATCAGCCCATAAACTCTAAAAAAAGTCTTGAATAATCTTCATATTTAATGAGTCAGCTTGGGTTGTTTCTTTTTTAAAACATGGATTCTCCACCGTAAAGGGATGCACAGAAATTCAGTTCTGGAGAAAGAGCAACTAATGCCCTTCCCACAGCAGTCCTGTTAAAATGAACCTGGATCAGAGGAGCTGAGAAGACAACAATGAATAGAATGCCTTCATAAGGCCACTTCACACAAACCACTGTGCTTTTCAGTGACATCTGAAATGAACAAAAGGATAAGGTCAATATCTGAGTATGATGATAGGTCCCATGAGGCAAAGACGAAAAGGGCATATTTGCTCACTGCTGCAGTGTAGGCTTCCCAGAACAATGCTTGGGACAAATACCCTGAAGTAAAGCAACTCTTTAAAACTCAACAGGCAAACACATTCCACTGACAGAAAATCATAGCTTGTAAAGCTCTCCAGCCTTTTAGATTGTCTCAGCATTTCTGACAGCATGTGATAAGAAAGGCTGTTTGTAGTTTCATATTAAATATAAGATCAGGTCTTATGATGTTTCTCATTCTGGAATGCACCTTACATGTGTTTTTTCATAAATGTCCCCCAAAACTTCAGCCATAAATTCATCCACCAAATCCCACACTGACACACAAATGCATTCATGTGCAGATTATTGAAAAAAAGGTTACAGCTGCATAAAAAATATGAAGAAAACACAAACCATTCTTGTCACAGGTTGCAGAAGGTGTAAGTGATTTCTAGCTTTCACAAATGAAAACACAGTTTTCAAAGGTGGAAGAGAGTCATCTTTATGTTTCAATAGTCTTAGAACAGACTTGAAATTCTGGCAGTTTCTTGTTTCATACAACAGATAGCACTTTGCTACAAATCCTGCAGTATCTGTGGATCCAGCATTCACATAATCTACCTACTATTGAGTGAGTTTCAAAAAGGTCCGAGTGTCTCCTATGGTCTTCCAACATTGTTATTGCCAATGATGTTGTCACAGCTGTGGCAGCACCCTATAGCATTGCTCACAGGCTGGGGTCCCAAAGTGTGTAGTGGTTTATTTTGACCTGCAGAGCCAGCCAGCTGCATTGTAGGAAAGTTGAACTGTGACTTTCCATCATTAAAATAATGTAGTGCAATAATTAATTTTTTGACCCAGAGCTATTTGAGTTACTCCTTTTTTCAGGCAACAATCTCCACTGTGCCATCTGACTTAATTTCTTTCCCTTTACTTTCACCTCTGACATGAGTCTGCTTGTAGGGAGTAGACTTTCTTTCCTGAAATCTGATCAGAAATGGGCAGGACACACACATAGTATGCTCTCATCATCTTTGTAGTATTAGATTTGCTTCAGGTGCTCACATACACTGTACTTCAGCTACAAGAAAAGGGAGACTCCACAGCACATATGCTTTGGTGTCAACTGGAGCATCAGGCTTAAGTGCCACAGTCTGGTCATGCTTCTTTGTTTCAACCTGGAGTAACAAAAACATGATCAGGACAAGGGGCAGCAGCTTCTGCGTGAGCAAGCTGTTGTGTTAGAGTGCAGTAGAAAGAGTGGAGCCATAGGTGAGGAAGGGGTTGAATAAAGTACCTGATCATTTAGAATATCCTACCACCAGGACCATTAGGACAGCCCAAAGAACAGTAGTCTTGCTCAACTTCCCTGTCACAAAGAAAGTTTTCACCAAGGCTGGAGAACATAGAACTAACAGTAGTGAAAAAAAAATCCAGTTAGAAATTCTCTGCAATGGGATTAAAGACTGAGAAGCAGGATTAAACTGGCTGCAGTAAAATACTAAAACCCTGAAGCTGGCATTGTAGGAGACAACAAACAAACAAACAAAAAAAGAAAACCTTATTTACGATTCACTAAGGAGGTATTGATAGAAATTAATTCTATGAATTATCAAATGTAGAGGAAGAGTTAAACAAAATCTTCAGCAAAATGACACAGACAACACCTTTGTTATCAATGTTTGCCACCCACAACCACCACAAAACAGAAAAAGAATAAAGGATAAATATGAAACATAAGTACTGTACTGCAAATGCATGCTTTATTTTGCCAACTGGAATTTTACTTGTACATATGAGCAGCATTACCTTGCCAACCCGTTGCTCCAGTACTGCCACAGGCAGAGTCTCAGCTGTTGTTTTCCACAGTATGTCTTTGAATGAAAATCTGGCCTTCTTCTCTACTGAGGAAGGTGCAAAGTTCACAGCCAGCTGTGTGCATTATGAAGCAAGTTCAGCAGACTTTGTCTGAGCTTCTTCTTATGGTACAGATCTCCAGACAAAGACCAGGGGAGTGTTATTAGTCTCTGTCATGATTCTTAGAGAATGGATGAGGTGAAGAAGGATGGATGAATGAAACTTCAAAGGAAAGGTTTCCACAATCATCCCAGGCAGACACCCAATTTCTCTGTTGGGATCATTACACTATCCACCATCTCCATACGAAATATAACCCTTCTAAATGACGACAGATCTGAGAAATTTGTTCTACCAAACAGTAATTTGGATTTATACTCTATTGTGAAATAAACATGTGGGTGAAGTCATATTACATGCAACAAGAAGGCTGTTTATCCTGCTGATAATCTCTAAGAAAAGAAAGACCTTTACTTTTGGACTCTCTCTATGTTTTCCTCTGTGAGTTCATTTATAATCTTCATATATGCACTTATGGGGAGGCATTTTTCAGAAAAGAAGAGAAGTTAGTGGACATTGTTTGGTTTGGGTTTTTTTATTTTCTCCTTATTTACTTATGGTACAGCTGAGAACTTATTAACTGGTCAAGAGGAGTAGTGGGATTTTTTACTTTATTTGATACTTTCATGGTAAACTATCTTATTGGACTCCTTTATCTCTGAAAATTATAACTGACCTTACTTTTTTAACTAATCTGTAGTCTTGGATTTATTTTACAATGTTGTGTTTGGAATTTCTACTATTCATAATGTGCTAGTCATTGATTTGGTGGTATTTCTTGAGTATCTTAGCCAACAGAATGATGAATCTTCCAATTGAATCTTTCCTTTTTGAACATTTTAACATTTTATTTTAAAACCCTGCTCAAAGTTGGGAGGAAAATGAATGCAAAAGATTTGTGAAAAGAGTTTGAAATGTATTTACACAATTTGTTTAACTGTGTACTGTAGAATCTGTATCAAGAGAAAATGGTAAAATTAGGTCTTAGATGAAATCAAAATGCATTTGTTAGTGGAAATCTATTTTAAAAGGAAGCAAAATTTCTCTTCAAGCATTCATGTAAAGAAGTTTTTGTTCACGTTACTGTGGAGCTTCCTGTGTTCCAATTTGTACCTGTTGCCCCTTGTCCTGTCACTGGCCACTGCTCAGAAAAGGCTGGCCCTATTTTCTTGACAGCTGCCCCATAGCATTGATAAGATCCCCTTTCAGTCTTCTTTTTTCCAAGGTAGACAGGTTGAGCTCACTCAGCCTCTCTGTATAAGAGAGATGCTTCAGTCCCTCTGGTCATCTTCGTGGCCTCTGCTGAACTCTCTCCAGTAGTTTCTGAATCCAGAAGTAATATTACACTGGTCAAAGACAACAACAAATATTGAAACCAATTTTATCTATCTATAACATATCTGTATAGGATGGGGGATAAGTGAATTTTTTTTTAATAATATTATAAGTTAAGAGCTAGAAAATTAATAGGAGAAGCCAAAGAATGTAGGGAGACACACTTAAATCTCATCATTAAGACCAATTAGAAGTGATCTTGGACTCTTGAGACACTTGTCAGTTGCTTTACTTGATCTTGCAACTCTATTTGAGAAAGAAAAAACAAATCTAGGACTGCAGTTCTTTGGGCCACTAAGTTCATTGTCTCTGAATACAGGTCCATCAGTAGAAGAAAATTAAAAAAGCAAACAATAATCATGAAGAAAGGATGAGATTGTTCTGTGAACATTTCATTTCTGTATGTATGAGGAGGAAAAGCGATGGCTTTAATGTCACAGATCATGATGATGACATAAATGCCTTTTCAACAGTAACGCATGAAAATGTTAAGCCCATCTTAAAACCGTAGTAGTCTGAAGAGTTTTTTCATAAGTGGGCACAGTTAAACTGAAATCCTCTGTTTAAGCTCCTGATCAATATATCTGGGACAGAGTCTTGGAACTCAGTGGATGTCAGAAAACTACAAGACAGAAAAAAATTACATTTTTAGAAGGACAAATGAGATGATCTGTCCTGATGTAGATCACCAACTAAGTGATGGAACAACCAATTCAGGAGAATGAATGGGTGGTAATATAATTCATATCAATAAGTATGGATTATGGGAAATAAATCTTATTTTATTAACTCTTATATTTTTTCATGAAATTAGGTAGTAGACCTAGCACCACCTTACATTTGATGGAGAAGAGAACACTTTAAGCATACTAAAATCTGGCTAGCTGCTCTTTCACAAGACATCTTTATAAACAAGCAATTATCCCTGAAAGGTGATATTGCTATAAGAGTCCAGCAAATAGTCATCTAATCTGAACATGATTTACACTCTCCAGCACAGAAATTTTGTTCCTTCACAACCTAGGTAGCACAGGCAAAGATTTACAGTCTCTCCTCACAGAAATCCAGCGACACACACAGAGCAATTTGTTACTACTTTACAGGACAGACCATGCACCACGCACAGTGCCTTACAGCATGTTGTGCTAGCAAATGCATTAGACCTTCTAGTGGTGGCAGGAAAGGAGAGCATGGAGAGATGTTTTTCCATCATTTCCAGAAGGATATTCCAAACTCTAAGTTAAATAAAATATAGCAATACTTCACTTGACTCAACAAAGACTAACACAAATTAAAAAACATGGAACAGATAGTAATCAAGAAAGGAGTAAATATCTGCTTGTTGCTTAGGCATATATGATTTGATTTAGAAGAATTAGTAATACAAGCAAGAGGATAAATAATATGCGAGACCTTTAGATGAATGAACCAGGGAATGCATGTAGCAGTTCAAGGCTATTTAATAAAAGAGTATCTTATTCCCATCAACACGTATGATTTTAGAGTATCTTGTAGAAATACTGCTCAGGCTTCCCATTGAGAACAGAGATTTTCATCCTGAAAAGCAGATTAGTCAGTGAACACAGCATTAAGGTAGAAATGAAAAATATAATCCAAAAGATCTTGTCTACTAATTCTTAAACATTGAAGTACAGTACAAAACTCTTTTGAAAAAATGTTTCCTAAATGAATGTTAAACTCCCAGGGGTTATCCAGGGAGCTATATATTACACTGACATTAACATCAAATGGGTTCATCTTGGTTAATGTTCTTACAGTGAATGCCAAAGCAAT
Source organism: Clamator glandarius (assembly GCA_033459285.1). NCBI lineage: Eukaryota > Metazoa > Chordata > Aves > Cuculiformes > Cuculidae > Clamator > Clamator glandarius. Next base: position 13,180 of record JAUNZM010000070.1, read on the forward strand.
TCATCACAAGTGGCTGCATATGGTAAAGTATTAACACATTTCAGCAGGAAAATACCCTTTGAATGTCATGGTTCCAGCACTTGGGACCTGTGATGAGTTCAAGATGTGTGACACAAACCACTATCATATTTTCAAATGCTGTCTCACAAGTGAGAGATTGATTTGGTGTCTTTTAAGTAGGTATGCAAATATTGAATTACTTGTCAAAAGTTCACAGTGTATCGAGAGTGATCAGTCATATGAAAATTAAAGATGAGTAAGTCTTCATAAAATTAAATTTTTAAACTGAAAAGACCACCTCTATCCCAGAAATCACATTTGGGAGGAATTTTTTTACTCCTACCAGATATTTTCAGATTGTCCAGATTTTAGTAAACTCATTCCAGAAGCAATAATTTTAAAACTGAAAAACTCATGTGATTAAGAGCTGCCCTGCAGAGAAGAACCTGGGGGTGCTGGTGGATAAGAAGCTCAACATGAGCCAGCAGTGTGCACTCACAGCCCAGAGGGCCAACTGTATCTTGGGCTGTACTTGAAGAACCATGGTCTAGGGAGGTGATTCTGCCCCTCTATTCCTCTCTTGTGAGACCTTATCTGGAGTATTGTTTCCAGTTCTGGAATCCTCAATGTAAGAAGGATATGGAATTGTTGGAACAGGTCCAGAGGAGGGCTACAAAGATGATCAGAGGGCTGGAGCACCTCCCATACAAGGACAGGCTGAGGGAATTTGGCTTGTTCAGTCTGGAGAAGAGAAGTCTCTGAGAAGACCTTATAGTGACCTTCCAGTACCTGAAAGGGGACTGCAAAAAAGCTGGGGAGGGACAGTTTACAAAGGTTTATAGTGATAGGACTAGGGGCAGTGGGTTTAAACTGGAGTGAATCCAATTTAGGCTGGACTTCACTGTGAGAGTGACGAGGCTCTGGAACATGTTGCCCAGGGAAGTTGCGGCTGCCTCATCCCTGGAGATGTTTAAGGCCAGGTCAGATGGGACCTTGGGCAGCCTGATCTAGTGGGATGTTTCCCTGCCCATGGCAGGGAGGTTGAAACTAGATGATCTCTAAGGTCCCTTCCAACCCAAACTATTCTATGATTTGGAATAAAATGCAGTCTGGCAAATTGCATCCATGATGATGGTGAAAATACGTTATTTTGTATACTTTTACTTGAATATTTTATTTTTTGTCTAAGAGTTAAACCACTGATATACAGATTTTTCTCTCATATTTGAAAGAACAATGGGAGACTCAGAAAACACCAACACTTTCCTACAACCTTTTAGCTGAGACAGGTTTTATTTCATGGCTCTCTAAATTGTACAAAATGGAAGACACTGACTTGGCCCCAGCCTCTGCAAAAGATGTCATATGCTTTCTGTTCACAAATCTTCATCTGACTGTGATACAGATTCATTTGTACCAACAGTCTGGAAGGCTCCTGTTCTCCATTTTGGCTTAAATCACTTAATGAACAGATTATGAGGAAAACTTTACATATTTTTCTTCTTTTCTGTTACTAGAACATAACAAAGTGCCTGCAGCCTTGTTGGAATTAGAAATTCTCTCAGGGGTCTCCTTAGGACCTAGCACCTTCATAGCAGAAGCACAACAGTGATTAAAAAATTATAAATGGCACAACCTGCACTAATTCAGTATTTAGAAAGAGTCTCAGCCAGTTCCACGTGTGGACAAACAGTCCGGTGATTTTTCTGATGTGGAAAATCTAGCCACTATCAATAATTCATTTCCTTTGCATTTAGTTTAAGCTGTAGTAGAGAACAAAAAAAAATAAATAAAATGGAAGATTTCATAACATTCTTTCCCAAATTTGACCTCTTATCCTGGGGCCTTGTAGCTCTACCTGGGAAAAATAGCCACAGGGGAACATCGGTCATCACAGCTATGCTGAGAAAGGATGCATATTTCTGGGAAGAGATACTACAACAGTCTCATCTCCTCATTTTGTGGCCAACATACGTCACTGTAAATGCTCTATATTTTGGCTAAGAGGAATTGAGTGTTTACATCATGTGGAACTACCAGAACTAGCTCTGTCCCGGCTGGTGTGTCTAGACAGTGCTGTCATACTGGTGAGTTAGCTCAGGACACAGAAGCATTACAACTGCTTCAGCCTGACACTGTGTCTGAGGCAATTAATCTTGCTTTGCAGCAGGACCAATCGGTCCAGGGGAAGTACAAGGCTGACCACTAGTATCAAGACCAAAGCTAGTTTATTCAAGGCTTTTGTAGTTATATCTGTATGTTGCTGCACTGTGTAGCATAAACGCGTCTATAGTAAAATGCATGGGAAACTCCAAAAGCATGAGGCTGTGTGGCCTGAATTTCATCTACATTAAGGTCCTGGAGTAAAGCAGTCTTAGTGTAGGCATGAATGTAACCATCTTTGGGAGAGGAAGAGGCTAACAGCCAGGATCTTGAGAAGGAGCCTTGGGATCTTTGTATGTTTTAGGGCAGTATGGAGATAATGGACAGTGAAACTGAAAATTGGTTGTGTTTTTCTTTTATGGGGTATTTAGCAAAAGCTCATATAGCTGAAAATTCACCCCACATTAAAAAACATTAAAACCCCAACATTTGTTTATGGACCAGATGAATAATCTGACCCAGGTGGCTGTCCAGCTACAGGATTGTTTGTACAACCACAGGGGAACGACCTGGGCAGGGAGCAGGCAGTGAGACAGACCTGCTCTATGGAGGCAGTCTGAGGTGAGTCTGAGCACTGTGATTTACAGTCATGGTGACCTGCAAGGAAAGGAAACCTACAAAAGTGAACAAACCATAGGTGAACAACTTTGTTTATAAGCCTGTAAAAAAAAAATCATACAATCACCAAATTGGAAAACACCTCTTGGATCATCAAGTCCAACCATTCCTATCTGCCACTAAACCATGTCCCTGTCTTTCAAATACGACCAGGGATGGTGACTAAACCACCTCTCTGGGCAGACTGTTCCAGTGCCCAATGACCCTTTCCATGAAAAAATACTTTCTGATATCCAGTCTGAACCTCCCTTGGTGGGGCTTGAAGCCATTCCCCCTTGTCTTGTCTCCTGCCACCTGGGAGAAGAGGCCAGCTCCCTCCGCTCTACAACCTCCTTTCAGGTACTTGCAGAGAGCAATGAGGTCTCCCCTCAGTCTCCTCTTCTCAAGACTAAACCACCTCAGATCCTTCAGCTGTTTCTCATAAGACTTGTTCTCCAGCCCCTTCACCAGCTTTGCTGCTCTTCTCTGGACTCACTCCAGAACCTCAACATCTTTCTCGTAGTGAGGGGCCCAGAACTGAACACAGGATTCAAGGAGCAGTCTCACCAGTGCTGAGTACAGAGGGAGAATAACATCCCTGGACCTGCTGGTTACAGCATTTCTGATACAAACCAAGATGCCATTGGGCACACTGCTGGCTCATATTCAGTCGGCTGTCAACCAACACCCCCAGGTTTTTCTCTTCTGAGCAGCTTTCTAGCCACTCTTTCCTTAGTCTGTAGCACTGCACAGGGTTGTTGTGACCCAAGTGCAGGACCTGTCATTTGACCTTAGATTTTAAAAAATGTAGCTGCATGCTGGTTTTTAATGTTCCAAAGAAATGGCAAACAAATCAAAAATAAACTTTTCTCTTCTACAAGCTGAAAGGCAAACAGGTCTTTCTGACAGAAATCACCATCTCACCATTTAACAGTAACACTTAGGACTTTGATGATTTCTCATCTGATTTTTATTTCCCTGTAAGTAAATGTTGATGTGTTTATTTCAAATAGTGACCCCAAACTCTTTTCCAGCAGAACTTCCATGGTTTTTCAGTGGAGAAACACAAGAAAATTTTTTTTATATTTTTTTTTTTTAAAAAGTAGAAATTTACAATGGATCAAGGAGGACCACTGCATGTTATCTGAAAATAATGAATTTGGTTAATCCTTTTGAGGTAAATCAGTGCTGACTGTTAAAGAGGGCTGGGGCATCATAATATAGTTGAATGAACCTGGGTTTCAAGACCTGTACAGATTTTGAGGTAAAATTGTGTCAAGCAAAAAGGGTTTATTTGAAATATAGGAGCCACAAAGTGAGCTTACACAGAAGTAAATGGTATCTTTTCTTTTTTATGAATCATGCTTTAACTCATTTCTCAAAAAATAATAGCTTAAAGGTGGCAGAGACAGATGATATTTCCTAGATGCTAAATAAGAGACGATGAAAACTTTTACAGAGTTGTCATCACATCACTATCTTACTTGCATGCAGACATGTTTATATTGAAAACAGTGGTCTAAGAAATAGGGTGAGGAAAATAAACACACTGTGTGCTCTGCAGAAAATATTTTCCAGTGGAGCTCTATCAGTGTTTCTTGGGTCCTCATAAAACACCACACTGGTTCCTATTCAGTGTGCTAAGTTTCTTCTTAACCTTTATGTAAGTTCTAGAAGATTTCTAGTGTTTCTTCTCTAATTTGTTTAAAAATAGTCTAGGAAGAACATAGCCAAAATAATAAGCCATGGATGTAAACTATGTGTTTCTAACGACATTAACCTCTGACAGGTGCCTGGATAGTCCACATAGTCAGGGCTCAGCTGATCACCAGATTTGGGAGCAGCAAAATCAGAATAATTTTAACAGCTGGTATTTTCTTATCTTCCCTGGTAGCACAAGGGAATAACCAGTTTCTCTTGCTATCTGGGATTTCTACTTTACAAATGAATCTCTTTCAGTTGCAAGGATCTATGACACTGGCAGTGAGAAACAATCTCCCTCTTTTCTGTGGTGCATCACAGTTATGGCTTTCTGGGCCTTTTGCAAAGCTGCAGTTTGTCAGAGTGTGCTTTGTATTGTTATGAATGAGGATTTAGTATTTTGATGGCATTCCTGGATCAAATATCTTTCACATGACATCCTGAGGTGCTGGAAGAGCATAATTACTCTTCATTTGTCTAGTCAGGCCCTGTGTTCATATGAAATGCAAACATAACAAACAATACTTACCTTCTCTCTTAATTTTTCTTTATTCACCAAGCTCCAGTGTCACTCTGTCTCTTTCACAAGCTCTTGAAGATGAATCAAAATTAATGCCACAGCCGTGCCTGTCCTGCAAAGATCTATCAAAATCATCCCTGCTACCCTACCGAACCTGCTATTCTTCTGGGATCCCCATGGACTAACAGGACTGCCGCCACTGACAAAATTAATCAGGCTTCCTCATCTTTGTTAAATGTTTGAAACAAAGTGCAGAACAGAGTTCGATCCATAACCACTTCCAAATATGGATGAGATCACCTTGGGGGCAGGGGGCCAGAGAGGAAGGTTTATTCCTGTAAATGGATATTGTTGTGTGCCACCTGTTCTTGGGGGTAGGGAATGACTCCAGCCTTTTCTTTTACTGGAAGAAATGGTGCCAAAACTGAACTCAGCCGCCTATAAATTTTCAGGAGGAACTCCAAGTTCACCCATTCCCCAACGCTTGGAGTCCACTGGATGTGCCTTAGACTGCTTCCATGCATGCAGGCCACTATGGCTGCCATTAAACACTTAGACTATATTGCTGCCTCCTCCAGGAATGAGAGACTGGATGGTCTTTTTCTGTGGGAAGGAAAGGCAGGAGCACCAGTGCATCTAATGAAACTACAGCAGTAATATCCTTCCAGATGCTTTTCCTTGGCAATTAAGGGATAATGTACATTGCTTGCACCTTCAGAACTACAAAAACTAACACCAGGATATTAAGTTGCAGGGAGTAAGTTGCAATGGCAAGTGTGACCCATGAGAACATTTTCTTCTATGCACATGAATTCTCACATGGCACCAAGGAAGATTTATCTGTCTGAGTAGTTGCAGGATGACTGCTGGAAGATTTAGAAGAGTCTGATTGTGCAGCATTAATAGGCTGGGTGTCAGTAAAGCAGTATTAATTGTGTTGTCACTTGCTACACTTTGATTATTTGAGAAATAAAAGAAGAAGTATGACAGTCAAGGGGTTAGAATAGGGCAGAATGATGCTGGTTTTGTAACAGCAGACTTAGTGGTAATTACAGAAAAACACGTTGGTGCTGTATGACTAACACAACACTAATGCCATTAAGAGCACACTGTGACTGCACTGTTGACAGAGAGTGTGCTGCTTCGTGTCAGCTCATGAGTAAACTGCTTGGCTTCAGTTTGAGTTTTAAATGAGTTGCTAATGCCCTTTTTGGATCTTAGGAAAGTAGTTTGATATGGGAGGTACATGCCTGTTATGCAAGACAAAGTAAATAATTACTAATGATTTTTTCATAAGATGTAGTGGCACTGAGTAGTCATAAAGAACAACAAAAATCTGTGTATGTAATTCCTATCAATTGTTTTCTACTGAAAACGTACTATAACATGGTACATTAATATCATGCCATAAAACCAGGTAAAGAGCTAGAAAGATCCATATGGCAAGGCAGTTTGCTCCTGTACTACTTATAGAGCATTTACTTGTTTTTTGGCAATACAATTCTTTGGTTTCTTTCTAATGCAGCTGTTGGTACTTCTGCTTCTTTAAAGCATTTATTCCTTCCCCTCACCAGCTTCTGAGTGGTAGTGGTGACTTGTATGGAGCAATTTCTCTGTATGACAATGAGTTTCTAGGGACAGAGCCTGCTTTCCCCCTCCACCGTCTCTAAGGCTAGATATGTTCCCAGAAATATCAGGAGCCCAGGATCTAAGGGTTACGTAGAAACAGAGGAATGGGTGATGAGACCTGCTGATGCTTACTTGCTTCAAATTCCCTTCCCCATTTCCCATTTTTTTTTAAGAGAATAACGTCTCTTTTCTTAAATAGTTTTCATTATTCTGCACCCTCTTCCCCTGGGCAATAGTGGCAACAGTAACATACATTCACAGAATCACAGAATCACTAGGCTGGAAAAGACCCACAGAATCATCAAGTCCAACCATTCCTATGAAACACTAAACCATGCCCCTCAGCACCTCATCCACCTGTCTTTTAAATACCACCAGAAATGGTGACTCAACCATCTCCCTGGGCAGCCTGTTCCAGTGCCCAATAACCCTTTCCGTGAAAAATTTTTTTCTGATGTACAGCATGAACCTCCCCTGGCAGAGCTTGAGGCCATTCCTGTTCCCTGTCACTTGGGAGAAGAGGCCAGCTCCCTCTTCTCTACAACCTCCTTTCAGGTAGTTATAGAGAACAATGAGGTTTCCTCTCAGCCTCCTCTTCTCCAGGCTAAGCAAACCTCAGCTCACTCAGCCACTCCTCATAAGGCCTTTTCTCCAGACCCTTCACCAGCTTCATTGCTCTTCTCTGGACACACTCTAGAGCCTCAACATCCTTCGTCTAGCGAGCAGCCCAGAACTGAACACAGTATTCGAGGTGCTGTCTCACCAGTGCCAAGTACAGAGGGAGAATAACCTCCCTGGACCTGCTGGTCACGCCGTTTCTGATACAAACCAAGATGCCATTGGCCTTCCAGGTCCTCTGGGCACACTGCTGGCTCATGTTCAGTCGCTGTCAACCAACAACCCCAGGTCCTTCTCCTCCAGGCAGCTCTCGAGCCAGACTTCTCCTAGTCTGTATCACTGCACAGGGTTGTTGTGCCCCTAGTGCAGGACCCGGCATTTGGCCGTGTTAAACCTCATGCCATTGGTCTCAGCCTAGCAGTCCAGCCTGTTCAGGTCCCTTTGCAGAGCCTCCCGACCCTCCAGCAGTTCCACACTTCCACTCAGCTTAGTATCATCTGCAGATTTGCTAAGGTGCACTCAATGCCTTCATCCAAGTCATTGATAAAGACATTGAAATGCCTGTCAAATGCTCACGGTCCTACTAAAATTACTAAAGAAACATTATAGACTTGAAGCATTAATATATATATATGTATTAAAGCCCTTAGTGTATTTAAGGAATCATCATAACCCAGGCATGGGTTCATAAGGCCAGATTTTCCTTTTGAATGACATGCAGGGAAATTGATCAGTTCCCAGCATGGTGAGGTAGTGAGGGCATTTATCTAAAGTTTGTTCCCATGGTGAATGTGTAAATAAATGGAGGGAAAGAGAAATGAATCTTCAGGGAGTACCTAAATAAGCTATTCACAACATCTGCTAAATTTGGTACAGGAACAGGTAATTTTAGCTCACATAGCATTTCTAAAGGGCCAGGATGCCCAAGGGAAATAATTGCTGCGGGGAGGATCCTATTTGCCTGTGAGCCCATGTGTGGTTGCCCTCTCTAGAGTAGCAGTGAAGCTGCTAGGGAAAGGTGTCCTTCCCACACAAGGGGAAACAGAGACGTCTCTTCCATAAATGACGGTATCTTCCAGAGTTGCCATGTAAGTGTTGTATAAGAAGATCATGTCTGGCACCAGAAGGGTCCTTCATACTAGAGTCAATCTTATGATCTACAAATGGGAGAATGTGTCATCACTGCAGACTTCTGCACAAGCATCTCAAAGAGATTACTCCATCTTCCTAAAGACTTTGCTTGAGACTGATAAAATGGCAATTTTGTTTATTTTTCTTTTAAAATAAAAAAGATATTTTATCTGCATAACCACCTACTGCTTGTTTGTAAGATTCATGGTAATCATTTTGTGGATTTTATTCAAATGTTGTGTGACCTACTTCAGTGGAAGTCTCTTTCTGCTGACATTGTATTCACTCATTCCTCTAGAAAATGTACTTAATGGCTTGTCAAGAACATGTCTTGGGTATGTTTACATTGTTTAAACTCACTCTTTGCTTGCTTCATCAGACTTCCAGAGAGCACTTTTAAAATAAATAATGCAGCACCCACACGAGAGTTGTACCCATGCAAAGTGGGTGGCAGAAGAATTTGGCTCTTAAGCAGCAGGCTAACCTGAGTGGTTCTTACTCAAATTTATACATATCCAGATAAAAAACATGAGTGCAAATGCATGTGAGGTTGTGTGAACCTAGGTCAGACTTACAGGTAAAAGTGTGAGGTGTTTAGCCCAGCTGAAATATAAACATTTCTGGAGACAAGTGATTTTAGTAAATTGCAAGACCTCTCATATTCTCCCAGGGGTAAACATAACATGACTACAAGCATATTTTGGTCTCAAAGATCAGATTTCTAAAAGAAAAAAGGCTGCTCTACAAATGTTATATTTCTGTCCTTGTCTATGTTCTAGTAGATTGAACAGTTGTTATGTGTTCTCTATGGAACCAGCATGTAATCAGCTTGAAAAATAGGCGTATCAGAGGCAAATAATTTGCCAGAGTGCAAAATCAGAAATGAGTAATTTGCCAGTGACTGAAATTGTTGCCATAAAATGAAGGCATTAGCAGGATTCAACCGTAATGATTTTGTAAGCATATCATCTATACTGGACAGCTGATTTCACATAGTAAACATGACTGTATCCATCATTTCTATCTCTTGCTTATGAGGATGATCTTCCATAAAAAAAAAGCTGTTCTTAAACTGTCATGTCATTATTCTTATATTGCATTTTAAATTCCCCAATCAATATTCAGGCTTTGCCCTTTTTTCCCACCTGCTTTTTTTCTTTAAGAGAAAACCGTCTGTTTCTACCCATTATAAATTTAACGTCGTAGCACAGTTGCAAATCTGATTCAGATCAATGGCTTGTAAGTTATAAACCCTAATGATCTAATCTGTTGTTAAATATTCATGAAGAAAGCTTAGAGAATATGCACTCCCCTCCTTTCTAATGGATGTATAAGAACTAGCTACAATATGCTGATTGATCATGTGCATTTTCTTATTACAGAAGAGTATCACAGAAGTCTCTACATTGTGAAACACTTATTCCATTCTGCAGCATTTATTCACCATTAAAGAAAACAGCAACATCATCCCATATACATATACACAACTCACAAGAATGTTAATGCTAAATATACCAATTCTGTGTAGCAGCTTTTCAGGCTGTGGGATACAAACCACAGCAGACAAGAGGATCCACAGAAGTAAAACTTCACCAGCTATGAACTCTGAAGCTTATGATGATTTCTGTGTAAAAGATCAGGACTTAGACACAGAAATAATACAAGCTCATGTCAAATTCCTACAGAAAATATATAAACCTATAAGAAACTTCAGGTATTTGTGGATCTGAGTTAGGATTTTGTAAGGAAGGAGTATATACTGATATGCAATTTTGCTCAGTAAATATTCTTTTCTCAGGCAAATACATGTCCTTTTAGATTTTAAGCTGAAAGAAAACATTTGTCAATGCAAAGAAGCCCAGAAAATCTTAGCCAGTGTCTCTTGTCATGAAACACTATTTGGAATATAGAATCATAGAATGATTTAGGTTGGAAGGAACCTTAAAGATCATCTAGTTCCAACTCACCTACCATGGGCAAAGACAACTTCTACCAGACCAGGTTGATTCAAGTCCCATTCAACCTGGTCTTGAACATTCTATCTGCACCTCTGTAATGCCAGGAGGCTTCTGATTCTCTGCAAACAGTGAGGAATTGAATTAAGTGAATAATTGTCCTCTGGCTTAATTTCCTATGCATATTTTTAAGTTATCACTCTTTAGGTACCAGTCTTGGGAGGAAAGAGCATCAAAACCCACAAAGTTTACAAGCAATAAAAATGTCTTCCTGCACTTCCCAAGCTAACTGCTTTATAAAAGAACTAAATCTGAAAGGCTTGGGCTGACTCAGCACTCAGAATGGGCTTGATTGGAAGTTGTTATGCAAGCAATGATCTCCACTGAGATCAATGAAAGTATTGCCTATGCACATCCTCAGAGATCAGGACTCATCTATGACTCAGAGTCATTCTCACTCCCCACTTTCTTCCCTTACCTCAAAAGATCCTAGATTTGTTCCAGCCATAATGTTATTAGATTTAATCTATTTTGGAACATACAACAGAAGTCTAACAGCTTTCCACATATACTGCTGTACTGTCCTGACTAATAACATTTTACTACAGCTGCTACCTTTATATTTGCTCTTTCATACTTATTTCATAAGACAGAATGAAACAAAAAGCTCACTCCTGAATTCCAGACAAAAGATAGTTTCAAATAAAGTGATAAAAGAGTGTCCTTTGCTTTCCTGCAACCCACTGGGCAGCTGAATAGTGACTTTTGTAGAAAATGGAGCAGGCATCTGAGTGTTTTGCAGAGTGTACTCTGACCTCTTTGTTCCTTTTAATTCACAGACGTCAATCAGTTTAGGATTATGAAGCACAGACAGTGAGATTTCCCAGGAAGGAATTTATCTCTGTCTACGCAGGTAGAGTGTTTTTTCTGGATGTATTTGTGGTGAGGAAGCTGCTGGTGGTTTATAATCTACTAGCATCGATATGCAATGATTTTATGAATAGAAAATGCAATCTAGTCAGGGAAGCGACGTTACTGTGACAGAAGTTACTAGTGTTTCCTGCAAAAGTGTAGACTAGCTAAATAGCGGATAACTAGAAGGAAAATAAGTAAGCATAAATACTTTCACCTTGGCAAAAGCATAAACGCTATCAAAATAAACAGGAATGGAAAGAGCGCTTGCATAAGAACAACCTGCTTCAAAGCTGTGACACAGATAATTTGCCACTGCAGAGAACAGTGCTGGTGTCACTAAACAGCTCAGAAGTGACTTGCACTACCGGGGGGAGGGAAGATTATAAAGTATCCCTCCACAGTTGACAGACCTTTTCCTCGATACCAGGCAAGACAGAAATGTCTGATGTTTATGAGACTGTCACCTGCATCCCAGCTGCTTTGGAAGCACTTCAGGACACAAAGCATGTGGAGTCACCATATGGAAGACAGACATATGCTATACAGCACAGACATAACTACAGACAATTTACTGAATCCTTTCTTCTTAAAAGCTTTAACTCTAAAGAAATTACTCTTTGCTTGTAGCATGCTGTTTGTTCACATAGGGTATATGAATATCCCTGTTACTTCATATGTCCTGATTGTTTAAAAATGATTTTTTTTTTTTTCAAACTCACCTGGTATGAGTAGAGTTACACAAAGCTCAGTGAAGGCTAGGAAGCCTAACTGAAAAAGAAGGTAGATTTGGAGGCTGCCCTTTCTGGGGTCCATGTTCATGGAAATACCCTGCTACCTTTGACTGCAGTGCAGTCACATTCCCCATTAGACCCACTGCTCAGAGTAAACACCATTCCAGGCACTGCACATACTATGCCCCGGGGACAGCCCTCAGATCAGTTTGAAATTGTGTGGATAGCTGACATTATCAGTCCCCTGGCTTACAAAGCCCTGCTAAGGAAGAGGTTAATGTGATGGAAGAGACTGTTGGAGGAGTTACAGACCCTTTTCGGGGTCAACTTGTTAAGAAGGATGTTGAGGCTCTGGAGCGAGTCCAGAGAAGAGCAACAAAGCTGGTGAAGGGGCTGGAGAACAGGCCTTATGAGGAGTGGCTGAGAGAGCTGGGGTTGTTTAGCCTGGAGAAGAGGAGGCTGAGAGGAGACCTCATTGCTCTCTATAACTACCTGAGGGGAGGTTGTAGAGAGGAGGGTGCTGGCCTCTTCTCCCAAGTAACAGGGGACAGGATGAGAAGGAATGGCCTCAAGCTCTGCCAGGGAAGATTTAGGCTGGACATTAGGAAAAAAATTTTCACATAAAGGGTTATTGGGCACTAGAACAGGCAGCCCAGGGAGGTGGTTGGGTCACCTTCCCTGGACGTGTTTAAGGCACAGGTGGACAAGGTGCTGAGGGGCATGGTTTAGTGTTTGGTAGGAATGGTTGGACTCGATGATCCGGTGGGTCTCTTTCAACCTGGTTATTCTGTGATTCTATGATTCTGTGACGTATTTAGCCAGTCACAAGTTTAGCCAGGACATATGCAACTTAAAAGTATAAACCAATTATTTATTGGTTTGTTCACACAAAGGATAGCTAGGATTCACCAAGCCACTGAGTTAAGCCTAAGTGTGGTCACCACCTCTGACAAGGCACTGGAGTCTTTGCCAGGCAGGCAGGAGGTGAAAAGGCAGCTGCCAAAGCCCCCAGGAACAGATCCTCAGAATTACTGAGCTGTCATCTTCACCAATTCTGTTAAAGCAGATGTTACCAAAGGCTTGACCTCACAATCAGATGATTCCCTCTCTGTTTTTTTTCTTTAGGATTTCTTATCTTTTTCATACCACACTTCCCCTTTTGAATCCTCCAGTTTCTAATGTTCCCAACCTAAAATTCTGATTTCACCTTCCTTTTCTCTATACAGACTTTCTCACAACTCCTTCTGGTTTCCCTTTCTCAGCAGTCTAGGTGAAAGTTACACATTTGCGCCATGTTATAGCTGGATCTGGGACTTCTGGTCATCAGGCAGCTAAAGACTTTGGACCAAGCTGAGGCTTTTAAAGCAAGCATTATGGACAGAGGCTGCAGACACTGAAGATCTGAAAGCAGATGTGCACCACTGAAACCAGCAAAGGGTTACCCCAGTAACAGTTGCAGCATCCCCTGCAGCTTTGACTGGAACATTTATCAATGTACAGAGATCTGCACTTTGTGCTGTCTGGGCAGGGATCTCTGCTTCTGCATCACCAGCAATCTATTAATACCTTAACCATTCCTTGCAATAAACTACACAGCTGGTAAGTGGGAGTGCATGTACAAGCTGGCATTCTTTCTAAGGTGTCATTTTCAAGGTGTTCTTGCCTTCAGGCTTCTAGTCTACAGCTGAATCTCAGGGATAATGAGGAAGTGAGGAAAGCAGAGCAGAAAGTCAGTGGTCACAGCTCTCATTCCTGAACATCCTGGGTTTTTTACAATGTCGCTAGTATTTTACTAGATACTTGATTTTATTATAATTCTTATTGCTTTTGTAACAGAAGTTTCTGATGTCATTGCATTATCATTTCAAGAAGAGACATGTCAACCTTCAATGCTGTCAAATAGGTAAAAATAGCATAAAGGCTTGTATGAGCCTTTTCCACAACTGCTAGCACTGAAAAGTCTTCTCTAAACTTCCTAAGAACTGTAGAACATCTAAGAATGAGTTTCTGTTAACTCCTTGCCTTCAGTCTGCTGAAGTCATCACTGAGATCAGCAAAATGGACAAAAAAAAAAACAGGCCTGACTGGTTCATGACTCTGCTTCTCTAATTTTATCTAAAAAGTAAAAAAAAAAACCCATTCAGTAAAATAAGAAGTTAAGACCATGATAGTGAGTCATAAATTGGCAGGATAATTTAATGAATTGTTAAAACTCTTTACCTGAAGAAAAAGACATATTTGCTGATACTTCTAATATGTGAAAAATCCCACATGGTACTTAGTCATTTACCTCTTCCTTCGTGCTGATAATGTTCTTTGTCCAGCTCAAATAAGAAATACTTTCAGTTATAATTTTATAGTAAACAAAGAGCTTAAATCAAAGAGTGTTTAATAGGTTAAATTCTTATATTAATTAGAACACTGAAAAGACAGCCTAGGGAAAGTATTACTTTAATTACACATTTACTTTAAAGCATTACTGTACACTGCAAGCTCTTTTAAGTGCTAAGGAGTTAGAAAAAGAAAAAAAATCTCCATAGTAGGTAATACAATTCTAACAATAGACATTGTTATGAGAAGATCATCTCAAATTTTTAAAATTATAATCTATTTTTAATGCCATATATTTGGCTTGCAGGAATTTTTTTTATTTACCCTGTTAAGATAGCTATTTTAAGAATCTTCAAATAGAATACTGAACAGTCAGAAGAACAAAAAACCCAAAAGGTTCAGTCGAGGTTGCTTGGCCTGCCAGACTGGAATCACTGAAGATACCCATTACTGTAAACAAAAGTTTACAAGGCGTCTCCGGCATCACATTTGGCCATGGATGCTCCAAAGCCCCAAGAACTCCTTCACTGTCATTCATAGCTGGTTAGTGGAGAGAGGTCTTGATGTGATTTTAATTTGAGTCTTTCTTTGGACATGTGAGATTTCTCAGCTCTACCACATGCCTTTCAGAAGAAGAGTGCACATTTTGACAAGTAATTCGTTGGTTTATATGAGCTAATAAAATGCCTTCAATGGGAGAAATAATTATAATAAGCAAAAGGGAATTAGCTTAATTAAGCTAATTAGCTAAAACATAATAAAACATATTAAAATTACCTAAAACATATTAAATCATTGCCTTGCATAATTTTCCTTAAATCTAGTGGAAGTTATGATAACTGAAAAAAAGCTATAAGCTGTAAGTTAAAATGTAAAGGCAGTCTTGTCTGAGTATTAGTATGCTATGGTCCAGTTTCTGTAAGATATTTTGACATTAGACATTGGACATTGGGTGTGAGTTAAAGGAGTGACATCGCCTGAGTTATTTGTTTCTCATTTTACCTGTTTTTCATAAGTCGGTTACATTGAGAAACCAATGTAAAACTTTATTTGTGCTAAAACTGTTTAACTGCCTATTTTAAAATTTATCTGTATTTTTGGAGTTATCAGGTGAAGCAAACAACAGAAAAGCATTTAAGTGACCAACTGTCCAGTATAAGCAGCAAATAAGAATAGGGAATAGTCAAAGCAGTAATGTCTCTGCAACCTTAGTGAACAATTTAAAATACAAAACCAACTCAGATAAATATTTGTTCTAATAATGTGAAATAAAAAGCCTGATTTACAAAGTACTGAGACTTAGGTGCACACAGCAAATGAAAACAGAAGATAATTCGGCATATAAAATTTTCACTGCAAAATTGGGGCCTAGTCTGTTTATTGACATGAACATAATTTTAAGTAACAGCATCATAATTAAAGGAATGGCTGTGAAACTCATAGACACTTAAACATTGAAATAATTGCCAACTACATGGCCTAATAGGAAAGAGAGTATCTAAAATGGCTGAGGCATCTAAAGTGGAGTTAAAGCAGCCATTAGACAGACTCTCAAGAGATTTTGATTAACACTCTAGAGTGGGTGAAAGTATTAATAACTAACTGACTTTCATAAGTTTCTTGTTTTTAATCCTGTTGTCTTGGTTTGACACTGGTACAAGTCACGTAATTAGAAGCCTTGCTCCGCTAAGAAACCAGTGTTAAGTGACACTGGGCTCATTTATCATGTCTGAGTCAATAGGCCATGCAGGGTTTTTTAATCATCTTTATCCTCACAAGAGTTAAGGCACAGCACAGTAACTGGTGTTTGACATTCAGAGTACTTGAAGGTTTTCAAAGTAATTTCTAAATAGAATACACATGGGAAGATATTTTAAAAACATTTCCTAACAAAGTAGATTTTGTTTTAATTTCAGACTTACCATTGCTAAAACTTTCCATTTTCCCAACATGCAGGTTCCTATACCTATCTGACACAAGAAATAAGTATGCGAGAACTCAAAGAGCTGTTTCTTTCTAAAAGAACGCTTGATTTACTTTTCTTCATTATTTTTTAGGTGTTTGGGATTAGTAGTTCAACCAATTGCATTTCATTTTTCACCCACCGTTTGAGAATGACTTTAGGAAAGAAAATAAAGATTTTGGATAAAATGACATTGAAATTTCATCTGTACAGTGTTTTAGTAGACTGTTAAATGAATCTTTCAGCTTTCAATGATATGAAGGATGTAATCCATTTTGGGGTATTGGGAAGTAGATGTGGGAAGATCTCATGCTATTTTACCTTGTAAGCATAGGGCTTCATCCCATTGTCATGAAGGCAATGTCAAATAACATATTGTGCTGTATTAGTGCAGAATCAAAGCCTAGAATTATGAATCTTTTGGAAATCATGGATTAATGTTACATGTGGTTAATCCTAGCAACTAGCCAGTAGGTTTTGCTCATACTAAATAATGAATATAGCAAATATTTTGCTGAATTGACTCTAAAAGAACACAAGGAATAAAAGACAGTTTGTCTTTCATGTAAGGTTATGCAGATTATTTCCTTTTTTATCTCACTACCTTTCCAATATGTAATCAAGAGTAAAGCAAAAGGAAAGTTAAATGCTCAGTGGATCACAGGGTATATCATAGGATAGCCTAGGTTATTTTAGTTATTTTCTTTTACTAGTTTTACTTTACCATGTTGTTAAAAACTTTCCTAACTTCATGTATTAGTCTGAAAGAATGCTTAACATCATGTTACACTAAAGACAGTAACCAGTATTATAGAATCATATCATAGAATGGTTTAGGTTGGACGGGACCTTAAAGATCATCTTACTCCAACCCCTCTGCCAGGGACAGGGACACCTTCCACTAGATCAGGTTGCTTGAAGCCTCAACCAGCTTGGCCTTGAACACCTCCACGGATGGGGCATCCATGACTGCTCTGGGCAGCCTGTACTGATGCCTCACCACCCTCACTATCTATCTCTATCGCTATCGCTATCCCACTATCTAATCTAACTCTCCCTTCTTTCAGCTCTAAAACCATTACTCCTTGTCCTATCACTACACTCCTTGATAAGGACTCTGTCCTCAGCTTTCCAAGAAGCTATAAAATTTAAATGAGCTTCTGTCGTCTTTGCCAGAGTGATCAATTGTCTTTCTGTTTTCAAATGCAACATTCATCCCATTAAGTTTACAATCCAGGCACCGCTTATTTTCCCTAAGTATAGTGAACAGCAAGTTAAATATTAATTTCAGAATTCAGCAGCTGTTGATGAATCCGCAAGCAGTTTATCTTGTTAACTTTCATAAAGATTTGGAGATAAAGTCAAAGAAAATTGTAATCAGACAGCCTGAAAAGCAACAAGAAAAGATGTTACAGATATGCCGAGGTTCTCTACTTGCTGTCAATCAATATAAGAAGCAATAATTTCAAAGTATTAAGATTTTTAAACTCAAACAATTCCCAAAACATATAAGACTATTAAAATGATCATGACTGACAGACTGGTAATCTACTTATCTCTCTGTAATTTCTTGGATCACAGGAAGAAAGAATCTATAAATTAAAAACAGCAGATTCATTGTGAAGGTAAAACACTTAGGTTTATGATCAAATAACATGTAAAAAAAAAAAAACACTATAAAATTCCTAACAGGAAGCTGTCTCAATTTATCATTTTAAGGTTGTGGGGGTTTTTTTCTGGAAAAAGGTAAAGAAAACTGAACAGACACAGGGAAAAAGGGACATAAGAAGGCCCAAAGCACAGCAGAATAAAATAGAAATCTCAAAGAAGATCGAGTCTAATGAGTTCTTTTAAGAACCTAAGGCCACTGAGACTGAGCATAATTGTAGTTCAGAAAAATGAATGATCCCCTCAAAAGTGCATGCCTATTGTCAGAACAAAAAATACTTAATTTGGGTTCTAGCTCTCACAGCTTTGGAGGATGGAGAAAATAGGAAGGAAAAGTAATCAGGTTCAAAAAGAATAAATTGCTGTTGCTGACACTAAAAGATTAATTAGAGGTAAAGACCCTTAAGTAGAGACTGAGAATAGAAAGTATTAAAAAAAAATTACAAACATTCACAAAGGCCCCAAGAGATCATTAGATCTGAAAAGAACATTACTTTAGAAAGTATTGGGGGAGGAGCGGGGAGAAAGCCTTTTAATCACAAACTAAAGAAGAACCTGCTAGTTTATCCTGAATCTCACTCTACAGAAAACCAACTGTAGGAGAGTGAAAGGTCTCAGGATTAAAGACCTGCAGTCTTTGATAAAGTGACAATGATTTCAGTTACAGCTAACTCACAGCTCGATTTCTAAGTTCTGTTTGCACCCTAGACTGAGTGGGGAGGAATGTGGTGAGTTAGATATTTGCACATGTACAACATTTTTCTGCATTTCTGATATATCTGCAAATTTGCCCTGACTGCTGAACTTACATGAGCTTATCCTTTTTTATTTAATACATATTCCTTTTTCTTTCTTATAAATTTACATAATGATTAAAAATTTTTGTCATGAGCTCGGCAAATTCCTCTTCATTTTATTTATTATTACATGCACCAAATTAGAAATTTCTGTCTGTTCCTCTAAATATTATAGGAGAACATATGGATTTTTTTTTATTCAGCATTAAGTTACTGATCTGGCATTAGTCACACACAATTTTACTTTTTTAAGACAATATTCAGATTTACTTGATTAAAAATTGACATATTTTTATCATTCAGATTTTGAAAGTGAAGATCATTGTTTAAAACACAAGGCTATTGATAAATATAGCTTTTCCTCTATAAATCCTCAGTGAACACAAGACTTAAGTTTGTATTTTCAGAAATATTTATGATCCAAGACAGTGTTATACTACATGTTTTACTACAACAGGAATGGGGTTTTGGTCAATACGAAGGAAAAGCACCATACAAAATTCAGTATACAGAGAGCTGTGTTCAGTACTACACATCATTTTGATCACTTTTTGACACCTTCATGTCTCTAGCCCAGCTAAAACAGACTTGTAGTTTTTCTCTTCTGCTTGTATTTAGAATAGAAGCATGATCAATGCCACATAATCACACATACATAAAATTGCTTTACAAATTGTCCCAGAGATGATCTTCTGGATAACAGCTTCTTACCTGGTGCACTGCTTCTCTGACCCTTCAAAAACTAAAACAAAATTGCAACATGTGTAAATGTACCAACAACAACTTCTACTCTGAAGGAAATAAGAAAAGTCCCTCCAGCCATCACTTAGTCTTCTGTAGCAACAATGTTCACTCACTGTACTCAGTCTGGATGAAAGGAACCTTACTTTCAACAAGCAATAAAGTTCTTGATACAAAAGTAGAAATTCAATCCATGACATTCAGTACATTACATTCTTAGTTTTCATGGCACAGCTTGCTCAGTCATTTAGAGGATTCAAAATCTAATTCAAGATTGCTCCCAAGCCTTTCCTGTAGAAGAAAATCATACTAATCCTCAGCAAATAGGGGCAGGCCGTATGCAGAACCAGGTACCACACGATTTCAGGAATAACTGCTCTTGTCCTCGCTGCTCTTGTCCCCACAGCATATCACAATCGGTTGCCAACCATGAGAAATTATATAGAAAAGAAACAATATTGCTAGGAAAGCGAAAAATGCTACTTGCACCATGAAACACCTAGACCTAGTGCCAGCTCCACTACCTGTTCCCTCCAGTAAGTACTGCTCCTAGCTTTGTCAAGACCACACTTCCACTTCACCCACTCTTTGATATCTTCAGTGACTGAAAACAATTTTCCTATTTAAACATGGACCCCTTTCCAAGAAGTTAGGTACAGAGAAATCAAGCTGTAAAGTTGCTATTGTATTTTCTAAGCATACATTAGTAACATAATAAGATAAAAGTTTGGTCCATGAACAGAATTTTAACTGCAATGCATTAGAACATCACCACAGTACACTGCTGCATATTGAGGTAAACATTCTGAGAATACAAAATATTCCTTTTAAGAGAATCAGCACAAGTTTAGGGAAACTGAAGAAAAATAACCATAAGCATGTTAATCAAAGCATCATCTACAGTTGAGATGAGTTACTCCTACACTTTCCTTAAGTACAGGTAGAAAAAGACTAGCTGAGTCTACCTCAGGGGGTTTGCTTTTGCTTTTTTTTCCAGATTGTCTTAGATTGATTCATTGGGCAACTGTCAAACATAAACACATGGGATAAAGATAAACGTAAGAGCCAAAATCCTGGAATATATTTTAGCAGAGTTATTTTCTAATTTACATATGCACTTATATGATATCCTGTTAACTAATGTCTGAAGAAACTTTTTAAGTGCTACAGTCAGCTGGGATTAAATATTCTTCCTCTGTACATAGGTTAAGCACACAGTGCAGTTACAGCAAACAGTGGTGAAAAATTAAGCTGCCAAACACATTCCAAAACCTCCCCAAACAAAATGAGATCTGGACAATCTGTCAATTTCCAATCAAGAAACATTCATCATGAAATAGCATCATTTTTACATGGTAAATCCATAAATCTAAAAAACAAGTACATGTGTTTGTTCTGTAAGTAAGAGAGGAGATTTTCCTCCTTGCTACAAACTGTGTATTTCTTAACCGGAAAAAGCTAGTAATTAGTAAACATATGGTGGGGAAAGACGCTTTCTCACATTTAAAAAAATCTCTCATGCAGAAAACATGCTCTTTCAGATCAAAATATTTGGAAAGACATTTTCTCATGAACCTGTCAACTAGTCAGCTCTGCCTTCAACCTCCAACTTAGTTGTACAACAGGTGTTTAAGAGGAGCAACACTGTACTTCATTTATGTAAGCAACTGATTGCAAGTTTGTGTGGCATTCATTTTTTTGCTTGCAGTGGCCTATAAAGACTACTGTCTCACTGGAACCAGCTTTTTACTAAGAAAGCTACTGTCATCAGTTCAGTCCAGCCCTTAGTCATCCAGTCAGAGAGCCCTACAGTAGGACTGCTGCTCTAGATGCATTCAGGGAAGTCCTAATATATTTAAAAGTGTAACCAGACAGCAAATATGTACCTGTTCTCTGGTGTTTTCCAAAGAATGCCTTTATCAGTTAAACAAAGATGAAGAAATACAACTTTGGGAACGTGCCACTCTTAAAACGACTGCTTGCTTCAAGATGTTGAAAGGCTTCAAAAGGTGCTCAGATTGGCACATTATGCTGTTCTTATCCTAAACAACTTTGCTGTTCGTAGTTCCTTGCAACATCATGATAAACAGATGGTCAGATTCTCTTCTTTGTACTCTGTTGAACAGAATCCCTTGGCAATCACAGTTAGACATATACAGATATCATTGAATGTGAAATTGGCCCATATACCATAACATGATAAGGCATTTTAGGAGTGCAAGAAAGGCAAAGGAGTAACTCACATGGCGAATATTTTTTCTGCTCTCTTAGCAAAGCATAAGCAGCAACCGTTACAACAATATTCACCTTGCTCCCAGTAAGTGTTCCCCAGCAGTGGGAGTAGCAGTACTTCTGTGACTCAGGACTTAACAGCCATCAGCCTTAGGAGAAATCTTGCTAAGGTAACTTCAATGTCAATTCAGCAATAGACTTCTTTTGCAATTCTCGTCAGAGACCTTCTGGTTTTAGTAAACATCCCCCAGATACAACTGTTTTTCTTTCTCACTAGGTGAAGAAAAGGGAGAGAAAGATCCTACTGTCTTGAATTTGTCAGTTTATCTTTTGCAGTGTTAGGGTGCCCAGCAGCAATTTTTAACTCAGAGTGAAGATAATTCAAGGAAATTCCATGACTGACCAGTAACTGAGACAGCAATCAAAAGTGGCAGAATGTATGCCATTTGCAGAAGTGAGCCTCCTGGGAATTAATTGATCAGGCAAAGGGAATCTTTATGAAAGTATGGACATTTTGAATCTCACTGTCAACAGAAGTGAAATCTTATCTTGTTTCACATGGTCCCTTAGTCTTGCTCCACTTCAGAGAGCCATAAAGGGTCACCTTTATGGTAGTTTCTTTTGGTAGTTTCTGTCCTTGTTTCTGGCAATGTGAGATGAAAAATATAGTTACGAGCACAAAAATCCTATTCACTAGCCTGTCGTGAAACCTAGAGCAGCTTTTAGGGGTCTTCTCTAGCTGGCACAAAGATACTGGACAAGCACAAAGACAGTTCACAAAGCAGATTGGTGTCTTTTTTTAACATTGCTTTTTATTCTCACTAGATAAAACCTGAAAGTAAGAAGATGAGTAGAGTAATATGGCAATGTGCACCTGGATGTCCTGGATGATCCTGGTTTACACTCCTAGCTTAGGGTTTTACATCTTCTCTCAATGACAGATTGTTTTAGTAGAACAAAATATGTTCCTTGTCTCAGTGTTGACAGCAGCGTATACTTACTTGTTATACTAGGTATACAGTTGCTTGCTCACTCTGATCCTCATCATGTTATACATCAACTCCCTCATTACAAACATCTAAATCTCCATGAAAATTAGGAGTTTGTCTATATGGCAGTATTAGCTCAAACTCATACTTGGGACTTTGTCTGCCCACTCCCTCTATTAGCTCATTAGGAAAGCTACATCCTCAATGTGAGTACTAAATATTACCTGGCCATTACAGGAGCCTCAGTGTCCCTTTGATCTAGGAGTTTTAAGGATTCCCTGGGTGCATCAGAGCCGAGCCTGACAGCCATGGCCCATCCAAATGCCCCAGCCAGGAGCAGGGCAGTCAGGGAACACAACGGGCAACCACAGCCCTGGACACTGGGCTCCTCCTTCGGGATGGGGATGGGCTGAGGCTGGGCTAGGGCATGGGCTTGCAGTTTCTGCTCAGCAAGGACCGTGGCCAGATGCTGTGAAGTGGTGGGAACTGTGGCACTGGTGTGGGGCAAATGACAGAGGTTCAGGTGGAAGCAACTCCTGTGAGCCCTGGTGGTGTTCCTCCCATCATGCCTTACAGACCCTCTCCCCTTATCACCAGTGAGATGGAGTCTGCCTTCACCCCCACCAGCCACAAAGCTGACCCTGAGTTCCAGCAGTCAGCCTTCCGAGGGTATGAGTTGGATGCTTTCCATGCCCTTGGGGTGGTCTGGAAGGCCTTTATAAGGAAAAGCACCCAGAGCAGCAGCTCTGGCTTGTCAAGGAAGATGTGGGGGAAACTGTTAATCTCCTACAGGTTGTGTGATGGAGAAATCAGCAAGTGTTTTCTGCAAATCCTGCAAAGGACAGAGGCCATTTCCACATCTGTGCAAGTCAACCCAGCTGACTGTCTGAAACACAACAGGGAGGACTAAGATCACTACAGCCTTGGGCAGCCATGCAGTGCACAGTGTCAGGGAGGCATTGAGGTCCTCAGCTGCCACATCTCCTGGCAATGTGGGCATCTGCCCCCAGCCATGTTTGCTATGCTTAGTATATTTAAAACCTCCTGGGAGAAGAATCATCCTCTTGTACCCAAGCCAAATGGTCTAATCTGGAAGTGGATCACAGTGTATTTCACAGACAGCACAGTGATGTCCAGTGAATTCAGAATACCGCTCAATTTTTTTATGCCAGGTCACTCATTTGAGTTACATTAGTTTTTTCTGACTGGAAAAACTATAGCAGACAAAAGAATGCTTATGGGTTTCTCAGCTCTTTGCATAACTCAGTCTTTACAGATGAGGTAAGACCATTTCACTGAATACTTTTTGAAAATATATCAGTAAGCTGTCAGCCACATAGCTCCACTGATTTAGTTTTCTGAAGATCTGATCCCTTTTATTTTGTTTATGAAATAAACAGCATCATGAGGCTCCAGGTGTCTTGCAAATTTGCCAAGTGCTTGCAAAGCTCACAGAACTTTAAACTCCTCTAGATTTCCTAACTTATTAATGTTTGTTTCAGATGTGAAGAAAAATCATTTCTATTTTGTTTGGCTTATGCAAGTGTTAATTGTTCAATATTAAAAAAAAATAAAAATTGGAAGATATCCAGAGAGGGAATTGTTGTTTGAGATTTTAATATAAACTAGATTAGTTATGGGACTAATAAATATAAGTATATTGTGGCTGCATTGAATTTTAAGTAGATGATTCTACGTCCTGTAAGAATTATTCCAAAAATACAGGATCAGTTATTAATATTTATGTCAAGGTTGGAGAGGTTTGGGGTTAAAACAAATTTAAAGATTGATTACATCAGCTGTCACTGCTACAACACTTTAATCCTAATGGCAGTGCCAGTGAGTCTCATTACACTGTCTTCCATCATTTCCAATGTTTTGTTTTTTTGTTGAATTCCACTTTTACCTAGCATCCCAGAACTTTATCAGAAAGTGGCATTATATTTTAGAAATGGTGAAATTTAGAAATCCAGAGATATTCAGAAATCCACTGGAAACACACAAACTAAAGAGAAAAAAGTCTTCATCTGTAATGGAAATACAGAATTAAACACAGGATATAGTGATACATAAAGCCTGATGTAGTGTGAATATGCTGACAGTTGCTCAAGCTTTAAGGAGAATTTCAGTACTCTTGGTTTGGGGAATAGTCTGGTATCTGACAGTGAGGCAGAGTGAAGAAAACTTCAGCTTCTCCTTACTTCAGCAGTGAGCTTCCTTTATAGAAAATATGAGGCCGAAGTATTCTTTCAACCTTGTGGTTTTGTATCTTCCAAGCTGTATTGCTTCTACCTTCGCATGCTTTCAAGGTGATATTTATACCATGTGATGTTCTGAGTCTGTCCCTGGAGATCCAGTATCTTCTTTTGCATAACAAATCATCATAGCTCTGTTCCATTCAAAACTGCTGCTGTCATGGAGAAGGGATTTGAAAATGTCTCCTGATACTTATACGAATCACCATGTAATAACTTCTAAGGATACACAGAGCAAGAATCTCCTCTCCAGCCAGAATTTCAACTTGCCATTCTAACACTGATCAGAAATTCTGGCCACACATGCATGTTTTCTAGACAGTTCATGAGTTGTTTAACAAAAAAGAGGTCTGAAATTTAAATTACACCTCCTTCATTACCTAAGATCAATTGCTACCACTGTCATAGACCAGCCCTGCTTATGTCTTCCATCTCTTGCAAATTGTGAATGGATATTTCTTTTGGTATTCTTGGCCCTCACAAACCTATTTCCACTCAGGCTTGTGATGAGATGTTTATTTGCACTGCTGTGGAGACAAAGAGGCAGAAATATGGCCAATTTACCACTTCTGAACACTCAAATCTGCTGTTTGTTCAGAGAATAAAAATCCTAGAATCTTACATAGGTAACCTACCTTTTCAGCAGCAAATCTGACTTCTTTATTTCCATCTGCCAGTTTCTAGTATCGCAATGATCTGCTAAGACAAAACCAGTTTCGTTTATGGAGCACAGGCAGGGAAAGATGGATTTTTAACCGACATTCAGTGATAGTCTACATGCAGCTCCTGTCTCAAAGCATTTTAGAGCTCCTTGTTGTATAACAGATTTTAAAGTTCCTGGTGAAGTAAAGGTGGCTTGTCCTTAAAAGTTACATGAAGCTTCCTTCTCAAGGTGAACTAACAAATAGTATTCTGTATGTTTTCCTCTGATGAGAAGTGCACACACATGGAGTAGTTACTTGAATAAATGGTCCTTCTACAAGAGCTACACAGATAAGCAAGAGTGGTGAAATTTTCTACATTGTGAGTTAAAATGAACAAGCCTGTACACACTATATTCCATAAGAAGACATTAATGTATGTTTCTTTTATACCTTGGGGTTTATTGTTTTCCCCAGCTTCACCTGGAAGTGGGCAGAACATTCAAGTGCTTTACATTTTGCTTTTCTGATCCTCCAGTGTAAAGCAATTCAGCTTTTTCACCTATAGGAGCTCATATTTAACCAGAAGATCTACACCTTAAGGCAGAAAAAAATGGGAGGGGGCACATCTTATCTCTTTCAGCAGCAGTTCAAGCTAATATACTCAACTGTCTCCACTGGGGAATGCTTCATTCCCATGTCTCATTCATGCATTCAGTTCCCTGTGCAATGAACATGCCCACAAGTATAAAGGACCCAAGGTTAAGGTAAAATAAAATGGAATGTGAGACATAAAATTTCCTTGTAACAAAATGAAAAGCCAGACCAGAATGGCCTTGGTGGCATTTTACAGTCTTAAAAGAAGCACACTGCTCAGACCATGAAGAACACAAACAAGAGGTGCTAAGGGGGATGGTTTAGTGTTTGATAGGAATGGTTGGACTCGATGATCCAGTGGGTCTCTTCCAACCTGGTTATCCTATGATTCTATGATTCTGAGAGTTCAGAGCACTCACATGCACAGTTAAACTCCTTGTTCAGATAACAGCATTATCAGTTATGAAATAGTCATGAGCATGAGTTGAAAGAGAATCAGCCTTCAAAGGAGTTCAGTAAGAGCGCACCTTGAAATTTCATACGCAGTTTGTTTCTTTAAGCCAAGTAGCAGTGTAAAGTGAATTAAAGTAACTAACACTTAAATCTTTAATTACGACAAAAAGAGCAACAATTCTAAAGCAAAAGCCCATAATAAAGAATGGTTGATGTTGATTTAAACCTGGTAAGGAAAGCCAAAGACCATCTGGAGAATAATACAGTGAGGAATGTGAAAAGCAACAAGAAAGTCTTCTTCAGGTATATCATCAGCAAAATGAAGACTGTAGAAAACATGGATCCACTTCTGAATGGGGCAGGGACTTGAAAAAAAATGCACAAAGACCAAGATACTCAACATCTTTTCACCATGGTCTTCATTAGTAAGACCAGTCTTCATGGATCCCAGACCTCTGATACTAGTGGAATAGCCCAAAGCAAGTTATATTTACCCCCAGTGGATAGAGATCAGCTTATGTAA
Source organism: Clamator glandarius (assembly GCA_033459285.1). NCBI lineage: Eukaryota > Metazoa > Chordata > Aves > Cuculiformes > Cuculidae > Clamator > Clamator glandarius. The sequence goes on from JAUNZM010000070.1 coordinate 40,330, forward strand.
CACTGAAGCAAACTGGACATATCCAAGCATGTTGAATCTGATAAGATGCAGCATGAGTGCAGAGGGAGCTGACTGATGCTATTGTAAGGCCATTCTCTGCGATCTTTTAAAGGTTGTGGTGATCAAGGCAGGTTCCTGAGGACTAGAACAAAGCAATGCTAATCCTTTCCTAGGGGTAAGTAGGAAGATCCGGAGATCTACAGGCTGGTCTGCTTTGCCTCAGCCTTTGGGAAGTGATGGACCAAATAATCCTGGAAGCCATATCTAAATACAATAAGGACAAGAAGATTATTAGGAGTAATCAGCATGGATTTACAAAATGAGATCATGCCTGACCAACCCTGTAACCTTTCTGTGAGGAGGTAATTGGCTGGGTAGATGAGGGGAGAGCAATGGATGTTGTTTGTCTTGAATTTAGGTAGGGCTTTTGACATGGTCTTTCATAACGTGCTCATAGAGAGACTGATGAAGTATGGGTAAGATTGGTAGAAAGTAAGGTGGACAGAAAATTGGCTGAACTGCTAGGCTCAGAGTGCTGTTATCAGCAGCATGAAGTCTAGCTGGAGGCCATTCACTAGTGGCATACCCCTGGGCACAATACTGGAGCCAGTACTGCTCAACCACTTAATTAATGTTGTACATGATGGGCCAGAGGTGCACCCTCAGTAGACTTGCAGACAGTATAAAACTGGGAGGAGTTGCTGATACACAAGATGGTTGTGCTGCCATTCAGAAGGTCCTAGGCTGGCTGGAAAAAATGAACAAACGGGAATATTGTGAAATTTAACAAAGGAAGATACCAAGTCCTTCCCCGGGGAGAAATAAGCCCAGCCATCAGTATAGGCTGAAGGTCAAGCAGCTGGAAAGCAGCTCTGAAAAAAAAGACTTGGGGTTCTTGGTGGACAACAGGACAAACAACATGGGACAATGTGCCAAGGCAGCAAAGAAGTCCAGTGTGATCCTGGGCTGCATTAGCAGTGTTGCTAGCATGTCTAGTGAAGTGGTCCTTCCTCTCTGCCCAGCACTGATGAAACACATCTGGAATGCTAAGTCCAGATCTGGGTTCCCCAGTACATGAGGCATGGATTTACTATTGAGAGTCCAATCAAGGACTCTAAATATGATTAAGGGACTGGAACATCTTACATATGAGGAAAGACTGAGACCTGGGACTGTTCAACTTGAAGAAGAAAAGGCTCAGGGTGATCTTATGGTTGGCCTCAATGATCCGATGGGTCTCTTCCAGCCTGGTGATTCTATGATTCTATTAATGTGTATAAATAGCTGACGGGAAGGTAAAGAAGACAGAGACAGGCTGTTCTCAGCAGTACCCAACAACAGGAAAAGAAAAAACAGGCATGCATCGAAATATATGAAATTCTATTTAAAAGTAAGAAAAAGTTTCTTTTATAATAAAGGTGACCAAATACTGAAACAGGTTGTCCTGAGAGTTTGTGGAGTATCCACCTGGTAATATACTCAAAACCCAAGCAAGCACAGCCCCAAGTAACTGCTTAGCTGACCCTGCTTTGAGCAGAGAAGTCAGTCTCCAGAGATATCTTCCAACCTCAACCATTCTGTCATTCCATGGTATATAGACAGAAAAAAAAAAACATTTCAGGAATTAGGAGGGCTTCAAAAGTGTGGAACCAAGTAACAAACAAGTACATAAGTCTACTATTTGACAATGTTCTGCTTCACATTCAGAAAAGAGCTATAAGTTGACAAAGCTTCAGTGAGGTCAAAATTGCACATTTCTCTTGTTTACAGACAAGTGAGAATATGGGCACTGGCATTTACAGGTGCAAGTCAAATGTAGTCTCTTAAGAGATCAAAAGTAAAATATCAATAAGGGACCTGGGAGAAGACATAATATTGAAGGTGAAGAAAAGAATGAAACACAGGAAGAGGAGCTGAAGACCATATATTTGTTTTGCAACTGCCTAATTTTCTACTGGTGAATACTCATACTCATATATTCCATGTTTAAAATTCCTCTGGTACTTCAGCAAAAGTGTTATACTTATTTTATTTTTTATTACTGTTATCTTGCTTATTTTCATGTACTTGTCTTGTTTTCTGCTTTCCTCAATACAGATTTTGTCTATCCACAGCTAGTTGAGACACCTCAGAGAAATAGACACACTACAGATTTAATGATCCATGTTTGTGACAGACTACTTCATGATTTAAGATACTCAGCTCTGGTAGAATAAGGATTTTCAGTTTCTAAGAGCGCTGTAGTCATAAAGGAATTCTGGTACAATAAATCCCCTAAACATTAAACATATTTTCCATATTCATTATATTTATTTTTATCTTTTGCTCTTCTATCAGAGTAAAGTCAGTAATAAAAAAATTTCTATGTACTTGACAGTTGATTAGATGTGTGCTGATAAATAGCCTGACTCATTATCCCTCCACGAAACCATATATACATAACTGCATATTTATAGCAGTGTAAGGAATCCTGATGAGCCTTTACACATTGTACTGCTCAACCACGCTCAGGTTCTCCCTGGTAAAAGAGCCACCCTGAACGCTGACAGACTCCAATCAAAGAAGAGAAACTAGCCCCCAGAGGATGCTATTATGAATTTGCTGTAGTGTTAAGCTATTGACTGATAGGCAAAAATGTAAATGAAGATGAAGTAGAATAATTCTTTCTGCTAAAGACAGTGCATTATTTTAATTACTTATCAGCTTCTTAAGGTTGAAGTCATTAAGTGCATAAAATTAAAAAAGGAATTTTCTAAATCCATAACCCACACTGAAGGAAAACAATACTTGAATTCTGCCAAGTCTCTGAGCCAAGATTTTATTCAAGAAATCACTATTTTATTTATTTTGTGTACCTAACAGCCTCATATGTCCACAATTTCAAAGCTAAGAGCATTTGAAAAGATGGCTGGAGGGAACAAATCCTATGCTCCCTTGTAGAACAAAGACTTCTCCCCCACCCTGCCCTACCCCTTGCAACTCTGTAATTTCCTTTATTGATAATTAAAGCAGCTGCACGGACCAGAGAATATAGCCATGAAAGCCTCATGGATTTTTTTTTTGCAAATGTCATAATTGCTAAGAAGAAAAGCTTTCCCCCCTTTTTATAATCTGTTATCATCAGAGGCACTTGCATATAATTAGGATTGTAGTTCCTTGAGAGATTATCTACTTCTACTGCTAGTTCTTGATACTGATGATCATTTCTCTGTAACTTCTAACTCTGACTACAGTCAGAAGTTGAGTTTATAGCTACAAGTAAGTTATTTTAATGTCGATAGTAAATAGCGACTTCAGTGAATGAAGAGGCAGCAGGAGGGAGGCTACTCTGAGAAACAAGATCTTAAATTCCTGGTATTCCACTGAGGTGGACAATCTCAGTGAAAAGTTAACCTCATTGAGTCTTGAAATGTCCATCAACAGGTAAGCATCATCCCTATTAATGTAGTCATGTTTGAAAAGCAATATGCGTTAACATTTCAACTCCTGGCCTCCCATTGAACCCTGTGGCTCCTTCTCCACCATTGTCATCCTTGGTCATTCCCACCTGCACCACAATAAGATGACTTGGGTTTTGATCCAGATATGAGAATATAGCATTGCCCAACTGGTACCATATCAACATATGGGGCCATAAGGCTGTTAGAGCAACCTTTCAAGAGGCTCATGTTATGGTCTTAACTAGTGAACTGGGTATTTCATATTTTCACATCATTAGTGCTGCTGGATAATTTTGATTTATTTATATATTTAGGGGTGCTAATAGCCATTTGTTTGTTTGTTTGTTTATTATTGTATTCTTTTTTGTATTCATGAGTTTAGAAATATGTTTCTTGTTTTATCCTTTTCTGGAAATAAGTGCACTCAAGATCTATATTACATGTTGTCTTCCATTATGAAACCACAAATTCTTCAAGAAACTGACCCTATCACCAGCTTCCCTTTCACTATTACATTTGCATCTGGCTGTCAATGCATTTACATCCTCTTCTTCCTCCCTATGTTCCACTTTTATGATGCTCCACTTCATTCTGCCACGTGAACTGCAGGAATAATCTCCTTCCTTTACATCTTAATAGAGAAATAAATCTAAAGCATAAAAAGGCAGTTTTGAGGTCTGGCCTAGCCCAAACAATTTAATCAAAGTCATGAATTAGCATTTTCTAGCAACTAGAAATGGCACCTTGGAACATCCAACAAGCGGATGCTCTGTAGTTTGCTCTCCATGACAGGAGAGGTTAATTTGATTCCAACCACTTTCCAATAAAAGGTGAATCCATTTGCACTCCTATGGACAGCAACAGCAACAGGGACTTTTTCTTGCAACACTTCTTCTCAGACAGGTCTTTATTTGGGGGAATTTTCTATTGAATGAATGTATTACTCGGCATCCAAAATGCATAGCCGTCATCTTTAAAATGGTGAGAGGCACCATCAAATTGGATTGCCTTTAATCTATTTGTCAAATGGAATAACCATTGTACATCTACAAGCACTTATAAGCTTTCCTTTGTATTTATTTCAAATTAATTTTTTTAATCAACCAGTTCCCTCAGGACTCCAGGATGCATCTCATCTGATATCAGATGTGTTCATGGTCCTCAGATAGTCATGAACCTGATCTTTTCTTACAGAGACTTTGCTCTCCCAGTCCCTGCCGTGTTGTCCATCCACTTGAGAGGTGTGGGAAGAGAGTTTGCCAGAGAAGACTGAGGCAAAAATATTGTTGAATACCTCAGTATTCTCCTCGTCCATTGGTATCAGTTTGTCAGTCATGTTCACGAGGGAGGTTGCATGTTCTTTGACCTGCCTTTTCTGGTTGACATACCTGTAGAAGCCCTTCTTATTATTCTTTGCATCCCTTGCCAAGTTCAGCTCCAGCTACACCTTAGCCTTCCTGACCCCATCCACTATAAAATCAGGTAGCATCCTTGTAGTCTTCCTGGGATACTCTTCTGTTTCCACTGTCTGTACATTTCCTTCTTGCCCTTTAGTTTGACCACCAGGTCTTGACTCAGCCATGCAGGTCTCTTATTGTCTTTTCTGATATACTTACACTTCAGGACTGAGAGCTCTTGCACACTATGGAAAAATCCTTAAAGACCTGCCAGATCTGTTAGGCTCCCTTTTCCTGAAGTCAGTTTCCCAGGGAATGGGGGGAATATTGACTAACTCCTTTTATAGTTGGAATTTTACTTTCCTAAAATTCAGAATCCTGACTTCACTCTTCACCTGATGTATATCCCTCCAGACTATGAAAACCACCAGTGCACCTGCAGCCCAGACTGCCTCCAGTCTTGATGTCACTGATGAGTTCACTTGCATTGGTGACCATTAGTTCTAGTATTGCATCCCCTCTTTTAGGGCTGCCTATCACATGGCTTAAGAGTTATTCTCAATGCACTCCAGGAGTCTCCTGGATTGCCTACATCTTGCTGTGCTAATTTTCCAGCAGATGTCAGAGTGGTTGAAGTCTCCTGTTGGATGACAGCCTGCGAGTACCATGCCTTCTGTAGCTGGAGTAAGAAGGCTTCATCAGCAGGCGTGCTTAACTAGGCATCCTGTAGTAGATCCCAGCCACAAGGTTCCCTTTGTTTCCTCAGTTACTAATTCTTACCCATAACCTTTTAATCTACTTGTGGACATTCTTCATGAACAGCTCTTCACACTCCATCCATTTCGTGGTATAGAGGACAATGCCTCCTCCCCCTCTTTCCTGGCCTCTCCCTTCTGAACAGCCTGTAGCCAACAATAGCCTAATTCGTCATGGGCTTCATCCCACCAGGTTTCAGTAATAGCAAGTAGGTCACAGCTTTCTAGCAGCACAGTAGCTTCTGGTTCTTCTTATTTGTTGCCCATGCTGCATGCATTGGTGTAGCCTCACGTCAGCTGTGTCACCTTCTTAGAGGAACATTCCTTAACTCCTTTGAGGTATTTTGCTGGTGTTTCCCTGTTGGTTCCTCTCACCTCAGGAGCCCCTGGCTCATTTCTGTAAAACTTCAAGAGTGCTACAGTATGGCCAGCACATCTCAGAGACACGGACTGAGACCTCTCACTAGCACCCTGTCCTTCTAATCTTGGCATGCTATCCCACAGATTCTCATGAGCAAGCCTGATACTACCCTGCTCTCTCATCAAGTCTAGTTTAAAGTGCTGTCAATGATCCCTATAAGTTGTGAGCAAAGACCTTCTTACCCTTCTGAGAAAGGTGAATACTATCTAATGCTACCAAGCCTGGTGCTGTGCAGGCCATCTCATTATCAAAAAAACCCCAAAATTGTGGCAGTGGTACCAGCCACAGAGCCATATATTAATAGACTGGGTCCATCTGCTTCTTCAAGTGTGCTGCCTGCAACAGGTAGGAGAGAGGCAAATATAACTTGTGCACCAGATTCCCTTACCAACCATTCCAAGGCACTGAAGATTCATTCAATCACCCTTTGACTATGTGTTGCAGCTTCACCACCACCTCCCACATGGAAGAGTAGTAATGGGTCCAAGGGACATAGCAAGCTGGGAAGTTTCCTAGCAATGTCCTTAACCCAGGCTCCAGGGAGGCAGCAAGCTTCACTATGGAGAGGATCTGTCTGGTGTGTAAGACCTGCTATTCCTCTCAGAATGGGGTTGTGTACAATTATAGCCCATCTTTTCTTCCTCATGGAGATGGCTGTGGTACAAGGGGTAGCCTGTAGCCTCTCTGACCCTGGAAACACCTTTGGTGTAGATGGACCTTCATCCACGTCATACATTGATTTGACTTCCACACACACAGAGCCTCATACCTATTGTAAAGAGGCACCTGAGAAGGCAAGGTGGGCAAGGAAGGGGTTATCTTGCTGCCCCAAATACGGACTTGCCTCCATTTAATCCTTTCCTTTGAGCTACCGCCTTCAGCCTGCTGTGGGAATGATACAGTACCCCCTTCATCTTGAGGATATTTTTGGTGGCTTTTGCTGTTTCTGTCTCAGGAAGGGCAGAGCACCGTTTCATAAGCCTACCTCTTTCTCAGATTCCTTGATGCTCCATAATCTTTCCACTCCCTCTTGTAGCTCTGCCACCAGACAGAGCAAATCATCCATCTGATCACACTTCACACAGCTGTTCTCACTACTGCCATCAATTACCAGTAAAAGGCTCTGGCAGTCCCTGTAGTCTTAGACCTGGACAGCTGCTTGTTTTCATGGAAGTTCTGGGTCACCACATCCATTCTGGCAAGTGCAGAGGACATAGCTTTCCACCAGGTGGATGGCATAACAAAACTCTTGAGAAAGTGATGAACACCAATCGAACTTGCACCTTGGGCAGCTAGGGTGACTAAGTCATGCCTTTCCACGCAAACTGCCTCATCATGCCCTGTTTGCCTGCTCTGTCCACAGGGCTCCTGGTCACTAATGCTCCCCAGGTTGCTTTTCATAGCTGCAAGGGTGGTTGCCTGACAATGCCCAGGCCTCATCAGCATCTCCTACAAGGGCCACTAGCTCTTGGCAGGTTTCTCTGCCGCCCTGGTGTTTCTTCACCTCAGGAAAACCCCCTGTGCACCAAGAGCTGCCACTGCACTGTGGATCAGGCCAGCTCCCCTTCATGACTGAGTGCTAGTTTAAAACTCCTGTGGTTCCACTGGCAATGCCCAGGCCTCATCATCCTTGTCATGGTGAGGAGTTTTGACTACCTCCAGCAACATGGATTCCATAGTTTGTCACCTGCTACAGTGCTAACTCACTCTTAAGTACTCCCAGGGAGAACTACCCCTTGGCTTGCTGAAGTGGGAGACCATATATGGGGGGAATGTGAGTTTCTCCAAGTATTCCTCACAGTGTAGGCTCTTCAAGCGACAGAGCATGCACCAGTGCCTGATACATTCACAGCAGCCTATAACCCATGGTAAAAGCAGGTGCAAATTCCCAAGGAAACCCCTTGGGAAAGGTTAGAGATGAGATTAGAGGTGATAAAGAACAAAGAATATAATAAAGTCATGGGAAAATTCAAATACATCCAGAGGAAAACAATGTGTCAGTCTTTGTGCCAGTACCTGAAGAGCACAGCAGAGCCTCATCCAGCACCTGCTGATTCACCAGTACAGGGAAAGGGAGCTCATTCAGCTACTGCAGTCACACTATCCCAGCTACTCTGCTCTTAGCTTAGAGGTTACTTTCAAAGCATCAGTTGGGCAGGATTCCCGAGCCAGAGACCTAAATCCACTCACACAACAAGGGCACGTTCTTCAACTTGGTGTAATTCCACTCTGAGACAAGAGAAGCTGAGGATCCAAAATTGTGGTTAAAAATGACGTGATGGGAATAATCTCAACCCAGTTTAAACAAGCCTTTCCGTATTTCCCCAACAGAAAATCACACAAGCCAAAAATGATCTGGTAGTAGATAACACTTCGAACATTCTGGTTTACCCCATTCAGACGAGCACATTATATAGGAGATTGTAAAGACTTTTGTTAGTTTTAAATGCCAGTGTCTGGGATGAATTAGTTTTGCTATCCAGGGAAAATTTCATTTTATCTTTTACTATGACAATCTGATTATACCCAAGAGGCTTAGGAGAAAGATATTAATTTTGCATCTTTTCCCAAGGAATGGCTGTTTTATGGTCCTGTGAAATTGTTCCCTGCTGTCTGTCAACGTAGTGAAGTCTTTCTGAGCCTACTCAGGCAGGTGGTGAATGGGCACCCTGAATATCTATTACAAATAATTAAGTCTTTCTTTTAATACCTGCAGGTTCTCTAGCATTAATCATTTGCAGTGTAAATTCATTTATCTGAAAAAATATATTACTAAAGGAATAATTTGCTGTAAATCAACACTTTCTTCAGCAGATGTCACAAATGCCTAATGGTCACATTACACAAGGAGAGAGAGGCTAACACAAAAGAGAACAGGCCAAATAAGATCAGAGATACCCAGCTTTCCTCTAAGCCCTATAGACTCCTGGAAAATCCAAATTTAATGTTAAAACTAATGGATATTTGACAACCTGCAGATTGGAACAGATTTAAAATTTTTATGGGAAGACAAATAAAACACATTATCTGATGCTGCAGTAAACAGAGGTGGTACAACAAAGATAAAACATAAAACTGAAGAGTTACTTTCAAAGAAAGTTCTACAAAAGGCAAATGGTATGCCTTTGTCGCATGTATGTGGCCTGGGAATAAACTGAGAAGTGAGCAGCATCTATCTCCTACTGTACTTTCAGGAAACAGAATGGTGCTATGAAAGCAGAGACTGATAAAAAGTTAATAAACCTGTAAAGGAGCAAAGCTTAAATACCCTTCTCTAGATAATACTGCAGCAGTAAGGAAGAGAATTTTAGCAATCCTCCTGTTAGGAAAAAAAAAATCAAATTATAACCAGAGACTGAAACAGCAGGCTGAACAGTGATTCTCTTACTAATTATCAGCTGGACATGGACCAGACAACTGTGATACTTGAGGTTACACTGAGAAAGAGAAAAGCTAGAATAAGAAAAGCTCAAAGAAATAAGCTGGTGTGCAATGAACTAAACTTTAAATGAGGCACTGAAAAAAAACATTTCTGCTGGGTATGTGTGGATGAGAGGCAGAGGTCAAGAAAAATTTGAAAACACAGTTTGCCATTGTTACAGGGAACTAAGTATCTACCAACAGAATAAAAACATGTCATACAAAAAGCAAGCAAAACTAAGCTATAGAAAACACAAAAGGAGGGTGTGAATCTAAATTCCAGCAATTAAAATTAATTGTGATATTTAGACTTATTCATAAAGACAAACCACATGCTAAAGTAATGTTTACTAAAACAAGAATCAAGACCAGAACCTGAAATAGTTTATGTAAACATTCCTGAGAAACTTAAGATACCTAATGAAAACTCATCAGTAGATATTTATCCTGGGAAAAAGGTATATTGTTTCTTGATTGTTACAGAAACAACCTTGTTAGTGAGTATAACTGCCTTCATCTTTATTATTTATATGTATTTAGACACAAGTTCCAGCAGAGAATCAAGAAATAAGCATTTACAAGTAATACAATAATCTTAGTGAGATTCTTCCTATGAAGAGTAGTATACTATACTAAACCTAATCTTCTTTTTTGATAGAACGAGTAAATTTGCTACTTTTGCCACTTGATGGAAGTGATAAAAACATTAAAAACATGAGACAAATTATTCTTTTCATATGTTCTTGGGAAAAAGGAGATCCATATCCGCCCTATCTACCTTTCCAAGAGGCACTGGTAGTTTAGCTCACGTGGTGGCCACACAGTTTGTTGGTGTATTTTGGTTAGCTACCAGTAGTTCTCTATTCACTGGTGTGGTAGTGTTATGTCTGCAGTCACTGGGGCGTGGTGATAGTCTCTATATATTGCTTGCAGACCAGATTAATTAGATTGAGTGATTTATTTATGCAACCAAATGCACCAAAAATGAGTTTATAACAAGTAGAAACCTTTACAACAGTAAGCTTAACTTTTTTCTGACATACAGACCTAGAAGGTATCTTGGTTTGATTTTTTGAGCTATGTCTCTACTTGGCCTCCACCTAGAGTCAGCTATTTGGACACTCAGACATGCTAACAGGATTTTTGTGGTTAGGACACTGATAATTTATTGATGCAATACCTAGCAACCAAGAGATTGCTGTGCTGGCTACCTTGGATCAGTACACTTTCACAGATCCAGACAGAAAGCACTGACAACTTAAAGGGACTTTTATCATCTTTTTAACTAACTCACTGCAGTTTATGTGGGGCCTCTGCAGACAGTTGTGTTGGAGTATCCTGAAACAAAACAAACATTTTTGTTGTTCAGCACTCTTAAACACCATGAACTGTCAGATCTGTTCCCCTGTCCTTCCCACTTTGATGAACCTGAAAGATTTTAATTGCTTACAAAATCACCTTTGGAACTTCTCCTAATTCTAGCAAGGAAATTGGGGCTTCTGTTTTTATTTCTGTCTAAATTTTTCAGATCATAATCTATGATCCCTTTCTATCTCCCTCACTGATTTTTTATTTTGCAATTACTTTACTTTGCTATGTGGAGTACGGATTACTAGCTTGTTTCTATCTGATAGTTTGCTATTTCTATGGTTTGATATAGCTCTAGATTGTTAACATCAGTAGTATCAGTACTAACTAAAAGGATCAGGTTAGACATGGTGCTCAGGTGTTATTCACTCTTACAAGCAAGTTATTTTCTGGTTTGCTGCTAGTAAAGGGTCATAATTCAAAATTGTAACTGCTTTTAGGATATTCCTTACTCATGAAAAAAAAATCAAGATTCCTGCACTGCCATAGCCAACTGGCACAGCTGCTGGGATCTGGGACGCTGCCTTTCCACTGAGGGTGATGTTCTACGCCTATCTTGCCACCCATAAGTGTAAGATTTCTGCCCATATAAATAACATGGGATTCCTCCAAACTCCATTAACTTCTTCATCTATCATTCTCTGCTATCCCTCTGTCATTCCTCTGATATAACCATGACAATGCTAGGACAACATCTGTCATCCATAGTGGCATTCTTTCCCCCAAAAACCAGAAGAAATCTACCACAGAGACCTCTCAAAAATAAGTAAGAGATTAAGTTATATGTTAAGTCAAAACTGTAAGCACCCCTGTGTCCATCAGTCCTAAAGGAAGCACAAGCTTAGGGAACATGCTTCTGTCTTTTTTAGTGCAGTTTACTCATCTGAGCACTGATATACAGGAAACCCAAATGCCAATGTCATCACTTCGGCTTCCTATTCCTTTCCTCATGTCTTATGCAGGCTCCCTTCAAGCTTGTCAGTCCAGCCTGAGACAGAGCAAGGAACCGTACTGATGCCAACACAAACCTGCCTTCATTAGCCATACTAAAGCCGCCTCAAATCTTCTGCTTTTTAGCCTTTGGCCTGAGTCTGGAAAGCAGATAAGAGAACAGGAAAAGAAAGGATAACATTTCTCCTTAAAAACAGAACCCAGGACGTTTGGCTTTGCAAGAACATCTTCCTCTAAGCTGTGCTCCTTCTTCTCCCAGTCCTCATTAACACAGCTATCAGGGGACAGAGTCATGCTGGTAAAAGCAAGAGCTTTTGCTCAGTGGCCTCGAGGAGCCCATTAGGAGGTAAGGCATCAAAATCAATGTTCACTCAGATATATATGGCAGTGGAAAGTCCTATTTTGTCAATATGTGCTGGGGAAGGCAAGGCTCCCAGAGTTTAACTCCTGGCTTTTCTTATTTATGTTTGCTCCTGAACATCTGGGATTTAAAAGATATATGTGGAAGCACAGCACTGACATATAGAAGAAGAAAACAATCAATACTGTGCTTAACCCAACCTGAAGAGTATATGGCTCATTCACTTTCAGCCTCTTGGTTTAGCTCACGCTATAGGAAAAAGTAGTATTTCGTATCTGTCTAACACCAGGTCAACGGTGTTGAGAATTTGGAACAGTTCTAGTCAGAGATTGTGGAGGTATGGTAAACAAGGTATTATCTTTGTTACTGATTAAAAACTTATGTTTCTCCTGTTCTAATAGCAAGCATAATGCCTGAAAGCTAGGATTTTGTTTGCAACACGTAACTCTCTAAGTTAATAAAAACAAGAGTTAAATCTATGGTTTACAGAGAAATCAAATTAAGTGGAAACTCTGCATTTGCACATAGGACCATGGGGAAATTGAGCCATTTTATGTATATCTGTGTTCTTTATGGCCTAACAACAAGAAAGTCTATTAGCAATATTAGAAATATTTCCAAAAATTTAAATATTTATATCAAAAACAAGCCTCTCCATTGCATCTGGAATGTTGTTCAGAGCCCCAGTTCCCTCAGTCACTCCTCATAAGACTTGTACTCCAGACCTTTCACCAGCTTTATTGCCCTTCTTTGGACAGGTTCCAGCACCCCAGTGTGTTTCTTGTGAGGGACACAAAACTGAACACAGTATTCAAGGTGCAGCCTCACCAGCACCAAGTACAGAGGGACATCACCTCCCGAGGCCTGCTGGCCACACCATTTCTGAATCAATCCAGGATTATGGTGGCCTACTTGGCCACCTAGGCACACTGTCAGCTCATATTCAGCACACTATCAACTGATACCTCTAGGTGTAGGGTTGTTGTGACCTGAGCGCTGGAGCCAACACTTGGCCTTGTTCAGTGCCGTACAGTTGGCCTCAGTCCCTTGATCCACCCTGTCCAGATCCCTCTGTATGACCTTCCTACCATTAAGCCGATCAACACTCCTGCACAACTTGATGTGTCTGCAGACTTAGTGAGGGAGCACTCAATCCCCTCGTCCAAATCATTGGTGAAGATATTAAACAGAACCAGCCCCAACACTGAGGAACACCACTTGTGACTGGCCACCAACTGGATTTAACTCCATTCACCACAACCCTCTCTAGGTTTGACCATCCAGCCAATTTCCACACAGTGAAGAATTAACCCATCCAAGCCATGAGCAACCAGTTTCTCCGGGAGAATGCTGTGAAATGTGTCAATGGCTATTCTGATGTTTAGGTAGAAAATATCCCTGTTCTATTCCTCATCCACTAAGTGGGTCCTCATGTCACAGAAGGAGATCAGGTTAGTTTGTCAGGACCTGCCTTTCCTCAGCCCATGCTGATTGGGCCTGATCACCTCATTATCCTCTAGACAGTGCATGACAGCTCACAAGATGATCTGCTCTATGATATTCCCTGGCACTAAGGTCAGGCCAAAAGATCTGCAGTTCCCTGGATCCTCCTTCCAACCCTTCTGGTAGGTGAGTGCCACATTTGCTAAAGTCCTGTCAAGTGAGATCTCCCTGGTTAGCCAGGACTGATGATAAATGATAGAAAGTGGCTTGGTGAGCACTTCTGCCAGTTTCTTGAGTACACTTGGATGGATTACATCCAGCCCCATAGACTTGTCCTTGTCTAAGTGGAGTAGTAGGTCATTAACCATTTCCTCTTGAATTACGGGAGCTTCATTCTGCTCCCTATCCTTATCTTGCAGTTCAGGGGCTGGGAACCCAGAGAACAACAGGAATTACAATTAAGGACTGAGACAAAGAAGATATGTGCAATTTAAGGTTGCTGATAAAAAGCCTTGAATAAAGGGTAAAACCCAGCTGTGGTCCCAACAAAAAGAACAGTCAAAAATTATGGAGCAGAATAATTTTCCTTATAAAATAAAATTTATTTTTAAATTAGGAGGAAACCTTGACTTCTCTATTTCTTTTACCCATTGATGTGGAATGAGATAAGAAGACTGAGCAGAAAATGCGTCATTCTTCTAACTGGTTTGGAATTAAGATAGGCAAACAAATTTAACTTTATTCAAAACATTTAAAAATTTGGAAAATTAGGTTGACAATATAGAAACATTTTTCCTCCCCATTCACTGAGAGAAAGAATTATATTTGGACAATTTGTATAACAAGATTGTTTCATATAATAAAAAAATCATCATAACTGAATAACCGAATTTTCACTAAAACATTGGTGTTACAGGTAATTTTCACTCAGCATCATATATTGTTAGTTAAACAAGTGTTGCTTTGATTTTATAGTCAGCAGGGCTAACCTCAACGATTTTAACTTCATGTGTACTGGTGCAAATATCGTATTATATTTCAATAGGAGGGTAATGACTGACTGATGAAAGACTCCGTGTCTTATTAATGACTTCAGTCCCATAAGTGTGTCCAATCAATTTTCTAAGTATTTCAAAGCCAGATATTTTGCTGGTTTCTTCATTATTTTTCAAGGTTCCTGACTGTTATTGATCACTCCAGGTACTTCCTGAGATTTCAACTGGAGATTTTCCACAAAGCCAAAGCAATGAAATATCAGCAATGACAGAGATTTTTAAAATTATTTAAATCCTTCCCCACTCCATTATGTCGGAGGGCAAATCTTATTTACATAGTGTCCTTTGAAGAAATGGAATTATGTCATTAATCAAAAGCAAACCTGGAAGGCAAAACAGCTCAGTAAAATACCGGGTTTTATCCTTTATATTTATAGTTCTCCAGAGATAGCATGTTGCTTAGGAATATAGTGGACTGATTTAAAAAAAAAAAAAGAAAGTCAAGGAGCACGCCATCTATTGCAATTTGACTGTGGTTAATTCTAACATGTAGGATATTCCCTTTACAATACAAGCGCCTGCAATTAACCTGTTTTCTAGCATATTCACTTCTTCTCCTTTTCTTTGTGCAGTAACCACACCCAACACATAGTTAAGAACTTGAAGTCAGTTCCACTGTTGAGTTGTAGGGTACTTCTGTTATTAACATCACAGTTAAAGAGACCATATGACAATTCAGTGACTATTTGAAACAATTACGCTTCTGCCATTTGGGGTTTTAAGTGCTCCTATAGAATTTTTTTTCCTGGATATGTTGGTATTTATTTGTAACATCCGCATGTTAGAAGCTCCTAAAATCTTTGTATGCCTTCTTCTGTTGCTTATTTAGAAACAATTCTCTAACTAAGGCTCCAGGTGTGTAAACTCTGTTCCTGCAGGAAGACAAGAAAAAAAAGATAACAAAAGAATTCTTATTGGTGTTGTACAGTAAACAAAAAGCACTTGGGTTGTTTTTTAGGAACTGAAGGACATGAAAGATCCACTTGCATTCATTGCTATGGTAACTAATTTTGGTAAAGCTGCTTTACTTTTTACTCCTTCATCAAACCAGCAAAAATAAAATATTGCACTAAAATTAACACAGTCTTCAGTAACATTATTTTTATTGAATACTACAGGAACAACAAGAACAGTTTTAAGGAAGTTTGCCTATAACAGATGCATATAGTCCACAGAGATTCCAGTTCTCACAGATGCCCCCTACAGTCACTTGCTTTTTAATGGATTGATAACAATGAAGTCATCTGAAATACAATATGACAACTGTTAATTCAATGAAATTCTCATTAGAACAGCATTTCTGAATAAATTTTCTTCAGTTGTACAGCCAAAATATCAACTGTCTGAAAGCCAGCATGAAGAAAGCATTTGCTAAAATGGACATTGACTCTTTCACTGCAAGTTCATTTGTTTTCAGCAAACCTTGGGGAAAAAAGTGCAAGACAAGAGATGCACTAATTTTGCCTGAGCTTTGCACTGCGCTTATAACAAGTTTCAATCGTTCGGACATGAATCTACTTTCGTCAGGTGCTTATAACAGCAAACAGCACAAGATCGTATTGGTCTGCAAAATGAGGTTCATAAACAGGATAATAGTAAAGTGCCCCCCCTGCAGAGGTCTAGCACAAGACTGGCACACTTCTGAAATCCACTCCCTGGCAGTGCTTCTAGGAAAAAGAGAGTATCAAGGTTACCACAGAAAAAATTTCTGATGTTTGCTGGTTGCCATATCTTGGAGATTTCAAGAAGCAGCTGCAAAAGAAAGCAATTCTCTGCTCTGCTTCTTGAGACCCTGAGAGTAGCACACAGGTATAAAGCTGATAGGAGAAGACAGTTATTGAAATTGTCCAGGTTTTAGACATCTTGAGGATCAAATGGCCAAGTCTGCACCATTTCCACAAGAATGTTAGTCCCTTATTACTTGCTACACTCTACAAGGTGACCAGCAAGAAAAAGTGATAAAGTTCTTCACCACATCTGCTTATAAAAGTTGTGTTGGCTGAGCCTACGGATCCTCATCCCTCCACAGCTGCAAATGCAAAGGAATGTGCGTGTACAGGTGTGCACGCAAGACAGAGAGAGAGATGATGATATGAAGAAGAAAATGGTGATGACTATTGCTCCCCAACACAGACTTCGCCTATGGAAATACTTACTTGGGTTGAGGCTCCCTGTTGAGCATGCAGCAGTAATTTGCAGTGCTTCAGGACCTCTGCATCATGGGTAATTCAATTTCTCATAATATAACTCTGCCATCTCAATGTGTCCCCTGTAGGGTGATGATGAGACCTGATGGCATCTGAGAGGGCATAAGACTTTCAGTAGTATCATCAGAGCCCAACATAAGCATTATGACCAGAACAGCTAGTCCTGGCCTCTTACGTGGCTGCTGCTCCCTGCTGTGCAGGCTTTCAGCAAGGCACAAAGAAGGAACCGATGGCTATTAGCCTTCTCAATCTCTTTTTTACTATCAGGCTACATTTACACATAGCTGTTCGGTCTTTTCCAGTAGATATGTTTTCCATTGACATACCCAGTATTTGACAGAGCTGTTGAGATTGAAACCACACCACTGGCATTTTGTTGTCTTTCAAGTCTGAATCATTTTTGTGATATGCAGTCCACCTCTGTTAATGTAACAGCTTGGAAAGGCAATAAAAATGCATGATTCTTCCAGACCATGGTTTTGTGGATTTCTGTCTCTCATGGGTGCCTGCAAGTAGCATTTCAAGAGACTGTAGGTGACAAGAGTAAATGTTTCACAAAATCAAAATGACAAGCATGCACTCTGATCTCAGCCAATGTGAGACAGTTGCCACTAATGAGAGATCCTGGGCTTAGGGTTAACTATTGTGAGAGCTTTTCCATCACCCATTTGCTGCTTGCAGTGAGATTCCATTACCTCATTTTCATAGTATTCAAGGAAGCATATAGCTGTATAGCACTGTGTGTCCTTCAGACAACCTACATTTCCACCTCATTCTGGGTTCCAGGACATGAAATCACTGTAAGAAACCAAAAATCAGAAAATTTGGCTTACAATGTGCTGAGACTACTTTAATGCTGAACACTGTTCAGATGTTCTTCTAGTTCTTTCTTAGTGCAATCAACTAAGGTACCCAACATTCACATCCTAAGTTAACAGTGGCAGTTCCTGTAAGATAACCTTTAGGCTGAGGAGAATTTTAAATTTATCACTTTTAGATGTGTAACATAATCCTGCTGTTTTTACTAAAACCCCATTTTAGGTTTTGCTTCTTTGGTCTTAATTTTTTTTTTAATGCTCATCTGGATTTGACAGTGATGTTGTCAGCTTCTTGCAAAAATTCTTGGATGCCTTTTGAGGCAACGCTATGTGATACAGGCTGCAGTGATGATCTCCTCACTCTCTCTTCTTCAGCAAATGTATGAGGAAGGTTTGCAGCTTGGTTAAGGCTGCCTGTATGCCATCAGCATCTTCCTTGGTGAATTTCAGATGCAGCTCTTCTCATGCTAATCCTTACTTTATTTCACCTTCTTTTGATGTTGCAGGAGCTATGTTGTCTGTTCTTCATATCTTTCACATTTAATTTCTTGGTAGCTAGGATATCCAAGCACAGTGCAGGCAGAACAGACCAATATTTATAACATATTCATTCTTTGGTCTAACTCCAGGTAAGAAAACAAAGCAGGAGAGCTCAATAAATGTATTCACTGCATTGTCAAAGGGCTTTTCCTGAACAAGCACCGCTGTATCTATCTTTGCGGACAATACTAAGCTGAGTGGAAGTGTGGATCTGCTGGAGGGTAGGGAGGCTCTGCAAAGGGATCTGAACAGGCTGAGACCAACGGCATGAGGTTTAACAAGGCCAAATGCCGGGTCCTGCACTTGGGGCACAACAACCCTGTGCAGTGATACAGACTAGGAGAAGTCTGGCTGGAGAGCTGCCTGGAGGAGAAAGACCTGGGGGTGTTGGTTGACAGCCGACTGAACATGAGCCAGCAGTGTGCCCAGGTGGCCAAGAAGGCCAATGGCATCTTGGCTTGTATCAGAATCGGCGTGACCAGCAGGTCCAGGGAGGTTATTCTCCCTCTGTACTCGGCACTGGTGAGACCACATCTCGAATACTGTGTTCAGTTCTGGGCCCCTCACCACAAGAAGGATGTTGAGGCTCTGGAGTGAGTCCAGGGAAGAGCAACAAAGCTGGTGAAGGAGCTGGAGAACAGGCCTTATGAGGAGCAGCTCAGAGAGCTGGGGTTGTTTAGCCTGGAGAAGAGGAGGCTGAGGGGAGGGTCATTGGGCACTGGAACAGGCTGCCCAGGAAGGTAGTTGAGTCATCTTCCCTGAAGGTGTTTAAGGCACGGGTGGACGAGGTGCTGAGGGGCATGGTTTAGTATTTGATTGGAATGGTTGGACTCAGTGATCTGGTGGGTCTCTTCCAACCTGGGGATTCTATGATTGTATGAAAAAAGAAAGGAAGTGTGATGTGGGAAAACATTAGTAGCCTTCATTAAAATGTAGCAGAAGAAAGTTCTGGTTGTTTCTTCTAAAAGGCAAATTTCTGTGTGAATAAGCATATCATTGTATTACTAAGTGAGGGAAGGACCAAATATGAGAACCAAATATGTAGAAAGAGAAACAAAACAGAGAAAACAAGCAACATTGCCCTAACTTTTATTATTACACATTCACATGACATCTTCTTTCTTTTTCTTCTAAAAATAAGTTTGAATCATATTGTGCCCCTTGGAAGAATCTATTATGAAAACACAATTATTTTGACAACTAAGCTTGTAATTTATCCAAAAAAAAACTCTGCAGAGATAGATTCGTTAAGAAGGTTATTTTCCTGAAAAATACATTGATCTGCTTTTATCAAGCAACTATCTTTAGTTAATTGATACTTATTTGGCCACATCTGTATCCTGTCCTTTATACTTTTGCACAAGACTTGTGAAAGCCTACTCTGTGTATCCTGCCCACCAGCTTTGCTAGGGTGGCTGGGGAAAGACTATGCCTCTTTCTAAAAACCTTCTCATGCTGCAAAATTTGTGGTCCCAAGAGGAGAGAGCAGCCAACAAGGCTGCTGTAAGTTCAGACACTAGACTCAGAATAGGAATTGGGTGCTTGCTTCTAGAACTCTTTCTTGACACTAGTACAAGGAACTATTTCTATTAAATGTGTAAAGAGTGATGGTAAAAAATGATCAATGCAACAGAAAGGTTATCTTGCTAAATATATTACAAAATTGCTTGGTGTACCAAGAGCTCTGTTTAGATTCAAGTGTGCACCTGAATGTGTTCTTTCCAAGGAGCAGTTTTTACTGCAGAAGCGAATCCATGTGGCAGGAGGAACAAAGTATTTCAATTATCATCTAGTCACTAGGATATTTCTTCATCTGGTTTAGAAAGCAACCCAAGAAAGTAGGTGCTGATCATAATATACAGTTTCAGCTGTGATTTGTGCTGTGAAAGTTCTCCTTTTCAGTATAACCTGTTCTTGGGTAATAAGGTATGGAATTCACAATGACAGATGGCACTAAGTAATAGAGATAAAATTCTGAATGCGCTGAAGGTCAGTAAAAAAAAAAAAAAAAAAACAAGAAATGCCTTTACCTTGAATTAATCCAGATTTCTGCACCAGTTTCAGAATACTGGGTTAAAAAAAGATGTTCCACCGAATAATATTGTTCTTGCTTGAAAATGTCTCTGTTTAATTAAGATGTCCCACAAGGCCCTGTGAAGCATGGAATTCAATCAGCTGCTTTAAAAGCGAATAAAATGGAGCATGAAACAACTGCATAGAGTTGACTGGTGATTTCAGCTTGGAAGAAAATGATAGGGGCAGTAATTTGTGCAAGGGAAGTTGCCACTACAGCTGGAATTTAGCAGTCAGGTGCCACAGACAACCCAAGTAGCCCAAGGCAATGGAGATTTAGGGAACACATTCCTTGGAGCTTTTTCCTCTGTAATTATTTTGTGGGGCTCTACTCTCAAATAGTCATGTTCTCAGGTATGTTACCTGTTTATGGGTACACATGGGCTGCAGCAGCAAGAACTGTTTCTTTTTGAATGATACTTTAGCCTTTTGCCTGAGAAAGTAAACTGTCTCGTTTTGCTTAAATCCAACCTGCCTTTCATTGAATTTGTAAATTAAATATAAAGTTGGTTTGATGGTGTTACATAATTTATTGTGGTACTGAGTAAAATGAAATATCAAAAGTATGGGACACAGTATTTATTGATTTGCCTGCTATTCAGGTCTCCAATTGGATTGGGTCCTGTGGCATTTCTAAAGATTAGGCAAACTATCAAATTTAGACTTTCAGAACATTCTTAAAATACTGTGAGATGTTTGCCAGCTCAAAGATATCAAATTTTTCAGTAAGACCACATCAGTATAATAACAAATTCTGAAGAAAAAAAAGCAAGAATATCTTTCTCATGCTGATAAAATATAAAAGTGATAAATGTAAGCTTTTCTAGGCAAAAGATTACTCTGAAAAATTAGCAGTAAGAAAAAGTGATGTGGAAATATTAAGCACCAACACTTAGGAACAATGTACTATCTTGCTAAAAGAAGTGTTTATACTACAGTGGGAAGAGTCTGTCATTGATCAATATTATCATAAACAGCTATGTTAACATTATCACTGAGTAGTGGTGTCACTAATTTATCCTCACACTTTTTAGTCTTGCCACAGATTCATTTTCTACTAAATAAGAATGTGGAGGAATACAATGTCATATGAAGACAGAAGCAGAAATAAACAAGGCAAGCCAAAGCAAGGCAAAAATCAATGTCCAGGAGGGAAATTAATGAATACATTTACTTTTTAAAAATCTGGAACAGGTCCATAATATGACAATATGTTAATTTTCTCTAGGGAGAGGAAAAGGAAAGGTGTATGAAAAAAATATTCATGAGCTAAATTACCAAGAGACACATCCAGATTAAATAAGTTGGCATCTCCTGGAAGTTTTAATTAACAAGGCACTCATATATCACTTTCAAATCAAGAAGCTTAGGTAATCATACCTGACAATCCTTTTATAATTTCTTCCTGCTACGCTCAGTTGAAGGACTGACACAGAGGTGGGGGGAAAGGACTGTAATGTAAAGGGAGAAAAGCACCTTATTAAGCCTAGTTCACAAGCTAAACTAATACACATCCTGTGGAATAAGAAGTCTTTTCTGGATTTTGGATTAGATAGTTCTATAGTGTCAGATTTTTTAAACGGAGACCACCAATGCAGGGGTCACACTGGGTTGCTGCACTTCCATGTTCACAGCTAGAAGGACGCTTCAATCAAGCACAAGCCCAAACAACTAAAGGGAAAAATCTAAACTGATAGTTCTAAAGGACATGAGAAATAAATTCAGATCTGGAAGAACAGTAATCAAAAAGGCTTGTATGGAAGCATTATTCTTCAGCTTAGTGAGTCCTATACAAGAGTAAATAAAGGGAGAAGGATGAAAGTAATTGCTAGTTACTGTTGAGCTAGCTGTGGTTTTACTTCTCCTGGAATGACATTTGGTGGAATGGCTAGCTGTGACTTGGAGGATGTTGTTATTCATGATTTTTATTTTGAGTAGTCCTTCCCCGGCTTCAGCTACAGAGCATGACCTCTCCTCCCCATCCTTTTTTGCTTGGATATTCATACGGATGAAAAAGAGTGAAAAATACAAAAGAGACTGGAAATAACCCTATGTGAACCTAATTCATATAAGTAGCAATGACTTATTATATTTCTTGGGTTTAGCTCTGGTGTCTTTAGAAAAAAGAGATTACTTGTTCCTACATATAAATAAATACCCTCTAGCCCTTCTCACTTTTCTTACTCTGTGAGACAGCCAGTTCAAGACTGGGAATAAAATAAGCCAAAAAAATCAAGAAATATTTTAGTTTCTTCAGAAAAATGGAGATACCGGACAGTAAGGTGCATGGGTATTTCTTTATCTCATGCTTCCATTTACAGAAAAAATTATTTGGTTTAGTTATTTTCTTTTATTCAGAGGAATGACTAGCGCAGAAACTGACCATTGAGAAATGCTTGGTAGCATTGAAAAGTGCTTGGTTAGAGGTAAATCTTCAGCTGGCTTAAGCTGGCAAAACGTTAATAAGACAATAGAGCAAAACCAGCTTTCACCAGCAAAAAAGGCCGTCATTTCTAAAGATAAGAAAGCTTTAAAGTAAGTTGACTCAAGTTTTCCTGCTTGATGGTGGTACCACCTCCCTATGCTTTGTAGTACATTGTATCATATGATGTGGCTTAATGATTTCAAAGGGCAGCACTACAATTTTGTGAGTCATTCCACCATGTTTACATGATGACCACCATATCATAATTTTCCTGATGTACAATGGCTTCCAGCTCCTTCTGTTTGTTGCCCATGCTGTGTGCATTGGTGTAGATGTTCTTCAGATAGGCTGTCAGTCATGTCACCTTCTTAGAGGAAAATCCCTTAATTCCTTTGAGGTGTTCCACTACTGAATCATAGACTCATAGAATAGTTAGGGTTGGAAGAGGCCTTTAAAGCTCATCTAGTCAAACCAGCTTGCAACAAGCAAGGACATCTTCAACTAGGACATTTTACTCAGAGCCTCATCCAACCTGATCTTGAATATTTCAAGGGATGGGTCTTCTACTACCTCTCTGATAAACCTGTTTCAGTGTTTCACCATTCTCATCATAAAAAAAAGTCTTCCTTATGGGCAGTCTAAATCTATCCTTTTTTCATTTTAAACCATTACCCCCTGTCCTATCAGAACAGATCCTGCTAAAAAGTTTGTCCTCATCTTTCTAAAGAGCCTTTTCTAAGGACTGAAAGGCTGCAATATGGTGTCCCTGAAGCCTTCTCTTCTCCAAACTGAACAACCCCAACTCTCTCAGCTTTTGGTCATAGCAGAGGTGCTCCAGACCTCTGATCAACTTTGTGGCCCTCCTCTGGACCCATTCAAATGCTTCTATATGCTTCTTATGCTGGGGATTCCAGAACTGGACACAATACTCCAGGTGGGGTCTCACGAGAATGCAGTAGAGTAGCAGAATCACCTCCCTTGAATCTGCTGGCCACACTTCTTTTGATGCAAGCCCAGCACTTGTCCCACTACGGACCCCCAAGGGACACCACTTGTCATGTATCTCCATCTGGATATAGAGCCATCAACCACTACTCTCTGAATGTGACCATCCAACCAATTCCTTATCCACTGAACAGTCCACCCATCAAATCCATACCTCTGAGAAGGATGTTATAGGGTACTGTGTCAAAGACTTTACAGAAATCCAGATAGATGACATCCATTGCTTTTCTTGCATCCACTGAGGTGGTGACCCCATCACAGAATGCCACTAGGTTGATCAGGCAGGACTTGCCTCTAGTGAAGCTACCCTGGCTACTCACAGACCTCTGTATGTTCATGGTCCTCAGGTAGTCATGAACCTGATTTTTTCTTACAGTGGGAGGGACTTTGCTCTTCCAGTCCCTGCCTTGTTGTCCATCCACTTGAGAGGTGTGGAAACAGAGCTTGCCAAAGAAGATGGAGGCAAAAAGGTTGTTCAGTTCTCCTCATCCACTGGTATTAGTTTGCCAGTTGTGTTTATCAGGGGGTGTACACTTTCTTTGACCTATCTTTTCTGGCTGACATACGTGTAGAAGCCTTTCTTATTATTCTTTGGTACCTCTTGCCAAGTTCATCTCTAGCCATCCCTTGGCCTTCCTGACCCCATCCCTGTGGTACCAGGCAGCATCCCAATACTCTTCTCAGGTTACCTGGGCATGTCTGCCCTGTTTATGCATTAAACTCTGATGGAGAGAAGTACAATATTTCTTCTGCATTAATTAAAAGTTTCACCATCTTCTTTCTAAGCAGGTACACACAGATGAAACTCCTCCAATGGCATCATAATTTTTCTTTACACATAACTATGACCTTTAACAGCGAAAAAAAGAGAAACCTGATAAGCCCTGAAAGTTGCACACCATTTACACAGGACTCTGTAGAATTTACTCTACCTGTACCATCTGCTTATGTTAGTATCTAGAGGGCTATGTTCGTTGGAGAAAGGGCAGAGTTGACAGAAAATGGTTCTCTCTATTTCAGAAGAAGATTTGCAGAAAATAGCTGGTACTTTTTCAACATAGTGTCACACATACATTCTTTTCTTGGATAAGTCAAAATGAGACCTCATGGAGAAACAGATGTGACATTTCATGGATTCCAACAGTTAAAATGTCCTTCTGTATGTCAGTTTTAAGCAAAATTCAGGCACTACTGTAAAGCCTGATTTCTAAAATATTTCAGTGCAAGTTCATCAAAAGAAATTTGGTTAACAATGGTTTTGCTTGTTGTTCTGAATTTCAGGAATAATATTGAGAGACATTTGATTGTCAAAACACAATCAGTGCCATAACAAAGCCCAAATGGAAAAGTGGCAGAACAAAATTTTTGGACGTTACAAATGCAGACATTTTGACTGTGTTGAAAAGAAATGTCAGAATGGCTTGATAATTCCCCATCACTAAAGGATAAAACTGGTACACTCTTTCCAAATGGATCTGTTCCCTGATACTGTCCAGGAGACGCCTGCACCCTCAGAAGTGTTTCTAACCTGAACCTCCCACGGGATATCTGCAGTGACCAGCGGAGTCGTAGGTTGGCACAATCCACAGTGCTTCAGAAGCACATAAGAAAGATGGCAAAGGGAGAAGAGTTCTCTGACTGAGTCAGCTAGATCAAACACAGGGTCAGTTAAACCATGTAAAGCACCAGACTAGCCCATTGGCTTGTTGGCCATGTATCAGATAAGTACACCAGTTTACCCAGCACAGGTATGGATCTGTAATAAGCCATTGCCCTGCACCACTCAGACCCACACAGCATGTTCTGTTTCCTGGCACTGTTTTATTCCAGCACCCAAAAAGCCATCTGATTTCCCTGCAGGAAAGAGTTTCCTCATCTCAGTACTAGGAAATATCCTAGTGCATTAATTTCCTTCGTTCATTTTCTTGCTTCAGTTTTTGGGTTACTTATCTTGCTTTCATTTTCACAGACACAGCACAACCTTTTTATTCAGTTCCCTCCTAAGACTTCTAAGACTGTTTTCCTTCACTGTCATGATTGCACACCATGTCTGAGTAACCTCTGTATCAATTCCTTCCTAAAGCTTTTCCTGGGACAAGCTTTTTTTTTTATCTGTGTGAGGGTTTATGATTAATTCTTCCCATAGCAAGAAATATCTTTACTTGTGTTGAATGCAGTCCTGAATATCCCATACAAGCTTAACAATATATAATTGTAAGTCTGTAAACGGAGACAGCAGGAATTTTGAAATATTGGCAATCTTACTGACTCCTAGGATTTTGTTATTGTTCCCACATATGCCAAGACTGGAATGACTTTCAGGCAAACAAACAAACAAAAATTTACATTTAGGGTTTGCTGCTTCAGTTTTTTTGTCACTCCAATACATCACTAGTGTCATCATATTTAAAAAAAAAAAAAAAAAGATGATGAGGAAAGATGAAAGATATAACTTTGGAAGGCCAACTCTTACCAAATTTAAAGAAGAATTACTTGAGACTTTTTGTCAAAGAAGTTCTTAGAGGACATCAATAACAATTTCCTAATAAAAATGCTGGCAGAGTTAGAAGCATTAAGGTTGCACTTTACATGTTGCTCACAGACAGGGAAGAACTGAAGGCAAATGTGGCTGTAGACAAAAGTTTGGGTTGCAGTGATCACAAAACTACTGACTTGTGGATCCAGAGGATACCTGGGAAGGGGAGTTCCAGAATCAGGAGTCTAGACTTGCAGACTTTGAATGGTTAGGGAATTTCTAAGTAGAAATACTTGGAAAGTACCTATAAATGAGGTAGGTGCCTTGGAGAGTTGGTTTGATTTTATAAAGAAAACTTACTGAGATCTCAGGAAAACGTTGTTGGACAGTAATACTGGGAATTTCAATGCAAGGTCTACTTGTCTGAGTACTGAGCCCCTCAATGTATTAATATGCAAAGAACATACAAGAAGGGGAAATGGGGGCAGGCAACAAAGGAGGATGTAAAAGCATTGCTCCAGCACTTAAGGCACTTAAGATACTAGAAAAGCCAGTGCTCAAATGAAGCTAAAAATAAATAGGGACATATTGTGTAATAGGAAGAGATTCCATCATGGGAGTGCTCAGAACAAAATTTGGAGAAAATATGGGTCCGTTGACAAAAGGGGAAAAACAAACTCATGATAGTAATGCCTTTCTTGCTTAATGTTCACAGATAAAGTCTGCTCCCAAATACCTCATATACCAGTCCAGTCTGGAAAGCAGAAGGGCAGCATAGTTAGCAACAGTGTAAGGAAGTTGGATATATTCAAATGGGGCTAGGGGTGCTGAAAGACATGACGAATACATTGCCTGTTATCTCTGGGGAAAAAAATGGCTACTGTGTGAGGTCTCTGATGACTGGAGAAAGAAAAGGAAAAAAAATTCCTATCTTTCAGAAAAAAGATAATCCAGAAAACTATAGATTAATCAGGATTAGCCCTAGCCCCATAAATACACAGAGGACAAAAACGTAATCAGAAACAGTCAGAATGTGTTTAGTAAAGGCAAATCATGGTTTATCAGTCTGATTGGGAGAGGGCACAGGCAGAGCGGTGCATGTCATATGGCTCAACTTTCATCATGTTTTTCAAATTGTCTCCAACAGCCTCCTGAGCAGGTGGTTGTGTAATCTTGGACCGGACAGACTGCTAGATGGGCTGCAAACTCAGTCATCAGGTAGAAAGAGGGCAACATCTATTTGGTGGCTGGTGACAAGCAATCTACTTCAGACATCAAAACTGCAGACAGTGTTCAATGTATTTGCTGATGATATATATGATGAAACATAAAGAAGGTCCCAGAAAAACCCATCCTAAGTGAGACAGAGCGGTTGACACTCTGAAGTCCAGAGGAACATTGCAAGGTAACAGAACTTCATAAAGCTGTCATTTTATAATTAGACTCATACATTGGGTTTTGTATTGTTAGGAATTTGATGCACTATTGGTATTATTTGACTTCTGCTGGAATATGTTACCAGTTCTAATATAAGTGATCATTTCATTTATTATTCTCTCTTTCTAGCTTGTAATTTGGCTTTATCAAAACTTTGTCACCCTTTAACAATTTTTTGACCAAAATTAGACAGTCCATTCTGAGTTTTCATGTATTTGCTTTTGCAACAAAATGTGTTTTCTAAGTATATTTTTTCTTTGTTGCAGTACCATTGTGAAATATAGTACTTATAGATTCTAGTCATCAAGTTTGCTCTTTTCAGAAACACCTAGTTTGGTTTGTCTCTTCATGTAGCTGTCTGTGGTCGTGCATCTAATTGGCTTCCAGTTTGTGAAGGTGAACTTTCACAATGTCAAACTAATTTCTGAAAATGGGTATTGTTTTCTTTAACAGTCTCTGCCACCTGAAGAGACTGGAGTGAATTCTGTACCATCTACCGATGTTTTTCTGCATAAAAGAATAATTAACAAGTCCAATAGTTTGAATGGATTGGTCTTCTGACCACATTAACTTGCCTTGTAGCTTGAAGCTAGCAAAGCATTTAAGCACGTACATAAAATTACACAGATCAAAAGTCTCATTCAGTAAGAGGTATATGTTTTGCCTTTATAATTGTAATGCCTTTAAGTATACTTAAAGAACAAAGAAACAAGTCTAGGATTAAATATAAACCAAACACATGACAGAAAAAATTATTATCAAACAAACACTACACAGAGTTTTTAAGGGTTTTTTATCAGTTGTTCTTTCATTTTCTTTCAGAATTTCTCTATGAAAACCAAGATTTTCTCTTTGAGTAGCATGCCATGTCTGAAGCATTCATTTCAGTGTCAACATCAATTACAGGATATTACCTAAAGTGTTTTGCTATCAGTATTATGCCCTAATTAAGTCTCTCAAGCTTCCTTTTTATGTTATAAATTATAACAACTGACTCCTAATGGATTTAGAATGGTTTATCACGGATTTCCTTGAAAACATTAAATCCCAATCAAACAGTCAAGGAATTTCTTTTATGACAGTTTCAATTAGTTCCTTTTCACCCTTGTTACAGAACAAAACCACCTTGCTTGTACCTTGTTTTACATCAGTTGTAACTGATGACATTTTTAGACTTCTGAGAGGAGCAGTCATTATTCCTCAGAGCTTTGTGTGTACTCTGGAAGAGTTTCCTCATTTATGTTTTCTGTTATAATTGTCATTTCTACTTCCTCCTGGTGCTAGTTCAAATATTCTGAAATAAAGTTACTCAAAGGAGCCCAACTAACAATTGCAGTCATGAGGATTTAGTAAGATAACAAAATAAACTAGTGTAAGGAAAAAAATGCTATTATGCTTCTGGAATGGTACTTTCTATTCTGGTAGAGGGGTTAGCCTTTCTTTTTCATGGTCAAAATGTCTCAGTTCTGTGTTTGCATGTATGTGTGCAGAGAAACGTAGAGAAAACCTGTGAAATATAAAGATGTAACTCTTCTCATGACATAAACATCTATGTCATCAGTGAAAGCACTTTACTCTTTCAAAATTTTAAGAAAGTACTGCAGGAAAAAACGTTATAGAATTCAAAATCTTATCTAAATGAAAAAATCTAAATGACATCAGAATTTTACCCTAAGTATAAAATTATATTTTACATAAAATATATAGGCATTATATCAGCAGTAATATTGACTCACTGGCACTACATACAATCGAAAGACATCAGAAACATCCAAGAGTCTTAGGAGGGAATATGGGCAGCCTGGTAGTGCAAGCACTTTTCTCCTCTTTTGAACAGAAGACTATTAAGAAATTTCCCTAAAATAATCTTTCTCTGCTCCTAGCATCAACCTTGGCAGCAACTGTCCAAAAATTATGTATTGTTATCAAAATGGTAATGCTGTCTTTTTAGAAGTTTGCACTTATAATGTAAAAATTCTTGTTAAGCAAGAAGCATTGTATTAAATACTGAGGAATATTGCCTAATCACAAAAATTAATTTGGTTGCCTCCAGGACAACCTAGGCTGCTTGGTAGAGTAAGGCTTTTTCAGTATGAGTTCAGTCATGTCTAGCAAATAGGGCTAGATCTTTAAAATACCTTCTTTCCAGTACTCTATCTTAGCATAAGCAGCATAATGAACATGAAATAGGTCTTTCTTGTGGCTGCAAGATGAAATTGATCTCTGCTTTTGCTGTTGTAGAAGTATGACACTGAGATACAGTAAGTGACCCCAGAGGAGATGTCTAAAAAATAACTACCTAGGTATTTTACTTCTTAGACACTACACTGTAATGAGTACTATTATGTGCTTGAAGCAGTATAAAAATCGAGGGAGGTACACCTCCTGCCTTGCATTTTAAATAATCTCAGAAAAGCCCAGGGCTCTACATGCTCTACATCCTGTCACATAAGGATGCCCCTCTTTCCCTCTAGATGTTAAGTAAAGCAGGCTGACAGGACAGTGGGTGCCCCTCCAGTGCCCCATCTTGTGTCTCTGGGAAATTCTTGGGGATTATATAGTGGATATTCAGGTGCAACAACCTTGCAGGGAAGTTCTCTCGTCGAAAGAGAGAATTTAATAAACATTGGAATACAAAACATATCTGGATATTGTTTAAACTCTGATGTCATTCCTGCAGCTCTTGCTGGAAAACTGAGTTGTTTCTACACTTTAAGAAGCCTGCGGGAAAAAAAGCAGATAGCACTCAGAGAACTACTCAGTAACAGATCCACTCAGTTCTGCCACACAGAAATTCAAAATCTCACTCTATTCATGTTTTGAAGGGAAAGATTATGTTATGCCTCAGACTCACCAAAAATGGCTCATTCAAAGATTTCAAGGTAAAACACCTTAGACAAGATGTGCCATACTGTTGTCAGAGGTCTAGCAGCTTAACTCTCACTGCTTAGAAGAGTAGGTGACACACTCCTGCAGGTAAGCCAAAAGTAGTATTAAATGTGTTAAGATGGATCCTTTTCTATCAAGCGAGTTTTCAGAATAGTACTGTACTGGATACCATGGTCATCAACAATTACAGGATGTGTACATTTCACTTTTCAGTTCTGCAAACAGGCTGTGAGTGTATCTTCAGTCCCCTTGTGTGCTCACTGTCTGTATGACGTGATAATCGGAGGATCACAAAAGCACTGCAAGGCTGTAAGTCTCATGACTTCTGATGTCAGAGTATACTTTTCATGTGTGTTCAGCACTAGATACATCACATCTTCTGGAAGTCATGTAATCTATTTTTATCAGTGAGCAGTGCAACACTCCTTCTGTAAGTGTTGAACGACACGTATTCAATCAACTGACTGCTAGCTCTGCAGCAATTAAAATTAGGACCTGAAAAATATTTTTAATATAATCACAAGTAGCTAAAGAGAGAGAGACTAGGGATTTGTGATAGCAGAATGTGGCAGAAGATCTATTTAATTTTCACAGACACTACACCTGAAAAAGATGTACACGTAGGTGTTCACTTCAAGACATGGAATGATCTCTTTTGTGGTATCATAAAAAACCCAGCACCTCTCTCAAGCTGGTAAAAAAAAAAACTAAATTCACTTTAACTTTACTCTAGACATAAATCATGTTTTCCTATTCCTAGCATGTGCTTGTCTGAGGCACAGATGATGCATAGAAACACATCTGTGAAATTATCATTTTTTTAACTCTTCACGACATGCTTATTTCAAGCAACTGAGAAAACCAGTTAAATTGAAGATGCATATATTTCCCCTTACTGCAGATTATCTTATTAAACTGTAGTTAGGAAGTTGTTGAATAGGCAATTGAATTTTAACATTTCAAGTGAAGGATAAATTACTATTCTGTTCAGCAAATCACACGCATTTGATGTATTGGTAACCAAGGTCAACAGGTTTGTTCTCAGGATGATAAAGCCATAAGACATAAACAGGAAAATTTTGGGATATTCATGCAAATGGAATTTAAAATGTCTGGTTTTCCATGCCAGTTGTGGTTTTCTTTGGATATTTGGAAAAGCACAGA
The DNA here is from genome assembly GCA_033459285.1 of Clamator glandarius. Lineage (NCBI taxonomy): Eukaryota > Metazoa > Chordata > Aves > Cuculiformes > Cuculidae > Clamator > Clamator glandarius. Next base: position 71,975 of record JAUNZM010000070.1, read on the forward strand.
ATAATCAGAAAGAGTAACTTCTGACTTGAATGAAAATAGTAAGAGCAGAATCCTGGCTAAATATCTCCTCAGTCAGGCATTTTCTATCCCTGAGCTGCAGGTAAAAGATGGTAGGTATTTAATGTAGCATTTCAAAATATGCCTTACATATAAACTAACATCCAGTGCAAACTGAAGCAGTTTTCCTTTCTCAAAACGTTACCGTATGAAGCCATTCCCTAAACGTATACATACCACAAATAAACTCCTGTTAAAGTGTGTGACTGGGTTGTCACATTTACCACAGGATTTTTGTTAGCTCAGGTGCAGCAACCCTCTAAAACTTTTAGAAGACTCAGGCTATTTTAGTGATGTGGACACACGTCTTAACACTGAAAAAATAACATAATGGAGAGAAACACTTTTATTTTCAGTGCATAGAATGAGGAGTTTCATGAAAAATTCCCTGGATATTCACTCATGATTAATTTTATCTTGTGTTGTGAAAATCTTGGCACATAGCATAGGTAGGAAGAAGCCACTGAATTAAGACCATTCACTCAAATCGGACTGGTGTTTCTTGCATTGCTGATAGCTGTCTTTTTACTTCTATCTTGTCAATTCATTCATCATTGTTAGTGGTATTTCTGTCTTACTTCATGGTTTTCAGCTTGTGGTAGTGGACTTTTGGGGTTCATGTACTGCCTCTGAGGGACCTCAGAAATTACATACTCCTGTAGGCTTACATTTACTTGTTGCCCCTTCTGTGGAAAGTTCTACGAGCAAGAAAAAAAATCTATATTTCCTCTTTATTTTCTTACTTTTTGTCTTTTTTATTTATTTATATTACTGTTGAAAATGTACACATTGACTACTTGACAGATGTTAACTGATTCCAGAGCTGAGGAAGCCTGGAAACCGAAAGCACTCTGAATTTCAGGAAATAATAAAGAAGCAGCCTGGCAGACTTGGAATGGCATAACTTGGAGATGAAGGCCCTGAACAAGTAAAATTGGCCTAGTGAAGTGTATTTAGTAAAAGAGAGGGAGTATAGGGGGAAGCCTTGAACATTTGGATCTTGCCATTCAATATGTCTGTGAAAAATTACTAGACTGTATGGTCTTTGGATGGAAGAATATGATTCATGTGAGAAAAATAACTAATGTCCATGAAGAATGGACATGAGCAGACTAGAAAGACACTTTGTCTGAATAATGATGGGATTGTAATTTTTAACCCCATCACATCAAAGGCAGAGTGAATATTTACGTTGTGTATTTGCAGGACAGCCTTAGACAGACTGGTAGCAGCTTTATCCAAGATTGAGAGCCTATACTCCCTTCAATATGGACATTTTAATTTAGGCACTAGTGGCATCTTAGGACTCAGAAAGAGTCAAATAGCCGGAACAGAAAGGAAATGGAAGATCAGTTTGGTGTTCAGCTGACGAACTGAAGGATTCAGAAACTACCCCTTGGCCTTTATTCATTGTTCAGGTTAGGGTTGATTGCAGTTTTTTCCCTTACCTTCCACTCATCCCAGTGGGAAAAAAACTCGTGGCAAGCCTTCCAGAGTCAACCTGGATGAAGTTTGGTATGGTCTCCCTGCTGACAACCACAATCAGCAAAAACTTTTGTCACATATGCACCTTCTGCTCATGCATCCTGTGGAGCTACACAGTTTCTTCAGTTCATCTCCATTTAGAGATTTCTGTCTAAAACCTCCAGGAAGAATCAGCAGGCAGAAGGCTGTGCCAAAGTTATGAGAACAGGAGTAAAATACATATGTTGAGTAACTGCTGTATCAGCTGTTAGACATTTGTATTTCCTTCCTACTCAAGAGAAAAGCCATTGAGATCCGTCCCTTACTGCAGGACTGACATGTAGAATATGTTCAGAGATTCCACTTAGGCAGTGGTCATTGAAGTCACAGCCTGAAACAAGACTAGGACTCAGCAGACAAGCTCTCAGTGCTCACATATTCATCATCATCTTGTCTTACGTAAGTGCCCAGACTGGCCTCTCCAGATGCCCCAAGACTGACCCTTCAAAACTTCCTTATTTAGCCTTGCTGAAATCTTTGTCTGCCTATAAATTGTTATAGCCTGATTCATTAATGCTTGTGAGATGCATTTTGATGGAAAGGGTAATGGAACTATGTAACAGTTCTTGTCCTCTATTAGCTGCTTTTACTCCCAGTCTTCAGCAGCCCAGTCCTCCACATTGCAAGCATTGACAGAAGCTGATCAGTACTTAATCCACAGTGAGGATTCTTTTTTCCACGTGCTGTATCAAAAGCCCTGAGTCTGCTCAGAAATTATTTTTCTTTGCACTCTCTATCTGCATGGCTTTGATGTTCATCTTATGTGAGGGTAGGATAGGGAAATGTCTGCTAAAACACAAAATCCTGCAGTGCAGGTAAGGCTGGTCATACATTTAATATGACCAAGCAGCTTCATCAACTTGGACTGCAGGATAGTCTGCTGCTGAGTGAAGATTCAGATGCAGCAAGGACATGCATTTCAGGTTCAGCCAACACCAGATGGCTTTTTCAGATCGTGCAATAATATTTTAAGGTGACTGGCTACCGAAACCCTGTCTAAAGGCTTTTCAGTGACATTTCCTCTGGGACATCTGGGAGACAAGGCTGGAGCAGCAATCAATTCCTGCCTGGTCTCAGCCTTGCTTTGATATCAGCTGTGTTGATGTGCTTTGTGAGTTAAACTCAGATTTCCCATTACACCATTCTTCTCAACAAAAGGGATGACACTCATGTCCACAAAGCAATTAAAAAAATTCATTGCAGCTTCTTAGTGTATTTGACCTCAGACCTAAGAAGCTGCAGCAGAGCAAAAGCATGGACAAGAAGTAAGATCATAGTGATAATTCTCCAAAATATAAGCCAGACTCACTAGGCCATGGAGATCGCTGGTCCTACTGCAATAGCATCAAAATATGGGGATGTTTCCAGGCAAAATGGTTGGACTCGATGATCTAGTGGGTCTTTCCAACCTGGTTATTCTATGATATGATTCTAAAAGTCCTGAATGACATAGAGAGGTCTTCTGTGCCTTATGCCTTTTCCTTGATGCACCTGCCAGAGTGATTCCTAAACCACTTCCACACGACTCCTCCAGTTCTCACAGCTCTCTGTCACTCTAAGCAGACAGCCTAAGATGGAAAAGGCCTGATACCTATCAAAGAACTAGAGCTAATGCGTTTCAGATATGAGAGATCAGGCACAATATAAAAAGAGATATATCCCTGCACTTCCACAGTTTCTACTGTGTTTCAAGAAGGGGTAGTGATCCCACACTAGATCTCATCAGGTAGTCCCAGAAAGAAGTGCATGTGCTCCCCACCACAAAGCCTCCTCGGTGAGTATCTGCACTGTTCACGTGATGGGCCAGTGGTTCTGGTCAAGCAACACAAGATAAAAGCCCACACTGCAGTCTGAATGCCTGTCACACGAAACTTTGATTAACGCCACCATATGAATTTTAGATGAACCATCAAACTGCTCTTCAGCCTTTCAAAGCACAGTCGCTGCCTTTCCATGGATTTTAGTGGGCTTTGGAATGGGACCAAGAAAAGTAATTACAGGTTAGACTAGCTTTGAATTAACAGCCCAGCAGTGAAGTAAATCTCCAGAGCAGTTTTTTATCCTTTTCTGTATGTCATGTCATCAAGGGATGTATTTTTCTTTGTTTCATTTCTTTATAATAAAATTTTGACTCACAGCACCAAAGAAAATCTGTTAAATAGCAGGAGAAAAAATTTGAATGAAAGCAGCATAAGAAGGAAAAAACCTCCAGAGAATAACACAAGACTGCTTTAGTTCTTTTTCTTCAGATTTGTTATGTATCTATAATTTCATTATTTACTTTATATTATAGAGTGACATCTTATGCTAGCATATCATGTCCTTTTAATGGTCTCAATACGACTCGCTGTGACTTCAAATTTCAGATTCTGCTGTTTGGAATTTGTTATTCACAATTCAGCAAGAGCGACTTTAGTTATCTGCTGTAATACTTTCTGATTCACAGCTAGGTGCTTCCAAAAGGAGGGCTGAGATGCATCCACCATGTGAAGCAGCACTGGAGATGGAAAGGCCAAAGAGAGCAGCAGCCCAAGTGACTTTGCTGCAGCCGTGCAGCCTGGTGGCCCAGGGAGTAGCCTTTCTCAAAGAATCCCATTGACACTACTGCAATATGCTCAGGTACAAGCCACAATTTCGGCTGGGTGCTGCAGTGTGCCACAGGGCTCTGTAGCCTGGATGAATAAGTTAGTGCATAAGTTAGTGCATAAGCACTAACTGGGACAGCAGCTGCCAAGCCATGCTCAGTGCTGAAACCTGCTTTCAACTCTCACACAAGCCCTTTTAAGAGCTGCTTTCTGGGAACTGCCTTAGCTAGCAGGTACACATATCATGGGACTGTTATTTTTAATAAAGGCTTCTACAGTGTTAACATTAACTTTGACACTAGCAAAACATGCTCATTTCTTATTCCAACAAATACTTTGGAGTGCTTACAGGAACAGGAACAGCACAGAAAGCTACGCAGAACAGTAGCTGTCAGCCTTTTTCACAGTAAATTCAGGTTACATCAGAAAGCTCTTGAGTAGATTACGTTTAGGTGTAAAGACAGGTAGTTGCCACTTCCCTGGATAGCAGTTGCAAATCCACCACATTGTCGTACCTGTGACCCAGAACAACATGAAACACGTACATAACTGCAAAACACTCACCACCCACATCAATTCTGCCTCTAAGGATCATGGGCAAGATGAAGCTCACTGCTATTCCTAATAAAAAAAAGAAATACAAGTTATCATACTAAAGCCCTGAAAGGACAACAAAACTCTCTATGTAAATCCCACTGGTGGGAGGTGCTTTTCTTGCAAGGGAAGTAAACACCAATGGTGCCAAAAGCAGCCCAAAGGTTCCTAGCAAGGAGCCACTGTTCCCCAGAACATGGCTCCTGGACAAGCTTCACATTTTGCTGGTGTCTCTTAGGAGGTGGATCTTTTAAGGCCCAAGTCTCCCAGGCTAGCCTGGAGTGTCAAAGGAAATTATATTTTAATGTCATAGTAACAGACTTGCTTTCAGAAGATGAAACATGACATCCTTTTCTCCAGGCCTTCATAGATGAATTAGCTAAAGTTAAAATTTTCCTTTCTCACTCTTTTTGCCTGTGGCTGACTGAATTTAATATTATTTAATTGTCAGAAAAGTTACATATACTTTATGTGAGCAGAAAGACCAAGATATGGAAAATATGGGATTTATAGTGTTTGTAGTCTGATAGCACACAAGCTTTCAAACAGTTACCCAAGGCAAGCTTCTGTACCACTTGAGCTTTTTGAATTTCCATTTCTCTTTTTCAAAAGGAATACTATACCTCTTTCCCAGGGCACTAGCCATGTTACTGTCAGCACTTAGTAGGAACCATGGTGACTCTTGAAAAAGACCTGTGTTGAAAAAAGAAATATTCTTTTTCCCCAATCTGGTTCTTTGTTTCATATGACATAGAGCGAATATGGGTGAAGGAAACAGTAAGTTAATTCGGTTTATCTTCAGTCCCAGAAAGCGTCTCTCACACATCCATACTTCCTTGACTATATGGCACAGTGTGGTTTTTCCCAAGAAATACAGTTTTATGTTTGTAGGATAAAAACCAGCCTTAAAAGCTTTACATCAGAAGGATTTTCATCCTGTTTGATTCAAAGAGCGCAGATGTATGAAACATTCAGACGCAAGTTCGGCATCATGGGCAGCAGTAAAATTGAGCCAGAGCTGAGTTCAAACAACTGTGGTTCTTGAGTCACATATGCCACACAAACCTGCTCTTTAATTAGAGGCTTCCTGTCCTTATATTTGTCCCCTTGTAGTTATTGATATAGCAGAAGGAATATTTTAAACAGTTGCAGCTCTCTCTTTATTTGCATTTTGGGGATCGTTAAGTGCTACCAAAAGCAGAAACATGGTTGTTTCCATAATTAACTCTTCAGGTGAGCACTGGAAAAGATAAGAGGTTTTACAGAAACCTGCAATAATGCACAGAGGGAACCTGCCTGCCCCCACCGCCTGCCTGGTCCCCAGCTGACTTACTAATGGCTCACCTGTGACTAGAGGCTGTCAGCAGGGAAAAAAACACCTCTACTGCTTTTATTTCTTCTTCCTAGTGGGTGAATGCAGACCTGACTTCCAGGAAAACACAGCTTTTTTGGGGGATGACATGAAAGAGCACTGACTCAGACCAAGTTGTTCAAAGCAGAGCATCAGTCTCCTCTCCCCATCCCACCCTTCACATGTGGTAACAAATAGCTCTGGCCATTGCCACTGTCAGTGAAAGTCCCATCAACCCTGGGAACTGAGCCTCCATGCAGGACTCAGGCATCACCTGCAATTTAAGTGTATTTATCACTGAAATTGTTCCACAAGGCCTTTTCTTGTGCGTTGTTCTGCGCTTTTTTTGTATTGATGATGGCTTGAAAAAAATGTAGCAGGAATACCCATAAAACAGAAAAGCAAAACTATGAAAGGAAACTCCTTAAGTTTTCAGAGTTACCTTTATATTTGTATAAAAGCATCCATGAGAGCATTTCCCCACAACAACGAACCTGAAACCTCAGGACTTGTAAAAAATAGGTTCATTACTTATATGTTGAAGCATTGGGTTGGTTTGTGGGGGTTTTTTTATGAGGATTATATTGTAATCTTCATATTAGTGTAGATGCAACCCTTAAGGCTTACCTTACTACCTCTTTGCTTTTTATATTTCTTCACCTCTTCTGTAACTGCAACATCTGCCTTACAAGTGAAAAATTTTGCTGCATCTTATTTTTGAGCTGAGGTCAAATTGTTTTAGGTTGTTTGGGTTTGTGTTTGTGTGTGGCTTTTTTTTTTCTTATTTTTGCTTTTTAAGTAGGCTACCTACCTGTTTCCGTATCCATGGCAACAAATCTCTGGTTAATGATTCTCTAGAAATTCACTGCATATGGTTGATTAGTTTTACTAAGTTTCTAAGAACTTGTGAAAGAAGCTTTTTTAAAATAAAAAAAAAAAAATCCACTCTAAACTTATAAACTAAGCTACTCAAGAAAACCCAACAACTAAACTTTTTTAAGTGGGAGTTCAGTGAGGTTTGGTAAGGGCTTTGTATTTGGTTTTTTTAGGAAGGGTACCTTGAATATCTGAAAATGAAATATCAATACTCACTGAAACTGGTATAGAATTTGAACAGCTAACAGAAAATAAAATATCAGACAGCTCTTCATAAAGAGGAGAAGTGTATCTCAAGATTTTGTAGTAACGTTGTTTTTATTTAATATATGCAGAGTGCTCCAGAAAAAAATAAAAGTAGAGTTGTCATAGCAGCACTACACTTTTACAAGATTATTTAGGTTAATAATGCCAAAGCAACTCCATTTGCATTTTCCACCCAGCACGGGCAACTCCTTTCTACAGGCCCAAGGAATCGGGAAGATAAGACCAACAAGAACACTCCACCATGACAAGATGTAATTACTAGTGCCAAGGAATAAAGCATCTAAAACTTTACAGAAAAAAAGAAGGTGCTAAAATTAGAGGAAGGAGGTATTTTTTCCTCATCTTTTCACTCACCAAGAAGCATTACAACTAAAGTTTTCCAAAACAATGTTGCCTCAGCTACATTATTAGCATGAAAAAACCAAAAAAATCAGTGCAGACAGGTATAGCTCAGCTAAGATAAATACAGCTGTACATGAAGTTTGATAATTGAGAGTATGGTAATTGCAAATTCTGCACATAATTACAGGACAGGTATAATGAATTTTCCCAATGTAAGAGGGATGGAATGCAATTATATCAGAGGAAGGGAGAAAGTTCATTTAGGTGCTACAAGTTGCCTTTCTTCTGGTTAGTACTGAATATATAACTATTGATTTAGTTTTTCCCCAAAGTTCCCAAAAGTTTCAACAACACAGTATAAATCCTTAGTCCAGAAGGAAAACTCTGCATCTAGCCTTATGCATAATTAGCACCTTTAATAACCTCTTAGGAAAGCCTTTGCCCAAGGATTTTTGAAAGCTTAATTCTCTGCTCTTCATTATTTTGCTGAGCAGACCAAAGAAATAAAGGAGCTTAACCAGGCATAAATTTCAACCATGGAAAACCTAATGATATCCTCCAAGATATCCTGTTTGTTGGTTGTTTTACTCCGGATTATCATTTCTCCTTATTTACTTGGTACTAACAATAGACATATCAACATATTCTTAGGATATTTTAAAGGAAATATGACATTTGATTCCTTTCCCCTTTCTGCCAGTATTAGCTTATTTAATGACTGCTTCCTTGATCATTAACACAGCTACACAGTTTGACATAGCTCAGCTTTCACAAAATAGTCCTTTTGCATTTAAGTCAGAATTTCAGCTGTGGCTTATTCCAGATTTAATTACTCCCTCAATTCCAGAAACTGGGGAGATATTTTTCTGTGTTTATTTTAATTCATTAGAACTAATTACAGAAGCCTGTTTTCCCCCATTGCCAAGCTAACACTCAGTTTGGACTTCCCTGTACTCACTTTCAAAGGCATTTTCTTTCTGAGCCTCACTCAGCTCAGTCACTGCAAAACCTGTTGTCCTTATTAGCACAACGGGAGTTTCAGTCGTGTCTGGGAGCAGGTGAAGAATGAAAACTAACATGATAGGTACTGAACTACCACTAATGTGACCAAACAAACTAGTGATCCAACAACTTAAAATTGACACTGACTAGAAGGACGTGGGATGAGTGAAAAGAAAAATATCACCTATCTGGTGGCAGCAAATGGGAGCAATGAGCACATATCCAAGATGATCTGCTTTTGTGGATCAGGTTCAAGCGATCAGGTTCAAGCACATTCCACCTCCTGCTGCAGGTTGCAGCTCCTCCTGAAACCTGCTCCTCCATGCTGACACATGAGTACTCATAAGTCAGTTTGGTGCAGGGAAGTTTAAACCACTGCTGAACAATGCCATTCTCATTATTCATAGCAGTACGCCTGCAGTTAAGATTTCTCCCTAGTTTTGTTTTTTAGATCTTGTATATTATGAATTGAAGTGGGGTGTTAGAAGCTTTGTTTTCATATCTACAAGACATTCTCCTTGTTGATGCTCTTTAAGTGTGCATACACTTTTATTATATTTTCTTTCTTGGCAACAGCAACCCTTGCACAGATGCCTACAAATTAAAAATTAGCTTGAATATTTTTTTTCTGTCACAGCAACATACGTATTCAGAACAGTGTGAATGTGTTTTGTCTCTGACTCTGGTTTTAGTACTACATCTTTCTGCTCTACTGAGAATATTGCTGTGTTCTGTGAAGATACTGAAAACAGTAAACAAAACATTTCCCTGAGATTTTTATTTGTACAATGAATGCTACCTAGCTTGGATTGCTTTACTTCATGTGACCAACCAGCTGAAGAAGCTGTTAAAAAAATGCTTTTACTGTCTGAAAGGGTAATAAAGACTATCAATTTACACTTTTAATGTTCATAGTTTTCTGTGTTACTTTAATGCCATATTTCTATAGCTGCTTGAGGCAATGAAAAACCTTTCTGCTGTTCAGCCAGTATCACATTAACAGCCATTATTCACTTATTAGCAAAGACAGAAATACATCATTTGGTAAAGGGAGGAAACCAGCCCAAAAGATCTGATCGGATATCCAAGCCCTTGCAAACCATCCCACTCAAAGAAACCAGATTTGTGGGCGCCTGGTAGGACACAAATCAGTCCCAAGGAGTTGGAGGTGTTTGCTTCCCAGCACTGTTACAGCTCCACAGAGTCACTGCTGGATGTGAAAATGCAGGAAGATGATGGAGACAGCTATTCTACACTTAACAAACTTTCCATACCTCTGGTTTGGCACAGGGAGGTTGCAGTATCATCTGCATCCTGTTGGGATGCAATGTATAATCATAATCATAGAGCAATCGATGCCAGATTTAGGCTGCTGAAAAATTCTGATGGCTCCACACTTCTAGAGATTTGTTAGTATAATATATTAAAGTAACACCTGTTTCTTTACATAGCTTTCTCAGCAACAGAGCACAAAAATCTACTTCCCTGCCTATAAAACACAGGTTATCTTTGGGACAGATCTTGTATTCTATGCAACACAGACAGGTTTCATCACCTGCAGCTGTGTCCATGGCTGATTTTAGACAACTTGGGCCAGAGTTTAGCTAATATAATTTCTCTGGACTTGGACGGAAAGCAGTACTTTACCAACCAGCAGCAATTTCCAGACAGGTTGCCCAGCCACAGGTGGCTTCTTATAGCAAGACACAAAAGAGATGGACAAGATTTTCCCTCTCAAGCTGGCCGTCAATATCACCAAAGAAATACAAGCCAAAAAAAGTTTTCATCTTGCCTTTCACAATGCTGTTACTTTAGCTACACTATTGCTCTATAAAATTGTAGGAACTGTGATATTGTGAGTAACAATTCACAATGAGCACAGATAGCTGAGCTTCATTTGAAATTATCAGATTTCTAGACAAGAAGGATTTTCATCATAGCTATGCCCGAAGATGTCTATTCTATTTTCTCAGGTTGCTCAGCCACCCAAAACAATTGTTTACTCTTAATCACGTTCAATTGCTAAACAAACACAGGTCTAGTATTTAATTTATGAGCAAAAATACTGCAGGATGTGAAGGTGCATGAAATGGAAATATGAAAATCAACAAGGTATAATTTCCCAGATAACTTGTAGTGCCGCAGGTAAAATCTTGCATCAATTAGGCCCAAAATGCAGCTGTATCAACCTGTCATCACTGTTTCATAGTTCTGTACCACAAAAAATTAACAGGAAAACTGTTTTTCCTGGTATCTCTCATACCATAATTAAAGCACATACTTGCATTCTCAGTGTTCCAGAACATTAACAGACTTTCAGCAGATTACAGATCGATTTTCCACAAGTCTTTGGAAAAAGAAAAAAATAGATCTTCTAAAAAGTTACAGAATTGTAGTTCCTCCACTCTTTCTATAAAACCCTTACACATCCTATAATCAAACCCTCAGGAAGACATGCAATTATTGAGCACACAGAAGACAAAGTGGTCAAAATCTTTAAAAAATAGCAAAAGCAAAACTCTCAGGGAACTCATGAGATTGAAGGGGGCACCTGAAGTGCAAACAAAATTTGTGGTGTATGTTGGATTATCATCCAAAAGTTTTCAACTGTATCTTGGAAGTGGAAATAATAGATAAAAGACCCAAAGTTAAAATCAGTTAAATGCCCCAGGGTTTATGTTGTTCCATTTGCAGCCTAACTCTAGGAGCTTCATTACACAACAACCTTTCTCTTGCAAAAGGAAAGGTTAAAAAAAAAAAAAAAGGCAGAAACTTTCTCTCTTTGTGTCCCAAATGCCAATTCCTGACTTTAAACAAACAATACTAGTCAGAGAGGATTTGATCCATTAGCTCTTCTCCCTCTCTGTGCAATCTCAATTTAGACACAGTGGCTCTAATTTCTCTATACTATAGCTGCAAATACTGACTTCACAAACACACCCATCCTAGGCCTTCCTTAGAAATACTGTTTAAAAAAACAAGAAAGACAGAAGTTTCAGAAGGGAAATAGAATTTCAGGTGCACATTTCTCAGATCAGACTGGGAAGTGATGAGGGTTGGCAAAGAAGTATCTGATTTTAATTTTATATTTTAGGATTAGGAAGAAGTACTAATAAGTTAGGTCAATGTGGTCAAAATTCTCTGTCAATTATTATCTTCTCTGAACTTTCAATCCTTCCTCTAGTTAGCACACATTTTCTTTATCTCCCACCATTGTCATTTAAAATAATACACAGTAAGAATTTGTTTCTTGTGCTTTATTAGCTCTGTTATATAATGATCTAATTCTTTCAAAACCTCTGCCTTCTGCATTGGAATTTCCTTCTTTTTCTTTCCTTTAAAATATTATCCTATACAGAGTTTCATTTTTGCATTCAAGCCTCTTTTTAAGTATGTTTCATTTGAATAGATTTGTCTCTTAAACCGAGCACGAATATATATTAATATTTAGGCAATACAGTGCTATTTTATCTGATATGTAAACTTACTTAGATTGATTTCCCAAGTTAAAAAAATAGATGGTTGGAAGCTAATCATAATGAAGACTGAGAGTCACTGAGGCACAAATGCAGCCACAGAGATGTGCCAGCCAGGGACTTCATAGCAAGTGGCGTATGAGTGAGCTGCTGAGGTGATGTACAAGAGGGTTCTGTGCAGCCTAAGCTGCAGGGAGAAGCAACCATACTCCAGCACAGCAAAGTCTGGAATGGGACAGGAAAAGGGCTAGGAAAAAGAGATGTGGAAGATGGGCACGGGAAAGTCCATGGAAGATTTTAAATCTGGGAGAATGTGTTAAATTGCACTGCTATTAAGCAACATAGGAAGCATTCGTGACACTAGCTGTTAAACACTGTCTGAACACTGACGTGCTCAGAAGGTTAGCTTTCCTTACATAAGGTAAAGGAAAAAGGCTTCCAGAAGAAGGCTTCCAGAGAAGAAGAGATCCCATGTAAGTAACCTCTAGGTCTCTAGACTGCCCGAAGGAAGCATTTGTTTCCCTGCCTTTGTTGCCTTCAGGGTCCAGTGATACTTGCCTCCAAACTAGGGCAACACGTGTGAAAAGCTCAAAGTTAGTACAGATGCACAGTCCATAAAACAACACCTGTGAGAGGAAATTGGAAGTCTCTTTTCTTGTGATCATGTCACAAAAATGAACCTCTGGGGAGTCCCTCTCTTCTGCTTCAGACCAATATTTACTGTGAGAATTCTCCATCAGAAAGCTCTAAAACTCAAGGTCTTCAATCTAGGTCTGTTATTTTAAGCCATGCAAAATAACTTAGAAGCACAAGTATAAAAAGCCACCCCATAAAGTGAGCCATGAGGCTCACTTTGTAAAACCTCTTCTACCAGCCCCAGTCTTTTTTCCCCAGCTACTACAGCTTAAATCAATCAGTATGATGTATGTGAGCCACAAAAGTACTTTTGTACACCTCATTACTAGCAGCGTATACGATATCTGTACACATGCAGAAACAATGACTTCTCATAATGGCAATGGCTCTTTGTGTTTAATTACACTTTCAAAATATGTTTAGATATATTTGAGAAGGCTTTGATGCAATTCATATACAATATCGTATCAATCACTTATGCTATAGCGTGCAGCACTGTAACCTACAGGAGCGCAGTAATCTAAGCCTGAGGCTTTGCCATACTGTGGCTGTGTCTGAACTGGTAAAGCAAGACAGATAAGGACTGCTGAGGGCCATTCCTAAAAGGGGATGCTTGTGGACGCTAAGGGTTTGCAAGTATGAGTCTACACCTTTTCCTGACGGTTTGACTTCAGATCACAGAGCATTTCTCAGCAAATTAAATTTACTAACACAGGTTTAGCCAAAAAGAAATACCCTGTCCCCAAAACCTCAATATCTAAAAGATTGGGTCTCACAGACCGCTGCAGGGGAAAGTAGATTAAACCAGAAACTTAAGCAGTGTCACAATGCAGAAAAATAATGTTGGGTCCAAATCTATCTTGTTTTGAATCTATTTACTTTTAATACTCTCCAGCCTGTGGCTCCCAGGGCAATGCCCACTCCCAGACCGCTGTCCACTCCCAGCAAAAGTGGACAGGGAGCTAGAAATATGAAGCCACCATAAACAGAGTCCTCCAGGAGATGGCAAAGCTTGAGAATCAAATAACAGGCTATGACTGCAATTGCTCTAATAGGTAAATGGCTAATGGCAATAATGGCACATGAATAACAGTAACAGTATACATCAGAGTTCATTGCAAAAAATACATATTAAAAATATGCCTCAGTTTCAAGTGACTTAGCCTGCAGAAATGTGGGCAAAGAAATCTTGAGGACACTGTGTTTGGTTTATGGGTAGTGTCATACATCCTTAAACAAATAACACTGACAAAAACTTAAGAAAATTCTTTTTTTTGTCCAGTTTTTAATAGGAATTTCCATTTTTCTTCAATAGCCCTTTTTCTTGTCCAGAATTAATTTTCTTTAAAACTGTAGGACAGCTAACTCAGCCTTTTCTTGCTTCAATGAATGCTTCTAGTAGGTTTTTTCCATAAGAGGTTTTTCCTGGTTTTCGGTGAACTATATGATGAAGGGTAATTTTTCTGAAACTTTGGCAATAAGAACCCTATCATTAAAGCACTCCATTTCAAATTTCTCAATGTTAATTGATTCCCTTCATTGAACATTTCAGGAGTTAATCTCTACATTTGGGGTTTTTTTTACAAGCATAAGAATGTTTTTCTTTCAGTCAAAGATAAGGAAATCTGGTTTGGTGTCTTTTTTTACCCTATTTTCTCTTACAGTTTGTAGGCATTGCTAGGGGATTAAACGAGAAACAATTCCGCTTTTACTCCAGCTTTCAGCAATATGTCCTTTTCTGGCTGATGGGAAATAAGCCATGTTGGGAAATCAAGTGAGACTGAGACTGAAAGAAGAAAAGAGCATGAGGTTTTTCCCTTTAGCAGGAACCACTGGTGACAGGAAAAAAATGAGGAAAGTTAAAATTCTTCTGCCTTCTTATTTTACTGTCCCCCTTCCTGAACAGCTTCAGATTTGATGCTTCTTCATTCCCAGATCATCCTCTCTGACACATATTGTCTGAGTTTGTACCATTAATTCCCCTTCTGGAGCCAGAGTTAGGCTGACCTGCATAAGGAGCTCCTAGACAATTCCCTCTTGCCATGACATTGCATGTTTCTGATTGAAAGGTCATTGAGATCAATAAGCCTCTTTCAAATAAAGTCAATAGACTTTGCATCAGGCCTAAAACATTGCCTGAAAAATGACTGAAAATAGCTCCAGGAGCTTCTGTCTTGATTGTCTCTCACTAATTATCACGTCACATGTTCAAATTCTAAGTAAAACAATATACCATTTCCTTCTTTACCTCCTGACTTAAAATCTCTGACTGGTGTCTGAAGCCATCTTATGTATTTCCTATAATTATTCTGAAAGTTCAGGAGATCAAAATGGGTCATGCTGGTAAAAATGTGAAGTTTCATCATCAATGTGGTATTTTTGCAATATTCGACTCTTGAAGGAAAGAAAGAAAGGACAAAAGAAAAGTACTCATTACAGTCGTCTTTGTTATCTGTTGTCATGATTTCTCCACACAAATGACTAAATAGACAATTCTGAGTTTTTTATGTGCTACAAAGAATTCAGAGAAGTGTGTTCTCAACAGAGCTAAGTAGATCTCGGAGCATGCAGCAAAGAGTGCATCAATCATGCCCTGTCTCCAGGCCTAGAAGCAATGGCATATGATATACAATCACCCATTCAATCATCATGTTTGTGCTTGTAAAATTAAAGCCCTGCAAACTGCAGCAGGAATCTGTGAGGCACTGTATGTATAATCCTTTCAGTAAAGATTTATTGAAATGCTATACATCAAGTGATTTGGAAAAATTAGAAAAGGTGATGGTAAAGAAAAATTAAAGTAAATCAAGAAGATGGAAAGAAATATGATAAAAGAGAGGTGGAATTCAAAGAAGCTAATGTCTGAGTAATAAATACTGCTGGAATTAGTTGCCTGGACGCACTGGACGAAAAACTCTCTTTAGGAAATTATGAGCAACTTTAACAGAAGAAATGCTGTCTTTGACAGGCTGATGGCCTTGGTGCAATGCTCCCCTAGGCAACAGCATATATTAGCAGAGAATTTTTTTGAAAGAGTCCCAGGAGTGAATTTTGTTTTCCTCTCTTATATTTTAGTTAGATCCTATGAAAGCGTTCCACAGGACTGTAAATTTTATTTTAACACAGCTATGTAAAAAGCTTGTGCCACCCAGCTTCCACATGTGACCAGCCTTTGTAATCTAGAGGTTATGTGGAAAATGCCAGTGAAAGATCTGTGTAAGGATAGTGTCAATCAATTACATTACCGCAATCCATTTCCACTTGTGTTTGATCCCATGCATATGGAGCTGATAGATATCATCAGAGATCTCTGTGAAAGAAAAGTCAAGTGCTACCGCTTCTTCCTCTGTATGGTTATTTTTATACTAGAGGTCTGATATAGCAAGTAGTCGGTGTGACTATTTATTTTTGCCAAGCAGAAAGCTGGGGCAGTCAACTCTCCTAGGTCTGTGCAGCAGGTTCCTAAGCTGGTGCTACTGAAGGATATATTGAAACAAGAGTCTTCTGGTTTTACTAACTTGACTGTATTGCAGACAACTCACTGGAGGAAAAAAAAAGTCACATGGAAATGAACACATAGGCTGAATAGAAAAGGTTTTTGTTATCTGATAAATCTTGATCTTTCATAAATGTAGATATTTTAATCCTGGAGCTCAAAACAGATCTAGAACTCCCATAGATTAAAATATTCAATTAAAATGAATACACAGTACATAATGTATTTCCCTTTGCCTCAGATGAAAGGTTTCAGTTTATCCTTTGTACAACACTCAGGGTACTTCTAGGTTGTTAAAAATTCTCCATCAGTCTTCTCTGACAGGTCCCATGGCTGCTGGTGAATCAGCCGTGTTAGATAAGACAGAATCTTTATACAAATTTTAATTACTGCTTCTGGCATTTAGGCACTGCACAAATACCTAAAACAGAATACAGTCAGGCTACCTACATGCTGGACTACCAAACTCATTCTCTTAGGACACAGACATTTTCAATGAACCTCCGAGGCATCTGAGGTTTTCCATTTAAATTACATTTTCATAGCATCTCTCCATATACTTCCTCATCATTCACCCATCCCTCACCTCTTCTCCCTACCTCATTGTCAAGGCTTCACTGATGTTCTCAAAAGCAGATGCAGAGTAGCAAGTGCTACAGTGGTAATGAAGATAGTTTGCTCAGGAGTTTACACTGTGATCACACACAGTGCAAAGGTATAATTCGTGACAACTCAAAAAAACCTCATCAGCTTCATTGTAAACTAGTGCACTGCCCTGGCTTGAAATATCTGTTTCTTTCTTTTGTTATTTTTCTGTCTGCAGAAAAACACGATAAAAATAGAGAGAGGTTTTCATAGTTGTTCATTTTGATTAACAACTCTAGGGAAAAAAAAAAGGAATAATTTGTCTCACTTTATATTATTTTCAGACTGACTTCCTATGAAAGGGTGGTTTAAACATTCACACTTTCTGTCCATCTGCCTGTTCATCTGTTGAGCTGTCTGTCAGTC
The DNA here is from genome assembly GCA_033459285.1 of Clamator glandarius. Taxonomy (NCBI): domain Eukaryota; kingdom Metazoa; phylum Chordata; class Aves; order Cuculiformes; family Cuculidae; genus Clamator; species Clamator glandarius. Next base: position 89,192 of record JAUNZM010000070.1, read on the forward strand.
CCTCCTCCTCAATAGGTTTTTAAGCCCACTAGCCACTTCCAGTCAAATTTGATAAATGGCATCATAAAATCAGTAGTGAGTACCAAATTAGAGCACCCACTAGGGGGAAGGCAGCAGCCAGCTGGCCAACCAGTATGTGAGCACTGCCCAGCCAGTCAGTGTCCTCCAAACTATCCAGAGAGCAAGGTAACCCAGGCACAGGCCACTAGGCAGGAGAGGCTGGGGACATTGTGATGTGTAACACATCTGTGCAGCTTCAGCCACTAAAGAAATACTTGTTCATATGATGTGTTAAATCTGTAATTCATTGTTACTTGGTACATAGCTGCCCGCCAATACCTGTCTTGCTATGAATATGAGATATTTGCTGCTGCATGAGATGGACAGTATCTGTTTTGTGTCCTGCACTCACCTAAGCTTAGGAGAGTGTTCGTTCTCCATCCGTTTGGCCAAAATGTTGTGCATAAGCAGCAGGAAGGAAAGATTCCTTGCCTTGCCAGAAAGGAGGGACTCCTCTTTTCCTAGAAGGTAATGAGCTCGCTTTGGTGGAGAACCCTTCCACTCCACCTCAAGCAAGGATGAGGCAGGCAGGGCGAGTGTGCAGGAGAGGCAGAGGTAGGGACTCGAGGGCTCCTAGGTAAAGGAGGGAGATGGCACACATGTAGCTCCTGCATACGGGAAGAAAGGGCTGTCCCCGTGACCCAGAGCAAGAGTTCTATGGGATGAGTAGCAACTAACAGTTGCTGCATTGCAGACAGACATGCAGTCACCAATCTGGGAACAAGCTGAAGCTGAAGATCTGTCTCACAAAGGCATACCTGTCATTTTCTGTGCAGCCTGCTCCTATTCCTAGTCTGATTCAACCTGAACTTTCTCTGGCTTAAAATGTTCAGTGTTCCAGTGTGTGCTCCAGTTAAATCCTTTTCCTGTTGTTCAAAGGCTATCTGGAGTTGCTAAAATGCTTGTTTAAAATACATTGTTTGGGTAGAGTAACTTCAAGACTTTGAATGGCTCTGGGACCCATGGCATTGGCCAGTTTTTCCTGCTGTTAGTTTTCACTTTCCATATGCATCGCCTTACCTACTGGTCAGGAATTGAAAAATTAGACAAGGTACTTGCTTGCTATTGGATGTAGTCGGAGAAGTGGACAGGGATGGGTAGCAGGAGTAGTCTTCAAACATTGCTGGCACTGATTACTCTCAGTTTTGATGTTGTCTCCCAGTTTGCATCCTTCTTGAGTCCCAATTGCCTTCCAGTTAAAAAAATCCAAATCAAAATGTCAGTCTGCACAGTGATTCCAATTACTCTAGAATCAAGACTCTCAGAAATGTCTGGAAACATTTACAAAATACATGAATAGTGTCAGCAGTGACCCTAGTAACACACAGAATTTGGAAGACAAAAGAAAAGAAAGTAAAATGTTAGGGCAAAAATTACAAGGGCAAACCTACATACAGATATGGTGGGGGTAGGTAATAGGCTAATATTGTTCTTTTTGGAAAAGTCAGAACTTGTTTTGATTGTTTCTACACTTTTGATACAATAATTATTGACAAACTGTTAAAAGCAACAGGACCTTGGGAAGCGGTTTACTTTCTATCAAAAGGCTAAATACGGGAAGAGACTAGAATAGGAAATAAGATGATAGACTTGCAAAAAAAGTAAACAACTGAGGGAACAGGAAAAAAAATGGAGATAAAACTGAAGAGATATGGCATATCAGGAAAACAAAACCAAAAATGAATGCAAAACCAAACATGAAGGGATCGGATGCCATCCAGAGGGGCTTGGACAAGCTTGAGAAGTGGGCCCATAAGGATCAAAAAGGCCAGGTGCACATGGGTCAGGGCAGCCCCAGCTATCAATACAGGCTGAGGGATGAAGGGATTGAGAGCAGCCGTATCAAGAAAGATTTGGGTGTACTGGTGGATCAAAGGCTGTACATTAGCCAGCAATGTGCGCTTGCAGGCCAGAAAGCCAACTGTATCCTGGGATGCATAAAAAGAAGCACGACCAGCAAGTTGAACAAAGTGATTCTTCTGCTCTGCTCTGGTCCTCCTGGGAGTACTGTGTCCAGCTCTGGAGCCCTCAGCACAGGAAAGCATTGACCTGTTGGAGAAGATCCAGAGGAGAGCCACAAAAATGATCAGAGGACTGTAACACCTCTCCTGTGAAGACAAGCTAAGAGAGTTGAGTTGTTCAGCCTGGAAAAGAGAAGGCTCTGAAGAAATCTTATTGCAGCCTTTCAGTACCAGATGGGGGCTTATAAGAAAGGTGAGGACAAACTTTTTAGTGAGGCCTGTTGCAACAGGACAAGAGGTAATGGTTTTAAATGAAGAGAGGAAAGATTTAGACTAAATATAAGGAAGAAATTTTTTACAGTGAGGACAGAGAAACACAGGAACAGATTGCCCAGAGAGGTGACAGAAGACCTATCCATGGCAACATTCAAGATCAGGTTGGATGGGGCTCTGAGCAACCTGATCTAGTTGAAGATGTCCATGGTCATTGCACGGAGGTTGGACTAGATGAGTTTTAAAGGTCCCTTCCACCCCAAACCGTTCTGTGATTCTATGATTCTAAGTATCAGGGTCAATCATTCCAATGTGGAAAAAAGATGTGGAAATCATCATAGCAGGTCATGGTGTCTGTATTAGGAACTTTCTAAGTACCTGCAGATGTTACTAGACTCAAACAAAAGAGGAAAGGAGAAGAAGTAACTTGCTGAAGACCTTAAAGAAATATAGATGGTGTCTTCTTTGCTTCTGTATTCAAAATAAATATAAATTGTGAACATGCTCAATTTTGATAAGGGATTAGACATACAGACTAAAACAGGTTTTGGAATGCTTTTGAAAGTATTAAAAATACCCAAGACTTGTTCAACATGGAACAGGTTTTTCAAATTCACTCCTGCTTATAATGCTACCCAAACTGATATTAGCAAATATCATTACAAGCTTGATTAGAACAAGCCCTGATCAGAGAACTAGAGGCAGGCAAGAGTATCGTACATGTGAAAAGAGGGGTAAAGAAGTAATATTCTAGTCAGCCTAACCCCAAGCTATAAGATACTATAAGATATAAGATACAAGATACTAGGAGGTCTGAAAGCCTTTAGACAATAATAAAGTTACATAAATCTACCTGTCAGGGGCTGTCAAGAACCAGTTGGGTCAGGCTGACTTATTTTCATCCGGAGGCCAGTTGCCCAAACACAGAGCACAGTACAGCAAGGTGGGCAGCAAATCTGCAGAAGATGTGGGAGCTGCAGTACGCAATGACTTTGTCTCTTCTTCCACTGCACAACAGTCCTATCAAATCATCAAATGCTCTGGGCTGGAACTCCTGAAATGTGCTGGAAGTCATCATTTTGCCCTAGCTGGTGTTATTTAGGACCCATCTCCAGAACCTGTTTTCCAGGAGAAAAGGAAGAATGATACAAGACTTTTAAAACACAGCTTAGGAGAAAAGGCTGAAGTAGCTGGCCTTTCTCAGCTTAGGAAAGAGAAGGGAAAGGGAAGTACAATCAATTCTTTCAAATGTTTGAAAAGTTTCTGTGAAAAAAGCTGTTAACAGTTTTTTCAATTTTACTAAGGATGTTACAGGAAGAAATTAATTGGATTTTAAGCAAAGGAGATTTAGATTAGCTACTGCAAAACAGATTTTAATGATAAGTTTAAACTGTGATACACACACATTTATATGCAAAAGGAATTTTCTCCTTTGGAGATTTTAAGAATTATTAGACTGACACGTGTTAAGGACATTCTCTGTATTTTGATCATCTTTTTTACAGGGGCACAGTCTAAATGACCTCCCACCAATTTCCAAGCAATGGTTAGGCAAAGAAGTTTTCATGATAATCGAACTGAGGCATTTTCACTGAACTTATTTAAACTGGGATTGGTTTATGTACTATAGACCACACTTCAAGGACTCTCTCAACAGGTGAAATTAAGCAGGCTATACTAATAAAGCATCTATATGAATCACTGAGATTTTTATCTTTTAACAGAGATTCTCCCTACAAGGTCTTGACATCTGGCGATACTCAGCAGAAAGAAAAGAAAAGCTGTGAAGAAGACTGGCTTTAAGGTGAGGTTCAGCTAAACACAAGTACCTTGTTCCTTAATTTAGACATACACCCCTTGGAAATGATACTTTGGACTCAATTCACAAACTGCAAATTTTATAGTAAGAGAAGACCCTCAGCACTGTTTCATTGTGTAGCTGTGACTATTACCTCTCCGAGGGAGTTCATTTCTTCATTATTCTTGATATGGTTATGCCAGCCAGGTAAAGATAATTTAAAGCTGATTGTTCCCAAGGCAAAAACAAAAAAAAAATCACTTGGATACAGAGAGTTAGCTTTAATGCCTTCTCTAGAAACAGTTAAATAGAGTAACTGGCTTTTCAAATTCAGGGCTCTTAATTTCCCAGGCTGCAGCACACCGTGTCTAATTGTATTAGTCATGAGGTACAAGGTTTCCTGGTGGAACATAACTCAGTGTGAGTGATGTAAGCAACTTTGATGTAGGCACGCATCCCTCAAACACACCTCACTATTAGGCATGTCATCTGCTTCAGACTAAAGCTTCCTTCCATTCAATGCAGTCCCAGTCTCACCTTCTGTTCAACATTAGGAATTGAATTATGGACCGCATGAAGCTCAGGTTACAACACCACTTATAGTCACAAAAGAAGCAAATCTCACTAAATTAAGGTTTCTCTTCTGCTGCTTTTGGTTGCCTCTCCTTCCTTATGTTCCCTATCAAGCTCTTGGGCTTGTCACACATTGAGAGTTACACTATACAAATCATATTAGTGTCAGAAATAAACCTGAAGTGCAATGCTTACCTTTCTTCCTCAAACAAGAGATCTTGAGACACGGGCTTCCTAAAGTATTGAAGATTCCTCTGGCACTATCTCCAGATGCTGTAAAACACCAAAGAACATGGAGACACATTAAATTAAAGAGATTATATTCTCAGAAATATGTGACCTTGAGCGGCAGTTCGAGCGGGCAGGGTGAGCAGGGAGGGTGCAGAGAGGGGCTGGAACATGGCCAGAAGGGACTGAGAACCATGGTGGCTACCTGTCAAAAGATTAAGGCTGCACCAAGCATGGTGGAAGCTGCCATGCAGACAGAGCCCCAGTGGGCACATGCAGCTACCCAGACCCTGGGCTGCAGACAGTGCCCCCCTCCCACACCAGCTCGTGCCTCTGTTACTGGCTCCACTTGTGAAATCTGTACTCGAGTGGGGGAACTCTGTTGTATAGTGGAGGAGTTAAGGGAGGAGGTGAAGAGGCTGAGGACCATCAGGGAGTGTGAGAGGGAGATAGACCAGTGGAGTAGTGCCCTCTCACTCACTCAGCAGCCTGCTGGAGCTGGTACTTCCAAACACCACCCCCCTGCTAACTGCAAGGTTGGGGGAACAAGAGATGGGGAATGGCAGCAAGTTCCTGCCAGATGAAGGAAACCTGCTCCCCTCAACCAGACAGTAAAACCCGAGATCCCCCTGGTGAACAAGTACCATGTGCTGCAGGTGGAATCCTGTCCTGCAGATGAGCATGATGGCTCCCACAGTCTAGAATCTTTCCCTAGGCCGAACCATCTTCAGAAAAAGATAAAAACATCCTCCATTAAGAAGAAGAGGAGGGTGATTGTTGTAGGGGGCTCCCTCCTAAAAGGAATGGAGGGACCCATTTGCACACCAGACCCGCTCCACAGAGAGGTCTGCTGCTTCCCGGGGGCATCAGTGAAGGAGGTAGCTAGAAAACTTCCTTCCCTGGTCCACGAGACAGACTACTATCCTCTGGTAGTAATGATGATTTAGTAAGCAGAAAGACCAAAGCCATCAAGAAAGGCTTCAGGGCCATTGAGAAAATGATGGAGGGCTCTGGGGCTCAGATAGTATTCTGCTCCATCCCCAGGCTAAACAGGGAGGAGCAGGAAGTCAAGAAGAAGCATTTGATTAATGCCTGGCTCCGAGCCTGGAGTGAGGAAAGGGGCTTTGGCTTCTTTGATCATGGGGTGGCTCAGGCAACCCCAAACTCTGTTGCTAAGGATGGGACACATGGGTCTCCTAGGGGGGCTAAAGCCCTTGCTAAATACCTAGCTAAGCTCATAAACAGAGCTTTAAACTAGATGTGAAGGGGGAGGGGATTGAGACCAGGCTAGACAGGAGCGAGCCTGGACGTGGGGCACTAGTGATTCAGAGAGGGTGTGCTGGAGAGGACCACCAGTACATCACCACACAGAAAGTGGGGGTGAACACACCTGGGGGTGGTAAGGGAGATACGAGTGCTCTGGCATTAGCTAATCCAGTTACCAGGCAATTGGGAATGGACTCTGTTCCTTCTAAGAGGGCTGAAGGCTCGGCAGCTCAGCTGAAGTGCATTTACACCAATGCACACAGCATGGGTAATAAGAAGGAAGAGCTGGAAGCTGTTGTAGGGCAAGGAGCCTATGATGTTGTTGCCTTAACGGAAACGTGGTGGCATGAGTCATATAACTGAAGTACAGATATGGTGGGGTACAAACTCTTCAGGAGGGATAGGAAGGGAAGGAGAGGAGAAGGGGTAGCCCTCTTTGTAAGGGAGGACTTGGACACCATTGAAATGGATTGTGGCAATGAGGAGATTGAGTGCTTGTGGGTTAAAATCAAAGGAGCCCATAAGAAGGTAGATTGTGTGATAGGAGTCTGTTACAGGCCACCCAGCCAAGGAGAAGCAGCTGACGAGCTCTTCTATAAACAGCTGGGGTTAATCTCTAGATCAATGCCTCTCGTTCTTGTGGGAGACTTCAATCTTCCTGATATCTGCTGGAAGTACAATAGAGCAGAAAGGAAGCAGTCTAGGAGGTTCCTGGAGTGTGTGGAAGACACTTCCTAGCACAGCTGGTGAATGAACCAACAAGGGAAGGTGCCCTCCTGGACCTGCTGTTTGTGAACAGAGAAGGCCTTGTAGGGGATGTGGCAGTAGGAGAATGCCTAGGACTAAGCGATCATGAGATGATAGGGTTTTCTGTTCTAGGCATGAAGAGGGTGGTTAGCAAGACAGTAGCATTAAATTTCCAGAGGGCAGACTTTGAACTCTTCAGAAGGCTGCTCAGGAGAAAGCCATCCCCATGTTCCGGAAAAAAAAGCCGGCAGGGGAAAAAAATAGCTTGGTTGAACAGGGATATCTTGAGTGATATCAAGAAGAAGAGGAATGTTTATGGGCTCTGGAAGAGGGGACAGGCCTCTTGGGTGGACTAGAAAGCAGATTGGCAAAGTCTGTGAAAGATAACAAAAAATCTTTCTATAAATACATAAATAATAAAAGGAGGACTAGGGAGACCATACAGTCCCTATTGGACGCAGAAGGAGCAACAGTGACAGGGGATGAGGAAAAGGCTGAGGTTCTTAATGCCTTCTTTGCCTCAGTCTTTAATTGTAAAAAAAGTTGTTCCCTTTCTGTACAAACCCTGGAGCTAGAGGAGCAAAATGAGACTCCCATGGTCCAACAGGAGGTGGTCAAAGCCTTGCTAGCCCGACTAGACACCCACAAGTCTATGGGGCCAGATGGGATTCACCCAAGGGTATTGAATGAGCTGGCGGATATTGGCCAAACCCCTTTCCATCATCTTCCAAAAGTTCTGGAAGACTGGGGAAGTTCCACTGGACTGGAGGCTGGCTGATGTTGTGCCCATCTACAAGAAGGGTCACAGGGAGGATCCAGGGAACTACAGGCCTGTCAGTCTGACCTCAGTGCCAGGGAAAGTCATGGAAGAGGTGATCTTGAGTGCTATCATGAAGCACATGCAAGAGAACCATGTGATCAGGCCCAGTAAACATGGGTTCACAAACGGTAGGTCTTGCCAAACTAACCTTCTATGACAAAGTGACTCGGCTGCTGGATGAGGGAAAGGCTGTGGATGTATCTTCCTGGACTTCAGTAAAGCCTTTGACACATTTTCTCACAGCATTCTGCTACGGAAACTGTCAGCCTCTGGCCTGGACGGGTGCACACTCTCCTGGGTGGAAAACTGGTTGGATGGCCGGGCCCAGAGAGTGGTGGGAAATGGTGTTAAATCCAGCTGGAGGCCAGTGATAAGTGGGGTTCCCCAGGGCTCAGTGCTGGGTCCAGCCCTGTTCAGTGTCTCTATCAATGACCTGGATGAAGGCATCGAGTGCTCCCTTAGCAAGTTTGCAGGCAACACTACTCTGGGTGGAAGTGTTGACCTGCTGGAGGGTCGGGAGGCTCTGCAAAGGGATCTGAACAGGCTGGACCACTGGGCTGAGACCAATGGCATGAGGTTTAACAAGGCCAAATGCCGGGTCCTGCACTTGGGGCACAACAACCCTAAGCAGAGCTACAGACTAGGAGAAGTCTGTCTAGAAAGCTGCCAGGAGGAGAGGGACCTGGGGGTGTTGATTGACAGCCGACTGAATATGAGCCAGCAGTGTGCCCAGGTGGCCAAGAAGGCCAATGACATCTTGGCTTATATCCAAAATGGCGTGACCAGCAGGTCCAGGGAGGTTATTCTCCCTCTGTACTTGGCACTGGTGAGACAACACCTTGAATACTGTGTTCATTTGTGGGCCCCTCACCACAAGAAGGATGTTGAGGCTCTGGAGCGAGTCAAGAGAAGAGCAACAAAGCTGGTGAAGGGGCTGGAGAACAGGCCTTATGAGGAACAGCTGAGAGAGCTGGGGTTGTTTAGCCTGGAGAAGAGGAGGCTGAGAGGAGACCTCATTGCTCTCTATACTACCTGAAAGGAGGTTATAGAGAGGAGGATAATGGCCTCTTCTCCCAAGTGCCAGGGGACAGGATGAGAAGGAATGGCCACAAGCTCCACCAGGGGAGATTTAGGCTGGACATCAGGAAAAAATTTTTCACAGAAAGGGTCATTTGGCACTGGAACAGGCTGCCCAGGGAGGTGGTTGATTCACCTTCCCTGGAGGTGTTTAAGGCACAAGTGGACGAGGTGCTAAGAGGCATGGTTTAGTGTTTGATAGGAATGGTTGGATTTTATGATCCAGTGGGTCTCTTCCAACCAGGTTATTCTATAATTCTATGATTCTATTAATTTCAATGTGCCAGGATTAACTGAATGAACTCAGTACATTTCTAAATTAAAGAACTTGTTCCACTTTTGCTTACTTTCTTGTGTATTTTTTCATTGTCCTAAACTACTTGTTTAAGTACTACTAGCCAACTACTAACTTGTTGGCTCTTCAAATCTTTCTTCCCTAGAAAATCATAAATTAGGCTAGAACATACATTTTCTTCAAGTTTAGCTTTGGTACATTAACCAGTGCAATTCTTTCGATGTTTTCTAATCTTCACAGTTAAATACAGTAAAGCCATGCACAGCAGTCCATAAAATATTGGACTGTGTTCTCAATACAGTGAAGCATAAACCACAGCTCCCAAAAGAATAGAATGAGCAAGAGAAAAAAAGCCCCTTTAAAAACAAAACCTGTGTGTTGCAGTAGTGTGGAAAGAAATATGCAGCATGCATCTGTCATCAGTGTCACTGCATTTTCAGTCAGCCATGTATTTTGTGAGCTCAGTGTTCACTGAATATTTAAAAGTTATGCTTAAATATTTAATAAATAATGCAATAACATCTGATGATCTGTCAACTCCAACTACACTGGAAAAATGTTAAAAAAACAGGCAAGTGTTTTTATCACAGATTGTGCTCTCCACCAGTTTTTTATTTGCACTGCATGAATAATTCGTGTTTCTAAAAGTAATATTAAAATCCATTTCCCAGAAGTATCTACATATATTGCACTGTACTGTTAGGTCATACAAGATACAATATTTAAATACTTTGAATAATTTTTGTGAGGGAGTAGAGAGGCATTATCAGCAGGGGAGAGGAATATAGATGATGTGTAAAATATTTCATAATACAAGCTTTCTTTTACTGTACAAAGTGCAGCAAATAAATCCATGTAATATTAACAGAGAGGGAGAAAGGAAACTTACTGAGAGGCCATTCCCTTGTGCTGTTGGTGGATTTGGATTTGTATTTTTTTTCTTTCTCAAATTTTGTTCTGGTTTTATTCTTCTGGACTCTTCTGTCTACAGATCAATTTCTTTCAGATAATAGTGTCATGGTTTAGCCTCAGCTGCTGACTGAGTATCCCTCAGCCACTTGCTCACTCCCCATGGAAGTAAAATTTGTAGGCTGCTGTTTAATATGACAAAGGAAGATATAATAGTAGTAATAATAACGGTAATAGAAAAAACGAATGCACAATGCAACGCAGTTTCTAATCACCCAATCACCTGTTGTCTAAACTGTCTCAAGCAGCATTCATAGATCAGTGAGCTCTGGCCCCTAGCTACTTCCCATTTATATACTCAGACATTATATGACACTGAGTATCTCCTTGGCCAGCTTGGGTCATCTGCCTGGCTATGCTCCTCCCAGCTTCATGGGCGCTCGTACACCTGTAAATCATGGAAAACTGAAAAAGCCCTTGATTTCTTATCATAGAATCACTAGATTGGAAAGGACCCACTGGATTGTTGAGTCCAACCATTCCTATCTGCTGCTAAACCATGTCCGTCAGCACCTCATCCATCCATCTTTTAAACACCCCCAGGGAAGGTGACTCAATCATCTCCCTGGGCAGCCTGTTCCAGTGCCTAATGGCCCTTTCTGTGAAATATTTTTTCCTAATCTCAAGCCTGAACCTGCCCTGGTGGAGCTTGAGGCCATTCCCTCTTGTCCTGTCCCCTGTCATTTGGGAGAAGAGGCCAGCTCCCTCCTCTCCACAACTTCCTTTCAAGTAGTTGCAGAGAGCAATGAGGTCTCCCCTCAGCCTCCTCTTCGCCAGGCTAAACAACCTCAGTTCCTTCAGCTGCTCCTCATAAGACTTGTTCTCCAGTTCCTTCCCCAGCTTTGTCGCTCTTCCCTGGACATGCTCCAGAGCCTCAACATCCTTCTTGTGATGAGGGGCCCAGAACTGAATGGCTAAAAACATCATGGTATTACTAACATTCCTCTCATACACAATCTAAAACCCAGCAACTCTGGGAACAAAATTAACTCTGTCTAAGAAAAGCATAAATATTACCTGGCAGCAGCTAAAACAATGTGTTACCAACATTATTCTCGAAACACAGCAACTGCTGTGGGAAGAAAAATAACTCTATCCCAGCCAAAATCAAGACAAACAGCTGCACTCCCTCAGTACAAAAATGTACATGTTCAAGAGAGAAGTTACCACTGTTTTCGGTGGAGATGCCATGTTTTACCTACCCTACTCAAAGATTTACAAGCCTAATTGTCTTCTAGTAGTATCAATTTTTTTAAAAGAGACAGCACTAAGGGACTATATGCATTATTGCTGCATGGAACAGGGATCCAACAGAATGATGGTGGCATTTCCTGACCTCATGTTTGGAAATCAAATGGTTTTCTATATACCTTTGTGTGAAAATTCCCACAAATTTCAAAACTTCTTTTCCTTAAATACTTTGTCTCTAAAGGTCCTGGATCCCTACAAGTCTTGGCCTGGTCAATCAAAAGTTGGCAATGTCACAAGGTCCCTTTAGCATTTTGGATTGCATTGTACCAAAAGCTCCCTATGGAGTGACAAAACTTTTAGGGGAACTGATAACTTCTACATAGCCTCAGCATTAGACTTTGAAGAGGTTATTCCTAAACTTGCAGAACTATAAGATGTTACTGTGCATGGTCTAGGTACATTTTCACAGGTACTTCTCAGTCACCAAAGTCTGGTCCAGTCTAGTGAAGGACTTCTGATTTCCAGCTTACTGACCAGTCTTTCTAAGTGTTACACATCAGAAGATTATCACATTGTAATAAGACATTTGCTCAAACTTGCAAAAGAACAATCACCAAAAGAATTCATGTGGGAAATAACAAAGATGGCGAAATTCATTAGCAACTCATATAAAAAGAGTAGATGAATGTTAAAATACACCTGTTGCCAAAGTCCTGAAATGGGAATAGGATTCTAAGATTTCTCCCTTTGTCTCAGTTTGCATTTCTGCTTTTCTTTTTGAACACTGCATTTCCCTTCTGCAGCCCTTTGTTTGGTTCTGTAGGCAGTAAAGTCCTCAAGGCAGAGCAGCAATTGCCTTTTATGATATGTGTTTACAATGCCTCAAACAATGGGACCTTAATCTTCTAAAAAATGACATAAATTGTAAATCTGTCACTTTTCTAAAAATACTTTGTTCATTAAAATAACATTAAAAAAACCCCTTACTATGCATGTTATCCATGCATAACAGCTGATTTGAACTGGTGTTTGGATCTATTCCTACTATTTGCATGAGATGAAGGTGCTATTTTTCCATTCTGTTCTTTCCCATATGAAAACAGACATATATTCTGACTATGGGCATTGTTTTACTCCTAGGCCTGCACGCAGTGTTTTATAACATATTCTTTTGTGATTTCATTAATAAACTGTTGAGGGATACTTACAAAAACTCTAAGTGTGTGTGTGCATATATGTATGGTTACATTGAGGTGCACATTAAAAAAAGGTGGCTCTGCTGAGTGATTTGTTCTGACAGCTGTGTTGTCAAGTTACTGCAGAAATGAGAAAGAAATATGTAAGCTGTGCTGAATGAATGAGATCCCACTGTAAAACATCTGCAGCACTTTCAAAAACACAGCCAGAAGAACATATCAAAAGGTCTAAAAAGCTAAAAAAACGAGAGAGAGCAAGACCACATGAATCAGCAGCAATCCCCAAGGATGAAGTCTCCTGAGAGGCAATTGTCACCCAGTTTAGACAGGGAAAGTCCAATTAATGCTCCTCTGCCTACAGGGATATATGTGCAAGGCTGGGTCTTACACCCTTCCCAATGAGATTTCACATTGAAATTGCATTGATTCTGTGATTAACTCTTGCTCTGTGTAAAGTCACATACAGTGTGTTGTGTTTGTCTTACATTTTTCAGCCTGAGTATTTCTTCCTGAGTGACAGCGGTAATAAGACAAGATACTCGAACTCAGAAGTTGTGAGGGATAAAAGGGAAGCAGGAGATTAACTCTTCCTATAATATACAAACATTTCTGGAAAAAAAATCTGGGAACATAAGACAAATAAGAACTGGAGTCTACATAGATTAAGGTTTGCAAACAGATGAACATAGAACACTTCTTAGGGAATGAAGAGGTCAAATGGCTGGTAGCTGACACCACACCCCAGGAAACCCATGATCATTTTAAAAAGCCAACAGGACCCCTGGAGGTGTTACTACCCCACAAACAGATGTGACAGAAGAGGTAGTTGTATAACTGGGTTCATCAGTCCTCTTGACAGATGACCCCTGAGGTCACTACTACTAATACATGGCCACAGACTTCCAATGCAGATCAGCTTTGCTCCATTCCCCAGGCAAGACATTTTGTTTTCTGGAAGAGAGGGACAGAAGCAGGAACTTACTGCTTCCAAAATTGCAGGAACTTCCTGCAGTCAAAATTGCAGCAAATGGTCTTTGGTGAGGCAGCACCTCCCATACAGCACAGGGAGCAAAGGTGTTTTTGGGGCAGTGACATTTAAGAGTAGCAGAGACACCACAGCAGCAACAGCAAGTATGGGTAGATTATAAAATGAACATTGTCAGAGTAAATATCATACCATCTAACAAATTAGTTTGCCGGTGTTATAAAGAGATTATTAGAATCAAAAGAGTTTAAAGAATCTAATTTACTCTCCCCTGTCTAAGATGTTTTGTTCCTGCATTGCTCCCATCTTGCACTATTAAACTAGACTAGTCCATTTCACTTCTGAGGATAGTTTCTGGTTGATTTTATTTTTGGACTTTAATTCTATCTTATTACAAATTCCAATAAATCCTTGAGGCTTCCCAAGAGGTCATGACACACTTGTGCAGAGCACTATACACACGTAATAAACAGCAACCCACAAGGACAGACAGAAACAGGCTTTGAAACAAAGGGGTAAGAAAGAGATTGAGACTGCAACAATAAAATGGTGGTAACACCATCTATCTTATATTGTATATAACCATAAATATTGTATTTACCTTACATTGTGAATACTGTATATTTATTAAATATCTAGATTTCGTGCAGCACAGCTAGCCTACTATAAGTTATAATCACAATCTACTGTTTTCTCCATTCATCTCTACCACCACCTAAGCTGTATTTGGTCTTAGAATGTAACACCACGGAGAAGACTTTCTCCAAGGGAAGCCTTTTATACCAGCTGCTGCTAGAGGGTAAATAACATGTCACAGAAATGCTTTACAGCTAGCACTATTTCTTTTTTCTTCTCTTTTCAAAACAAATTACGACTTATTTTTACAAGACTTACAGTTGGAGACTTCATGTACAAAAAATCATCTCCGATGTTGAATCTGATCCTCCTGTAGTACCTTCTAACCCAATACACAAATACAAAATTCTCCTTTTGACCTCTGAGTTTCAAACATGTGCCTCCTATGACACCTCTGAAAGCCTTTAATGCTCTAAAGTTGGTGAAAGGGTGCTCTGATACAACTGACCTGTGTATTGTCATGTCCCCTCCAGTGAGGACCTACTTTGCTGCCCCTTGGCTTCAGCAGTGGACATGCCCAGGATCCAGGTGTTTGAGGGACCCAGTTATAATCTTGCCACAGCACTGGGTGAAGAAAGCTTTGCTTTTATGCCTCAAACCACATTTGGCTCAACTTTAGTTATAGTACGTAAAGATAAAAAAATCCCCAAGCATTTTCATAAAATCTACAGGAAAGACTAATAAAAGTTTATAAAAAGTACAGAAGAGGTACTAGAAGAATTGCGCTGAATCTCCTTACTCTGACTAGGTAAGAAAGACTTCTTTCCTTCACCCAACTGACAACGTTTCTCTTTGGACAAGATGGTAACCAGGGTTTCTGCTGCTATACTACCTCTTCTCCTATCATCACATCTGTTATCAGTTCCCCCTTTTCAGACTTATGGGAAGGAAGAAACTAACTTCGAATCATCAAATAGTTAGAGTGGGAAGGGACCTTAGATATCATCAATTTCCAACCCCCCTGCCATGGGCAGGGACACCTCCCACTACATCAGGTTACCCAAAGCCCCAACTAACCCAGCCTTAAACACCTCCAGGGATGGGACATCCACAACTTCTCTTGGCAATTTGTGCCAGCGTCTCACCACTCTCATGGTGAAGAAATTCTTCCTAATATCTAATTTAAATCTGCCCCTCTCCAGTTTATACCCATTCCCCCTCATCCTATCACCACAAGCCTTTATGAATAGTCCTTCTCCAGCTTTCTTGTAGGCCCCCTTCAGGTACTGGAATGTCACTACAAGATCTCCTTGAACCCTTCTCTTCTCCAGGCTGAACAAGCCCAACTCTCTCAGCCTGTCCTCATAGGAAAATTGCACCAGCCCTCGGATCATTTTTGTAGCCCTCCTCTAGACCTGTTCAAACAGCTCCATATCCTTCTTACGCTGAGGATTCCAGAACTGGACACAGTACTCCAGATGAGGTCTCACTAGAGAGGAACAGAGGGGCAGAATCACTTTCCCTTGATCTGCTGGGCAAGCTTCTTTTGATGCAGCCTAGGATACTGTTGGCCTTCTGGGCTGCACGCACACACTGACAACTCATGTGAAGCATCCCCAAGTCCTTCTCAGGACAGCTCTCAGGGCAGCTCTCAATCATGTCATCTCCCATTCTGTAATGAAAATGGAGATTGCCCCAACCCGGGTGTAGGACCTTGCATTTGGCCCTGTTGCAACTCATAAGGTCCTCACAGGCTTACTTCTCCAGCCTGTCCAGCTCCCTCTGGATGACATCCCAGTCCTTCTGGTGTGGCAACTACACCACTCAGCTTGGTGTCATCTGCCGACTGCTGAGGGTGCACTCAATCTCACTGTCAGTATCATTGAAAAAGATATTAAACAGCACCAGTACCAGCACAGACCCCCTGAGGGACACCACTTGTCATGGATCTCCATCTATACTTTGAGCCATTGACCACTACTCTTCTTCCAGTTCCACTACTTCTTCCAGTTCATTTTTTATCCTGAAACACTTGTCTATTCTTTTAAATAAAAAAAAAAACAAGCAAACAAAAAAAAACCACAAAAAACCCCACAGTTCAGTCATCCTCTTAATTGAAAGAGTTTCTTTCACTTACGAGTGTGAAAGTCTTGGTTGTACTTCAAGCTGTTTTCCATATCTAACTTGTTAATAAATGATTGCTGTGTGCAGTAAGATGTAAAAGTTTCCTGTCAGCTTCTGATGACTTTTTGGCATTTGTCAGTGTAGGAGGCATCTTTACTGGAGTGTAGATCAACTTATAGATCATAATAATACAGGAATAAAACTATGAAAAAATACCTGTATGCCACTTATTACTGGATCTTGATTGAAGCCAGACATAGCAGTGGTAATATCTGAGGACTACAGAATGTGCCTGCCTTCAAGGCACGTTCCAAAATCATGTTTTTATAATGCCAAGAATATTAAGGACTCTGTTTAGAAAGATTAAGGCAGAGATGTGAATGACAGGTAGGATAAAGAGATATAAAAACTAGCAGTAAAAACTTAAAGGAAAACAGGAACAACCCTGAAACAACATAGGTATCATAAATGATAGTACTGTTTTTACAGCAATATATTTAAAACAACACAAGAATATTTTTAGTAACTTTATGGGAAGGATTTAAAGTTTTATGAAAAACTGCACAAACCTGAACAAATAGGTTTCCCAAACTTTGACAACACTAGCATCTCATATGTGTGTAATCCAGAGCACAACCAAGTTTTCACAGAGCTCACCATATCAAAATTAATGAATTTCCATCTCTGACATTATCATATTGATGTGTTTCACAACTTCTATGTTTTTGACATCAGTCTTAGTAACCTTGAAATATTGCCAGGGTTCCAATGTTCTCTCCTTCCTCTCCTTACATGTAAGAACAAGTTAGGAAACACAAGTTTAACTATTCTACTGCATGAAAAAAAAAGCCAAGAAACAATTTAATGAAACTAAGAGCTCCAGACACAGCTTCAAAGAAGAACAGAAAGCAACTGAATACCATCACAAACTGTCAGTTCTCCTAAGGCATCAGTAATTTCTGTCTCTCTGGGTTTCAGCTATCAATGTTAACTAAAGACATTTCTTACTGATGTTTCTCTGTTCCTCCATCTTCACAAACAGGTTAGCTTGATAGAGAATGGAGGAAAAGTTAACTAGTTTCCATTTACCAGAGGCTAGAAAAAAGGCCGATGTTACAGAAACTGTACTTGAGCTAGACGGCTATGCTAATACTGTAAAAACTACTAATGGTATTAAATCAGTAACTAAAGTAGCAAACAAGGCTGAAGGTTATACTAATATTGGATGTTGGAAAACACTGGAAAAATGCTAGGTACTAATACAATGTTTAGTTAGGAGCAAATATATTGCTGGCAATAGAAAATTGAGTTTATTCACTTAGGCAAGTAGTGATGCACAGATTAGAGCAGATTTGCTTGGCTAGGTCCGCAAAGTCTGGCATAAAGTGAAAGTAATGATGTTACAAATTAACCCACTCTAGTCCAAGATATTTAGATGGAACAGCATCATTTCCCCAGCCACACCTCTCCAAATCTGCAAAGGATGAGACAGTAATTACTTGAATAACAATGGAAATAAAATCCATCTTCAAAAGTCCTTCTCTTTAAGATGTTACTTAATGTAAATATCCCATGCTGATCTATAATGTAATACAAGTCAGTGTCCTGCTGCCCTCAGAATCTTTTTATTGTTTGTTCTGTATTGGGAGTCACCTCTCAAAATACTGATCGCATGATTTGGCAGCTATTGGGGGGGTACTGGAAGAGCTGCATTTTTGTCAGGCCAGTTCTAGATATAATTCCTGCACTCATACAACCAAGTCAATGAAGGGTTTGATTTCATTAATACCGGAATACCATCATCATTACAAGCTTGAAATACATTGCATGAAATGTGTCAATAGTGCATGGGTTGCCTCCTTAAGTCTGCTTCTTAAAGTTGAACAGTTTTTGAATTGCAGATATGACCTTAGTGTATAATATACACTTATCAGCTGATAGCATTTTGAAAACATCATTGCACCAGGAAGACAACTCATCATATGATGAAGCTGTGGTTGTTTAGCCTGGAGA
The DNA here is from genome assembly GCA_033459285.1 of Clamator glandarius. NCBI lineage: Eukaryota > Metazoa > Chordata > Aves > Cuculiformes > Cuculidae > Clamator > Clamator glandarius. The sequence goes on from JAUNZM010000070.1 coordinate 107,344, forward strand.
AGTGAAGGCTGAGGGGAGCCCTTATTGCTCTCTACAGCTACCTAAAAGGAGATTGTAGAGAGGTGGGTGTTGATCTCTTCTCCCAAGTGATAGATGATAGGACAAGAAGGAGTGGCCTTAAGCTGCATCAGGGGAAGTTTAGATTGGACGTTAGGAAAAATTTCTTCACCGAAACGATTATCAAGCACTGGAACAGGCTGCCCAGGGAGGTGGTTGAGTCACCATCCCTGGAGGTATTCAAAAGGCAGGTAAATAAAGTGCTTAGGGATATGATTTAGTAATGGACAGGCATGGTTGGAACAGATGATCTCAAAGGTCTTTTCCAACGTAATGATTCTATGATTCTGTGGTTCTCTCAATAAGAAGACACTAGGTAGATTATTCTGATAATAGAATAGACATGAAACAAAGCCAAGGAAACTGTAGAAAAATAAGCTCTCTTGCTCTCCCACTGGTGCTACTACTTGTTCTTATTGCTGGCAGCATCTTTCCCAGCTCCTGTCTATTCAGAAGAGCAGGAAGAAGGGGAGGGCCTTTCTTTAGCCTAACTAGCACCGAAATGGGCTGGTTTTAATGGCCAAAGCATTTCCTCTTAAACTCATAAATTCATCTCATACTCTCACCCAGAAACCTAGGCAAATTAAACATGCCTCTGAAGAATCAGCCCTTAATAGCCTAGTCTCAAGCACTGACTTTACTCAGGAAATGAAGCAAGATTTCAGTATTAACAAGACATGTGAACTTGGAAAGATATAGCAATGCTTTTCTGTCCTCCATGTTCAGTCATACATACAAAAACTATCATTCAAAACCTTCAGACCTTGGTTTCATAGATGAAAAATAGCTTGAATTATGAATGCTGACAGGCAGCAGATTATTGAGTGTATGTATGCAAATGTTTGAATGTCCACAGTGGAACTTCTGCATCCTCAAGCCTGCTACTTGCTACTGAAAATGCTATGGGCTGGTTGTAGATTTTGGTAACATCTGAACTAAAAAACTGACACATCCCAAACCCTCTAATTAATGAAGAGACGTAAGACAAAACCACTAATCAGGAGTCTTCTGCATCTACAGTATTCATATTGGGAAAATCAAGGCCCAAGAAGAGGAGCCTGAAGAAGTGATCTCATAAAAAGTGATCTTGGGAAGAAGAGGAAGCTCTGGACTGGAAGAGAGATCCTAGAAGTGTAGAAGGACCTAGAGATGGGGGAAATGCACAGAAACAAATGCTGAGGGATGCCCAAGGTTCCTAGCCAGTGATGACCAAGACTAGCCTCTGCGAGCAGTGCTGCAATATGAAATGACATGACTTTCTGTCTGACCTTCTTGGGCCAGCAACAACCTTCTCTTGGGAAAGGGAGAGTGATGTCATGGGAGCATAGATGTCAGGCAGGAGACATGAGTGAGTGTGTGAGATAAGCAAGAAGGGCAGAAGCTCTAATCTCATCTTAAATAAAGCTCAGTATCCCGATTGAGAATAGGTTGTTCTTTTGTTCTGCTGCTCCCAGGATGCCCACCTGCTGATGTGAATATCCAGTAGCTGCAAGGTCCTTTAGCCTGCCATGCTCTCCCTCCTGTCATCCCAGCCTTTGGACAGGCAAAGAAGAGCAGAGTTAAGATTGCTGCCTGGTTTCCATGTGGAAATATTTTCATTTTACTTTCCTACATCTTCTCCTGATAGGAGATCAGCACCCCCAGGCCTGCCTGGACCCTACAGCTCTCTCACTTCTTTTTAATCTGGTGTCCTATGCCAGATCTTGCTTCAGCACTCAATCAGCTTTACTGTACTGCTTTGTTGCATAGTCTTCCCTGAGCACAAACACTCATGTCAGAGACACATATCTGGACTCTTCCTCTCATATTATTTCCAGACAGCCTGAGTCAAGTATCTTTGCATCCTCAACTGCTGGTGAGATCATAGGGTGGAAGGAAAGTTCCCCTTTGTTGTCTTACCAGAGCCACCTAATGGTTTATGAGATCTGCAGCCTGCTCTGGACCCTCTTGATTTTCTCTCTCCACAGAGTCCTTCAGCCCTATGTTAAAGCTCTATGATTTAGCAGAGAACCCCTCTTTATAAGGGTTTGAAGAGTGTCACAAGACCCCTGAGCATTAAAGCTGACTGTTCAACAAAAGTACCAATCCAATTCACACTCCTTCCTTCTAATTGCACGGGCAATTCACTATCCAGTGATCGTTTCAATCAGCTTTAGATCACACATCCACAAGGATTTGTGAGACACAGGTGTTTGAGCTCAGCCTTCATCTTTTCTTCATCAGCACAAAGAGCAAATGCATTGCTCTTTTCCATGGCAATTTGTTAAATATCAAAGGTCACAATGGGAGTGTCACACAGGGGTTATTAAAGTGGGGAGAGAAGAAAAAGAAGGGAAGAAAGAGGCAAGTAGGTCTGCTAATATCTTTTTAACTGTAGATAAAGATACAAGGCTGAATGCCACTGATCTTGATCCTAAAATCCAGACTACAGAGATACAAACTAAGGTATCATGGCTTAATAGCTGGTAATTACCTGGCCACAAAAAGCAAGCCCATCAGAAGATTTCATGCCAGCCTGTGTTGCTGCTGCAATAATGCATATGGGAAAAAGAGGAAAGGAAGAGCTGACTGCTGACCTCATTATTCATTCAGTTACAGAGTAGGTTGGAAGCTTATCCAAAATACAGATCGGTCAACTCAAAATTGCTAGAGGGATATTGATATCTATGGATTTTAAAAAATTAGAAATAATAATACTTTCATATTATTTCTCCTTTAAATTTGTAATATGCTAAAGTGTTCAGGTTTTACATTCAAATTCAAATAGTTCCCATTTATCAAATGAAATGGTTTTACTGACTGATTTGCAAAATCCACTTGAGGAACAAGTCAGTTGTTTTCCTCATAGGATGAATATTTAACAAAACAAAAATAATCTTTGTTGAAGAAAGGAGAACTATATTTTAAGAAATTTTCCTAAGTATCCTCCTGTGTTTTACTTTCCTAATTCGCAATGCAGGCAAGTCTTTACTGGTTTTGTCTTTCTACACCTGGGTTGCTGTCAGAACCTCTTTGCTTATTTCTGTGCTGAAATTCCAGTCTTGTGATGGAGGAAGGAAGGGCAGGACAAAATTTATAACAGCATTCTCTTCGGGGTGCTGTTCTCCTAATGAACACAAATTGCTCTCATTTTTCATCTTGTGATGTAATCATATCAAAGCCTTTCCCATCCTCGTCCCTATAAGGTAACTGTTTTGCTGTATTGGATTATAATGACAAATGACAAAATTGTTTGCATTACTTCAACCATTACAAAATTCTAAAGCGATTGTTACTCTATAATGCCACGAAGGCTTTCTGACAGAGGTAGTCCATGCTGGAAGCTGCAGCTAGAAGTGCTGACTATACCAATAACTTTTCTATGCAATTTTAATTCTTGGGGGAATGCCAGGGTGGACAGGAAGACACCCACCAGAAAAAAAGTGTTGTCTTTGAGACAACCCCAAACACCACAGGGAGCGAATTATGGTTACATGTTACATCCAAATGGGAAATACATCCAGGGTTCCATTTTAGGGGTGTTTAGTTAAATAAACAAATCAATACCAGTTGGACTTTTCAATATACCAGTGCTCACAGGCTACAAGAAATGTGAAGTTATCGGTAGGATTCATTTGTTTTCTGTATACGGGAAGTTGATAAATCCATTCCGCACCCTTAGGACTGCCAAAATGCAGAGCTCCAGTAACAGCTCATGGAAGAAAAGGGTGCTCAGCAATGCAGAGATGTGTTTACCATTTCTCAGGAACAGACAATGTTGCTATTTCAAGCAGAAGAGACAGAAATACTCCCAAGGGCTGCAGGAGTAAATTTGACTATTTCATGTTTCCTTGAAGGAACCTAGCAATTTAGAATTTGCCATGGACTATTTGCAAATAGGTAAGTATATAATTACTACATGGAGTGAACTTAGAACATTTAGTCTGTTGAGAACAAGATTTGCCACATAAACAAACTGCCCTTTGGGGAAAATTGAGTAGAGTCATTTGCATAATCTAATAAGTATCTACTTTAGTCCTTGGGTCAACAAGCAAGCCCAAAAAAGTTGAGGTCTTGTTTTCTTCTCTCTTCCACAAGTTTTTCTGGAGATTTCCATCAAGTTCTGTGTACTCTTGATCTTTACACATTAGTGAAAAGAGATGAGTCAGCTTTCTGATACGATGTTTTTCTTCATTTTTACCCTCCTTTCTGTCAATTATGAAGTACCCAAATGACTAAGAGACTATACTGCGTTCTTTGTTAAAATGAATAGTGATGCATTTAAAATATACTTAAACTAAATCACATTGGAACACATAGTTCCCATTTAAATATATTGCAAAGAACATAAAGTTTTACACAGTATTTAATTAAAGAATTTCGCTGGCCTAATCAGCCTTGAATATGCATTTGTTTCAGTTCTTCAGGAGGTTAAAATAAAATGGTAACATAATGCCATTCTCTATTTATGACATTGACCTGAAGTCAGCCATTGTATCTAACAGGTTCAGTAAATCTGGTGAGAATCTCCCATTAAGTCCCATGCTAGTCTCATATTTAGTGTTTTAAACACCATGTTAAGCAGCAATTTGATGACATGAACAAATGAAGACATTAAGAAATAGGAACAGGAGTACCATAGTTCTTCTCTGATATTGATCTGCCGCTAACAGTTTGAAAGATTCATCTCCACATCCCCCGAGTCGTTCAGTTCATTAATTTATATCAATAATAGATAACTGCTCAATGGACATCACAGAGGAAGATCACAGGTACATAAACCTGGGGTTCAAGAAGACTCTGAGAAGTGATCCAGTCTATCCCCTACACCAGTCCAAATTGTCTAAGGAAGTCTTGGCAACGTGTTGCATAAACTCCTCCTTAAACCCCTCAAAATGGAGATTTTTCCAGTTATGCTAAGCATTTTATTTTTGAGCTTAAATATACTTAATGAATGTAAGTCTTATCAATGCCTAAACTGTATCACCACAGCTATAATTTAAAATCAATACTAAAAAACGCTGTTTCACTTAGAAGATACTCTTTATGTGCTTGAAGACTGTTAAAATCTCCATTCAAGTCTTCTCTGTAAATAAAGTAAGTTTATTCCATCTTTCCACAGAAGTCACATTTTCTAGGTCTCCAACTTCCCTTCTCAGGCCCTCTCCTGTCAGTCATTAGAAAATCCATGGAAACAGAATGGCACCATGATACAAACTGTTTACAAATAGTTGTCATTTCACAAAAATGCATCAAAAATCACTATGGAAATAATATCAGGTCCGGCTGATTCTTACCCATAATAAGCAGGTACAAAAGCCTGCATAGAGGAGTATGTGAAGCATATAATTGACATTAATTATAGATTTATTTTTATAAATTCACTTTGATGTCAAACATATTGTTAGCTACTAAGAAGTCAAGCAGAGTTGAGATCCAGGATGCATGTTTTTGGATGATTTTGTATATCAGGATTTTAACGTTCTGCCTACTCGAGCTGTTGGGACTTCCATACTGTCAGGGATCCTAGGTTGTTTTCAGTACTGTACAGGACTCTCAGTGGGTATGAAGGAGTGGAAATAACTTAGACATAAGCAGAATTTGTAAGATATATGATGATTGAAAATTATATCCTGTCGGATTTTCAGAGCACCAGAATACAGTGGCGACATCGTTATGTTGTTATCTTGAATCAGTGCTCTTCTGTAAGAAATAAAAATGTGGTTTGGCTATTATTCAGGGTCCTAATACTTAGAATTCAAGCATACAGTAACCATTTTGATTTTACTACTTGAGTTATGATGGTACACTTACCTATGGATAAACTGAACTTGATCAGTGGCGGAAAACTGTATAACAAATTATGCCAAAACTAACATTTTTTTCTTAAAATACATCTACTTTTTCAACACCTGATCTTAAGGCTGTCACACTTTTTATCTGTAAGTGATTAACTGATTTTTTTTCTTTTATCATAAGTAGCTTTTATGGTCAGTTTTATGACTACAATGGATTCTTATCATGACATTCAATCAAATTATTGTCATTTTGTAGCACAAGTACTCCACATAGACATTAACTGAAGGCTAATAAAATATGTCTTTTTACACATCTTTCTATGGCCTGTGCAGAACGTCCCACTTACTTCCCTGGTTCTGACCATCTTCCTTCTTGCTTCTGGGGGAGAGTGGAAGGATAGAGCCCCATGATTTGCTCTTCCCAGATCACAGACCTTTTGAGTTGGAACTACCTTGGGATTTGCAGTGGTGATTGATGTAGGGGATATAACACTAGCTCAACCCTCGCCAGTTCTTTCAGTGTTAATTGGTATTCAGCCACTAGCCAGTGTTTTATAGAAAAGTCTTCTTTAAAACTGATACTGTTAGTTCATTCTCTTTGGTCCTCCAGGAGGCAAATCCTCATGTCTGCTCAGGTCAGGTGCTCTCATTCCTTACAGCTTTAATCCTTTTTGTCTACTTAGCTCTTTGAAGGAGGCCAAAGCAACCTGTATTGACCCCAGGCATGCAAAATTTCAAAGCCTTATTAGCTGCATTGTTTCAGCACTTGGAGATTTTCATTAATTACCCTTCTGTGCCTCTAATGTCAGCAAGAAGTGTCCTTTGGGTTGCCCACAGCTTCAGTAGCTGACAGATCATCAAAGATAAGCTTATAAAGCTAATACCATAGTATAATCCCAGCTTCCATACCACAAGTCACTTCTCAGTACAGCAGTTTTCAAATGTTCCACTGTTCCAGTGTACTGGGAACAACATTTTCAGTTTCAGAAAAAAACCAAAACCACTTCCTATGACAACAGGTTTGTGTTTGTATTTTGTATTTTTATTTGCATGATTTGTCATCAGTGCCTGATTTTCAGCTGCTCTTCTCAGCACCTTTAAAAGCCAGTTCCTGTTTCTTCCACTAGAACATTACTCTGTACCTAAACCTGTTTTCTCAGCTGCATCAGCTAGATGAGATGGAAGGCCTGTTCAGGAAACTCAGAATATCTTGACTGGGCAATGGAAAGAGCAGATGCTGTATGGCTACCCACAACCCTTCACCAAACAGTAGTAAAATTACTAATTGGATAACCATATAGCAGTGAAGGACAGAATTAAATATCTACAAACTTGCTGGCCAGATTTTTTGATGGCTGGTCTCACTAAAAACAGTTTCTCTGATATTGCTTGTGTGATCACATGAAATCTTCATCTGACACCATGCATCATACATGTTTACACAATGCTACATTTGATAAAAATCACACTTTGCAGCATTTTAGGCTTTCCCAGTGTCATCACCAAAGTAGGTCTGATGCTTCACAGAGCAGTATTCACAGTTCTTTCAACAAAGTTTATAGAACATCTGACCATCTTCCAAAAACAAATACTATACAAGAGCCTGATTTCAGCACTTGTGGTAGAAGAGAGCAAGAGTGGTGCTCTTGAAGTTTCTCTTGTGGTGCAAGAGAAAAGATAAAAACTGGGCCTAGAACTTAATAAATATAAATCTGTTCTGATACACTATGTGAGTTTTTTAATTCTGTTCTTCACTATACTTAAGACAAGTTACAGAATTTTATCTGTTCTTAAAATGGTGGCACATCTGAATATGACTTTTGAGGCTTAGATCTAGCTATTTGTCAAAGGAATCAAAACTGAAGGTGTTTCTTAGGTGAATAAATATAGTGAAAATGCAAAATTATTGTGTAGTCCAAAGGAACTGCAGAAAAACAGGTATTGGTTGAACTAATTAAAGAAGTTGGAAGTGAGAAAACACCTTTCCTTACTTCTTCTCGGCAAACTCCTCAGGTTTTCTCAGCAATTCAAACAGCCACACCATTATCTCATGAAATCAACAGGTGAGGGTTTTGCACCATGGCATGTAATGTACTCACTATTTTCACTTGATGATGGGTTTCTAGAAAGTGAGGAGCCAAACCACTGAGAATTAAGGAAGGTCTGTTGCCTCTTCAGATCAATCACACAAACTTAAGTAAATCTGTACAGCTATCACAGATTGTTTCAGGTCGTATGGGTAGACCTGAACTGGACTGGCTGGCAGGTATAATGATCTCTCAATAATATGACTATCTTAGTCTGGGGCTGTTGTGCCCATTGCCTCACCGTGGTGCAGTTCAGACATGCCCAATAGAATAACCAGAACTAGAGCAAAAACTAGTGTAAAAATGAAGGTTAATGAAAAATGGACCTCTCTCTTCTATCCCTCAACTAAGCTTGTTATAACAATTGTAGCATAGATGCAGCTGTCCTCAAAAAAAAGCATTTCGGATGTAGGCAGGAATGACTGGAAGATAAGAGCAGACCCAGCAGCAGCCAAATAGATTATTTGCATGAACATCTATCTCATCCTATCTCCACCTAAATAAGTGTTTGTATACTCACATTGGAACAATGATCCGAATGGACTGGAATTTTTCGCTTTCATTCCTGTGTAACCCCAGAAGGTGGCATCCTTTATAAGAAGTAGCAGTTTCTCAGTGTTATTCTTCACCCTTCTCTTGCCATATCTTGTAGGGTTAGGATGTATGAAGACATCTTCCACCTTCAAAAGTCAAAGGCATAATTAAAAAACAAAACTTGAATGCAATTATAAGCAATGTAATGAAAGATTACTGCAAAGTTTCTCATAGAAAATGATTGTGTCTGGAGGTAGATTATCAAATCATTTGCTCTTGATTCTATTAGCATTTAATTGTGGTTGTTCAGGAAAAGTATATGAAAACTAAAGCAAATACAGAATGCTTTGTCACCTGCTATGACCCTATCCTTTGTCCATGAGAGCTTTATGGTCTTCCTGAAAAGCTGTCTGCACTCAGACCATCTCGCTTAACAGACATCAGAAAATTCTTCTTTGACAAAAGTTGTTCTAAGACGGCATCTTTATTTTACTAATGAAATAAGAATTTGAGAGCTAATTCTAGATTTTGTTAGCTATGGTTTCAAAAAAAGATAAACTTAAAAAGAGAACATTATTGACTACTAAACATTCAAAATAAGGACAAGTCAATTTTGATCCCTTTTGACAAACAACTTGGGTAAGAAGAAATCTATGTAATCATTCTTTTAATCTGGTAGAATTATAAGCTAGCTTTCCTGCTCACTGTAGAACAGATCTGTATCATCATCTTTAAACAGTCTCTTACTAATATTTTTGTAGGGAGCAGCATTTGTTTTTAATCTTTTTCATATGATCTTCATTCACATGAAGAAATATTTCCTTTAAACCATGTATTTATATCACCACTATTGACAAAAAATATTGGAAAACATTCATATTAAGCTAGGAACAAGAGCTTTGCCACACAAAATGAAAGTTATGGTCTGAATTTCCCAGGATCTTATTAAATACTAGGAGGTAATCAAAAATAGAACAAAAACGTGAAAAAACAATATAGGGATACAAATCAAAGCAGAAAGGGTTTTCTTGCAGGAAAATGCAAACACTAAGGTGAACTGGAGTAAAGTACCTCTAGATATAATCAAAAAGGTGGAGAGGAAAAACAGATAACAAAAGAACGCTAAACAGGTGAAGAAAAGATCTTTGATCATACACAGATGAAGTTATGCCCACTACCCTCCAAGAAAAGGCCAGGTTGTTGAGGGTGCTTCTCATCACATTCATAGAATCATAGAATCACAGAATCACAGAATGGTTTGAGTTAGAAGGGACCTTAAAGATCATTTAATTCCATCCCCCCTTTCTATGGACAGGTACACTTCCCCTCTGACCAGGCTGCTCAAGGCACCATCCAACCTGGCCTTGAACACTTCTAGAGATGGGGCATCCACAAGGTCCCTGGGTAACCTGTGCCAGTATCTCACCACCCTCATCATGAAGAATTTCTTCCTAATGTCTAATCTAAGACCTCCTCCTTCCAATTTAAAGCCATTCCCCCTAGACGTATCGCTATGTGCTCTTGTGAAAAGCCCCTCTCCAGCTTTCTTGTAGGCCCCATTCAGGTACTGGAAGGTCTCTGTAAGATCTCCTTGGAGTCTTCCCTTCTCCAGGCTGAGCAACCCCAACTGTTTCAGTCTGTCCTTGTTATGGGAGGTGTTCCAGCCCTCTAATCATCTTTGTAGCTCTGCTCTGGACCTGTTCCAACAGTTTCATATCCTTCTTTTGTTGAGGATTCCAGAACTGGACACAATACTCCCAGTAAGGTCTTACAAGAGAGGAATAGAGGAGTAGAATCACCTCCCTTGACCTGCTTGCTATGCTGCTATTGATGCAGCCCAGAATACACTTGGCCTTCTGGGCTGCAAGCATGTATTGCCAGCTCGTGTCAAGCTACTCATCAATGAGCATCCCCAAGTCCTTCTCTGCAGGGCAGCTTTCAATCACATCTTCCCACATCCTGTACTGAAACCTCAGATTTCCCTGTCCGAGGTTTAGGACCTTGCATTTGGCCTTGTTGAACCTCATGAGGTTCTCACAGGCCCACAGCTTGTCCAGGTACCTCGGGATGACATGTCCTTCTGGTTTGGTAACTGCACCACTCAGTTTGGTGTGACCTGCAGACTTGCTAAGGGTACACTCAATCTCACTGTCTATATCATTGATGAAGATATTAAAGCGCATCGGTCCCAGTATGGACCCCTGAGGGACACCACTCGTCACAGATCTCCATCTGGACATTGAACCATTGACCATTACTGAATGCAACTATCCAAGTCATTTCTTATCTATCCATCAATCCATATCTCTCCAATTTCCAGAGCAGGATTTTGTAGGGGACCATGTCAAATGCTTTACAGAAGTCCAGATAGAGTGCATGCATTGGTTTTCCCATGTTACCCTATTGTATAAAGCCATTAGTTTGTTCAGACAGGACTTGCCCCTGGTGAAGCCATGTTGGCTGCCACTGATCACCTCCCTGTCTTCCATGTGCTTTAGCATAGCTTCTAGGAGGATCTGTTCCCACCACATATGAGCAAACCTTTGTTCTAAAAGGGAGTCAGTAGAAATTGTCAGTTGATGCTGTTGCCATCTGGCAAATATTTAGAAGATTTTCACACACCCCAGAAATCAGCAATGATCTGCTCCTGTATAGCCTTCTGCCATCCTCTACAGTGATCTATCAAGTGTGCAAACATGTGACTGATGTCAAGCAGGCAAGCCAACACCTTGAGAGACTTGCCCAGAGAGACTTAGGTGTTTCATGCTGCACACAGACAAAACCTACACTTGACAGAGTGGATGCACAGTTCTCCCAGGGCATTAGCCTGATCCCTGGTTCTGGAATGTGGAGATCAACTCACTGCTTTTGCAGTGCACTTTGTCTCAGAGATTTCAAGAATGGTAATTTTGAAGGTAAGTGTATGTCCTGCTGCAAGAAAAGTATCAACATCTGGCCCTCCAGGTCGTGCAAGAGCAGTGTTTTTAATACTTGCCCAAATCATTGAAGAGATATCAATAAAATAATACTACTAAGACTAATGATATGGAAGTGATTAACTGATAGGATATAAACTAAAGGATATAAAGGACTGGTATTATATGACAGGCACTGTAGATAAAATTGAAATAAGGTATTTCCACTCATCCTAAGGACTTGTCAGAGCACATCTTTGGCACCCTAGAGAAGCTCTTATTGCAATTTGTTGCGTTCCAGCTGTGGGGTGGGAGCTTGTGTGTTTATGCATGCCTAGGTACTGAGAAATGTGGAGTCTTGATATCAGTCAACAACCACTTGCCTCCATGGGTTAGACAAAGTGGAATAGTTTAAAGTTGATATGCCTGTATACTGGAATATTCTATTCTAGTCATAACACATGATGTCATTGCAAAAGTCTTAGTGTCATTTTTTCAATTAGCATTTTGTTGAAAGGTCCACTCTTTTGAAATATCAGCTACAGTCTGTACTAATTGTTTCTGACACTCACCAGAGAAAAAAGGAGGGTGTGGGAGAACATTGAAAAACACAGAGTCAGCTTTGTACAGGCTGTGCGAGGCGTTGTGTTGTAAGTCAAAACAGCATGTTGCAATACTCAGAAATCTCTAAAACAGAGCTGAAGATGTCATCTGAGTTATTTCTTCACCCTAAGGATCAACTCTATTTCCTGACAGATGTCTCTCCAATCTCTTCTTAAAGGCAATCTGACAGATTCCAGTGTTTCGCCTGACAATCTGGTTTGGTACTTCACTGCCCTGTTAAAGAAAGATATTCCTCATCCTGAGGCCAATTCCTCAACTTAGTATTTCCTGTCTCAGAAAAACAGCAAATGCAGAAAAGATTTTTATCTTCTTTCTTGAACCTACTGTTTGTGGGTTTGAATTGGTGACCTGTGGAAAGATGAAAAAAATGAAGATTGTATGAAAGCAGAAATCCTCAGTAACTTTCATGTCTGTATCTGGTCAATCTTACATATGCATAGTTCTACAGTTTATGTATATCCTTTTTAAATTTGTTTGTCATTCATATTGTTATTAAATCCAACACAAGCCTCAGCTCTGCAGGAGGGTCTGTGTTGTTAAACTACAGGGTGGTATGACTTCATATATCTTAAGGGTAGTGCATTAGTTTATATACGTCATAATCTGCTGTTTGCTTTGCCACAACACAGTGACTCATATTCAGCTTGTGAACTGTTGTAATTAATAGCCTTCTCTGCAGTGCGTCTGTATAGCCATCACTCTCCATTCCACACCCATACATGACTATTCCTAGCAATGCTTCCACCTCTCTGATAAATTGCATTCTGTTCTTCTCTATATAATTTATTTCATTTGAACAAAAGCATTTAAAAAGATCTAATCCTGTCCTTCAACAAGTTCTCAATCCTTAGGAGCATTATATTTAGAAAGCACCTAAATTTATGGTGTGTTCCTCCAGAGTTAAGCTTTTCAGTCTTTCCAGATCCTAGTCTCATTTTCCATACAATCCTTCTCTTTCAAAAAGTCTAGGATTCAGACAAAAATCCCAAACTGATAATGTTGCATGAGTATGTGTTGTAATATTTATATGCCTAACAAATTAAATATTCAAGCATGTTAGAACAATTCTTATTCAGTTCTGAGAACTAATCTAAACCCAGAACTATCTCGGCAAAGATGTGTTTTGTTCCAGCTCCTAAACTACTCATAAAGAAAAGTCTGATATTCTTCAGTCAGACAGACAGTCCCTTGAAACCAATGACAAAAATGCTTATTTTTCAAGCAGTGTATGTGCTGATATAGTAGTTGTTTGAAAGTAAAAAAGAAAAAGCTCCCGTAATAAAAATGTGTCATGGACATTTTTTCATTCACAAGATGATTGATGTCAGATTGTAAAAGTAATCTTTTTCAGGCTCCTCTCATTCAATTTAAGGGCAATGCTTTCCTTTAGATGCCAAGAGGAGCGTGAGTACTGAGGATGACCTCACTTTCAAATAGGAAAAAAAAAAAAAGAAAAGCTAATTATCAGTGCTGGACAAAGTACAATCTACTTATGATCAAGTTCTACACTTAAATGCCTTTTGTTCATTGAAAGGTATTCATAGGACAGATGGGCAAGGGTTTTTTTTAACATTTAAAATAGTCTTTTTGGCCAAGTGTTTTTTTAACATTTAAAGTAGTCTTTTTGGTGTTTAGAAGCAATGATACAGGGACATTTGTCAGTAAATGGCCTAAAGCAGATCTCAGCAAGAAGGTAAAGAAGCTTTGCAATTCTAGAGGAACTGAAATTTGAAATATGATTTCAAACATTTTCAGAAATAAGGAAAATATATTCTTAGACATACAAGATATGTATAGAAATCACATCATGCACTGTATTTTTTATCGTTTAAGTGTATGGCTTCTTTAACAGTGAGGGATGAACAAATTTCTCTTGGATCCCACTTCTGGTTTTGCTACACAGTTCTACAGCTAATGCATGTTTATGTTATTCCTCCGCAATCCCTTTTTCTGGTATTAATAATATCAGTAGAAAGGAGGAGTACTGAGCTGAAACATTTGTTCCTCAGGCTGTAAGGAGAGGAGTCCAACACTCAGTGCAGAGAAAACACATATGCTCCTCCATGCGAATGGAGTATGCTCCAGAATAGAAAATAAAATCTCAGAAATTGACTGTAGAATTGTCTTAACTAAAGTTGTTTCATTTGAAGCCACTAGTCGTGATTTGTCTTTAGTACAATCTAGAACATCTGAAGGAATAAAATTGTTGTGGTCAATAGCAGCAGCAGGATGGTCTGTTCAGGTAGTTGACCTGGATGTGTTAAGGGCAACTAGGCCTAACAGAAGCCTAAAAACTGAAATATCCAAATATTTCTGCTTAATACGAGTAGTGACAAAGGCAAGTCCTGTGTGAATGTAATTCCTGTTCTTTCTCTATTGAAGAGGATGCTAATCCTTCTTCTCTTGGAAAAAAAAACCTGTCTTTGCACTCCTATAGTATCATTAGGACTCCTGGTGGGAGCAGAGGTCATGATCAGAGCAGGTGTACATGCAACACATCCTGGGAGACTGCAGTGAGAAATACAGCTCAGATTAAATCTTTCCAACAGGATACTAAGAGAGTCAGGAGTGTCACTGAAGTGCATTGCTTCCCGAACTTCCCAGAAGCGTCCCTAAAAACTATAACCTTGACTCTTAACTGAAAGTTACTGTAGTAGCAATATTAATTTTCGGAACACCTAGCCATCCTTCCAGAACTTTAGCTATGCTTAAGACTGTCACACTGCAAGTGAAATAAATATCTGTTTAAAAAAATACTAAAAAGTATTCACAGAGGGGACTTAAAAAGGAATATTCATGATGCACAATTAAAGTTGCTATTCACTTACTGTATGCCCCTTCTTAAATCTCCCTGTTTTTTAACGGACTCAAAAAAAGCATACAGATGGCACCACATAGTCATGAAAATATTTCAGTATTTTTAAGGGTTGTATAGAAGACAAAACAAAGCAGCTGTGACTTTAAATTCTGATAATTTAAAAGATGTTGCTCTGTCATTATTATAACTCATAAAAAATGTATTGTTGCCATAACAACCACCTCACCACATGTGAGTCTGCCTGAAAAACTCGAGCTTTCTTTAATCAGTCAGATACGTGGGTCCCAACCTGAAGATAATTCACCAATACATTCACAACATTTCCTTGTAAAATGAACTTTAATGCACAAAATTATGTTTTAAAAAATCTATAATTAAACAATTTAATGAATTCTTTTTTTCTTCTATGGACTAGAAAATTTGTGTCTGGGAATGATGGCATTTCTTCAGATGGAATAGGGTCGATGAATGCATTCAAAATGCATTCTCTTCACTGCCATTATTTTCCTGAGGCTCCATCATGTATCATTTGAATAACACTCAACATAAATCCCAGATGGTGGCAGGACTTGCAAATGATCTAGTGTGGCAGCCCCTGTATGCACGCAAGGATTCATTGAAGAGAATTGCATTTTAATGGCAGTAGAAGGTATGCCACCTGGCTCCATGTCATAAAAACCCTACGGTAATGCAACCATGTTTCCCAGTCCTAAGGGTCTGAGACAGATGGCTGAACACAGGACCCGCTACCAAAGTTGCATAATCCAAACAGAAACATATAGTACAGCTGGTCACAGGGAAGGATGAACAGCATGACCCCATACGCTATGGGAGCCCAACCCTCACACTGCTGCAGGGCACAGGTGTCTGGTGCAATTATGCTGCACTGGGTTGCCCAGAAGTCATCACTGCAACAGTGGCCACTTCATTCCTGTCCCAGACCTCTGGTTTCCTTGGACTGTGAAACACAGGCTGAAATCTCCACCCAAAGCAGCCAGGAGAGGTGTTTGCACCTGAAGGCCCTTTCCTGGGTTGCCTAATCACCAAGTTAGTAGGTATTTAGAGACATCAATTGAGTTTAGGAAAAAAAAATCAGCATGGATTTGAGTTATGCCCTTCTTATTTTAATTTTCCCAAATAGATATTTTCCAGAAAACTCTTTTTTCTTGGATTTTGGTCTGCCAGCTCTTTTCTGCAACATGAATTATGTATCATGTGCTCCATCTGATAATAAATGTGATATATCCCTTCTTTCCATACGGGTATTTCTTCAAATTTTGCTCATTTTCAGTTCAAGTCCTACTAAGTGACATTCAAAAAGTAATTAAATTGTTCTCTAGCATATTTTCCTTTTATTTAAATATGGTTAAATTTTATTTTCAACTTTGGAAACATGCTTTGAGTTTTATAGGTCAAAGTGTTTGCCTCAAACCCCACAATAAAATTGCTCTCAGTGCTTCTTTTGCTTTGTGTTTTCTGAATGACCTTGCATTCATACACTTACTAGTGTTAAGTGCCCAAATTAGCTTTATAAGTGGAAGGAGTTTTGTGCACTATTCATTATACATTTCAGACTTTAGCAGATATCCCTTTTCATGCATTTATTATGAAGATGGAATAGCGTAGAAATATGTTCCTCCTTCAACTGAAATCTTATCGTATTCTGCTACTACATCCTTGTTTCCATAATTCCACAGACTATGCAAAATCGACTTCTAAAAAGGAGGAGAAACCAGGAAATTAGTACAGAGAATGTGTGTGGAATATATATCTGGTGTTGCAGGATGGTGGATTAGAGAAATCGTGGGTCTGATTCATTCTGGCAGTTCCTGTATTGTCTCTGTTATTCTGCAGAAATGCACAAGCAACTGGTAAAACAGTGATCCTTGTCATACAGCTGCCTTGTTGATAGCTTCCACCCACAGGGGAGGTAGGGGCTAGAAATTACTTTACAAAAGTTTTATGGAAAAGAGGAGGAGAAAAAAAGAGGAAGATAGGACAAAACCATAAGTGAATTCAACCCACAGGTTCAGAGAATGGGTGAAAACAAAATAGATCATTACTCACACGAGTCACTGCTAGGAAACACACGCTGAGTCATGGGCACTGTAAGGAGCAATTTTAGAAGAGATGATGGTTTGCTAGTTGAACCACTATGTGAAAGGTCCCTCAAAATGTTAATTTGCTTCTGAAAATATTTTCCATCATTCAAGAAATATGCAAAAATTCTTCCCTAAAACCCAGCTCTCTGTCCAGTCAGATCTGAATCAGAACAAATTAACTGTTCATTTTCTTCATAATTGTATTAAAAAGACATACATTAAACTCAGCACTAATGAGAGGAAAAGTAATGGTATTCAAACCACATCCCCAAATGAATCCCTCCTAGAAATTTTTCATGTTAAATGTTGAAATCCTTATGCAATTGTATTTAAAATTCACACAAACATGTACTGTACTTGCATATTTAGCTATGTTTTCCTACACAAACCCTGCTTTCTGTCTTGCAGACTGAATCACTAGTTGAAACCTCCCTTCTGGCCATATTTGAAATCTTGATTATAATCATGAAGAAACAGTGAAGTGAACAATCCTTGTATTTAATCAGAATAAATTAAACTAATGAGCTTTCCTGACAGATTTATTACATTTGTTATGGGTGAAGTTCCACTGACTGATCATATGCAAGCCAAAAATAAAAAGATATTATACAAGGGGTAGGGGCCACAACGTTATAATTGAAAACGGTATGCTCCTGATATGTTCCTAAGAAAAACTAGTTTTGTACATGTACTTCACACCTGTATGAGGACCAGATAGGAAGGGTCAAAGGCAAAGTTCAGAGCTGAGACTCAGCAATGAGGTAGGTAGACGCAGCATAGTGTCAGGGTAGTTTTATCTAATAGCAGTCCTGCCCAACACTAGGAGCCATGCTTTAGTTCTTTGCCACTGCATTCACATAATGCCAGAGGCTGATTCTTGGCATCATTGTAAAATATATACCCAAAAAATGTTTAATTGCATGTAAGTATTTAGGAATATATATTCCAAAAGGTAGCATTGTCTACTGAAATCCAAGCAGCTGTTTAACCACCTTTCCTTTTCCACCAGGAGATGCAGCTTAGGATGGAGTTCAGTCCTGCTGGTGCAGAGCTGTTTCTTTCTGATAGGGGCCAAAACCCAGTTCTGGAGCTGCAAGAAGAATCAGATGGGAGAGCCTTTCTCTTCGATCTCCCAGACTCCCTCAGTCCATGTCTAAACAAAAAATATGTTCTTTCTTCATGTTTGTCTCAGGGCTATACCAATGTTTGTGAAGGGTCTGACTGGAGCATCCTGTGGTCTTTGTCTTTTTTTGGGCAATGTTCTTAGTTTCGTTTAATCTTCTCTGTAACAATACCAAGAGGATTTTCATGGTTGGAGCAGAGTTCTTTTCTATTGTACATTGAGACACTTTTTAATAGCTGTCAATGTCCTTGATTCCTGAGCTGCAGGTACAAAGGTATAAACGTAGTTTTCTGTCCAAATTGCAAAATGTGCAGAAAGGCATGAATGTTTGTCTTCTGAAATTCTGGAAAAAGCACAAAGATTCTGAAGAATGATCATAGAATCACAGGATCATAGAATGGGTCGGGTTGGAAAGGACCTTAAAGATCATCCAGTTCCCACCCCCGGCCATGGGCAGGGACATCTCCCACTGGATCAGGCTGCCCAAAGCCCCGTGCAACCTGGCCTTGAACACCTCCAGGAAGGAGGCATCCACAACTTCCCTGGGCAACCTGTTCCAGGGCCTCACCACTCTCATAGTGAAGAAATTCTTCCTTATGTCTAGGCTAAATCTGCCTCCCTCCAATTTAAACCCATTCCCCCCAGTCCTATCACTACATGCACTTGCAAAAGTCCCTCCCCAGCTTTCTTGTATGCTCCTTTCAGATACTGGAAGGCCGTTACGATTTTTAATAACAATTCTGAGTTGGCTGATAGCATAACAGGAGAATGCATTTCCTAGTGTGAAGTGATGGAAGTCCAAGACAGCCGTGACCATGCATGAACTTTGATGGGCAGTAGTTAGCAAGAGGACCACAGGTGGCAGCATTAAAGATAATCAAGTCCAACACATGAAAGGATACAGAAATCTCTGTATCTGAGGAACTTTATTTTCCCCTTGCAATTCTTTCTCTTCTCTTCTTCTCCTGATAATCAGATAAAGTGTGGGAGGCTGGTTGTCTTCAAGGGGAAGTCAATCACTGCTCTGCAGACCCCAAAAGGGGGGACTTGGTCACTGCTTAAGGTCTGAGCCAATTACTACAGGCTTCGTACACAACACACACTTGCTTCTTTATCCTACTTAGATAGGAAAGTATTTTGAAATTAAATTCTACAACATTGTTTTCAGGCTTCTTTCTACTGTGCTTTTAATGAAACAGAAGAAGGGAAGTGCTTAATGTTTCTACTCCTGTAATTTTCGTCATTGATGCTTAGTCACTTTAGACCAAATATTTCCTTTACCCCAAGGACATGGGTAAACTTTGTAGACATGCCCTTCACAGACCCTTTGAGTTGCAGGCACCTTGTTAAAAGAAGTGAGTAATGTTGCTTTCTGTTGCAGATAAAAGTTGCTCCAGATGCTGTTCTCTGGCAGCAAATTCGGATTTGTGGTCCATTGGAGCCGTTACAAGCCTACTCAATAAATCAACTGGATATTGCCCGGCAGGGCACTATCTCTGTAATTATTTTCTTCTGACTTCTTTTCACCTTACAAAACAACAGGTAAGAAAAATCTTCTATTCAAAAGCAAACCAAGACACAGAGATACATAGCAGAAGTGATGGCGAGAATGCTAGGCAGCTCTTGAGCTACTTATATTTGACAGACATTACCACATTATAAAGAAAACAGGCAAGATCTGGCTACTAAAACTCATTTTTCTTCCTCCTGCATACCTCTTTCAGAAGTGATAATCCTCTGATAATTGCTGCTGCATTCTCTCTAAGAAATAGATAAGGTGGGTCTCCAAGAACACTGTACAAAGGAAAACACAATAGCAACAGCAGAAGTTACATTGAATTCCACACTTTTCTTTCTTTCCTTTTCTTTGCTCCTTCTGGTTGACTATGGTTTCAGTGCGCCATACATGGAGAATTTAATTAAGGAATACCAATGGATGCAAACTTCCCCTGCCCAACACACATAATCTGATTTCAGTTTTAGAAGCTTGTATGTTTTCTGCAGAAAGATGTTATACAGAAAAGCAAATCATGGTTGTTCTTCATTCTTAAACTCTGCTTGATTACATCTGGTAAATATTGTGCCCTTAAGTCATTCAATAATTCAGCTTTTCCACTTTGAAATAATATTGCTGCTGAATGAAAGGTTACCTGAAGGGCCAATTCTAATTACTGCATACATCCTGCATAAAAATATTCAAAATTATTTCCAAATGTTTTACCAACCACAGTTTCAATAATATTCTTTTACATGGATAGTTTAATTGCAGTGTACTCATCTAACTTAATTTATTTTTCTGATTTAAACACTAGACTACTCCAGTTGTGGATTTCTGGATTGTTTGGAACAGGTGGCTGTTAAACTAAGTTCTGGCTGAGAGGATGGTATTAATCAATATATTGCAATTTGTAAAACACTTAAGATTTGAATCACCCATTAAATCCAAATCTATCCTCACAAGAAACTAATTATGGAAATGCATTAATATATTGCATTAATATTAGTTACATATCCACATCTGCCTCAGACAGACAAATGAAAAAATACTGCTGAAAGTTGAACATTGAGCTGTCAGGCACATGAGAAGGTAGATGAAGCACTGCAGGCTACCACCTATTACATCAGGATTATATAACTATACCGTTATATTTACCTTACTGTTGAGAGAAAATTTCCAAATACAATAATGGAATAGAAACAGATAAAAATCAGTAGTTGCAACTACTGGGGAGAAAAAAACCTGTGAGTTTTACATTGATTACAGTCCCTGACTGAGCAAATATTCATATAGAGTCATGAAACTATACCGTCCATCATTTTATATGCTGTTAATTTGTGTAATAGAAAGTATAGCAAGCACAGCAATATCTTTCAAGAGTATTTGCAAAAATAAGGCACTGAATTTCAACAATTTTGTTAGTTATATAACAAAAAAAAGTCCTATTACCATATCTATGAATATAATAATCTTTGCAAGGACTTTAAAAAAATGACAATCATAGTCATGTGGATTACTAAGTCATGGGGTATCTAAACAGGAGAATAATATTTAAGGTAAGCAAAGGCCTCTGGGAGTCTTCCTTTACAAACTGCAGTCATGCAGTAAAGAGAGTGTAAAGTTCAGCAAAGCCAGCTGGAAGGCTTCTGTGAGCTTCAGGAAGGATTTATCAGACCATAGCAAAAGTACTTCAGTCAAACATAACTAGAGCTTACATTCATTCAATATTCGTACATCACCGTTTTAAAAGATAAAGAGGTTTTCTGTCTTCTGAAAAAGAACATCTGCTTTGAAAGTGTAATGTAAAAACCCTTAATAGCAGACAAATCAAACTGGATTTTCACCAGGTTATTGGGTCACACACCTGCACCTCAAGTCCCTTAGTTCCCATCAGATTTGCAGTGTCTGTTCCAAACCATAAGCCACTTTCCTGTTTAAATTGCTATGGCTTTCCTTTTAGCACTGCAATAATATGAGTGGCTTAGGGGGAGGTTTTCATCACAGAAAAGATCATCCACTACAGCTCGAACCTCCTGACAAAAAAAAGGTGAGCTTAACTGACAATGGGCATGCGCAATTTCAAAGTGGAAGGCAAATATTTGACAAGGTTATAGTAGATTCAAATAGACCTCTCCAAATGAATACCGTGTGTGGCCTTAATGGCAGCAGGACTCTGCTGTATCGAATATATCTGTCCATTTGTTCGGGTTTCCAAAGCACAGCGGGCCTGGGGCAGGGGTGCTTGTCTCAAGCTGAGGTCTCAGCTGGGATTGAGGTCTGATTTACAATCAACTGTGGGCATTGGTGCACCCAATAGTGGCCATGAGAAAGATTAGAGGGGGCATTCTAACACAGACAGAAGCACAGAATCTGTCACAGTCTTTTAACAAAAGAGAATATACATGAGGATATGTTGTTTTCTGCTGACCTCAACTACACCAGTGCAATGAGAGGTTCAGTCCCTCTCTATTAACATTATGTTAGACTGCATAGCCCTTGGTCTGTCTTTTGCTGGCCTTAAAAAATGCTATTAGAAAATATTTCATTTGTTTTCCATTTTTCCCTCCATGAAGACCTCACTAGCTGAGGCAGATTTATGCTTTCATTTAAAAGAAATAAAGAAACAAACCAAACAAACAAACAAAACACACAAAAAGGGAATGTTTACGTTTCCTGTCTCTGAAGTAAAATTCACTAAAGTGATTTGATGTTGTTGAGCTTCTTGGTCAAAGAGCAGACTTTCCCTGAGGTATCCATAGCGCCCATTCTAAGCACAAGAGATGGAGAACAAGGAAGTTCTCTAAATAAATTTTTCAGAAGCCCTAAGTGAGCAGAACACAACTTGAAATGATCACAGCCATTTCACCTTCAACATACCTTCTCATATGGTCCCTCTCAAAATTGAGGGATACAGGAGGAAGAGAATCCTCAGCCACCACAGACTTCTTGGCTGAAAATCCCTCTGGTTTTGCAGGCATGAGAGAAGCCTAAACCTGGGCCCCCTGAGGCCAGTCATCATCTGAAAACTGCACTCCAATGTCTTCACTGCTTTAAGATCTCATGCAGGGAAATCAAAAGTAAATAGAGAATGAGGGTGAATGGTGCACTTCACGAGCTGGGCAGTATTGGAAGAGATTACAAGCACTCCTTCACATACTTGAAGGTGCTGCTGGCACTAAAATATAGGTTTATTCTGATGTTGCTTCACACCGAGGAGTGTGAACTTTCAGCTTCAGGACAAATATCATCTGACTTGTGAGGTTCTTTGTCTTCCAAAGAAAGCTTTAGCTTTTTTTTTCCTGAAGAATTTCAGCCCAATGAATATTGGCAGTGGCAGGCATGTTGAATAATACATGAAAGGATGGACACAAGAGGTGTCAGTTTTCCTCTTTATACCCTTTTCCCCTGCAGCCTTTGAAACATATTTTAGTCAGTTGCTTTATAATTTATACAAATATATAAAGGATAACCCTGCATTTTAGGCTCTGATGAATATACTGTGCATATTCACATGCAAAGCAGATGTAACCCTCAAGCCATTGGCGCATGCCCAGCTGCAAAATAGGTATCACCATGTCATGCAGAATTTTGTTGTTTCTGGCAATCCTCCTGAATTTATGTCAGGAAGGAAACTAAATGGAACAAACAAAGGCCATATATTTTACACTCCTTTGCACCAAAAGTACAAGTACAGATCAGCATCCTTTCTCTAACCCTGTGGGATTTTTAGCTGTCTCCAGGGTAAATAAAGCTGCTGCTACTGTTGTTCCTTCTCTTCAAAAATACCCACAGTTCTGCTGGTGATTTGAAAGCAGTGGTGTAGTAAGACAGGATTTCAAAAGGCTGATTGCATATGTACAACAAAAACCCTTTATTTCAAACATAGAAACATTTGTTTCACTGGCTTAGAGCTACACTATGACTGAAACAAATGCATGATCCCATTCAGGAAATCTTCTTTCTAGTCATACATCTAGGCATCATATACTTTGACAAAGAAAATGGCCTAGCTTACTAAGAACCTATTGAAAAACTAATATCAATGCAGAACTGAAGTATCTTAAAATATGGGCTCTGGCCAACTGAAATCATAGGAAAGACTTTCACAGTATTTCCTGAACTTAGTCCTTCAATCCCTTCCAGCAATCACAGTCTATCATGTATTGATACATTCATTAAAGTTGAAATATTTGTATATAAGAGAACAATTCATCTCATAAAAGCAAGAACAAAAAAAGTACTTTCAAAGAACAGTTTCTACTAAGCATTTAATATTAATATTTTACCACTAGGCTAAAACACCAGAGAAAATAGTGTATTATAACCCTGAATGGTAACATAAGAAATCCATTAAGATCCTAATTAAAGTGCATTCTGCATAACAGCAAGTCTTGGCAATGCAAGTCATCTATGAAATGCTATGAAATACATTTGAGATTTGGAAAAAGCATGTGCAATTCTTTTTTAAAAAAAGACGTAATTTAGCTCAAGAGACAAGAGATTTAAAAATCATTCAACTCGCCCAATATTTTAAGCTTGCCTGAAATTACACATTCATCATATACTCTGGTCTTTATAAGTGTTATTTTTCATCCTACCCACACCTATCAGGATATCAGGCCTGAGGTCCCAGTAAACTGGTCTGGGCATAGAAAAGACACATTTTTTTTCAGAAGGTCTTAACACTTGTAGCTCTGACCCAACAAATGCTCTCCACCATGATCCCTTTGGCATTAATAATTTATTATACTTAATGAGATTTCTAATATGCAGAAAATTAGACAAATCATTATGTCTTCAAAGGATCATTTCCTGGCAGGCGAAAGTAAGAAAGCAGCAGACACAAGATAGAGGGATGATCATTCTGGCTTAGACAAACAGCTCAGTAATTCTTTTTTTAAGGGTATGAATTAATCACCTCCAGCTACCTCTTACAGAGCCACTGTTACTAAGTTTTTATATATAATTTCACATCTCAAATCTTTTTTTCAAGTATTGCACATCTGTCAATTAGCGTTAATGGATTCAAGGCTCTGTTAAGGTCTATTTGTTTTACAGGCTTTCTAAAAGCTTGAAGTAGTTAATTTCCTCTCAGGTTGCTCCTCAGCACCAAGTCTAAATTCAAATCACTCTTCTCTCTCTTAAAATAACCTTCATTCATCTCTTTGTCAGCAGCAATTCTATTTCCTATACACAAATATTAGTATTTCTTGTCACCATGACAGCTAGTTCCCATAACAGTAAAAATATGGTTCTTCTCCTCCTAAAACTGCTTCTTCCATTCCTTCTGATCTCATGTGCACCAGACTGGAGCTAAACTTAAGGGATCATCACAAGAAGGGACTACCCCAGATATCTTTCCTAGGTAAGTCTGGCTGGTTAAGATAAAAACCTCAGATTCATACATACTCAGAAAATTGCTCTTGCTTGAGGCAGCTCATCTCAGTCACCCATAATCAGAAGAGGATGTTGTTCTTGCCATGTTAAGAAGGGTTACTTCACCCTTGTGAAGAAATTTTAAGAAAAAGGAGACTGAAATATCTTACCAGAGTCGACACCTATTCCTAAAACTTGAGCCTCTGAGGTTGTAAGCATGAACACAAACTTTTTTCTGGTTCCAAAAGCAGGTGCTGCTGAAGGCTGGCAAAGAAGCAAGCACAGATACTGCAGAGTGCTCTCTTGACTTCAGATCTCTCGTCTTCTGAAAAACAGCAGCTGGAGACATTCAAATAATCGACAAAGCTGAAACACAAAAGCTTCCAAAACAACTCTGAAAGCAGCAAATTACCCTTGCAGGAGAGATCTGAAAAAGATGTCAGCAATGGACACTGCAGGTGCTAACTTTAATGTTTCTGTAAATATATTCCCATAATCATTTGCACAGAGGCTAAATCAGCTGTGTGCTTATTGTGTTGTCTGGGTTTGGTTTTAGCTTTTGTTTAGAGTGAAGCATACTCAATAAACCAGGTAGAAGGAAGCCATGAGAAAAATGAGAAGATGCTAAACCAGGTTTGAGGTCAGCAAAGTCCAGATACCAATGTAAGTAGGTAAGCCAGTTTTAGAAATAACGGGGTATGGATTTATACCGGGAAAACTGAGCATGGTAGAATCAAATAATCCAGATGGATATAAGACTCAGGTGCATGTATCTCAGATTTTTAGCCCTTTATCTCAAAAAAAAAAAATCATTTTCTGCTTTCTACTTTTCCATGTCAATATCTCAGATCCAAGTCCCACATTTATGCTGTGAGAGAGGTCTGTGTGGAAGGAAAAATACTAGGAGTTGGAAATGGTCTTTACCCACTTTAGACACTAAATATTGGCTCAGAACCAGCCACTGTTTCCTTAAGGAACTCCAGAGGAAGAAACTGCCACCAAGATACAAGATTCATCTGGTACCTTTGAGCATCTTACACTCCTGCAAGATAGCACAATTTATAGCATGTGCAGGATTAGGGAAGACCAATTATGTTACAATTTTCGCCATATGTTGTGATCATGGAATCAGTGTTACAGCTCTTTTTCTATTAGTGGGAGAGATGGGAAGGGAGATTTAGGATCAGGAATATTTTTTTGTGTCACCATTTTTTTTAACCACTGCATTTGGAATGTACCAGAAAGAATTCAAGTGTTAATGCTTCTAGGGGTTTTTTTCCTGAATTTACATTTTCTCATTAGAATTTATCTTAATAATCACACCTTACTCTGGAGCAGGAAACATGTGTCCTTGTTTCTGTCAGAAGTATTGCACTTAATATGCAAAGTTGTTTTTAATCCTCAGATTGGTCTGCATACATACAGCTAGCGCCTTACAGCATTGTTTTTGCAGCTTTAATGGGGAAAATGTACGCACTGGGGCAAAGTAATTGGATTTCAGCTAAGAAGCAGCATTTGGATGAAATCAATAAAGATACTGTCATCTAATATTTTAAGATTGGTACAATGTGTATACCATAGGTCAGTGTAAATTCATTAAAAAGATCAATGCAATGGAATTTGTCTTGGGTGCCTTGAAATATCCTAGGGTGACTAGAGAGGAAGTTGCCAAGGAAACAGGAGATGCAACTCAGGGAAACATTTAGGTGTTTTAAGTTGAAGGCTGAATTCAACTGAGTTTATAAGATAGTATAATACAGGAAGTTGTCATGGAAACAAAATTCAACAAATGGTTAATGAATAGCCAAGCTGGGCAATTACTGCAGGTGTCTGTGTCAAAACAGTTTGGGCTAGAACATCCTTAAAAAATGTGAAGTCTCCACAGGTTCTTGGTTGTTATATTTTTTATCACAGATAAAAAGAGCAAATGGTGCTTAGGCACCAAAATGGCAGATGCATTAGCAGAACTATTAACAGACAGACTTCTTTATAGCTGGGTTTATTTTGGATATTATAAATCACAACTCCTTAACTAGCATCTGGAAGTTCTGCTATAGGTAATAAACCTGCTTTGAATTTCAAATATATTTCTCTTGTATTATTGTTTGTATTAAAATAAACATTTTAATTAGAAATACCTTTTAAACTCAGTTTATGTTTTGGTTGCTGTTTTTTCTCTGCCAAGGGCTTTTAATTTGCAAAAATGTTTTGGTTTTCCTTTTATTCCTGGGTTTAAGTCCCACATCTACTTTCTTCAACACTAATGTGAAAACTCTTGTAACTCTTTATATCTTCCTATCAAACTCAAAGAAGACATCAAAGAACATATATAGTAACATACAATCCATAATCTTTCGTGTACTGGAAGAAATCATGACATTATCACACTCAGGGAGATTAGCTGATATAAACAGTATAACTGAAGGTGTAGACAGGTGTTCTTTCATTGTCTTAAATACAGACAGACCACATCTCATGTATAGGTAAGATAGATAAGGTAACACTTCTGCAAGGAAATTCCTTCCCACAGCTACCCATTATATACAGTCATTTTACTTCCCAAGTGAAATCTCATTTTTAGCCCTTAAATGCTCATTCCTGGGAAGTTTTTCCTATTAACATTCATCCTAAGAACTTCATGGTATTTAATTTGCTTAAAATAATAGAACCATAGAATCATTAGGTGGGGAAAGACCTATGAGATCATCAAGCCCAACCATACTTGTCCAATACTAAATCATATCCCTAAGCACTTCATCTAATCACCTTTTAAATACCTTCTAGGCAGCCTGTTCCAGTGCTTCATAACCCTTTTGGTGAAGAAATTTTTCCTAATGTCCAATCTAAATTTCCCCTGATGCAGCTTGAAGCCATTCCCTCTTGTTTTATCCCTTAACACCTGGGAGTAAAGAACAACACCCACCTCTCTACAACCTTCTTTAAGGCCTGCTCTTGTGCCACCAGGAATTCCTTCTTTAAGAGTATCCAGCCCTCTTGAACTTCTTTGCCCTTAAGGACAGTCCTCCATGGAAGTTATCAACCAGCCTCCTGAACAAACCAAAGTCCACCCTCCAGAAGTCCTAGGTAGCTGTTTTACTGACCCTATCCCACCCCGCCCCTGCTTCTCCTAAAACTGAGAATTCTATCATCTCATGATTGCTATGCCTCAGGTAACCTCCAGCTGCCACATCTCCCACAAGTCCTTCTCTCTTCACAAACAGCAGGTCCAGCAGGGCACCTTCCCTAGTCAGCTCACTCACCAATCATGTTAGGAAGTTGTCTTCCGCACACTCCAGAAACCTCCTGGACTGTTTCTTCTCTGCCATATTATACATCCTGCAGGCATCTGGGAAGTTGAAGCCTCCTACAAGGCTAGCAATCATGAGACTTCTCCCAGCTCCTTATGGAATCGGCTTCCTCATCCTGGCTGGGTGGCCTAGAGTACAATATCTGCACGTCTGATTTTCGCCCATAGACATTCAATCCTACCATTACCATGAGTGAGTTTGAGGCTGTCAAAACTCTCTCCAACATATAGGGCCACCCCACCACCTCTCCTTCCTCACCTATCCCACCTGAAGAGTCTGTAGCAATCCATAGCAGCATTCCAGTTAAGTGAGTCATCCCACCACATTTCCATGACAGCAATTACATCATAGTCCTCCTGCTTTACAATAACTTCTAGTTCCTCTTATTTATTGCCAGTGCTGAGTGTACTTGAGTTGAGTTGTTGATCCTGCTACACTCCAAAGGGGAATAGTCTTATTTCCTAAGCATCTACTCACTGACTTCTCTAACCCTTCTGTGATGCCATTTGAAGTGCTATTCCTCACTTCCTGTAAGGTGAAAGACCAAAGGTCCTCACCAGCACACTGTTCCTCAGAAACTGGAGTGCCATTCCCAGGCACTTTTTTATCAAGTCTGGTTACGTCCCCATTCCCCTTTCACATCTAGCTTAAAGGTCTATTGATGAGGCCTGCTGTCTTCTTGGTGAGTATCCTTCTGCACTTTGGGAACAGTTATTCTTGGATATCAAGCCTGGTGATTTGCCCATCAACCCATGATCAAAGAACCAAAAGTTTTGCCTCTCACACCAGGTTCAAAGCCAGTTATTTATTTTCCAGCACTTCCTATTCATTCCCTCGTTATTCCCAGTAGCTGGAATAACATAGGAGAAAACAACTTGTGCCCCAGAATCCTTCACCAAGGCCTTGAAATCCCTTTTAATTACTCTCAAATTTCTTATTGGGATTTCATCACTACCTAACTGGAAAATTAACAGTGGATAACAACTCATGGGCCTGACTAGAGTTGGTAGTTTTCTCTCTACATCTCTAACTGAGACCCCAAGAAGGTAGCAAACTTCATAGAATCATAGAATAGTTAGAGTTGGAAGGGGCCTTAGAGATCATCTAGTTTCAATACCCCTGCCATGGGCAGGGACATCCCATTAGATCAGGTTACCCAAGGCGACACCCAACCTGGCCTTAAAGACCTCCAGGGATGGGGCATCTACAACTTCCCTTGGCAACCTCTTCCAGTGTCTCACCACTCTCATGTCGAAGAAATTTTTCCTAAGGTCTTCTGGTCTAAATCCGCCCCTCTCCAGTTCATACCCGTTCCCCCTTGTCCTGTCACCACAAGCCTTTATGAACAGTCCTGCTCCAGCTTTCTTGTAGGTCCCCTTCAGGTACTAGAAAGTAGCTGTAAGATCTCCTTGGAGACTTCTCTTCTCCGGGCTGACCAAGCCCAGCTCTCTCAGCCTGTCCTCATGTGGAAGGTGCTCCAGCCCTGTGATCATTCCTGTAACCCTCTCTGAACACTAGTCCAGATGAGGTCTCACAAGAGAGGAAAAGAGGGGCAGAATCACCTCCCTCCACCTGCTGGCCACACTTCTTTTGATGCAGCCCAGGATACAGTTGGTCTTCTGGGCTGCGAGTGCACACTACTGGCTCATGTCGAGCTTCTCATCGACTAGCAACCCCAAGTCCTTCTGTGAAGGGCAGCTTTCAATCACATCATTCCCATCCTGTACTGAAAATGGGGATTACCCTGACCTTACAGGTCAGTGTGTAACCTTGCATTTGGCTTTGCTTAACCTCATGAGGTTCTCACAGGCCCACTTCTCCAGCCTGTCCAGGTCCCTCTGGATGACATCCCATCCTTCCAATGTAGCATCTACACCACTTAGCTTGGTGTCATCTGCAGACTTGCTAAGGGTGCACACAATCTCTCTGTCAATATCATTGATGAAGATATTAAACAGCACCAGTCCCAGTACAGACCGCTGAGGGACACCACTAGTCACGGATTTCTATCTGGACGTCGAGCCATTGACCACTACACTCTGAGTACAACCCTCCAACGAGTCCATAGGAGTCCACGATGACAATAACCTGCCTCTTCTTAACACAGGTCATTTTGGTGGATGGCTTAGGGAACATTTCTAGGCTATGAGACCCATCATCCTCACTGAGGCTTGGTTCTACTTGCAGAGCTTCGTATTTATTGTGCAAGGGAACCTGAGAGGCTGAGGTTGTCACAGGGGAGACATGCCTGTTGCACTGGCCATGAACCTACTGCCATTCCCCTCCATCTCCTGAATTTCTCTCCTTGGTTGAATGGAGAGAGGATGTAGAATTCTCTGTCATACAAGGCAAGCCCGCCTGTTGGGTCTGAGACAGGAAGCATAGGGTATTATTCCAGTGATCCATCTCCCTCTCACACTCTCTGACTGTCCTCAGCCTGCTCACCTCTTCCCTGAGCTCTGTCACCAACCAACTCCTGATTATTATGCTCTGGGATTAGTTCATCACTTGCTAAAAGAAACCAGCTTTTTGAGATGTTTCATGTACATTTTTGCCTGCCTTAAATAGCAAGGAACTGAGATGTCAAATACTGTATAACACTATTAGTAGCTACCTCATCGTTTTAAGTTACAGCTACAGTTATAAATTTTACACTACATCATTTCCCCCAGCTAAACACACACATAATTTATACCTTTTCAAGTGTAATTTGCTTACACAGAAATGGAGGTACAGAAAACTCGTGCCATCAACTTGGCCAGTAGAAATGCTGTACACCTTTAACAAGATGTAACTTTATCCTGAACGTACAAAAACCTTCCCATTGACCCATTCACCCCCTCCTCATCATTGTGCAACAAAAGTGACATAGGTTGGTGGAGTATCCACACCCCCTACCATCCTGTCTGCCCTCCACCTGCTGCCTCAGGTTGCTCCTCATCCAGTGCAATATTGGCTGCCACCGCACTGATGGCTGACAGAAGAAAAAATGGAAATCCAGTCCAAAAATGCAAAATTTTCTAGCTCAGCAAGACCTCTGTGGTTTCATGGATTTGGACCTTAAAAAGGGAATGTAAGATGGTGTGTTACTTCCACATTCATCCTCACATCAGTCTTGTACTGTCCACAGGGGTGCTTGGGTAGAAGAAAAAGGAGAATCTGGCTCTCACAATTTCATTAAAAGTCCTGAAATTTCAGCACTTCCCCAAACCTATAGGTTATGTTTTCCATGAGAATCTCAGCTTTTATATAAGTTTCAAGACTTCATGGTCATGGCAAAAGGTGTTTAAAAGATTTAGAAAGAGAACACAAAGAAAGTTACTCCATGTAGGATTTTTTTTTATATGCTTTCCTTAACATCTCCATATTTTTGAGAGACTCAAATTACAATATATGAACAGTTGGGACTGGTCAGCAATCAGGACTCTAAATATGAACCATTTTTAACATGAATGAATGCCCTTGGAAACCACATACATTTCTTTTACTGTCATTCCTTCTAGCAGAAAAACTTAATAAAGTGAGGATTTCACTGAGCACCAGGTGCTGTACAGTAAGATAGAAACAAGCAAAAAAATTCATTGTTATTTGCAAAGTTGTAGGTAAGCCTACCTTGCCCTTAAAATCTGTATGATTTTGTAATTGTACAGCTTTGTGCTAAAGATAATAAAACAACCTTGAATTGTGCTTCACGGCAACACAGTCAATTAACTACTTACATATGAAAAAATACTTGAATATTTTGTATTGTGTCTGGATGCTATGTTATACTTCTCCCATATACTGCATTCAATTAACTCAAGGCTGTTGCTAGTTCCTGAGCATGCTGCAGAATAAAGTCCTTTAGAGAAAGGGCATTTGCCTCTTGTGCATCAACATATTTAACTTTCAACATGAATGAATCCTCTGAAAGTTTAATTTCAACACTATTAGTGCTAGAATTCTCTTTTTAAGGCCTGTTGCCATTTAAGGCAGCAGAGGAAGCAGATCAGATCCTGGTTCATTGCCCATTGACCACGGATGACGCAGTCAGCTGGATAAAAGCAAAAATGCTTCTTGTTTTCCATATTTGCTATGAAGTTAAATGCCAGATGATCTTTTCTTTATAGAATTTATTAGAGGTTATTAACTTCTTGAGCTCTTAATTAAAGGGGCATGGGCGTATGAAAAGTTAAAAGTTTTTTCTTTGTTTACTATTTGTATTAAGGCAAAAAATAAGAAAAAAAACCCCGAAAGCCCATTTGTAGCAGCAGTAATTACTGGTTTTACTCAATGCTATGCAAGTACAAGCTGAAGAGTTTTTTGAGCCCTGAGAATACTGGGATGCAAAAAATTATGCTACTTTAGTAACTGTCCTTCTTAAATGCTCATGTGCATTAGCACTTAGTCAAGAATTACCAGCATCACTGGGGCTTCATGCTTTCTTCTGTGCTTTACCTAACTACTATGACAAACATTTCAGATTTTGACTACTCACAAAAGACTATTTGCATCCCTTAAAAATATTCATGTTGAAATGTGCTCAGAAATTTGTGAAAATGTGAAATTTGTAAAAACGTGAAATTTGCAGGCCTATAATGAAAAAGGCAGAACTCCTCAAATGATTCCTTATAAATGATCTTTCCAACCATAAATGTGAAAGCTGAACCTTAAAAAGAAATCAACAGTCCTTTATCTGTTAATGTAACTTCCAAAATGAGCAGGTTTGTAAGCTTTTTATTGTTGAAAAACAGAGCTGAATCAACTAGAGAGGCCAGAGCTCTCTTCCCAGGAGAAGTCTGTTAAATAATAAATATAAAATGCAATAACTTTCAGCACTTCACACCAAGCACAAAATATAGAAGACTCACAGTAGTTACTCAGTATATCAGAACCAAGGATTCAGGCCATTTTCATTCACTTGTGCCACTCAGAGCAGTTTGTTTCTCGCTGAAGTGCTGTTCACACAAAGCCTCCACAGCATAGAAACATTTTAAACATCATGTGTAGAACTTCCCATTAGCAAACATAGCCTGTGATATTGCAATTACACAATAAAGAAATTAAATCTATACATGACCCTCTCAAAGGAAGAGCAAAGGAAGATTTTTGTCTTCCAGAGCTTTGGGGGATATCCTCCAATTGCTTGCATGGTACTTCAGGCATTTTCAACTCTCTTCTAATCTGCAAATCTCCCTGGATCTTCCCAGTAGAGCCTCATGGGCAAATTTAAGCCCAGGGCCAAAACATCTAGCAGGGACTGAGCAAAAAAAGCCCATAAAAGTGTGCAGATCGGGATAGACAATCTAGTCAGTCCCTTAGTTAGCATTAAGATGACAGTCCTGCCCTGCAGGACATGAGCATGCACGCTTGTGAGCAGAGTCTATAGCGAAGACAGTTACGGTCTGACCTCAGAGAACAACAATGAGGAGGAGTGTGGAGGTGGGGCTGTTAGATACTGGTTGTCACTTGCTGGGGTGTTACAGACTACGGGGTGGACACCTCCAGCAGTGGCACCAGCTTCATCTCCACTTGAGAAACCAGAGCACCTGGTCTCAAACCAGTCTGCTAAGTGGCCTGCTGACCCCACTGCTGGGACCCTTTATCTTGGGAAGAGAAAACATGACATATTTCATTCTCTCACAGCACTTTTCAGCCATTCCCTGAAGTGGACTGGGCACAGCACGGCTGCATTGCCAAATAGGACATCCAGAGACTGCCTTTCATCACCATGTTGGCTTTAGACTGTGCCCCTCTCTGAGCCAGCAGACACCTGGTCAGAGCTCAGATAAGCCCAGGTGAAAAGTTAAGTGTGCTGCTGACAGAGAGATTTGTACTACAATGCAGGCGGGAGCTCGAGTTAAGCCTGCAGTGCAGACATGCTCTCAGTCTAGATGATCCGTCACAGGAGTGGCAGATCCAACATGCATCAATGTGCATTTACTCTCCTAAATCACACTGTGGCTAGTGTCAGGAAACAAAAATGAGTAAAGTAGGTGCAGACAAAACGTGTCAAGTGAAAATACAGAGATATATCCATAAGCATATATGCACATCCCACACATGCAGTGTGTGTCGTAAATGCATTTCTCCTAACACCTTCAGAGACATGGTTCAATTTCAGCCATAAAATACATCTCCGGTTTCTTGCTTATGTCATAGATTCTGAAGGCTCTAGTTTCTAACTATCAATTGACAGTTTGAGGTCAAAAGGATCACCGTTCATTGCAGTAATCACAGTGTTCAAAGCCACGGATTCAAATGATAACCTAAAACAAGGCCAAAAGTGAGAGAGAATCTCTCCGCTCTGTTCTGCTTCTACTTGCTTCCCACTCCTCAGCGCTGGATTCCTTAACCTTTGCCACAACTTGCGGTAAATAGTTTGGGCTAAAATTAGATACACAGCAAAGGGTAGGTGTTACCATCTGCTGCATGTTGTTAATTCTTGATGGCCTGATAACATCTATTTTCGATGTTCTTTATTAGCTTTCAGGGGAGGAGAATAGAGGGATAGGCCTCTAGTGCCACCATCAGTGGTTTTTAATACTTGCTGCTTTTCATCTGTTGACAGCCAGTTTTGCCACAACAGAGGGTTTCTAGAAGAACATTCTAGGTAAAGCAGGAGACTATGGACAGCTGTCCCACACACGGAAAAAAAAACAGCAGTGACATCTGGATAAGCTTTCAGTTCATTAAGTAACCAGCATGTCTTCTTTCATGCAACTGTGGACTTTTTTCTCTGCTGTGATTTTTTGGTTGTTGTTGTAAACAATTGTCAGATTAGAACTAAGCAATAATAGATGGTCCATCCATCTTGGTTATCTGGCAAGACAAAACCTCTCCCACATATTGAACACATTTAGAAACCTTTGCATACTGAAATTTCAGCATAGACTGGCAATGAGCAACTGATGGTTATATTACCTGTTAAGCAAAATAAAATTCTTGAGATAAATAAGTATTTTGTTCTATTAATTGATTAAGGAAGTACCAACTGTACCTGCTAAGCATTTTTATTGTTTAGAGCTAAAGAAATAAAATACTGTTGCCTGTGATGGGTTTTCAAGAGTCAGATGACTGTTTGGTGATGTTCAAAATCATATGAAAGCATCAATAAATAGAGTGAACCTAGGTCTAGCATGACTTGAGACCAGTTGCTGTGACCACCACAATGTACCACAACATTGTCTGAGGCTCTGGAGTGAGTCCAGAGAAGGGCAACAAAGCTGGTGAAGGGGCTGGAGAACAAATCTTATGAGGAGCGGCTGAGAGAGCTGGGGTTGTTCAGCCTGGAGAAGAGGAGGCTGAGGGGAGACCTTATTACTCTCTACAACTACCTGAAGGGAGGTTGTGGAGAGGAGGGAGCTGGCCTCTTCTCCCAAGTGACAGGGGACAGGATGAGAGGGAATGGCCTCAAGCTCCGCCAGGGGAGATTTAGGCTTGAGATTAGGAAAAAGTTCTTCACAGAGAGGGTGGTTAGGCATTGGAACGGTCTGCCCAGGGAGGTGGTTGAGTCACCGTCCCTGGAGGTGTTTAAGGTGAGGGTAGATGAGGTGCTTAGGAGCATGATTTAGGGATTGGTGGGAATGGTTGGACTCGACGATCCAGTGGGTCTCTTCCAACCTGGTCATTCCGTGATTCTGTGTGTGATTGTCTATTAGAACACCATCCCTTTAAGTGGCGTGATTTTAGACATTACCCTACATTGCAATGTTTTGAAACCATCACTACTGCTTTTCTCATCTTGTTCTGGTCCCTCCATTGTCATTCTTCACGTACAATCATGCTCCCAGAGATGCAGTAATTAAACCAGAAAAAGTGGTTTCAACATATGTGACTAAGCCTCTTACGTGGTAATGACCATGTGAAAGGTGGTTCTTAAATTAAAAACAGCTGAAGGGCTGAGTTTCTGATCTTTTCCATTATACATGGCTAAGCATTTTGCATCTTGCACTGCTGAGCATATTGCCAAGATAAACTGGGAGGAGAAAACAACTCAGAAGTGAGCTCAGACCACACAAGCTAAACACAATCTTCATCATAGGTTAAAATTTTCAAGAAACAAGCAAAAAGTTCATTAAATATTTTAAAGGCTAGTAGTGGAGACTTCCTGTTTTAACACAAGCTTGCATGCATTACAAGTTTATACTGGGAATCCTAACCTTTATACTGACCCTTTATTTTGGAATTCAGATTTTACATAGGTTTCTTCATTTGGGAGAATGAAAATGGGAGCTCCAAACCTCCCTCATTGCATGCTACTAGTCATCTCTTCAAGCCACAAACAATTCCCTTTCTTCTCCTAGGTGCTAGACATTCAGTCTGACACCACCTATGACAGTTTAGTGCTTCCTTCTCTAATGGTCATATGATGCAGCAGTCCAGCTCTTACTCCTGTTGAGCTGCTGTCCAAGCTGGATGCCTCTGCTATCCTGACTCATCTGTCCAAAGACCTTCCTGAGAAGGTTTAATTTTGTCCTTCCAGCTGCACAAAATAGCCAAACAAGCAAGCACTGCTATGGGAACTGACAAGTATATTTGTTTTCGGCATTTCTGTAGTGAGTCAGTGAGACAGATGTACTCTTCAGGGCTAGCGAAGTCGCATTGCCTTTTTATGAATAGCTGAGGTATTCAAAACTGGAAAACAACTTCCCAGAGGAATCAAGTGAGCCTCAGCCCGAGACAGCCCAGGCTCTCCTGGAAGACTCACTGCTTGGAAATGTTAGAAGGTAAGAAATGACAACAGCAACTGTAAATGTCAAAGAAGAGTCTTACTACTGACAAATGATGCATTGAAGATCCCCATCTGGTGAAAGAACTGTATACGATATTAAGCTCTCCCCAGACACAGAGCTCTGTTAGGTAGAGTTGGAATATTTGTAACCAAAGCAGATAAATACTTTGGCTGCTTTTAGAGATCCTCCTGAAATATTTGGATTTTTTCATTCCAAACAGATTTATATCTCGATATGAGCAAGCTATACTAGGACAAGACGATAGAAGGGAATTCTCTATGTGAAAGTGTTAGCATAAAGGAGAGAGCACTGCTCCAGCATACCATGTGACCTAGAAGCAAGAATTGCTAGACATTTAGCTCAATTCTTCTAAATCTGTGGTCTGCGATCTTTTTAAGGGTCAAAAAAAGATATAAAAGATGTTAAAAATGTTAGATAGCGAGAGCAGCTGCAGTTCATTTCTACAGGAGGTGGGATTTGAATACACATTGTAACATGAGCCTACAACAATCAGTGATCTGCAAATACCTTTGACTGCTAGCAGTAGCTCAGTTCCTTCAAGACAAAGGATTAAGTATAAACACATGCAGCCTGTAATTATGGCTTGGTTTGATTGCCCTGCAAGACATGGAAGGAGCTGCTTCTGATGAAGTGAGTAAAAAGGCTGGGGTCACATGGGAAAAGATGAGTCAAAAAATAGTCACAGATGGTTTAGAAAATACTATGCCTGCCTTATAGGGAACTGTCTGTTGTTTTCTACAGTCTAAATAAGCTAAGAAATTCACAGAAGGGATCATCAGTGATGGGGAAAGTGAACACCAGGAACTGCCAGGCAAGGGGCTACAGCCTCCCTCATGTAAACTAGCACAATTTCATCAACTTCAGTGAAACTTCCCAAGTTCATATTAGCTGAGGACTATCACATGTACCTTCAAGAACTGCTATGGAGAAAGGTGAGAAAGAATTAAAGTCTTGCAAAAATGAAGTCATCATGTAGAGTACCTACCAAAAGAAAGCAAACTAAATACTTATATCTGTAAATCTCACTTACATACTTCCTTCTTTCAAAACCCCACAAATATATAGAGTATTCAAAAGGACAAGACTGTTTGCCAATCTCTGTTTGTCATAAAGGAAGATAAGCAATACTCTGTAATCAGATCTGCATGAGGCTTCAATTTTTTTCATAAAAAAATATTCGTGTTACACATGCCCTGACAGATTTTACCATTTTGCCATTTTATTGATTCTTAACTAGGAATGCTATCATACTTCTGACTGCTTCTCATGAGGAGGGTAATTAGATTATTTCATCATCTGGTTCATCAAAGCAGGAAATACTAAAGTGTCACAGCTGGTCTCAGTCTAAATATCTACCACCAAGATTTTAAATGAAAACTATTACATCTTCACTGGGTAAGCATTTCATAAATGGCTAGACAGTAAAAAATGATGAAGACAACAGATATCATCTCAAATCTCCAGGCTGCAAAGGGAGTCTTAACTCTACCGGTGCATTTGGATTTATTTGCACTTGCTT
Organism: Clamator glandarius; assembly: GCA_033459285.1. Lineage (NCBI taxonomy): Eukaryota > Metazoa > Chordata > Aves > Cuculiformes > Cuculidae > Clamator > Clamator glandarius. Next base: position 145,817 of record JAUNZM010000070.1, read on the forward strand.
TTGCTACTACTGTCATGCAAAGAGGCTTTGCATAATGATCAGATCTGAAAAACTAAGAGAGCTATTTAGATTTCCAGCAAAGATTTATGACTGAGAATTAAAAACTCAGAGGCAACATCTTCATTTTAAGCGAATCCTCCATTACTGATGCAACATTTCCAAGCAGAGTACTCACCACTACAGAGGGATCAACTGCAAGAAAGCACATCCTCCACAGAGAGGACCAGTTCTACTGTCTAACCATTATTCACTGTACATCATTCCTCTCCTCTCTGAAATTATGGGATATCTTCTTCTTTCAAACACACCGTTTTGTACAAAAATCAAATCCTCATGAAAAGAAATCTGTGTGAAAAAGAGAGATATTCCATTTTATTGTCCCTTACCTTCTTATGTGTGTATTCAAGGAAAAAGAACAGACAAGCTACTAATTTAAAAGAAGAGCTTCTTCACCATAGTAATTCGGAGTAAATTTGCCAAATATCAGCAGCAGACAGTTAGCAAAAGGCCTAGACTTTTGAGGTCTGCTTAAAACCTCATCAAGAGCAGTGTGATAATGGATAATTCATTTCCTTTAAACAGCATTGTCATGAAAATCATATGTAAAAGCAGAGTCTTGGTATTAGCATTATACAATACCAAAACCTCAGTAACTTTGTTACGGAATGATATAATCCTGTTTCTCTTACAGACCTATAATGTCATTACATAAATGGCTATATAAAGCCACGATTATATCAACAAAATGAAATTGTTGTGTAAGACAGTTCCCAGTCTCTCTAAATGAGGCTTTTCAGCACTATATAAACAGAAATTTTCCTCCTATAATATTAGGAAGAATATTAACATTGTTGATTCCTGTTGCATTTTTCTCTTTGAGGATTATCTCAATTAACCTTGAAGGTCACAGGACCAAAATAAAAGTTATATATATGTGTAAGCTGCATCAGACAGTGGAAATTGTAATAATATTTAGATTCCTCTTATGTTCTGCACTTCTTTGACCTTATTAAAAATTTGGAAATCTTTGTAACTTTGGTTGCCCGTTAGTTGGTCAGAAACAGCTCTCTGTAATCTAAACCCTCTTGGGTTTTTTTTTAATGAGTTAGGCTGTAGGTCTCATAAAATTTTAGGTGGAAGTTTTTGACTGGGTCACTTTGATGTGAGAAAACATATTTTTTTATGTCATAACTGTCTCTTTGAAGTTATATGAACCAATAGATTAACCATGAACCTCAGCAAAGGACACATACTTTCTTTCTGAACACAGCCTAACTTCTGGAGCGCACAGAATAGTGAAATATACAAAGGTCACATAGTTAAAACCACACATTGAACAATTTGAGGCAGTTAAGAGGGTCATAAATATTTTTTCAATAAGCTGTCTCTTAAATTAATAGTATATAACTGTTACAAGATAACACTGCTAAATAAAACAGTAACATTTAGCTACAAACTTCAGTTAATGATCCTGAAAATCATGACCTGTGTTGACGATATTTTTAGCCTATTACATTATTAGCAATTCTTTCAGTTTCTAACACATATAATACTTTCTGAGTCCTTTAGTTGAATGGGAAAATGATGACATTTTTCTGTCTTTGCAATTCATCTTGCAATTTGCATTAATAATGCAATTGTTTACCAGAATCCTTCCTTAAGTAAAATAGTTTTTTAAAAATGGAAATATAATAGGGGAAAATAGGTCAGAAATTAAGTTTAAATATTTGTACTTTCTGCAACTGACCTGTAACCAGCAGTGTGTAATGTCTGTGGTGATAATGATGCCAGCCAGGGAAACTGCACTGATTCTTCCATGTCGAAAAATGCTACCATCTCAAAAAAGGTTAAGAGACAGACCTTTAAAGATTGTAAAGTCTCATACATCCTTATGAGCTAGTCCACAACAGCAGTTTAGAGAGCATGAGCATTGCAGTGGTACTAGCTGCGAACTAGACTATGAGACCCAAAATACAGTGGAATAACGGGAAGAGAATTGTACACATTCTGTTTCCACTTTGTTTCTTATTTCCTCTTTACAGTTGCTCAGTTTCTTAGATATTAACTGTTAAAGAAATGATGGTTAATGAGGGAAAGAGAGTGGAAAAAAAGAGCAGGTCTAAGACAAGCCAAGGTGAGGAATGTACCACCAGTTCTGGTGCTTGCAGGACTGGCAGCTCAACAGAGTTCAGCCTGAGGCAAACAGGGGTAATGTTACAGACAGCGTGAGAATGTCTGACCTCCCTCTCCCTTAGCAGATGACGGTTGTTTGTTATTTACAAAAGTAAAGGAAAACTGAATAGGGGTGCACAGTATTCCAAATAGAGATAAATAATACTGCAATTTTACTTTAAAACAATTTTCTTACTGAGAGGGGAAAAATATGCCACTGCATATTGAATGTCAGGGGAAAAATATTAGTAAAATACTTGCATTCATAACATTTTAGGCTTGAGATTAGGAAAAAATTCTTCACGGAGAGGGTGGTTAGGCACTGGAACAGTCTGCCCAGGGGGGTGGTTGAGTCACCGTCCCTGGAGGAGTTGAAGGTGAGGGTGGATGAGGTACTTAGGGGCATGATTTAGGGATTGGTGGGAATGGTTGGACTTGACGATCCAGTGGGTCTCTTCCAACCTGGTTATTCTGTGATTCTGTGATTTTATTAGTAGTTCACTAACCATGAATACTATCTTCCTAGCCGATCTGAAATTACCTATATTCAGAAGCAGCATTAGCATTTCCATTAGGGCCATCAAATGAGGCCTCACTTTATTCTTTTGTTATCAAACATGTAGCACCAGAAAACTGATAAATTACATCCCACTTGTGGAAAACAATCCTGCTATGGTACTTCTGTTCTATGTATCTTATTTGCTGCTGGTTCTTTTCTATCTTCCTTTGCCCACAAATTAGGCAAGACATGGATTCACAGAGAAATCACAGCTTCATCACACTGGCTTGCATGTTTTTATGTCCCTCTGATGATAGCCTGTTTCACTATTGCCACAGTTTCAAATCCTCAACTCCAAGAGTCTGGGCATGTGGTACATCAGATGCCTTAGGGCAGCTACAGTTGCACATGTTTTTTCTTGCATCTACTAAGTAGTCCCTCTTTCTTCCCTTACCTCCAGCTACTTGTTTCCAGCCCCATGCTACACTCTGTTATGTACAAATGATTGTGTGAATAGGTGACAAATCAATTCAAATTGTTTTTTCCTAAACTGCACCATTTTATGGCCAAGCCTTCTCAACTGTTACATGAAATCCAAGGCAACTCCAATAACACCAATGAGATCCTGATGTCACAAAATAAAGTTACTAATTTGTGAATGGATGTTTGACTGAAGCAAATCTGTTGAGAAACGTAAGATGGAAATGGAGAAAAGAAGAACAAAGAGCAATAAACTGGACTCGATGTTCCGGTGGGTCTCTTCCAACCTGGTGATTCTAAACAGTTTATGGAAAGTCAGGCTTGTGTTGTCTTAAGTAAATGGCAAACTACTAACTAAAATACATAAATGTTCTGAAATGAGTAATAGAAATTTAAAATTTTTGCATAGGGAAAGATTGAAAATCCCACATTTCTTAAGGAAACAACACTGAGATTCCAGTGTCAAGATCACAGTGTCCACAGTGTCCTTCTCATAGGACTGACTGGGAGCAAAATACTATAAAGCCAGAAGGGAGAACCACTGTGGAGGACTGCCTGCAGTTTGGCAGCCAGAATGCTTCAAGATAGGATACCTGGAAACCCCAAGCATTTTGGGTCTCAGCCTCAAAAAGCATGGCTCATAACTTTTTAATCCCAGGACAGCCCACATGGCAGGCTCAGATCCAAAGTCCAGGTTCTGCAGCACACCATCGGAGTTCAATAAGTTTAATGAAAATGTTTGAAAGTGAAAATTAATTTCTTTTTCTTCCTAGAAATTTTACAATACACCGAAAAGAACAACCCTGGTAAGGTGATAGCTTCATCTGCTTTATGCCTGCAATGAAAATCCTCACAGATAGCCTCAACAAGGTGAACTAGCCTAGTTAGAGCTGGTTTGATGGGATTTTAGTGATGCTAAGGCAAATCAAAGCTGCCATGGGACTAGTGAAACCACCCACCTGCCCAGCTCTCTGCATTGGAAGAGACGCAGCCAGGACCATGGGAGCCCACCTTGGCAGCTGCCAAGCTTCAAACCTGGTTATTCTGTGATTCTGTGACATAGAAACAGCTTTCTGAGTGAGATTTCCATAATATTGTTCTGCATGAAGCTCCCTTCTCTCCTGGGGAACAACCTGTAAGACCCAATTTAGGAAGACTGTATTGCAGGAGCATCCTCTCCCAAAGGTCTCTATCACAGAATCATTTAGCTTAGAAAAGATCTTTGAAGATCATCTAGTTAGACTGGTCCACTCAAGTTGCTTCTGACAACCAAAATCTCTACTCACACCTCATAGCATGGGGATTTTTAACTGTTAAGCAACCACAGGTTCAAGGTTTTTTGGTGCTACAAAAGAGATTTTGTCCCTAAGCAAGACATGTCCCTAACAAGACAAAGGTCATGCCTTTGTTGTATAGGTAGCAACTTATCTACATCTTCCAATTTTTCCTTCTGGTTGTTTTTTCTAAATTCCTACTATTCTTGGAAGAATATCAGCATTCAGTAACCACCCCTAATGGAAAATATCTCATCATTTTAGTGAAGGGAGTTTGTTTCCTGTAACAGCACAGCCCTTGATTCATACTAGGTCACAGAATGCACCTCTCCTACCGATACCAGCCCTGTCCCAAAGTGCAGTGGTGCCTCTCCTGATCCTGGGAGACTTTCCTACATAGCAAGGGTGTATCCAGGCAGCACAGCTAGATCAAGGAAACAGTTTTGGGGGGATTGCAGTTTAGACAGTGGTTCTGTGAAACACCAGCTACTTTCCATGTCTGTGTTCTCTGCAAAAAGCAACCCTCACTGGGATGAGAAGTGAAGATTATGTGAAAGGAATGTATGGCTGCACACCTCTTCTGTAAAGAAAGGCTGAGTTGGGGTTGTTTAGCCTGGAGAAGAGAAGGCTCTGGGGACACCTTACTGTGGCCTCTTAGTGCTTAAAGGGGGCTTATAAGAAAGATGAGGACAATTTTTTTAGTAGGGCTTGTAGCAATAGGACAAGGGTGAGTGGTTTTAAACTAAGAGGGTAGATTAAGACTAGATATAAAGGAAGACATTTTTACAGTGAGGGTGGTCAAACACTGGAATAGGTTGCCCAAAGAGGTGGTAGAAGCACCATCCCCAAAAATATTCAAGACCAGGTTGGATGGGGTTCTGAGCAACCTGATGTAGTTGAAGATGTCCCTGTTCATTGTAGGGGAGGCTGGATTACTCTTAAAGGTTCCTTCCAACCCAAACTATTCCATGATTCTCTGAAAATACCTGTCAGCTGGGAGACCACAAAACTTCTTTCAGCAGCTTGAACAAACTTCATGCCTTGGCTATTCTCTAGCCATCTCCCATTCCCTTACTGTTATATTCAACCCAAAGCAAGTAATAGGTAAGTCTTAAATGGTATGTTGTGGCTAATGAACACAATTCTTATGGCATAGTAGCATTTTCTTCCTGCAATTTTACAGTTATTTACATAGTTTGGAAATCAATTTTCAAAGTCAGCGCTTTACTGCTGCTGACACCCACCTGTGTTGAATCCTATAAAGAGGTAAGAGCTCCTCATTCACTTCACTTTTTTAATAACATTTGATCTTGCAAAAAAACCTTCCCTGTTTCCATAGGAGTTCTCACCTAGCAATCACCATCTCAAAAACATATCTTACTGGTATAATTCTTGTTACTCTATAGAAGTTTAAAAATACAAGTAAATGTCATATGCTAATTTGACATTTCAAAATCAAAGTCAAACCTGAAGCTTCATGAAAGTAAGTTTGATTATGTCACTTGATGTACTTTACACACAGAAGCAGCTTAAAGTTACTTATTGCTTTATGAACTGAAATCTTTCTGCAGTAAAACATAATTTTAAAAGGCCTTGAGTAGTGGAGAACACCTAGCCAAAGAATTTTATCACTGTCCTGCTCAAATAACAGTAGATATACCAAATAAAGTACTTTCCAAAAACTCTTGAGCAATCACAGTTCTCACTTCACTGAACTGCCACAAGAATAATTTAGAATTGAAAAAAAAAACCCTTCCCTTTTGCCGATGTTGTTAGTAAAACAGACACTTCACCTATTTTTCCTTGGCATGTGTGAATTTTAACAAACCAAAATAAAAGAAGAAAATCTCTCTAAAAATGAGGAGGGCAATAATTACTCACAAACACTAAAAGTACACATCATACCTAGGCTGCTACTTACCATATTCACCTCAACATCTCATTACTACACTGTATTCCTACAGCTTTATCTTTTTCTTTATTCTTTCATTTCTTGCCAAGTTTATAAACTCTTCAGAGCAGGTTTGCCTTTTTATACAAGCTTGACACAACAGAGGGCATAGTTCCACCACAAAAGTAATACAGAGCAATTGATACAGGCAGCATTATTCTTTTGTAAAAGGAAACTGGATCTTAAATTTTCCTTTTATATTAGATGGCTTCACTTGTCACTGATTTTTCAATACTCTTCAGAACCTGCCTCAGAGGAATCATCTGACTTGACAGTGAAAGATTTGATGGCTGTTTGGGGACAGCTGGGATTTTGGGCTGCTAGAGAAATATAAAAGGCTATTTAAATTATGAATTAAGCACAACAGGCCAATAATTATGTTTAAAAGATGGCCCTGAAACTATAAGCTGCTAATACCATCATGAGATTTCTGAGTTAGCAACAAACTGAGATATATTGAACCTCCTTCTGAGGAAACCAAATAGTTTCAGGTTGGCTGCAGCTGTAGAACACCACTTCTGTCATGTTCACAAGGTTCTCCTCATAGCCCAAGCACTGGAACAGCAGCAAACAGCTCTCCAAGGCACAATTCCATAACTATTTATGACAGGATTAGGTATTTATTTAGACTCCAATCTGCAACGTTTGATTTCCAGCCTCAGAAGCTTACAGCCTGCCTGCACATGCGCTCAACATACAAACCATACTCAGGAGATTGGATTCTAGCTGCCAGAATGAGCTGCTCAGCTTCTGAGCACAGCAGCATACAAGACAGAGTACAGGCTAGAAGGCAGTGACTTGCAAAGGGACCCACAGAAAAGAAAAAAAAAAAACAGACTAAATAGGTCATCAGTTCTTAAACAGCTTGAAGGAGGTCATTCCTTTAGACACGTTCTGCTTCTTAGCTCATGGGAGGAGAAAAGTCATTTCCAGATCTCTTACATTGTTCATCTCTTTCCTTTATTTGCAATTAAAAACCAATCTAGAGCCTTTCATAGCAGTGGGTATGGAGCAGACAATATCATCATTTCTTGTGCCATTTTACAGAAAACAAAGGAAAAACAAAATATGTACAGCAGTTATGATTTATTCCATACTTTAGTCTCATACAGTCATTGAGTACCGGACAAGACCATCTTGGGAGCAGAGGGGAATTCTGACTAGGAGCTCAGAAGCTCCAGGTAGGGGATGTTTTGTAAAACTGAAAGCGAAAGAAACAGGGGAACAAGGAAAAAAAAAAAAGGGAACAAGGGAAAAAAGGGAACGGAAGAGAAAATGGAAAAGCATTTTCCTTGGTAAACATGAAAATGAACAGTAACACAGACACCATGTCGGCAACTCAGACACTGACAGGTTTTTATTTTTATCAAAAAATCATTACAAAATAATCTGCTAAAATTTAAAGCGTACATTAAAAACATTCACCAGTCTACTAAAATAGAAATGAATGTAAAAAAAGTATTCGATGCATTTTGTTCCCCATTACAAACAGTCAGAATTCAGGAGCTTGCCACCAGGAAAATCAGCTTGTCCAGGAGCTCTGTCTGTATTTCTTCAAATGACTGAGTGGCAGAGGGCTCATTAAATCTACTTTTTTCATTTTTCAAAGCAAATCTAAGGGCAGCAAAGGACACACAAAGTGTACCATTCTTAATTAAAAAAAAAAAAAAAGATCATTTTTATACTAGCTGAAAAATACAGCTCACTGGCATGGCTTTTTGTTGTTCCAAGAACATAAGGAAAGATAGTTATTAAAATACTTACATTCTGTTAAAATTTCAGGTAAATGTAACAGTTTTGTATTTAAATTTTTTAAGATGCGGACACTGGTCATTTCCAAAGTATTCAAAGAATGAAAACAATGAACATTATATACACAAAGATGGAATTGCTGACTGTTTCAAAAGTGTAATTTTGCATAGAATGTGGTCAGTCAATAATTCATTTGCCAATTAACACAAGCCCTGCTCCTTCTATTTCCTCTGAGGTAGACAGATGGATATAAACACGTAGGAAGATACACTTCCTTCATAATTATCTTAGTTAAAAATCCACTGTTTTGTAAAACACAATCTTCTGTAAGGAAACATACGTAATCCAGAACTGTTCATTTCTATGGCCACTCTTTAAAAATAACACAATCTCATTCTTCAAAAATAATACCTTTCCAGTGTAACACTGTAGCACTTACAATGCTCAGATTTGACAGCTGCACAGAGGATACTTTAAAATATCTTAATTTCCTTGAGGTCTGAAAAACACTCTAACGTCAGTATTTAAACATCTCAAGATAATCAAAATAAAGGACTAACTTGTGTAAATGGAGATAGCATTAAATAGATATCCTGTCACTTCAAGAGTTATAACTGAAGTGCAATTGGTTTTATTTCTGTTACCCTCTGTGTGTACCATCAGCAGTGGAGGAAAGTTCAAGAGCCTGCTGGAAAGGCGTGGAATTTCAGAATTAAGCTACCAGATCCAACTCAGTTTTCATTCTGCAGAAGAGTGAAATAATCAATGTGCTGAAACTTCAAAACCTCGTTTCCCCAGCTAGTCCATCCAGGCTGTAGGTTGCGAGCAAACAACTCCAAGCATTCCACATCTGGCTTGATAAACTCTGCCAGAACTGCTGTGCAAGAAAAAAAAAAACAAAAAAAGATAACAGTGACAAAGGTACAAATAACAATACTAAATAAATAAAACCTCCCCTCTGCTGTCAGTGGATAAAACACAGAATGGTTCATTAAAATGAGAGAGGCAGAAAATTAACTTAAGGGGCTTGAAACACCTGGAATATTTATAGAGAGAAAGTAATTTTAAATAAGTGCCCTTGAGATTCTGAACAATACTGTCAAGGCCTTCAACAGCCTTGATGTATTGGTTTTCATTTAGAGAAATGAATAAGGTCTCTACATAGAAGAGTTCTGAATTTTCCACTAATATCAACCAAATAGCTCCTAAAGACTCACATAACACAGGGGCAACATTTCTATTTATTAATTAATCTCTTCCTTAATTAAGATCACACTCTTTTTCCTCCACATCTTAAACAGGTGCTATAAAAATGCAAGGACTTTTTTTTCCTCCATATCAAACTTGGCAACCGAAGAAACATCTATATAATTGTGTTGTTTCATTCAGTAACATAAATCCCAAATTTCTTTCACAGTTGTGTATTTTTACTGCATCATTCAAAATAAAAATATGTCTAATATTAATATTAATTGTGGCAACAATTATAACTGGTAGTATTGGAGTGATAGAAAAACATCTTGCATTTTGCCTGGAAAGTATTATTGTGAACAGTTCATTGTTAAACCTCTTACTTGTCATACAGAGCCATTTAGTTTGTGGCTGGATCAAACAAATTCTTCACTAGGTCTCAGAAAATAGCTACAAAGATACTACGTATAAAAACAGGCATGAGAAAAGCTAAAGGAGCATCCAACACAAAGGAGGCAGAAAGACTGAAAAACATCTGTACTAAAAATTACATTTTTAGTTTTTATTTTGTAACTAAGGACAAAAAGAAGAAAAACTAATAAACCATTTTCTTTTGGGTATCTTGGGTCACTTTTGTTCAGATCTCCCAGTGATTTCTAAATTTCTACAGCTTAAAAATACAGCTCCTAAGTCCAACATTATGTTGCTTGACTCAATATCTTCAGATACGATCATTTCAGAAGGCAAAGTTACATCCAATCAGCAAATATCAAAGCATGACAGCAAATGCTTTTCTTTTTGGTATAACCCAAGTCCTGACTTTCTGAATCTAGTTTGATAGTCACAGACTCCTTGTATGAGAGCCCAGCTGCTCTTGTCACGGATTGCTCTTGTTGCAGAAAGTTGAGCATCCACTTCAGATTCTACTGAGTGTTAACCAACCCCAGATGCGTTTCCTACCTCACCTTTTCCAGAGCTTCAAGTCAATTCAATAATTCTTCTTAAATATTTTCTAATGGCCATTTCCAGAGTTTCTTGTATTTTGGCATGGTACATAAATCTATTCTCCTTCTCTTAATCTTCAACAAATGTCAAAAGAATGTCTCAGATGGGTTCATCAAGGCAGCATTTAATCTAAAAAATTTTGCTACCAGCAGGAATCTTAGTATAAAAAGCTTCTTTTTTTAGAGGCAAAATGTTTGAATAAATCTAACACTTGCAGAGATGAGTCCAGGAAGTTCAGAGGAAAATATACATACTTATAGAAAACTTGCTGCACTGAGCATTGGTGTCACAGGAGTTCAACTAATTAGACACCACTTATGAGTAGCTGCTTTTATACCATTCTGCAAACCCACCAAATAAAAAAAAAAGTGGTAAAATTTGTTTTTTCCACGCTTTATTTAGTTAAGGATTTCTGTGTACCATTTACTGCCAGCATTTTAACAATGGTCTTCCAAAAATCTGTTCTCTGGATCAACTAAGTAAACCCATGTTGCAAGAGGTTGCACTTTTTCTGTAGAAGAGAAAGGAGAGGCTATAGAAAGCAAAGCTCCAAAGCTTTCAATAAGCTCTCTGGGAGCAGATCCTGACATCTGTACATCTTTTTGACTCTAATGGGCATAAGATCTTGCATAGCTTAATGCAGAGTCCAGGCTTTATCAGAGTTTTTTTCCCCCTCACCATATAAAAACAAAACAGAACCATGTTACGCGTTAGATAGGCTTTGCAAGAGAGAAAGCAATTATTTAGGTGACAAAATTTCATTAAGAATACATTAGTAATGTTCATGTTAGTTCTTAAAATGCATAGATTAAAAATACCATCACAGCAATAAATCCAGTAACCAAAGGCAGTTGTACTAAGCACCAAAAACTTCTATGCCTAAAGAGAAAAAATTTTAAAAGCATGCTTAGGAGACTGAACCAATCTCGAAGACTGGGAAGCAACAGCTTCCCCTTATCTTTTGAACTTCCACTACCCAGATAGCAAATTCTACATGGCAAATCAGACACAAACTGAAAATTACTTTGCTGGCTTTTTAATGTCTGATTTGTGAGCCACGCAAAGCACAAAGCATCCAATTGCACTCATTTCATAGTAATCCTTTAAAAGAGTTTGCAATGTAGAGGTCCTTACTACCCAGTTTGTCTAAACCCTGAACAGAGCAAGACCAGAAAGTAATAGTAATAGACACACATACTAAAAAAACTGGAGGAGAAATGGCTATAACAAGAATAATCTATAAAACAGGAAAAAAGGTATTTGAAGTTATGCACTACTTCACATCGTCTGTGTAACAATATCTTCTATGTCATTTCTAAGAGCAACATGGAATTGAATTAGGAAGAAAACCTGCTGTTATTTGAATCAAAACCAGGAGTAATAAAATTTCATTTTAACACATTTGCATAAAGAAGCTTAAGTACATTTACAATGACATATTAAAGCTCTAAGCATTGAACACAGCACATGCATCACCAAAAAGCCCTACAGTCACAATTTCATGGTTAAATGCACTGTAGGAACTCCAACATCTCTTTTTGACGGCTTGCTTTAATTTACATCTTTGTCTCCCCCCAGAGACATAAACTGTTATAATCAGTCATTAAGTGGCAACATATGTACCAACATACAGCCTTTATAGAAGTAACAAGAAATAAAGTGCCAGACAGCATTAACAAATACTAATATTTTTGGCTCTGTTACTACTTAAAGCATAAAGAATGCACGTAACTCATCAAGTGTCCTTCTTCCCCATCACCAAATCTCTGCTTCTGTTCAATTTTCTTTTGGATCACTCTAGGATGTGGCTCAGCTGCTCTCTACTGGCCATTTGAGAATGCTCTCTGATTGTGAAAGTGATAACACTTTTATAACACTGAAGTCAAAGCATCAGCAATTAGTCTTATGGTCTACCTTTTTATTCCATAACCAAATCCTGAATGGAGCTGCCAATACTTTGGGATTTTTATAAAAAACTTGTAAATCACTGATATTGCTCAACAGTAAATTAATTTTTCAAACAGAAACATAAATGCTGCACTACGGTATCAAACCCTAGCATTCACATAAAGATTCTTGAAATATATAAATTAGCCTGAATAATTTCTTTCAAAACCCACTCAGGACCTCAATTTACAATAGATTCCCCAATATGTTTTCTAGATTCTGCCATAATAAAGCAATTGTTTGGAAGACAATTCTGGCACTAGACCTTTGTAATACATACAAACTGCTGTTCTGTACCCCTGGAAACCTCATAAGTTCCCTGTTTGTGTTTGAGTGTGCTGCTAAGTATTGGTTTTCTAAAAAAGGCCATAGGTGGCTGCCTCAGAAATCTCTAGCCTACCATTCATTAGCTTAAATCAACCCACATACTTCCTGCTGCAGCCCTAATTCTTAAAGTGTGGCTTCAGAACTTCAAAAAAAAGATCCTCCTACAATCAACTTTTTTTATTTTTAGCTAACCAAAGTATGTACCTTCCACTAGTTTTTTAACAGGTGTGCGTGTGTATAGATATATATACACACCTGTATACACACACACACACACAGAGAAAGTCTACTTTAAAAAACAGAAGCTCAAAATGCAAATTCTAGAGCCTCCCTGAACATAGAAAGCTGTTCTGGACAGTTGTTATAACTGAAGCTGTTCTGATCCTTGGGAACACAAAAAGGAAAGCACATGAATAAAGCAAACTGTGATGCCTCTCTTCTCCTACAGCATTATGCATTTCTTCTAGTTGCCTTTTCTGATGCAACTATATAGCACCCACATAAACCCTGAATATTTGCAAATTCATTGTGAGTTTTCCCCTTGGGGGAAAGATGAAACCATTTTTGTGACAGGGATTAATTATGTTTCTTACCATAGCACTGTAAAGCACTCAGGTCCTATAATAATAAAAGTACAATTTTCTATTGATGAAATCAGTCAAAGTAAGAGTGCTCCAAAACAATATGAAAAAGGTAAGATATCACATAGAAACCTTCAAATCCTTTGGTCTGAACTGTGAGAAGCTGAATTTATACCCACACTAACTGACTGGCTGAGGTCGCTGAATCAATTTCAGTAAACTAAATACAGTTCTTCAGAAATAAGTATGCATGCCTTATTTGTTGTCTATTTTTAACAGTTTTAAAATAATTAAGATTTTTTCACAAAATCACAGAATAACCAGGTTTGAAGAGACCCACTGGATCGTCAAGTCCAACCATTCCCACCAATCCCTAAATCATGCTCCTAAGTACCTCATCCACCCTCACCTTAAACACCTCCAGGGAAGGTGAGGCAACCACCTCCCTGGGCAGTCTGTTCCAATGCCTAACCACCCTTTCCGTGAAGAATTTTTTCCTTATCTCAAGCCTAAATCTCCCCTGGCGGAGCTTGAGGCCATTCCCTCTCGTCCTGTCCCCTGCCACTTGGGAGGAGAGGCCAGCTCCCTCCTCTCCACAACCTCCCTTCAGGTAGTTGTAGAGAGTAATAAGGTCTCCCCTCAGCCTCCTCTTCTCCAGGCTGAACACTCCTAGCTCTCTCAGCCGCTCCTCATAAGGCCTGTTCTCCAGCCCCTTCACCAGCTTCGTTGCTCTTCTCTGGACTCGCTCCAGAGCCACAACATCCCTCTTGTGGTGAGGGGCCCAGAACTGTACGCAGTACTCAAGGTGCGGTCTCACCAGTGCCCAGTACAGAGGGAGAATAACCTCCCTGGACCTGCTGGCCACGCCGTTTCTGATACAAGCCAAGATGCCATTGGCCTTCTTGGCCACCTGGGCACACTGCTGGCTCATGTTCAGTCGGCTGTCAACCAGCACCCCCAGGTCCATCTCCTCCAGGCAGCTTTCCAGCCAGGTTTCTCCTAGTCTGTACCCCTGCTTAGGGTTGTTGTGCCCCAAGTGCAGGACCCGGCATTTGGCCTTGTTAAACCTCATGCCGTTGGTCTCAGCCCAGCAGTCCAGCCTGTTCAGGTCCCTTTGCAGAGCCTCCCGACCCTCCAGCAGATCCACACTTCCACCCAGTTGTGCCTTTTATTTAAAGGCACAACTGTACTGCAGGTATACACACAACCCATGCAGAAATAAAAACATTTTTTTCAGGATGATGCAATAAAGAAAGATTTCTGCTTTTATTAACTAAGAAGAAGATAATTTACATATATATCCTAATTTACATATATTCACAAAGTGGCATGTGTCCCCCAAGGCACTTTAGGTCATTTGGAATAACTTCATACAAACGCTACCTCTAAATTGTTTCTGCAGCATTTCAAAAACAAATTAAAAAAAATGCATGTCTACCATAACTGCCTGATACCATTTTTGGAAACGCTGAGGAAACACAAGTCCTGTTGAGCAAAACTGATTGGCATATGGGGAATTAAGGCATTTTATACATAAGGATATCCCATCCTAGGTACATAATTTCAGATGTTCAAGTCCAATGCCCTACAGAAACGTTACACATCAACAAAAACTTACCAGTAAGAGGGGGTTTATGCGAATGCAGACTGCAGGGTATGCTGACAATTAACTTATGTTCTGGAATTGGTAGTACATCTTCAGATTTCCTGTCATACAAATCAGAAGAAGAAAAGAAGCGTGAATACCACAAAAGGTGACACGAAAGGTCTCACAGAGCTACTTAGATGGGAGGTAACACACAATGTCCATTCAGAGCCAAACCTCAGATAAGTTTAAGGGAAGTTAAATGTTGCTTAGTCATAATATATATAAGACAGTTTATGAAATCACTGAGCCTTTAGACAAAACACTGTTAAAAATGGCCACACAGAAACTGAGAACAAACAAGGTAGTCCTACACGCTTTCCTGTGCAGAAAAACACCAGCGTTCCCAAAATGGCGTCAGCCTGTGCTAAAGACTCATGGACCGAGGGAACTTGTCACAGTAAGGCCTGTCCATAAGGGTTTTATCTAACACTGTTTCCCAACACAGGTGGATATAACAAACAGAGGTTTTTGTCCTTTAATCTCACTAATGCACGTCTTTATCCCAAAGCTAATAATGCTAGGTCTTATTAGCCAAAATTTTAGGTCCAAAATTAGCCAAAAGAGAACATCAAGAGAAGATACTGGGACATTATATCGTATAACATACAAGCGACATATATACAAAGAATCCTAACAGCCTCAAAAAAAGACATTCACCATAAATAGTCTGGCATACCTTAAGGCTTCCTCTTCACCTCCTCGAACTTTCCCCAATACAAGAACTTCATAAGGCTTTTTGTGTAAAGAATCCAAAGGCAACACAAATTCTCCAGCTTTAGTAATCTGACATAAAGGAGTTAAAAACTGGATATAAAAATCTTCCATTTTTTTTTTTAAACATTTTGATAAAAAGGAAGATACTGACGATATTATACCTTGCAAATACATAAGCACATAGTAATAAATAGACAAATGATAAGAATATGAAAAGCCATAGTGCAAGCCCCCTCAGCCATCAAGAAAGCAACAAAATAAACTGGGAACTTACTTTTACCCAGTGCCACTCAGCAAGTGTCTTCACAGACCAGTGAGGATAAAGTTCATCTTTAACAAAACGTAAATGCTTCTGTCTATTAGTCACCCATGTGACTACAAGACAACTTGGAGCAGCTAGTGCTGGTACAGGAAGCTGCTTGATTTGCCATGAATCCAAGTAGCTGTATCTATATGCCAGTAAAGTGAGAAAGCAAGTTAGAATACAATAAATACAAGAAAATGCAAAGTAACACAAATGGATAAAGAAGTTACAAAGCCAAGACGTTTCAAGAATTATGGCCTGACAACATGCGCTGTAAAAATAGATCAAGACTGACACCCAGTGGTGAAATGACAGATTTTGATAAAAAGTCATTAGTGTAGTTTTGCTAAGCAGAACCTATAACTACATATTTCTACTATTCCCTCAAATAAAGTATTACAAGTTGTGATTCTGAAGAAGTCCAAAAGCCCACATTTAACTTAAGAACTGTCATATGTAATTCAATACTGTCATCTTTATGCCAGAACAAAGCTATTCAGTGAAAAGCAGCTCCTTCATCAATGTAACATTATTCAGTTTTCATAATAAGCAATCTCTCTTTCAAATGAAAATGACAAGTGAGTCATTTACAAGTGCAAGGGCAATGCTAATTTGACTGGCAAGTTAAAGGTCATAAAAGAGTAATCACTTCTCCAATTATTTGCAGAAGGTATTCATTATTTTTATATTACCATACACAGTAAAAGTTCTCTAGGTTATTCAGGACAGTTCTGCATATTTTTGAACTAACTGTGTGCCGCATCGGTGAATACATTATGTTTTCCAGATTCTGTCCTGTTCTACCATCTAGCATCTCATGTTGCTATTCAACACTTTTAGTGAGTTGCAATTTGTGGAACATACACATTGCAGCATTAGAAACACTGGCACATTGCCTACTGGAACTGACAGGCAGCATCTGAGTATCAGTGATCCCTAATTTATAGCATCACAGAATGCCAGGTTGGAAGGGACCACTAGGATCATCTGGTCCAACCTTTTTAGGTGATACACAGTTTAGATGGCCAAGTATCCTGTTAAGCTGAGCCTTAAGTGTAGAGGAATCTACCACTTCCCTAGGGAAGATTATTCCAATGTTTAACTGTTCTCATAGTGAAAAATATTCTTCTGGAATCCAACTAGAATCTGCCCAGAAGCAACTTACATCCGTTATCATAGAATAGTTTGGGTTAAAGGGACCTTACGATCATTTAGTTCTATCCCACTAGATCAGGCTGCCCAAGATCCTATCCAGCCTGGCCTGGAACACCTCCAGGTGTGGAGCAGCCACAGCTTCCCTGGGCAACCTGTGCCAGTGGTTTTTCCATGTGACTCCCTGTAGAAATGGAGTCTCCCTCCCCTTGACAGAGACCCTTTATGTACTGGTACACGGAAATAAGCTCTCTCCTATGCCTTCTCCTTTCAAGGCTGAACAAACCCTGTTTTCTCAGCTATTTAAAGCAACAGTGAGAACAAGAGTGAGAAACAGGTAACAATGCTAAAATCCAAAACAGCCTGGGCTAATCTGCCTAGAGGAAACAAGATTCACAACCCAAATGTGTAACGCTTAATGAAGATTAGCCATTAACAAGGTAACAGCAGAGATAGAAAATAAAGGCAAAAAATGGAAGAGCTAAGAGAGAGAGGGTCTTGCTGGCTAATTCACCCTTGTGAGTAACTACAGTTTTTAGTAACTTATTAAGAAATACCTCAATGAGCTTAGCTCTGGGTTTCTAGAGGGCTTCCAAAGTAAAATCTACTAACTGGTCTTTGCATCTTAATATTATGTATACATAGCAAGCTTCAGAAGCTACAGTAGACATTATTCCAGAAGTTACAGGGCTATATTTCCTGTCTGCCCTTCTTTCACGCAGATACAATTCTATGGTAATCAAGAGAGCTTCACTGGCATAAGCCTGATGTTACTCAGTGGAGAAGCCCATAAAATTTTAAGTTAATGACTTCATAAACAAAAGTACTCAAAGTTCTTATTGCAATTGAGGACTTTACTGCTGCATTATCACTTTCTCTCTTCTACCAATCAGACTGAAGCTCAAACTACAGCTCAAATTAAAAAAAATGAAAAACCTACACCTTCTAAATTGAACCTCAGACCTGGAAATACTTCATCTATCTAGCTTTATGCCTGCTAACACAACCCTATTAATTCCAAACTAAAATCTATGTGATCTTGGCCTTACAAAACAGCCAACTCCAGGCTTTCCTTTTAAGTCTCAAGGACTAACATTCTCTCACGAGCTTGGTAATTTAAGAACTACTCTTTCAAATATTTTCTGTGCACATTATCCAAGCCATTTCAGTGAAATCCCTGAGACATTTCCTGACTTGAAGGTAAGCATGTGCCAAAATATTTGCTAGCTTAAGCTACGGTCTATTGGCCTTGGATTGAATCTGCATATTAAAATGTTAATTAACCTTTGTAAGTTAAGATGATGAAGTTTGTTTGATTTTACTATTAAATTTACCTGTTACTCCTTTTAACAGACTTATTCTCCCATGGTGGATCAATCACAATTACATCATATTTTTTCTTGTCTGGTAAGTGAAATTACAAAAAAAAAAAAAAAAAAAGACACCAGTAAATAAGCTTTAAAATAAATCTACTAATTAAAACTGATAAAGGCTTAGCTACCCACATCCAGACAACATTTAGAGAGCCAGTTATGCAGCCAAATCATAATTGTCTTCAGTTCTTTTCAATTAAGAAGCTAAAAGGCTTCTAGCATGCTTGTTTTAATTTAGATAATTATATAATTCTAAGACTTTTAGATTGATTACCTAAGGAGAGGATGTTTATGTGTCAGATTACTCCAAGAAATTTTGAACCTCCTGTGGATGTTCAGAGAGGAAACTTTAGCAGAGCACAAGTATCAAAGATGAAAAATTCTCCAAGTTTCCTAGCAGTAGCTATGTAATAAGACACTTAGCTGAGCAAAAGGCTACAGCCCTGAACACAAGATTCCTGTCCTGTTTATCTTTCAGCAGGCCAACTAGGACATGCAGAGCTCCAAACCAGCCCTGAAAAATTGCATTTTGCAGTACTAGAGGTGAGGAGAGACAGACAGCTAAATCCAATGTGTGAAATGTAAATTAATGGACAAGAGTAAGAGAACCAACAGAGTTTTCATGGGAGAAACTGAGTTTACTGTTTACTGTTCTTGGAGAACATAAAACACACACACACACACACACACAAAAAGCTCTGCAATTTTATTCCTTCCACAGAATATACTTGTTCCTTCACTGAATCTGATGCTGGTTATTTAAGAGCTAATAAGAACAATCTAAAATTTAGCATCCATTAAATGTGCTTTCTTATTCCTTTATTAACATTGGAGATGTTACCCTAAAAGCAATTTCTTGCTACCAGCAAGAAAAAGTATTTAAAAAGTATTTAAAAAGTATTTAAAAAGTATTTTCAGTAATTTCTTGGGTTGCCCCCTAACCCTCTGGGAGGATCCAAACTTGCTACCTGCACAGCTGAAAGTGACCTCCTTTTGTAAAGCTGAAAAAAGTAACTGGCTAAAACACAGACTTCCGATATAAAAATCAGTATTTGGATAACAAGATTCTCCTGCATGTTTCTTGATTAAAAAAAACAGTGAACATCCAATTAGAAGGGAGAAAAAAAAGGTAACTAACAAATCTGAAATTACTGATTAGTGTCAGAGCAGCAACCCCCAGCTCTTGCAATCTGTATTACAAGACTATCCATCAAAGCTTAGCTGCTGCTAATAATAAGAACAGGTTTACGGTTGGACTCTATGATTTTAAAGGTCTTTTCCAACCCAAAGAATTCTGTGATTCTGTAAATAATGATGATGATGATCAAACTGAACGCTAATGGAGTGGTGAAGTACAGTGAAGCCTGTCACATGTCATCAGCTTAAAACTTTCTGCATTGCCCATTAAGGCCGCGGACACTGGCTTGAATAGATTTTGATTTACTTCTACAGCAGTTAATTATAAAATCTTACCACTTCCCTATCTCTGATTTTGGCTTAAGCCAATACTCTCAGCTGTGAAATGCAGCAGTTGAGAAGTCAACTCACATTTGCTGCTCATGGTCTTATTAAAACGGAATATGCTCAGCAACTGCCATATTTTGGGTTTCACGTAAAATGCTGTGGCAGAGATTTTTAAAGAAGTCTCCTGGAGATGGGTATTGCCCCATGACGTGAGCTCCTAACTGCTCAAAATTCCTTTGAAAACCCTCAACTATTTCCACAAATTTAGAAATACAACTTTGAAAGCTTGCAGCACCATTTCCTATCAGCATAACGCTGTATGTTAAAATCTGTTCATTGAGTCCTTAGTGATTTTGACATTAAATGCCCTTGTCAGACAGGAGAGAAGCGGTAGATTCTAATGCTTAAAGATACTTACAGTTCAGCAGGGGCTGTAAACATGAAATATCAGATAAAAGGAAACTGCTTTTTGGTGGCACCAAGTACTTCTGCCCCATTAACACAACTATCTTTGCAGAGTTTGAGCTGTTTTCTGTAACACATGAAAGCAGGTCCTGCTCTGGAATGGAGGTTTCATCATCTAGCACATGTACAGCTGCATGGTAACTTTCATTCACAGCTGGAAACTGCTTGGCCATTTCACATAATTCAGCCAACCCACATCCAATATGTCCAGGAACACCATTCTTCCTGCAATCGAGTTCTGCAGTAGTGGAGTGAAGAAAACCACTTTTGAGTCCTTCTTGGACTAAATGCAAAGTTCCTTCCCAAATGAGCTTCCTGATCTGTGTGGTCATAAAGAAACAAGGAAAAAAAAAAATATTTTCCAAGTATCTACTTTACTAGGGAATACAATAGAAATCAAAACATTCTGAATCTGTAGAGTGGGAAAAGGATCCTTGCCAAATGAAATCATTGTCTCAAAAGCTACAAGGGCATAATAATATTCACCAAAAATCACCTGAAGTTACAAAGGCCTCCGAGACATCAAACTTCTTATCTTCATTTCTTTCCATATTCCTGTTGTTCAATGATTTTATTTTAGCTGAACAGTTTTCATATTAATAAACCTCTGTTTGATGCTGAACCTCAAAGTTCTCTTCTTTAAGGCAATTCTGCACATGCATAACTTATTCACAACAATAATTACAGGACCTCTACACTGCATCACAGCAAACTGTGCATATTTACTACAAGATTGTTGCCATGTAAAAGAAAAAGGTAGTAATTTAAATATAGTCCAAGAGGAAAGGAATTAAACAAAAAGCCCAATATGACCAACAGCTTCATCAGAGGAAATAAAGCAAGCATAGGTCCTAGTTCAGGTTCACATCACTATTTAAAAAAGCAGTAAGGATACAAGGTCCAACTCAAAAAAAAAAAAAAAACCCAAAAACGAGACTGTGCCTGTAACTCTTTTTATTTAACAAATTAACATCAACTACGATCCTCTTCAAAATAGTTTCCTTCTGAGTTTACATGAAGCTACATATAATGCTGTCACAATTTAATTATCTGCAGATAATCTTCTGAAAGGTTGTTGAGGATCTCCATTTTTTTCGCTTTCACATCTTCCACCGACAATAATGGGTTCCATTGAGCATAGCTTTGATCTTTGGGAAGGGGGAATTATTAGCTGAAAATTCCTTCACAGAAAGCATTGTGGGCTGGTGCATTGTGTTCGTGTTAACTTGCTATTTACTCTTGCACATCAACATTTTCTGACCAAGGCTAAGAAAACACGTGCCCACTTGTACTGAATGAAGCAACTGAGCTGAGCCTTGCCTCACTGTGATGGGTTAGAACATGTTCTATAACCACCTCTGTGTACTCCCTTCCCCCTCCCAGTTCCTGATCTATCGGGCTAGTCATAAGTTTCTTTGCGTCAGACCTCATACATTATTCACAGATTACATTTCTAGGATTTACGAACACGCTTCAGTATAGTTCAGTTGTAACTTCACCAATACGCGACTAACACAAGCCTAAATAGGTACTTGCACTCCCAATTCATTCATGATGCTTCAGTACGGCAATGTAAAACATTAGAGGCAATTCATTCCTATTAGCAGAAGCAAGACATCTTAGAGCATATTTGGTGAAAGAAGCTTTGAATATCTTCAGCACAGTGTCCTGACATACTAAAAGATGAGTTGATCTTCAGAACAGATTAACCTGTTCTTATCAAATCAGCCACTTCCTGTTGAACTAATATTCAACTCATTGCATGCTCAGTTATCTGTAACACTAAAAGAGATTTTGTGAATGCAGCTTCCAGCTCTTTGAAATGTTCTAACTGCAGTTTAACGTCTAGTTTGTTTCACATAAGTATTCTCTGTAAGCACTTACTCATTTAAGAGCTGTAGAGGTGGCGTTCCCATTAATGGAACAAGCTACATGAACAGAGTTTGTTTAAAACCATATCTTACTCTCTATACAAGCCCAAAATCAGGTACCATGCACTTGCACAATAAATTTTTTGTTTGGATTTACCTTTGAATGGTATTCTAAAGCATCCAGCTCACCTTGGTTCAATACACATTTCCTTTTACGTTTCTGCAGAATGAGCAAACAGGGAAAAAAAAAAGTCTGTTTTACTCCTTGATGAAAAAATAAATTATCAAATATAACTGAATTACAAATTAACTCTTTTAAAAGCAGAAGAAACTTTCCAACTACTTTTTTTCTCTACCACAGTTTAAGCACAATAAGCAAAAAGGCGATCTCAAAATATCTAGGCTGCTATAGGCGTACTCAAGGTACATAAACTTAAAGCTGGGACCTGAAGGTACCTAGTGCATACCCCAGTTCGTGTTCATGCCTCCTTTAGGCCCATACTGGAAGGTATTTGTTCAGCTGCCAAGTGCCATTTACCAATAACAGGAGAAAATTAGCCAGGTCTCCATGATGACATTTGTTGGTTTAAACCCGCAACTCTTATTTTTTTGGTCCATAAGGAACAGTACTGAACAATCTACATATTGAAAACAAATTCATACTGTCCTTCCTTCCTTGTTAATCTACACAATCTTGACAGCTACCACAGTTTCAGCTTCAGTACCAGACCACAACTAACATCCACCAGAAGATGAGTAATCCATTGCTTTTGAGTCACAGGATGCACATAACTGATGTAAGGGACACACAAATACCCTCATGAATGTTTACATTTCCATACAACTAGAAATCTATTGTGATAAATTTCTGCTTTCCTGCATAACCTTAGAAACTGAAATATGCAAGACAACCTTAGGCGGTTAGGAAACTGAAATGTGCAAGACAATGTTAGGAGATTACTGTAACATACAATATTACAGAGAACATACCTTCTTACCAACAGCCACAGAATCTCTGATGCCACTCTTGGTTCCTTCTTGGTGTTCCTCTCTCTTGCTGTCAGCCTTTATTTCTGTGAGACACATCTCAGGGCATCCCTGCCACACCTGCTTCTCAGGAGCTGCAGCTATATAGGGCTTATAAATGTCAAAGAACTCCTCTCGAAAGACATATCTCATCTTTGCTCTTTTACCTTCCATTTCAATTTCATCTCCAGGATCAGGAATGGGACCATCTCTTGATGGAGAGGCAGCAGAAAAGTTAGAGGTAGCGTGACAGTCTCCAGTAGATATGACAGAACGATTGGGAATGACACTACCAGGGTATGCAAAGGAGTCACAGATTTCATAACCACAGTGGTTGATGAACGAGAGATGATCCACGAGCCAGCCTGATGTCAGCCGATGTACCACGGACATCACAGCTCCACTTTTCCAGAAGAAAAAAACAACTCCCTGAAACCATAGCCGGCAATCATACGTAATTCCTGGAGCAAAGTCCTCCTGGGGGAAATTTTTGAAGAGTTCATCTTTCAAAATCACAACCGTCAGCTATCTTCTGAAAGACATTTCCATGTCTGTCATACAGCACACACTGCAGACACTCCTGACTTGTGCTGTTTTCCCAATTACGGCTTCTATTTCATCCCTATTTCACTTTTTTACAGTAAGCAAGTTTTAAATAAGTTTCTATATACAGTATAGACTTAAGAAAATAAGTGAACTTCCCTCTAGTAGAACAAACAACAACACAGAAGTTGTTTGCAACCATGTCTTGCATTAAATACATGCCCGCAGTCAGGTACTGTGCATTTGCAAGACCAGTTTTGTTCAGACTTACCTTTGAATGGTATTCTAAGTCATCCAGCTCACCTTGGTCGCTACACGTTTCTTTTTACATTTCTGAAGAATGAACAAATGGGAGGAAAAAATCCACATTACTCCACAATGAAAAGAGGTAAAAAACAAATAATCAAACAGACCTGAATTACAAAGCAACACTTTTAAATTTAAAAGGAAAACCAACACAGCAGTCAGTACAAGATTATAGAGCTGCTGGGGCAGGTCTAGAGGAGGGCCATAAATATGATGAGAGAGCTGGAGCATCTCTCCTACAATGTCAGGCTGAGAGAGTTGGGGTTGTTCGGCCTGGAGAAGCAAAGGCTCAGAGACCTTCTAGTAACCTTCCACTACATAAAGGGGACTACAGAAAAGCTAGGGGAAAGCTCTTGTATCAGGGACTGCAGTGACAAGAGTGGCAACAGCTGTAAACTAAGGGAGGATAGACTGAGACTGGATGTAAGGAACAAGTTTTTTTTTTATATAATGAGGGCAATGAAATACTGGCACAGGTCACCCAGGAAGATCGTGATGGTCCCAAACCTAGAAACATTCAAGGCCAGGTTGGATGCAGCTCTGAGCAAGCCAATATAGTTAATGAGGTTCCTGCTCGTGCAGGGCAGTTGAACTGGACGACCTGTAAAGGTCCCTTCCAACGCAAATCATTCCACGATCCTACGCTACGAACCCACGGTTCCGCGCGGCAGCGCCCAGGCGTGGTCTCACACGCAGAGAAGCTCGGGTCTGCCCCGTATCCCTGCACACCGAAGACGAGCAGCACGGCGGTCCCAAGCCCTTAGGGGGCGGACAGCGAGAGGGCTGCTCTCCGTCCACTATCCCTGCCACTCGCCACAGCGCGGCAGCGCCTCGCACGCTTAAAGCCCAGGAGCCTCCAGCGCCGCCATCTTATCGTACGGCACGATCTCCACCTCCCCATCCCCACGAGTACTTCCGCGTGCGTAAGGCGGTTCGTGGGTAAGCGACCGGCGCTTCGGACACTCACAAGCGCCGGTCCGCCTCGCCACGGGCGCCGCCATCTTGTTGTACGGCACAACCCTCCCTCCTTCCACGAGAACTTCCGGAGGGATCAGGCGGTTGGTGAGCGAGCGGCCAGGCAATCGGAAGTGACGACGCTCACCGCACGCCCCTTCCCGCCTCAGCCTGTCTCCTGCGCTAATTACGCGATGACGTCTGCGCGGCGTCACGTGAGCGGAGCGCGGATTTGAAACGGGGAAGAAGGCAGCGGCGCTGTTAACGGTAGCGGCGGGGCGGGGGGGGCGGTACGGGGAGAGGGCCTTTAGCGGGGAGAGGGCCTTTAGCGGGGAGAGGGCCTTTAGCGGGGAGAGGGCCTTTAGCGGGGTGCTGGTGCTGGTGCTGGTGCTGGTGCTGGTGCTGGTGCTGGTGCTGGTGCTGGTGCTGGTGCTGGTGCTGGTGCTGGTGCTGGTGCTGGTGCTGGTGCTGGTGGCCTGTGTGTGTGTGCGTGTGTGCGCGCGCGCGCGCGCATGTGATACCAAAAATTCTGGCAAATAAACACTATTATACTCATTTTGGAGTTATAGAAAGCAAACACCCTTTAATTGGGCCTGGGCAACACGAGGGAGTGATCTCCATCAATCATGTGCAGCAAGACGAGCTGGGTACAGGATGTATTTTCCCCTTAGATGTATAAATTTTCCTAGAAATTTTATACATATTCTACTAATTTTCAAGGACTAATGTTTTCATGGAACTTAACAACAGTCAAAACTTACCAGTTTGGAGCTGGCTCCAGCTCTTTGCCAGACCTTGCATTTGAGTTAGGGAGAAAACTTGAAACAGAGGTGATTGCAGAAGAAAACACATCTATTCAGCACATATACTTTACACAAGATGTTATCTTCAAAGAATAAACAGTGTCTGGAAAAAAAAAAAGCTGTCTAAACCAAACAGTGCTACCAAGCTAGACATTCTGTCTAACTTTCAAAAAATACACTTTGGCTTAAATATTTCACTTTTTGTAATAGCAACTACATCTTATATCAAGGGAGGGGGGTGCTCTGTGTGGTGGGGTGTACCTGTTGGCACCACACTGCCCCACCAGCCCTGGGGAGCCCTTACTTTTCCACTATGCGAAAGCCCTTTTTCTGCTGCCGTTTTGACTCCAGCAAGATCCACTCTTGAACTTGTCATTTGGTAATTTATGGAAATGGTTTACTCTGTGTGCAGTGGATCTCTGGAAAAATAATGGAAGAATGCAGCTTCTTCCCCAGAGAAAATGAGGTCATGGATAAAATGTCCTGTGACGCAGCGCTAAGATAAGCTTCTGTCATGGCTTGCTCGAAGTGTGATCATGAAATATAACTTATGTTGCGAATGTGTTTTGGTAATGTCTGTAATGAAGGTTTTTCAGTTAGTAATAAGTCAGTCACTCGAGCCCACCCTTCAAACAAAGTATATCTGCTGTAGAGGGCAAATGTTGGCTTTCTTTGCAGAGTTAATTCTATTCACCTCAAAAATCCTACTCAATGCCACTGTGGGGGACAGTTCAGTACTTCCAGTTTGATATATATTTTGTGTGTGTAGTCTGAAGATGGCCATGATATTATGTCAGAGTAAGTTTTCCAGTTATTGTGCTGTGATACTGTGCGATCGCTTGCAAAATTAATGAGCAGTCTCAGAAATAGTGGATAAGGAATAGATGCATAGTTAAAGTGCTAGAAATTAGTCATGTTACTGTGGTCCTCATCCCAGCTGACTGGAATGAAAACTTAATTAGATGTTTTCTTTTTGGATCCTGTAGGATGGAAATGATCAGATATAAATAAAGGCAAAATGTTAGATTTGGAACAAGCACTAGCATGTTCATCAGTAAAATAGTTGATTTGTAATGCTGTGGCTGCTACTATGTAGTTTTGGAGTCTGACAGGTAATTTATCTTTTTTTAAAGAACCCAGTTA
Source organism: Clamator glandarius (assembly GCA_033459285.1). Taxonomy (NCBI): domain Eukaryota; kingdom Metazoa; phylum Chordata; class Aves; order Cuculiformes; family Cuculidae; genus Clamator; species Clamator glandarius. Next base: position 172,762 of record JAUNZM010000070.1, read on the forward strand.
TACTGGGAACTATCTCTCACAAAGTATCACTATCTCTCTGTCTGAAGTACTGTTTGACTTGCTTATTCTGACCCCTTAGGAACTCACTGTAGTGTTTAAAAAGGAAATAATCCTAGATCCTGGGTTTTCCAATAGTGACAGACTGTAATTTACAGTTTAGTCACAATGAGACGAAGCTCAATTATTCCTGGAAGCAGTGGTCGGCAATCTTTGATGGCACTGAGAGTACAGGACAACAACAAGATGGGTCTTCAAACACCTCAAATGTAAGTGTTGCTAATCATTTTGCTAAGAATAGGTGTATAAAACTAACTGAAGAGATTTACTGTAGTGTGTTAGAGTGTGTGAGTAGCAACTAAAATAGAAAAAATGGGACCAGTGAGAAGAAAACTTCCTGCAGCCAAGAATATTTGCTTAAGTGCTCCAGTTTTGCAAAAAACTTTCTTTAATCTATTTGTATACCTATCACATATTTCAGGTTGTAATGCTGATGTATTTCGTAGGGCCTGGCTGGGTGCATGTGTGTATAAATTGTATACCCATAAAGCTTCTCACAGAAGTGGTTTTGATAATGGATAGAAAATGCATTAAAATCATTTGACTTTTCTAAGATGCTACTGTACTAAAGATGCTTAGGCTTATATATATGTTTTTATAGTTTTCTTAAATGAGCAAATAATGAATTGAATCTTTATCCCAATCCCTCAGGAAGGACAGAGGTACATTTGGGAAGCTGAGTATGAGCAAACCTACATCTGGAACTTCGGAAAGAAAAGTTAGCTTTTTTGGGAAGAGGTATTGATTGCTTTAGATCTCTGTACTGTAAATTAAACAATAACAGTCCCACATAATTTGGCTTAGACATTGAGGGAGTTCTTTATATGTATTGTCACGAGAACTGTATTTAATTTTTGCTCTTAGAACTAGTGGGGCCGGAAGTTCACGCAACAGTCAGTACGGTGTGTTTGGTACAGAAAAGATCAAGGATCCCAGGCCACTTCATGACAAGGCATTCATCCAACAATGTATCAAGCAGCTTTGTGAGGTAACTTATTAATTTATAATAAGTTCATTATTAGACACAAAAGATACTAATCAAAATATTTCTTTTTTCGTGGTTTCAACTTTAGATTTTATTTAGTGACTAATATGACATGTTTCTTTTTCTCAGTTTCTTGTTGAGAATGGTTACGCCCATAATGTTTCTGTGAAATCACTGCAGTCTCCATCAGTTAAGGACTTTTTAAAAATCTTCACTTTTATCTATGGATTTCTATGTCCTTCTTATGAACTGCCTGACTCAAAATTTGAAGAGGAAATTCCCAGAGTTTTTAAAGAGCTTGGGTAAGATCATTATAATTAGTCTGTTGTGCTAAATAGATATGATACAGCTAGAAATTTTGAAGCTAAGGATTCTACTAGATACAGCTAGGGAAAACAGATTTATTCTTTATTCAGGTGACACACTGAATCTACAATGTTATGATTATTGGATTCACAGAATATTCTGGTTCATTCTGTTAAAATCCAAGAACTAAGAAACTATTTCAGAATATTGGATCCAGTTCATTTAGTCAAAAGTTATTCTTCCTGTAATTTCTGTCATTCTGCTTTCAAAACAGGGTGGAAATATCAAAAATGACCACTGAGGTGAAAAAACCCACTAAGCAACTGGCTTCTCAAAAAAAAGTGAAGTGTATTTTTCTTCTTTAGGTTTGAGCCCACATTGCTGTCAAAGCACCAGGGCTCATTAAATGTAGGCATAAGTCTGTTCCATTCACAATTCAATATTTTAATAAAATTTTGGTTTATTTATTGTTTTGACGCTTGAATCTGCTGACCTAGCTGAAATGTTGAAAAGGAGTTGTGCTCAAGAGGCTTTACTCAACTGTGCCATGAGTGTAATCCTGGATAAAATGACTTATTTTGAGAACTCAAGAATTCTCTTCGAATTGTCTTTTGAGAATTAGAAAATGGACCTAAATAATTTTTAAGAAGTTCTCAGGCTGAATGGCTTATGAGTGGTTATTTAGAACTGTCAATTTATCAGTAGCTTCTTGACCTACATTCTTAAATTAACTTTAGGCAGCTATCAGTCTAAAGATGGAATAAAACGTGCACTTCTGTGTTCCTTGATTTGTAGAAGTCTTTAAGAGGATGCTGTAATTAGCAGTATAGCCTTTTGTTTTCCATATCTATAGGTAGTATTAGTACTTCGATATGCAGCTGTTCAGAAATACAGCATGACATTAAGCTGATTGTCAGCTGCTTTTCTATTTTCAAAGTGCATTTAACACAAGAAGCAATAATCTTTCAATAATTGAATAAAATAGGGCTCGAAGAACTCAGTCTATCTGCCTTGATGTACAGTATAAAGTACAATAGAGTTTGTTCTTCCTTCTTTGCCTTGATGTACATGTAAAATTTGCTGCTCGTTTTGTTTCCATCACTGTTTGTCACAGCTATTTTTTTTTTTGCCTTGTAGGTACCCCTTCCCTTTGTCAAAAAGCTCCATGTACACAGTGGGAGCACCCCATACATGGCCTCAGATTGTGACAGCTTTGGTTTGGTTGATTGATTGTGTCAAGGTACATTGGTCTTTAAGCCAAATATTTCCGCTTTTCAGGCTAGAATGTTAGCTTCAATACAGATCTCTTACATGCTTTCTAAAAATCTTTGTTTGAAATTTGTGTAAAGAAAAAGCTAGGTATTCTTACCTGCCATCTGAGCTAGCCTTTAGGCTTACTCTTGCTAGCTTTTAAACTGAGTTTTTAATGTTAAATTATGATAATACTTAATTTAACTGTGTGCACTGCATAAAGTTGTGTAAGAAAACAGGGGAAAATATTACTTACATATACATAAAACTGTGAAAGTTAATGGGTATAATCATGTATCTTCAGCACAGATCTTGTGACGTCTGCCATCTCCTATATTTGAAGTCTAAGGCTGGAATTTTCAATAACAATTATTGATGAGAATGGGGTGTTTCAGTGGGGATTTTTGTTTGTTTTTTTAATAGTAGTAACTCTGCTGCTGCTAGCTCAGGTCTGAGCAAAGTTTGGGATCTGTGACAGAAGTTCCCCACTGCAGAATTGGGTACACCTGAAAATCTATCCTTTATGTTGAAAAGACACATTTGGCTTATCAAGGCAATTTGGCAGTGTTGAGTGTCCAGCTAATGTCTCTTCATCTGCTCTTTTAGTCAATTAAATACAGCCTCCTTACTCTGATGTAATTAGTCACATTCTGAAACAGAACTGTTGCGCTCTGCTTGCTGAAATCTGCTTCTTATAATGAACATGAAACAAATATGAAAACAAATGGGGTACTTCATGCTTGCTCTTTGTATGTGCATGTGTGCCTTTCAGTTATATGCTGCCACGAGGGAAAATGCACCATCATTTGATGATGGACAGAACTGGGGAGGAGAGACAGATGATGGAATTGTACATAACAAGGTACCGTAAAAAATGAATTATCAGATTTGTTTAACTGAGTTTTGTCACATGCTGTAACACCACAATTTAAATATATAATACAAAAATTGTAACTGCATTTATATATTCTACTCAGTTTTTTATTCAGAGTTCTCTAGGAAGTATGGCAACTTATAAAAAGGTCCATCAACAGGTTTCCTCAGCAGGCATCACAGCCAGTCTGTTGGAGGAGACTGGATATTGAGTTAAAATGTCTTATTCTCTAAGCTGCTACTGTTTCTATTCTCTTTTGTGGAGAAAGGGAGTCATTAAACTGTTTGTTTATTGGTTTAGTAGGATCTGGAGTGTGTTTGTCTTTTGTACTTGAGTCTTCGAAGGTTAACAGCAGTAAAGGGTAAAGACAGTGACTTAATTATAAGTGTGGTGGCTCCTGCTGATATCTACTCAGTTTAGTTTACCATTTAAAAATTGGTCATAATGTTTAATTTCCTAGCTACAAAATAGGTGGCAATATAATTCAGGCAGTTAAAAACCCAGCAGCTTGCTTTCTGATTTGTCATAGATTATTAGTTTTATTCAGATATAACTCAGTGTTAAGTCACAGCAAATGTTTGGAAAGGGTTGTATGATGTTCCAGAATATTTAATGAAAAAAATGCAAAAATAAAATTAAATTAGAATTTTGGACTAAGGTTACAAACCTGGCATCCAACAAGTAAATGTGCCTTTAAACTAAATGAGTACTTATTAACAGATATATATGTTAAAACAAAATTTACAATACTGGTGTAATTGCTTCTGAAAGATCTATAATTTAAACCGGTAAATTGGTTTGTGGGAACCTTTCTTTAATTCTAGATCAATTCTCTGACATCTGCACATCTAAAGTATAGTAGTCATATTTACTGAAGAGGTCTGTCAGACAGACCTGCAGTTTCCATAAGCTAGCCTGAGAGGATCATAAGCTTTAATATAATAAGTTCTTAAATATTGTATCTACTATCCTTGTCAGTTATTGCAGAAAAATGTATAAAGTGTTTTCAGAACTTTCTTAATGTGAATTCTAGATACCTTCTTCTGCCTGGATATAATCTGTTAATATTCTATGTTTAAAGCATGGAAAAAAGTTGGTTTTTACATCAGTGCAGTCAAACCAGTGAAAGATATTTTTTATGTTTGCTTAATTCCATTGGTTGAGTAGATTTAGATTATCTTGATATTTTACAGCCCTTTGAATCAGTAAAATGTAAGCTTTTTAATTGTTTTCAGCTTTTCACAGAGTACACTGTAAAGTGCTATGATCACTTCATGAAAGGGAGAGATACTTTTGAAGAATTAGATGCAGAAGTGCAGTCAAAATTAAGTAAGTTTTCATGTTTTAATGAAGTTTTGAATCGTGTTACTGGTTTCTTTCCTCCTAGCATCAGTATTGCCCAGTTTACAAGTGAAAGGGATCTAAGGTGATGGAATAGAAAAATGGGTCATTCTTTGCTGTCAGTTGTCCCCGTGTAACTGTATCATTTTCAATGGCTTTGTAACAGAAAAGCTGTATACAGTTCCTCAGGCACAAAATCCATCTATGCAAATAACTCCTGGTTTTGTCTGACGAAGTTAACAATTAAACAAAGAAAAATATTACCAGAGGATGCACATCTGATAAGAAAGTAAGTCCAGCTTCTAACAGCTCTGAAAATGGTCTGCAAGAGTACCAAACTCTATTTTGAAGGTGTGCACCTGTGTTTGTCTTCAGGGAGATGGAAATTTTTTTTTTTTGGCTTATTCATTTCATCACCTACAGAAATACAAGCAGAATATAAGAACAAAGAGGAAAGCAGTTTTGTGCTCTCCTATGAAAAGCCAGACTAAGGATGCATCCATTGCAAGCTGGAGCTATTGGCTTGAGAAGAAATACGAGCTACCAGAATGCTACTAGAATGCTTCTAGATATTAGTAGGAAAAAGTAATCATGCCGTTGTTTAGCAAAGACCAAGGGAAGTAAATGAAAAGATGGCTCAAGAGGCAAGGAAATAGGTAGATGAGAAAAGAGTATACAAATCAGACGACCTTGGTAAACCTGAACAGATGAAACTTATCTAACAACCACTATCCTGTAGTGTGGCCTGTATGAGAGTTTGGAAACTGACATCACAGAAGTAATTTTGAGCACATTTATGAAATGACTGAAAATCTCGTTTCTTTTTTTTGTTTATTTTGGGGGTTTTTTGTCTAATTGCTTTGAAATGAAATGGGATTTTTTTTGGTGGGTTTGTTGGGTTTTTGAGTTTTTAGTTTAAAATAATTGCCTAGATAATAGCTGTTTTACTGTGCTGGAACACATTAAGCACAGATATTCAGATTAGGTGATGATATTCAGTGAGATTAACCTGTAACCACACACACCTTGTCTTTGTTTTCCCCTCAGAGGATTTATTCAAAATAGATGAATTCCAGATAGAAGGTTTAGTAGCTGACAACAAAAGACTTCATGAAGAGATTGCAAGACTAGAAAAAGAAAAGGAAAATGAGCCGGTTAGTAAATTGTCTATGCTTATCTATATGGTGGAGTTGAATTTTTTACTATTGACCATTATTGTCATTATTAACCAAAGATACTAATGATACATTACAATAAATGGAAAATTATTTTCAGAGCTCTGTGAGATTTTATTTATACCAGGTTATTACAGACTCTATACTATTATAGTACATTTACTGTGGAGTCTTCAGTCACTCAGTCACTGTTTGATATTATGCAGGTAATAAAATATTTGAACTGCTTTTTTTTTTTTGAACTTCCACATTACTTCTTCCAAAAGCATTGGTATGAGAACTACTTGGGGCATGACAGCATATGATTCAGTGTTAATAACATACTTTAGGAAGAAATATTTTGTTTGAAAAGATTCTGCTTTTAATACCTCATGAGTTTAAAAATGGTTTAGTGGCTGTGCAGCTGTCAAACCGAGACTCCTGTCTATTGTGCAAAATGTGCTGCTTGCATTCCCAGCTTTCCTTGTCCTTAGTTTTATCTGCCCTTTGTGATCCTAGCCAAATCCTGGGCTGCATCAAAAGAAGCATAATCAGCAGCTTGAGGGAGATGATTCTGCCCCTCCATTCCACTCTGGTGAGATCCCACCTAGAGCAATGCATCTAGCTCGGGGGCCTCCAGCATAAGAAGGACATGGACTTGTTAGAATGAGTCCAGGCTGTGAAGGTGATCAGAGGGCTGGAACACCTCTCCTATAAAGACAGGCTGAGAGAGTTGAGGTCGTTTAGCCTGGAGAACCAAAGGGTCCAGCAAGACCTTACAGCAGCCTTCCAGTACCTAAATCAGGCTTCCAAGAAAGCTTGGAGAGGGGCTTTTAACAAGGGCATGCAGTTATAGGACAAGGGGTAACGGCTCTAAAATGAAAGAAAGTAGTTTTAAATTCAATATAAGGAAAAGGTTCTTTATTGTGAAGGTGATGAGGTACTGGAACAGGTTTTGTGCAGAGAAGTTGTGGATGCCTCCTTCCTGGAAGTGTTCAAGGCCAGGCTGGATGGGGCCTTGAGCAGCCTGGTCTAGTGGGAGGTGTCCCTGCCCACAATTGTGGGGTTGGAACTGGGTGATCTTTAAGGTCCTTTCCAAGCCAAACCACTCTAAGTTCTGAATTACCTGTAGTATCATAGAATCACTAGGTTGGAAAAGACCTTTGAGATCAACAAGCCCAACTGTACCTGTCCACTACTAAATCATATCACTGAGCTTTTCATCTACCTATCTTTTAAATACCTCCAGGGATGGTGACTCAGCCATCTCCCTGGGCAGCCTGTTCCAGTGCTTGAAATAACGCATTCGGTAAAGAAATTTTTCCTAATGTTCAATCTGAACCTCCCCTGGCACAACTTGAGGTCACAATGTAAGAACTCTCTTAATGCAATGCCTAATGGAAATCAAATACTACATGCTGAAACACAAGAATTATGGTCCAAACCACCTTTTCAGCCTTTTTTTGTTATTATTTTAAAGATGCTTAAATTGATTCAGCTCTCACAGGGATAAAAAATTTATTAAAGTTCTTTAATTTTATATTTATACAACTGAAGTTGACTAATTGTCCTGTCTGGAAAGCAAGATCATTTTTTTAGATTAATGTGGTAGTGGTTGATCATTCCATCCATTTACTAGGATCGTAGAGTAACACTGCGGAACCTGAAATCATCTCTTCAAGCAGATGTCCAGAAATACCAGGCTTATTTGACTAATCTGGAATCTCATATAACCATACTTGATCAAAAAATGGAAGGTGCAATTGAAGAAGTTCAGACAGCAGGTAAGAAAGCCTTGGTCACAAATGGAATAGTGAAATTAGAAATAACATTTAAAATAATTGTAATTCTTAGTTCAAGACAGAGTGAGATACTTAGTGTCTGATGTTGCTACAAATAAAATTTCCAGAATGGATTAGTAATAAAGAGAAATTTTTGTCTGCTAGCTGTTTGTAAACTTGAGTAAATAATATCTGTATTTCATTATTCTTAAAAATACAGAGAGCTCAGGTTTAACTATATAAGCTGATATTTTACGTCCGTGTTACAAATGTTTTGGGAATTTAGAAATGGAAGTAGAAGCAATGAAGCAGGAGAATGCCCGGCTCCAGCACATCTTTGATAACCAGAAATACTCAGTTGCGGACATTGAGAGAATAAATCATGAGAGGAATGAATTGCAGCAAACCATTAACAAGCTGACTAAGGAAGTGGAAGCAGAAGAACATCTGCTGTGGAATGAAGAGATAAAATATGCTAGGAATAAAGAGGCGGTATGTGAAAACCCTACAACACTGGGAGGTCACTATCAGTTTTCATCATGCAAGCTTAGAACTTGGGCTATTTCCAACTTCTCTAAATCATCTAACAACTGCATAGATATGTCTTAACAGGCTACAGTGACAAGAACCTCTTCTGTTTACAGTCTCTCTGAAAAATGTTTGGAGTTGTTTCCCTTTTTCTCTTTTGATCATAATGGGAATGTATTCTTTTCATTCTTTATTGCATCATAAGGGGCATAGCTAGTCTGTGCACCACTGCCATCTCTCACTGCTACATAGTGTCTAGAGCTTTGATAGCATTAGCATGAATTCACTATGATAATTCAAGCAATTTCAGACTAATGTTAAGATTTCATAGCAAGGAAGTAATGCAGAACTAATGCTTTGAATCAATATCTGCATGCAATTAGTGGAGGTTCTAATATAGTTTAAGGGCCAAATTCAGTTCCCTCAAACAGAATGAAAAGATGTGGTCTTGTAAGTGCTGGGATTTAAAAGCTTCTGCTTTGCTGGAAGGAGAATTAAAAAAAAAGTTTCAAATATGTTTTGCATTTGGCAGGCTTACACTCGTATCAAGCACTTGGTATTAAATTTCTCATACTGTGCAAGTATGAGGCACATAAAACCGTAAAAAATAAGGTATTTGGTGTTTGCTTCTATGTGGCACTCAATGAGAAAATAGAGCATTTGATAATTTTCATCTAGAGATACGCTCTAGTTAAAGTTTCTTATTAGGATATGTGGCTATGTGGCAATTTCTTTCAAAACCAATGAAAGAAGGCCTATCAACACAATGAATTTTTATTGGTTTAGTCATTTGTATTATTTCCAAGCATATTTTTCCTTCCCTATCAACTAACCCTCAAAAACTTAAGGTAGGTAAACAAGTCATATGAGTAGGGAGAACCACAAGTGACACCATTTGGTCTCACCCATATGCATTGAGAAACTTGCGGAGCAAATCCTGAAAGTATTTAATCCAAACAATGCAAAATGCTGGACTGTTAGTGCATGCAGATCTTTCATACTGTGGCATGACTTGGAATCATGTTTGTACAGAGCAATGCAGAAAACTGTTTAAAGTATTATATGAATACTTTTTGCAAAGCTTATCACATGTAAAGCTCTTCACCTTTTCAAGCTTTTCATTTGTAAGCTCTTCACTTCATCGATTTTACCCTTTCCTCATCTGAACAGATTGAAATGCAACTGGCAGAATATCATAAACTGGCTCGAAAGTTGAAATTAATTCCAGTAAGTGCTGAGAATTCCAAAGGCCATGACTTCGAGATTCAGTTTAATCCTGAGGCAGGACCAAGTTGTCTAGTCAAATACAGAACTCAAATCAAGGTAAGTAGAGTCAATACCAAATGTTTCTGTTGCCACTCACTAAAAAAGGTGTTTCTTTGGAAATGTTGGGAAGGTCTCTTAACCTTCATGAAACTTCATTGAAAAGTTTGTGTGATGCATTGCCGTAACTACAGTACAGTTTAGGAAGGAAATTTGGTAGTGGGAGGGTACGGCTGCCTAAATAAAAATGGGAAAGATGTGCTGGGGTACATTCTAGCTCAAACTAACAAATTGCATTAGCCACATCTTGTATGTATATTACAGGCTCCCCTTATGGAGATCATAAACCAGACAGAGGAAGAAATTAGGAATGCTACTCAACGGAAAATGACTTTGGAAGAAACTTTGGAACAGGTGTGTTGGTTAATGAAGATTAGGACTAAGAAATCACAATGTTACTTGCTGGTCTCATTTGACCAAAATGCACCATACAGCCTACTATGAAGAAAGTTAATTCTGTCCCAGCCTGGTCCTGTTTAAATATTTCTGGTCTACCACATATTGTTTGTAATGGCATGAACTTATATGTTGGTATTTTTCTTGGATTATGTTTTCTTCATTGTTTTTTCATTCTAGGTAAATGTAATGGTAGTGGACAAGAAAAGCAGTGTGAAAATGCTGAAAGAAGAAGCTGAAAAGCTTGATGATCTTTACCATCAAAAGCTTAAGGTAGATGTTGAAGACTGGTTCTCCTTAATGATATCCTTATCCCTAATCCTTGTATTTATACATAAATTCTTGTGTTGCATTTTTGTTTGTTGGGACCTCTGCTCTTGCCTCCTACCATTCCTCTTGCAGGATTCTCTCATCCTTTTCAGATATATCTGAGTGCTACCTTAAGTGAGTCAGTTTCCACTTTCTTGTGAGATAATCTGCTATCACTTTAGCAGATCCTGTAAATAATAAGCCACTACAAGCAGTAATAAAAACAGCAGCAATCATCTCCTGACCTCAGAATGTCTCAAAGCATGTGCTTGGAATAGTTAACAATATCTGCCTTGTCTGTTTGGTTTTTATATAAAACATGCATTTACAGTTTTCAGTAAACATGTTTAATCACATTAAAAACTAATGAAAACATTGTTTGACTAAAAGCACATCAAATACTTTCAAGATGTAAAATTATTGCTTTCTTTTTCTTCCCCAGTGAGGGAGCAGTCCCTATCCTTTCCTTACCTCTAGTTTAGCAACAAAACATAGCCCTCTCAATTAACAACAAAGTGGCTGCTCTAGCTGCATGGTCTTGGTGAGTCTGTGATGCTCAGGATTAAAATGCTTTTTGAACTAAGCTACTGTTTAACATAGCCGCTAATTCAAATCCAAACTTTTGCGATATCACCATGAAACAGGCTTGTTTCATTGCTAATACCTGCTTAGGTGGCTGAAAGCAATTCATTTAGTTTCTTGTTTTCAGTCACCTGAAATTTAGTTTTTGATCTATGCTATTGCATATGGTTTTCTCTTAAGGTGAGCTCATAAAATACTCAATTGCAACTGGATGATTATAATAAGACAGTCTTGTAATTCCTTATGTAGTTTTTAAAATGCTACCCATAACATTTCAATATTTAAATTATCTTTGAAGGATGATATTTCATTAATTGACCAGAATTGCCTGTTCAGTTTATGGTGGAATTTAGTTTGGATTTGTGCATTTAATAGTGTTTAGTATAGTGTCAACAGTGTCATCCTCCTTAGAGAGATGATTACTTCTATTTTATATTCATGTTTCAAAACACAAAAGGGAAAAGCAATTTTTTTACTCAAATGTGATTTTATTTTTTAAACCTAGGAATAGTTGTTCATGATGTTCCTTTTCCAAGCTATTTAAAGTATGTAAATAAAACTTTTTAGATTAACTTTGAAGGGAAAAGAGCTGCAACACAGACCTTGAAATACGGTTAGAGAAATAAAGGGAAGGTTAGGTTGGTTTTGGGTGGAAGACAATACAGATAAAAACTCAAAACTTCAGGTTTGGGATAATGTCCTTAGGTTTTCTGGTTCAAAGTTTGGAGTTACTTGTGTGAATTCTGAACTCAAGTATCAAGAAATATAAAGGAAGGGAAAAAAATAATTATTTCCACATTATGCAGGTTATTTTTATTTACTTTTTTCCTCTTTCCTTATGTTTGCAGGAGGCAGAAGAGGAAGAGCAAAAATGTGCAAATGAACTGGATTTGTTAGAGAAGCATAAGCAATTACTTGAGAGTGGTGTCAATGAAGGTCTCAGTGAAGCCACAAATGAATTGCATGATCTTCAAAGACAGTAAGGCCCATAACTTCAAGTTGTTTGTGTAGATTATTTTGGTTTTATGTATTTTAAGGATAAAAACACTTTTTTGAATCCGAACTTAAAATTTTTTAGTGAGAAAGTATCCATCTCAGTATATTAATTTCACAAAATCACTGTTGAAAGATGTTTCTCCTCTACACTTAACATTTTGCCAGAATATTTGTCTGCTGCATGAGAACTCCCATTTTGCATGTAATTTTTTCCATATATACAGTTGTAGTAAGGAAATTTGTTTGTTTCCAAACCTATGTGACAACTGCATTTTACAGCTTGAAGTCTGGAAAGGGTATTCTACCTCTTTTCTGACTCTAAGGTATTTTTGTTTCTTACCAGTTAGCACAATACAGTCCTTTTTCTTCTGAGTACTAATATAAAAATCTAACTTGGTTTGAGTCAATACTAACGGGAAAAAAAATGGCTAAACATGACTATATATCAGACATGGTGAAGTGATTGTTTTAGAAGTCAGGAATTTTATAATTAGGGACTTGACTTTCTGATTGTCTTTTACTTTTTTAGATATCAAGTTGTTATACAAACAACAACAGAAGAGAGCAGAAAAGCTGGTGATAATTTGAATCGTCTTTTAGAAGTTATTGCTACTCATGTAGTATCTATAGAGGTGAGCTAAAATTTGATATTCAGAATTAAATCTTTCTAGAGACATTTGCAACTGCAGTTAAACACATGGAAATCAGAACTTCCTCTGTCCAATAAAGTATCAATTAATTAGGGCTACTGCATTGAGTCTGTGGATTCTAGTTAAATTTGCTGACAAAACCTTTGGTGTAAATAATCAGAATTGATCATTAAATTTAAGCAGTGACATGCTGTCATATTTAATCTGCTTCTGGTAGACACCTTTCAGAGAGCTGTTCGACAGAAATCACTTAAGCTGTATAATGAATGCTTAAAATGCTTTAGCAGATCTAGTACAATAGCAACTGCGATAGTTCTAATGAACTTTCTGTAACCCTTTTCTAGAAATATCTTGATGAACACAATCTGAAAATTGAGAGACACTATGAAGAATTCATGTCTGAAGATCTGTTGTCAACCTTGACTGGACTTCTAGACAGTTATAAAAAGAAGGCTGAAAGTCTGTAATTAGCAAAAAGGTGAACATGAAAATTTTGCATTTTTGAAGCTCCGGTATGATGCCTTCTAAAAGGATGGCTACTTCGTGTGTCTAGCAGTGAAACTGGTTTTTAAATTTAAGGAAATGCTTATGAAATTCCTTTGTTTTATTGGCACAAATACATTAAAGAGTTAAACAATATATGTGCATTTATTTAAAAAAGGCTTTGCTTACATTTCCTCCTTATAATATACATGATTTACAAGATGTGATTCCAAACATCTGTGACAATAAAAACAAGGAACAACTTAATTTACTTCTTTTCTTTATCATAAAATCATTTGTGCTCTTCTAGGAACATTAGTAAGACAAGTGTACAGTACAATCACAAGCCAGAGTGGACTTAAAGATGGAACCTCAAGTGACAGCACAAATGCAAAGGGTACTGACAATGTGAAATACTGCTGTGTTAAAATAACTAGTTGGTTTTGTGAACTTGCAAGACTGCTGAGAAAAGTGTTAGACTTTCCTTTCTGGAGTATAGTCTGTGAATTTCATAATATAGGTATGTACTTAGTGCACATGCCTGACAGTGCACATCCTTTTCCAAACCTTTCTTTTAGTAGCAAGACCAAATGTAAATGTATTTTGCTCTGCCGCTTGTTCAGTTATCTATGAAACTGCCCCCGCTTACATGAGTAAGCTTATTTTTTTTAATACAAACCTCTTTGAAAATATCAGTAGTAATTACACAGTAGTCTAGAGAAAGAGTCAGTTTGAAAACGAAGTTTTGTCTCTAACTGCTCATAGTCTGAGATGATGAAACCTCACTGTACTTCTTGAATGTGTGTACTGGAGATAGCTCTAAATAGGATGACGTGGATTCTGTCAGTATAGCTAATCAATTGCAGATTTGGCTAATGTCTGATACATCAAAATGGTCTCAAATTAGTCTACAGTCTTCTTGTTAGACCAGTAGGGCAGGCTTTATTTGATTTTTTTTTTTGATTCTTCAGGAAAGTAGCAGTAAAATTGGTGTACAGAGAGCTTCAGTCCAAATACATTGAAGAAAATGTAACCCCATCTCTTGAGTATGTACTTCTTTATTCAGTGCTATGTGGAAGCTGTGTCTTCCTACCTACTCTGTATATAACTTTGTGGTTTAAAAAAAAAAATCGGCCTTTATGTTTTGTTTAGTTTATGATGGTATTTCCTAATAAAAGTATTGGAGTGTTTTAAGAGTTCAGTGATAAATATCACTGATTCAAATCTACAGTGATATAAACAACTTTGCAGTCTGTCCAAAATTTTTTAGCAGCTGATAGCTAAAAGAAGTCACTCCTCAATTCTATATTTAGACAAAATATTTGAATGAAACACATTTCTAAGATATAAGACAAAACTTGAGTTGGACCATCTGAAGACCAACAGAAAAAAAAAGGAATTGTCTTTAATTATAGGCTATTTTTGTAGAGCATATATAAAACTCAGTTCTCCTTAATGTAGTGTGTGAATCTTCTGGCTCAGGTATTTTACTTCAGATATTATGATAATAATGGCATTACTTAAGCTTCTAACTATCTGTTGTTTTGTTGTACTTCTGAGGTTTAATATGACAGCTATAAAAGTTTTCTGACAGGTGGGTAGCGTTTCTGCTTTCTTCTTTCGTTTTACCTTTACAAACTCTTAGTTTTCTTCTGTAACAGCCTACTTCATACAAAATCTCAGTTTCTTCTCTTTAGAAGCTTTTTTCTTTTGTGATCTTTCTAATATTCTTTGTTATCTAAAGCAATATTCTTCTTATTAAGCAAAACTGTGAAACACAGAATAATCATGTTCCATTAAAATATGTGCTTATTTAGAGGCTGTGCTCTCTCTTGGCTGCCTGATACCCGTTTGTCTCTGTTTCTATAACTGATTGTTCTTGTGTTTGTTAGTATCTGTGGGGTCTTTGCTATGTGGAGTAGTCAGCTGACCGAGTAAACAAAAGCAAAATAAATGTAATTTCCAAGGACTAATACTAACACAGTGGTAATGGGTTAAACAATCAGTGTCATAATGACCTTCCTTCATGTGCTGGCAAATGTAATATCCTGAAATTAAAGTAGTCTGAGTAATAGAAAGTCCACATTTGTAATGTTGGTAATGTGTTTTTGTTATTGGGCTGAGCTATTGGACTGTCTGTCAGTTAAACTGAATTGACTTTTCAAAACCAGCTCAGGCTTTGATGTAGATTCTGTAAAACAGTATGGTGATTTTTATGTCATAATATAACATAGATTAATATCGGCCAATGTTTATTAGGTAAAATGTCCTCACATTTTAAAATTGAAGGAATTTTTCAGTATTTCTTGAACATGGCTCCTGTGTGATATTTGAAGTCATTTTTATTTCTATTCGCAAATATGGCTTTTAAATTTAGACAATAGACACTAGAACACAATTACTGATCTTGGTTTTGAGTTTGGTTCTTCTTCTTTTGTTTTTTGTTTTGGTTTTTTTTACCAGAATGTAAAGTCTTAATCAGAATGTACCACTAGCACCTTCACATTTCAGTAGTACAAGTTGTTCATAAATTTTTCAGCTCTGTATAGATACAGTGCCTCAGTTATTACTAGTGTATCTTTTGTACAGTTTACTTAATATGCCTTACGTTTGTGTTTTTATGCTCAATAAAATGTCTCAAATCTGTTTCTAGATTCTTACTGCAATTATAGAAACATGATATAAAAAGCATTTTTAATTTGATTTTCCTGGAGGAACTAGGTAATTAATAATTCTTTTAGCAGCAGATACTAACTCCCTGACTATCCTTGCTGTTAAGTGTGCATTGTGCAGAGGAAACATTGTTTATACTATATGTTTATAGGAAACATCCGTTTCCTATAAATTTCAAAGGAATGAAAATTGTCTTAACCTTTTTAAAAATAGATCTTTTAAAAAATCTAAGTTACATGGACCCAAGCTACTTTGACAATGGATTTATGGGTGCAGGTATCTCTCTAGCCTTGATCTTCTCAACCAACCTATTTTAAGCATGAAAGGACTGTTTACTTTACATGACCACTCTTCTATATAATTTTTTTACCTAGATAAAAAAGAACAGTTGATGCTCTAGAAGCGTGGTAGAACTCTGTATAGATTTGTTCTAATGCATGGAGTATGTTATTTTTCAAATTTTGTTGTCAAAAACTCACATTCCTTTCAAGAAATGGGTGGCTCTTTTCTGAGTACTTACCAGATTCATACAATACACGTGAGGCTTTTTTAACTTTGCGGTGTCTGTTGAGCTGACATGGGTGAAGCTGCTTGGACCCTTCTCACTGGTTTTACCAATGTACAGTACTGCATATCTATGTAAGTCTTTAGTTCTGAGCTGGTTAAAAATTTGGTTTTCTCTTGTTCTGTAACACTTCTCATATTTTATGTACTTTGACATTTAATGGGAGTTCTTATTCCTGCTACACCATGTATATACTTTTATCCTATTTCTGGAAAAAATACAGAGGAATAGAAGGCTGAAGACATTCCCTTTTCAATAAGAGGAGGGGAAACTTCCTGGAGCAATGCTCTGTAGTAAAAGGAAGTCCAAGGCCTTTCATGCCAAGTGACTGTGTAAACTAA
This sequence comes from Clamator glandarius, assembly GCA_033459285.1. Taxonomy (NCBI): domain Eukaryota; kingdom Metazoa; phylum Chordata; class Aves; order Cuculiformes; family Cuculidae; genus Clamator; species Clamator glandarius. Next base: position 189,357 of record JAUNZM010000070.1, read on the forward strand.
TGGAGCTTTGGTGGACAAAGGTACTGACTACTACTTGCCTATGTCTACTCTATAGATTATTTGGTATTTAAGTATTTTGAGCACTGCTTAGAATGTGAAGGGACTAAACATATTATAGAATCATAGTATCAATAGGTTGAAAAAGACCTCTTAGATCATCGAGTCCAACCATTCCAATCTAAACTAAACCATGTTGCTGAGCACCTTGCCTACACATCTTTTAAATACCTCCAGGGATGGTTGTTCCAGTGCCTGATGACCCTTTCTGTGAAAACTTTTTTCCTGATTTCCACTCTGAAGCTCCCCTGTTGCAGCTTGTAGCCATTCCCCCTTGTCCTGTCCCCTGTCACGTGGGAGAAGAGGGCAACACCCTCCTCCACAACCTCCTTTCAAGTAATTATAGAGAGCAATAAGGTCTCCCCTCAGCCTCCTCTTTGCAAGGCTAAATAACCACAGTTCCCTCAGCCTCTCCTTGTAAGGCTTTTCACTCTTCTCTGGGGAGCACTGTTTTGTTTAATTCTGGAAATCTGAACATCTTTTGAGTCAGTTAACCTTCCTCTTTTCGCATTAGTATAGAACAGGGAATTGACTTGTTTTTTTCAGCACTTGCTTTCTCTGGATTTTTTGGCTGTGAAGGGGTCCTGGCATAACGAAATCATATATTTTTGCGGCCGTTTTCCTTGCAAAGGTCTCAATCAATATAGGACTATTTTATCGTGATTGTAGTTTTACATCTTAAGTGCTGGAAGTTTTTGATGGTACCTATTCCTTTTTAAGGAAGGAGCACAGAAGCCTCATATAGCCTTCAGTCTCCTTACTGGATGATGGACTATTGATGTCTTAGCCAACTTCATATTTCAGGGAAGTGCACTGATATCTCCAGTCCTGTATCAGGAAATTGGCTCAATCAGCCTGAGGCAACTTAAATAATTTTGCAGGCTCTTTCTGTAGGACTTGATTTGTTTACAGGATTTTTCTAGCAGATGTCAGCAGTACAACAGCAAGATCTGGCAGAAGAGTGTCTGCATGCTGTTCTACTGTCTGTTTTTCAGAGTTGCATATTAAAAATTTACTAGAGGAATAAAAGGCAATTGTTACTTACCACAGGTCGGGCAACAGTAATGATTGCCAAGAAGAGAAAATGCTCTAGATTATTGCTTACACTTGAAACTTAGCGTGGTACTAATATAGCCATAGGGTACCACATAAAACCTCATGGATGCTAGGCCTCTTGTGCTCTACACCCCTCTGGAGAGTGGACCTCTTGCGAACCTCACTTTATAAGGGTCCACCAGTTCCTACATTTGCCCCAAGTATATAGGATCGTATGTCTGTAGATTGACTGACTGGTGTCCTTTCATTCCAGAAGTCCTTATCAACAACTTTGTGAAAACAAGTAGCTTTTGTCATATGTGGTCTTTATGGTGTTTTCACTAGCACCTCATACATGAGATCACAGTTTTAATTGGTAGTGTCTTATCTGATCAGCATTTTAGTCTTAAGAATGCCTTGCACAGGGCTAAGATTTAAATGGCACATGAAATTGTCTGTTACTCCAATTTCACCTCCACTGAAATATTTACTAGTCTGGCAAGATTCCAAAGCAGAAGGAAAGACAGGTGGTGATGGAATGTGTATAAATATTTTGAAACAAGCAACATGTATGGAATTGTGTTTCACTTCTCATACCAGGACTCAGAATAGTGAATGACTTTTGTCTCTTTGTGCCTAGAAAAGAGCATCTGAAGTTACCAGTCCTAATTATCTAGCAGGTCTTAGTTGACAAGGGTCATTATATTACATTTGAAGTACAGAAAGGACACCGAAGTAATGGGCTCTGCTTGACTTACGCTGTATAATGACTTACTGCCCTCTCCCTCTCTCAAGGGTTTGGTCATAGGTTATAAGAAAATCATGGGGAAAGGTGCAGAGTTAAGTCATACAAGATAATAAAGGGAAAACTACAGCCAGAGGCTGCATGGTTGGGAAGAGTGTAGGTTTTATAAGAGGAAAACCACCAACTTGAAAGAAATAAAATTGTAAAGGAATAATCAAGAAATCAGAAAATGGCAATTCAGCATCACTAAGGATCTCTTTCAGCAACCATCAAAGATCCACATTTCCCAACTAACTGAATATTCAGAATATATTCCACAGGTGTTCTATTGTGAGTACTAGAAGCTCCTTAAATCCTAGCTCTCTTTTGTATGTGCTACAACAAAACCCTTGAGATATGTGTTTACGGAATCTCTGCATGACTGTGGGAAAACAACAGAGGATTGGCAAAGAGGATTTTAAACAATCTGGAGCGACTTGCAGGTGAAGTGTAGAAGAACATATATATTATACTAATCATTGTTTAGTCTTATGTTCTTGATGAGTGGAATATCTGTATTTAGATAACATAAACTTGTGACAGACTCAGAACACGCTTGAGATTCTTGCCTTGCTGTGGAAAAGACCAAAGCTGGATGGCAAGCTATGCTGTTGTGGTTTAGCTCCTGCTAGCAACAAAGATCCTTGCAGCCACTTGCTCACTCTTCCCTCGCCCCCAGAGTGGGATGGGAGAACTGGAAACAAAGAAGGCAACACTTGCAGGTTGGGACAAAAACAGTTTAACAAGGAGAAAAACAGTAATAATAAAAGAATATATAAAGTGAATTATGCACACCACAAACTGCTTTCTGCCCGGAAACCAATGCCCTGCATGCTCCCAAGCTCCACATTCAAGCCACAGATCCTCTCCTATTATATACTGAGCATGATGTCAGTATGGTATCAAATATCCCTTTGGCCAGGTTTGGTCTGCTGCCATGGCTGTATCCCCCTCATCAGCTTCTCATGAAAATTAACTCTATCCCAACCAAAACCAGAACATTATCCAACCCCTATTCTATGCCATCTACATCATGCCATGTCCTACAGTTCCCAATTAACCACCACTTTTCCTGTCTTTGATATAGATTATAGATATAGATACACACACAGAGATATTATTCCCTTAGTCTATGGGTCATCCCTTTACAATGCCTGTTGACTTCCATTGAATCCATAACTCTGGGTTCTGTCTGTCACGAGAATATTTCAGGGCAGGTGAGATGATGTGTGGCATTGGATTGTTGCATGATGTATCCTGAGCTTGCAGCTTGTGTACCTGGTGCAGCCCATACCTACAGTCAGCAGATGGAAGAAGTTGATCTTCGAGGAAGCTGATGGGTGCCAGTTACTGAAGCCAGTTCTGGTTCCATCACTGCTGCATTTTGCTTGGTTTCATCAAAATTCATTCTTCATTAATTTGGGTGATTCTTACTGGAATACCATTGGCATATAGCAACTGTAGTAGTGATGACATACAATGGCAGGTTGTTTAGTAATTAACATCATACAGTTCTCATAATTCGCTATTCTCACTCAATATCAAATCCCCCTGAGGATCATATCAGACTTCCCCATCCTTCTGCATCACCCAGTGTACCTACGCTTGTGAGCAAAAGCAATCCTGCAGCTGGATTTGCCTTTGCCTGAGGCAGGAACAATCCAGAATGTCTTCCCTCACATATGCTTCACATGCACCACAGGGAATTTATCCCCTTCTACAGTACGTGCAAGCTTTGATAGGGCAAGGTCAGCTCAATTGGTGGGTCCCCCTAGTGTTAACTAACTAGGTGACTTATGTTAAATGCATATCCCAATGATTGAAAGTTCCACCACTTGGTGCTCTACTTTTAGTTTTTAGCAGTCCATTGCATCGCTCAGTTTCTCCAGAGGTTGGTGCACGATAGGGGATGTGATACACCCACTCAATGCCATGCACTTCGTCTCAGCTGTCTGTAAGGCTGTATCGGAAGTGAGTTCCATTGTCTGGCTCAGTTCCTTCTGGGATGCCATGTCACCACAAGACTCGATTTTTAAGGCACAGGATACTGTTCCAGGCAGTGGCACGGGGCACAGAGTATCTTCCAGCTATCCGATGGTGTGGCATAACAGACTAGCTAGCCCTTGTGGATGGCAAATACTGAACCTTGCAAAAGGGAGCGGTTCTACTTTAACAACAAACTACCTGATTTTGCAAGATAGATGGAGCAGGTGGTGGTCTCTCAAATCAGCTGAGTGACACTTGGGGTGAGGTGAAGGTCTCATAGCTTGACATTCCTTCAGCTCAGAACAGGAACACCTCCAAAGGCATGGGGAACTGCCAAGTGACATAAATGGCCTTGCCAAGAGCAAATTGACACATACCAATTGTCGTAGCCTTACCTTGGCAAGAGGTGCCAAAGAGTTTCCAAAAAATATAAGATTGGCACTTGAAAATCCTTTCTTTGGGGGAAGAAAAAATACCACCTTACCTGATGGATGGGTCAATGGGTCTGGATTTCTCTTCCCCTTCTCCCTCCATGCATCAGAAGGGACAACTTTTGGGTAAGAATTGCACACCTCTTACTTTATTGCATGTTCCCTGGGAAAATAACTACTAACTCAATTTTCCATTTTTACTTCATATGATCATTGTTATCCTGTTATAATCTTCTAGTACTAATAAAGCAAGTGAATTTATCAATGGCAATCCTGAACTTGCTTTTATTTGTCATGTTAAAATAAATTACCTACTGTTCACACTAATTCTGACTGGTGGCTAACACAGACGCATACTACATAATCCTTTAGTCATAACTGCCTCGATTCGCTTTCTTCTTCAGCAGCTTCTGCAACTCATTGTGTAGGACTCCACACTGCAACTTCCCACCTTTGATATTTTCCTGTAATACAATAGGACCCATCAGTGAATAGGGCACATCACTTCTCGTTTTCTGGTAGTTCATTATATCGTGGGGCCTCTTCAGCATGCTTCACCTCCTCCTCTGGCAATACTGTGAAATATTTACCTTCTGGACAGTCCATGATTACTTCTAAGATTCCTGGGTGAGTGGAGTTTCTGCTGAGTGATCAGTGTGAGCCCTTTACCCCACACAGTATCAGTTGCATGATGTGTAATGGAGAAGCTCTCTTTGAACACCCAGCCCAGCACTGTAAGTTGAGTGCCAAGAGGAGCTGTGCTTGAGTAAAAACCACTTCTGAAGCAGCTTGAACCACTGCATATGCTGTCAATATTTCTTTTCAGATGGAGTATAATGGGTCTTGGATCCTCTGTATCCCCAACCCCAAAACCCTAGGGTGTGGACCTTGAGTCTCCCCTGGTGCTTTCTGCCAGAGACTTCAGGTATGGCCATTCTATGGCTGCAATGCAGAGCATGTCCTTAATATCTTGTCCTTCCCAGCCTGTCCAGAGGGCTACTGTATGAACTATTTCCTGTTCAACTTGATCAAAGGCTTGTTGTTGCTCAGGGCCCCATATGAAAGCATCCCTCTTCTGAGTCACTTGATAGAGAGGGCTTACAATCAGATTGTAATTTGGAATATGCATCCTCTAGAAATGCACAACACCTAAGAAAGCTTGTGTTTCCTTTTTGCTGGCCAGTAAAGATACAGATGTTAGTTTGTTGATCACATCCACTGCGACCTGATGATACGCATCTTGTCATTTTATTTCTAAAATTGGATCTCCTGTGCAGTTTCCTTCACCTTTTTTTTATGGTAAAACTAACTTTAAGAAGGATTCTAACTATTTTCTTCCCTTTCTCAAAAACAACTTCTGTTGTGTTGCCTCAAATGATGATGTTGTCAATGTATCGTATGTGTTCCAAAGCTTCATCCTGTTCCAGCGCAGTCTGAATCACTCCATGGCAAATGGCAGGGCTGGCTGTGTTTCCATTAGTGATATCAGTTGTGGTGTACCACTTGGCTGCCTTCAGCTCCAGTTTGTACCAAAGTTCTAGCATGTCCAGCATGGCAACATTCAGTGGTAGTGTGACTACATTCAGACCATGGCAGTCCACAGTTAGTTTCCACTCTCCATTAGACTTTCCCACTGAACATATTGGGACTGGTAAAGGGTAAGCAAGCCTTCTTGATCACTCCTTCACTCTCCAGTCAGCAAACCACCTTATGGATAGAAACCAAGCAGAATCAGTTGGTGCTGCTGCTGCACTGCTGTGGCAGAGATCAGCACCTGTTGTTATTTAGCCCCACAACAGAAGGGTCCTCCATGAGACCAGGCAAGGTAAACAGCTGTTTAGTTTCCTCCATCGCCATAGCAGCTATACCAAAAGCCCACTAGTAACATTTTGGGTCCTTGAAATACCCCCTCCTGAGGTAGTCTATGCCATGAATAGAAAGGGGCATCTGGGCTAGTCGTAATATGGTGGTTTTGCCACTCACTCCCTGTTAGGCTCACTTCAGCTTCCAGTACAGTTAGACATTAGTATCCACCTGTCACCCCAGAAATATAGAGAAATTCTGCCCCTTTACAGCTTGGTGGCATCAGGGAACATTGTGCACCCATGACTACTAGAGCCTTATACAACCATGGGTCTGATGTGCCAGGCCATTGGATCCACACAGTCCAGTAAACCCAGCTGTCCTTTCCTCCACCTGGCAGAAGGCAGGGTGCCTCTAATCCTGGTCATAGTATTCATTATTCACTTCTTGTAAATATGAATCAGAAGTCCTTTCAAGAGAATTAGAATTCTACTTTCTGCTCTGTCCGGGGAGCTGTCATCTGGAAACTGGAGTGGCATTTCGCCTAGAAGAATCCCCTTTTGGAGCTATCTTTCCTTGTAATTCACATATCTGTGTCTCTAGGATTGAAGTAGGTTTTCCACTTCACTTTCTCATGTCCTTTCTGTGGTCACACAGATAAAACTATATGGTGCCCCTTGTCTCTCTTAAGCAGAGGAACTCTGTCCCCTAATAGCTCAGACACTGATTCATACAGGTGGGGAACCGGACACTGAATCTGAACTTCACAACTTTGTAAGAGGGTCATTCAGGACTTTCTGTAACATCTGGTAGCATGTATTGCTGTGCAAGGTGTCACATTAAATAGGTACAGCTCTGCCAGGTGGCTGAGAGATGCCCTCCTGTTGAGGTATGAGGTCCAAGACAGACCCCTTTGCTTACTAAGCTGCCCCTCAGAGAGTAATGTGGCTGGATCCATCTCTAGTCCCAGACTTGGTCAACATATTATGATTAAAAGATTATGTGGATGTACGTACAAGTGTTAAGTCACTAATCAGAATTGGTGTCACCTGTGAGAGTCTCCTCAGAGACTGTCACCCACAGGGTTAATACTTGCTGCCACCAAGCCCAAGCGGACTGGCATCACAGTTTAGAAAGTTTCACAACGCCTGTCAGAAAGACAGTAACAAAATGCAGCAATGGTAAATAATTCAATTGAAGTGACAGATAAAAACAAGTTTGGATTGCCATTAATAAAGTCACCTGTTGCCATAGCGCTGGATTATTATAACCAGTTAATGATGATTATATATATATATATATATATGATATGAAGTAACAAAAAAAAAAAACTTGAGCTAGTAGTTATTTTCCTAGGGAACATCCAAGAAAGTAAGAGGCATGCAATTCTTACCCAAAAGATCTCCCTTCTCAGAGGTGAGAAAGGGATTGGAGTAGTGAAGTGGTCCAGGTCCATGGACCCATTTGTCAGGTAAGGTGGTCATATTTTTCTCCCCCACAAGTAAGTCCTGTTACACCACAGGCAGGTACACCTGTACCGAAGAGGGAGCAAGCCTGAGGCACAGTGCAGGTGACAGGTGACTTGAGTTACAAACCTCGCCCTGATGCTGCCTCAGCGATCACTCCAGCTGATGAGTGCCATCATGACCGTATATAACCACAAGTGCCAGGCTGACATGGGTACAAAAGGAGCTCTTACTGGTGGACATTTTGACTCCTCCTGGAGCAGGATGCTTGTGACTTGTTTTAACAGCAAATGAAGAACCCGTCAAATTAGTGTCGTCTCTCAGAGACTGATGTACAATGGAAGAAGGTATTTGGTGCAGCAGATCAGAATGGCTCATGCATTGGTCACAGGATCCAATCCGGACACAGTAGAAGAAACAAGAAATATCAAAATTCAGTGAATTCAAAATTGATACTGTTTCCTACAGCATTCTCCTAGAGAACCTGGTGGCTCGTGACTTAGACAGGTGTACTCTTTGCTGAGTAAAAATTGGCTGGATGGCCCAACCCAGAGAGTTGTTGTGAACAGGGCTAAATCCAGTTGGTAGACAATCACAAGCGATGTTCCACAGGGTTCAGTGTTGGGGCCAGCCTTGTTTAATATTTTTATCAGTGATCTTGATAAGGAGATTGAGTGCACCCTCAGTAAGTTTGAAGGCAACACCAAATTGGGAGGGAGTGTCATAGAATCATAGAATCATAGAATCACTAGGTTGGAAAAGACCCACTGGATCATCGAGTCCAACCATTCCTATCACTAAACCCTGCCACTCATCACCTCACTCACCCATCTTTTAAATACCTCCAGGGAAGGTGACTCAACCACCTCCCTGGGCAGCCTCTGCCAGGGCCCAATGACCCCTTCCATGAATTTTTTTCCCCAATGCCAAGCCTGAACCTCTCCTAGTGGAGCTTGTGGCCATTCCCTCTTGTCCTGTCCCCTGTCACTCGGGAGAAGAGCCCAGCTCCTTCCTCTCCACAACCTCCTTTCAGGTAGTTGTAGAGAGCAATGAGGTCTCCCCTCAGCCTCTTCTTCTCCAGGCTAAACACCCCCAGCTCTCTCAGCCACTCAACTTGTTCTCCAGCCCCTTCACCAGCTTCATTGCTCTTCTCAGGACTCACTCCACGACCTGCTTTAGGGCAGGAAGGCTTTGCAGAGGGACCTGGACAGGCTGGATCAGTGTGTCGAGGCCAACTGTATGAAATTCAACAAGACCAAATCCTGGGTCCTGCACTTCAATCACAACTAACCCGCGCAATGCTGCAAGCTTGGGGAAATGTGTCTGGAAAGCTGCCCAGAAGAAAAAGATCTGAGGGTACTTGTTGGCAGCCGGCTGAATATGAGCCAACAGTGTGCCCATATGGCCAAGAAGGCCAACAGCATCCTGGATTTTATCAAAAATGGTGTGGCCATCAGGACCAGGGAAGTGATCATGCCCCTGTACTCAGCACTGGTGAGGCTGCACGTCAAACACTGTACTCAGTGTTGGGCCCTTCAGTACAAGAAAGACATTGAGATGCTGAAGCATGTCCAGAGGAGGGCAATGAAGCTGGTGAAGCATCTGGAGCACAAGTCTTACGAGGAGCAGCTGAGGAAACTGGGACTGTTTAGTCTGGAGAAGAGGAGGCTGAGGGGAGTGATAGAATGAGAAGAAATGGCCTCAAGTTGGCCAGGGAAGGTTTAGATCCAATATTAGAAAAAAATATCTACCAAAAGAGTGTACAAGCATTGGAACAGGCTGCCCAGGGAAGTCGCAGAGTCTCCATCCCTTGAGGTGTTCAAAAAAATGTGTAGATGTTGCACTTTGGGACACGTTTTAGTAGGCATGGTGATGTTGGGCTGACAGTTGGACTTGATGATCTTAGAGGTCTTTGCCAACCTTAATCATTCTATGATTCTATGATTGATTTTTTGAGAAAACCACTTGTCTCACTAAAACTCTTGATTATAACAGCAGTGACAAATGCTACAGGTGATGCAGGTACTTCAGCAAATACCCTGAGGGAAATTTGGGCTTTAATTTTGGGACCATCCGTTCAGGTGGTGAATAAAGCAAAACTGGCAAACCTGTAAGGAGTTACACCAGGGGTGATGAGGAAATAAATGTGGAATGACCTTGTACAAGGTGACATCCCACAATTATAAATAGATGGAATCACAACATCAGAAAGGTTTTGATGATGGCAGAGCTTAACAATTATGCAAGAAAGCCAACAGACCCTATACCCACCACCAACTCCACACCCAACCTCCACCTCTTCTACCACATCAATGGAAGACACTACCTGACAACAAAAGCAATAAACTTTCCAAGTATTGCCTCAGGGATACACAGTCCCTCCATTTGTCACCAGATGATAGCAGCTGATGTAGCATGATGGTTGAGTAGCATTACTGTTTATCATTATATCAACAATCTATTGATTATGGCAGATTCACAACAAGAAATTGAAGCAGCAACCTAATTCATAAAATCATAGAATCATAGAATGGTTTGGGTTGGAAGGGACCTTAAAGCCCATCCAGTTCCAAATCCCCTGCCATAAGCAGGGACACCTCCCACTGGACCAAGCTGTCAGAGTCCCCATCCAACCTGACCTTGAACACTTCCAGGGAAGGGGCATCCACAACTTGCCTGTGCAAGCTGTTCTAGTATCTCACCAGCCTCATAATGAAGAATTTCTTCCTAACATTTAATATAAGCCCTCCTCCTTCCAATTTAAAGCCATTCCCACCCATCCTATCACTCCATGCACTTGTAAAAAATCCCTCCCCAGCTTTCCTGTAGCCCCTTCAGGTACTGGAAGGTCACTGTAAGGTCTCTCCAAAGCCTTCTCTTCTCCAGGCTGGATAACGCCAACCTTCTCAGCCTATCCTCATAGCAGAGCTACTCCAGCCCTCTGATCATCTTCGTGGTCCTCCTCTGGACCCATTCGAACAGTTCCATATCATTCCTATGCTGGGAATTCCAGAATTGGACACAGTACTCCAGGTAGGGTCTCACAAGAATGGAATGGAGGGGGAGAATCACCTCCCCTGACCTGTTGGCAATGCTTTTTTTGATGCAGCTCAGGATATGGCTGGCCTTCTGGGCTGCGAGCATGCGTTGCTGGCTCATGTTGAGCTTCTCATCAATTAGCACCCTCAAGTCCCTCTCCACAGAGCTGCTCTCAAGCACGTCATCCACAGTTCTGTACTGAAACCGCAGATGGCCCCAACCCACGTGCACAACCTTACACTTGGCCTTGTTGAACCTCATAAGGTTCACACAGGACCACTTCTCCAGTTTGTTCAGGTGCCTCTGGATGACATCTCATCCTTCTGATGTGGCAACTCCACCACTGAGTTTGGTGTCATCTGCAAACCTGCTGAGGGTGCACTCAATCTCAACATCAATATCATCAATGAAAATATTAAACAGTACTGATCCCAGTACAGACTGCTGAGAGACACCACCTGTCATGGATCTCCATCTGGACATTGAGCTGTTGACCACTAATCTCTGAATCCAACCATGCAACCAATTCCTGATCTGCCTAACAGTCCGCCCACGAAATCCATATCTCTCCAATATAGAGAGAAGGATAGTGTGGGGGACAGTGTCAAAGGCTTTACAGAAGTCTAGACAGATTACAACCATTGCTTTTCCTGTGTCCATCAATGAGGTCACTCCATCTTAGAAAGCCACTAGGTCTGTCAGGCAGGATTTGCCCTTGGTAAAGCCATATCAGCTGTCTTAAATCACCTCCTGGACCTCCATGTGCTTTAGCATAGCTTCTAGGAGGATCTTTTCCACGATCTTCCTAGGCATAGAGGTAAGATTGACAGCTTGGTGGTTCCCAGGCTCATCTTTTCTACCCTTTTTAAAAATTGGCACAATGCTGCCCTTCTTCCAGTCACCATAGACTTCTCCTGACTGCCATGACATTTCCAATATCATGGAGAGTGGCTTGGCAACCACATCAGCCAATTCTCTCAGGACTCTGAGATGCATCTCATCGAGTCCCACAGACTTATACATTCAGGTTCCTCAGGTGGTCATGAACCTGATCTTCCCCTACAGTGGGAGGGGCTTTACCTCCCATGTCCCCATCTTGTTATTCATTGACAAAGAAGGAGAGAGGACAGTGGTTGGCAGTGAAGACTGAGGCAAAAACTTTGTTGAGTACCTCAGCCTTCTCCTCACCTGTTGATAGGAGGTCACCATTTTCGCTTATCGGGGGGTATGCTTTCTTTAAAAAACCTATAGAAGCCCTTCTTGTTATCCTTTGCTTTCCTTGCTAAGTTCACCTCCCTACAAAACCAGGCAGCATCCCTATACTATTCTCAGGTTCCCTGTCCCTGCTGGCATTACCTGTGCAATTCCCTCTTGCTCTTCAGTTTGACCAGAAGGTCCAGACTCAGCCACACTGGTCTCTTCCCTTCTCTGCCTGATTTCCTGCATCTGGGGACTGAGCACTCTTGAACTTTATGGAAAGCGTCCTTAAATATTGGCAAGCTCTGTTCTGCTCTCTCATCCCCCAGGACCGTATCCCATGGGTCCTACTGACTAACTCCTTAAATAGCTGGAATTTTGCTTTCCTAAAATTTAGGGACCTGACTATAGTCCTCACCTGTCCCATATCCCTCAGGACCTTAAACTCCACCAATGCATGATCAATGCAGCCCAGGCTGCCTCCAGTCTTGACGTCACTGATGAGCTTACTAACATTGGAGGCCATCAGGTCCAGTATTGCATCCCCTCAGGAACTGCTGAAAGAGCATTTACAGGACCAAGGTTGGGCAATTAATCCAAGAAAAGATAGGGCCCTACCACTATTGTACAATTTTTGGGAATAGTTTGGCATGGCTAGATTACAGAAATGCTAAATAAGGTACAGCAATCAGTCCAGCGATTTCCTGTACCAAGCACAGTAAAACCATTACAAACCTTTCTGGGTCTTTTAGGCTATTGGAAAACTTGTATCCCACAGCTGGTGCTATTAGTGCACCCTCTGCAGATATTAATTAGGAAGAAGGTTGTTTGGCAGTGGACCAAGCACCAACAAGAAGTCTTTGATGCCTGCAAAAATGGTTTGATTGAGTCTGCACAATTATACAAAAGGATATCCTTTTGAATTAGAAGAAACAGCTCTAGATGATACAGACTCATGGGGTTTGTGGCAGATGAGAGAGGTGAAAAATCAGAAAGAACCTGTAGGATTTTTGTCCAAGACATTACAAGGCTCTGCTATACATTATATCCCAACAGAAAAACATATTTTAGCTCTAGTTTGGGCACCACAAGAAACTGAAAGAATCAGAGGCCAAGACAGCATGACTGTACACGCATCCATACCTCATAGGTGGCGGTCACTGATGATTCCATTAGGGCTTATGCAGGGGTAGTTCATGCAGCTACACATGGGAAATGGAAACATTACTTACAGCAACTACTTCTGTCAGGAAAACTACATGTAACCACTTCACATACCACTTTTCTAGGAACTCTATCAATTAATCATATGTCCACAGTAGGGAAAACTTCTCCTTGCAGATATCCCTCCATCTCTGTGGAGGAGTCTCCCCCTTATGATGACTTAATAGAAGAGCACAAAAAAAAAGATGTCCGATTTGTTGACAGAGGTATAATATCCCCAGTACAAAATATGGTGAGGACTGAAATTCTTCTAGATGGTGTCTCTTCCAAAATATTAAGTAAAGGGGAAATAGAATTGTTTACACCAAGGGACTGTGTGGCTGCACATGAAGATTCATATAATAACCCCTGAGACTGCTGTGTGGGTTTGCATCTCAACTTCTCCTCTGATTTTACACATTTCGTTGATATCAGATTGTCGAGTTCTTGAATTTCAGGTATTTTGGTGAATTCCTGTGCCTTATTTAGAGGAGATGTCATCATGAACCCAACACTGAATGATGCTCACACAGAAAAATCACAAACCATTACTCTCCAGTTTGTGTGGGCAATTACTCCACATCAGGAGTAATGTTTGGAGGAACTTAAGCAACAAGTATGTATCACTGTGTCCTGGCAGCTGTTGTGTTTTGGATTTAGCACAAGAATAATGTTGATAACACATATTGGTTTGGTTGTTGCCAGGTAATGCTTATGCTCAGCTGGAACAGAGTTAGTTTTCTTCCAAGCAGCTGCTGAGCTAGTATGAAAAGAATATTGATAGTACGCTAATGGTTTTAGCTGTTGCTAAGAAACTAAGAACTTTTTCAATTTCCCATGTTTTGCAAGTATGCAGATGAACAAGAAACCAGGAGGAGCATAGCCAGATAGCTGGCCAAAGAGATGTTTGACACCATAGAATGTCTTGCTCAGTGTATAAATGGGAAAGTTGGCCAGGGAGAAGAGCTGGCTGATTTGCAATCACTGCTCAAGATGGGTTATGCAATTGGTATTCAAATGGTTGGGTGGTGAGAAATTGCACTGAATTGTGCATCACTTGTTTTGTATCTTCTGTTATTATTACTATTGCTACTGCTGCTGCATCTGCTACTGTTGTTGTTGTTGTTGTTGTTATTATCTCTTCCATTTTCATCCTATTAAACTGTCTTTATCTCAACCCATGAGTTTTCCTTTACTTCACAATTCTCCTCCTCAGCCCACTGCAGGTGAGTGAGGTGGCAATGAGTGAGCAGCTGCATGATACTTTGCTGTTGACTAGTGCTAAACTGCAACAGCAGTAGGCTTGAACAACTCAGCCAGGAGAACATCAGACTTTTACTCTGAGGGTGCAGGGTTCAAGCTCCTGTTCAAGCATAAAGGGTTCAGATAATGAGAGACTTAACCAAAGCATGTTAAAAAAATGGTATAAGCATTCATTATATTGGTTTGGTGGTCACTGGTCACAATGTTGTTTTATTTGTTCTCTGAGTTGTGTTGTGTAGCCCCTTACTTGGCATATATGCTGTTTGTCAGTGTTTATATGCTGTTTCTCACCTTTGGGTGTTGGGTTAAGGTTATCATTTTGCTCTGTGTTCTGGCTTGGGCTGGATAGAATCAGTTTTCTTCTCAGAAAGCGACATTTCTCTGAAAACTACATTTCTAAGTAGCCACAGTATTTCAGGTTCTGCGAGAATAAAGTTGACAAGATATTCTTTTCTAGTTGCGTGATCAGCCATGGAATGCTGTTTCCATGGAACCCAAGGACTTTTGCAGTTTCAAAGTAATGAGGTGCATAATGCTGGGAGCAGGGAATTCGGGACAGCTGACACAAACTGACTAAAGGAAGTATTCTACATCAGGAACACCACATTCCCTAGATAAATGAGACATCTTTTCAGGACGACCCGTTTCCTCGATGGCTGCCATCTATCGACGACCTGCTGCCCCAAGTCCAGCTGCTACTCTGAGTCCAGTTCCATGTTTCATGATCTCTCCGTAAGAGCAGTGACGTCCCAGATGACTGGGACAGCTGTGCTCATGGGGTGCACCACCTGGCGTCCCGTTCTTGTAGCACATTCTGTGCCGGTGCCGAGTATTTGTTTTGCATATTTTGTTTATTATTATTATCATCATTACTAATACCAGGCCTGCCATTAATATTAGTTTTACTGTTTTATTAAAATTATTTTCTATTTCAACCTACAGGTCATCTTTTCCTTTCCCAATTTACCTTCCCATGGTGATAAAATGTCTATTGTTTATCTGTGGACCAAAAGGGGCTAAACCAGGACACTCTGCTGTGCAGCACTGGCTTATGGTACGGTAAAATCATCGGTGCTAAGACAAATTTGGTCTTTGTAGTCACCGACAAGTATGCAGGGCTAAGCGCCACCAGAAGTCCATCTCCTTACTTCGGGAGCCATCTAGTGGGAACTATTAATAATTACACTTTTTATCTTCTCAGAGATACGATCCATGAGGGAGATACCCTCCTTTCACTCTACCATTCTTCTCCAGGCTAATTACAATAACTCCTGAGAATTTCAAATGCCCTTGGGATCTTCCAACCAGCATGCTCCTGTTGCAAGGTCTCTTGAATGCCTGTCAGGTCTTTCTTAGGGATCATAGAATCATAGAAAAATCAGGTTGGAAGAGACCCACTGGATCATCGAGTCCAACCATTCCTATAAAACACTAAACCATGCCCTTCAGCACCTCGTCCACCCATCCCTTAAACACCTCCAGGAAAGGTGAATCAACCACCTCCCTTGGAAGCCTGTTCCAGTGCCCAATGACCCTTTCTGTGAATTTTTTTTTCCTGATGTCCAGCCTAAATCTCCCCTGGCGGAGCTTGAGGCCATTCCCTCTCATCCTGTCCCTGTCACTTAGGAGAAGAGGCTAGCATCCTCCTCTCTACAACCTCCTTTCAGGTAGCTGTAGAGAGCAATGAAGTCTCCTCTCAGCCTCCTCTTCTCCAGGCTAAACAACCCCAGCTCTCTCAGCCACTCCTCAAAAGGACTGTTCTCCAGCCCTTTCACCAGCTTTGTTGCTCTCCTCTGGACTCGCTCCAGAGCGTCAACATCCTTCTTGTGGTGAGGGGCCCAGAACTGAACACAGTATTTGAGGAGCGGTCTCACCAGTGCTGAGTACAGAGGGAGAATAACCTCCCTGGACCTGCTGGTCATGCCATTCCTGATACAAGCCAAGATGCCATTGGCCTTCTTGGCCACCTGGGCACACTGCTGGCTCATATTCAGTCGGCTGTCAACCAACACCCCCAGGTCCTTCTCCTCCTGGCAGCTTTCTAGACAGACTTCTCCTAGTCTGTATCACTGCTTAGGGTTGTTGTGCCCCAAGTGCAGAACCCAGCATTTGGCCATGTTACACCTCATACCATTGGTCTCAGCCCAGTGGTCTAGCCTGCTCAGATCCCTTTGCAGAGCCTCCCTACCCTCCAGCAGATCGACACTTCCACCCAGCTTAGTGTCATCTGCAAACTTGCTAAGGGTGCACTAAATGCCTTTGTCCAGGTCATTGATAAAGACATTGAACAGGGCTGGACCCAGCACTGAGAATACTATCTGAGCCCCAGAGCCCTCCACCATTTTCTCAATGGCCCTGAAGTCTTTCTTGATGGCTTTGGTATTTCTGTTTACTAAATCATCATTACAAGTTTTGACTACTATCAGAGGATAGTAGTCTGTCTCATGGACCAGGGAAGGAAGTTTTCTAGCTACCTCCTTCACTGATGCCACTGGTAAGCAGCAGACCTCTCTGTGGAGCAGATCCAGTTTGCAAATGGGTTGCTTTTAGAAGGGAGCCCCCTACAACAATCACCCTCCTCTTCTTCTTAATGGAGGATGTTTTTATCTTTTTCTGAGGATGGTGCAGCCTAGGGAAAGATTCTAGGCTGTGGGAGCCATCATGCTCATCCTCAGGACAGGATTCCACGTACAGCACTTGGTACTTGTTTACCAGGAGGATCTCAGGTTTTACTGTCTGGTTGAGGGGAGCAGGTTTCCTTCGTCTGGCAGGAACTTGCTGCCATTCCCCATCTCTTGTTCCCCCAACCTTGCAGTTAGCAGGTGGATGGTGTTTGGATGTGCCAGTTCCAGCATACTGCTGAGTGAGTGATAGGGCACTGCTCCACTGGTCTATCTCCCTCTCACACTCCCTGAT
The DNA here is from genome assembly GCA_033459285.1 of Clamator glandarius. Taxonomy (NCBI): domain Eukaryota; kingdom Metazoa; phylum Chordata; class Aves; order Cuculiformes; family Cuculidae; genus Clamator; species Clamator glandarius. Next base: position 206,537 of record JAUNZM010000070.1, read on the forward strand.
GGTCCTCAGCCTCTTTACCTCCTCCCTTAACTCCTTCACCATACGAAAGAGTTCCCTCACTCAAGTGCAGATTTCACAAGTGGAGCCAGTAACAGAGGCACGAGCTGTTGTGGGAGGGGGGCACTGTCTGCAGCCCAGGGTCTGGGTAGCTGCATGTGCCCACTGGGGCTCTGTCTGCATGGCAGCTTCCACCATGCTTGGTGCAGCCTTAATCTTTTGACAGGTAGCCACCATGGTTCTCAGTCCCTTCTGGCCATGTTCCAGCCCCTTTTTGCACCCTCCCTGCTTGAACTGCCGCTCAAACTGCCCTGTTTTAACATTCTCTGTTCAACATTACGCCCCTACTCCTCTTCCCCTGTGCTCCCTAAGGGCCGTTTAAATCCCCCGCGGTAACTTCCGGGACAGCCCCCTCCCGTCAGGCCCCGCGCGGGAACGGCCGTTGAGCCAGGAGCTCAGCGCCGACCCCCCATCGAGATTTTTAGGCTTTTCCCCGCTCAGGGAAGCGTCCCGCCGCCTTTAATGGCCACCCCACCGCAGAACTCACTGTCCTGTCGCTGGATGCAGCTGTAAACAACTGTTTAGGATACTGTGGCTACTCCAACCCCGGCAAGAGGAACTGCTGCTACCCTAGTCCTGTGACAGGCACTGCAGCTACTCAAACCCTGCTGAGAGGCTTTCCAGCTGAACCCAAGAATCAGCCTATGCCCATACCTGTCACCCCTATACATTAAAAGAAATGGACCCAAGAGGTTTGTTTAGGAAAGGAGGACATAGCAAGACCATTACAAGAACATACATGACATACTGGGAGGAGATGATACTCATGTTTTTCTTCCCTATGACAGGCTGGCTCATCATGCTTTGTGGTCTTGTACCACAAGCCCATGCCCTGGATGTATTTCCACAACACCAACATGTAAATACTTCGTGTTTAGTGTAACCCGCTCTTCTTCCTTTTGTACGATGGGAAGACTGACAGCTGCATATCTCTTGAATACATGTTTCACTGACATGCCAACCTCAATAGCTGCATTACACAATTATACTCTGCTAAGTGATTTTGATATCAGTGTTTCTCATTGCCATTTTTTCTCAGTAGGTAACAGCTGTACAGCAATCAACATTGCAAAATTGATTGATGGTGGGCTATTTCCTTCTTCAACACCGTAAATACTGCTTTGATTTTGAGGGCATGTATTACTTCAATATAACTGATGGATCAGCCAGGACAGAGGATGCCATTCAGCATCTCCAGGACTTAATGCATCAAGTGAAACTATCTACTGATGGTGCCTGGCAGGCTGAGTGGTTTAATTCCCTGACAGGATGAATGGGACATTTGATTCAAAATAAATGTATTCCTTTTCCTAGATGGGCCTCTGTAAATTACTCCAAGCTACACCCCACAAGTCCTAATGGGCACCTCCAGCTTTGCCAGCCCCAGCAGAAGTGGTTTCTTGAGCAAGGGTATGGAATGTGGTAAAATAATGGAGGACCAGTGAGGAACATTTTAAGATTTTTTTAAATGGTTTAAAACTTATTAAATTATAAATTCTCACAATGTGTAAAAAAATTCACAGTTCAATCAAACATCTAATGAAATGTATATCTTCCTATCAGTTCCACATGTTTTTTAATGTAACTCTATGTCCCTTCTTCTTGCTTTATAAGACAGCCTGGAAGTTCCTGATTATTTTTCCTACTCTTATGCTTTTAAGTATATTATTTTCTTACTTTGAAAATCCCAGGCATCTTAAACACCCTTTCCAGAACTAGTTATATCCTACAGGTAATCATCAGAGCTGTTATTTCCATTGGATTTTAAATGAGCATGTGACGTTGTATTTTTGTTAAAGAAGTACTCAATGAACACTGATATTTACATGACTTTTACCCACAAGGCTAGCTGACAGAGTTAATTTGAATCACAGGAGGGTGAACAAATGGTTCATTGTCCCGCCTTGTCTTCCACCATCTCTCCCTGTGTTGCCTTCAGTTTCTAAAAATATAATTGAATCTGTTTTCACATTGGTTGGATACCTCAGAACCATGGACTGTCTTTACAGTTCTCTCGACTTGACTAACTGGATGCTGTTTCAAAGATGTGGCTCCCTCATTTTTTTCAAGTTACTGAGAAGTAAATAAAAAAAACCCCAACCAAACAGACAGCACTTTACTAACCCGCTTCTCCACATCTACCTTGGTTTGCACATTAGGATGACAATTCACTGTTTATTTCTATACTTTGATTTCTGTCTCTCAAACAGATTTCTGAGTGTTGCACTGTCGTTTCACACCTCAGCAGTTCAAGTAATGATGCTGATTTGTTTCATGCCTCAGGGGTTCTCACTAAGGTACTTTTTGTAATGGGCCAGTCAAAGGTCTATGAAGTTCTAAATGCACCATGCCAAAGGCTCCTACTTTTAGATATAAAACCTTTGTTACCTAAAGGAAGACCAGTGCCTTTTGTTAGATAATTTGGAATCTGTAGTTTTCTATCTACAAAGCATACATAGGCAGTAGCAACCAGTATCACTCAATAGGCTGTGCCATTGCAACAAGCCCAACTAGAGGGGCTGTGTGCTTTATTCTAGTGAAGACACAGCAATTTTCATTGTTTGTATACAAAATATTTCCTATGTAAAAATGACCAGTGGTGAAACTTAATTCATGTTCTCACTTAATAGAAAGTAATCAGATAATTTATTCTTTGAATGAAAAATTTAGATACAAGGAAGAAATAATGATAAATACATTCTCACTCACACATAAGAAACACATTCCTAAGCATCATCTGAAATATCAAATGGCAAAATGAACAAATAATTGGTTACTCTACTGCTACTATAACAAAATACTTCATAGCGCAGATTTAAAACTTTGCAGCTGCAGGCACTCTTTAAACCAGCTTGCAGACGAGCTGAATAACGAGGAACTTATTTTCATGCAAGTGAACCCCCTGAATTTCAGACAGAGCCATCCTTCCCCTCTTAGCATATTCATTTTGAAACTAGATTAAATAATTCACCAAGGTTTTTTTCCCTGAAGTAGTTAGCATTTTAACATGGAAGTGCTGTCTCAATTATAGAAATACTTGACATGTATAAAAAACAAAATTATGTTTAACGAACTCATACAGTAATGAGGTTTGACAGGCCCTCCCAAATTCCATCAAATCATCATTTAGAAGGGCTCTGAGTCACAGCCTATATAAAAATTCTCAAGAGATCCCTCCTTTCTTAACTGGGTAGCACGCCATGTTCTCTCTTCTCACAAAACTCCGCAGGGCTGAGTTCCACTACGCAATTTGCTTCCTTATAGTGCAACTGCATGAACCTCAGTTCTAGCATGACAGGGTTTTTTCTGTCATTTTTCATTTTCACTGCTTTACAACTTGCCCTACATGCCAACCCAATCCTTTCTTTTCATAGCTAAGAGCCATTAAGACAGAAGCAGATGCAATCTTCTGAGCACTCCTGTTTGTACCTTTTCTAGACAAGCAAGACAGAGCACATGGAAGCCAGGTTGTCTTCCTTTGGACAGGTTTGGGGTTTTTTTGTTTTCGTTTCATAGTCTTATCCTAATAAGACCACACACCCTATGTTCCCCCCTGAGCACTGCTAATGAAAGGACAGTAAATATGCAATTTCATACCAAAAAACCTTGAAAGCAATTAATTTCCAGTTGTGGAAAGAGGGTCATTATCTTTTTAGAGGGCCTGAAGGTCAAAGATCAAAGTGTCCAGCCATGTGTATCTTCTAGATCTCTATCTCTACCAGCAGTTCTATCAGACAATGAAAACCACCCTCAAACAAGTGACCACAAATATAAATGTTTACACTTACAATATTTGTGCATTCTTAGACCAGAGACTTCCCTAGGAATGACAGCAAATATTGAGGAAAATTTTTAAAGCATTATGGTCAACTGACAAGACCGACACGCTATGCATAAATTCAGAACGTAAGAACAACACACAGCAGGGATGAATGAAGTCCAAGTATGATGGGGACACGGAGCACTCGGAACACATTCAGTTTCTCCAAGTTAACGCCGTCAGAAACATAAGCTGCACCTTCCAGAATCCTGAACACATAAATTGTGGTTATTGAATTTCTTTCTTCAAGCTTATTTATAAAGCATATCCCAACTATGTCCCTATTGTTTATAATAGGAGAAAAAGCTATTAGTCTATGCTGCAACAAATGAGAAATCACAAGATCTTGACAGCTTCCTGACAAGCATATTTCACTGATTCTTTGATGACAGCAAAGACTGTATTTAGTTGTTGAATTGTTTTACTTCAATAAGTTTTACAGGTACTCCAGTCCTACCATTCTTCTATGATGGCACAATGTAAAAGTCATTAGGGTTTTGCACATACAAAACCCCCAAGAACCTCATTAGAGTTTAAGCTTTAATTAAGTTTTAATTGAAAATTGATTTTTTTTAATACTGAAAACAATATACCAACTCTTTCCTTCAGAGCAGGAAAGCATTTCAAGCATTAAACATCATAAGAAGACACAACGGCTTATGGGTCTTGACTGCCTACTGTATTTTAAGGAGATGAACTAGAACTTCATGCCTCCAGATAGAAGCCAAGCTCTGCCTCACTAACCCAGGAGGAGTAGAGAAGTGATTGTGCCACTGTGCTGGGCTCTGGTGAGGCCCCACCTCAAATACTGTGTTCAGTTTGGGGTTCTTCAGTACAAGAAAGACATTGAGGTGCTGGAGCATGTCCAGAGTAGGGCCATGAAGCTGGTGAAGGGTCTGGAGCACAAGTGTTATGAGCACTGGCTGAGAGAACTGGGATCGATTAGCCTTGAGCAAGCTGAGGGAAGACCTCAACACTCGCTACATGAAAGGAGTTTGTAGTGAGGTGGATGTTGGTCTCTTCTCCCAGGTAACAAGTGATAGCAAGGAAGAGATTATTTGTTACAAGTTAGTAACCTATTTGAATATTATGTATAGGTTTTGTGATTTTAGAGCTAAAATATAAGATTAGCTTGAATAATAACTTCTAGCTAGCCTGTGCCTGGATACTTACACTTACATAAGAAATTTTAACAAGGCTGCAGTTAGGGAGAATGGGAAAGAATGTGACTGTATCTAATTAAGCAAGATAAAAGGACTAGTGCAATGTTAAGAGAAAGAAGAACCAGCTGGGACCAGATGCAACCTTGAAGAGGTGCCCAAGGAGTGTAAGGGCATGCGCAAGAAGGAGAGTTGAAAAGTTCACTGTGAAAAAGACTGTGAGCCTCCCTCCAAAAGCCCCCAGCCCAAGATCCCCGAGAGGGCAGAGTGTGTGCACCAAGAGGAGGAAACTTTTGTAAATAAATTCTCGAAACTGATTATAATAGACACACCTGTTCCAGGAAAAGTGATGAATATGTGCACTTTGACTGTGTATAGTCCTTGTGAGTTGTACTGGAAGTTGAACGCATATTAGGTGGAGCGATCGTCTGCATGCCCGGCGTCACATTCAAGGATACCTCACTTAATAATCAAATTGGCATTGAGTATGGCTTTTCAGGGCATCAATGGGACAACGGGAAATGTGTGTGCCAGATGAGGTTTAGACGGGATATTAGAAAAAGCTCTTTACTGAAACAGCGGTGAAGCATTGGAAGAGGCTGCCCACGGAAGCGCCTGTCATCCCTGGATGTGTTCCGAAAGCACGTAGACGTGGTGCTTCAGCACAAGGTTCAGCAGGCACGGCGGTGTTGGGCTGATGGTTACACTGCATGATCTGAGAGGTCTTTTACAACTTTTATCGTTCTATGAACCTACGATAACGAAGGGGAAGCCCGCACCAGGACCCCGGCGCCGCCCTGGCCGGAGCACGTGGCTGCACCGCGGCGACACGTGGGGGCGGAGCGGGGGGCGGGAGCTCCTTCCGGAGCGGCGGCGCCCAGGTTCGCGTTCGTAGTTCACTTTCGTTTCCCGGCTGCTCCCTCTCCCGCCGGGCCCCGCCCCCGGAACCGCCTGCGCGGGGTGCCGGCATCTTACCGATCCCCGCCGCTACCCCCGCCACCAACCCCTTCTTGGCCCCGCCCCTTTATAAAATAGCCCCTTGTGGCTCCGCCCCTTCCTGGGCCCCGCACCGCCTTTTCCTGGCTCCACCCCCAAGCGCCGGCCCAACCGCCTCGGCGCCGCGCGCTACTACCGCTCCCCGTATGGCCCCGCCCCCTCAAGTGGCCCCGCCCCCTCAAGTGGCCCCGCCCCAAGCGCCGGCCCAGCCGCCTCGCGCTACCAGCGCCCCGCCCTTTCCCGGCCCCGCCCCCTCCGGGGCTCCCGCCCGCGATTCGGGCCGCGCCAGGCGGGGGCGCTCGCGGGGGAGGCGATCGGCGGCGCCATCGCAGCGGGACGGTTTCCGTTTCCTCGGCTTCCCAACATGGCAGCGGCGGCGGAGGCGGCGGCGGCGGCGGCGGCGGGAGGCGGCCGCGCAGCTCGCCGGCCGGTGCTGCTGACGCACGGCGGCAGCGGCGACCGCACCGTCTTTCTTTTCGACCGGCGCCAGGAACAGGCGGATCCGGACGAGAAAGTGCTCAGCTACAGCAAGGACAACTACCGCGGCTTTCGCAGCGCCATCCGCCAGGTAGCGGGGGAGAACAGCAGCGGCGGTGCCGGCGGCGCCGTTAGCGCCCGCCGGGGGCCGCGGGTGAGGCGGAGAGGGGGCCGCGAGGGCGCCGCGCCGCTTCCCTTCCCCTCCAACTTTCTCGCCGGGACAGGCGGGCGCGCGTCGAGGAGAAGCTGAGCGCGCTCCCTCGGCGCCTCCTTTTTCCCAGGGGCACAGGGGCGAGCGCGGCGGAGCGGCCCCTGGCGGCGGGGGCCGGTGACGGCGGCCGCCTCGGGCGCCGCGCAGCGCTCCGGAGGGGATCGGCGGCCACCGCCGCTCCTTTCCCGCCTTTGGGCTTCCAGCTGCCTCACTGAAGCCCCCAGTGGTGGCTTTTCCCCATGCTTCTCTGCCGTAGGATTTCTATACGCTCTTTCTTTACTGATTCTCTGCTGCCGCGTGTGTCCTTTCAGTTTTCGTTCTTTTCGTTATGCAAAATGAGAACACTCTCTCTCTTCGGATCGCTTGGAGCTGAAAATTTCCTTCTATATATGGGCTGTTTAGTTGTTGGTAATACCAGTGGGCATCCCCTATTTTCTGTGATGGTTTCATTTCCCGAAGGATGAATAAATGATCTCTTGGACGTGAAAATTTCTTTCTGCAAAAGAGCTGTTTAATTTCATGGTGATACCAGTAGGGCATCGCCCGTTTTCTATGATACTTTCATTTCCTGAAAGATTAATAAATGATCACTTGGAGGTGGAGATTTCTTTCTGCGTGCAGGCTCTTTCGTTTGTTGGCGATACCTTCAGGCGTCACCCATTTTCTGTGATGGTTTCGTTTCCTGAAGGGTTATAAATGATCTCTTGAAGGTGAAGATTTCTTTCTGCGTAAGGGCTGTTTGCTTTATATTGTTGTTGATACTGGTAGGCATTGCTTATTTTCTGTGATGGTTTCATTTCTCAAGGGAGTAATAGATGTGATGTCTTGGAGGTTAAGGTTTATTTCTATGTATGATTTGTTTACCTTAGTTTGCTGGTGATACCAGTAGGCAATGCCCATTTTATGCCATAGTTTAATTTCCTGAAGGATTAATAAATGCCATAAAGTTGTTAGCTTGCTCACCTATGTTTTATCTCGTGAAGCACAGAGGAAAATCAGTGGTGAACCGTGCACTGATTTAGCCTGATCATAGAATCATCAAATTATAGAGTGGTTTGGGTTGAAAGGGACCTTAAAAATCATCTAGCTCCAACCCCCTCTGCCATGGGCAGAGATGGCTTCCATTGGTCAGGTTCCTCAAAGCCTTGTCCAACCTGGTCTTGAATGCCTTCAGAAATGGGGCATCCGTTACTTTTCTGGGCAACCTGTTCCAGTGCCTCACCACCCTCACAGGAAAAAAAAAAATTCTTCCTAATATCTAATCTAAATCAACCCTGAGATCTGATAAACCATTTGAATGATAAAACATTCTATTTTAGTTTCTTTATCCAGTGTAATTTGAACTCGATTCTCAAGGATATAAACTCTTCGAGGAAATTGCTTGGTTTGTGTTATGTCTGGATGGTCTTTAATGTAATGGTTTTCTACTGTAATGGAAACTTTGAATTGTCAGTGTCACCAGGAATAGTGGTCACACATGACTGTCTTCTGCTTGCACAGTTCTATTTCAGTATTCAAAATGGCATGTTCACATTTTGTTAGAGGTGCTGAATCTGTACTGCTGCTTAAGGTTAAGTATTTTAATTTTGTATTGATTTGTTTGTTTTTCAAATTAGTTGGCTTTTCTGTGTTGATCCTTTTTGAGGAAAGGATGCCCCAGAAAAATACTGCCATGGAAGGTTTCTCCATTGTAGTCCCACTAAATTAAAAAATGAGGCCCTTTGCCATGAAAGTATTATGCCTCCAGGAAGAAGTTTTACTGGTTAAATCTGACCAGTTTCAGCCTTGTTTGGGAATGGGGGATTCCAACAACGGTTCTGACATAATGCTTTGGTTTCAGCAGTTGGAGTTGGGGTTGGGGAAATCAAACAGAAAAACAACAGTAGTAGGAATATAATAAGTTACTAAGACTGGCAAGGTGAGTCCGGAGCAGCTGAAGTCATTTGGTCTGTTCAGCCTGGAGAAGAGGAAACTGAGGGGAGAACTCATCGCAGTCTACAGTTTCCTCACAAGGGAAGGAGAAAGGAGGAACAGGCACTGAGCTTTTCTCTCTGGTGACCAATGATAGGACCCAAGGGAATGGCAGGAAGATGTGCCAGGGGAGATTTAGGTTGGATAATGAGAAAAGGTTCTTCACCCATGGGTAGTGGAGGATTGGAACAGGCTCCCCAGGGAAGCAGTCATGGTATCAAGCCTGACAATATTCAAGAAGCATTTGGAGAATGCTCTCAGACTTATGGTGTGAATTTTGGGGTTGTCCTGTGCAGAGACAGGAGCTGAACTCGATAATCCTTGTGAGTCCCTTTCAACTTGGGACATTCCATTATTCTATGAACTTCCTGAAAAGCTACGTAACGTCTTCACTATGTTGACACATATCTGAAAAAATTTTATATGCTCTCGTATATATTTCTGTTTACTTAAAAAATTGGGGAAGAAGGATTAGGCATTATTCAATATCAGAGTGCTTTAATTAAGTCTAAGGCAGTAAAGCTGTAGAATTCAGAGATAATTTGATTTTAATTTTTAGAAGATTTTAAGGAGTACGATGTATAATAACAGTTGCTACCTCTGCTGCCAGTTCTTGAATCAAGGGTTGTGTTTGCAGAATTGACCGTGGTAAAGGCTTTGTATTTCAAAGCTATAGTCTTCTGAAGTCATGTTCCTAGGAGACTTGGGTTCTCTTGGTGTAAGCTATGATGCTTACATGCATAGCCTTGCATGCAACAGTTGATGTTTGAACAGAGCTTAAAAAAAAAAAATCCCATTTCTGAAAACCAGCATAACCCCCTCCCCATAATGTTATTGCTTAAATCATACAAGATAATAACTCAGATAATACACTGATATCTGTGGCATAGTAGAAATGATAGTATTAGATTTACAGTTGGACTTAATGACCTTAAAGGTGTTTTCCAACCTAAATGATTGAAGTGCTGCTACTCAGCAGTTACTTGACTATGGAGGGTTAGCACATCCCATGATCTGATCAGTGCCCCTAAAGTTCAGAAGACTGAAAGAATCATAGAATGATTAAGGTTGGAAAAGACCTCTAAGATCATCAGGTCCAGCCATCAGCCCAACATCACCATGCCTACTAAGCCATATCCCGAAGTGCCATGTTCACCCATCTTTTTAACACCTCCAGGGATGGAGACTTAACCACTTCCCTGGGAAGACTGTTCCAATGCTTGAACTCTCTTTTTGGTAAAGAATTTTGTTCTAATATCCAATCTAAACCTGTCCTGGTGAAACAAGTAACTGAATGGAATAAAGACATTGATACACCTCAAGCAGTGTAACATTCTGAGAAGTTACTGTGGTGGGTTCATGGCCTTCTGAGAACCAACTTTGTCTTTAACAGAGCATCATCATAAGGTCCATATCTCCTAGGATTAATAAATATTAAGTAATTTCCTCCAAGATTTGTCTTAATGGATCACATCTTAGCTGTGCCTGTCAAGTAAGTTGCAAGGACATATTTTTAGTATTCAGGGCAAATATGTTAATCTTTAACTCTTCTTTTTTCTTAGCTTTTATAATTAAGTGATTGGCTGAGGTAAACACTAGTTTGCAACAAGTGTCATTCTTCTCATGGCATTTCTATATATGCAGCACACTCCAATGACCTCTGCTTCCATGCAACTTCACAGTGTTCAGTAGTCCACAGAGCTTTTGGCATGTCTTACACAGACTTGCCATGTCTTATAGGTGTGACAGATGTTGGTTACAAACAACAAGATGTGACAGATCTTGGTGACAAGCAACTAAAGAGTTTTCTTATCTCAAAAATGTAGTGGCATTGTGGAGTCAGTACTTTAATGCCATTAGACACACCATTCAGATGTGCAATATAGTGTTTGAAAAGTCTGGTGCTGCCGAGCAGAACTTGGTGTGTTTGGATTTGGTGCCTGTGAAAGAGAAATTTCCAAGTATAATTTCTTACAGTGTCAACACCATAATCCTTATCACCAGTCCTGGTGGCTGTTTTGGAGTGTTAAGGATGATTAAGTCAATGCTCTTATAAACCTGTGCAATAGGAATATCACATGGTCGTTCCCTTGGAGAAAAGCCTTCTCCAATAATGTTGGCTGTCTGTGAGTTCAGAGGTGCCTCTGTCACAGCTAGTTTCAGTGTGCACCTCAGACTTCTGTTATGTTACGTGTAGGGATCTAACTCTGCCTCAGTGAGCAGCCATGCGTTCAGATGGTTTGACATGACCAGTAAACACTGATCCAATGAAAACTGGACAATCTGAGGTCCAGAAAGTTTGATGTCTGATGTCTCCCACACCAACAGTGTACGAGTTCTCATAGGCTTCTGGAAGAACATTCTGGCATCTCAGTGCCTCTGGAAGTTTTTTATGTTGCTTGTGCTTTTCTGGGTATTGTACTGCAAAGTGCTGAATTGCTAGCATCTTGAAAGTTGCAGCTAACTGCTTTAAGGAGAATGATGACGAATAGTTTCATCTGATTTGTACAGACTTTCCCCACTTTGTGGTGCTGAAAACGTGTCAGGGAAGTGATGAAAGTTCAAAAAGAAAGATTCTTTTGGTAAGCAAGATTTGAATTATTGAGATTAAGATGAAGTGGAATGTTGTGTTTGCCTTTAAATTAAAGCTATTAGAGACCTGAATTCATGACTAGGAAAATCATAGAATCATAGAATCACCAGGCTGGAAAAGACCCATCGGATCATCTAGTTCAACTATTCCTATCAAATACTAAACCATGCCCCTCAGCACCTCGTCCACCCGTGCCTTAAACACCTCCAGGGAAGGTGACTCAACCACCTCCCTGGGAAGCCTGTTCCAGTGCCCAGTGACCCTTTCTGTGAAAGTTTTTTCCTTATGTCCAGCCTGAACCTCCCCTGGCAGAGCTTGAGGCCATTCCCTCTCGTCCTGTCCCTGTCACTTGGGAGAAGAGGCCAACTCCGTCCTCTTCACAACCTCCTTTCAGGTAGTTGTAGGGAGCAATGAAGTCTCCCCTCAGCCTACTCTTCTCTGGGCTAAAACAACCCCAGCTCTCTCAGCCATTCCTCATAAGGCCTGTTCTCCAGCCCCTTCACCAGCTTTGTTGCTCTTCTCTGGACTCACTCCAGAGCCTCAACATCCTTCTTGTGGTGAGGGGCCTAGAACTGAACACAGGATTGAAGGAGCGATCTCACCAGTGCTGAGTACAGAGGGAGAATAACCTCCCTGGACCTGCTGGTCACGCCGTTTCGGATACAAACCAAGATGCCATTGGCCTTCTTGGCCACCTGGGCACACTGCTGGCTCATGGTCAGTTGCTGTCAACAAACACCCCAGGTCTATCTCCTCCAGGCAGCTTTCTAGCCAGACTTCTCCTAGTCTGTAGCACTGCACAGGGTTGTTGTGCCCCAAGTGCAGGACCCGGCATTTGGCCTTGTTAAACCTCATGCCATTGGACTCTGCCCAGTGGTCCAGCCTGTTCAGATCCCTTTGCAGAGCCTCCCGACCTCCAGCAGGTTGACACTTCCACCCAGCTTAGTGTCATCCGCAAACTTGCTGAGGCTGCACTCAATGCCTTTGTCCAGGTCATTGATGAAGACACTGAACAGGGCTGAACCCAGCACTGAGCCCTGGGGAACCCCACTTGAAACTGGCCTCCAGCTGGATTTAACGCCATTTACTACCACTCTCTGGGCCCGGCCATCCAACCAGTTTTCCACCCAGGAGAGTGTGCGCCTGTCCAAGCCAGAGGCTGACAGTTTCCATAGCAGAATGCTGTGAGAAACTGTGTCAAAGGCTTTACTGAAGTCCAGGAAGATACATCCACAGCCTTTCCCTCATCCAGTAGTCGAGTCACTTTATCATAGAAGGCGATCAGGTTAGTTTGGCAAGACTTGCCTTTTGTGAACCCGTGTTGACTGGGCCTGATCACCCAGTTCTCTTGCATGTGCTTCATGATGGCACTCAAGATCACCTGTTCCATGACATTCCCTGGCACTGAGGTCAGACTGACAGGTCTGTAGTTCCTTGGATCCTCCCTGCAACCCTTCTTGTAGATGGGCACAACATCAGCCAGCCTCCAGTCCAGTGGAACTTCCCCAGTCTTCCAGGACTGTTGGAAGATGATGGAAAGGGGTTTGGCCAGCACGTCCGCCAGCTCCTTTAATACCCTTGGGTGAATCCCATCCAGCCCCATAGACTTGTGAGTGTCTAGCTGGGCAAGTGTCTAACCGTCTCCTGTTGGACCATGGGAGCCTCATGTTGCTCCTCTGACTCCTGGGTTTGTACACAGAGGGAAAAACTTTCTTTACAATTAAAGACTGAGGCAAAGAAGGCATTAAGTAGCTTAGCCTTTTCCTCATCCCCTGTCACTGTTGTTCCTTCTGCATCAAATAGGGACTGTATATTCTCCCTAGTCCTCTTTTTATTGTTAATATATTTATAGAAAGATTTTGTATTATCTTTCACAGACTTAGCCAACCTATTTTCTAGTTGGGCCTTAGCTCTCTTGATTTTTTCCCTGCATGATCTCGCTTCCCTCCTGTAGTACACCCAAGACGCCTGTCCCTTCTTCCAAAGCTCAGAGACATTTCTCTTCTTTTTGAAGAAGCCCAGCCCTCTTGGGCTCCCTTGCCCTTAAGGACTGTCTCACATGGGACTTTGTCAACCAGCCTTCTGAACAGTCCAAAGTCTGCCTCCTGGAAGTTTAATGCAACTGTCCTGCTAACCACCCTCCAGTAGTCTGGAGGGCCACTGGAAGGAGACTGCGTTATTTCTCCTTCACTTCCCAACTCAAGCCTATCCATATTATTGTAAGCAAGTATACACACAAAGTTGAATATTTGGTTGTTGAGCACCTTTTCTAAGGCAGTTGATATATCTAGAGGTGAAATGTATGTTGACTTGAGTGTTCTATTTGGCTTAGTAGTCAGCTAAGCCTCACAGTGTGTGTTCAGATCAAAGAGCAGCAAAATTTGCTTTGGTACTTATGCCAACACGTGAAAGAGAAAGGAAACTGAAGCCTCTTTGAAGGAGTTTTAGCTGCTGCTGAGATGTTTGTGATTTATGGGCTTGTGTTTTGGTTTGGGGTTTTTTTTTCAGTTGATAAAGCCTGTGACTGAGGCAAGTATATAAATTGAACCTTCATTCTTGATTCAGATTTAAGGATTAGAGAGATCCCAATTTCTTCACATTTTCATCTATCGTACCTGTAACGTGCTCTGCTGAAAGCTTTTTGGGCATCTGGCATTCATTTGGCTTTTTCAAACTGTTACTTTTCAGCATTACGTTAATTTTACGTCATGAATAACCACCAGCAAATTGAGACCTGCTAGCTTTATTCATTTACCATGAAACATAGGCAATGCTTCAGACTGAGCCTTTAGTTTCTAAAAAATGCATTTCTTTTCTTTGGACAGAGACAACTTTTTGGCTTATGTATCATTTCATAGGTATAATGACTGATGCTCTGCTGCTGGTAGACCAGACTTTACTCTGGGAATTTTTCTTAATTTAACTTGTTACCATTCAACATAAACTTTTGATTTTTGATTGCTTGGAGGCACTTAAACAAACACTTAGGGAAATGCCTTTCTTTCCCCTTCTCCAAGCTCATCTTCTGTCACACTTCTCCCTGTTTTCTGGTCTAAGCTTCCCTTGTTTTCCTCATGCACAGTGCTCAGTCACTGCCAGTACCTTTGATGAGGCAACAAGTGGCACGAGGGGTCAAAGACATGTGCAGGATTTCCCTGTGCTGCTGATCCTTCTCCATGCTCTTCACTGGTTTTATTCTGCTCTGATGGCTTGTCCACTGACTACAGCTCCATGTGACAGGGAGGACAGAGAGGTAAAATTACCTGCTCTTACATGGATCTGTTCTGGGCCACACTACCTTTGTGGTCACCACTGCTCTGGCATGAAGCATATCCATTCAGTGTGTCTCCTTCGCCATGTCTCCTCTGATGCATTTCCTCTGTGTTTTTTTTGTTTATTTCCTCTATTTCTTCCCCAATATATTTGATTAGAAGCGACTGTGCCCTTATGGTTGAAATTTTGTCATATAGTGGGTTGTTTCCATCTGTTTGAAAGTCATCTGTGCTGGCTGACTGGCTCAAGGCAGTTCATGGCCTCCTGCACTGGTCACAACTGCAACCCTCTGATATCAAAACCCTGCAGGGTATGCTCGGTATGCCTCCAAGTGTGGCTTAGCAAACAATTTGAATGGCTCTTTGTTGTTGTTTTCCTGGAGTGTTCAAGATTTGGTTCATTTATATAGTTTTCTATACATTTTAGATGTCTTTTTTCTCTTTTCTATACATGTAACTGTTCATTGTTCTGAAGTTTTCAACTTTGCTTTTAGTGATCATGTGTAACCAGTAGTTACAGGTATCCCTGTCTTTTTAACACATCTATCTCTTTCTAGAGGACATAACAACTATTATTATTTCTTTCTTCAACTTTGTTTATTAATTTGGACCTTGTCTCTGTTTTTCCTGAAAAGTCTTGTCTTTTGTATGCAAAAAATACAAAGCTTTCTGCTTAGCTGTTTTAGCACAGTAACTTCCAAACATACTTTCACTGTGAATATGCAGAGGCATTTCTGAGTATAGCAGTTCTCTTGTACTCTTCACGATGTTGATGACATCAAAAGCTAGATTGTGGTTGTGCATCAAGACAATCTGCAAAAGAATAACCAACAGATTTATGAACATACTGCCAGGTTATCACGTGAATCTTCTAAGTCAAGAACTGGTTGCATCTTCAGTGCTTATTTGAAAAAGGACAAAATGCTAGCCTGAAAGAGGCTCAACAGTGAAACCTAAACTTTACATCAAGTCAACAAAAGATACCACATCTTGTAGATGTGAGAATCTTAATGGGAAATTAAACATTTAACCAAACTTTTTTTATCAGAATCAAATGAAGCATCTTCAGCTGCTAAAGTAAATTACCCTGTAGGTTCACTTTTAGTCAAGAGTGACCAGTTCATCTTCCTGGAGACCACATCCACAGAATCGGACAACTACCTTTATGCTCTCTGCCACAGTGGCAGGAGAAGGGCTGGCATAACTAAGAGTATAGCACAGAGGGAAGGATGAAGTAGAACAAATAGGTCATCTATAAGAGAAACTTTCAAACTGAGACATTTTTGAAGGTCACTAAAGTTTACAAAGGATGCAGCCCCTTAAATTCCTGCAAAGGCAAGAAAAACAGGTTACCTGCAGTTAGCTTTACTGAACTTGGTTCATGAACCTGCCTAGTAGCTTATCTTGAAATGACAGCCATTTAGAGCAAAGTGGAAAGGACTTGCTGCCAGAAGATACAGTAATGCTGGACTCACCCAGAAGAAGAAGGTATAGCTCTGCCTGCAAAGCAGTTGCAGTTGGCTTAGTTGAGGCTTCCCCATGGAATGGGGAACAGGACCAGAAGGAGGCAGCTGCCCCTGCTTGGTTGGCAGGCTGCTGTCTTGTGCATGCACTACCTTGTTCTAACTTCTTGCTGTCTTAAACTAAATATTGTGCTCTTCATGAGATTTTGAGAGCAAAAGAGATTTTGGGAGGTAGATAAAATGGAAACTGTAATTATACCTGGAGGAAAAAGATGCTTAGCTGTGCTTTGAAGTGTACAACTCTCTGGTTCAGGTAATCCATATTAACCATTAAACTCCAATGCACAATAGGGTGTTAGTTTGTTGGTATCCATATTTTTTATTGCTTATTTTCCTTCCTCTGAGCAGTTAGTTTTTTATTCCTGCACAGGTTTGCTGTGTGTCACGGTTAGCTCCACCTGGCTAAATTTGGCAGCTAAAGCTGCTTAGTTGAGCCTCCAAAATCTCCTTCCCCCCTCGCCATGCAGGAAAAGGGGAGACGGAGATGAGAGGAAAAAGACTTATGAGTTGGAAACTAGAACTACAGCTTTAATGAAATGATAATGATAACAATGGAAATAATTAGTAATAAAATATATACAGATGTATGAGATTGTGCCCCTACCCCTCAATGACTATACTGCAGAGCAGACATGAGGGAATGAGTCCACGGCTAGGAGGCAGCTGGTCTCAGGAACTCAATTCAGGAACACACAGAAGCAGGATCAGGAGCAGCCAGACAACTGAGGTCCTCACTAGCCGTCAGCCATTGCAGAAGAGAGCAAGACCCTCATGATACCTTAATTTTATACCAAGTATGACGGATATGGGATGAAATACTCTTGGTCAGTTTAGGGTCACTTGGACTATTTGCCCCTCCTCCTTGCAGCCCCCTTCTGCCAGCTCGAGGGTGGCCTTGTTTAAGTATTGGCCTTTTTGCATACCAGTGCCCTGTGTTATCACTTTAGGGAAGAACACTGTCTCAAAAACATGCAATTGGCTTTCAGAAAATGAAATTACCTACATGTTATAAATGACTACACTGCCAGGCCAGTTCAGCAGCGAAGTATTTTATTATCTGGGGATGGAGAGCTGGGTAATACAGCACTGGGTGCGCAGGGAGCTCCTCTACCAACGTGCACGCTAAACCACGCTTGCCACGCCTTTTTATACATTTGTTCTCATGCATATTCTTTTAGCCTCATGAACATTGC
The DNA here is from genome assembly GCA_033459285.1 of Clamator glandarius. Classification (NCBI taxonomy): domain Eukaryota; kingdom Metazoa; phylum Chordata; class Aves; order Cuculiformes; family Cuculidae; genus Clamator; species Clamator glandarius. The sequence goes on from JAUNZM010000070.1 coordinate 223,810, forward strand.
GGTCACCTTCGAGAATGTTTCTTCATGCATATTCACTTAGTCGCATGAATATTACAATTACCTTCGAGAATGTTCCTCCATGCACGTTCAGTTTTGAGAATGTTCCCTCATGCATATTCCTTTAGTCTCATGAATATTACAACCATCTTCGAGAATGTTCCTTCGCCATAGTGCACCCGGCCCCTCCCGGACCGCCCAGGGACTCTCAAGAGCTCCTCCCAGAGGCTCCGCGAACACAGACCCCCCCCCATCCTCACACAACACCAGTCTGCACAATCCAATACAGCTAAACTCTGCGTAAATGTTAAACTGTGAATTTTGTCAAACACTTAAACTTGAAGATAAGCATTCATAACTTCACAATTGCCGCTATTTTCTGTCATGTTGACACAAGTCTCCTTAATACCCATTCTCACACTACAGCAGCTGAGGTAAAAGTCAAAAGCCAATCCTACTTTAGTTCAGACCACAACACTGTGAAAATTTGTGTGATAGGTTAAGTGATCTGAAGAGTTAAAAAGTAATAATTTCTCCATGCTCTTAAGTCTCTTTCTGTCATTTGTTTCACTGTCACCAAGTGCTATGAGAAATTTGAGAATTTTGCTCATTTTGCTGATGGATGCTAACTGTATCTTTAACATCGTAACAGCTAAGGAGGAGGTAGCTGAAAGATGGAAAGCAGGCTACTAATGAAGACTTCTAAAAAACCTTAGGCAGGGTTTCAAGAGTATTTTTGTGTGTCTGAGTACTAGATATAGAAAGAGTTCTGGGAAATTACAAGGGCAAGATGCAACAGAAATTCAAGAGCTTTGGGGAAGAATCTGGCAAAAAGTGCAGAAAGCAGCTGTCAGAGTTGTGACCACAGGACAGAAGGGGCTGATGGAGTTAAACAAGACCAGAGTTGACTTTTACTTGAGTTTCAAAGACTTGGAAGGGCAGGAGAAAATTCAGATACTTTTTTTTTTTTTTGAAAAAGCAATTATTGTTGGATGTCAGCATGCTAAAATGAGGGCAGATGTAGAGGCAATATAAATGTATCTAGACAAGTGGCTAATAAGTCCAAAGCTTCAGAAACTTATTCAAAAGTCAGAGGCAGCAAAGCGTCAAAGATTGTTTAGATTCAGAAGAATGTACGTGAGTGTTTTAATGATAAAGAATAAAAGAAATCATTATTTTATAGAAGTATGATATAATTGAAGAACAAATACTTCAATGTGTATACAACTTTAAGACATATTTGATTGGTTTAATGTCTCAAAAGACAACAATTAAATATAGGACACTGTAGAGCATGATTTTTGGTGTTGTACTTGTGCGGCCTGAAGTAGAGCTGTTCAGTCTTGTTCCTCAACCCTCAAGGTGATTACCGTAAGACAGTTACTCTTCCTTAAAATTGCTGTCGCTCACTAGAATGTATTTGAAGCAGGTAAAAAAACCCAACTGCTGTAGGGACAGTTTTAGCTAAGTTGAGAAAGCAAATGAAGTTAAGTTCTGGAATTAAATTGTGTTCTTAGTTAATACAGGAAAAATATTTAGTCCCTTCTCAGTGGTTTGTGGCAAAGTGAATAGGAGGACTGGTTTTTTTTTTATTAATCTGAATACTTTATGGAGTATTTAGTTATCACATAACTTTTTTGTAGGCATTTGGCATAACAACTGATGAAAACTTCGTTATCACCACAACGAGCAGGAAGGAAATTACAGAAGGCAACTTCCGTAAGTATCTTAGATGGCAGAGTAAATACAGCTATTTCTTACATTGATTGTAAAGACAGCATGATGATTGTTTATACTCTGACATGTAATAATTAACAGAAAGTAGCAGTCCTATAATGGCTTACCGGGAATTATTACCAAATTGACTTTCACAAACAAGATTTTACCAACTGCTGGTTAGTATGATGACAGTTACTCAAGGAAATTTTTTACCTTCCATGAAAATTCTGTAAACTACAGGAAAAAATGGCATGTAAATAGCTGTTACCTAAGAAAACTCGCATTGTTAAGCTTGGAAATGTGAAAAGATTTTAAATTGAATGTTGTTGCAAGGAGGCTGAGTAGTCAATGCCTAAGAAAATTTACTGGTTTTGAAAGCAGTTGTTGATTGGTGCAGTAAATGCTTCGATACTTTATATTTCATTTTCACTGCAGGCGAACTTGTTCAAGATGGAGCTACTTTGTATTTGCTACAGTCAGTGGATCAAATGCTGCCTTCTGCAACCAAGGAGCGAATTGACTTCCTGCCCCACTATGATACACTTGTTAAAAGTGGGATGTACGAGTACTATGCCAGTGAAGGGCAAAATCCTTTACGTAAGTACTTGCCAAAATAATTCCATGTAAATGATGCTTGTGTGAATATAATGTGGTTAAGAGCAATTCAACTTTTAGCTACAACTGGTGAAAAAATAGTCTTAGCTGTAAAAGAAAACTTGTGTTCTTTGTATAAATTTTTCTTTTTAAAATGATGCACTGGCCATGTAAGAATCCAGATTTAGAGAGATACCTCCTCTAATACATCTTTAAGAAGTTGGAATATTTTAGAAGTAAAATTACTTCAGTCTTGAAAATAATATTGTGGATGTCATAAACAGGTCAGCATTTGTATTACCAGTTTCTTGTCTCCTGTACTGACTTTGGACTTGGCGACCAGGTTTTTTATGAGCTATCACATAGCTGAGAGAGCTGGAGTTGTTTAGCCTGGAGAAGAGGAGGCTGAGGGGAGACTTCATTGCTCTCTACAACTACCTGAAAGGAGGTCATGGGGAGGAGGGTGCTGGCTTCTTCTCCCAAGTGACAGGGGACAGGACAAGAGGGAATGGCCTCAAGCTCCTTCAGGGGAGGTTCAGGCTAGACATCAGGAAAAAAATTTCGCAGAAAGGGTCATTGGGCACTGAAACGGGCTGCCTAGGGAGGTGATTGATTCACTTTCTCTGGAGGTGTTTAAGGGACGGGTGGATGAGGTGCTGAGGAGCATGGTTTAGTGATTGATAGGAATGGTTGGACTTGATGATCTAGTGGTTCCTTTTCAACCTAGTGATTCTATGATTCTGTGAATAGAGACAGACAAAATTGCTTCATCTAGAGCAAATCATGCCTGACTAATCCAGTGGCCTTCTACGATACAGTGACTATATTGGTGGATAAGAGAGGAGCAACTAATATCATTTATCTTTACTTTTGTAAGGCCTTTGGTACAGTCTCACACAGCATCGTTTTAGCTAAATTGGAAAGATATGGGTTAGATTGATGAACTATTCAGTGGGTGAGGAATTGGCTCAAGTCCATCCAAAGACTTGCAGTCAACAACTCCACGTCCAAATAGAGATCAGTAACAAGTGGTGTTCCTCAGGGGTCTGTTTCAGAGCAGTACTAATTGATGTCATTATTAATGACATAGCAGTATTGAGTGTACTCTTAGAAAGTTTATGGATGATTTCAAGCTGAGTAGTGCAGTGATTAGACCCGTGAGGGAAGGGATGCCATCCAGAGAAACCTTCACAGGCTTGAGAATTGGGCTAATTTGAACCTTATGATGTTCAATAAAGCCAAGTGCAAGGTCCTGCACCTGGGTCAGGGCATTCCCCAGTATCAATACAGTCTGGAGGATGAGTGGATTGAAAGCAGCCCTGTCCTCCATCAGTATATGAACTTGGTCAGGAGTTTTACTCTTCAGTTCTGGGCTTCTGCAAAACTTACTTGAGTTTCTGCGTGTTGGAACGAGCTACTCTTGTTCTTTGAGGAAGTTGCCCTTGTAGATAACCAGCTGTTGTGAGCCATCCAGTACAACTATTAAATATGTTCCCCAAGGGCAAAAACATAATAACACAGGAACAAAGTACCAAAAGTGTGCAAAGTAAAAGAGAGAACCACAAAGGTATAGGTCAATAAGGATTGCTAGATGATAAGGTGGGTTGTGTCTGCCAAACCTACATTTTCCTTTTTGTTTTATGTTGAGATTTTTTTCTTCTTCCTGCTACTCTTCATGTTAGTAAGATTGTTGATTGCATATTAAAGCATTGTTAACAGTGGATCTGTTCATTTAGAGAATATAAATGTATGAAGCTGGGAGATATCATAACTCATCATTGTATTTGTGCTATGGTGTTATATCTTCAGAAAGAAGTACTACTGTTTGGCTTGCCGAAAATGAAATACTGTAAAATCATGCCCCTAACTCCTGTGTCATGTTTCAGTAAATGCACTGTGGCTTACTGTGATACTGTGAGGTAGATTATGGATACTGAAGTCATGCTGATGTAGCTGGTTAGCAGCATCTTATCTTAGGCTACTCTGATCTTTGGCTGCTTGATTTTTGTACTTATTTTGTCTGTTTGTTTTCTGTTTTTTTTCTTGGAAATGTTTTGTATTATTTCTTCTGCTTTCATCTTGGGTTCAAGGGACTCTCAAGTTATTTATTGTTAAAAGCTGTGGGTTTTGGTATTGGATGGAGACTAGAAGAGAAATAAGAACAAAAGCAGTAGAATGAGATACTTTGTTGTGATTTTATCAGTGTCAGTGATGATGCTAAACTGGATAGTGAGGTGGACACCTGTCATGGTTTAACCCCAGCCAGCAACTAAGCACCACACAGCTGCTCATTAACCCTCTGCTGCTGGGTCAGGAAGAGAATCAGAAGAATAAAAGTGGGAAAGCTAATGGGCTGAGATAAAGATAGTTCAATAAATTAAGCAAAAGCCATGCACGCAAGCAAAGCAAAACAAGGGATTCATTCACTACTTCCCACCTGCAGGCAGGTGTTCAGCCATCTCTGGGAAAGCAGGACTCTGTTGCATGTGACATTTACTTGGGTAGACAAAATGTCATTACTCTGAACATCCCTCAGCTTTATATGCTAAGCATGATGTCATGTGGTGTGGAATATCTTTTTGGTCAGCTGGGGTCAGCAGTCTCAGCTGTGTCCCCTCTCAAGTTCTCGTGCACCCCCAGCCTACTTGATGGTGGGATAGTGTAGGAAGCAGAAGAGGTCTTGACTCTGTGTGAGCACGGCTCAGCATTAACAAAAATATCTCTGTATTATCACACTGTTTCCCAAGAACAAATTCAAAACATAGCCCCTTACCAGCTACTGTGAAGAAAATTAGCTCTATCCCAGCCAAAACTGGCACATCAAAAGGGAGAGCCATCTTACAGAAAGACCTGGAACAGTATGAAGCTTAACAAAGACAAGTGCAAAGTCTTGGACCTGGAATGACAAAAACAAAGAGCCTGGGGCAGGCCTGTATCTGTGTGTCTGAGGAGCAGCCTGGCTGACCTGGGGGTGCTGGTGGACAACAAGCTGAACATGACTCAGCAGAGCACTGCTGCAGCAAGAAAGGGAAATCAGATCCTGGACTGGATTCCTAGGGGTGTTACTAGTACAAATGGAGATGTGATCATCCCATTCAGCACTGGTGCCACGTCTAGTTTTGGTCCGCACAATTCACAAGAATATGGTATTATAATATATACTGAGGACTGTAACTTTTCTACATTGGAGTAATTCCACAGTATGTGCCTGGCAATCCAACTCTTACTCTGTTCTCATGATAATAAACAGGATTGTAATCAAGCAGTTTGTCAGAAGGAACAGTTACATCTCATATGACCTTTATGAAATCATTCAATACTGCACTTCCCGTAAATGTTCATGTAATTTGCAGCTACTACTCATCTCCATGAAGTGCTGACCATTCTCTTGGTAGGAAAACATCTTTTTCTTCCTTTCAACAGGCTTCATAATAATAATAATAATATAGTAACATGAGATTAAAAAGGATAATGCATGCATATGTTCAGTTTTCCTTTCAGTTCCTCATACACGTGACTTTTTTTTCTTCCTTCTCTTCATAAAAGAGGTTTTCTTCTTCTGTTGCTTCACATTCTGATCATTTCCCTGTATATCACTACAGTGATAACCTCTTATGTGTCATGCTTTAGCCCTAGCCTGGCCTGAATTGGCAGCTAAACATGAGCAGTTGTGGTGGTCCCAGCTCCTTTCTTCCTCACCTTCTTGCCTGCCTCCCGGAAAGGGTGATGAGAGAAAAAAGGCTTGTGCATTGGAAACTAAAAATAAAACAGCTTTAATAAAATAATAGTAATAATGATGAAAATACTATTAATAAGAAAATAATAAAACATACATAAATCTATGAAATTGCCCCCACCTTGATGTTTATGTCACCACAGATGCTGTAAAGCAGGCATGGGGTATAGGTCACAGGCTGGACTGCAGCAGGAGAGAGCTGGACTTAGGAACTGGATTCAGGAATGCATGTCTTGGATGAGGGAAGGAAAAAAGGCAGACAAGGTCCTCACTTGGACATTGGCCATTGGAGAAGAGAGAGTGACCCTCACCACAATCCCTCAGTTTTGTATTGAGTATGACATATGTGGGATGGAATACTCTTGGTCAGTTTAGGGTCACTTGTCCCATTTACCCCTCCCAGCAAGTGCAGTCCTTTCTCTCCCCTTTCACTCATAGCATATCACCAGCTCAAGGGTGGCCTTGGTTTCTATAGCATAAGCAGTGGCTTTTCAGTATACTAGTGCCTTGTGTTATCGCTTCTAAAGAGAATCACAGTCTGAAAAACATGCAGTTAACTTTCAGAAAATGAAGTTACTTAGGTGAGACTTAGTTAGTTGAAGTTAGAAAAGTGATTGTACTTTACCTCAAAACAGAATGTGTTATCCAGAGATTTTGTATCAAGGTCAAAATCTGTTATCCATCTGTAAAAATATTGCATTTTATAATATGGGTTGAACGTGATATGTAGCAGCATGTATTGCAGATGTATTTTTGTTCCAGAAATACTGAAACAGGAAGGAATTATATCCATGGGAGAGGAAAAGACTTTGATCATGTCTATCAATGTCTGTGTGCCTAGATGTCAAAGTTTCTTGATAACTTACTGTATTTTAAAAGCATTTTGAAGTTTTGTTTGGGCCTGTCTGGCAGCTTCACCAATGTTCATTTGCTGTTTTCTGTCCCAGTGTACTGTTGCCTCAAAGCCTGAAACATATTTATTCATGATTCAGAAAAGTGATTTAGATAGGGGATTTCAGTGTTGTCTTTTTGAAGCCTGATTGGGTTTTTTTTAGTAATAAAACAAACTTCTCCTCTCTTATGTTATTGTAAAAGCAGTTTACTAGGGTGCTTCAAATCATCCTCTAAGAGAGAGTGAACAAGCTTTGGGAGTTTGTAAGAAAATTTTCATATATATTTTAAGTCAGTTCTTGATCTTTTCTGTACTCAGCAACAGGGAAAAGGATTGCTGCTCTGAATGTACTGCACGTACTGTATTCATATTTCTACCACAAAAGCCTTTAAAATAGTTCAAAAGTTTTAGTACTACTTGTGGTTATAACTCTTTAACCCTAAGAAGACTACAATTATCAAGAGTACAAACAGAATAACTTTTAGATCCACTTCTGTAATGATGAGAGGGAATGACCTCAAGTTGCACTAAGGAAGGTTTAGATTGGATATTAGGAAAAATTTCTTTACTGAAAGAGCGGTGAAGCACTGGAAGTGGCTGCCTAGGGGAGCAGTGGAGTCTTCATCTCTGGAGACATTCAAAAAACGTGTAGATGTGATGTTTCAGAGCATGATTTAGCAGGCGTGGTGTTGGCCTTATGGTTGGACTGAATGGTCATAGAGGTCTTTTCCAATCTTAATAAATCTGTGACAATACTGATATTTTTTTTTCTACTATGTTACTAATACTCATTCTTTGAGACCCTAGAGAGGTAATTTGTGAAACTCTGCAACATACTAGTAATTAATATTTGAAAACCAGCTATACTGAGTTATCTGTCTGCTTTGGTTTTTATGTACAAGAACTGACTGTTAAAATAAATAGCAATTTTGAGCATTTGTAAGCATACTGCAGCTGGTGTCTCCTTGTTTACAACATCTCTTAAGGGCATGCCTGACCAGTTTCATGTGTTGATGAAGGGCCATTGATAAGTAATGGTGAGTATAGGTCATATAACTGATGCTCAGCTGTTGTTATATAGCAATAAAGAAAGTTGCAAAGGAACTGAATTGTTTTTATATTTCAAAAACTACTTGAGGGAAAATACCAAATACTTCACTGATGTTACAACATACCAGTATTCAAGGGAATTATTTTGCATGTCTGAAGTATGTGGCCAGTGTAAGCACCTTGCAAACTGTTGGGAATAAAACTTGCTTATCCGACAGACTGAATGGAAAAGTAAATTCACTATGGCTGATCAGTGGAGTGAATTAATACAACCTTGATACATTTTTTTCAGAATGATGCTTTTGTCCTAAATAAATGCAGTTTTTCATTAAAGACAAAAAAAATCCAGAACATAGCTTTAGCGCTTATAGTCCTTACCTAATTAATGTGTAGAAACAATAAATTTATGCAAGTAGTCTGGTTGACTATTTCTCCTTTGTATTGTCAGATATCTGACAGAACTTTGCTATTATTTACCATTTACCATTCACCACATTCTTCAAGCATTTTTACAATTTGTGTTCTTTATGTAAACAAATAATTTGTTGATTTGGAAGTCGTGCAACATTTAAATTCATTTTTTTCAATAAGGTCTTTTCTTAATATTTTAACAAGTCAAAGTAATATTTTGCATACTTCAGACTTTCCTACGAATCATACAAATACATTTTTAATCACAGAGAAGGACAAGTTTGTCTTGTGGTAATCAGCCTGTTAATCACTACTCCTAGGTACTTCCAGTAATTGTGTTCTTACCATTAACAGAGATGTGTGAAATTCAGTGATGAAACAAATGAAACGTACATTTTGGGGTTTTTTTTCCAAGATATTGTGTGATTTTTATGGTTCTGACAGTGCTTGTGTCTTGTCTGTCTTTAGGAAATTATCCTAGTTGCTCAGGAGAAACTACTGTGAGTGTTTGTTTTGAGTGCTGTCTTTTGATAACAAGATTTTAATAAGGCTATTTTTGTTACAATTTCTTTAGCGTTTGCCCTCGCTGAGTTGATTGACAATTCTCTGTCAGCTACATCCCGAAATACTGGTGTTCGGAGCATACAGATAAAATTGGTAAGATAGAAATATTCCAAATATTCGACTTTTTCAGATGTAGTTTGCATTATCTTCTTTTTTTTTTTTCCTCCTGGTGCTTCTTGTTCTTTGGTTTTTCTTATTTTCTTCCCCCAAACAGTTATTTGATGACTCCCAAGGAAAACCTGCTGTTGCTGTGATGGATAATGGAAGAGGAATGACTTCTAAACAGCTTAACAACTGGGCTGTATATAGATTGTCAAAGTTTACAAGGCAAGATGACTTCGAGAGGTTAGAAAGTTTTATTCGTTTTTACAATTAGCAAACTCTGCAAAGGTTCACAGAATATCATTTTAAGACATCTCTATACTGACGCTTGGCTAAAACCTGTCATTCTATGACTGCATATAAGTCGACACATGTTTTTGTAGGTAGAAAACAGAAGCGTCATAACACAAACTACTCTTCTAATATTATTATACTATAATTTCTTTTCTCATGGCCTTTTCTAAGCTGTCTTTTACTTACCTACATCCAGTTAGGGGCATTCTGTGTTCTGCTGAGGTTTGTTTTATAATGTATTGAACTGTTACCTGTAAGCCTTTTTTTTTTTTTTTTCTCTCTTGTAGTTCTTGAGCTTTAGTCACTTTTTAAATACCTTAAGCCTAGGACAGTAAATATGAAGATGAGGATCACAGTCTCAATCCTGATTAATTTGTCCTATGGGTAACTAATGTAAAAAGTAATGGGGAAGTTGAAAGTGATAGTATATCCACATAGGGGTGTTTTTGCATTGGAAGCATCTCCAAGTAGAGTGACTAGTATCTATCAAACAGCTGAAGATAAGAGCATTAAAAGCAATTCTGGGTCATCTCATAATTTGTAAAGAAATTCACTGCTTTCTGCAGTTGCTATAGGTTAATTTAGTAACAGTGGAAATGCACAGTGTTTTTAAGCTACCGGTTTAAACTCTGGGTTGATATCATTCAGTGTGAAGATAGGTATCCTGTATAATTCACAGCTATCTACACCTTGTTTTCATTTGGAACTACTATGATTTAAAAACATTTGTCCTGTAATTTGCTTAAGCTAGATAAGACTAAATCTAGACATGGAATTTAGTTCCTGATGGCATTTTTAGTTTCTCCCCAAGACTATGTTTAATAGTTAGTTGGTATTATTACCCAATTTGACTCAAAAGTATTTCTATGAAATGATGATGTCAGAAAAATCAAACTTGCTTTGTAATCCGTTTTCATTTGTAGAAGCTTCATAGGTAGTATCTTGCTATGGTCAAAGGGAGAGCGCGGAGGGAATTATCTTTTGTCTTCTTCTATTAAGACTATTATAATTGCTGTTACCACAGTACCTATTACACAGACATTTTGACCGTATCCCTGTTGCAGAGTTAACAACAGAGAAATGTTTTCAGAGTAATAGTTCTGTTAGATCTCTTTTCCAACTGTTTCTTCTCTTTCATTGGAACGCCAGTGTAAAATGGTTGTACATAGATAGGAATAAACAGAGTTATTCAAATGAAGAGATTGAACTTGTATGACTGAATAAGATTTGATTTACTAGAAGGGACAGAAATGTCTTATAGGGTGACTTAGAAAAAGAGTTACTCTATTACCAAGATGAATGCATCAAGAATTTTAAGCATGTACAATTTCATGTTGCGATTATAGTAAGTCTAAAGTTAAAGATTAATGAACAAAGTGACTGCAAGAAGAATTTAATGCAAGCTGTTTAGATCAGAAGTTTCTCCTTTTTTTGAATTACATTTGTCTTGAGAAAATTTATTAAAAACACTTTTATTTACCCACAGTGATCACTCAGGATATGTACGCCCTTTGCCAGTGCCTCGTAGTTTAAACAGTGACATCTCGTATTTTGGAGTAGGAGGCAAACAAGCAGTATTCTTTGTTGGACAGTGTGCCAGAGTAAGTAAATGTCAATCTTTAACTCTATTTAAAACATTTTTACATATTCAGATTGCTGTTGTCCTAGCTTTTAGTCACAACATTGAACTATTTTATGATGTACATTTTATATCTAATTTTAAATACTGTTTCTGTAATGAAAACAGATGATAAGCAGACCAGCAGATTCTCAGGATGTTCATGAACTTGTCCTTTCTAAAGAGGATTTTGAAAAGAAGGAGAAAAACAAAGAAGCAATATATAGTGGATTCATTCGAAACCGAAAGGTAAATAGCCTTAATGCTTTCTGGTTTTTTATTGAAAGCATTTCCCAGGTTTGCATGATTTTATTATGTAATATTCTTGTAGTACTTATCTGTTAATATCTTATTAATCTTTGCACTCTGGAGTGTGAAAGGATGTAATGGGAAACTTTAAGGCGCTATAATAAGACTTTTTGCAATTGGTTTTTCAGTTTAAAGGACAGAAATACCTTATAGTTTAACATGTGAGGTTAAGAAAAATATTTTAAAATACCTTTCTAAGAACAGCAATTGTTTTGTTCTGTATGAATCATAAAGAAAAATGTCTGTCCTCGGAGGTAGTAAGGAATAAGTTAGGGAAACCAACTATGCTCATGTACAAGTATGTAAAGAACTAAGCTGCATATGAGAGGAAAGTCCTGCCAGATCAACAAAACTGAGTGGTTTCACAAACCTTCACAAGTTTTGTAAAAGGAATTAACTGTTTAGGTAAAGATGAAAATGAACAGTCCTGATTGTTCTTTGGACATTTTTGAGCAAGGAGATAAAGAGAATCATATAGCAAAGGATGCAAATGAGCATAGGTAGTTGCTGTGTATGATAAGGAGATCAGACCTTGATTATAGCCCATATCTTTTGGGTTGTGTCAGAATTCTAGGCCTTTGTTATGAGTAAGAAGATGAATAAGTTTTTTATTATGCCAGTCTTGGGTCAGTGACTTGCAACAAAGACTGAGTTGTCAGAAACATACAAGTTTTATTTTTAATCTGTATGCAGTAGAGATGAGAATGTAGAGTCACAGAAACTGCAAACAAAAGCAGACAACATCTGTTTTTCGTAGAGGGCAGAAACGTGTTCCTTCCCCATGTGATGTTAAAAAGGGGAAAGTGACACACAGAAAAGTAGAAAATAAGCTAATAATCCCTGGTTGGAGGAAGCTAGCAGAAGCAGCAGCATAGATACATAAAGAATTCAAGAAGCTGGTACAATGAAGTATTTGAAGTGTTGTGGTGATAATATAAAATGAAGGTTAAGGTGATGGAGCTTGAAAAAGAAAATTTGCAAGTGAATTTCCTGTAGAGGTAAGAAATGACTTGTAAGTATCCAGGCAGAGAGAGATGATGTTGAGCGCTCAAGAAGAATAACTAAACAAGTGTAGAGATAAAAGGAATCCTATAGCAAAAAATAGAAACTGTAGTGAATTACAGCAATGTGAGAAGAATAATTGAATCTTTGAGGCATTGAGTCAGTAAAGGAAGTTACTTTTGCAGAAAAATCGAGTTACGATTAGCATCAAACTTCAGACATGCCAGAACAAAGCCGAAACACTGAATAAAAATGGCACTAATGGCACCTCAGCCAGTCATCTTCTGTTGATGTATAATAAGCACCTGTCCTTTCTGCACTCGCTTTCCTGGACCACTTAATATTACCAACAAGGAAACTACTTTTCTTGTTGAGATGAGTGCTGGGAATGTAGGGGAAGGTAGATCGTTAACCATAGTAGGAAGGCAACCAGGGAATTTGGGAACAACATTTCAGAAGTATTTTAGCTCTGTAAGTTGTACGGGATTGCACTTGCTCAGCATCTGTATGCGGCTTCTAGGTCATTATTGAGATCACACAGAGGTGAGGATTCTGGTGTTGCTTTATTATCTGTTATCTCATCACTGTTATAGAAACAGCCCCTTGCTTGGATGAAATCAGCAAGACTCTTAGGTTTAAGAGTCTGTGCTGCAGGCAGAAGAAAGCATTTAAATAATTTCAGTCTTTTTTTACAACATTTCCCACAACTATTTGAATTATCATGTTGGGAAAGGAGAGCTTTTTGATTTCCTGGGGAAAGTGAGTCTTAACAGAACTCCCTTGACTAGATATTTCACCATCTACGGTTAACTAGGATGTGTTCTTTCACTGACTTGATACATCTCCTTTTTGCCTGTATTCCTGCAAAACAAGACATGAAGCTGCATTTGCTACATGCATGGAAAATTATACCTTCTCAGCTGTACCAGTTGTTTTAAATTGCTATAAAGATCTCAATCTTGGTGTTAAAAATAGCTTCTTTTCTGGATGCACCGAATGTAAAGAATTATCCAATGGTCTATCACAAAGCATGACATCAACTGCTGTTTTTCTATGCAGCTTAGAAACATACTATCATAAAGTAATGTGCATCCATCCGAGAAAAGACAATCAGAACTTTATAGAATCAGGAATTTCTGTCTCTTTCACAATACTGGACACTTCAGTTGGAACTGGGGATTTGCCCTTTCTCTTTGACAGCAAAAGCATTTTTCTTCCACTTCAATTTCTGTTATGGAAAGCATCTTATCAATTTAAAGGCTATTCTCTTTTTTTTTTTTTTTTTTCTGGCTTGGTTTTCTTAAAGACTTATGTCTTGTACACAGAATAGTTCCATTTAGTGAATGAGAACATGGATGTCACACAGTGCCACATTAAAGATGGTGATGAGGTGAGTTGAAAATGAGCTGAATCAGGGATGTCAGATTTTACGTTTGACTTTAATTTGGAAGGTTTTATTTTGAACATTAATCCTTTGGATACTTTGCATTGTGTGTTCTGTATTTTTTTCTTTTTCTGTAATTCCTTTTAAAGTTGGTGGAAGTTTGGACATAATGTTTACGTTCTTGCTCTTATTTTTTTACTCTTTTTGTAGCCATGTGACTCTAGTCACATCACAAGTGATGATGAAAGATTTCTTCATAATCTAATATTAGAAGAAAGGGATAAGGAGAGTTTCACAGCAGTTGTCATTACAGGTGTACAACAGGATCATATACAGTACTTGAAAAACTACTTTCATCTGTGGACAAGGCAGCTGGCGTAAGTTGGTGATTTAGATTTGATTTAAATGTGGACTACCAACAAAGTCAGATAATTATGGATTACTTCCTTTATCTACTTTCTGTGCTTAGTCATTAGCTTTATTCCTGATGAAACCAGTTATATTTTAATGAAAAACTGAGTTTCTTTAGAATTTTTTTAAATTATAATGTGCAATTTTTTAATTGTACTTCGAGATTTATTTTTCACTTGAAATGTATTTCAGACATATCTATCATTACTATATCCATGGACCGAAAGGAAACGAAACTAATGCTGTAACAAAAGACCTAAGCCCTTTCAACAACATTGACATTCAGGTAAGTATTAGTCAAAATTCTAATTTGATGGCAACTTATTTGATATTGTGCCTCTTTCTGTTTAATCTTGCATTTTGAACTACAGCAGCACTTTAAGATATGAATGTGATATAATGTTTAAAAAGTACTGTTGTTTATCACTGCAGCATTAGAACTAAAGCATTTTGCTGGCAATTAAGATAAATGTCACAGATGCTACTTACTGTAGTTATTTTAGTCGAAGGAAAATCAACTTGTTGGTTTTTTTTCAGATTTCAATGTTTGAAAAAGGAAAAATACCAAAGATTGTCAATCTTAGAGAGATCAAAGATGACATGCAGACATTATATATAAATACTGCATCAGATAGTTTTGAGTTTAAGGCACATGTTGAAGGAGAAGGTATAGTGGAAGGCATCATCCGATATCATCCCTTCCTGTATGATAAAGAAACATACCCTGATGATCCATGTTTTCCATCAAGTGAGTGAAATTAGTCCTATTATAGACAATCCTGCTACTCTAAATGTTTTAATGAAATAGAAACTTGAAGTGTAAATTATTATCTAACTTGGGTTGTGGCAGAACAGAAGTGTTTGCACCCTTTTGGATGAATTTGGCTATTGTGTCATTTTTGTGAACCTCATCTTGGATTTTGAAGTAAGATGGTGTTATATCAAAACCCTTGTAGAATGCAGTCTGACTGAAGCATTTTCACTTTCCTGACTGTTAAATCTTTGCTTCAAGAAAGTAAAGAAATGCCAGCAGTTTGGTTCAAGGGACTAACATCGGAATACTGCAATACTTAATTTCAAATTTGTTTTATCTGTTCTTGGTGAGTTTTCAAATGCTAGGATTTAGAAATAATTTGTGTTAGTGATTTGATTTTTTTGGACAAACACATCTTGAGTTTAGTTGTGACAAGATTTTATGACATTAGAAAAACACTGGTTGAAACTATGAGGAATAAGTAATATTAATCCAAATTTGAAATCTGCAAATTTGGTATATTTTTGTAATATTATTCAATCTCTGTTCAAAATTTTTCCTTACCTGTTCTTAGTCTTTCTGATGGATACTTCTGAAGGGGAAAAAAAATCCCAAACCTAATATTGTATATACCTGACTTGATATCGTGTGTACTCTTACTGTGCCTAAATTAATGGTTAAGCCTTAATTTAGATGGCTCTGTTATTTTATATAAATTTGTGTTTTAAAGAAATTTATTCATGGAGATTGTCTTTTTTTTTTAATCAAGAATTAAATGATGATGATGATGATGATGATGACTGCTTTATAGTAGAAAAGGGTGCCAGAGGAAAAAGGCCTATTTTTGAATGTTTTTGGAATGGAAGATTAATACCATACACAACTGTTGAAGAGTAAGTGCTCATCTGTTTCTACAATGTAAAACAATATCTTTATGTAGTGTAAACCTGTCTTTATAAAAAAAGCATTTGTCTCTCTTCTTTGGTTCAAGTTTTGACTGGTGCGCTCCTCCAAAGAAGAGAGGATTGGCACCAATTGAATGCTACAACAGAATTTCTGGTGCGTTATTTACCAATGACAAGTTCCAGGTCAGCACAAACAAGCTTACTTTCATGGATCTGGAGCTGAAGTTAAAGGATAAGAATACTCTGTTTACAAGAATTTTCAATGGACAGGTAATCATTTTATTCTGCTAAATATATCTATTTGCGAAGTCTCATGTGTGTGGTATAGAAACATTTACTCATTGGTTGTTTTTTTGTGTCACTGGGTGCTGCCCAGTGACCTGGGCACTTTAGCCGGACTTTGTAGCGGGTGCTTCTCTCCCTTTTAGTGAGCAATAAAGCTGACTCTTTAAAACTGAGAAAAAAATAAGGTTTAGTCTTTTTCCTTTTGTTTTCTTAAACTATGACTTTATCTAGTTGCTACATGACAGGTTTTGTGGAAAGACTGCCTCCATTGAGGAAAATGGATGCTGGGGAAAGTACTTTCTCTGGCTTGAAGTATAGCTTTCCTAGAATTTTTAGTGTTTTGAGGCTGAAGAATCCAGTCTTTTGAATACAGTATTGCTGCATTCTTATAGTTCTTCATACTCCTGAAGTTGTCAGATTGTAATTTTGTAATATGTTAATAATATGTATTTATTTTGTAATGTTTTTATAGGCGCAGCGAATGAAAATTGACAGAGAATTTGCTTTGTGGCTCAAAGACTGTCATGAAAAATATGACAAGCAGATAAAATTCACAGTCTTTAGAGGAATAACTACACGTGCTGATATACCATCCAAAAGAATGCAGAGCCCTTGGACAGTATATGCTGCAATAGAGTGGGATGGGAAAACATACAGAACTGGACAGCTGGTCAGTTAGTTTCTCATTGATGTTTTTTGTTTGTTTTGTAATAGAGCATTTGAAGTCTGTGAAAGGCAAATACTATACATTTGATGCAGAAGTAATGTATTGACATTGATTGTTGTCTTTTCTTAACAGGTAAAAACTGTTAAGACTCTTCCAATATTCTATGGAAGTATTGAGAAGTTTTTTTTGTATGGAGACCATGATGGGGATATATTTGCCACTGGAGGAGAGGTTCAAATCACTTTGGTAAGACAAATATAAAAATAGATTCACATACCTAATATGTCAGTGGAATCTTTAAACACAATCCCGGGTCAGACTTGACTTTCAAATAGCTGCTGGAAATCATCGTGAGATTTTTGAGATTCAGCAATCTAGAAATAATCAAACTGGTTAGTTACACTGGTTTTAATGTAAAAGTCTTAAAATTACTATTCATTATCAATGATCTGATCTGATTGAAATTTGCATATGAAGTAAAGTATCACAGTTGATATAAATAGTGTTGTGCAGCCATTCTTAACCATTTTGATTTCAGCAAGTGTTAGTTTCCTGTAGTCTTATCATATAGTATTTGTTAGCATATTGCATTGTCTCTATATCTACTTGTCTAGTCACTTGATAGAGAGCTGTTTCTCCTCTGAGATGTTATAGTGTGGTTGTTTGTACCTGCGCTCAATTTTTTTTTTCAGGAACCTCAGGCATTGTATGCTGAAATGAAAACTATTCCAATCTCAAAACTTGACAGAACAGTGTCTGAAAAAGCTGTTAAAAAATACATAGAGGATGAAATGGCAAGGTAAACTCTAAGTTGTAATTATTTATTTGTGTAGTTCCTAATAACAGTTCTAGTATGTCTTTGGGAACAGAAGAAATTCAGTTTTAATCCCAAATGATAGAGTATTCAGCTGTTTCAGTAGAAACAAAAAATCCTGCAACTCTAAACCAAGAAGAAATTTTTGGGGGTTGGGGTTGTTGGGTTTTTTTGGTTTGGTTTTGTTGGTGTTTTTTTTCAAAAAAACAGGTTTATGTATATTCTACTAAAGGTAAATTAACATGATTTAAACTGTTCATTCTTTCTTTTACACTAGACTTCCTGACAAATTATCAGTAACGTGGCCTGAAGGAGATGAGTTATTGCCAAATGAAACAAGATTTGCTGGTACACCAATAGGTATGGTTTTTTGTTCTCAATACTAAGAATAAAATATAAATTTAAAAATATGCAGTCTTGTTAAAAAAATCACTTATTATACACAGTATATTTTAAAAGTCCATTTTTCCTTTTAAATACAGGAGCTTTAAGAATAGAAATTTTGAATAAAAAGGGAGAAGCAATGCAAAAACTTCCAGGTACAAGTCACGGAGGATCAAAGAAACTTCTGGTTGAACTCAAGGTTATTTTACATAGTAAGTAAGTTTTTTAGTATATTTAACTGAGTCTCTATTATTTTAAAAATTACTAATGGATAATGTATTGGTTTGTGTACATGCATGTAATATATATTAGAATTTGAGGGATGGATATAGATGTTAATTTTAAGGAAATGTCCCATCAGAGCATATGGTACTCCAAAGCCACATTTCAGAAAAATGACAGTTGCTTCAGTGCTAAATGTTTAATGTCTTAATGCTTATGATTACATCTTCTGTCAAATGCAAGGAAGGCCTATTAGTTCCAGATTGTCTACTTAATGCACATAAGAACATGGTTAAAGTGGATAGTCTTTCTGTAATAAACATAGCAACTTATGTGAGCTACATAAATGTAGAGACCAGGCTTGTTTAGCAACTAACATAAAGTCTCTTCAGAATTTAAAAAACCAAAAGTTTCTTGTGCACTACTGTTTTGTGATTTTTGTTTTATGGATGCTTCAGTTGATGTTCTTACATTGCATTTGTTGAAGAATTGAAATTCTATCCAAGGCAGCTGAAATTACTCACTTGTGTGTTGAACACAGAATTAGAAGGCTAAAATCTTGGCAAATTCCAGTCAAATACATCTGAAATTTATAGAAACTTAAAATCTTGTTTGCTTTGTTTCTTTCCATACACAATAGAAAAAAACAGTTCCTTTATTCAATAACAGTTGTAAAAATACTTTTCTGAAGCACTGGGGTTACTGCGTGTGATACATGTCAAAGGAAAGCAAATAGAAATATTTTAGCTTCAGTTTAATATATATGTCATATGACTAAGCACAATATTTTAATGGCACTTGTTGTATGGGGACTGTTTGCTGTTCATACCTATTGCCCAAGGTAGTGTACTGGGGCATAAAGAGGTTGGAATTTAAAAAAACATGTTCACGTTATATAGACAGTGTTTGCCAATAGCCCAGGGCATGAATCAGAGTTTGGCAAACTTAACTAAGGTAGACCATCCTGACTTACAGATGTATAAACTTTGAAGTGACATGGTGTTTCTCTTGTGTTTTGTCAATGGTGTTGCTAGGAGAAATAGGACTAAGTTTGCCCTTTGCCTCTGGTTACTGAAAAGTCTGTCTTCAGACATTTCATGTCTCCAGACCAGTTCATTGATGGAAGTTTGTTCTTGGAAGATTTTTTTACTGCTTCCTATCCTAACTTCTGTCTCTAGTCAATTTAGGAATCACAAGTGTAATCTCTCTGTTCTGCACCAGAACAATGAGTAAGTCCTTTAAGCGAGAGTTTCATAGAATCACCAGGTTGGAAGAGACCCACCGGATCATCGAGTCCAACCATTCCTATCAATCGCTGAACCATGTCCCTCAGCACCTCATCCACCCATGCCTTAAACACCTCCAGGGAAGGTGACTCAACCACCTCCCCGGGCAGCCTGTTCCTGGTTTTGCTTGTTTGAATGTGTTGCTTGTTTGAATGTGTTGCTTTTTTTTCCCCAAGCCATCAGCAGGCTATTGTATCTCAGGCTCACTCTGAAATTTCAGGTTAAAATTGATGCAGGGAGGCTGCTAGGATAGATGGGTTTACAGGGAAAGTTGAGTTATGAGAAAATTTTTTTCAAAGTCATGCCTGTGTGGTTTTATCTAAGATGAGGCTGAGAAATAAGCATTTCCATCTCAGATTATTTTTAAATCATTCCTGATTACTCAAATTGCAGATAGGTCTGTAAAAATACTCAAGTATGTGCTGTAGCAATAGTGGGGCATCTTTACAGCTTTTTTGAGGTCTTCTTTGTTTTCATCACCGAAGTATTTATTTAAGAACTTAGTTGATTGCTTTTCTGGCCAAACAATTATATTGCCATTTACCTCCTGTAAACCACAATGGGAGGTGCATTTCAGATGCATCTCTCCATGCACCATCGAACTCTTCCAGTTGAGGTAGGCTATGGCCATTGTTAAGATGTCGTTAGAAACACAATTGACAGATGCTTTTCTCTCTGTGTCTTTATATTCTATGGATTAACATAATAATCATAGCAGGGATGTTTAGTTACTATGTATTATAAATGGAAACTTTATTCATATAAGAAGCAAACAGTGGTGCCTAGTAATACAGTTATTAAAAGATACCATGTGTTTATAGAACAGTATTTGCTTCCAAACGGTTTCAGGCAATAAACAAACCTTTCCCTTCCTTCCCCCCAGTAACAGTGAATGAGAATTCTTTTCTGTTTCTGTGTGTTGAAATCCAACCAAATTTAAATAATTTAGCTCAGCCTTGTTTTTTTTTTTTTTGCAAAATCCTATCATGTCTCTAAAAATTGAATTTCTTGTGTGTTTGTGGTACATGCAGTTTACACTGAGTGCAGGCTTCAATATCTTGATGATTGTAGGGATGCTGGTAATATTCATAAACATGTTTGTGTGGAATTGTCAAGAAAATAACACTGTGGTTAGGAAGTACTAATGATGCTTTCTAACAAAACAACAGAGGGCAGTTCATTAATGACTACTAATTAGGAAGTGTTTGAAGGACATCTCGTCTACTAAAGGAAAAAAATTAAAAATATCCAAGAAATTTCTAAATCTTTGCATGTGGCTCCACTGATATAATTTCGTGTTGTTCACATTTTGTGTGTTCAAATTAAACATCAGGATGCTTTTACATCACAGAGATCACGAGAACAGCAGCTTTGGACATACCTGATACCTTTCTTGTGTAGAGCCACTCTTGAGATTGTCTCCTCTTTCAGAAAACAATATCGGAATATAACAGCCCTAACTTTAAAGCCAGGGTTTTCTCATTTGTTCTCTTCTAAGATCCCATTTGGTTAATTGTGATCTTTCGTGTAATACTAAGCACAGAAATATTAGACTTTCTTAATTTCTAGATAATTTTCTGCCTTAAACTGTCTATCTGTATTGAGGCAATACAAGAAGAAAAGTGTGTGTCTTCCAGGTGTGCATCTTGCATAATACAGAGAAACTTCTCAATTTAACTTGGTGGCAGTTGACACTGGAACAGGAAAACTGGACTTAGATGAGAAGTCTGTTTTCTCAGTGCTAGGAACTACTGAAGGTGGGGAAAAAAACGATGCAGAGAACTATAGTAGCTCTTACTACAAAACAACATCAACAGTTACTTTAATAACCCAATAGTTCCAGAATTAGACAGTCAAAGAAATACACATAAGAAAATTGACAGCTGCTACTTATGTTATGGATGCAATTTGGTTTAGCAGGATCTGTAACAGATATCCTTTGCTATAGAACATATATTTTTACTAAATTTCTTTTTGTTCTTTGTGGTCTTATTGGAGTCACATTCTGTATTTATTCTAAATTATATTTTGAAAAACAAATGTATTAATGCCACTTGAATTTTCAAACAAGAAATCTCATTCTTTTATTTATCTTAGGTTATAGAAGCAGTCACTAAAAATTGCCCTACAGTTTCAGTGTATTCTTTCTCTGGTTGTGTCATAATGCTACAGAAGTTTTTATAAAGACAGATACAATAGTTAGGAGCAAAAAAAGCAACGTTCTTTTTTCCAGAATTATGCCTTCAGTCAGCTGCACATTTTTACCATTGCTCTCATTTGAGTGAATTTGTGATGGTAATTTGTCAAGTTGGTCAGTAGCCAGTGTGGAGTGCACAGCCTACAAGCGCACCGACTTAAGAGGGAACCTATAGAGCTAATAAAATTAGACTTCACAAACCTACTGCTTTGAGTTTAATATGTCTGAGTTTAGCAATTTTTAATTAAAATAGGGTTAGGTACAGAATGAATTTTTTTGACTGTGATCAACATGATTAGTTGTGACGCTATATTTGTGTTTATTATATTTAGAAGTGGTAGTAATAATAATGACTTATAGTAATACTTTAAAAAATTAAGAATTTTGGCATAAAACCTAAATGCAGGTAGTTAATTGTTTGTTTTTCAGCACCTACTGGAAATAAAGAAATAATTTCCCATATCAGTCAACATGGAGGCAAATGGCCATACTGGTTTAAAAAAATGGGTAAGTTCACATATGCAATATTTTCAGTTTATCTATAATTTTACCTTTTTTGGCTTTCTAATTGTTTTTATATTTCTTATTAGAAAATCTTCAGAAACTCGGGAACTACACCTTGCAGTTGCAAGTAGTATTGAATGAAAGTAATGCAGACACTTATGCAGGAAGGCCTCTACCATCTAAAATATTTAAATTTACTATTATAGGTAAGAATTCCAGCTATGCTGATTTTCTTCTAGTGTTTCTGTTTGATTCCTTGTATTTAAAAATTATTCATGCTTTAGTCGAGAGGTAATTTTCAGCACAGAAAAGGGTGGAAGACAAAAAATACTACTTCCTTTGCATTTAAAATTACAGTGGATGCTTTTATTACGAGTTCGGGAGGTAGTGATAGCATTTATTTCTGGAAGATCAGTTAAAAATAGATACTTTCAGTAGCCTCCTATTTTTCCACTAAGTCTAGGGACTTTGAATGCAAATCCTTTGGGCAGAAAAGACTTCTTTGTAGCATATTCTTATAAAAGCTTCTGCAGAATTATTACTGGCAGAATAGAAAGAGATATTCTTGTATGATGATACGTAAAAAAATGTTTGGCATTACTTTAAAAGAGTTATTATTTAAAACTATGTCTGAAAACCTGGCATGGAAGTCTCAAGATACTTCTGTGAATTTCCAAGAAAAGAAAAACAAAATATCTTTCTGTGAAAGATACATCAGTGAACCTTGCCTGCTCCGTCTTTATCTTTGTTTATGAAAGCAAAAAATGAGTCTTGAAAGTTACAAAGTTGAATTTTTTTTAATATAAATGTTCCTTTTTCAATAGTATTTTGGCAGCTTGCAATTAGAAGTTCCTTCAGCCATAGTAACTGAAATGAACATATCTCTTCAAAAGGGAATATATACTCTAAAAGTCTAAGGGGCTCATAGGTTAGCACTTTTAATACAAAGAGCACCAAAACCAACTTTTCTATCTGTTGCTGCTTTTTCATCTAGTCAAAAGATAATTGGACATTTTTAGTATTGCTTCTCTATTGCACTGTATTGCTTCTTTTTTCAAAGGCTACTTGGCCAAGACAGTTTTATTCCACATAATATTTACTCTGATTTACAAGTTCCCAGTTGTACTGCTCTGTTTTGTTTTGGTTTTTAGTGTCTAATTGGTGGCAGTCTAGCAGGGCTAGATTTCATAGGAAGGATGCATTCAGATTTCGTTTTCAAATGCCTGTCATTACTCTTCATCTCTCAATTTTGGGATAGTTATAGAACAAAAATGTTTTGATTTTATTTGACCAGTATTAAAGCAATTAAATGTTTAAGAAAAGCTGTCCACTTTAAGGTGCTGTATTGGTGTTCAAAGTACTTGTGAATTTTTGACTATTCTGTTTCTTATGACATAGTCTATTGCAAAAATTGTTTATATGTTAGTGTAATTTAAAAAAAGAGGTTCTATCAATAAACCATGAGTTTGGTTACCAGTATTCTGAACAGCCTGTTTACTTCAAAGTTGAAAAACACTTTTACTTACTTACAGCCTTAAATAAGAAAAAAACAATGAACACACATAATTCCTTCAAAAAAAATTATCTTTTCTCCTAGAGGGCAAACCAGAGAAATTTTCAGTGGGTCTTTTGGAGCTTCCTTTTCGAATTGGAGTACCTTTTAATATTCCTTTGGAATTGCAAGATGAATTTGGTCATGCAACACAGTTGCCAGCTGGTGTTAAACCGGTTCTTGAAGCTAGGTAATTCAGCCATGTCCATTATTAGTAGTATTGTTGTTGTTATTTGTCCTTATTTAATGTGACATTAATACAGTAATTCCTTGTGGCTTTTCTGAGTGATACACTGGGACTAGTATATTTGCTTTTATTTTCATAAGAATGTCTGAAATTATTTTGTGTTTATTTTTAAATTGATTGTGTTTTGTTTAATATGTATTTTTCTAGTGGATTGACATTGAAGTATCAAGACGTAACTTCAGGAACAAAGTGCATCATTAAGGGTGTCACTGCTAAAGGCTGTGTAAATAGTTGCCAGGGCAAGGTAGGCTGATGAATTTAAACTTGAAGTAACATATTTTAAAAAACAACCTCTAAGCAAATAATGTTTGTCTAAAATGGATTGTCACATAGTGTTATTTAAGTTTGGTTTATGCTAATGACTACAGGTGTTTCTTGGGATATTTTCAAATGATCTCTTACAGCTCTTCCTGGAGCAATTTCTTTCCCACAGCCATGCTCTGTTAGCTGATGGGACTGGAGCTGGAGGGGCTGGGCAACACGTGGGTGTCTGGCAGGGTGTAACAAGCATGTTAAATCGTGTGTCTTACTTTAAACTGGTATTGGAATTGTTTTATGCCAAATCATCCTGGTGGCTTTTGCACTGAAATAGCATAGGGAACATTGAAACTTCTCAAGATTCCCTAGATATTTCCAAAATGCTCTTTTCACTTCTGTAGCAAATATATCTTGTAAAAATCCAGCCTAAAACTGATGGATCCTCAGCACCTGGTCAAGCTGATGATTTGCTATAAAAATAATAGCATATGTTACACACCAAAAAGATTTCTTTCATAAAAGAAATCATAATGCTTCTGATAAATATAGATTTCATTATTCGAAAAAATAATTTAGAAATCATACATATGGCATATTTACACAGTATTCTAACCAAATCTTAATCCTTTCATTTAGTCTTGCAGTCTAGCGTAGCAACTGAGGTAGTTGAACATATGTGATAATACTCTTGATACTGTTGTTTAGAAAAAAGCAAAGATGTGTGAAGAGAAGAGGAAACATACACCTGCTTATTGAAAACTGGAGGGATTGAATGTAATATATTTTGTAGACACAGCTTAGAATTTAAGGTGAAGGGCAAGAATAATGACAGAAGATGGAGGTGAATTATGGGAAATGAAGTGCGTTGGGGCAAAAGTGCCAGGCGGTGTCAAGGTGTAAATTTCATGTGGGAAAAGACCAAGAGTCATTAAGGATTTTAGAGTACAGAAATAATACCATACCGTAATAGTGGAAGATGTGTTATTTACTCACATTGCTTAATTGCATACAATGTTGGAAACAGTACAGGAACTGGCACTGAAAGTTGTGATTCTAATTTATATACAAAAAGGACTGTTTAAGATGGTAATGAAAAATAATGGCAAAAAGGAGCACGGTGGGACAACAGAGTAAAAACAACAGATAATTTTAAAATGGAGGTACAGTGTAATTGTCAGTGCTTGGTTTAAAATAAGCAAATATGAGTATAGAAGAAATTATCAACAATTTGAAAGTTGATTTTGAAATGGTATCAGAACACATAAAATATCTCAGAGAAACACCTAGTAATAGGGTTCCCGAAAGAATTTAGAAGAAGAAAGTGAATGAGAGAAGAAGGAAGAAATAGTCAATGTATTTTGGAGAGAGAAGTATGGAATGTAATGATGAATGAATAATTGTGCCACATGGAGAAGAGAAACTTGATTGAAATAGGAAATAGACTATCACAGGCATCAATGAAGGAACCACTTGTAGAAAAGAAAGAGAAAGCAAACTTCATTTACCTCTGTAGTCATTGATTTAATTCCACCCAAACCAGTCAGGACAGGTGTATGTTTTGATTGTGGGTGGATTCAAAGAGAAGATTTTTAAGACAAGTGTGTAAGCAGTATCAAGACTGTTCTTTTATAGGATTTAGAGTACAGTCAGGAAAAGGATGAAGAAAAGAGTATAAATAATATTTCTTTTTTTCTATTTTAAAGTTCTACAGTATAAACTTGAAAGCAAAAGGAAAGTAGATAAAGGGAAAAGAATTTTTATAGAGAACACAGATGTTGAAAGATTAAAAGAAATTAAGTTAAAGATGTAAACTGATTAATTAGAGGCAGAATGTAGTGCAGGATAAAGAAGCTAGTGTTAAGTATAATATGTACCGCAAAAAAGATACTGAAACTAAAAGAAGAGAAGCATAAGAGGAGTGTCTTCTGCATGACTACAAAGCTTGATTGAATGATCTGCTGAATAATTCAACTTACTAACATTAAACATCAGCTGTCAGTTATATTATATCCTATGGTTTTACTTCCTACCTTATTTTCTTCTTCTCCCTACCCTTTCTCCCCCTCTCCTTCCTTTTTTTTTTCTTTTCAGTCCCCCAACATGTAATTTTAGTATGTATTGTCTTCCTGTTTTCTCATGATTTGCTGTTTGATTTAGTGGTGCCAGTACTTGCTGCTTGGCCTGCAGGCAGACTGGTATGGTTGGCTGGTTGGTCAGAGCTGGAGAGCTTACATGGACCTGTGTGGCCAGCCATCAATGTTTGAAATGACTGCGGTTGTGATACACCTGTCCAGGCTTCATTGCACTTTCTTCTCTTGCCCAGCAAACCAAAAGAACTTGGAGCTCTTAAGATTATTGATTAGACTGCTTCATTCTCTGATTTTAACGTGAAAAGCAGTTTTAGTGATACAGTTCTACAGTGGTTGTGTTTCTTATGGCTTTATTTAAAGATGAGATGGATAATTTGTGATACTTTCCATCAGGCAATTAGCTAAGGAATAATGAACACAGAACTCGAGGACTCTTTCTTTAAAACTACTCTTTTTTTTTAACTGATCCGTTTTTTCCCCACAAAAACATCCTCTAAGCAGGCAGCTGCAAGTTACAATAGCTGCTTTTAATGGTTTCAGAACCATGTATTTTAACATGCAAATACTATAACATGAAAAAGACAGATTTTATTACAGGGGAAAAAAAAACCCAAACTGATTTACCTAGCAGTGCAAAAAACTTTGGATAGACTTCTAAAATTTACCTATATATGAATTGACATGACTGAGGTAATTTATGATCTGGTTTTGTTTAAGGTTAATATTTAAAATATTCTTTTTATTAGAACTTTAATCTGAAAGTTACTCTTCCTGGTTTGAAAGAAGACACACAAACCTGTAAAATAAGATTGCAGCCTGGTAAGTATCCTTAAAATATTTAGTGAATTTCTATTGAACTTTATTCTGACACTATTAATGGAATGCTTCTTCTCCCAAGAAAGCAGAATGTTTAGTAAGGCATAAAACAAGATATTCTAGCTCATCCAAGCAATGACTGAAACTAAGTAAAGTTAAGGGCATGTCATTCTTTTCAGGAATAACATCAAACTCACAGCTCACTCTTGGCCATTTCTAACAGCTCGAATTTGCTAACTTGGGACTGATTTTTCACTTCTTTTTAAATTACTTTAAATCTTTTTCTAACCTAGCACCACTGAGTGAGTGAATTTCTTACCTTCTTGATTTTCTTCAGCGTTAAGCCCTTTAACCTGTAATAATCTGCTTTGCCCTGTTCTTCCTGTAGAAAACATCTTGTGAATGAATAAGTAGCTCATTCAGTTTCTTACCCCAGCAGAGGGATTGTGTCTGAAATTTTTCATGTTGTTTGGTAGCTATGCCGTAAGAGGAGTATAGAAGGCTTTAAGCCGACTGCCTTTACCAGTATTTTATGTTTTGTGGATGTCTTGATACTGAGTGATACCTGTTATCCCTTGTTACATGCTTTTTTTTCTGGATTTTGGAGATAAGGTATAATTTGGAGGCTGGTTTTTGGCCTCCCACATTACCAAACTCGAGGCTTTCCCATCTCATTTTGTGGAGAAATCATGTACTTCAATCTTTGTTAGGCCAGTAGTGCACAGTTTATTCCATCTTCTAAGGAGTTAGGGCTTCATGTAGAAAATGGAATGGAACAGCCTGACCTGAGAAAGATTGTATTATGTATTGGTTAGTTATTTACCTGAACTGAAGGCTTCTTCATTAGAATCTTCTGCTTTTAGCAATGTTGAGATGCTTCATAATGTCTTCCTTCTCACTGGGCTTATCCTTGGCTTTTAAAGCTGTGTTTTGAGGAAGGACCCAATAAGACCTGTTTCAGTCTTTCCTGTTCTTCCACCAGTGAGTTTGAAATGGAAGTTTTAATGAATAATGCATAAAGGATGTTTCTGAAAAATGGCCTTCTTTGTTCCTTCAGAACTTGTCTTTTAGTGGTAATCCATTACTTCCTTCTCTTTTCTTAAAACTGATGAAATAAAGTTCCATGGGGTAGACTTACTTAAATAGCTTCACTTTACTATCCAAATAATACCAACATTTGCTTTTGCTTTTCTTTGCCTGCAAGATGTAGCTATAGTGGCTTTGGTAATTAAACTGCTACACATCATGATTGATCAGATATCTCAACATTTAATGTCTTTGGTTTTAACATATCAGGAGAAAGCTCCAAGCTTCTTTTTTATTGATATGAATCTATACAGTATGTAAATAGCACTATACTATAATGTGTTTACACCTTGTGTATGCTGAAGTTCATCATATTTGTATAACTACTCCTTACTGAACTAATTCAGAAAATTAGTGGGTGGTATGTATTGAAGGACAAGAAGTGTCTACAATTGCATAAGCCAATACTCTTGAATTAGTCTAAATGTTGGGGTTTTTTACTGCAAGTATCTTTATAGCTTGGCTTTAAAAACATTTTGAGATAGCAAAAACTGAAATCCAGTGTCTCACAGGTTATCTAAATATAACCACAATTCTGCAATTGTGTGTTTTTACAGGCCCTCCTCATCAACTGAAGGTGAAACCAGATTCTGAAATTCTAAAGATTGAAAATGGTACAGCTTTCCCCTTCCAGGCTGAAGTACTGGATGAATCAGGAAATATAACAGCACAGCCGAAGTTGGTAGTTCAGTGTAAGGTAAACTGCATTTTATTATGTATCATAAGGATTTTGATATTTGCCTACTTTTTCAAGAACTATGACAAGAGCCTGTTTCAGAAGTTTCTGTAGCTCGGTAGCCGTAACTGTAACTCTTGCCTTATCTGTTACGTGTCATTCCATAAATTTCAGAATCGAGAACCTGGCCTTACCTACAGTTTTCAAGGTATTTTAGGTTGTATTTGCTGTACACAGTGCTAAAATTTGTTCAGGAAATAAACTTTGTACAGCTTTTTTTTTCTTTTTAAAGTTGAAGATGCAAGTCTAGTGTCTAAAATTAATATTAGATAAGATTTATCACAAGTATTTATCTAATTTCAGAAAGGATTTCAGGTATTGCTGGGGCTTTTAGAAGTAAAATGCCTTTGCCCTTTTGGACCTAGAGTTATTTTTTATACTCAGGAAGGTGACTTTTTTAACTCTAATGACATCAGCTTTCCAACAAGAACAAGTGAACAAATAAAAATATTTTTCACACTGCGCTTGATGTTTAAATTCTGTCTAATTTATGATTTTTAGAAAATTAATGAAAAGGAGTGTTATCTAACAACCTTATTGAATTTATTGCCAGAATGGCAAAAGAGGCTAATGTTTATTTTTTAATACAAAACAGTTTCGTCCACACATCTCTTAATCATGTGCAAAAAACCATAGGTGTTGATCTTGCAGGCTTCTGGAAAACCAAAATCTATTAAATTTCTCTGTATATAATCCTATTTACATATCAACTTGTACAAATAATCATTTCTGGAATAATCCTAGTTGTTCTATAAAAGAAAACTGAAGTTTAATGTTATATTTTAAATAGTTTTTAGGTGCTCCAAACCTTCCTGTGTATTCTGTGGACTGCAGTAATACAGGAACAAACATTTTGACTGGATCAGCTATACAGGTGCAGAATATCAAGAAAGACCAGATGCTGAAAGCGAAGTTTGAAATACTTGTAAGTATTGATTGAGATGTTTGGATGAAGAAGAGATTGAAAACAGCTTATTGTACTGTCTTGCTAGTGTACTGAATTCTTGTATGAATCAGCCCCTATAAGTTACTGTTTTGGTTACCATAAGCCTGATAATCAGATGTCTTCCTTCTTACCTCCCTGGGAAATCATTAAAAGGCAAAGATTTTTTTTTTCTATTTCTTCTCATCTCTTATTCTTTATTTTTTAAATACTTGAAGTGTGTTGAAAATTTCCATTATTTCTGGGATCCTCTTGAAAAACAAATCCTTCATTGCATAAGCATTTAGAGTCAGAATCTGTATGACAAGATGTTACCAAAATTTTAGTGATGAAGGATAATTTTTTTTAAAAGGTTAAAAAAATCAATAGGTATTTGCAGTGTTTCAGTCTTAAACCTCTTGAAGTTTGAATTTTTTTAAATGCTGTTGAGCATCCCAGTTCTTTGGTAGTCAGGAGAGCCGCACTTCTGGAGAAAATAAGACCAGTGGTGTTTTACCCTGAAAAATGTGTAAACAAATACTAATATGGTGAGATGACCTATAGGAAAGGATACTTATGATTACTCTCAAGTATTTTGTAAATTTATAACTTAGTGCTTTTGGAATAGAAATGTTTTCTAAATAGGTAGCATCATTTCAGGTATCTGTTAAAAGCTGTAAGTAATCTGGCATATTATTTCCATGTACTTTGGCAAATCAAGTTGATTTCATGTTTGGACACCTGATCACACCTAGTAATCCAGAGTAGTGCCATAGGCTATTATGGAGTGATATTTATGCATCTATGTATATTTAATATTTTAATTATATATCTTTTTCTTTTCCAATTTACAGAATTTTAAAGATGTGCCACCAGTGGAAAAGATTATTAAGCTTCTTCCTAGTAGTCATGTTGCAAGACTGCAGGTTTTAAGTATGGATGGACAAAAAGCTATTCAGATTAAACATCAGGATGAAATTCACTGGGTTGCTGGTTGTGCCATGCGCAACCTCATATTTCAGATGTATGATGAAGGAGAAAGGGAGATACACATAACTCCAGCTACGGCAGAAAAAATCAAGGCAAGTACATTTGAGTAAACATCAGCATAATATGGGCAGGAGATACAATGTTGATTCTCGAAAATCCATAGACATCAGGCTACAAAATAGTGTTCCTTGGGACTGTAATGGGAACTTCACTCTCTGCTTAATCAGTCTTAAAAAAAGTTATTAAAATTATGTCCCTAATGACATTTAATGAAATGTTAAATAATGCTTCAGGGTAGTATTATGAAAAACAGGTGAATAATTTCCAGTGCTTCTCCTAAACACAATAAAATAATTCCAGCGTAGTTAGGGTTCTTAAGGATGGGAATTTTCCCAGTCTTTAGTACCCTTGTATAGACATGCTCCTTCATGAAGATTCACTTACCTTTCTTACCCTTCTGTCTGTGTACATAAGAGCCTACTACAAAGGTAGAGCCTTGCCAAATATGTGCCCTTTTTTTGGTGAGATTTCTTGGAATCATATTTTTCCTAATACAAGATAAAAGAGGGAAACTTCATGTGTGGGGTTTTTTTGTTCAGAGTCTTTTTAGAGTGATTTTCTGTACTTGGGAAAATAGCACTGGTTACTGTTGGGAAATGCACTGGCTTTTTGTTCAATGGTTCTATTGCCTGTACGTTACTTAAGAGTATTTGGAATGACAAGCAATGTATCATGTAGCTAGTCGTTAATAATAAAGCTTTTGATTAATTTGAAACATTTTCATTTTAGGTTAACTGGACACCTAGAATTAACAAAGAACAGTTGATTCAGGGATTATTACCTGATATAAAAGTACCAACATCAGTAAAAGATTTACGTTACTGTCTAATCACTTATCATGATGACCATGTGTCTTTGGAGAGCGCATTCACAGTCAGGTTTGTGCATTTGAAATTTTTTTTTATGAATTATGTTGTTAGCAAATGATTGTTGACCTGTACTTTGTGGTTAAAAAAAAATCTTTCTACAGAAGCTGAAATAATGAAAGCTGTTGGCAAATTACTAAGGGAATGTTTACTTGGGTGGGTGGGGGTTGCATTGTTTACGGATGAGAATGTCACCTATGTGGAAGACTCCATTAAGATCTGTTTGTATCCTGCCCTATAATCACTTTTGGAAGTATCCATACATTGAAGTAGGTTTTGCTGTCTTTGAAAACCTTCAGTAAACGATAGCTTATAGAATAAATAGTTTTACTGAGGAGTAAGATCACTGGTTGCTATAGAGAAATATCATTATGAAGTTAATTGTTACCCTTACAAAGGTTATTAATTTGAAGCTAAAGACAGTATTTATCTGGCCAAATGCTAGATGCCTGCATCTAGTATCTCAGTCAAAACTGACAGTTTGAACTTTAAAATTGTTTCTTTAATCACTCTTAGTGAGTCTAGGCAGTTAGCTCTGCTTACTGTATCTTTATATAAAGTTTTTTAAGATTAATCTGATTCTAAATTATTTTAATGTTGTTCTTGTGTTCTTAATAGTTTAAAATAAAGTAATTAGTTCACAACACATTGATGCTAGGAGTAAATTTGCAGCAATTAAACGTTTCACAGATCTGCAATAGAAAAACAAAAATTACATGACCAAGCATTAAGATTCTTTAAAAGGTAGGGCGCATAATACTTGTAAAAAGCTGTCCATGATGCAGCAATGTCAGAGACAAAGATTTTCAGTTAAGTATTATTTTCTGGTTTAAGAGGAGGAGATAAGCAGACTGAATTGATACCTCTCACATCAATTCCTTGAAAGGAATTAGAACAGTGAATTGATTTACCAAATATTTTAATACATTTTTGCTTGTCATCTATAAGGAGTCTCAAATCAAGGAATTTTATTAGGTTGGTGCAAAAATAATTGCTGTTTTAAACCATCAATTTTAAAGCCACGCATCTCAGCTTAGAATAAAATATTATTAATCAAAATAACCATTCAAGTCTATGCATTTTTGCCAACAAGAAACAAGTCTCTTTATTATGGTATTGTGGAATTCTGAGGTACTGGAACTGATGAATTCTTCCAAAGTGTTTGTAATTGCTGCATGGTTGTGGAAAACCTCTTGCAGGAAATTATTGAGATACTTTAAAATATCATAATCTGTGGGAAAGAGGTTTGGTCAGTAAGCTGAGTGAAGTGGAGTTTTGTAGCATTTGCTGTGTCATTTGCAAGACACGTGCTCAGGTGCTACCAGTGGAGAAGAACTGGTCCTTTTCAGTTGACCAATGCTGGATGTAAACATTGCAGTTCTTGATTCATTTTGCTATTTTCCTGGCAGTACTTTTCTGCTGTGATGTTTTCACCAGGATTCATGCCGTTGCAATGGACAATTCCATTTGCTGACCACCAAACAATGACTATAACCTTCTTTTCATGCAACTTTGGTTTATGAAGTGTTTTCATGCTTCACCTAAGTACAGTGGTTACGCAGTTGCATCACAGAATCCATTTTTTGTCACATGTCACAATGTGATCAGGGAATGGATCATTTTTGTTGTGCAAGACAAATGCAGAGCAGGCTTTGTAATGGCTGTTTTTTTGACATTTGTCAAGCTCATGCAGCACCTGTTTGTCAAGCTTTATTGATTTTCCAATTTGGTACAAATGTCTAACAGCTGTTGAATAAACAGCATTTAGTTTGTCTGCCACCTTTTGAGTTGTTTTTTGTCGTTCACTTCAATAATGGCCAGCAAGTGTCTGTTGTCTACCACAGAAGGATATCATAGAATCGTACAATAATCTGGTTTGGAAGGCGACTTAAAGGTCATCTAGTTCCAACCCCCCGACATAGGCAGCAACATCCCACTAGATCAGTCTGCCCAAGACCCCCTCCAACCTGGCCTTGGACACCTCCAGGGTTGTGGCATCCACAACTTTCCTGGGCAACCTGGTCCAGTGCCTCACCACTCTCATAGTGAAGAAATTCTTCCTTATGTCAAGCCTAAATCTGCCCCTCTCCAGTTTATACCTGTTCCTGCTCATCCTATCACTACAAGCCTTTATGAATAGTCCCTTTCCAGTTTTCTTGTAGACTCCTTTCAGGTACTGGAATGTTGCTATAAGATGTCCTTGGAGCCTTCTCTTCTCCAGGCTGACCAAGCCCAACTTCTCAGCCTGTCTTCATATGGAAGGTGCTCGAGCCCTCTGATCATCTTTGTAGCCCTCCCGTTCCAACAGCTCCATATCCTTCTTATATTGAGGATTCCAGAATTTGCTTTTTTTAATCTTTAATTTCCCAGTGTGACATAAAAAAAAGGAAAACAGTGAAAACAAAAACATTAGCCTGAATAAGTAGAGAAAATTTCATACTTCAAAATGGCATGCTGCACAAACACAGTTAAATAAAAATGTAATTCAGAATAAGCATCGCAGTTTTACAATGCCAGAATCATAGAATAACCAGGTTGGAAGAGACCCACCAGATCATCAAGTCCAATCATTACTACCAATCTCTAAACCATGCCCTTACGCACCTCATCCACCCTCACCTTAAACACCTCCAGGGAAGGTGACTCAACCACCTCCCTGGGCAGACCTTCAATTGCCTAATGACCCTTTCAGTGAAGAATATTTTCCTTATGTCAAGCCTGAACCTCCCCTGGCGGAGCTTGAGGCCATTCCCTCTCATCCTGTCCCCTGTCACTTGGGAGAAGAGGCCAGCACCCTCCTCTCCACAACCTCTTTTCAGGTATTTGTAGAGAACAATAAGGTCTCCCCTTGGCCTCCTCTTCTCCAGGCTAAACAACCCCAGCTCTCTCAGTCGCTCCTCATAAGATTTGTTCTCCAGCCCCTTCACCAGCTTTGTTGCTCTTCTCTGGACTCCAGAGCCACAACATCCTTCTTGTGGTGAGGGGCCCAGAACTGAACACAGTACTCGAGGAGCGGTCTCACTAGTGCCGAGTACAGAGGGAGAATAACCTCCCTGGACCTGCTGGTCACACCGTTTCTGATATAGGCCAAGAAGTAGCAATTATTTTTGCACCAAGCTAATATTTAGGAGTTATTCCATTGTAAGTGTCAAAAAATTAATTCGATGTCACTCTAATTGGATTTTTAAAGCTTTCAATGTAATTTTTAGCTTGGAACACAGAGAAGAAAGAAAAACATTTTGTGGGATAACTCCTAAATATCTGGAGAACCAGCACATAACGTATGTTTATCTCCATCAAGTTAATGGAAGGAAAGTCTGAGATTGTTTAAAAGCAACCCAGAAAGTACTTTTCAAGAGGCTAGTGTTAGGCATAGTTAGGTTGATGACTTCCACTTTGTCATAGCAGAAGAGGAGATGGAAATCTAGTTTTTTCTCTTTTTTTTTTTTATGTTTGTTCATCTTCTCAGTAGTTTGTAATGTGCTCTGGTTTTGGTTTTAAGGGAAAACTACCACTAAAAATTTTCAGCTGTTACTTGTAATCAGGGCGTTAAGAGAGGAAATACTTTTGTAGCAAGGGAAACTGTGATAGCTTTTTATGTACATATCAGGGCTAATGTTTATATAGTTGATTTTACAGGAGTGGGTGTATTTTAATGTGTTGACAGTTCTATGCTATGTTTGGCTTAAAAGTATTGGAGATGTTCTTTTTCAAGATTGAAACTACTCCAAACTTGAATTCTGTTTTATCTGGGTAATGATCTGATCTGTCATAAAATGCTGGTAAGCAAGTTACTACATATAAGTTAAAATCCATAACATTACTGTGGTTTGTTATGTAAGCATTGTCTGATAAAGCTCCCCCTGACTGAGGTCAAAGGTACTATGTAATTTGTGTCCACTTGAGGCTTGATCCTCTAAATATGTGCAATGATTAAAAAAAAATGCAGTCACAAATGAGTGATAACTTCTGTGTGCTTTATCATGCCTGCTATTATGTTATGACTGGTTATCTTCATGAGAATGTTTGTAAGTCAATTGTCATATGTTGACTCAGACCACTTCCTGATGAACCCAAGCACATTAAATGTAAATTAAAAGGACCAAACACCCTGCAGATGGGTGAAGAACTACAAAGTGAAGTTGGTGAGTATTTGCATATTCTTCAGTTCTTGTAAGATACATTTCTTTTTTCTTTGAACCTAATTAGCCTGTTGTGTATACAGGTGTCATCAAGAGTGAATTATCTTCACTTACTTAAATGTGAAAAACAGACTTAATTTCTCTTTCATGAAATGATGATCAGCCTTCTCTAATTGCCATTTCACAGTTCTGGAGTTACTCTCCGATATAATTTGCCCTTGATTTGTACATTGAGACATTCATCAAACTGAGTTCAAATTGTAAATTTCTCTTTAGTTTGTGTCTACTGAAATCTTACAGGTTATAACAGCATTCAGACTATTTCAGAGGCACCTACTTCAAAGTGAAACATCTTAAGGTTAACTTTAACCTAAGATGAAGGCATGTTAGGGATCAATGTTCTCAATCTCACTTGGTTTCTGTATGTAGTTACTACATTGTATAGTAAGAAATAAAAAATTGTTAGTGTTCTGGGTCATTAAAAGCTTGTGTGTGAACAAAGAAAAGCGCATAGGACAAACTAACAGGTTGAAAAACAACTTTCATTAGGGTTTTTTCTTCCTTTTAAATTTATAGCATGAAATAATTTTTGTATTAAAAAATTGGAAAGTACAAATATGTGTTATGAGTATATAGACATGGGGGTTTTATACCCTTTATACCTACAAGATGAAAGGATCTTACCAATGTATATAAATACCTGAGGACTAGGTATAAAGAAGATGGAGCCAGGCTCTTCCCATTGGTATCCAGTGTCAGGATCAGATGCAATGGGCATGAAGTGAAACGGAGAAGGTTCTCTCGGAAAACCAGGAAATTCTTTTTCACTGTGAGGTTGACTAGACACCGCCACAGGTTACTCAGATTGATTGTGGAGTCTCTATCCTTAGAGAATGTCTGGAAGCCGTCTGGACATGGTCCTGAGCAACTGGCTCTATTTAGCCCTGCTTCAGTAGGAATGTTGGACCAAGTGACTTCGGAGGTCCTTTCCAACGTCAGCCATTCTGGAAATCAGTGATAGTCATGTCTGTTTTCTCTGTATTGTTTGTGTGTTGTATGCATTTGTATTCTGTATCTTGTATAGTGTTTCATTAAAGCAGCTGCTGAGGTAATAATTCTAATCATCATTTTTTTTTTTAACAGAGGTAATGATTACAGATCAGTATGGAAATCAGGTTCAGACAGTGACATCTGCATGTGTAAATTCCCTAGGAGTTGCTGGGCCTGGACTTGACAAATCAAATTTGAAAATAACTTGGCAGGTATTTATAAGATGTTAAATATTATATGTCTCTGTGGCCTTTGTGTGGTCATTTTCTTAATTCCATCACACAGAATTGAACCAAAACTGCGGAAAGGTAGTAAAATTAAATACTAATTGATAAGCTATGAGAAGATAGAGGCTGAAGGCATTAAAATCATATGAACCTGTTCTAATCAATACAGCAATATCTGTTAAAAACCTTATCACTGCTGTAGCTATACAATATGGGAGCCAGTTTGCTTCATGCTTGAGTCAGGTTTTCATAGAATCATAGAATAATCAGGTTGGAAGAGATCCACCGGATCATCGAGTCCAGCCATTCCCACCAATCCCTAAATCATGATCCTAAGTACCTCATCTGCCCTAACCTTAAACACCTCCAGGGACGGTGACTCAACCACCTCCCTTGGCAGACCGTTGCCAATGCCTAACCACCCTCTCCGTGAAGAATTTTTTCCTTATCTCAAGCCTGAATCTCCCCTGGCGGAGCTTGAGGCCAGGTCCCCTGTCCACTTGGGAGAAGAGGCCAGCACCCTCCTCTCCACAACCTCCTTTCAGGTATTTGTAGAGAACAATAAGGTCTCCCCTTGGCCTCCTCTTCTCCAGGCTAAACAACCCCAGCTCTCTCAGTCGCTCCTCATAAGACTTGTTCTCCAGCCCCTTCACCAGCTTTGTTGCTCTTCTCTGGACTCGCTCCAGAGCCACAACATCCTTCTTGTGATGAGGGGCCCAGAACTGAACACAGTACTCGAGGTGCGGTCTCACCAGTGCCGAGTACAGAGGGAGAAGAACCTCCCTGGCCCTGCTGGTCACACCATTTCTGATACAGGCCAAGATGCCTGTTCTGTATATTTTCTTCTAATTTCTTTTTAGTCATTTCTTTTGTGTTTGTTTATTGTGGTACACTTGGTGCTAGAACCGTGTAGAACATACTACTGATGCTGTCTGTCATAGTTTAATTGAAAATGCATTCTATACCTTTTAATATATGTTGGATGTGATAAGTTGTACATAACTTATACATTGACAAACAGGTTCCTGAGAAAAGCTTGAGTTTGAAATTGATCATTTCTTACACAAAAAGTCCCTTTAAATTTAACAAAAGGAGTAGAATTTGTATCTTACTTTTTGGTCCACTGCCTCACAATAAAGACACCAAATAGTGTCTAGAAGGATAAATATTAAAATATCATATTGAAAAGGATTAATGAATTGTACTTCTCCTTATTTGTTTTTGATAAAATCTTCTTTATATTTCTCAATAGGAAAATACTCTAACAATGACAGTAACAGGTATTCGGTTTAAACCATGTGCAATTGGAAGCAAGGAATTGTGCTTCGCGTGGCGTGAATTTTCTGACTTTCTCAGACTAAATTTAACTGCAGGATTCCCTGCTAAATTACAGTTTGTGGATTGGCCAGAGTTAGAAAAGGTAAGTTGAGCAGATTTTGTTTGGAAAAACACAATGGGGTCATGAGTCAGTGGGTCTTTTATTGATAGAGGCTTTTGTAGCACAGGATGCGGAGCTGGAAACCCTGATGTCTTAGTACTTACAAAAATTGTCTGAATATGACAGCTATGGAGGCATTCTTTATTCCATACAGGGTAATGTAACAAAACCAAAATTAAGTAAGTATTTTGTAGTACAGCTGTATAGACATGTTTTAAATGGGACTGTAGATGTGAAACAGTTTTCATACAATAGGTAATTGTATCACTTTAACTGTTTATTCTGTCCCGTTTGCCCTTCTGCAGATGTATTTTGTTTTAACTTAACTGTGGGCTGGATCTTAAAACTCATGTGCTGCTCTTCACCAAAGATACTGTCAGTAATGGTGGTACTTGTTGGCAGCTCACCTCTTCTTTATCTGTTCCTGGTGGTTTTCCGTGTTTAGAATGTAAGAAGGCAGTCCCAAATTTACTTAAGTTTACAAGTGTTTACAGTCAGAAAGTGAGGAAGGTAGTGCAGTACTTAAATGAAAAGTATGGAGATTTTGGTACCATCTCTTTATTTGTTTGGGGTTTTTGTTATGTTTCGGTGTTTATGTTGGCTATTCAGATGATAGTGCTGAATTTGTAGTAGAAAGCAAAATAGGAGAGTGGAAGCAGGAAAAAGAATATAGATCTCTGAGTAGACAACAGGAATAAAGATTGGCATATAAACCAAAAGGTTCAGGGATTATCATAGCTTTTTATTCTCTAGAAAGCTGTCAAGTTATATCAGAAGGTAAAAGGTTTAGAGGGTTTGCTCTTTCTACAACAAGAAAACTGATAAGCTTATTTAGAAGCATATCCTTCCTTTTACTCACATCAACACAAGTAACCCATGCAATTCAATTCAAGTATTGCATTTTGTAATTACAATAGAATGTAAATGGGAAAACTCTAGAAATACATCACGGAGTTTTACAATTCTGTAATGATCTAGCTGTTTCACGGGAGGTAAATGCTATGGAGAAGGCAGACACTATTGCTCTAGGGATTCCCGACCTGCTGTGAATGTCTGATACACCCAGAACAGAATGCATTTGTATCTTTTCCAGCCTGTTGCAGTGATTAATGGTAGAGAATTGCAGAAGCCCCTTATAGTTCAGCTGTGTGATCAGTGGGGAAATCCATCTCCTGAACCTAATGTCAAAATCAGCATTACAAAGAGCAGCAACTTAAAGGTAAGCGTAGGCCTTATTATGTGAACTTTATTTAACACCAATTTCTGTTGTCATGTCTACATTATCTTCTTTTTCAAGACATTTCTTGAAAATTTAATAAAATATTGTAAGTGCACAGAAGAATAATTAATCTCATAATAGAGTCTCAATGAGTAATGTAAACAGGATAGGTTGCTCAGCTCCCTTTCATCGTAACAATCATGAATACAACAGTCCAATAGTACAGTGTCCAAGTGTATTTAGTATACATTCCAGATTTTCCACTGAAGCTTTTGCTAAATTCTGCATGCTCACCACGCCACCCCATTCTCCACTTCATCTGAAGTAATTTGCTCTATAATAATAATGGTCATATAGTCCAAATAGGCATTTTTATCTGGTGATTCCTGAATGTATGACTTATTGTCTGTATGTAGGTTTGCTTCCTACTTGCTTATCCCTGTGAAAACTGTTGGTGATATAAACTAATTTAAAATAATAGGATGCAAATCTAACCCAAATTTAAGTGGTTACTGTCCTTTTCCATGTGTGAAGTAGGAGTATTGGGTGTTCTGCATATTAGTCTGTATGAAGAAAGGAGCTTGGCAGAGTACTCTATTCACTACAGTTTTGGTTCATGTTATTGGGGGGGGGGAGGGGTGAAGAGGGTGCACCTGTCAGATGTTCCTAACTGTCAGTGCAGAGGCTTTTATAATGAATGTGTACGTTATCAACACAGTATATATTAATCCTCTGGATGTGACATTTTCTCATGCAGGGCTGGCCTTGGTCCCTTTTTGTTCTGTTTGTCATCACTTGTGCCCCTCAGTTCTCTCAGAACACACGACAGACAAGAACTTTCTTTTGCTCACCTCCAAGAACTGTGCCACAGCCACACATTTCCCCAAATTTAGATGTGCTCCTATTACTTATTTTCATTGGATTTTTTTTTAAGGAAATTTCTTTTTATGTTGAACATTTTTCTTTTAGCTCTTTTGAATCTCTTGCCATAGAAGTCTGCCTCATAGTTTGGAATTTTTTTGTTTGCCTTAACTACTGCCATGTGATGGCACCTGCAGCTCCTCAGAACTTACAGTTGCATTGTTCTTGAGAATACATAGAACCTTGATGGTAACACTATGTGGCTGTGCTGCTCTGCCTTTTCAGATGATATGCCTTCCTCCATAAAGGAGCAGCACCATGTCATAGAAAGTCTGTATGCTCTCTATCCAGGTGGGATATGTGGAAGAGAAAGTATTCTAAAAGCCAAGGTTGATCATAGTTATGATGTATTCATTACAGTGCACTCTCCCAGAGCTTAGCACCAGTATAATTTCTTAGAATTAGTTTTATGCATTGGCAGAGCAACCGACTGCTGTTTGCTGAACAGACATTGGATTAGTATTCATGAATATCTTTGAGAACCTCTTTTGGGAATTGTCTTGCCTTGGCATTTCAGACAGGTTGTATGCAACCTGAAATTTGTGCTGAAGTAGAAAAGGAAAAGCAATTTAATGTCAAACACTACTCAGGTAATAAAGTATATGCACACCACGTTGTTGCATTATATCATCAATGAAAAAGTTCATTTCCCTTGTTAGAGAGGAGTTCATTACAGAAGAATATATCCATGGCTCACTTTGCTGTCCTCCAAACTTGAAAGCTACTGTCTGAGGTTCTTTTGATACATTGACAAGGTGTTTCTTAGCTAAAACTGAGGTAGCGTGCACACACATTTGCATAAGAAACAACTTCAGCTTATTTTAAGACTGTATTATATTCTTTAAGATTCACACATGTTTCTACAAGAGGACAGCCATTCTGTATCTGGTGCATTAGAGTGCATAGTTTCATAAAGTTGTAGTTGATAAAGAAAATGAAGTGACAAGTGTTCTGACACTTAATGTGTAAAGACAAGTATGATTTAATGATACTGCCAATTGTAAGGGTTCATTTTCAGTTTGAGGAAAGTAAAAGCGACAAAGACACAGTGTGCAGAGAAAACACACCTTGAGGAACACCAGTGAGTTAAAGGGGAGTTGCTTCCTAACAATGAGATTCAGTGAGAATTCCTTTAAATCAATAGTAGAATTTATATTGACTTCAAAGGACTTGGAATCAGACTGCTTTAACGTGCTAGGTAAATAGGAATCATATCAGGCATTTGCACTGTTATCCTAAAACAACACTGACAAAAAGTTATCTATCACTATTAGAGTTTGATTAAATGCCATTTCTTACAGTATAGAGATAAGTTCTTGCTTGTCATTGAGTTTTGATAAATAAGGAAATGTACTCCATTGTTAGTCATAAGTCTTTTTCTCTAGGATGTCTAGCAGTCTTACAGTTTTGGCACTGTGAATATAATGGGGGAAGAGGGAGATACATGCTAGTCTCTTAGTTGTTTTTACTACAGTTGTATAATTCTTTAATTTTTACTACCTGGAAATCTCTATGAAGACTGAAGAAACAGGAATAAATAGTTTGTATGAGGTTTTAGAATCTCAAAATATATTCAGATAAACATGTGCAGTGGATGACATGATAGCATCAGTAGCAATTAAAGAAATAACGTTAACCAAGTGTTTGAACATATTAATGAACAAAAATATCCTTGTTCAGATAAAGTTATTGTCTTTAAAACCGACAGAGAAAATTCTGAAACCTCTTAATATTGTATTCTTAATGGTATATCTTTCCCTAATTTAGAGTGCAAAAATACAAAGAAGCTGTTGCATAAATGGGAAGACAGTGTGCAGGCAAATGAGATACACATTTTACTTTAAGCCTTGATACTCCTTCTGTGTTATTGAGAGAATAAAAAAAAATTTTTTGACAGGTTGTTCCTTCAAACCAGCAACATAAAACAGATGAAGATGGTAGGGCTAACCTGGGAGTTATTAGTATTCATGCACCTCGGTAAGTAGTGAAAAATATATTTGGAAAACATGGAATTCTGAAATGTTGCTTACTTAGATGTATTTAAGCTGCACATTTCATAAAGTACCTATGAAGAATTAATCTGTAGCTAAGGTCAAATACTTATTATTTATGTGCTGGGGGAAGACCAGATAGTGAGCTTTAAGAAATTAATTGCTTAACGAAATAAAATTCAGTAGCTGTTCCTTTTGTTGTTTTGAGAAGCTTTTGGTCTAATTTTCTAAATCCTGTGTTTTCTGGCCATGGTAAAATACAGCTGATAATTGTCAACCTGTACCTAGTGCAAGTGGTACTACAGACCACTTAATGTTTGAAATGTACAGGCTTTGAGTGACCAAATGCAGGCGCTATGCTTCCAGAATAGGAGCACATTTTAAGAGTGTTGAAACCCCTCTTCCTCTGGGTGCTAGCCAGTGTTTTAGAGGATTTAGTAAAGTCTCCAAAAATTTTTAAATATATGTATTCATTTTTACTTATTTGTAATATAACTAATGAAGTCTTATTTCCTGCAGATATGTGCACTGTGGCTCCTCCTTTTTCATGTCAGTCACTCTGGCTCAACTTCCTGTGTCCCATCGGACTTTTCAAATTCATAATGTTATATCCTAATCACCTTCACAGTTCTACTACCCACTCACTGTAACCTTGAGCTTTTCTCACAAGGCTAGACTGCCTTTTGATAGCTTAGAAGCTAGCAATGAGTGCTTGTTCTTAAACTTTTGAGGTATTTCATAGTGGTTAATATTTTTGCAATCATATCTGCATTATTTAACCCATAATATTATTTTACATTTGGAAGAAAATCTATTTTAAACTGAGCACTACTATTTATTTGTGATGCCTGAGTCTTGGTAGAAGGATGATGATTATTAGTTATCAATATTTTACTGGAGGTTAGAAACAGGTGCGCTCAATAGTAACATTGTACGTTTTATAGCGTAATCGAAACTGGATGGGGAGTACAGCCTCTATGCTGTTAAATATCATATTCCCAGTTCTGTTTAGAGACTTAAATTC
The DNA here is from genome assembly GCA_033459285.1 of Clamator glandarius. Lineage (NCBI taxonomy): Eukaryota > Metazoa > Chordata > Aves > Cuculiformes > Cuculidae > Clamator > Clamator glandarius. The sequence goes on from JAUNZM010000070.1 coordinate 267,546, forward strand.
CAGTTTTTTAGTACTGTTTAAATAAAGGATTGTTCTATAGCAATGAAGTCATTAAATACTTGGAATGCACTTTGTTAGATGTGAGTTGTACACAGATTCACTCTTTGGGAATAGTCAAAGCAGAATGCTCTTTGGACAGCAGACCTTACTGTCTTCTGTGACATAAAGCCATAGTTGCTAGTGTCTTACAAAGGGGCAATGAAACATCAAGCTAATGAGTATTAATGTAAAATTAAATTTAATAAGCAATTATCTTAAACTTACGTTTTTACTTGTCTGACTTTGCATTGACACATGGATTTTTTTCTTCCCTTTACTACTGATAACTTTTAGATTTTTTTTTTACTATGCTCTTATGTACATGATTCAGACTTGAAGTCTGTTCAAAGTTGTCATTTCAGAAAAGATATTTTATAAAAGTATTTATGCTTGATTTATATTTCAGGGGAGAACACACTTTGCAGCTTAAAGCCCTATACAACAAGACCGCATTAGATTGTCCTGTAATCACATTAAATGTCCTGCCTGATCCTGAGAAACCTGTCTGCTTGAATGTTAAATATGACAAAAATACTTCTTTTCCAGCAGGAGGTACCTTCCCTGGTAAGTATAAGGAATCTTTGGTGGAAACCCATCACTTGAGCTTTGTAAACCTCTGAAAAACTATTTTGATGATTATCCTGGTGTATTTTCTCTCCCTTTTTTTCCAGTCAGTTTTGTCTCTGTTCTTTGTAACAGCCAGGGGTGCTTCAGTAATGCTTGAAGAGAAAAGATATGTGCATCATCTTTGGAAAGCATTTCAAAAGACCTCTTATTTATTTGTTCAAAATTATTTGATTTATTTGTCTATACATGGCAGAAGTTCAGAATCTCTTCTCTGTCCTTAGTGAAATACCATATTTCAGTTTTTGATCTTCCCAAAAGATGGTCTGAGCTAATTCATGCATGTTTTCCCTCATGTCATTTTCTGTGGAATAGTTACAAAGCAGGTAGCTGTGAAACTGTAGGCCAACTGTGAGCCAAAAGAAGCAAAAAATGATCAGAAGTGCACCAGGGACACTTGTTTTTTGCTATATTCTCTCAAAAAAGGATGATCTTTGCTTTCTAACTAAGGCTGCTGAGTCATAAAAGAATCATGGAATCATAGAATAACTAGGTTGGAAGAGACCCACCGGATCATTGAGTCCAACCATTCTTCTATCAATAACACTCAGCCACACAGAAAAAAGCAGTGTTTCTTGTTACATCCCAGTAGTATTCTCAATAAGGAAAGCAAATAAAGAATAGCAAGTTATGACCATGAGGAAACATCTTTTGCTAAAAGCAAGACAGCATTTGAAAGATCTGCTTGTTCCTATAAGGAAACTTTTGACATGAATGAGATCTATACTAATTCCCCTAATCAGGAAATAAGTTATCTTTACAATAACCAAGGCAGATAGAATTCTGAATTTGCCAGTGAGATCTAGAAATTTACTAGCCCTTCTCCCAGAAAATTTTCATGTCTAATTTGCAGTAACACTATTTGCATTCCTTCTAAAGCTGCAGTTCTGAAAATAATAAGTTAAATAGAAAACAAGTAGATTCTGTCACTTTAAATAGAATACCATATTAAGGAAGGCAAAAAAATAGTTCAGTAACAATTTATTGTAATTAATACCAAAAAACACTTGAGACTTGGGAAGCCTGCTGTATTTTGTCAGTGGTACCAGTGAAGGAGTGCATGGCAATTTCCAAGCTTTTTTTTTTTTATTCCCATTCAATTCCATACATGGTTTAAAAAAAGAGAAAAAAATTAAAAGAACACATTTGAGTCTTCAGCAGATGATTTTTTATACCTATTTGATTAAGTAAATACTAACAATTTTCCTATACTGAATGGTATCCACTGAAGAATTAGTGATTTCATGCCTGGATTGATTTATAAGTTACTAGCTCTGATATGCTAATACAATTTGACTTTGCCTTTATTTGAAAGGAGTAAATTAAGTTGGCAGATCTTATGCAGTTTTCAAAAGTTTCAAGAGAGGTCAGGGGAACTTTTGATCAGTAGATATGTTTTCAGTATAAGGCCACTGTTGGCAGGAATATAAAGAACATAAATAAGTTGGTACATGGATAAATGTAGAAATGGAAGCAGGTTGGGAGCCACATGACTTTTGCACAGGAAGGTGGGTGCCTTGCACATGTGTTTGAAGGAGTTGACAGTTGTGCAAAGGGCAGTGATCCTGCTGATATTGAGTACTTGGTTTCTTGCAGAGTTTTTGGCAAGTTCTTTATCCAAAGACTTCTAAAGCAAGGTGTTATGTGATGCTTCTTCCTATGCCTTTGTCTTTCCCATGCCTTTAGGTGGACTTAAAACCAAAGAAATTGTCTCTCTAAGGAATGTTTTCAGTTCTGTTGCTGTTTCACAGTGTGATTTCAGCACAAGCATCTGATTTTTCCCCACTTATTGGCTGTAAACCATTGTAAATGTGACAAACATCTCTCAGAGGTGGAAAAGAATGAGAAACACTGCTTCATACAAATCCATTCATTGTATGAAATACTTGCAACATTTACTCAAAACTTAGAAAAAAATGATTTAAGTTTAGTACTAGGAGTTGAGAAGCAAAAAACCTTCCACAAATACGAGGTCTGTGGTATGGAAGCTTGTTTCTTGACCAAAGAAGGTTCATATTCAAATATAATAGTCATGCTGTAGTAACTTGATGAGCCAGCATTTTTATGGGAAGAGGTATTTTTTTGTTCTTTAAAATACTCCATTCAGTGCTTTAAACATAACTAAATTCACAAGGTATTTGTTTTGCCTACAGGAAGCATCCTGTAGTATCATAGAATCACAGAGTGGTTTGGGTTGGAAGGGACCTTTAATGATTATCTACGTCCAACCTGCCTGCGAAAAAGCCATTTTTCAAACATAATGTGTAGTATAAATCAACCAGGTATTGAAAGAGGAAGAGAATTAAAACATTTTTTTCAGCAGATAACATAGTATCTATGGCATTAAACTGTGATATAAAATCAGATATTGAATTCCTTATTTAAAGCCTTGTATTTAATTACCGTCCTATTTATTGGACTTACTGGGGCACTCGGGTACACCTGAGGACAAACATTTGCAATAGAAAATTTCCTGCAGTTAAGTTACATCAATATTCTGTTCTAGATTTTAAATAACAAATATTACATAGCTGTCATATTTGTTTATCAGTCTCTGTGCTGTTACAAGTTGTCAGACTGTTCAAATGTCAAGACTATAGAAAGGACAAAATCACTACTGCTCTGCAGAAGTTCACTAATAGCAGGGAAACTATTAAAAGTTGCCACCCCGTGTTTTGCAAAGAAAAGTTTGAGAATTAAGAATATGAAGCTAGCGTCTAAATTACAGGTGATCTCATTGAATAATATGTGCTATTGGTACACCTGAGGACTGGCACTGTAATCTTGGAGGAAATCATGCCTGAATTTTTTATCACAGCCCAGTCCCTCCTTAAAGTGCAAAATTCAGTTCTACATGAGCAGTACAGCTTCAATTGCATGCATGAAATCCACTTGTAATTTTAGTGTCAAAGTGCTTGGTTCATATTTTCAGCTGGAAGGATAGCTTTATTCTAGCTTGGATTCTGTTTTCTTCAGGCCACTAAACTTTCTATAGAATATATAGAAAAAGCTAAATATTTCAGATCTGAATTAAAAATGACAAGCATAGTATTTTGCCTGGTGAACAGTCAATAGCAAATGAAGGAGCGAAGAGTGTCCCTATATCCTGCTTCTAACAGAGTATATGACATTAGTATCTAAAAGGTGGCCAAACTCAGCTTTAGATTCATAGTGTGAGTCATCCTTTTTGTTACAGTGTGGCTAATAGATGGGAAAATGGGAGTGCTGTTGGTACAGTTTCTTTCCAGCTGCACCTTTCTATCCAGTCGTTCAGGGCACCATAGTATAAAAAGGATAACAAGCTACTGGAGAGTGTTCAGAGAAGAACCACAAAGTTGGTGAAGTGTTTAGAGGGGAAGCCACGTGAGGAGTGGCTAAAAGTCACTTGGTCTGTTTTGCATGAGAAGAGGAGGCTGAGGTGAGACCTCATCACAGTCTACAGCTTGCTCACAAGGGAAGGAAGAGGAGCAGGCACTGAAGTTTTCTCTCTGGTGACCAATGATAGGACCCAAGGGAATGTCAGGAAGACGTGCCAGGGGAGATTTAGATTGGATATTAGGAAAGAGTTCTTCGCCCAGAGCGTGGTGGAGCACTGAAACAGGCACCAACCCTGACTACATGCAAGAAGCATTTGGACAACACCCTAAGACACATGGTTTGAGTTTGGGGGTTGTCCTATGCAGCGACGGGAGTTGGACTCGGTGGTCCTTGTGGGTCCCTTCAAACTCAGCACATTCAATGATTCTGTTTCAATGTCTGAAACAATTTTGAAGGAAGAGGGAGATCTGCATCTCCTGTCCTTGAAGGAAGGAATCAAATACTTAACTAGGAAATGATGTTTCTTTCCTGAAAGCAAGAAGGCCTGGCTTGCTGTTTTTCTAAGAGTGATAATCTGGAAAAGGAGGCCTGAAATTTGAGGCCTTTTTTAAAAGCAGCCATTGGAAGACTAGGTGGGGTTTTTCCTAAGGATTGTCAAATTACAGGGTATGGGAGAGAAGATTTTTCCATTTCTGGTTTCATTTTTTTTTATTGTTTGTATTCTGTTTGGAAAGCAGGTTTTGTGTGGTTTTCCTCTAGGTATGAGGGAGATGCAGAGACACATAAATTCATGGAGTTCAGTCGTCTTAGTTCTGAATAAAAATAATCTTAAAAAAAATGTTGTCTTTCATTCTACAGATTTTATGGTTAGTGTTCTTTCTGAAGATGACAACATTATTAAAAATATTAATCCAGCACGAATTTCTATGAAAATGTGGGAGATGCAGAGCAGCGGAACTACGATACCAATTGATGTAAGTCATCAAAATGCTTTTTTAAAATGAGTTTCAAAATGCTGGCATAGAACAAACATTTGCAATAGAAAATTTCCTGCAGTTAAGTTACATCAATATTCTGTTCTAGATTTTAAATAACAAATATTACATAGCTGTCATATTTGTTTATCAGTCTCTGTGCTGTTACAAGTTGTCAGACTGTTCAAATGTCAAGACTATAGAAAGGACAAAATCACTACTGCTCTGCAGAAGCTCACTAATAGCAGGGAAACTATTAAAAGCTGCCACCCTGTATTTTGCAAAGAAAAGTTTGAGAATTAAGAATATGAAGCTAGCGTCTAAATTACAGGCAATCTCATTGAATAATATGTGCTATTGGTACTGCAAAGCGTTAAGACTTTATAGCATATTACAAGCAAGGTACTTTAATTTTTTGTATATTGCATTAAATTTTATGTATCTTTTCAGGTTGCAACGTTTAGCTGTAGTAAAGTGAAGGATGACAAGGAAGATGGCTTCTTTTATTTCAGGTATAGCGGCATTTATTTTATAATTACTGATGAAACTTACTGTATAAAATATATAGAATCATAGAATAGTTTGGGTGGGAAGGGACCTCAGAGATCATAGTTTGAAATAGAAACGAGTGTTAGATTTTGGTAATAACAATATGTTATAGAATTAGTATCATAGAGTCCTACAAGTCATCGTCTCAGAGTAATGTCTCAGTTTTGGCAGAGACTGTTTGCATTTCCTCAAAAATATCTAAGTATTTGTAAGTCACTGCTATCCCTTGGTAAACACTGCATCAGTATCTGGATGCTATTTGGCCTTCCTTGCTAGGTAAAGTTCTGTTTATAGCAGCAGAAGTGCAGACATCTGTCTTCCCTTCTTATTTTGATATTAGAGGTTCTTTGACAGTAGCCTGCGTTCTGGTTCTTTTCTCTCTCGCTATACTCAACCTTGGCCATTGGTTCTAGTTACCCAACTTGGACTTGTGTATGCTTTCTGAGTAAGAGAGAGAATTAGCTACTCAGATTTAATGCAAATTCAAGCTAAGTGATTACATTTTGAAATAATTTGTTGTTGCAGATATAAACATTTCTAGGTTTTGTTTTAGTAGCTTTATGAAAATTCATTGAATGGAAAGTGAAATGCGGTAGACTTGCAGACTGATACAGCCATGAAAAATGCTCTTTCAGCTTGTAAGAGACAAACTCTTGGTGGCGACTTTCCTCAACCAAGCTTCCAGTAGTCTTACTCTATGTTTTGAGAAACATTCATGGTGTTCTTGCTGAAGGAGTTTTATGGAGGAGTAGTAAAATACATTGTGCCTTTACAAGGTACTCTTAACTAGATTGGAGGAGTACTCATAATTTCAGTTGCTTGCTTGCTTACATACTTGTCACTTCAGTATTAACTTGCTTTTGCTTTGATTTTGTTTTTGATTATTTAGGGATAAAGTGGTTCCAGAAAGAGTGGGCACTTACAGTATCCAGTTTACCTTTGCAATGGATAAGACAAATACACTCAGCAGTGACCAGGTTTGAAGCTATAATTAATTCCATGCAGCCACAAACATGTAATACAGAATCATCTGGGAGAAATATAACTTTGTAACTTCAGAATACAAATACTTTCACTTGCAAGCTTTGCAAAGAAATATATTATTTTTGATAGTTACTTGTTTCAAACTGTTGATTTCAGATTATGTTTTCATTACCTTTGTAACTACACAGAATTCTGGTGGAATAACAGGGCTGCATAATTGCAACCTATTAGAACTATTCTATGATCGTGCTAATTTATTTCAAGATTGTCAATAATTTTCATATTCATTTATTTCAGTATTTTTTGAGCAACGAATGTGTGCAGGTGAATCACAGTGAATTATATCAGTCTTTATTTTGTTTTGGTTTGGTTTGGTTTATTTCATTTTATTCTTCCTCCTTTTTCTGCTAGATTATAGTTGAAGTTGTACCTAATGACCCTGTACGCTTGTTACCTGATCCTTCACCAGCTACTCCAGCAGTTTCCAATGTACGATCCCTTACTAGCCGTACACTGGTCAAGGATTTATACCTCCATATAATGGTAACTATACTTTAATAAAAGATAATAATTAGGGAATATACGACTGCTAAAAATATGCTGAATTTTGCTATAAGGTACTGCTGCTGCCGCTTTGCAGTTTAACTTCAGGAAAAATGCATATATCAGTGATTTCTAGTATATGAGAGGGGTATCTTTTTTTGTTTAGATACACATGACCAAAATGAAAACCCACAATCCTTGCTGTCAGGCATCTTAATTGAAACCCATTCCTTTTTTGCCATGGGAAAAGAATGTTTCAAGATCAGATTCTAGTGGGAAAATGCTTATATATACACAAGTTGTTTCTCTCTGTGATTTTTATTCCAGGACACAATTTCTCTTAGAAATCTTGCATTAGAAAATAAAAGGTTTCCTAAACTTTGAACATTCATAGGGTGCTGGAATATGACTTCACCAGTTACTGCTGTGGACTTGTGGAGAACAAGTTTAATTTATCACCACTTAAAATAGATTTGGGTAGCGAGAAACAAAGACAAAAGAAGTAAAACACCACCTTCTGCCTCACCCTTTCCCAGGCTCAGCTTTTCTCCATACTTCTCTACCCTTCCCCAAGTGATGCAGAGGCATAGAGAATGAGGGTTGTGGTCAATCCGTAACAGCTGCTCTCTGCTGCTTCTTCCTTCTTAGAGTTTTCGCTGTTTTCAGATGGGTCTCTCCATGAGCTGCAGTCCTTCAGGAACTGCTGCAGCATGAGCCCTCTTCACAGGCTACAGTCCTTGCTCTGCAGTGGAGTCTTCTATAGGCAGCTGTGTAGCTGTCTGTTCTGCCATTATAGTCTTTTATGGACTGCAGGGAAATACCTGCTTCACTGTGATCTCCCCACGGGTTCCAGGGGAATCTCTGCTCTGGTGCCTTGTAGCACCTCCCCTCTACTCCTTCTTCTCCAGCCTTGGTGTTCCCTCTGCTGTTTCTCTTTTTTTCCCTTCTCCTCTTCCTTTGCATTTTTGTACTTCCTTAAATATATTTTCCCAGAGGAAATGCTGCCTTGGCAGAGCGGCCCAACCATGCCCTGCAGACGGCTGATTGGAGCCAACTGGCAGCCCCAGTCGCTCCTTGCTGAGGCCACCCTGCAGCACTGCCTGCCAGCATCTTGCCTTGCAAACCCAGTACAATACATAGATGTATTACTTCATCTCATGCTCCAAACTAAATTTTTATCTTTTACTTACAGGATGAATTCAACAACCGCACTGGGATGGATCTAGTTGGCAGAATAATAGCAAAAATTAAGAGCCCAAATGAAGAGGATATAGAGATCCCGCAGTTTAATGGGAAAGTCAGTACAGTTGAGTTTCCATTTGCCAGAGGATCAGCTGAAATTGTAAGTGTGACTGAAATACATAGTTAGCTCCATGAGCAATGGAGCCTATTTTTCTACAGTTTCAAAGCTGATCTTAAACCTTGTTGTGTTTTGTAGAGGTTTAGTATGTGTTGTAGCCTTCCCTTACTGATGAGTAGGTAAATTACTTCTTCTCTACTTGGTTGATGATTTTTGAAAAACTTGAAGGAAAGACATTCTTTAAGTTGGTTATCCTTACCGAGTGGGGGAAGTTTGCAACTACATTCTAAAACGAAGTTAGGGAGTGGGACACAGAAGCATCCAGGATCTTTTCCTAATTTGAATGCGCTATGTAAATAGCGCTTCACCACTTTGTTGTTAAGCCATTAATATTAGTGATAATTTACATTTTTATCTGTAATACTACCTGACTATAATACCTTAATATCATTTAGTCTGACCTCTTCATAGATACGTAATTAAATTTTAACAAGTTCTCTTTACATTTTGTCAAGCTAACTAGGTTTACATTAACTTTGCAGAAAGGCATCCTATCCTCATTTGAAGAATTAAATATAAAACTACCACTTCTTTTTATGCTTTGAGTCATTAGTGCCCTTGACTATTAAAAGTACTTGCCCTGTTTCAGTTTGAATCTCTGGCTGTAGCATCAGGCGTACCTCTGAAAGTACTGCATATTGTAGTCACATCATCATGGTCACTCTTTCTTCAACAAATACAGATTGCATTTTTTAAACCTACCAGTTCCAATTTGTAACAGTTGTTACAAGGTATGATATGAAAGACAGTTGTTCGTAATAGGAGGAAAAGAAACCAGCTGAGTGTAGAGTCACACATTTGTTCTGAGTGGAATGATCACAGTATTTCTCTTACAAGCCTACAGAGAGCTTCAGTCAGTAGAACTATTCATATGGTGAAATAGGTATAAAAAGATTTTTCTAAATATACTATACCATCACATAAGAATTAGGGAACCAAAGTATACCCCTTCCTCGTTTGGTTCTTCTGGTTGTCACATGTTTTACTAGCCTGAAATCTGTGGAAATTCCTCAAACAGAAAGTGAACTGAAGGAGGATCCAAGTTTTTAAAGACTTTTTTTCAGCCTTCTTTTCTCCCTTGTTCACTTGAAGCAGCATCCCAGACGACCAGCATCAATGTGTGCTAGGTGGAGGCAGGTAGTGCCTTAGCAACAAATATAAAATCTCATATCTTGGAAATCACCACAATAGAACTCAAATAGAATCATTAATATCTACATATCCCACATAGAAACTTATTAATAATATATTTTATTCAGTATATCACCTGCTTTTATGGAACTACGTAGATGAAACTTAATGACAGCATAAAAGATTCTGTGTTGTTAACAGTCAAGGACAGATATCTAAACATGGGGAACAATTTGTTAAACTCTGTTCTACTCTGATCCGTAAAGAAAATTGTCAAAATGTGCATAAAATAACAAACTAGAAAAATAAAATTCAAAGACTAAATAGATGTATTAGATGAAATCAATATAGTAATTGATTTATGGTGCACTCCAAGTTTCTGTTCCCCAACTGTGTTTCAGGAGTAATAAATTAATTGATTTGCAAACACATTTTTAATGGGCAGGTAGGGTGGGAAGAAACATTGAGGGAATAATAACCCTATAGAGTAGACTCTTAGCAGTTCAAATAAATTACTAATTTCTCAGACTCCTCACTGATGCAGATATAACAATTGTTTTATCTCCATGTACTAGTAACCTGCTTTTTAGCCATTGTGACCTAAACACCACAATCTTGCTTCAGTGACTATGCTAACAACCTGTGTAAGGGGAGGGGCATATATGCGGGGTTTTTTGTTGGCTTGGATTTTTTTTTTGTAAGCAGATGCTTTCTATTTTTAGTTATATATTCCTGGTTTGGTGTGGAGTGGAAGGAGTGGGGTACATTCTACTTTCTTATTACTGTGATCTGATGAGATCCTACTGCTTTTGACAGTAACTTGTGTTCCCTAGTCTTCCATTAAGAGTAATTCTATTTCAGTGAACTCTTCCTCTCTGTGGACAATTTTAAGTTGTCTAGTTTATATGAAGTTCTCTGACTTTAGGCAACTCAGAAAACTCATGTGGAAAGGATTTGTTGATTGTTATGCACTCTGCTTTTCATATAATTAGGAGTGGAGTGGGGAGGGGGCACACTAGGGTTTTTTTAAGGTATCTTAAAATTGTCCATCTTGTTTATAAATATAATCACGTGTTATTAGCATCAATGTAATGAAGCTGATAATCTAACATGTTTAGTCTTACACTGAGGTTCAGAAATACCAAACTTGTTTAACGAAGGAAAATGTTTAGATTTCTATTGGTATAAATTTTCTAAGGAAATCAGACTTCTCCTGATAACTATGTAGCTGCAATATTCTTGAAAGCCATGAAGACTATCTTTGAAGGTTATATATCTATCTCTTCTTTTAGGCTGCAACCACCTCTCTCTTGATTTGGCCAGTTGAGTAGCAATTTCTACATGTTAAAGGTGGAAACAGTATGAGTTTTATTATAAGCATTATTCATTTTATGCATGATACCTTTCCCAAAGTAACAGCACATTTAGATATTACCTATACTAATTTGATTTCTGTTTACCATTCTTTATGGGTTTATAGTATTTCCTCTGTTTTTAATGAAAGGTGAAGGAATTAATATGTCTTTTCAATAAGAAGTTGATGAGAAATGGGGTGTCGGATGTTAACGTTAGGATATATGTTGTTCGTTCATTTGGGACTTGCTGTCTACTTCCATGGTAACAGCAGTAACTTTAACTCAGCACTGGGAATGGTTTGTTTTTCCTTCTCTGTCTTATGTATCGGGTCTTTCTTTTTAACGTTTTGTTTGCATTTGTTCACATGCTGAATGAAGTACATCTCAGGAAGTCTTGCTTATGGGCAGTCTAGAGAATGTTTTTTTCTGAGCATATTTCTCTTAAATAAAATCTAGAAGCAAAAATAATAAGACTCTAAACAGGTAAAATGACAGTCTTAATACCTAAATAATAAAATAGTTATGTTAAATCTTTGTATTTTGCATCTTTTTATTAAGTATAAAAGGCATTTCAAAGGCAGTACTTAAAGCTGTAGTAATATTGTATTGACCTCATGTATTAGATATCTTATAAGGTTTAGTATTTGAAGAATGCTTATTTTATTTTGTGTATAACCTTAAATGTGAACTTAAACTTAGGTATGTTTGTTTGTTTTATTAGAATCTAGTGCTGGCTGAAAACAGTCCTGGAAGAGATAGTACTGAATATATTCTTGTATTTGAACCAGATCTACCAGCTTTGAAAAAACCTTTGGAACCATACCGTCTGTCGTTCATGTTTTACAATGGTATGTTTAAATTACTCTGAAATGCTTGCTTTTCCTTAGAACCAACTATTTTTAGGTACATAATACTTTTTTAGAACTGTGTAATGGCTTAATAGATTTTTGTTGATGTTTAAACCAACAATGTTGTTATATTTTCTTTTAAAAATATCTGTATTTATTTCTGTAGATTTCAAGAAGCAGCAACAGATGGCAACGCTTACGAAAGAGAGAGACCAGTTATCTCAGTCCATAGGTGTTTACAGAAATTGGTTTGATACTACTAATCAGCTCGTGAATGAAATGAAATGTAAGTTCAGTCAAATATATAATTAAATTTCTTGGAATGAAGGGATTTTTTTCCTTTAAGAATTTTGACAATATAGAGAGAGGAGGAGAAAAATCAGTATAGAAATCATGGGATACAGTAGTTAGAGGAGGGAATAAGGAAGTATATTTTTGCATTAGCAGGGAGGCATCTAGTTACTTGGATGGACCTACCAATGAAGGGCTTTGACTTGAGATAAAATGTCTCATGTCAGAACTCTCAAAATGAGTAATAAATCATTGAAGTTGGTGGCCTTATTCTTTTTTTCTCATGACTGCCTTGCGCTCCTATCTTTGCAATGGATGTGTGAATGCTTATCCATCTGGAAATACAACAGTTACCTAGAAGCAATTTTAGGGGGTGAACTGTAGATAATCCTCTTTCAAAAAGTTAATTTTTCATTTTCAAGATGTTACTTTTCCCTCCCACATTTTACCCTATGTACATTATTCAAAAGTATTGCATAGCTAGTAACTATTTATCTCTATGTTCTTCAGCAAATGTAATCCTTTATAAAGTCTGTTAAACAGCAGAGGAGGCAATTGCTTATGGGCATGGGAGAAATGAAGATGTGTTTTCTTTGTGTTATTTTTGTGTTTGAATCATCCTGACTGACCATAAGGTTTGCTTTAATAGATGCATTTTGAATTTTTAATTTAAGCAATCACTAAATACAAGTAAAACATGCTGGAATTAGAAGATTCTGCTGTTTCTTGTATTTTTAGTGTTTCTGTTACATGTTTACTGCATGTTTCCATGACGGATTCCATTGTGAAAGGCAAACAGTTTTGTTTCTTATTTGCAGATTTTTTCATGTCTCTAGAGAGTAAGATAGAGCACAGCATTATACTTTATGTTTAAATAACATTTCCAAATATAAACCTATTTGAATAGAATGGAAAGCAGCTCACCTGTTTACACATTTCTTTTCAAAATTGTTTCAGTTCAGATATGAGAGTTGAGGAAATAGCGCCCAGAAAGCGGTGTCCCAAGTAAGAGACAAAAGAGGATAGTGCTAGCTACCACTCTTTCCTTCTGTATTGCCATTTTGCTGTTTGAAGAACCATTTGGAAAGAGAATTGAGGATGAAAATTAAAAAGAGCTTGCATTCTCAGACCAATATAAGGACTGGCTGCATTGCTTCCTTAAGTTGAAAGAAGTGGCAGCTGCTGAAGTTGTTTAAAAGCTGGGCAGATCACAAGATCTCTGTCGACAAATCTTATATTCTATGCTGAAATTGTGAAGTCAATAGGATCAGCTATAGGTGGCATAATTTTGCCAAGTTGTAAGAGATTCTGTAAAAAGTGTTCCATTGCGTTCTAATGTTTCCTTTCCTCTTTGTTGGTTTTATTGTTTTCAGGTCAGGTTAAAGAAGCTGAAGCACGAGAAACTCACCTGAAGAACGAACTGAAAAAACATCAAATTGAATTACCACAGACAAACACAGTATGGGTTATTTCTTAATAAATTCCATAACATCTTAATATGAAATTATCATCGTTATATAGCATTATTAAATCACACTGATATATACACCAACACCTGTTAGCGAAACCCTGAAAATTTAAACCATGAGGAAATTTTGTGAATCAGTGCTAAGCTAATTTATTTTTTTACTGTTTTGCTAATATGACTATCTCTTTACAAAACTGCTAGAGAAATAAGAAAAAATTCTCCTTTATATCCTCATCTTGGTTTTGTCTTTTTGCTATGGTTACCAGTTTTATTACTGCTACTGCTAATTTTCATATTGGATTTTTGAAGGCTGATCAATATACACTGGGTGTATTCTGACATAAGTAGACAAAGGAAAACAACTCTTTTCAGAGAATTAGGGAATTTTATATGATACAGACAAAGGTGGTGTAAAAGTAAGTTTGAAAGATTCAGGGCAATGTACTCCACTGCTAATTTCCCATAAAGATCCAATTATGTTTTAAATAAACTTTTTAAAGGAAATTTTCAAACTACTAATATTTTTTAACAAACAAGTGTAAACATTTAGTTGTCTTTAGATAAATAAAAGCAAGTGTTACAGTCTAATTACAAGTCATACACATGTGCAACCATGATACTCAAGTTCCCCCTGCTGGATAAGATTTTTCAGGCCTGGACAAAGTTTCTTTATAAAATGATTTATTTTTTTGCACATTTGTGATTGTCTTTTCCTGCTGCTTTAAACTTTCCTCAGTTTTGGCTTTAATCAGGCTCTGGAAGCTCTTTGTGAAAAGCTTTTTGAAGTCTTAAAAAACAAAAGGTTGTAATAAAAAAAGATCATGGCCACAATTGCAGTTTGCCTCATTTTGCTGTCTTCTGAGATTAAATGCAGTGGTTCTCCATATACTAAGAGTCTCTTCCAAATTATTGAATGTTTTTTTGTTAGGAGCTTAATTGAAATCACGTTAAGTAACTGCCCCTGCAATTCTTCCCAATGATATATGCTTGCTAACTTTCAGTTCTTATTTTTAGCTTCAGTATGTGGATTCTCTTATAAAACAAAAGATGTTGGATCAAGAAGGAGTAATGAAACAGCCAAGACGAACTTGTACCCTCCCAAACTATCCAAAAGGCAACCAGGATATTTTAGGCAAGGTGAGTTCCTCTCAGAGAACCTTCAGATTAGTTTTGTTGGTAAAGTCATAACAGAGCCATCAACAGGAGAATTAAATGTCTCATTGAAGTTGCAGAATGATTGTGATTAGTATGAAAAGGGGAGATGGTCTTGGCATCTATTTTGACTGTTTTGACTTCTGTGGCACAGATTGCACATTTAGCGCAAATTGAAGATAATGAAGCAGCAAAAGTTATCTCTTGGCATTTGGCAAGTGACATGGACTGTGTAGTCACACTGACTACTGAAGCCGCTCGTTCTATTTTTGATGAAACTCAAGGTCGACAACAGGTGTTACCTCTTGATTCTATTTACAAGAAGACACTCCCTGATTGGAACAGGTAGGGAAACTTCTGCATTTGTATTACATCCTTTCTCTTTATGTCTCATTTGTTTTAAACTTTATTCTTATAAAGTATTTGAAATATAAAATTTCTGGGTTCATAATTATAACAACAGTAGTATCAGTTGGAATGCTGAAATTGTAGCATGATACCTTTAACTGCAGTTCATTGTTCTTTATTTAATAAGGCATTCTGTTAAAAGAGAGGGCAATCTACTATTTTTTCACTTTAATGTGTTTCCTAAGAACTTATTTTAAATAATTTTAGTGCTTTAAATCAAATTGTAACTTTTTTAAAAATCCAATTCCAGAGCGCATTCCATGAAACAGTAATAGAAATTCATTCTGCTGTTTTGGTTTCCTGGAAGATAAAGGAAAATACAGTAATTCTGCGCTTGAAAATAATTTGCTTATAAAGATGACAGCTAGTATCATGAAGAGCCTTTTAGAAAAGATCTGATGTGGAGGTGTATTTACAAGGTCCAAAATCTCAGGTTTTGTAATATAGTGTACTAAAACTTGTCAATATTAATTTGTTGGACATAAGTCTTGTTACAGCTTAGTGTATCATAAAAACATCTTTAGAATAACTGACATTTCAAATAATGTTGGGATCATTTAGCACCTAATGGGGAAGCATTAAGATCCATTCAGTCAGTTGTGGGCTTCTGACTAGATTGTCAGAAGCAATAATAAAATAAAGACAAATTAATTCTTTTCCTTTTCTCCCTCACTCTCCCCTTTCTTTACTAGGCCTTTGCCTCACTTAAGAAATGGAAAAGTCTTCTTCAGACCTATTGGAAATCCTGTATTTGCCAGAGATTTGTTGACCTTCCCAGATAATGTAGAGCATTGTCAAATAGGTAAGTGATATTAAAGAAATTTTTAATGACTTCTTTCTTTTTTAATAAATGAAATACAGAAGCCTCACAAATCATAATCCATTCTGAGACCTTTGCAAATACCAGTGCCCTTTCCTTGTGAGATCTTCTCATAAAAAGAGGATGACTTAGTGTTAAGTGCTTGCAAATGACAGTTGTGAAAATTTCAGCAATGACCACTGTCTTCTACTTGTCTTATTTTTGATTCTTCATATAGTAGAGGTTTTTTCTGTTTTAAATTACTGCAGTATTATCTTGATCCTAGGGTTACATAAGAAGAAACTGACAATTGTAATACTAGTTTTGTGTTTTGATACCGCAGAAGTTACTGCTTTTGTTAAGCTGTTTTTCCAGTCCCATTGCTCTCAAAAAATGTGTAATGCAGCAATTTATATATGCTCGGACTGAACTGTACATGAATATATACGTTGTGCTTAAATAGTTAGAGTAAGAATAAGATTTCAATTTTTATGTAGATTTCAGATTAGGGAACCATTATCTCACTTTTTTCTAACAACACAGCAGTACCTACCTTTCCTACACTCTTTTTCTTAAATTAAGTAGACCTGTTCCTTTATATGGAAAGCTGGAACCTGTAATTAGTTCAGTAAGTTTTTTACGTACTGAAATATTCCTCTCTAATGATAATATAAAACAAATTTTAATCTAAATCTAATTTAACATAATTTCAGAAATCTAGATATTGCCAGAGACTATAACTGCAAATTCTTCATGGCCTTTGGGAACTGAAAAACAACATTGCTTGACATATCTCATGCAAGGCTACATTAAGTTAGACTTTGTACAAAACAGTCTTTTATTAGCAGGGAAAAAAAGTCTTAAACTCAGTTGGATCATCAGCCTGTGAATGGTTTTTTCCTTTGATAATGCATTGAATATTCAGAAACTGAGAACACAATTCAAAGAGGACTTAAAAATTATCATTTATATAAATTCCTGAAACTTGGGGTTTTATGTGTGTCTTCATAAATGTAAGATATCAAGAGAATACTTTGGTGGAAAACAGTCAATTATGACATAACACAATTAAACATACTGGTATTTTTTCTTTGTGAATTATTTGATGAAAACACAAAATTACATGTTTATCTCTATCTCCAAATAAAAATTCATTGGAAAAAGATAATAGGCATGCTACTCCCCTTACATTTATCCAAAAGGCTGTAATAATGATGCCTCAGAACTGATTTTTCAAAACTCAGGTTATTTTGTTACAGAGAAATTTCATGGTAAAAAATCACATTTTTCAGTGTTTGGGATGCTCTTGGGTGACACTATCATTATAGATAACTTGGATGCTGCCAACCATTACAGAAAAGAGGTATGTTTCCATTATTCTTGATATTTTTTAAAACAAATATATTGCATGGCTACATATTAAATATGTTATAAACTTAGAATGATTGCTAAGATTAATGATACGTTAGCTATAAGAGCGCTTATTGTTTGTAAGTCTCAGTGCACTTAACAGTAAATGAAATCTTTATTATTGGCACTGACAAAATTACCTCCATTCAGTGAATTCCGTTATGTGAATGTTGCCATGAAGCATGGGACCACGTTTTTAAGCACAAATGTTTTTAGTTTTGCTGTGTTCAATTCAAATTCTTCAGTACTTTCCTAGTCCCTGTATGTTTAATAAAACACTGGACATTGAGGTACATGGTGAAATTTCAGATCCACTATAATAAGGAAGATCTTCGTATGAAACTTTACTAGACCTTTTTCTGACCTGTTTTATTTACGTTCAATGGGACACATTTTAGCAAATAAGATTTCTGAGGAAGTCCTGCACTGAACACTTTCTGTTTCGGCTTCTGAGGTTGTTAGTAGTGAAATAATGACTGAGCATAAAGATGTTGAACTGTACTGATTAAACTTTAATTTCTTGGGACTGGATATCTTTTTTTTTTTTTCCCTCTCTAGAAGGATAAGATATTGTACTGCAGGGTTGTTCTCAAGAGAACAAGTTAACATGGAAGCTCAGATGGCATGTAAAATTGGTTGCCTGTTTCATTTTTTCCCAGTCAGTGCAGCACAGATTTCTGGCTTTGTGCTCTGGAATTGACCAATTCTTCTGCTCTGCGATTCCATTCCTTTCTCTATTGGCTTCTGCTGGCTGTTAAACTGCAAATGAGGCCTGTTTTGAATGTTTCCAAACAGTGTCTCAGATGTATGGATATAGTCATTAATAGTTTAATTTTTATCATGTGTTAATAACCATCTCAAGTGTCCATCTAGTGAACAAATAGCTACCATTTTTCAGTTGTGAAGAATATATATGTCTCTTTCATCAAAAAAAATATTTTATTACTGCAAAATCAAACAGAAGAGACAGGTGAGTGAGATCTTGGTTGTTAATCAGTGTCAGAAGACTGACCCTCTGTGTCAGTTCAGGCAAAGGAGTTTGTATATGCAGTTATTTCTCAAAATGAGGTCTAGGTCATTTCAGTTATTTAGTCTGTCACCCCATTTGTTTCAGTCACCCACCAGAAGTAAATTTTATAAACTATGTGGAAGTTTTATTGAATATGCTAATAAGAAATAAGTCTCTTGGATTGTAGATGCATTAAATCTTGTGCATTTTAGAAAAAAAAAAACTAATTTCATCAAATAATTGAATAAGTGCTCACATTTTTTTAGCAATGCTTTTATTTATTAACATATACTGCTGCAAAGTGTATGTTGATAATTAGCTTTTTCCTAGTATAGATCTAAATTCTGTCCCTAGACTTCTGTGAAAATCTGAGGACACAAAAAAACACCTCAAATTTAGTTTTCACAATTATTGGCAGTACTGTTTCATTTTAATATATGTATTCTATTACTTGAAAGCAAAAGTCATTAAATGTACTTTCATAATATATGAGAAGTTACTAATTTTTAGTATCACTTTTTATACCCGTGTAGGTTGTAAAAATTACGTACTGCCCTACTTTGCTGACTAGGGAAGGAGACAGGATTCGCAGCAATGGAAAATTTGGAGGCCTTCAGAATAAAGCTCCTCCAATGGACAAACTCAGAGGAATGGTATTTGGAGCACCCATGCCAAAACTTTACTATGCTTTCTCTGGACAGATAGGTAGGTGAATGAAGTCATGGAAATACAGAACTTTCAAAATTATATTGCTTGCCTATGTTCATTTTCCTCTTATGTAATATAAAAAAGAAAACTTCACTTTAGCATAAAGATAATTTAAGAAATATGACCTGCACAGTGTCCCATCTGTGAATATCCCTTATCTTAAAAGCCATAGCTGTTAAATTTCCTGAAGGAAAAAATAATAATCACAAGATATTTCCCCTTTAATCTTATTAAAGAGTATAAGGAGTGGTAATCATTAAAACAGCAGACATGAGATGATTGAATTCTGGCATCCTTGAAAAGCAGAAGTTTCAGATTTTTCTCCTATGGATACACCATACAATACAGAAATACTTACTGTGCAAGTAAGCTACATGAAGCATTGGTAGAAAATAATCGTGTTCTCATCAGTCATGCACAAACTTTCTACATTATTTCCCTAACAGCATGATACCTTACATTTCCTGTGGGATCACTTACATTTCATTATGTGCACTGACTCTTCCTTTAAGAATAAAGGTTATAAATGAAGTTAAAAGATGGCAGCTTCTGACATGTAACAGCTGATCTGGCTGATTTGTAAAATACTGAAAATTGTTACTTACAAATAAAATTGTTCTTAAATACTTGATTTTCAAAAGAAAGGCCATGAAGTTTTTCCATAACAGTATTACTAGAAATATGCAGTGGAGAGGGGTGAGGGGCAAACAAGAGAAAGCAAACACATACTTACTGGCACTTGGGAGACTGCTCCTTGAATCCTGTGTTCAGTTCTGGGCCCCTCACCACAAGAAGGATGTTGTGGCTCTGGAGCGAGTCCAGAGAAGAGCAACAAAGCTGGTGAAGGGGCTGGAGAACAGGCCTTATGAGGAGCGACTGGGAGAGCTGGGGTTGTTTAGCCTGGAGAAGAGGAGGCCAGGAGGAGACCTTATTGCTCTCTACAACTACCTAAAAGGAAATTGTAGAGAGAAGGGAGCTGGCCTCTTCTCCCAAGTGACAGGGGACAGGACGAGTGGGAATGGCCTCAAGCTCAACCAGGGGAGGTTTAGGCTGGACATTAGGAAAAAGTTTTTCACGGAAAGGGTCATTGGGCACTGGAACAGTCTGCCCAGGGAGGTGGTTGAGTCACCTTTCCTGGAGGTGTTAAAGGCATGGGTGGACGAGGTGCTAAGGGGCATGGTTTAGTGTTTGATAGGAATGGTTGGACTTGATCCGGCGGGTCTCTTCCAACCTGATGATTCTATGATTCTATGGAGTAGCCTTATATATAAGCAAACTACTTAACATTGACCAGTTGAGGGACAAAAAAGACTAAAAAGATATTTCCTAGGTATTTCAGTAAAAATATATTACATGGAAGAAAAATATAGAAAGCATTTCAGCTACAGGCAGAAATATACTGAGTTTAGCACACTTTATAGTTGCCTATCAACATACTTTCAACTGTTGAACTCAATTATTACACATGTGAATGAAATTGATCTTGTCTGTAATTTAGTACAGGAACAGTCATGGTAGAAAAGAGTATGTTTTTATTTCACTTGGATAGTTATTAGACATTTATAGGAAAATAATAGTGAAATTCCATATAAAGGACAGCACCTCATTACACAAGACTTATTGTAAATTAAATTTCAGCCTTAATATTAGTTGTGATTTGCTGCTTTTCTGTGTTCGTTACATACAATTAAAGTAGTTGCATAAACTGTGATTACACTGACATGGTACTTCTAAAATAAGTTGTACTAAGAATTTGCTTTGCCTTTTGTCAGTCTGCAGTAACTGTGAGTGCTTTCACCCTTTAGCAAATATAAAGCAATCTAGTGTTCAGTTCAGCTTTGTCAAGCTGCCCCGTACTTGCAGCACAGTAAAATGAATGAACCTGGGCTAACATGCTTGAAGCCTTTCTTTATTACCTGACACACTTATTCAATACTTGGACTAAGAAAAATTTGTCATCTTATATTTTAAAAGAGGAACAAAGTTTGTCAGCAAAATATGCATGTGATTACCTGAGGCTACTGCTGTCTCCTTTAAATTTGCGTAAGAAAGACAATGTGAAACTCAGTAAATGTTCTCTTGTTCCACAAGGTGGACTACAATTCAAGTCAGTAATAAAAGCTTCGGCTTTGTAGCAGTAAAAGCAAAGCATACTACAAGCACACA
The DNA here is from genome assembly GCA_033459285.1 of Clamator glandarius. Taxonomy (NCBI): domain Eukaryota; kingdom Metazoa; phylum Chordata; class Aves; order Cuculiformes; family Cuculidae; genus Clamator; species Clamator glandarius. The sequence goes on from JAUNZM010000070.1 coordinate 288,682, forward strand.
TAATGTCATCAAAGGTAAAGGATTCAGTTTGGAGCACACAAGAGACAAGATACGTAAAGGAATACCTGTTTGCCACATCATTTTCAGAGTTCACTAGTGATTTACTGTGATCTAAGATACAGGCTCAAAAGGAAAAGAGAAATCAAAATGCTGGATGTGAATTTTTCTTTTTTTCAGTCTGTAGTTATTTTAAGAAGAGCTACTGGTCCACTATAAGTTGGGGTGAATTTTTCCAGTAGTGGTCATGAAAGATTTATTTTCTTGTGAATCTTATACATAGTCTGTATGGTATTAGGTAGCCTTTTAACTGAAAATGACTAATTACTGTTCTGTGTTTAATTATTATATTCTTCAATTAGATCTTCTTCAGCAATACCGTGCAGCATTGATGAAACTTGATAATGTGAATAAAGACCTTGATTTACAATTGCAGTCACTTAACACTCCAGAAATGCAAAAGAAAAAACTGGAACTTGCCGAACAAGAGAAAAACCTCAAACTAATCGAACAAAAATTGGGTAGGTTGTAGTGTTATACTTTTGGTGTCCTACAGGAGGAGAACTGTTAACTGCTTCCAGTTAACTTCTTCCAGTTAACTGCTCTAATCTTACAAGCTAACAAGTTCAGATTATAAAGGAAGATTGTTAATTTTAAGAGCTCAGACATGTCTCATTTTAAGGAAACTATATGTAGCATGATGCTGTGGATGTTGCCTAGGCCAGCAACTGTAATGTGTTCAGATGATAATAAAAATGTGGTCAGTTAGTGTCTTGTGAACATGAAACTATGATCTCACTAATGTGAAATTAATAGGTAAATAATCTAGCTGGCCCAGTGGTAGAGAATGTTGAAATTCTCTTTGAAATGACTGTACATTTGTTTGTTAGAAATGTTTTTTATGTTAGTGTCAAATAATTTATGGTATTTCAGAATATATTTAAAAACTCAACATTTACTCTGTGACAACTGTAAATAGAGCAAGTGTTTTTACCTGTCATCTTGTAACTTAGTTTCAGACATAAGATGACTATAAAATTTACGGCATGGCATGTCTGAAGCCTTACTTCAAAGGTTTAACACTACTGGTATTTATAACCAATAGTATTAAATTTTTTTTTAATTTGTTCTTACTTGCAACTTTCTCGTAGGTATGACTCCATCAGATAAAACCACTGAATCAATACTTGAGCCTATAATGTTAGATATGCCTGACACCCCCCTCCCTGCCAAAAGAATGCGAAGAGAGATAGTAAAAAAATTGTGTAGGTGAGTCTGTTCTGAATCTACCCATTACTTTCCCAAATCCTGAATTCAAAGCAAGAACTAGTTTCGGTTTTTTGTATGGGAAATATTTCCAGCAATGAGTAGAATTTATGTAAGGCTGATTTTTTTTTTCAAGATAATTCCTATTTCCTCTGAAGTTCCTGCCATTATTTAAGCTTGATATAAAGATTTGCTTCCTAATTCTAATGCTAGTTCTTTATTAACTGATTGATTGGTATCTTCTTGCATTCACATTCCCCATATTTTCTGATGCACTCAACCCCAGAAATATTTGAGATTGCTTGGTCTGTAAACTCTTTAAAGTTCAGTGTCAAATGCTGGGCAGATGAACAGAGAAGGAATTTTTCTCTCAGAGGAAAAAAAATCGTTCTTACATAACTCCTTGTAAGTAAATGTTTGAGGTGAGATGGTGGTAAATTATTTAACACAATTATTTACCTCTTTACCTGTTTATCTACTTCTACATTGCCTCTATGGTTAATGAACAATTGTACACACAAAATAAAACAAACAGAATCTGTAACTCTGTATCTTTAAAACTGCATGGAATTAACTTTTCCATTTCTCGTGTCTCTTCTTGTAAGTGCATCGTTGTCTCTGCTGAACCATGGTCATATTTTTGAAATTATTTAAATCTTACTCAGTTGTGTTCTGTAAATCTCCAAATGAGTTTTCAGCATACTTCTATGTGTCTCTATTATTTATATATGTTACTATTATATTCCATATTATTTGATATTTTTTTAATTTTTTTAGTCACATGTGGAACTTAAGTAATTCTCTATTTAAACTATCCAATATCAACCTGATCCTATTCCCAATTCTAACAGAATAATTGCAGAAGTAAGAAGCTCTGCACAGATATGGGGTTTATAATATTTATACTAGTGGGAGCTCTGTGCTTTTGCATCAATTATATCAAGTAGGTATAAAAATAAAAGATAGATTTTTATATATTTATATATTTTGAGATACCTATATATATAAAGGACTTTGTTTGTAAGCTACTGTGCTCTGTTTTTGTTTAGCCCAGAAGAATGGATACCCCCTCTCACAAAGAAGCAACAGCAACAACAACTGCTGCACATAGCCACCTCAGAACTTAATGGAACTCCACGAAAGAGAAAGGCATAGACTGATGGGACTTGCTGAAAATAGCTATGTATTGAAAATGTGAATACATTCAATTAAAGGAAATATTCATGTTTTATTACCCATTGCTATGAAGATTTTTATACTGATTTAAGCATTTAACATTGATAGCCTAATTTTTCTATGGTTAGTTTTCATTTCTAAAAGCTTTCACAGTTTTTATGTTCATGTGTGAAAAAGTTAAAAATATATCCTTTTTTATTTATGAAAAAAAATTCAGACTTTTCAATAAAACTCCTTGATACAAAGCTCTGCCAGTATAATTGATTGTAAGCTGGTCAACAGATAGTGCCATGTAAAGAGATTTTCATTTAAAAAGCATCTCGGCTGTCCTGGGGAAGAGAACTTCTGGACTGCTCTTTTTCGATCAATGAGATATCAAGGTAATATCCATTTAAAGGAGAGGGCTGGAGCAGTGATATACTGAGATCTAACCACAGGCATTTGTGAAGTCGTTAGACAGCTAACAACAAGCCAGTATCTAAGGCTATTTCCAAGGTGTTGACATGGGAATTCGTATTTCCTTCAGACAGCCAATGGAAGAAACAAAGCAGTAACTTGTGAGCATGAAAAGCGTTAACAGCTTTACTTAGGAGGCTGCTTTATGAATTGGGCAAATGAGATATATTTTACCATTGCTAACCACTTTTCAACATCTCTGTTGTCACACTCCTCACAAGAGAACCTTGCTGCTTAAGGGGATGAAAAATTGGTCTTTGACACCAAAAATGTAACTGCAACAGAAGGATTTGAGTAAGATACAGTATTATCATAAAGAAAAAAATAAGAATCCTTACAACTGGACTGAGTGTATGCTTTTTAAGAGTTGGAAATGGAGGCTTAAGCTGGAGGTAAAATAATCATGTTGGGAAACTGTAGATACCTGGACAGAATTTTACTTTATAAGGATATCTCCAGCTTTAAGAAAATTAAAAACAATGATTCTGTTGGCTTGCATGAATACCTGAAGAAAATTAAAGTGAATTAAAGTAGTCAACAATAAATGAGACAAAAAAAAGGAGAGAGTGTCAAAGGTCACTTCTAGTAGCCTGCATCACAAGAATTTTAATAATGTACGGGACAGAAAAGGACCAGGTATGATTAAAGATAGAATTGGAGCCAGGGTTTGAGTAAGCAGTTGGAATAGGTTTGATTGGATGAAAAAGACAGGGCAAGAGGAGAAAGATAAACTTTAGGCAGTAAAAAATTATTATTTGAAGCTATGTAAAGAAGTATCAGGGGAAGCACTGAAGGATGTAAACAAGTTGGTTCACACCAGCCTCAAAGGATTTCTGCTGAAAAGGGGCTTCAAATGTAAAAAGGTGTGATGACATCCTGATAGAAGTTTCTGGATGCAGATCTCTAGTGCATATGGGATCATAGAATGGTTTTGGAAGGGACCTTAAAGATCATCTGGTTCTAGCCCCCTCTGCCATGAGCAGGGATATCTCCCACCAGACCAGATTGCTCGAGGCCCCATCCAACCTGGTCTTCAACACTTAAAGGGATGGGGCATCCACAACCTCCCTGGACAACCTGTGCCACTGCTTCACATTTCTATAACATTTTAATTAAATTAAATTTCTCCAGATTAAGGAGAAGTTAAAGTTTCTGTGGTGCAAGGTTCTCCAAACCTTATGTCTTGAAGTCTAAATTATTTTCGATGTCATTTTGTCCTGTTCTTAAACAAAATAAATCTTTTCAAGTGTAACATGTAACACCAACTGGAAACTGCTAGCTCTGCTTCAACCTTCTTTTTTCTCCTGTTTGTCACTTCTAAATTTAGTGATCAAGACTTCAACTAGGGAGCCATAAATAGAGGGTTTGTCACATAAGAAATTGTTCTGACACACCAAGTTACTCCGTAGTGCTGCTTTTAAATGCATTTATTTTAATTTTGACATCTGCCTGGCCTTAACCTCCAGCCTCTGGATGACCTCCAATCCTATTTGATTAGAGTCTTACTCTAGCAGAAGTTTTTCTTTTTCAAATACATCTCTTGCCTTGTCAAGTGTCATCTCATGTATCTCCCTGCTGAAAGAAGCAAACAGGAAATTAAGGATGGCTTCTAGAGTTGTGCAACAGCAATTGGAGACTTCAGGAATGTTCACCAGGGAATTTTCAGGAATTGTCAGCAGATTGATTGGAGGTTATTACAATGCACGTTACTGCTGTGCATAGCTCTTTAGGGTAGCTGATGTGGTCCTGACTCAACTTCTGAAGGTTAAGTATCCATTTTTGTCTTTACTCAGTAACAAATTAGGGATCAAAAATACTCCAGTGTGGATTTTTATCCTGGATGATTTTATGAGGGGAACTGATGCAGGAACTATAAGAGGAAGTTGTTCTGGCTGGGGCCTGGGCCAGCTCATGGGCTTGATCCAGAGCTGGTTTCTGATGGAGGCTGGGAGCAGCTCTAGGTAGAAGGGCTGCTGCCTGCCACACCACTGCAGGGGGATGCAGCAGCTGCTGAGCGGGGTGGGATGGGGATGGAGTGGAGAAGTGGACTGCAGGCACATCAGGTTGGGCCCTGACTGGGCTGGAACCGGTGGCACCGGCCACAAAGTGAGGCTTGCAGGGTGTCCCCTTGGCCCCAGGAGGCAGCAGCAGCTGGGAGACAGGCAGGATAGGGTTCCTTCCACACAGGCAGCTTCTGTTGGGTGCAGGTAGCCAGAGCAAGTTGGGTTTCTTTGCTTTAGCTCATAGAAGGGAAGCAGAGCGCAGAGGAAGCACTGCTAGCTGGGTGATGGGGACAGGAGTAAGAGTGTGCCCTGCAGACCTCACCGCTTCCCTTTTTCTCTCCAAAGGGACTCCAAGAACTGCTTGCCTGGTGCTGTTGTCCCAGTGTGGGGTGGTATCTGCAGTGGGCACTAGCGTGCAAAGGCCTCTTGCTGTGCCCTGTCAGCAGCTGAGTAGGTGGCCCATTGCTGTGCCAGGGGATGGCGCTCCACGCAGTGGGCTCTGCATCCCTGCCTCACAGCAGTTTTCCTGCTGTTCCTGCTGAAAAGGTAGATCAGATATCCCCCACTGAAAGACCTGAGACCTTGCCCCAGCTTGTGGCTTTTACTGCTCTCTGTCCATCAGACCCCAGTATCATCATGTTGTCTGCTGGGCTCATCAGTGAAGATAGAAATTAGAGCACCTGCCACTTCAACAAGCTGAGATGTGGAGCTGCACCTCTCTGGTGTCAGTCGCTGTGTTCTGTAGGACGGGGAACCTCTGGCAGAAGTTTTATCAAGATGAAACCTAATATGGGTCACGTGCCTGGGCTTGTGACAGCAACTGTACTTTCCTTCTTCCCAGTATCCCTCGCTTCACCAGAGGAGAAATTGTTAATGGCAAGTCTTTTTTTTCCTTTTACCAACCACTAAAGGACCATGGCTTGAGTCTGCTTGAGCTCTGCTGATGTGTACTTCTGTGCTTTCTGTCTTTCCTCCTCTAGCAAGCAGGAAGGATGCAGGACTACCTGCATCAGGTCAGCGACAAGTCATTCCTTTGCAAACCACTTTTGTTACAGGCTCACGATCAGTATTATGGCCCAGCTCCACAACTCTACCATCCCAGCTGTGTGGTTCTAGATCCAGTAGTTCAGTTGGAGCAAGGGGGGAAGGGAAACAAACTCAGTTGCCCGTCATGGTGAATGACACACAACTGACATTATGAGCACTTGAAGTGAGTTTAGCTCCCTAAGGCATTTATGTTTGATACACGTACAGCAATCGAAGAACTCCATTTTACTTGACACTTCTCATATCTTTGAAGATTCATTAAAAAAACCCACTAATATTTCAGGCAAAAACTACACCATTTCAGGAGTCAGTTTGCTTCAAACTTCCCATTCTTTTTGTTGCTAATTCTAACAATTACTTTTTTACCGATACCATCATAATCCTTTATCACAGTCTGTATTTTCTCATTCTTCAAATGTACTTTCCTTTCTTTTTTTTCCCCCATGTGATAGCAGCAAAGGCAGCAACATTGTTCTTAAATGTGTTTTTCATCTCTTTTTTCCCAGCCAATGGAACAGGGTTTCTTATTCAAAGACTTCTACAATTATAGAATTTGGCTGCATTTGTAGTAGTATCCATTTTATTGACACTTAATAAAGCATTAATAAGGCTCTATCATTAAAATGTCATCTGCTTTCATACATCAACATTTTCTCCTAATAGATTCTGCTCCCAGGTTTTTTTTTCCATATTTAGAAAACAAAGCTGGATAAAATTGTATTTCATTAGCACATAGCAACCATAATCGCTTCCACTGAGGCAACCATGACTGGAACAGTCAATTCCTCTTCACCAGCCAGGATGCACTCTTCCATAGCAGCCCATATTAGTTCTAGTATTTTGTTTTTAAAAAGTCTCTTTGCCTATCCTCTGGGAACTGCAAACATGTTTTACTGATGGCAGCAGTAACAGTATCTTTCTGTTTAAACTAGCCATTAGCCTCCTTTCCTGCCTATTGCTGGAAAGGGTGTATCCAGTGATTTTGACATTCCTGCCACACCAGATCATCTCCCCAGGCTTATGCAACAGGAATGATTTCTGTTTTACGAAAAAGACATGTGTATGTGCATACTCATACAAAGATACATATGTATTCGTATAATTCCTCTACTATTATATGATATTTCCATTAACAGGCTCTTCCACACCCACTGTGACTGCGGAAATGCATAAAATTGCAACAGAGCTACTGCGATGACTACACGTACTTCAGCTACACAGATAATCTCTGCCTGTGTAGCCTTTCTTCTCTGCAATTAAATGGCTTCAAGGAATAGAGCAGTCTTAGCTTAGCAAATAAAACTTACATTAAAATGTGTGCACGTAAACTGAATGCAACTGTATTTTAAACCAACCTGTATATAAAACTAAGGCAAATATTCAGGCTGTTGAAGGCAAACAATAAGCACTTTCCATTTGCAAAAATATTCTGCAATTTTTACTGCATGTTTACTGTCTGTTAATGAGTTCTTACAACTCCTGTTAGTTTTTATAGGACTGAGTATTTATGAGGACTGTAAAGAAATCCCGCTCACTGCTTTGTGTGTAATTATTTTATAGTGTGCAAGCAGCTAGCTGTTTATGACTACAATATTTAGGCCCTGTTTGTATGCACAAAATTGAGTGCACATGTAGTTTGAAACAGAAATGTGCCACAAAGAATAGACCTTCCTTCAGTTTGCCAAAGTTGAAACAGATTTACACCACTAGAACTATTAATGACAGTCTTACATAAGAACAAATTATGTAAGTTGGGGTTTTTTTATGTAGTATTTCAGTCCAATCATTTTTACCTGCACTGTATAATACTCACTCGTTTAAGCAAAGCAATGTTACATTCCAGTTGCTGAAGGACACCTAGTGGGCTTTCATTTCCTGTTGTCTTCTCCATCTTTATCCCTCATCCTATAACTGTGGCAGCTCAAGTAAACTGTATGATGCAAGAAATACACAAAGAGTTGCATCAAAGCTTAACTTATACATCAGGAAAATTACTTTATTTTCCCCAATATACTTGAAAGTTTGGAAGAATTGTGAACCAATTAACTAACTGTGTGTACCTCTCATTCATTTGAGGTTTAACACGGCCAAATGCCGGGTCCTGCACTTGGGGCACAACAACCCTGTGCAGCTACAAACTGGGAGAAGCTTGGCTGGAAAGCTGCCAGCAGGAGAAGGACCTGGGGGTGTTGGTTGACAGCCAACTGAACATGAGCCAGCAGTGTGCCCAGGTGGCCAAGAAGGCCAATGGCATCTTGGTTTGTATCTGAAACGGCGTGACCAGCAGGTCCAGGGAGGTTATTCTCCCTCTGTACTTGGCACTGGTGAGACCGCTCCTCAAATCCTGTGTTCAGTTCTGGGCCCCTCACCACAAGAAGGATGTTGAGGCTCTGGAGCGAGTCCAGAGAAGAGCAACAAAGCTGGTGAAGGGGCTGGAGAACAAATCTTATGAGGAGCGATTGAGAGAGCTGGGGTTGTTTAGCCTGGAGAAGAGGAGGCTGAGGGGAGACCTCATTGCTCTCTATGACTGCCTGAGGGGAGGTTGTAGAGAGGAGGGAGCTGGCTTCTTCTCCCAGGTGACAGGGGACAGGACAAGAGGGAATGGCCTCAAGCTCTGCCGGGGGAGATTAAGGCTGGACATTAGGAAAATATTTTTCACAGAAAGGGTCATTGGGCACTGGCAGAGGCTGCCCAGGGAGGTGGTTGATTCACCTTCCCTGGAGGTGTTTAAGGCATGGGTGGACGAGGTGCTGAGGGACATGGTTTAGTGTTTGATAGGAATGGTTGGACTTGATGATCCAGTGGGTCTCTTCCAACCTGGTTATTCTATGATTCTATGATTCATTATTTTTCACCAAAAAAAATTGATGGGTTAAAAAGTTACTGAATAAAAAACTGAGATATTGAATTAAAAGTTGGTACTACTGTGTTTAGTGGAAATTATCCCAGAAGACTTTAAATTAACTTTCTCTGGTAAAGAGGTAGTGAAAATAAATATTTCATATCACATAAAGCTTCTGTTTTTAGCATGTTCTTACAACTAGATCCACAATATAGCAGAGAAATGAAATGGATACATCATAAAATTAGCATTTCATTAAGGACTGTTTCATAAGAAATGGGCAAGGTGAGCCGGCATGCTCCAGCTTTGTCTTGCTTTCAAGACTTTGTCTTTTTAATTCAAAGAATGTTTTAGCACGTGCGTGTGTTCAGGTGTAATACCGACCCAAATTAACGACTGCTCTGTTGGAAGGTATGGATCGGATCACACGTTCAGTTCTGCTTAGGCTGGAAGAGCTGGTTGTGCAAGAGGAAGATTCATGACAGCCTGAGGAGTGCAGTAAAAATAATTATTCCAAAACAATGGAGGAGGCCATTCTACAAGTTGCTCAAGATCTTCTTTTCTTCAGCAGAGTCCTGGGGCAATTCTAGGACAGAGCTAGTGCGGTGAGGGGAAATTACAGCAGAGCTGCTGAAGTGGAAGCACATTGAAGGCTTGTACACATGCAAGAAGCCTCACAAGCTGAAGACGAGCCTGCTCCTGTTGCAAATGGTGATTTTGGCAGATAAGTTAGCTACAAGGAGCTGCCTTCTGTCATCTGTGCCTGAATTGACCTGAAGCTACACAGCAAAGCCGGCTGAGTTAAACTGCAGCAACAGTGTGGTAAAAATGGGGATGGGTTAGATCAGTTACTGAGTTATGGGGTGTTGCTGTTGCAATGAGTTGTTAGACAGACATGTGCAAGCTTGCAAGTAATCACGTCCTTCATTGGCATTTTAACCATTGTTTTGAAGTTTGTAATTACATTCTGAGTAGAGAGCCTTCAGATGCCAAAGGCAGTTTATTGTCATGCACAGCCTGGAAGGAAAAAAATCCCTCTGAATGTGGGTGGTCAGACCAAGACTGATTTATCCAGCTGGTCTCTGGATGGAGATTTTATCTACCTGCAGAACTGAGCCCATCTGGGAGTCAGCATCAGAGCATCAAGCCTGATTTGACCATTCTTGTCCTCTTCCTTACTCCATACACACTGTGAGGCCAGCAGGAGAGCTGGAGGAGGGCTGAACTCTTCTGACACTCCACAAAGCTAAAAGGGTTTTTCACTTTTTCTTCTAAATTGAGATTAAGTGTAAGCTTGTGATGCTGGGACAGTCCCTCTGTTCTACCAGACTCTGTTGCCCACAGGTGCTAAAATATTTCAAATATAAACAAGAGCCCTCAGAGAAGTCTGAATGGAGGAATGTGTGGCAGGGAAGGGGAAAACATGGAAGCGATGGAGAAGGTGTAAGGAATTAGACATCAATGACTTTGAAATTTGTGTCTGAAGTTTCACATCTCCCAAAAGGAAACCTGACAGTTTGTTAGTCCTCTGGTGCTGGATGCTTACAAGAATGAAGTGCCTTGGGGTTACAGATGAAGCGATCATGGAGACTACTAACAGATGACTCTGTGGTAGGATTTCCCTACAATTAGAAGGCACAGAGAAAATGAGCAAAAAACCAGAAACTGCTGGAGTCCTGGAAAATAAAATCTCAGGTAAGTATTCGAGAAGAACATGAAATCTGAACTGAGGGATGGACACATCTATCAACATTAGACAAAGTTATAGTGGTGGATTTATGAACGACCTCACCAGCAAGACAGGTAAGCATGGGTGCAGAAATCTAGTCATTATTCATTGCAAAACCTCAATGCAATGAATTTTCAACTTACTTATGCTGAACAGTCTGTTCCAAAAGACTTTTTATGGGCCACTTCTCTTCACATTTTTGATCACATAACTTCCCCTGAGTCACTGAAAGTTTATTGAGACAGAGGTAATTTTAAACAAGGTTTGGTGGTACAATAAACCATTTTTCTTATGGGAAAGAAACACTCTGGTTTTTATGGATTTCATATCTTCCTTGTGGGGCTTTTTGTGGATCTTGGAGCCAAAGCTATCTAATCCCCAGTTACTCAGCCACCCACTGAACCACAGTGTGGGAATGTGTTCTAGGCTTTGTAAGTCTGAGTCATTTTTATGCTAATGTTTCAGAAGTGTAAGCAACATTTTACTAGAAAATTGAGTTAAGCAGGCATGGAGAAAGAGAAATAAACCATGGGTACATGCAAATATATTATACTTCATGAGCTTGACGTACAAAATATCAGGTATTCTGGAGAAGATTTGCTTGTTACATACTGATAAACAGATTCTTAAATCCCATAAAAACATTTTTAATGTTCTTGTGGGTTTTTTTTCATTAAGTGCTCTATATTTTCTCTTATCTTAGAATGGAAATTTATGTGCCTTCTGGTGTAAAGAAAGATTGGAAACATTATTTCAGCCAAATGTGTTGAAGTGCAAATAACAAGTGAACTTTTGAACTCCTTTGCATTCTCTCAGGGTCTGGAGGGGTCTCTGCCAGGCTTGGAGAAAGAACAGAAAGTGGATGCTTTTGTTAGAATTTTGGCAAATAGAATTGTCTGGAATTAACATGGTTTATTCACATTTATTTATATTCCAACATTTATACTTAGGATGCTTCTAAGGAAATTTAAACCTCATTCATGATGTTGAATCAAGTGCTGTATTTTCACTCATTTTTTTTCTTTTTGCTTTTTCAGATGGATCTTCTGAGCAGCACATTTGCAAGTGATCTGTCAGAACGGTTTCATATTTTAGCTCCTCTTGCACCCAGCAAATAAAAAAAAATTTGCATAACCATAAACCAAAGGATATTTGCGACACATTTGTTTGGGGGGCCAGCTTATCACTTCAAAAATGATTTCTATTGAAGAAGCATTACCCTGTTTCTCTGTACATAAAGATTCCTGAATGTAAGGGAGTAAAAGTGACCTTGTGTCAAACTCGTGATAGCATTATCGAAATAGAGGAATTTGGGGTCAAAGAGTTTGCCGGTTGGCTCTGTTGCCAAGACTGACTGTTCCAGATCCTTATAGACACATGCTGACACATCTATGTAGCGCGTCAAGGACCTGATGATATGGGACATTTCCCATGGCAGGACTTGAAATGTGAGGCTTGCCTTTGTTGAAAAACTCTCCTGTATGTGCAGTGGTTGCATGTGAAAAATAACAATGAAAACTATGCCATCATCCTGGAGGGGTAAGAACTAGAAAGAAATCTGGACTCTGTTTTCCTGAGATGACAAAGAAGAAAGCAGTTCAGTGTTCTGCATTAAAATGTAATTTTGCAAAACATTTGCAGTGGAGTTAAAACTTTCGAAACTGGCAAGTTTATTAACTGTTACCTTGTCCTTTTGTTCTCAGTGTTCAGAATGCTTTGTCTTTGGAACCTATTTGCCATATTTTACATGCATGCTGACCATGTATCTCCCTTCATTCCTTCCAGCAGCGCTACTGATTCCTGGGAAAGAAGGAAATTTGTGAGAACATTCCTTAGATTTTAGGCAATGCCCATTATTGCTCTTGGAACACTTTACAAAGTTAACTACACAAAGAGAGAGATACAGAAGTAGTCAAATCCTGTTAAAATTCACCTAAGTGAAAAATAAATAATGCCATTTCAGTATCTATAACATCTAAAGTTTTCATCTGCATGATTTCCTCTGTCACCTTGCCTTTTAAAAAATAGCAGTTTTCTAATCCTCTGCCTTTACATTTAGTAAAGATTGAGAAAGGTTTGTGAGTAGTGAATGTAAATTTCTACTCAAAAGAGTAAAAAGAAATCTAGAATCTTCAGAATGAAAAAGAACTATGAGATTATCTCTGCCAAAGTGTCCCAAAGGTGTTGTAGACAAGAAGCTGGATGTCACTTCACATGATTACATCTTTTCTTTCCTAAATTTCAAGTCTACTGGTATAGGTTCTTCCAGGATGGAAATTAGAGATGATTAAAAAGGATTAATTCCTACAGGCAGTGATGCAGTAGATTTCTGTGGGAGCTATTGGCTATTCTGTACTGCTGAGAATCAAGCCCCGCTGGGTTTCCATTCTCATGTTTTGTATACATGATGGTGAAGACAATTAGACTTGATCTGCTCATTATTGACTGTTGTAGCTGCAAAATCTGGCTGGTTTGGATGAAGTATCATTTCGTAGCCTGCACTCAAAATTAAGGTCTTACAACTGAATGTTCTTTCTCCCCTTTTCTTTGTTTAAAATATCAGGAAAAGAATCGAGGTTCTAACAATTACTAGAGAGCAGCTGCAGTTGGGTCTTGTCTTTTTCAACAGTCTAGTCCTCTACTACACTGGATAAATGGCTTGACCAGAGGTAGAAGCCATCATTCATTTACGTGTGTACAATTTTGAATGTTCCAAAAGCCTGTATTTTCAGCAGCAGGTCCAGGCAGCCACACTGGATGTTAACATCTTAAAGCACAGATATGGGGGCCCAGAATTCAGGCTTCCCACCTGAAACAGCTCCCAGGATCTACCAGCTAAGACAGAGCCTGTACAGACTGATTCTCTGCGTGGTACAATCAAATGCACTGTCTGGTAGGAAATGCAAAAGAAAGCGCCCAGTTTCACAGCAACAGCCTACTTTTCTCAGTACCCTGCAGGCCAGTTTGCTAGTGGTCCAAGAATCACAAATGGGTAACTTGTTCATTGTTGACAACCTGACCACATGCCCTGAGCAACTTTGTGATTCCCACTCTCACTCACTTCCACAGGCTGCGTACGCTTTGCGTGGAGTGTGGAACTTGCAGAGGCCTCTCGCCTTCAAAAAGCCCAAGCCAACCTTGTCCTTAACAGTAGGGAGGCTTTGCTGTCAGTGTAATTTTTTGCCAATTGCAAAATAGGACCAGACTCTAGAGACAGTCTGCAGAAAAGGATTGTTTTGTTTCCACCCCTGGATGTGTGTCCAACCTATGTTGCAATGTTTGGCTGTGGAATTTGTCCTTTCTTTTTCTTTTTTCTTTTTTTTTTTAGCTGCCTAAAAACAAAAGTATATCCATACAAAGGATCTAGTCTTGATTTTTAAGCTGAGCTTCTCATATTTAGAATCACTAAAGCCTGGAAGCAATTATGAAGACCGAACTCGTACTCTTCTCAAAAGAGTTTTGCTATTCACCAAGAAAAGAATCAGGCACGAAGTGCTGTCTGTAGACTAAGGGGCAGATGAAATATAAATACCCAGTTACCACAAACTGAACTGAGGGGGAAGAGGAAAGTGTCTTTTACTCTAAATTACAGTAAATACCTGTTCTTAGGTTTCACACCAATAACTCAACTCAGATGGATTATCTTTTCCAGAGAAATTTTACAACCAAGGAAAATGGAGTACATTAATTGTAAAGGAGGCTAAATTGCAAGTTAGAAGAACGAAGGTTTCTGATTCCATAATTAGATAGAGAAGTTAGTGAAAGACTTTGTTGCCTTTTAATATGCCAAATCACAAATAGTGCTTTAAGATAACCTGCATGGCCCACTCCAGAACAGCAGCTCCAGAGTTCTACTGAAATCAAAAACAGTTGGATAAAGACAGTAAGTTACTGCAAAGATCTAGCAATAAAAAAATCAGGAGACTGGTTTAAATGTAATGAGACTTAATAAATATACAATTATTTGTATTTGCCTTTTTGCTTCTAATTCTGTAAGATGTTTTTGAGTCAGGTTTTCAAATTACTCTCTGCAAAGGAATGCCAGAACTAACTGTTTCTTCCAATACAATCTGAAGTGCTCAAATCATGCTGGAATTCCAGGAACTGGAGCTTGAATGAAAAAGCAAAATGTATGAGATGCTGCAATACTAGAAAAAATGTAAAGACAAATGAAGCACAATAGTGGCAGAGGTTGTTTTTTGTGCCTCGTTTTTTTTAAAGAGAAGACTGATGTAATAAAATGTGATACATACCATTATCTAAGAATGATAAGACATTCCTCCTCCATCAGGGTTTCAGTATTGTAACTTGTAAAGATCAGGCTTCTCCAGGAATAAAGGTCTTGGGAGCATTCCCACTATTTGAGGGCAAAAAGGACAACTCATGCGTAAGGCAGTGAAGTTTTGGCTGTCTCAGCACAGCCAGTGAAGTGACTCTTAGGAGTTATCTAGAACTAATCTAAACCTCTTCAATTATACGCAGTTGATGTTTCTAGATACTTGGCTTGCTTTATATGCTTTGGATACAGATGTCTTCTTTTGTGAGAGAGAATTGTCCCCATAATTCATGCTGATCTTCTGCAGTATACTACTATTTGCAGCAAAATTACAGTGCAATAATTTGCAGTAACTCGATCTCCAATTAGAAAACATCCTAATAAACTTCAAATAATTTATTTACCCCCATTGCAGTTCAAAAATATGTCTACAGCATCTCACAGCAGAGATTGTCCTGTTTCTCCACAATTAAATTTGAATGGAGAGAAACAACAGCCAATATATTTCTAAACAGCAATGACAAATGTAAGCTTTTCATTTCTTTCAGAAGGAGCTACACAACATGAAAGGAAAGATCCAACCTCTTTACATCTTCTTCTCTGCTTCCTTCCCACTGCCTCCATCTCCAACCCAGTCACAGCTGGACTACAAGACTTAGCGTGGGCGATGCTATTACTGGAATACAGGGAATTCCGTCTGGCACAGAGGTTAACCACATCCCAAACTGAAATAGGCTGTACCAGTTTATACAACCACATCTGTATCTACAGATCTTTTTCTGACTTTAATGGTGTTAGTATAACTGAAGTGGCAAAACTCTCTGTAGAGACCAGATCTTGGCACAAAGCTTGCATCTGTGCAGTACTGAAGACAATGCAGCTCTGAGTTTTTTCAGATCCTCTAGTATCACTGTCAGGTACTTATAAAACAACAGGATTACTTCCTTAATAATTTCTCATCCTGGAGCATGAATGACCCCATGGTGCTGTTCTGCAAATGGCTAAAGGGAATAAAAAGAAAAGCTTAACACCAGCAGGCACAGAGAGTATTAACAATTCCTGACAGAGTTTATCCTAAAGTTTGGGTTCAATCCTAACTGCCATTAAGAAAATATTTTAAATAACACTCTACAAGCCTGAAATTCTGCCCTCCTAAAAGTAAAAACAAATGCTGTAAACAATGCCATATGCCCTGAATTGAATCCATGACTGAGCTCATTCTTGAACACATGCTGCTATACATAAATTCCTCATATCTTCTTTACTCTTCAAGTAAATTCTGAAACCATGAGTTCATTTTACCACTACTGCATACAATCATATTGTTCAGTGAAAGTATTACAGTCATTTGATCCACTGGTTTGCAGTCCCCTGCACTGGAAACACACCAGCAACGTTCATAATTTTTAACTTCTCTCTCAACCATCATCCCTGAATCCATTTCTTTTCCAAAATGATATAAAAGACACCGTTCCTTGGCAATAGATATTTCCTTTTAACAAAGGAAAGGCAAATAAAAAAGGATACAAGTCCATGGCTGATCAAGAATTCTCATCAGTACAGCCTGCGGCAGGAAGGTGCTGAAGTGTAGGATGTCTGAAAGAATCAGAGGAAATGGTGTCACCAGGGAGTTTTGATCTCAGATGGGAAAAAGGAAATTCAAGACTGAGCTGAAATCATCTCTTAGATAATATCTAGATACTGCTGAAATCTCTGAGGCATTCTAAAACTCAAAAAATGTATCATTATTTATAAATATTATAAATAAATAAAAATACTAGGAATATTATGATGCAGAGTGAAAATGTCAGTGATACGAGAGTTTAAATATATCTTTAAAGATTGATCATTGTCTATTAACTGCAATTAACTACATGGCTATTGATTGCTAGGATGCATGTATTTAAAACTTACTGACACACTTTCCATGGTACTGGAAAGAAACAATCAACCAGGTCTGAGAGATGCAAATCATGTTCATTCTTTGTGAACTTCGCTGTCCAAGTCATGGAAATGCTTTAACCCAGTATGCCTGAACAAAAGAATATTTTTAATTAACCAATTGATTCTTGCCTGAGATTTTCAAGAAAAGGCAACAGAGTGAGGTATACGATGCACATAGATGGTATCCAGAGATGTTATCCAGCAGAGGTTTGACTGAAACAAATTTTGGATACTTACGCTCAAGTTTTCACCAAGACGTGGGCTGTTAACTCCCATCAAAACTGGTGGAAGTACTTATCTATTTCAAAGGTGTTGCACTTGGCTCCTTTAGAGTGCTTAACTGATCAAACCAGAGCACCATTACCATAAATTTATTTAACAAGAGCCCTGAGAAATTCAGTAAAATGATTTGTGTAGTTTGATTAACACACAACTAGACACACACACACAATGCAAAACATTTCTTAAGAATAATTTCTTGAAAATAATTTCCAAGATAATCTCTAGAATAAACACAGATAATTTTTTTTATACTCTGTGAACAAAATAAGATCCAAATTTCCCTCTATTCCAGTTTAATGTGCTTCTTGGTATATTTGGCTTTGCAACCACACATCCCTTCAGAAGGTATTTAGGGTTCAGTAGTGGAACATTTACAGCCAGACCAGTAGCATATGGAGGGGCTGAGGAAGAACAAACACTTTCCTCTCAGCCCAAACTAACAGAAATTCATGTTAGATTACACAAAGTACAAGAAAGTACAATACAAGTACACAGAAAATGTGTGAATAATGATGTTTCACAGGATTTGAGCATATGATCAGAGCAAGATGTTGCCCAACTTTACACCACAAGCTCATGACCTCCTTCTTCTACACCTCACCTCCACTGCCTTTTTTGTGTCTAATCCCCAGTTACACTTGTGTGCAGCCTGTTACACTTTACTTCATCTTCATACTTTTTTTTTTAAGTTGCCACCTGCTTTGAAACTCTTGAACGATTAACAGAGAATCCACAGAAACTGCAAAAAATGATCAGATAGTTTCCTTTGCCTTTCACATCACGAAAAAACAAGATCTGGTTTGTCATGATACCATATTGGAGCTTGCAGGTGTGCTGAGAAACAGGCAATATAGCAGTCTGATTTGACTGTAAACTCCTTTGGGTATAAGCTGCATGTTATTTTTTTATGATCTGGATTATGATAGCCTTACTATTATATAGGAAATCCTGCTCCCTTAGTAGGTCCGAGCACATAAGAATATTACAACCCTCCTCCAGCATTTGTAGAAAGTTGCAAATGTGTTTTTCACACAAAAGCACCTTTGGGACTGAGCAGGGAGGAGAAATCTGACTTAGGGATGGATTAAGAGAGTGATCTGGTAAAAGGGACTCTCCTACCTACATCCTGCACATGGTTTTGCATTTCTGGTGGGCAATGTCACTGACTGCAGGCACCAGCGCCTGGAGCTGTGATTTCACGTTATTCATCAGAAGATGCAGTCATACATTTTGAGTTGTAGTTTCTGAGGTTAAGGACAGCTGCATACCATTATCATCCAGTGAAAATATAAGACTGGAAGGCAGGTAAAAAAGAGAGGTTATTTTTGTTTTGTTCTTGTATTTTATTCAAGCTGCTGTAACTTTAATCAGATTTACAGGACAAACAATAAGCAGCATCTTCTACCAAGGAGAAACAAGGAAGAAACTAGAGACGCTGAAGAAATCGCTTGATGTCCAAATGGCTGAATTAGAAAAATGAACCAGCCTATATAAATCCTCTTCTAATAACACAGTGTGATTGCAGAAAGGCATGAAATATTTGCAGCAATGGTCCTTACCTCATGAGGTCTTATATAAAACAGTCCTGGCATTTTTGTGTTTGATTAGCTGATTTTGAAACACAAATTTTCTTTAAGAACCCTGAATCTTCTTTGCAGTGTGCAAGTTGAACAGGAACTAAATTTAACTTTGCTTTCAAATGCAAAATAGATAAGAATCAGAAAAAAAATATAGAAGGCTTCCTTGAAACTAGCAGTCTTTTTTAGTTTTGATTGGGAAGTAATTAAGCCAAGAGTTATTTTTTTCCAAGGAAGCAAGAACAATGTTGTGAATAACAGTATTAGGTCTTATGAACATCAAGAATTTCCACCTCTTGTTTTCGGGAAGAGATTCTTATTTTAATTTTAAGTGGACTTACTGCAGTTATAACCGATTCCTTGAAACAAAGCAACATCTACTATGCCTAAACAGAGATGATAATGTCTGCATAGAAACTCACACTTGTTGTGGTTCATAGCACATAACTTTCTTGGTTCATTAAGAGACTAGGAACTTCAGCAGGAGTCTTGACAAAATGTTGAACAAGGAATTAAAGCTTCAAAATCATGTAATTTTTTATCAGGAGCAATGTAATTGTTTAAAAATCTGTTGACAACTGTCCCAAATGCTGTAAAGTCACATGACACTCCCCTTCTTTTCAGCTCTTCTTTAAAAAATTGTGTATGCTGGAATCTGATGCATTTAATCAGCGAGAGACAGATTCAGAAGGGCAGTGCATTCCATGAAAGTCTAGAAGCTGCCCTGTATTGGCAGTAAGGACTGCACAATGACTAATGCCTTCAGTTTTATTCTGAAATATTGCATTATCATCAGAGGTGATGTGTCAAAACCAATATGACAACACTTGGAAGCAAGATTGGAAGAAACTCTTTACAGGAAAGGTAAACAATGCATAGAGTTTCAGACTCAGTCTTTAACTGTTTCATCAATTTGCCTGCAGGTTTTTTTAAGGGTCTGTGCACAGCTAGCAGACATAGCTTTGTATGAACCAACTTTCTCCTACCTTATGTGTAAGTTAGAGCAGTAGTAGCTGTGAAAAAACAAAAGAGCATTATGTATCTTCTCCATTGAAGTCACTTAGCAATTCCACCAAATCAAAGATAAGCAGACGCAAAAGAAACCTCTTCTCCATACCTCCTCTACCTCCTTATCCCTAACCCATCTGCCAAGAAACATTGATCTCTTCTAATCTTCTTTTCAGTGCTCCTCTACCTTTGTGGATGTGTGAGCCAGCCTCGGGCTCTTCACTGAAAGACCTTGGAGAGCATTAAAATGTTGCCTTATGATTGACATCCTATACTCTGCTGTCTTCTCTCTGCACAGGCTCCAGACTTGCTGTGCTTGGAAATAATCCATGGTAATGGAGGGTGATACATCATTCAGCTCTCTCCTGTCGTATAGTAAACAATATGAAAGGGCACTTATCTTTCCTATGGAAGCAGTGTGGACCTTAATCAATACGACTTAGTTGTCATGACTATTCAGTACAGAGTAGATAGGACACTCCAGAGGTGTGGCATACTTGTGGTTTATGACAGTCCCAACACTCAGGCAGATCATTCTTCCTGGTGGAGAATAATGTGTATTGAACTTTGCTGTCCTGCCTTGAGCAGAATCTAATAGTGTGCTCAGATAACTGTTTCCAGGGACTGGCCTTTGTTTATTTTGTTCTCTAGCCAAAATCATAGCTATAACAACAAAGAGCATCAGTTCTAATACAAGCACTTAATGCATGCAACAACTGGGCAATGTTTGGGCCGTTGGTAATATATTGATTTGTTTTTCTGTTTAAATAAGTAAACTTACCACATTTTTTTCCCCAAGAAGGAAATAACACTAAGGAAGAAAGGCTGTACTTGCCAGGTTGCCCACCCATGCACTGAAATATCTCTGAGCCTGTTCCACAGAGCCCATACAACTCCACACTGTCAACGCCTAGAAAGACAAATACAGCACTTCAAGGTGAAGATGCGGCCTGGGCACTGGTGAGGACCACATGCTCTATTTCCCTGCATCCTCCAAAGCTGCTAGAGCAGATCTCTGCTACAGACCTTTTTTGTGGAATTAACAAAATATTTACAGTTGTATAACTGCTATGGCCCTCCAAGGTGGGTATCCAGTAAAAAGAGAATGAAAATCTTCTGCTCTCCCTCCTCTCCTTTGTTTATTTATTCACCACTTGTGTTTACTTCTCATTCAGTCATTAATTTTTATTAAACATTCACAGCTAAATATGTGTCTGACTGGCTTTAATGAGGCTATTACACATAAAAATTCCAAACCTGAAACTTGATTCTTGCAGTAGGGAATAATTTTTTAAAAATATTGCAAAAAAAAGTTCACTATCTGATCTGAGAGGGAAGAAGTTAGAGGACATCATTCCAAAACTTGAATTTGAAATGTTAATGTTTATATTCACATCAAAATTAGGACATAGAGACATACACACCAGGCCAAATGAATGGGATAGAGGCACGTTATGTTTCTGCAAAACAGTATCCAAACTCTTCTTTCCCCATGGAGTACTTATCCAAACCAGCATGTGTCATACACCTCAATCCAAGCCTTCCTCTGTTAGCCTGAAGTTTCCTACAGCTTCCTTTCTTTGTTCCCAGTTTCATCATTTGATACCAGTTTCATCTTTCCAAAGGGACACTGTGACCTGATTTGACTCATGGATGAAGTTAATATGGCGCCAAATATGACAGACTACACACAGCTGTAGGCTGGCTTCCCATGTCTGATGGCCAGGGTAGAAGTACCTGAAAGATCTCCTGTGCCGCAGACAATATTCCTAGAAGAGAGAGCTTTTTTTTCTTATAAAGAGAAGTGTCAAGGGAGTAAAAACTCCTCTCCAAAAACTACTCACCTCAGGTTACTTTGGCAATTTTTTGAAGTGATGAACCCGAAGAAAGGGAACCCAGAGTTCACAAATCAATTATTTCTGACACCTGCAGAAAAAGCTGATAAGGGAAACAGGTAACCTGCAGGAAGAACATCATTTCCTCTCCATGTACCACATAATCAAAGACCCATTTGTCTTTTGATGTTCTGCAGTAAATAGTCTGATAATGGTTTAGTTATTTATTCTTCCTGCCCGCTCTGTGCACCTCTCTGACAGACCCTTGCACGTAGATCTGTTTGTCTCCCATCATTATCCTGTTACGAAGTACAAAAGTGCGCTTGATCTTGATGCTGAAAACACAGCCAGACTGCTTAGTAAAGAAACAAGAACTCTAAAACAATTTTAAAGGCATTTATGGACTCACGTCTGTGATCTCCACCTCTCAAGGATAAGTGCACTGACCTCACCAGCCATCGAAGCCCTCCTCATCGCACTCGCAGAACACATGCTCCATTTGGAGGGAAGGGTGGAGGGATGCTTTCCATGTACTGTAAGAATCATCTGCCTTGGGATTTCTGTGAATTTCAGACATGAAAGGATACAGCACAGAAAATAAAGTGTGACCATTGCTGTCTCCTTGAGAGTATGATTAACCTTCATATTTACACTCTGAAATAAAACTAGTTACACCCATAGAAAAAATGCAGCTATGAGCAGAGCTCAGACCACATGTTCAGTGAGCACCTGAGCTGAAGATTCTCCTGGCAAAGCCTAATTTCTGTACTGCTTGTTGTTGAATCAGCTGATATCATAGGCCCAGTGTGAATATCAGAGGAGTTGAGGTCAGCTCCATGCATCTGCCCAAATTCATCTATTTCTATTCAGCTCAATACTTTTCAGCACAAGTCATCCCCTGCTGCCACTCCTCATTGGGCCATCATGCAGTCACACGTAAAACTTCACTCCCTGCAACAGCACTTGCATCCAAGTTCCCATAGAGCTCTGGTTTCAGCAAGCAGAAGCAAAAGGTCCTGTTGTACTTTGCTTTTCACTGTTCTCATTTATTTTAAGTGAAACAAACTCAAAAGTACACTGTGCTTTGCAGTGGAAGAAGTCCCACATACCCTTTTAAAGTAATGGCAGCAAAAACTATCAAAGTCTTGTTTCATAATATTTACAAAGTAGTTGATCCAGCCAGTACATGGACAATTCTTCTATATCAGAAATTAAGAGACTTTCTTGCACAGTTTTTGAGTGAACAAACATTCAGAGAAGTCCTGAGGCTACAGACAGATCCTTACTCATGGGGCAAGCAAAGGCTGTAATGACTCTTCTGAGAGTGACCCATGCTGTTTGATCATGCAATCAGTTCTGTGTTCACAGGTTAGATGCGTGCCCTTAGGGCAAATCAGATCTCCTTTCACCCAAATATATGCAAATGCTTTGCATATGGAAACACACTGTTGCTTCATGCACATTTTATTTTAAAAAGCGTATTAATCTTTGTACTATGCAGTCATTCTCATGATGGGCATGACCTCAGCATTCCTTTTATTAATGACTTTCCTTTTGTGGGATAACATACAGCGCTTCCATGTTGCTCATCACTTTTGGAAAAGGACCAACTTCATGAGTTCCTTGACTGGATGAGGAGGGGAATAAGAAGAAAGAGACTTCTTCACTGCTTTTTAGGGACTGAACTGTAGCCTTGCTTTCTTCAGGCTGGAGAAACTCCAAATAATTTCTGTCGGCATAAATAATGACGCCTGAATGGCACACCCCTGCAAATGTAAACAGTGGCAGAGAAAATTGTTTAACCTTTGCCTGAAGCACAGTTTCTTAGACAGTGAAGTGCTACCCTCTCCAAATCAGTTGTGGAGCATTAAGGAGGATGCCATTTTTTCCCAAGTAAAACAGAATAGACTGCAGCAACAATATCGATCTCAGGGTTTCTTATTCTTGCTTATCATCAGCAAAGTGTTGCTATACATCTGTAATGGACGTGCTTCTCTTGGGGGCAGAAAGCTTTAGTGTACATGTCCAGTGAAATGAGTACTAAGAAAGCAATCTGAAAGCATAATCTTGACCTCAGCATTCAAAGCTTATTTCCCTATCAGGCTCAGAGACCAAGTGAAGGCTCTGAGCGAGACCAACCATACAACTGGCAGATGAAACCTGCCAGTTCCAGCAGAACAGAGCAGAGCACAAGGTGCAGGGTCAGCTAGACAGGACACTGCCTGCAGCAGAAGAAAGAACCCAGCCTCCTCTCTGCTTTGCCTGTAAGTGAGACCTAGAAAGCCTGAGTGACTGCCGTGGCCAAGGGAGGCTTGGGAGTACGTGGGCAGGGCAGGGACTGCTCAGGCTCAGCAGCAGCAGGCAGCAATGTTCCCATATCTCCCACCCAACCTCCGCCCAAGCACAGCTCTCTCCCTTCCCTTCCTTCCCTCCAGTGGAAGCAGCCTGCCCTGCCCTGGTCTCAATGATTTCTTCAGTTTTGCCACAATCCAAAGCAATCCTTCCAAAAGTGCAGGGGCTGAGGAGGATAGAGGGGCCTCCTCGTGGTCTGGACCCCACTCCTTCCCAGGGGCCCAGCTTTCTCCTCTCAACAGGGAAAGTGGTTGAGCCTCTATCCTTGGAGGTGTTCAAAAAGCGTGGTACTTTAGGACATGGTTTAGTAAGTGCAGTGGTGTTGGGCTGACGGGTAGACAGGATGATCTTTAAGGTCTTTTCAAAACTTCATGATTCAATGATTCTACGATTTTATGATTCTACAATTCAGTGACTCCATAATTTTGATTCTATTATTCTATGATTCAATGATTCTATGCTTTTATGATTCGATGATTTGATTATTCTATGATTTTACAATTCTAGGATTCAGTGACTCTGTGACTTTATGATTCTATAATACTATCATTCAATGACTCTATTTTATGATTCTATGGTGTTACTATTGAATAATTCAATGATTTGATGATTTGATGATTCTATGCTTAAATGATTTAATTATTATAGAATTTATCCATACTATGATCCAATGATCCAAGCCCAAAGAGAGTTGGGCTTGTTCAGCCTGGAGAAGAGAAGGCTCCGAGGAGATCTTGGAGTGACCGTCCAGTACCTGAAAGGGGCTACAAGAAAGCTGGAGAGGGACTGTTCATAAAGGTTTGTGGTGATAGGACGAGGGGCAATGGGTATAAACTGGAGAGGGGCACATTTAGACTAGACATAAGGAAGAATTTCATCATGAGAGTGGTGAGGCCCTGGCACAGGCTGCCCAGGGGAGCTGTGGCTGCCCCATCCCTGGAGGTGTTCAAGGCCAGGCTGGATGGGGCCTTAGGCAGCCTGATCCAGTGGGAGGTGTCCCTGCCCACGGCAGGGGGGTTGGAACTGGATGGTCTTTAAGGTCCCTTCCAACCCAACCATTCTATGATTCAACGACTCAATGATTCCGAGATTTTACGACTCTTCGATTCCATGGGTCAATGGTTCCATGATTCGGTGATCCTCCGATTTTCGATGCCGTGATTCCACCCCGGCCTGCAGGGTCCCGCGGCCCCACCGGGGGCCGATCCCTCAGCGGGGCCGGGGCCGGGGCGGCGGGGAGCGGCGCCGGGGCCGGCAGGGGGCGGGAACGGGGTGGGAGCCCTTGCGTCAGGGAGGGGGCCGGGGGCGGGCGGGACGGACAGAGGGACGGAGGGAGCCGGCCGAGGACGCATGGAGCCGTGCCCGGGCTTCGCCGCCCGCTCGGGCTGGGCGCTGCCGCTCCTCCTCGCCCTGGGCGCCGGGCTCAGCCTCGCCAGCCCACACCTGCGCTACAGCCGCCCCGGCGCCCGCAGCAAGTGAGAGCCGCCCGCCCCCCGGGGGAGCCGCGCCGGGGCGGGATGGGGCGAGCGGGAGCGGGATGGGGCGAGCCAGGGCGGGATGGGGCGAGCGGGGGCGGGATGGGGCGAGCGGGGGCGGGATGGGGCGAGCGGGAGCGGGATGGGGCGAGCCAGGGCGGGATGGGGCGAGCGGGAGCGGGATGGGGCGAGCCGGGGCGGGATGGGGCCAGCGGGGGCGGGATGGGGCGAGCGGGAGCGGGATGGGGCGAGCGGGGGCGGGATGGGGCGAGCGGGGGCGGGATGGGGCGAGCGGGGGCGGGATGGGGCGAGCGGGAGCGGGATGGGGCGAGCCAGGGCGGGATGGGGCCAGCGGGGGCGGGATAGGGCGAGCGGGGGCGGGATGGGGCCAGCGGGAGCGGGATGGGGCGAGCGGGAGCGGGATGGGGCGAGCGGGGACGGGATGGGGCCAGCGGGGGCGGGATAGGGCGAGCGGGGACGGGATGGGGCGAGCGGGGGCGGGATGGGGCCAGCGGGAGCGGGATGGGGCGAGCGGGAGCGGGATGGGGCGAGCGGGAGCGGGATGGGGCGAGCGGGGACGGGATGGGGCGAGCGGGGACGGGATGGGGCGAGCGGGAGCGGGATGGGGCGAGCGGGGACGGGATGGGGCGAGCGGGAGCGGGATGGGGCGAGCCGAGGCAGCCGGCGTGGGAGCCCCGGGAGATGCGGAGGCGGGATGGGGCGAGCGTGGATTCCCCTCCCAGCGCCCCTGAGCGCCGTTGTCTCTCCCGTCTCCCTCTAGGAACTGGTGCGCTTACATCGTGAACAAGAACGTGAGCTGCTCGGTGCTGGACGGGACGGAGAGCTACGTCCAGGCCCAGTACAAGTGTGCCTGGAACCAGTTCCCGTGTCAGCCCACCCCGGTGTAAGTAGCCGAGGAGGCGACCTCGGGAAAAGGGGGAGTGTGTGTGCTTGGACACCCGCTTGGCAAAGCCGCGATGGAGAAGCTCTGGCAGCTGCTGCGCTCGGTCCGTGCGTGGCACCCCCGGAGCAAAAGCAGGAGGACACGTATCGCCCTCTGCTCCCCAGCACAGCCACACCGAGCAAAGCGCTCTCTCCCACTGCAAATGTAACGGCTGCCGAAGCTAATTGGAGCCAGATCGAGTGCATTGTTGGTCCGGACAGCCAGTCCGCTGCGCGCAGCAGGCAGGGAGCTGCACCGGCACACCTCTTCGGCTTGGCTGGCATGGAGGTGGTAAAGTGTGCGGGAAGGCCGGCACCTGCAGGGAGCACACCTGCACAGCTCTGGTCCAGGTTTGCCAAGGTGCCGTGGCGCTCAAAATCTGTTTTATGTTTGGCATGAAGTGGTGAGCATGCAGGATACTTCCCATAGATGCCAGCACCTGCTAGGAGCTCACCTACGCAACCCTGGTCCTGGTTTGCCTGGGTGCAGCGGTGCTCAAAACCGGTTTATAACGGCGAGGGAGAACCAGGGATGTGAGCCAGCATGATGAACACTCTGCATATCCCTGTCAGTTGTCCAGCAAGGAGAGCAGCCAGTGCAGAGATTGTTAGAGGGGATAATACAAAGTTCCTTGTTTTATTTTAGGCTTCATGCTGTTGAGTGTGATCGTGTGGTAGTCTGTAAACCACTTACAGCCAAGTGTGCTGTAGCAAGGCTGCGTGAGCCCACAGGTACAGCCGGAGTCAGGGAACAAATGGGTCTCACTTATTTTCTGGCTAAACCACTTTCCTCAGTTTCTCCACTTGGAAAGCAGTCATGTTTGTTCACTTCTGTTTGAAAGCTGTAGGTGACAAGCGCTCTGTGAAACCATTTCACCTCCCCCAGAAATCAGTGGAAGAACACGCATAGATTTTCATGGGATGTGGCTAAGAGTTGGACTAAGGTGATGATGAGGATTCTGTTACGACAAAGAATAACTAGCTTTTATTTTGATGTGAAACAGTGAGGCTGCTAGGTCCTGGGTGCTACTGAAATAGACAGTGGACATAGATGATGATGCCACCCTGGGGTCTGTGACAATAGGTGTTGGGAGTTTAGTATTCAAATGCTCTGTTTTCTGTTGTTATTTTTGTTACAAAAAAAAGCTTTTTTGTATCAGAATATATAAATACTGGAACTTGAGGGAAATAACAAAGGCAGCAGACATCTGAGTAACACCGTCTTGTGTAATTTCCCGTGTTTCTCTTTGGAGCATCAAAATGGGCAATTTTGACTTCTGACCGAGCTTATGGGCTGTGTAATGGGGTGTGCCCTCTGTTGTGTGGAGTCTCAGTAATGGAGTTACAGAGGAGTGAGGAGGGGTTGAAAACGATCCCTTTGGACACATAAATCACCAAGCATTAAGATAAGGAATTTCAGAGGTGGTAAATCAGGATTTTCTTGGACTATCTGCTATCAGATAATGAAGAAAGTGCAAATGCATTGCTTCTAGCTCAGGAAATTCCTGAACTAGGAACTGCTTGAATGGGTGAGAAGTTTGGCAGGAGTTGGAAGGGAAAGCCCAGCTTGAGCTGGGTCTGGACTGGATGACCTCCAGAGGTCCCATCCCTTCTAGATTACTCTGGTTCTGTGAAATGGCATTGTCTGTCCTTGTGCTTCTCCTAAACATCTGGAGTTGGCAGCTGCCAGAGAGAGAATATGGAGCTTAAACAGACACTTGGTCTCGCTTACAATGGCCAGTCTCATGGGACTTTTTTGTTCTTTTGAGAATGGAATTAGATACTTATCGTAAGCCTTTGTTTCCTCAGTTTGCATTTCTTCGGTGAACATAACTGTTACTTTCTTCATAACCCTAATGGCGACAGCAAAATAATTCTTTATTCTTAACATAAAATATTTTAAGTACCTATTAAAACACCAGCTGATTAACACTGAAAGCACCTGGACTATCAAAATTTTGAAATGTTGTTGTTTAAAACTCTCTGTTTATAGGTTGTGACTTTTATTTTTCTATCTGTTGCTGGTACACGCTTTGTTTTAGTCACAGAGTAATAAAGGAACTAATCCAACGCATTTGAAATGCACGGTTCAAATCCTGCAACCCCTGGGAACAAGCGTAATTTCATTCTTGTGAAATGTATTGTTTAACTCAGTAGGAGTAGTGGTCTGAATAACAAAATGTGTTTATACATTTGTTAGCTAATGTGGACAAAATTAGGACAGGAAACTGGATTTACTGTTGATTTAAATCAGTTTAAGACCAGGTTTAAAGAGCCCTTCTAATGTTTAGGTGCGGTCTAGGTTATGCATAACAATTACTTAAATTAAAAGGTCACTGCATTTTATAAGGGAGCATTTCAGTTCCTTAAACACAGTGGACTCTAGAGTTCCACATGTTCTTCACATTCACAAGAAAGTGTATACTGCAGATACGGATTACAATCAGCACTGATTTTTTAAATTATTTTATATTTTTTAGAAAGAGAAGACTCTGGTGATTAAGCATAAAAATCATATGCATGTACGAACCCTTTCTGTCTACCCTTTAAGCCTATTAAAATATCATTTATCTGACCCCACTGTCACTGTTAGAATAACTGCACTTACAGGAGTGTTAACTGTTACTGCAGTTTGACTACAGAGTTTATTTGCTGAAATGTTAAGTTGAAATTCAGGAAATTATTACTTCGATGTTTGAGTGTTTTATAGGTATTTGGGCTCAATCGTGCACTTGCACACAGAAAAGTTACTGAATACTTTGTCTGATTAAGGTGTCAAGGATAAATGTGAGTTGAAGTGTGGCTGCTTAAGAGGTAGGAAGAAAAGGAGCAGAAAGGAAAAACAGAAGGGCCCTTTGAAGTTTGTTCCCTTTGAAGTATGAAGGGCTCCTGATTTATTTTTCTAAAACTGTAACTAGCAAAGGAGTGAGGAACTTTGTTATTAGTGGGTCACTGGACTGAAAGATGCTTATACAAAAATATTAGTGTTTTTACCCACTAAAGACAACTTTTGTCTTTTGAAATTTAATACTGCTTCATAAATAACTGACCCCTCCCTACTTCTTTTGTTGTGGATTTCCTTTCCTAGCTTTCTTATGAATTGGTTAGTAACTTAATTAGCATTGTTAGCAATTTGTAACTAATAGCACTGGCTGATTCTAAAAGCAGAATGTATTGCCCTTCTGGCTAGATCCTACACACTTTTTAGGGCTGTGGTTTCACTTGGACATGGTCTGCTCAATGTAGCCACTTCAGGGCAGGATGTTGTTATTCCAGTTGTTTGTTTCGCCTCTTGTGCTTTATAGTATGTTGGGACACCTGACTGTAGCACAGGTGCTCCAATTTATGGCCCAGCATTTTGAGGCAAAACTGATCTTGCTAGTAAGACCTTAATTTTAAAGTTTGAAGTGAAATGAGGTGGCTGAAGCAGAAGGATGTTTTCTGACTTTCCATCTTTGCTACTGAACTGGCAAATGGAATCTCACGGAACGAGGTAGTAAATCAAATAGAAAAAAAACCCCAAAACAGATTAGGAGGAACCTCTGAAGGTCATGTAATACCCTCACAGCCCCCAGCTAACAGCAGAGCTAGCTTCAAACTTAGATCATATTGCCCAGGGACTTGAAGAAAGGATGTTTTATCAGATCCCCTAATTCAAATACCAGACCCCATTAATTCTGCTCATGTGCATAAAGGTATTTGTGTGCTCAAGTATGTAACAAGGCGGGTCACCTGTCCTTAACTTGTGGGAAGTGCATTTCATGATTTAGTGTGAGCTTCTCATCTTTAGACTAACGATAAATGTACAATAAGCAAACTCATTATTTCACTAGGTTGCGCATACTTAGAAAATGATGAATGAATCACTACAACTGAATAGGCAAGCCTCTCCAAATCTCTCATTGAGCAATATTTTCCAACTTCATGTCATTTAATACTTTCAAATGACCGTAAATAAGCCTGCTGCCAAACTAATCATGGTTTTAATCATTGCCAAGAGGAGGATTTAAAGTAAAAGGCTGAAATAACTTTAGAGACTGTTTCTGCTAGTTCTCTGCAGTCATAAATATTGGCATAGATGCCTACTTATTAGTAACACACAGCTTTAGTAAGCAGTGTTCAATGTTTATTAGTTAAATAGCTTCATCAGGTTACAATTCTCTTGCAGCCCTTGAACAACCTGGGTGGAGTGCGTCAGCCCCAGACTAGGATCGTTTCGGAAGTCCACATGTAGTTTTCAGCCCTTCAACAGTCTCAGTGTAGTCTCCTCTGAGACTGTTTGCTTGCTAGAAATTAAGCATACAGAACAGAGTCAGAGTGCTCAGCACCAGGCAGGATAAAACCCAAGATATGCGAGTCAGCACGAATCAGAGCCTGTGTTTGCCGCTGGCTTCTCGCAGTGTATGTCTCATAAGAAAAACGTGCATGATGCACAAAATCTTTAAGGGAAAATGAGGGCTGTTTAATGTTTCCCCTTCACGTATCTAAAAAGGTCTGTATGATTTTTTTCACTACTTAGTGCATTTTGTATGAAGCAGAATTTCTTTGTACAAGCTCCAGCTAGCTGACTACACAGGGAGGCTAGCCTAAGGGGCTGTGCATTGAAAACTTAAAAACCTTCAGAACATACTTCAGTTTCCTGGAGTGCTTGTTTGAAAATCTTTGAGCGCCTGCTGGGTGTGGTAAACTTTCCTGGCCGTCTCCTTGTGCTTCAAATTGTGTATCTCTGCCTCTACGTCCTGAATGCAACAGGATCTTTCTCTTCTGTGACCCAAATGGGAAATTTTCATTTCACATCATTCAAGTTTGTTGCAATAATTCAAAAAATCACAAACTGTTCATCAGCTCATGATAATGTAGTTATAAATGCTGCTTTTACGTTTTTATTTGAGAAATGTATGACCTAGAGGTCTGGGGCCTCTTCTGTTAAGCAATAAACTGTTGCCAAAACAACAAATTGTTAATTTTAGGGAACTACTTTTTAAGGTCTATTTTGTCTTGTATCACCCAAATAACCGAGGAACATTCTGCACCATTAGAAAATTGGCAGTGCCAGTTTTATACATTGAAGATTATTACTCCCATTTGAGTTCTTTTTTGCATTCACATCTCATCTTTCTTCAGCCCTCTGCTTCACTTTTGACCTAGTGTTATGAAAAGTATCAGCTTGCAAAGCAATGCTGCATTTTATTCTGAAAGTTGAGGTCCCAATAAATCCCACAGGTTAGCTCTCGCATTCATAAAAGTATTGGTTATCTATGCTGTGTATGTTTTCAAATATTCTGTCAGCAGTAAATACTTCTTGGAATGATCTTAGAAACAAACATGTCATGAGCAGAGAAGCAGAAAAGATACTAGTGGAGCTCAGTTTCTCAGGCAACTTTGTCAGGAGCAGTGCTCTGCATCCTCACTTGACTTTTCCAGTGGCGTAAGGTGAAAATCTTGGTCTGTGCTGCTGGAAGAGGGTGCAGATGTTGTTAACACATTACCTGTTGCAAAATCCCTTCCTGCTCCATCATTTTTAGGTTACATCACAGTGCTGCTCTGCACTTTCTTTCTGAAATCCTTTTGAAAGCACTGTATTTTCAGAGTTCTCCTATGACTTTATTTAGTGGGCTTTTAGTGGCTTATTGTTGGTCTGTCATGTGGCTAACTGGCATCAGTTTATCTTGTGACAACATGGAAGGAAGCAACCACATGAGATTATTCAAGTTTTTTAATTCCAAGAAGGAAGCTCTGCTTTGAGCCTTGCCTTGTGGCTCTAAGTTATGTAAATGCATCTCATGTGGAGGTTTCTCTGCTCATTAGAAGACAATGCCTACTTAGCTTTAAGGAGTGGTAAATCATGAACATTAAAAGTACAAGAATTTTGAACCTGAAACTTATTTTTTGGGCGTTCCCTACTGGACTTCTGTGGTCATCTTTTTAAGAGTAAAATCCTTGGTGGGTAAGGTAAAGAGAGAAATGGGGGATGTATATAGAGGTACATATATATATATATTCATACACACACACAAACAATGCATCCTTAGAAAAATAAACCATTAGTATGAGACATGGGGATATGTTTCAAAGTGTGCAGTCTCTTGATTGTTTCTTCCCAAGAAGAAACATTTCTCTTACGAGAATGAAAATCGTATTTTTAATCTCACTTTTTTGATAGAAAAATTCTAACTGAGATGTGTGACGTCAAAATTCACCATATGAGTGATGGACAGTGGCACTTCTTGAGATTTTGCATGGAACTACAAATGAAGCCCTGTGGTGTTGTCTGCTGTATAGAGGGATGAATGTGAGCATGGGATCTTGGACATCTGCAGTAGCGGCAACTCAGCTGCAAGTCAATGGTGTCCAATGTGCTCTTTAGTTAATTGGATGTAAATAATGTCTTTAGGATGACATGTATCCCTGTTTCAACTCTACTGGGTGAACTGACTGTATTTCTGTTGGCCATAATGGAAATAGAGACAACTAGCACCTCTCCAGACCTACACAGTAGGCATCTGATGTTCACTATTTCAATTGCTTGCAATTAGGCCTGCACTCTTGAGACACAAAAAACTTGGGATAATCTGGTTCTAGGTTAGTAACAGTGGTGTATGAATGGCTGACCTAGGTATATTTTCAGCAGAAACCTTTGCAGCCTCCAAGAAAAAAGAGTGATTGGTCAAAATATGATTGCATTTAATTATATCTTCTAGGTGGTATTTGGGGGATGTGTGTGTCTATGTGCCTCTTTGGCACTCCTGTTGCAATACATTGGAGATTTCGATGACTGGGACATGCAAAAGCAGACTGTATGATTTATGAAGACTGTGTTTACATTGGGTAAAACTACTAAGTAGTTAAGAATTGTTGTCTTCTATTCAAAATAACTGTGATTTGCAGACTGAAGTTATGGGACCTGTTCCAACGACTACAGTGTTTTGGACCAACCTCGAAGTTTTGTGCTCAGAATAAACACTTTATACTCTGCTTATGTAGAAACACATGCTGATTCTGCAGTCTCTTCCTCAAAGTGAGGATGTGGTGGCACTTATCTCCATGCATTTCCCTAAAGGTTGTATGTTAATATCTAGTTACAGAAGTGAGCCATATGTTTTCCCACCAACTTCATCCAAATGTTTCTGATTTGTTTTATCGGTCTTAGGTGACATTCCAAATATCAGTGCTAACTGCTTCCTTCTGTGGTTTAGCACCATGAGAAAATTATAGCTTGTTCCCTAGTCAAAATGTCTAGCACTTGCAGCAAATATGCATTTTTAAGTGTTTTCCCTAATAAAATAGTTTTCTCTCAAAGAGAAAGAATATTTGAATGCTATTGCTGCACTGTATGAATTTACTTCAGCTGTAGAATACTTGGATATTTAACGTGGAGATTGTCATTAGTGTTCTGAACATGTTTTCTCATTTGGTCAGCATGTTGAGTTCGTGGTGACTATAGTAGCTGTTGGTAGTTACAAGCCTGTTGCGGGAAGACTCCTAAAAACTAGCTGTTCTTATTTTGTCTGTTGCAAAGAAAGATTAGAGACTGTTGAAATTACCCTTTATTCATGCTTTTTAGAAGAATTGTTTAATTTATAGTATTTAGTTCAATTTACCAAAAGGATATGACTTATCATCTTAGGCTGGAAGTCTACAAGATGATGGGATGACTCAGCACAATAAATACAGATATATTGTGTTCAGCTTTGAACCACGTAAGAATTTTTTTTTTGCTTTCTTTGAGACATTTGTGAAAATAATTGTTTTTATGAACACTTACTTGTGTAACAGAAATCCAAGTCTAATGAAGGAAGATTTAATATTTTAATATTTCTTAATTACATTCCAGCATATACAGGCATTAGAGTGGAGCCTCAATTCTCTAAGAGACTTATAAAACTTTTGTGAATGCTTTTGACAAAATTGCCTCACTAGGTAACTGCATAAGGATTCACACAAGATAAAAGATGTAAAACCTGGGCATGATACGTTCCAACCACATAACTCTACCCAGCTGCATAGAGAAGCAAATTTTGTTCTATATTTTCTGTGACTATGAGCAATTGGAGTCAGAATACAGCAAATGTAAAGAAAGACATATTTGATCTGTATATTCTAGTACCTACCAGTCCTATTTCATTAAAATATGTAGAACCACAAATTGTGGATGTGGTCCCTAATGTTTTCTTTTGTTAGAACTGTAACCACAAATATGATTGTGTTCAATGTTGTTAGACTGTTGTATCCTCTCAAAATCCTGGAAGTCTCCAGCTCTTCCACCAAAATCCTCTAAGTGAGCAAAGTTCTGGCTTTAAAAAAACCTGTATAATTGAAAAAATCCCTTGGTCTGGATGCGTGCTGGTGACTATTATTTATCAATGCACATGGATGGTGCGTATGAAGTGTGTATGAAGCATATAATCAGTAGGAAAGCTGAAGCAATGAAGCTGTGATCTTTCAGGAACTTTATATTAGAAAAATGTTGGTGCAAGTTGCCTTTTCCCAGCCTTACGTGACTAGCATTGCTGAAGTAAGTGGGACCGTGTGTGTAGGGGGGCAATAGTTCTGCTAAGTAAATCTCAATTGAATTTCTGAGCCATCTATAAGTATAGCCATCTCGTTACCACAGGTGAAGATGTAAAATATGAAAGTTGTTCTGCATTCAGATTTTGAAGCTTTTTGATTATAGCTTATTTTTGCTCTAGGAGAACTGTGGTTCAGGTTAGTCTGTATTTGATGTGCCACAGCTGAAATCAAAACAGATCCAAGTTGCGTATTTGCTTGAGCTCTCAGACTTGGAAGAATTTGTAAGGAGTAGACTGCTACAGCATTTTAAAAGTTGTAGATAGACAGTGTTTGTATTTCATAATTTGGGATAGGAGGATTCTTCTGTATTTCAAATAATTTTTATATTAAATCATATTAAAACATTTTTGCCTATTAGGATTGTGAAACTACAAAATGGAAAGGAATGAGAATGCTGGACTTCCTTATTTTTTAGTTTTAAAATGGAGATTGAAAAAGTTTTATAATTTACCCATATGAAAAATACTAAGCTTGGTTTCTTTTAATTTGTTTATATTCTTTTGTATTTTGGCTTTGTCTTGTGATTTTTTTTTCTGAATATTGAAGTTATCTGGAGGTGTCTACATTGATGAACATAACTACAGAGAAAGTATGCAAAGAGAGACTTGTCAAAAGTATAAGAATGGCAGAAATGGTACAAGGAAAATCCTTGTTCTGTAATATGAGCAAAGATGTGCATGATTTGCATAAAAGTTGTTCTTATCCTTTTATAAAATTTGTTTCAGCTATATTCTTAAAACTTTGTTGGGAAAAAATAGAGAAATATGTCTTAATGCTGCAACATTCAGGAAGGAGTTTGGTCCTGAAAGAATAGAGAGGAACACACACAAAGTTTTGAGCTGTGTAGTGTTTTATGGAAGTCAGAGGAAAGTATGTACAACCATTTCTGGCATGTGAAAACTGATCTGGAAGTTCAAAGTTTGCATTTCAGTAATGTGGTAGTTGTGAGAGAGGTTGTAATGACTCTCAAACCACTTCAAAACACTAAAGTGTCCAGCTAATCCTCTCACTCCTCTGACTCTGGCAGCTAGTTGGAAGGAAAGGAGTCAAACCTAAATCACCTACATGGTGTGTAGTTTAGTGCTTCAGATAAAGGAGACGGAAAAGGAAGTTCCTGGGTGGCCAGGATGTTTTCCTTCCCAGTGGTGCCCTCTACATTACACTCCCCTATTTAATTTTTAAAACACTTGACCTTGGGGCTGTCTGTATTTTACATTTGTATACAGGATTCAGTAGATGTTTTGGTGAGAATTGTATAGGAAATGATGAACTGGAGTGCAGTCTACAGCTGTTTCATATATGTTGTTGTGAAGGTAAAAAAAGGATTGGAAACCCTCTCTGAGTTTACTTGGTCTTGATCAGAAACTGAAAAGCTGACAGCCACAGCAAACCACTTCAATTATGAGCATCTAATAATGGAGTCACAGCCTAGCATGCCCCTACCTGCCTGTGAAGATTCACAGGAGAAGGGAATTCGGAGAGGCATATTGGAATAAAACTTCCAAACAGTTGGAAACATAGGACATTGTCTCTAGTTGAAGTAACTTTTTCCACTTAAAAGAGAGGTCATAGATAAAGTAATTATGCCAAAGAGTGTGTCCTGAAATGCAAAAATTTGAATATACTGTAGCAGAATTGAGAAAGGTATGGTTGGAAAAGAAACAAGTTCACAGTTAGTAGTTAAGGCTTCGAAACTCTCCCCTTGCCCCAAGTTTTCTCAACAGCTTACCGAAATGGTTAATGCCTGTCAGATGTAGGACATAATATGGAAACTATATCTCTGAAAGTGACCTGGATGCTGAGTAAAAAAATACAGAATTATTTCAGCAATTATTTGCAGGCAATGGCAAGAGAAGCTTTGAAGTGTAAGGTTTAAACTCTTGTTTTTTGACTTTCCATAGAAACAGTTGGTGTAAGATTATTTTCAGACAATAATAATTTCTGCATATTAATACCTAAAATGTTTACTTTAATGAAACGTGTAGTTTTTTGTATTTTTTTTTTCCTGTGATCACATGGCTGTTTCTGGTGCTCATTCTGCACGGTATTCTCTCTGTCCCAAAGTACACTGCCTGTGAGCTCAGTCAGGCTACAAATGTAATCCATTGCAGGACCTCCTGTTGAGTCCATTCTGCCATCCTGTGTTTCTTCAGACAGTATTGCTACTTTAAGAACACCTCAGCTTTGAAGTGAGTCTGCCATTCATTAATGGATGCAAACTGTTGTTCTAATGTGAAATAAATGTTAAGGAAAAAAAGTCTGCAAATGTGATAAGGAGGTTAATAGTATGGCGGTGGTTTTATTCAGAGAGAAGAATTCACATGAGAACCTGGGATAATACTTTTGCTTCTATCGCAGTATGTTTTCTACTAATTTATAGAGCTCAGGTGATAAATCCCTGTTTTATTTATTTGCTTCATCTCTCAACTCACAATGAACTGTACTTTAAATTGGTGTAATTATTATAAAAAAGTACAGCTTCCATATATAGCCTGGTGGGATACCATAGCGCCAGACTGCAGCTGAACATGTGATACGTATACTGAAGGAAAGTTAGGGAAGAAGGCTACAGTTAAAGAAAATTGTCCAACCAGAATCAGTTTGCCATTTATTAACTTTTGAGTCATTAATCGTGGAAACCTAAGGTTTTATGTACATAATACATGCAGTGGTTTGTCTGCAAGATCCTCTTCAACTTAATTGGAGCATTGAAGTAGGAAAGAGTTGGTTTGTTCATTAGTCACAGACTTTCATCTGACGCCTTCTTTCACGTCCTTATCTGACTCATGCTTTCAGCATTTTGTCCTTCCCTGGAATGTCCCTCCTAACTTTGACTGCTCCATACATTCAGATTCCGAGGAAGGGTTTAAGTGGGGTCAGTAGAAAGATAAGTGGGACAAAGAAGGCAGAAACATTTTTTTGATGTCTGGAAGAGTTGCTGCCAACACAGCCCTTTGTGTGGGTTTGTGAGGAAAATCAGAAGAAAAAGTTTTTGAATTTATGGAGTAATACACTGGCGATCACTTTTACACTCAACAGTGTCTGATGAGATGAACCTTCTCTTCCCACAACACATATTCCTTCTGCTTATACATGAAACCCCCTGCTGCTCTGGTCATATTTGCTCTCTCTGGCGTGATTGTGTTGTGCATAAGTAACTTTAAAACCCAGACAGAAACATTTGTTCATTCGATGTCTGAAGGAGAAAATGAAGCATATGTGAAATTAAATTATTTTCATTTAAAAAAAAGTTGAAAGTTTAGGTTTAATCTAAATAGTCAATTAGGTTATAGATCGTTTAAAATGCTTTCTGTTTTGGCAGATACCGAACAAGTTTCAGACCTCGGTACAGAGTCGCATATAAAATAGTAACAGAGCTGGAATGGCGATGTTGTCCTGGGTACAGAGGGGAAGATTGCAAAGAAGGCCCAGCAGAAAAGCCAAACCCTGCTCGTCGTCCTACAACACCAGCAAAAGCTGTTGTGAAGAAAGGCTTGGGTAACTTTTTTTTGAATTTTCACATGCATGATCATGTCTGGTTTTCTGTTTTGTCTTTTAAGTGTAAGAACCTTTATGGTTTTTATTAAACTCAACTACTGGCAGGTACAAAATCCATATGGAAGATAATGTTTGGTGGAAAAATAGCAGCCAGGCAATAACAGTCTTGATACAGAGAATTTCCTGAAGAATAACAGAGGGGTGTGTGTAGAACACTGGCCATAAATGCCAGCTGGCTACTTGTGGTTCAGGAAAATCTTTGTGTTATAGTTGGGATTTTTTTGGTAAGAATTTGTAATAAAGAGGCTTTTTTCTGGTTTCTTCAATATTCAGGAAAAGGAAAAAAAAGTTTTTGAGAGGGACTATTGTAACTATTATTACAACTAAAAAAGAATAGTACAGATTTTAACAATATATAGGCTACCTAGCAGTTTTGCAGTGTTTTGTTTGTTCAAGGGTTTGTGCAGACTTTGCAGATTCATGTTAGATTGCCTGCCTTAAAATGAAGGAATAAGGGAATTATAAGCCTCGTTTTTTTAAAAACTACCTTAAAGAATGAATGATGTTGGTATAAGATAGTGTCTTCTGAAGGGGTAAGAGGAGTGCTATTACTGAAGTATTATGCCTTTTCTGCATTAACAAAATGGGAGGAGATGTTCCTTTCTGAAGGCCTTTTCCTGGCACCTTTGGAGATTAGTGTCATGTATAGCAAGCACTCGGTCAGATTTCCACTTGCGTTTCTTGTGTAGTGGAATGAATTGGGGCTGAATGTATGGGTTTAAACCAGGCCTATGGATTATATGCCTGCTTTAAAAGTACATTTTTAAAGTATTTTGTTTGCCCACCTAAAATATTATTTCCAAAAGATGATAATAAAACAAAGTGATATTTTTAAGTAACTTGCACACTGCTTACGTCTAGAGATTTTCTTTCTGCCCTGACCCTAAAGGAACTGAAATTCAGTGCAAAGATAGACCAATGTATGTGTAATATCTACACTCTGTGTGTGCATACTTTTTTATTATCAAAGGAACTGGCCACCCTGCCAGTTTTGAAGAGTAGATTTGTGACTTCCTACCTTTTTTCCAATGTCTTTAAGCTGAAATCCAGTTTAAAATTAAGAAAAATTCCAACTGTATGTCTTTCAGACCCTATCTCAGTGTTGTTGTGTATGTCTAGCATGCATAGCTTAGAACTAGTGCTAAAATTCTTTTGACTGAAGATTTAACTACTAACACCACTCCAAAACAATATAGTCACAATTTATCAGGGAACTTTTCTTATCTGTAGTTGTTTACTTGTCATCTGAAAGAATTATTCTAATATTAACAACCTGTGCATCTGTTTTCTGTTATATTTAAAGATGTATATATTCTTCTTTGTTTTAGTTCCTTAAGTTGATTTTTGTGCGGAGTTTCTTTTAATGATTGTAATAGTATGCCTTAACTGTGCAAAGGTCTTTGGATTATGAATTGCATAAAGCTTCCAGGCAAAATCACTGTTAGGAATATACATGATACATTTATAGAGTTTACTCCACTGTGTCTAATGACAAAGATTAATGGGAGTGAAGGTAAATAAATATGGTCTTGTGGATCTACGCATTATAGTGGTATTAAATAGTTGTTAAACTAAAAAAAAAGTTATGATCTATCTGCAAGTTTGATTCATATTAGATAATTATTTGCGTTCATACTCAGTATCTTGACTTACTAGAGCCTTGTTCCTGAGAAACCCAGAAAAAGGGCTATACAGATCTTAAGGGGTCTGTTTATCCATCCTTTAAGGTAGGATCAGCTATGTCTGTGTGTATTCTGCTGTTCATGTGGACAATGTCTTCTGGCATTTCACTTTATGTACAGCTATCAAGTCTCACCTTCACTTGCTCCAGCTGAAGACCAATCTTCTTCCCCTGCCCCATCAGTAGCAGATATAGAGATGGTTTATTCCCTACCAGTTTGCAGATACCTTTCAAAATATCACTTTTCATTCTCCTCCGCTCTAGCCTCAATAGCAAATTACTTTTCGTGCAGTTTATGTCATGAGCTCTGATAATGTTTCTTTCCGTCTTCTCTATTTCTATAATTGTCATACATTTTGCTTGAAACTTAACGTCTTGAATTGTACGTGGCCCTCCAAATGAGATGCTACCACTGACAGATTGGAAGCATGATTTCAGATTTATTAAATGATTTGTGCTAGGTAAAAAGTACATTGCATCTAGAAGTCTACTTTTACTTTTTTTTCATTCAAAGAGAATAGTGGTTTATGTTACTTTAATCTCATGTGTGAAGCTTATTCTTTTATGTAATTTTTTTATTGCCCACTTAAATATGCATCATATAAATAGATCTTTTTGAAGCAGGTGTGATAACTGGAATATTTTGCAGAAACACTTCTAGTATATGCATTTGGACCCCAGTTCAGCAAAATACTGGAGCACAAACCCATTTTAGGTACATAAATTATTTCCACTTAAGTTTTCAATGGGAACTCAGGAGCAGCACCTCCCAAATTATTGTTACAGGAGATGCAGTGTCTCTGTGGTGATTGTGTTGTGATATATATGGATCTATAATGATGTGTTATATATGCTATAGCTTAGATTCATTGCTGAACAAGAAGGGGGGGTTCTGCTGTGAAATTAGCCTCAGCTGATTAAAACAGATGCCACTTGGAATATTTACATCCAGACTTTGATGTTATTTCCATTAAACAGATACTGAACCAACAGAAGCACCAGAACCTCCACCATATGAGAAGAGAATGCAGTTTCTTGAGGATGAATTGTTTCGACTTACACGATCAGTGCTTGAACTTCAGTCCTCCGTGGCAGGTGTGAATGAAAACTTAAAGTTGACTGTCCAAGAAGATGCTAGTAAGATGTTGGTCACTTGGCTGAACAACCTTTATGATCGCCCAGAGCCCGATAGTGCGGTTGGTGGAGAAACAGACACTATTCATTTGCCTGGACTCCACAGCAATAAAGATCAAAAAGACCCTTTTATAGATTTTGAAATGGAAGATATAAAGTCTGAGCTAGCTGAAGTCAAAGAAGCCTTGAAGATGAGGAATGACAAGCTGGAGGAACTGAACGGAAAAGTAAAAGGCTATGAAGGACAATTAAAAGAACTGCAGGAGGCCGCACAGGGACCTACAATAACAATGCCCAGTGACAATATATATAAGGAGTATATAGACTCAAAATTTGAGTC
This sequence comes from Clamator glandarius, assembly GCA_033459285.1. NCBI lineage: Eukaryota > Metazoa > Chordata > Aves > Cuculiformes > Cuculidae > Clamator > Clamator glandarius. Next base: position 330,173 of record JAUNZM010000070.1, read on the forward strand.
CCTCAGACAGGAAATACTGGAAGGATTTGAAAAAAAAATGGCAGATCTGAAGAATTCTTGTGAATATAAATTGCAGGATATCCAGCAGCAGTGTGATGACAATGAAAATAACTGTTTAGGAATAATTGATGTTATAAAAGGAAAAGAGAATGACTTGAGGAAAGAAATAAATACTCTCCGAACTCAGATTCCATCAAACAAGTCCAGTTGTTGCAAGGAGGGTGAGAGAAATGACTTTGTCGAACAGATGAAAGATTTAGATAAGAAGATTGACAGAGTTGCGGAAGCACATAGGATCTTGAATGTCAGAATAGATAATGAAATCAGTCGATTGTCAACTCCAGATCTTGAAGACATGTTTGGTGAGAGGCTGGAGGAGATAGATGCAAGGATGAATGTTACAGAACGAAACGCTGAAGAACACTGCTTTTATGTTGAGGAAACTCTCCGTGGTGCTATAGCTGCTGTGGTAGATGAACTGAGAGACTTGTTTGATCAGAAGCTACGGGCACTAGAAGATAGACTAGGAGGCACTATTTTAGAGATTGCTAATACCACAGACCCAGATGGAATGTTTATTAATCCTGGGACCATCTTGCCCAGTGATGCAGGATTTGCAAATGAGCAATTCACAGCAGAGATGAATTTCCTGAAGAACAAACTACTGCTGCTTGAACACCTCTGTGGGCAGAAATGTCAATCTGCACCACAAGGTACAGAGGACCTTCAGAAAGAGCTAGAAAATTGCAACAGCAAATACAATCACTTGCTTTTGAAAACAGAGAACAACTCTGTACTGCTGCAGTACCTAAATAGCTCTCTTAATGAGAAACTCAGCTTAATTAAGGGTAACCAACGTGACATCCAGAAGATGCAGAGAGATGTACGTGTATTCCGGTATAGTCTCAATGTCATGGATAAAGATGTGAAGAATCTTCAAGATGGTCTGAATAGCTGCAAGGAGCAGCTTCTGGGTGTCAATTCTACCTGCAGAAAAACACAACGAGGTGTTTTCCGAAAAATTGATCAAATGCAGAGGACATTTGCAAATCAAACTGCTCATCCCGGTGATAATTGCTGTGGTGACGTTAAAGAGAGACTAGAACAATTGAATGACCATATCCTGAATGATCTTAGCAAGTGCAAAGAAAAGACCCAGGGTATCCAGGAGGGTGTTTCAGATGTTGAAAGCAGAGTCTCACATGTTGAAAAAGTTTGTGGGAAGCTGGACTCAGTCTCAGGTAGCTTGCAGAATATAAAAGATGGTCTGAATAAACATGTGAGCAGCTTATGGAACTGCATCCGTGAAATGAATGGAACTATAGCATCTCATTCCACTGATATTTCTGGCCTCAAAAATTCTGTTCAACAGTTTTATAGTCAGGTCTCCAAAATCACCACGGACATTGAAGGCATGATGAAATCTCACTCTGACACAAGTAAGGTTTTGCTTTATTTAATGCTTTTGTTCATTTGTTTTCCATCTGACTTTCTTTTCCTGAATCATTTATGAAGGAACTAAACTAGGGAGGAAAAATTTAATGTTATGCAATTTCTACTTTGTTATTACAGTGACTCTAATTCTGGCTCTTTGCTCTAGAATGCCATAGAGGACTCTGAGTGCTATTAAAGAAGTATTCTCACAAAAAAAAAAAAAAAGTCTCACATGTTTTCGTGTTTACTTTGAGCCAGAATAAAGGCAGTGGGAAAACAAATATTTCTGGACAGTAAGTTTAAAGTGACTTTTAAGTAATACTTATCAGGGCGTATTATTCCAGTTAATTTGGTATTTTGTTTTGTTTATTTTTTTTTTTTTTGGCAAGATTATTCTTGATTCCTTGGGGGAAATTGAGAAGTAAATGGAGGAAAGTGAAGTCAAGGGAATTCAAATTTATGATAAGAAAGATTCCCTGTAAGTTTTTTTTTCTTAGCATGAGTTAGTGATTATAATTCAGCACTGACACTTTGATATCAGACTTTGGCAAACAAGATGTGGTGTACCTTGGTGTGGCAATATAAGACTTCTGCTTTGTAGCTGTCCCAGAAGTTTTCATTCCCACAATGTAGCTGGCAAGTTGGCAATAGATGCACACCCTAGCTGGCATTGTTTTCACACCTCAGGCACCTCTGTTAGTAGTCCAACATGTTAGCTCAAATCTACCTGCACAGGTGGTTTATAGTTTGCATTAGAATGGCTAAGAGGCAAACACACATTCCCTTTGGCTCATTGGCTCAGAAAGCTATGAAACGGTAACCTCAACATGTTGGTGAACCTTGCCACAAAGATTTAGGGGCCTTGCCAATTACCACTTGGTTCCCTCTGCAGTTCTTGCCCCAAATTTCAGCAATGGACTGTTTGTCTGAGAGAGCTGAATTTTACAGAAGGAAGCTGAGTTCCTGTTTCTGTTCCTGAAGCACAGTAACTGGAGACTGTTTTGAAACTGCACTCTTCAGTTGGTTGATGCTTCTGATTTTAATTCTGTGCATTTATGAGATAAATAAGACCGATTGCTGTGGCTGCCCCTAAACCAGAAGAGGTGCTGGCTGAGAAAAGAGCCTGTGGACTCTTGCAGTTGGTGGTGGCTTGGAGAGATAAAATGCTGGATCGTGAGTGCTCTTGCTTGATTGGACAAGTTGTGTTTCATGAAAGGTCTGAAAGTAGTTTCTGCTGGGAAGAGTATCCTTCTTAATCCCAAGGTGGAGACTTGAAAGCCTGTGATAGACGGCCTTGTTCTGAGTGTTTAATTGTTTAAAACTAAATGTATTTCAGTATTTGGCACAAAAAGAGCCTTCTGAGATGAGAAGCTTTTGTGTGAAATTAAGAAAAATATGTTTCTCTTCCTCTAAAGGAAGAAGTGAAGGAAAATGCAGGGGGTCTGTAATTCTTAGGTATTTCTTTTGGTGAAATCTTGACTTCAACAGGGTTAGGACTTTCATCCCTAAATCTTGGAAAGGAGACCCAGTCCCCATTAGAATGCAGTATGATGTATCTGTGTAATCCTATTTCTCATCCATCTTGTCCAAAATAAATTTGCACTAGGGACCAACATTGGAGAAAAGTCCAAGTTACATACAGTAATCTTTCTCCTGCTATTTAAAGCATATGTTCAAATGGCTTCATGAGTTATATTTATCAGCCCCTATTACAAAGCTGGAAAGCACTGAAAAGCCTCAGTGCCCCTGAGTTTCCATAAAATAATACCATTTCAGGGTAGAGCTCTCCATCTGTTATTGGGTGTTAAAGCCTGGGGAAGGATGCTGCTGCTGGTCCTGGGGTGCAGGCACTCTAAGCATCCCTTGCTGCTGTGGGGTGCCTCTGCCCTCTGAAGGATTTGTGAAGCACACACTTAAATCCCCAAATGTTTCCAATTACAATAACCCTGTCTGGCACAACAGTCTAAGAAGGTTTTGATGGCTGAACTTGCAGGAAGATTTTGAGAAAAGAATCTTTTTTGAAGTAGTTTGAGAATGCTATAATGTGAATTGGGTATGGCTTTAACTGTTTTTATGTCCATGATCTGCAGCATTGTCTCTGATACTGACATAATTTGGAAAGAAGACTTTCTGTCCTGGCTGTAGGTCAGCATTTGTTTCTTATACACTATTTGCCAGCGTATCGTAGCTTTCAGATTATGTCATTTGACTTTGGAAGGGCTGAAACAGAAACAATTTGATACTAAAATCAGTTTTGGAGGGCAGTAAGGCAAGGATATGTTGCAAAAAAACACAATATAAAATCTTACCAAGCAGTGGAAGCGTGACACACTGTAAATCTGAGCAAAGTTAAATGACCCTTATGTTATGAATATGGCTGTGTTTTCTTCTGAATTTTTTATTGAAGGTTTTGAAGTGTCTCAGTCCAGACTGCTAAGCCAGGTTAGTGAATGCGGCTGTGTAATGTACAGACCTAGAGATTGGTCCCACATTGTATTTGTTACAATTTCTGGTGAAGATAGTGCAGCATCCTGCTGTTTGCTGCACACAAGGTGGTGGTGAGGGCATGTGGTGGTCTGCTTTAAGCTCATGGAGGACCATGCATGATGTGCTTGCCAGTGTGTGTAATCCAGCAACTCTTTGTTGACCTTGAGTGGTAAATGCTGCCAGCTCCATGTCTCCCAGGGTAATTTGTTGTTCTCATTGTGCTCTGAGTATCTCTGCAGGAACCTTTGCTCTTCAAATGACACAAGACTGAAAGTGTTGTCAAAGTTAGTGGTCTCTTTTGACTTTTTTCTATAGATTCATGAAGTTTTCTGGGAGTCAGAAGTGTGGTCTTGCAGCCAGTTAATGCACTGGGTGTGCTGTTTGCTTTGGTTATTTGACCTGAACTGTAATTCTGCTGATAATCTTCTCTGTAGCAGGATTTTGAAAGCAATGGCTAAATGCTGCCTGCTGAATTACGGTTTAGGAAACCATATGTATTGTCTACATTATAACATGGATAAAGGGCAACATGCAGTCTTAGTGGTGTAGCACAAATAAGGGAGAGTCATATAGTCAATTACTCTAGGCGCCTTATAAGCTTGTGTAAAATGGTACTTTGTGGCATAATTGTCAAATCCCTTTTGTGTCTCTATTAGAAAATTCAAATCAGGGCTTTTGGGCTGCTTTTGATTGCAGTCACAGACTCCTGTACTAGTTGTTTTTTTACATACTTTGTGTGTTTTGAGGGATGAGTAGAGTGTGGTCAGGGCAGAATGATCCTAGAAACAGATGCATCCTAAAGTTCCACCTGCCTTGTGTATCCAGGTCATTGTTCATCTTCCTTCCCAGCAAATCATTCAGTGAAGTAAGTGGCAGGTTAAAGCTGTATTGTTGAACAAGCTTAATAAAATAAAATATTTTTAAGAGGAGCAGGGGAACCAAAGCATTCTTATTTTCAGCCACTAAGAGTTAAAGGTTTGGAAAAGCAAGGAGGCAAAGGTATTAATTTTAATTAGTTTTAATCTGTGTAAAGTGGACATTTCACTCCTTAGTCCTCTGCCTTGTGGATAGAGTTTCTGAGTGAGCTTCAGTCCAGAGTTATGGTGTGTTGCTTGGATAAGTTTCAATTCTCATGACAGTTTAAGTCAGCTAGCAAAGCTCAGGAAGATTGTTTTTTCTAGCAGGAATATCTAGTAAATGAATGCAGGTGGTGCAAGACTATGACTTCAGACAGTGTCCTAGTACTCTGGAAGGCTTTTATGTGCTTTGCATGAGACTGAAAACAAGAAATGAGATTCACAAGGGTGAAGTGCAGGTGCTGAGTAGTCATGAAACAGCATGTGGGTTGCCAGTGACATGGTCTGGATGCCGACGATGCATCACAGTCAATACTTGCATGACTTGGTTCTAACCTCTCACCCAAAGGATAAGTGTAAGGCCCTCCGGGGAGTCCCTAGCTGCGCAGCAGAGCCAGGGGGAGCTTCATACCATGTCTACTTCTGGGCACAGCAGTTTGTTTTAGGCCTAGGCACTGCTGAATTTACCCAGGCTGATTTTGGACTGTGATGAATTGAAGTGCTTCGTTCTGATCATTGAGACCTCAGAGCAGTGGTCTCCACTGTGGACCACAGTCAGCATCTCTGGTGGTGACAAGATGTATCAGGTGAATTTGCAAGGGGATGTTTGTCCATTTCCCCAGAAGTTTTCTTCTATACCTGCATCTAGAGCCATGCTTTAGTCTCAAAATACAACCAAAATAACCAATGCTAATGTTTATTTAGAATGGAATTCTAATTATTCTGTGTAAAAGCTGTCATTGCATCTGCTGAAATCTACACATTTGTAAATCCCTTTTCTTCATATATATGTAATTCAACTTCATTCTTGGGAGGACATTGCATCCTTATATGTCGTGTAGGACTTCATTTTTATGAATAAGCTGTAATTCCTGTGAATGGCTTAGAAATGGATCAGATACACAAATATAACTATGTCAGTGCTGTTAAGCCCTGATGTCATACGTATTGGCTGCCCTACTGGAAAAGTCTTTTAATGATATCTTTTTACTTTAAATAATAAAGGATTTTCTGGTATATTATATGCTAGGGTTCTGTCTTTGTTGTCAGAAAATATTAGTAATGGGAGTATTTGGAATTTTTTAAGTCATTGCTTTTCAAAGTAGGGAAAAAATTCTGTAAGTAGATGTTCATTTTCTCAAGTCTTTTTTTGCTGCTGGTATTTTTCTTCATGGTAGTGCTAATGGGTCAGGTAGGAATAAGACTGCCTTGTGCTAGGTTTTATGTGAGTACAGAGTCAAAAGAAGGAGCAAGGAGTGGAAGGGGTTCAAGAGAATGGAGGTGAACGTAGAAAGAGAGCATGCAATGGAGATGAAGGCACTGTAGGTGTGATACACAGCCCACTTGCTCCTGGAAGTCAAAGCTGGAATAGTGGGTGAATGTTCATGGGTTATTTTGACTGTCACTTGTCCTGTCTCCAGGCTGTCTTCACACCCTTCCCTGGGTCACAGGTTGGGAAAGAGGTGGGGGTCTGTAGTACTGCAAGAGTGGAAGAGAGTTTTGCCAGTGCAGTCTTGGGTCTGAGGGTAAAGGTGGCCTCAAACTGAGTCCTGTTTAATATAAAAGCACCTTTTTTTACAAAAATATGCAATTTTGTATACTGCTTTAGACAAATAATTCAGTATCTTTCCTCTTCTTCCATGTTTTCGAAGGGCAATCAGAAGTACCACGGCAACCATTGCCACCAAGACCACCTCTGCAGCCCCAACCTGGCATATCCCTGCTGCCATCAAGGCCGAGGGTACAACCTCCGCGACAGAGACCCCCACTGCAGCCACCACAGCTGAGACCCCTTCCACGGCCAGCACTGCCAGGGTCAGGAGTTGTGCCGTTGCTGCCTGGAACAACCGGAATAATCCTGGAGACTGGAGAGGCAGGTCCTCCTGGCGCTGTTTTAATGTCAGGAAGAGGGCGGCTTAGAAGCGTGGATGGTCAGGCTGGACAAAGTACCATGCCCATTGCTGAAGGGTATGCTGGAGCACCAGGTGAGAGAACCAAACTAATGGTGGATCACTCCCATCTAAGTGCAATGGACATGCTAGGTCTGGCTGGAGGGGTGACACTGAGATCTGCTGCTCTTTGCTAGCCACCTTTCAGCCTTTTGTGGGTGCTTATTGTAACAGCTGTTGCTGCTGGGAATGGGCTTAGGGCAGAGGTGATTTGTAAATGAGCCTTTGCAGCCTCTGGCTGGCTAAAGAAATAGAGGAGACACATTCAGTGCCAGTTTTGTTGCCTTTGCAATGACGGCACAAAGCATGAGTTCAACAGGGATGATGTAAAACCCTTGGTAACTATGGCAGTCTTTGCCACTAGGGAAACTTAAGTTATTTCTTTGTCACCATAATGCTTACCAGTGAATTTAGTGCACTATAGTAAGAATTTGGTTTCCTTTGCCATGATCACCTCGATCTAACAATAACTGAACATTTCATGAGCAATATTATTCGGTAGCTAGTTTTGTAGGTTGCTGTTTGGTAACAAAGGATGCATTTTAGAAGTCTGTAGTGATATTTTATCACAGTGGACTCCATTACGTACCATGTTACACATACTGCTTTTCCTTTGTAGGATATCCAAAGTTATCTCCTCCTACCACAGACTCACAAGGTAAGGCAGTTGTTTCCTAGATTTTTTTATAGGTACTTATTCTCCATTTCAGTCTCTGGGAAGTCACAGTTGAGAGAACAAAGTGTTCATTTTTAGTATTTAAGCTTAGTGAAAGTTTGACAGTTTTATCCTATATCAAAACGTTAAACTATAATCTACGTCTTTTGAAGATATGAGGGTTTTGAAAAGTAATTAGTTTTGGGTTATTGTTACTTACTTTGGTGGTGTTTTTTAAATATAAAGAGTTTCCTCTTTGATTAGAAAATTTCAGTACTGACCTTTTTTTCTTTTTAAATGAAAAATTATATATTTCCTTCTGATAATTCTAGTATTTCTTTAATAAGATATGTATAAGGCCAAAACTAAGATCTTGAAGCACCGTTGGTATCTGAGCTAGTGCATAAATTGGTCTTCCTCTTGAGGGAGTTTCTAGCTTTGTTAAGATTACAAGGTCTTGCTTTCCTGACTTCAGTGGAAGCAGGAGTGCTCCCACTGACAACCAGTTTAAAATGATTGGAAATGCAGTTTTCCTAGGTTGATGGTGTTATTTTATTTTTTTATAACACTTAATATCACTGTTCATTTATGGATTTGTATGAAAAAACAGGTATAAATCTTGTGTGGGACATGCTGGTTAGCCTTGATAAATACATTGATTGGGTGCTGTCTGCCCTACCTCATACTCACGATAGTATCAAACCTTGGGGAATGGTATCTGAGATCAAAGCGAATATTACCACACCCTCTTCAAAAGAATGATTTCATTTGAATTTGTTTGAGGAAATATGAGAAATAAAGGAAAATAATACATCAGGGCTTTATGGCATCCAAAATTCTACCCCTGGGACTTAGTTTGACGGCCCTAAAAAAAATCACAGGTACACAGCCTGAAAGCTGATCTTTGGACTGATAAAAAAAATTAGTAAAGACATGATACCGTAATACTAGTAGTTTTACTTTCTAATTAAAAATCTGTCGTAGCCTTAAAACAATCTTTTTGCATTTGAGGACTATTGTGGTAAGAACAAGCAGCAAAAGGTTTCTGGAAGAGGATGAGAAGTAAAGAAATGTTCATTTATCTTGATGCCAGCAAAGCCAATTTAGATGTCTAGATTTCTGTGATAAATGGATTTCCTGGGGGTTTTCTTCCACTTTGTACAGCCTATTGCCATTTATAGATAACAGTATTTTAATAAAATTATGTGAAACAGTAGGTGCATTTTAATAGAGTTGAAAAGGCAGGATGTGGCAGGCAGCGCGCTTGTTTGCTGCTTGGTGGAACATGTAAGAAATTATATCAGCCAGGGATCCAGAGAGAGGTAGCCTTGACCAAGGAGCTCCTTTTCCTGATTCATGCCCTTCAAGACCTGTCTAAAGGATAAGATATTCCTGCTGATCTGTCCTATAATTTTCCCAAAATGCCTTGCAAACCCTGATGTCATGTAGTCATAGAAAACAAAGAGGTAAGTACAGTGCAAATAGCTGTTAGACTTCTGTGGTGTTAAAGCTTCTACACCAACTGTCCCTAATCATCAGTGTCTGCTTATAAACAGTGAAGAAAGAGAGCATTCTGGGCAGAATTCAGCCGATTCTAATGATCTAGAAATTAACAGCCGGGAAAGGGAAGATTTTTGGCTTATTGGAGGAGGAAATTAATGCTTAAATAAGGCATCAAGGAATCCTTAATATCTGATTTGTTCAGGACCATAGTTTTAGGATGTCTTTGCCAGTCTTCACCCAGTACATTTTGTGGCACTGAAATTCAGATTTGGAGGAAGATCAGAGCTTCTTGTACTATAATTCCTAAAATAAGCAGCCTGTATTATTAAATTTGCCTTCTGAGTGCTCCCTTTCCTTTCTCTTCCTGAATAGCTTCTGTTATATAAAAGCACTGCTCAGGAAGAAGTTGAAGGCTCCAATTCCATCCTCTGGGACTAAACAAGCCCACTTCAGTGCTCTTCTTGAATGCTGAGTCACAACTTGCATACTTCCAATACTGAAGAATGCCCTTAGTTGTTCAGATTCATTAGCTATCTTGTTTGCATGCATCTTACAATATAATTTTGTAAGTAAAGAGCCTCAAGGACTCAGAAGTATTGACGAGAGTGTATGAGAGACAATGTAACATATTAGCTCTATTTTCACAGGCAAGGTGTTGATGACAATGGTGAATTGAGTATCAGAACCTAAGAGAATACACCTTATCCCTTTTAATACAGAAAGAGTTAAACCAATTACTGTTTAAAGAACCATCAGCAGCAAATGTTACTGAAGCATGGCAATTTTACAGTTATGAGAGTTTTTGTTTGCCGGAGCAAAGAAAATTGCAAAGACCAAAGTAATAAATTAGCTGATGAACTGATGTGAGAACTGACGAGAAAATGCTTGTACGATCCCCAGGTCATATAACTAGGCAAGGACAGAACCAAGAAGAAGATCCAGATGTTCTAATCAGCATACAGACAGGGTCACAGTGAAAAAAAAATCACTGACAACACAAACTGGCTTCCCCACCCTCCCTCTTCTTGCAGTCTGCAGTGTTGCTTGTGCTCTTAACCTTGCAGCTCCAATAGAGGATGGTCGCTCCTCTCTCAAAGGAGCTGAGGTGATGAGCCCTGCCACTGTATGAACACTGCTGTGCATCTGGGTATTTTGATTCTTCTCACTTGACTGATACTCAACCATCTTTACTTTCTTTGTGTGACTCTAGGCAGCAAGCCTGTAGGACATATCAAATTTAAAGGCATGAGGTTTATTGTAAAGTAAGATTTTTGTTGTTGTAAGTGGTCCTTGATTTGAAGAAAGAGAATACTGAATACATAAGTTCCCCTGCTATGCTTGTGATGGGTTCTGCTGCATGTTTAGTTCTTCTTTTTGATCATTGGACAGGGAGCAGTATTCTCATTACTATGCATAACACTAGCGCAGGGGAAAGCATGTTTGCTGCCTTTGAGGTAAAGGATGTGATCCCCTGCAGTCGCACTAGTGGTCATGTTTTGCTGCTGTTTGCATGTAAGAACAGTGCAATTCACAGAAGCATCCTGACAGGGTAAGAGACAGTTATTTGTGTAAGGAGCAGTAGGTGTGAGTGTGTAAGTGCTAGGGCAGACCTTCTCTTGCTGGGATGTGAAAAGTAGGAGTTTCAAGAGCAGAATGAACTGTCACTAACAGACTCAGGAGAAAAGCAGCTGTGTCTTCATAACCCACTGAGTTACCCACACCAGAAGCACCGTGACTTAGCAGAGCAGAGCTAATGGGCCCAGCTTCTCACTGAGCACTGTCTTATGGAAATCAGTGTGGTGCTGTGCTGTGCTGCATGGCTACCCCATAAGCAGAGGGAATGTTCCTGAAAATGAGGTGTGTCAAACTGAAGAGTTTAAAAAAAGAAAAAATCAGAGAAGTGATAAATTGTTGATACTTCCGTTCCATTTTCTCTAACTGAAATTATGCATTTTGCCCTCATTTAGATCTAGGATTGTTGGCCAAGCAGAGGAAATATGACATAACCTCCCTGCTGTTGCCACATGCAAAGGAGTCATAAGTGCAAACTGGCATATGCATTACATACTTATGATCTTTTTCTGTGTAGATTCTTGAAGAGTCCTTATTCCAGTTACTGAGTAATTGTCAGCAGCACTATCACACTTTATTATTTTTTCTCTTTTCATTTTGATAGAAAATGCTTGTGCTATGCACTACTTTGTATTACTTGATTTTTTTTTTTCTTCTTCGTCTTTTTCTCCTTCTGGCCCTTGGGCTCTGTGGGAGGTGTGCGCTGTACTCAGAAGGCAAAAGAGAGACAAAAAACCAGAAAGAAATACAACTAGCAGATGGGTTGAAGTATTACTGAAGTAACGTAACAAAGGCCAGCTATGTATATTCTGTGGACTTTTGACTCCCCAGAATGCATTATGCTAGTTTAGCTTACCATGAAAATGCATATCTGCTCCTTACGTATACGTATGTATGTTGTGAAAACTTCTTGAACACACCTTCAAAGAGTTTTTCCTCCCCTAGAAGCAGTAAAACTGTGGCTGAATCTTTTGTAAATTTTTTTTGACTGCCTAGCAGTTTCTTTATCAGAGCTGTGCATGGGCTTCTCAGCTTTTAAATGCATTAAAACTTCCTGATTTTTGTAATTCCACAACGCTAACTGCTTAAGTGAAAGCAGTTTCCAAGGCTGGACCTTGGCCTAGAGAAACTGAACTGCGGTCTTTGCATGAAGAAGAGTGTTTGCAAGTGGAGACATGTAAGAGAAGGTGGTTCACCTCTCTGTAATGTTCTGCAAAAACACTCCTGAGAGCTGTTGATTGAACTTGTGAAAGCTGCAAACAGGCACAGTTACAGCTGGAAGCAGGGAGGAAGGAAAGAGAGCATAAACACATTGCGTCTTTCTTGCGCCTTCTTATATAGCCCCCTAACCAATCTACAGGATATTTAGAGGGGTTTAAGATTTCTCCTTTGGGCAAACACAGATGGTGTGCCAAACCGCACTGCAGATCTGAGGCAATGTCAGCAGCAAATGCTAATAAATATTCTAGCAATTAGTGAAGGGAAATCTTGAAGGAAGTGTGGTGAGCCAGGGTAGGAGTTGCTCCCTTGTCTAGATGACACCAACCCAAGCAGAATCATAGCTCCTGCAAACAGAGAGGACAGAGTTTCTGGGTAGACAGCAAATAGTTTCTGCAGTCTGTGCACTATGACTGCAGGGGGGAGAAACCTTTCCATGTGAGTTCAAACCAGAACGGTGAGACAAGAAGAACTTAGTTGAGGTGCATTTGAGTCTCAAAGTAAGCTGACAATACAAAGAGATGCTTTCTATAAGCAGCATGGTGTTAAGGTGGGGGAGGTTTCCAGAAACTGTTTAAATAGACTTCCTGCAATTAATTTTGGTCCTTTCAAATAACCTCATCTTAGCTCACAGGAGCACCTCCAGGCACACTGGCAGGTAGGAGTAATGGAAAAGGACTTCAGTCTGTTTTCTGAGCATGAAACAAAATACTGAATAAAGAGATTTCTAAAGATACAAGGCAGCTCGTTACTAGCCCTTGAGGGAAATCAAGATAGTTCTTTGCCATTTCTGAAGCTGCAGGCATGGCTTCCTCTTGCCTTCCCCTCCCACCCCACCATGCCAAGTTATTCATAAAATAAAAAAGGATAGCAGAGCAATTGGGTGTCCACTTTTTAGGTGAAGTTTTGTCACTTTTTAACTTAAATTTTTAAGGAATATAATCTCTGAATTGAACATTGATTGCTGGTGGGTGTTTCAGATTGAGAGGAAGAGAAAACCAAGTATTTTAAGGGAGGCAGAAGAAGGAGCAGGGGTGAAACAGCATGAAGAAGATGTGGATCCTAACTTGGACAGAACAGAAAGCACAACCAAGGGCAACTTTTAAGTATATCTAAGCTGTGCACAGCTTCTCAGCATGACAAGGAAAGCTAGCACGAGCTATACACATTATCACTTCTGTTGCCATTGTGATAGGGATGGAGAGAGGACATGCCCAAGGGCAGCTTCAGTCCTGAAGATGGTCTATGACAGGAGAATATTGAATTGAGGGTTGGCAGGATTTCCACTGACAGCATTTACGAACAATATACCTTTTCCTTAGAAGGAGAGTAAAAAAAAGGGAGGCTGTGGCCAAGGGGAGAATTTTATGGTGCGTAGTAAATTTTATGGTGAGACACCTGGGACCGGAGCCAGCAATACATATTCTGCGAATTCTAGCTTTCCTCGAGTGACTGGGTTAGTCCAAGTTGGGTATGTGCAGGAACAGAGGCACTGGATTACAGACTATCACAGGGAAAGGCTCTGTTGTCATCCTGATGTGACTCTGACTCATTGTTACCCATTTTAGGACCTGCTGCTCCTGCGGCCTCGCTGGTGTCATTTTCTGCTGGGCTCACGCGGAAGCCTTTCTCCAGTGATGTTGGCGTGGTTCACTTTAACAAAGTGCTTGTGAATGATGGGGACTATTATAACCCCAATACAGGTAAGAGCCAAAGAATGGACCTGCAGAGATGCCAGGTGGGCTATAGCATGTGTTACCAGTGTTTGATGCTAACTCAGGACTTGCTGGTGCATTGAACAAACAAGTCCACAAGCACTAAACAAGCAGGGGTTAAAGCTTCCTGTGGATGTGGACAGGCACACACTTTGCCACTGCTGGTTTTCCACAACTACCCAGTAATATAGACGCCCAACTCACCCCTGCCTCTGCTCTGCCAGGTGCTCTGCACTTCACTGGAGCTCAGCCAGCTGGTCACCGCGGGGAAAGGAGGGAGGGAGGTGATACATCCTGCCTCTCCTATAAAGGTGACTGCTGGCTGCCTCCTTCTGAAGAAGAGTATAATGCCACTTGGGCTTTAGGTGTGCCTTAACTTACTGGGGACGTGCACAGTATGTGGGTGCCTCTCATCTAGCTCTGACTGATGTCTGCTGCTTAAGCCAGGGGGTTTCCAAATGTGGACACGACCTCCTTATTTCCTGAAGAACTGGTGGGCTCTAACACAAAAGCAACAACCCTTTGCCTTGATTATTTTTGTCCAGAGAAGAGCAACGAAGCTGGTGAAGGGGCTGGAGAACAGGCCTTATGAGGAGCGGCTGAGAGAGCTGGGGTTGTTTAGCCTGGAGAAGAGGAGGCTGAGAGGAGACCTCATTGCTCTCTATAACTACCTGAGGGGAGGTTGTAGAGGGGAGGGTAATGGCCTCTTCTCCCAAGTGACAGGGGACAGGGTGAGAGGGTATGGCCACAAGCTCTGCCAGGGGAGATTTAGGCTGGACATTAGGAAAAAATTTTTCACGGAAAGGGTCATTGGGCACTGGAACAGGCTGCCCAGGGAGGTGATTGATTCACCTTCCCTGGAGGTGTTTAAGGCACGGGTGGACAAGGTGCTAAGGGGCACGGTTTAGTGTTTGATAGGAATGGTTAGACTCAATGATCCGTTGGGTCTCTTCCAGCCTAGTTATTCTATGATTCTATGATTTGTCATTGTGCTTAGAGCACTCAAGTCTCTCCATTTCAAATAACTCAGAAAAGCTCAGCTTGTCTCTCATCTGCAGGTATTTTCACGTCACCATATGAAGGGCGCTACCTGATCACTGCCGTGCTGGCCCCAGAAAGGGATGAGTATGTAGAAGCAGTGCTGTCTGTCTCCAATGCAAGTGTGGCTCAGCTCCACACAGCTGGGTACAGAAGGGAACTGCTGGAGTACCACAAACCCTACTCTGGGAAACAGACCTGTGGTGGTCCTGGGACATTCCACCTTGTTCTTCACCTCAAAGCTGGAGATGAAGTAAACGTCGTTGTAACAGGAGGCAAGCTGGCCTACACAGACTCTGACGAAATGTACTCTACATTTAGTGGAGTTCTCCTTTATCCTTCTATTTCTCATGTTTAGGTTTACCTTGAAGAGGAAAGAAGGGTAAGATATTCAGAAGAAATTAAGTGTAATAAAATTCAAAGCTTTAATATATTCAGTTTATATATTTGATTTCAGCAATGGGTTTATAGCCTGTACTGAGACCTTTTCCTTGTCCCCTGTTTCCAGAGGTAGCTACAAAAGACATGTTTCTGTAGCTAAATCAGCTCCTTCCGAAGGAGCAACTCCTTCCCTGTACAAGCAGAACATCTGTTTTAAAAACAAATATGTTCTCAATAGATACTTCTCCACTGCACTCTGTCTTTTCCTTATTAAACTGCCTTTGCAGTCTTCTCCCTAGTTTATTGCATTGTCCCTAGTGTATCAATGTTTACATCTTTGCTGAAGTTTACAGTCACGATCAGCTACGTTCATGTTTTCAGTCAAGTAGGGGCAAGAAAGTGAAGTTGTATTGGACATGGTTGATGACTTCGTAGTGCTTGTGTTATTAAATAATATGTTGGGTCAAGAACATTCACATAAACAATTTGTTTCAATGCAGTTGCTAACCATGGTGGTGCAAAGCAAAGTAATACTTATCTGCATCAGTTTCCTTTTTTCCCTTTAAGGGCCAAACTGTGCTAAGAGACAATATGAGTGACTCATTCCAGTCAAGTGGAAGCAGCCGTGCAGGGAGAAACATACCTCGCCTCAGCTTTCCACTAGGCAGATGCAAGTGTAAGGTGCAGTTGCTACTACTAAAAGAGTTAGAACAATTATTGTCAACTGATACACTAAAAAAAGACAATCAGTTAAGTGTGATGCTCTTGATATTAAAGCTTGCTGCTTGAAATGAATAAACAGGTCAGAAAAGTCTGAATAATCTGTGCTTAGCTAGAAAAAATGGTAATCTTGAAAAGTTTAAAAGCTTCAAAGTTTGCTTCTGGCATTCCTACACTATTTGCATTAGAAAGGAAGATTTCTTCTTTGTTGCACTGTAGAAGGCAAATCAGAGAAAAAACTTTTGATAAGAGGAAAATGGCTAATACTGTCAAATGCACAAACCAATGAGCTGCACTATGTCTTTATTTTGACAGTTTGCCGCATCTGTGCTTTTGAGTGAGGTTTGTTTTACCTCCGCATCTGTTTATATGGGTGAAGCAACGTTCTTAGCTTAAACAGATAAATGCATTTGAGTCAACCAGTTTGTTTCTCATAGTAGCCACTTTTCAGTGAAGGTAACCAAAATGATGTTTTGGCTCTGTAGAGTTAGCATTTTGATCTCTCTTGTGGCTGAAAAAAAAATCCATCTGTGCTACAATAAGAGCAGGGCTGTTCAGCTGTCACCTTATAGAAATTGATCTTTTTAATATTCTGTTCATGATGCATAGATCTGTATTTATCCTACTGGTTTGTGCAGTGTATTTTCCTTCTTACAAATCTAGGACAGCTGTTTATAGCCTCAGAACAAACAAGTCCTTTAGGTGAACGAAGAACTCCCTGTGCTGCAAGGAGCACAGCATGTTTAGCTGAAGCCCTTCCCATCTGCAGAGGTCAGATGAAGACTTATGCCTTTGTTGCTTAGTTTTGGAATAGATATTCCCTAATAACTCCGTTTCTAGGCGATGAGATGGGACCTTCCCACAACAAACTATCACATCCTGGATGTTGAGCTGCTTTTGAGAGAAGCAGGCAGAAAAAGCTCTTTCTCCACAGAGAAATTCTTAATCAGTCCCTGTGCAGCCGGGATTGCCAGGATTGCACTGGGGGAGTTGTGAGCACAGGAAGGAAATTGTGAGTGGATTTGTAAAGCACCTGGTTTAGGCAGATATCTTGGTGCCTGATTTTTCAGAAATGACAGTGTTACTGATAAGCAGAAGCCAGGATTGGATATATTTTGTAGCAAGAAGGCTTTTTCTGTAAGCAGCTGTTAGTAGGTAGTCAAAGATATAGAATCAACTTGCACTTCACAGCTTGATAAAGGGAGCCACCCTTGTCTCATTTCCCTGCACATCTGTCTTGACCTGTGCTGCAGCATGAGGCATTAGCATGCAGTTAGCAACCATGAGCTTGTTCAAGGGAGCAGCTCATTTTCTTTTGTCCTAAATCAACAGCCCCTTTCTCTCCCATGCCTTTCTAGGTCTGAGAACTGAAGGGACAAGCAGGAAAGATTTTCTGTGTTTTCAAAAAGCCAATTGCATCAACCACTTTTTTTTTTTTTTTTTTTAACATAATTTCTCATTATGTATGAAAGCTAACTCAGGACTTGCACTGACTGTTCCTTTTAGAACATTTTTCACTCTCTTCAAGAAAGCTGTGTTCTCCAAGAAGCTGGCTCCAGCCTATGTATGACTCAAGTATTGCTACATTATTGTTGCCTGTTCTAAAAATGACTCATGGAAATAAACAAAATGAGCCGAGTGCTTAGGGAGACCTAGCTGGCAAACACTACCTTTCTTTTTTTTCCCCCCCTCTCAGTGAGACATTTTTAGGAATTGGTGATGCAAGTTTAGTGCTAGAGTTGTAAAAGTTGTATCATCAAGCTCCATCCTGCTAATGGGACAGCACAATCTTCTACCAGAAAGTTTCTTCTTGTACCCAGGATATGTTGCTGCCAATGCTGAGACTGTTGGAGCCTTCATAGTGCAGCATAACTGGTATTTGTATACGGTGTAAAGCACTCTGTGAACTGCGTCTTAGCAGGACCCAATCTCCGTGGTGTATTTTGAGGACACCTTTTAGAACTTTTATGGATACCCATCCAGCATCTCTAGCAACACAGTGGCTAAAGTTATGACCTTTGACCAGAAACCTCTGTCTTAGATTCCTGCCTTTGTAGAGAGAGACTTGACCCTTAATTTCCACTTCATTGGTAATTGCTGTAATCAGGGTAGGTGTCTCAGTTCCGCCAGATAGGTTTGTTTTCCTGGAGCTTACAAGGCTCCAGGATTATTCACCCAGCTAGGAAGACCACAGTGCTGTAGTCCTAGAATAGCAAAAGGCAGGGGGAACGGGAGTTCCAGTCTCTGGTCCCGTGAGTGCTCAGATAAAACATTCATTAAAAGAGCAGCTGGAAGAGACCCAAGCACACATGCATTCATGGGCCTGCTGAGGGTTTGCTTCATACAGAACAGCCTGGCTTCAAAGCAAGGAGCCTGCTCCAGAATACCCTGAGCCCACTGACTGAGCATTTACATCTTCGGTGAGAATCAGTAACAGAACAAGGAAATACCAAGGAAAGGAGCATTTCATTCTGTGGGTTCATTATTTGGCTACCACATCCAAGAGCATCCATGAGCTCAAATAAAAACATGTTAACCAAGAAAGCCTTGACAAAAAAATAATCCAGAAGGTGGGAGCTCTAATGTAGGTATGCTGCCTGTTTCATAGATCACAGGACTACCTTTTAAATCTGCTTTGTAGGTAGCTTTGTAGCAGCGTATGAGGATTTTGAGTTTCTTAGGCAAAACAGTTTCTGTTGTGCCAGGTGCTCCCATTTGACATCAAAACAGGAAGAAAACCAGACTGTACCAGGTGATGCTGAATAGGTGTGTTTAGTACAGCACCTTAGCCAGGCACAAGGCACGGTGGTTCCTTAGGGACTGTACAGACATCAAAACCAGCAGAATCACCAAGGCAGCATCACTTGTGTGACAGGTAAATTCCCACAGCCAGGTCATTAGCGGCAGAACATCTAAAGATGAGCCAGTATTGCCAGCAACCAGAGGAACTGTGCTCTGGCCAAACATGGTAAGTACATCCTAGAGCAGCTATAAGGAAAGGCAACAAAGCAACATAGAAATTAGTCAAATCCCCAGGAAAGCCTGGAGCAAAACAGGAATGGCAATTTCCACCACTATATGTGTAAAGAACTACCTCATTATTTTAATTTGCTATTAAAACTGAAGAGACAGTGGAGGTGTTTCTATACTGACCACTCAAATCTATGAGGATTTTCTGTCATACTCCACCGCGTATCCTTTCAAGGTACACCAGGCTCCTTGCAGCAACTTTGTACAGTTTGGCTGAGAGACTCCAGTCAGCTTGGTGAAGCCAAACAGCTAGTTAAGAATAATAACCAAAAGTCAAGGAAACAGAGAGCAAGCTGTCAGTGGAAAGCATAGGAAGACAACTTGAAACAAAATGCCCCTCACCACGCAATGCAGCTTTAATGCACTGGGAATGTGAGGTAAAGGGCTCCCCATCTGCAACCGAGAAATTCAAATTGTTTCCTGAAGATACATTATGCATTTGGAAGTGAGTTTCATCTGCTGGATAAGTGTGTCTTTATGCTATAGCCCAGTAGTGGACACAGATTTATTTCACTAAAACTACAAACGCATTTATAGTCTCAGCGTGGAGACAGGAGCAAGCACTCCACTGAGACTGGATCAGCAGATACACTTTGGCTGCTCGTTGCTCCCAGGTAATGGCATAGGGTTCCAATTGTCAGGTTACAAGGAATACTTGAGGCTGTGTCCTGTCATCACAAGATAGACTTGCACTCAAGTCAGCACCAAACCTCCTGCAGTTGTACCCTGCAGACTAGAGTCAAGATGCAGAAGGGCTCTACCAGTTCTGTGCATATGAGAGACTTCAAAGAACATCTTGTAACATGTTACTACATAAGTTGGTTTTGGCGTTTATCCATTTTGCTATCTTGAATGTGAAAAAAGGAACATTACTATATTTTTCATCAAAGACCAGCATATTTGAAAGTATGCTTTACATGTGCATGTGTATACATATATTCATGGAGAGAGAAATATCCAGGAACATGAAAAATGTGTGATGGAAAAGAACTGCAGATAAGTCCAAATAAAGCCTACCTGTTGTGTGATGTCTTGATGCTCTTTTGCTTTCCAGTGAACACATCACCGTAAGCCAAAAGTTTTGCTCTCCACCAGCTTGCATGTATATTTTAAGTGTTTATTCACTGCTGAGCACTGTTACATAGACTTTGTGGTGCACAGAATTTCTGCCAACACAGTTCTCATCTGTCTCAGTTGCTCATTCAGTGCTCTGATTTTTGGCAGACAGGATAAGGACAGGGAAAGAACAGGATATAATAGGATTTCAACTGCAAGGAACCTACAATGATCATCTAGTCCACTTGCCTAACCACCTCAGGGCTGACCAAAAGTTGAAGTATGTTATTAAGGGCATTGTCCAAATGCCTCTTGAACACCTTAGGGGCCATTGCCCATGTCTCTAGGAAGCTTCTTCCAGTGTTGGTCCAACCTTTTTGTTAAAGAAATGCTTCCTAATATCCATTCTAAACCTCCTCTGGTGCAGCTTTGAACCACTCCCACGTGTCCTGTCACTGGATAGCAGGGAGATCAGCACCTCCATCTCTACTTCCCCTCCTCAGGAAGCTGTAGAGAGCAATGAGATTGCCTCTTGGTCTCCTCCCCAATCTAGACAAGGCTGAGGTCCTTAGCTGCTCTTCATAGGACATACCTTCCAGCCCTTTCACCAGCTTTGTTGCCCTCCTCTGGGTGCATTCAAGGACTTTCACATCCTTTTTAAGTTGTGGGGCCCAGCATTGCACACAGTACTCAAGGCAACACCACTTCAACACTGAATACAGTGGAATAACCTCTTGACCAGCTGGTTACATTGAGTTTGATGCACCCTAGGGTGTGATTTGTCCTCTTGGCTGTCCTTGGGGCACACTGTTGGCTCCTATTGAACCTGCTGCCAACCAGCACTCCCAGATCCCTTTTGGCAGGGCTGTACTGCAGCCACTCATCTTCTGATTTATACTTCGGCCCATCATCACTCCATCTCAGTTGCATTTCTACTTGTTAGTTATTGGAGCATTGCGCTGTCACTAATCAATCTCTATCCCTCTACAAGGCCTCTTGTCCCTCAAGAGAGCCAACAGCACCTGCCAGTTGGGTGTCAGCAGCAAACTTGCTAACGGTGCATTCAACTCCTGCATCCAGATCATTGATAAATTTATCAAACAGAATTGACCCTAGAATTGGACCCCAAGGACCCTGCTGGTGACTGGTCACCAGCCAGATGTCCCAGTCACCACAACCTCTTGAGCCCTGCCCTTCAGCCAGTTCTAGTTGAACAGTTCAAGCTTTGTTGCTTATTTTCACCAGAGCACTTACATATAAGGTATCATCAGAAGTGGGGAACATAAGATTTGAGAACATCAAGGTAAGAAGTAGTAAAAGAAGGCAGGAAAAGACTGAAACAACAGAAATTACTATGAAGAAAAGAAGTGCACCAGCTCTCAGTGCTGGGGTAGAGACTGACAGCCACTCAGTCCTTATAGCAGAATTCAGACTAATTGTGAATGTTTAGTCCAAACAGTATTCTCTGATGTACTGCCCTACAAGCAATGGCACTCTTAAGGAGGTGGCTTAGCATTGCTTGTAATTATTCCAACGCACAGTTAATTGCACTCTGTGTGAAACATAACTTGTGGAAGTCATTAATGCAAGTCCTCACTCATGCAGCGTAACATCTGCTCCCCGTGAGCCATGCTGCTGCCACAGCCTTTTGGTTGGGAGGCCCTCCCACCATTTGCCAGGCTGGGGCCTCAGTCCCAGCAAGCACTTCAGCCATGGAGAAAATTCCCACAGAGGGTTACAGCACTGGAGTCTCTCTGCTGTTCTGTGCTACAGCCCCACACCATTAGAGGGGCCTTGGGTGTCTCCAGTATGGGATATGAACGTCACTGCAGGTTTGATTAATTTGTCTAAGGAGAAGGGAGAGGCAAAAAAAGCGGTGAGTATCCTCATGCTTAGAAAACGCATTGCACAGAAGTAGCCACCCCTGACAGCCCTTACTGAGCCGAACTGCAAAACCTCCTGAAGCTGCTAAAGCATCCCCCTTCTTCCCATGCCACATGCAGGACATCCGCCCAGACAACCCTTCCGAGCAGCCAGCTGACTCATAGCTCACCACTGGTCTGGAAGCTTAGTTGGCAACTGCAAAAGTGGGAACACAGCCGTGCTTCCCAGTCAAAATGGTGCAGAGCTGCACGTGCAGCCTCCCAGGGCCCTTGGTGCACAAACTGCATGGTGTAACTCTAGAACGGTGCCCTGCACACACAGGAAAGTGCCCATTCTTGGAAACTCTGATTCTGCTCTTTACACACTCAAGACGGAAAAATCCATCCACCAAGAATGAGATTGCTCCAGTAGGAGTCCATAAGGGTAAGATGAACACAGAAGAAACAATGCCAGCTTAGAAATCTTTTTGCAGCATAAATGGGACAAACTACCTTTCCGTAGCTTGCACTGGCCCAGTCACTCACTGCACACAAAGAGGTACCGAGACCTAGAGGTGAACGAGGGGCTGTGAAAGGAGTGTGTGGGGAGTAGTGAAGTGTCCTGGGTGTGAAGAGAAGGGTGCAGTGCGTGAGCAAAATCACAGGGGAAAGCTAGACAGAACACTGGAGATGATGGAACTGTCAGTAAGCTCTGTGTCTGGGCACAAGGGGAGCCAGTAGGTGCTCAGGGTAGCAACACAAATGACACCATGCAAAGATAAAAAGGTATGTACACTTTCATGCACATTCATCAAACTTTTAGATGTGACTGAAACAGCTGGATTTTCTGAAGTAAGCTGCTTGTTAGTTGCATTTACCAAAGCCAGCAAGGGACGAGGAGAAGCAAATTTCTACTGAAAGCCTGGGGCCCCCTTTTCACAATGGTCTCGCAGTAACTGCCTCGAACAATTTAACAGCTGTCCTGGAAGACAATACGCTGCCTTGGAAGGAAAAAGTAAACTTGGATGGAATTAGCATAAAACTCCAAATTAGGGAAGATTTGCAAGTGCTCCAACTATGCTGTTGTGAGATTTTCTTCAAAGCAGCTTGTGTATTCCCAAGTCCTGCATCTGTACCTGATATTCTATAGTATTAATGTGCGACTGCTTTTCATTGTAGTTAAAACTCAATATTGATGCTGGCACACAGTGCAAGTTTGATGACAGTAATTAATTATAAGTTGTATAAATACTCCAAAAAGAAGTAAATGTATCCTAGTCCTTAGAAGATCAACATGAACTCCATGTAAAATATGAATACATTTTAAATAATCCCACATTTACTAAATGAGCAATACAAGAGCAGGCTTCCCCAGTAGAAAGTGAAGAGAGATTTTAGTTTAAGTTTTTTATTGTGATAACATTGTTCTGAACATCAATAAACATTGCACTGAAGTGTGGGTTACTGTACCCAAGATAATCCAGTCTTAAAAACCACTGTATTCTTATGATCACAGATTTGACAATTTTACACACTACCTTATTAGTGATTGAGTTGTTTAACAATCAAGTATTCAGCATCTTCAACATAAAAATGAAACAAATTATTGAAGAGAGTTTTCCCACCCTCGAAATAAACCAGCGTTTCAACTTTCATCTGGAAGTAATTAACACTGTAAAAAAATCCAAACCAACTCAATTCTATTCACCAGATTTTAACTTTGGAAACTAAAACATCTTCAGGCAAAAGTGACACTTTAAAGGCATCTCAAATTCACTATATGTTTCATTATGAATGCATTACGGTCATCTAGACAACTCTCATTCATTCATATGATGGCATTTTCAGAAGACTTGTATAAAATATTAACATGAAATCTCACCTCCTTTGTCTTTACCATAAGCAGATTCAGAGTTTGCTTCAGAAGTTCCATAATGGAGTTGACACAAGTGTTAAAACTTTTCCAGTTGAAAACAAAAGTTTTAGGAGGATACCAATGACAAGAAGCTAAGAATACATGAGCCAAGACTGCACATGCAATTGTAAACTGTTAGGGATGAACAGCCAACCTTCTGAAGTACAAACATGCTCAGTACAGTAAAAAAAAAAAATCCAGAAATGTGTACCACTTAAATTACTGATCTTTAAATCATTACAGAAATGGGAAATGTCCAAGTCACTAACAAGTTTTGAATTGCAATGTTCCTTCTTTATTCCCAGATAGGTATCAATGACTCGGCCTTTGACATGGTTCCAATGCTAAAAGGATCTGCATCTTCAACAACACAGTCTTAACAGGGGTGTGCATGTGCCTACACATACACTTAGAAGTTCCTCTTTCACAGAAAGAATGATTTAGCTTGTGCTAATTTGAAGTAAGTATAGCACAACTTGTTCTCAAACATAAGTTTCAGGCCACATCTCTTAACTAAGGTAACAAAAGACAGGCTAACACACAATTCTTATTTAACCCACTTCATATTAATATTGCAGAACAAGCCTACAGTTTGATAGTACCGAGATGTCTTTTCTAGAGTCAGTAAAGTGCCCAGCAGTCCAATTTACAATGATATGTAATGGGGTGTCCGCCATATGCTGCCCCTAGACAGGGTTAATAATCTGAGAAGACAAATGTAGAAAAACAAAACACCAATGCCACCCAGCCTACTCATATCAGGAATTCTCAAGAACTATTTTACATTTTGTTGAAAAACATATCAAAACTGTAGCTGTTACAGAGCAAAAAAAAATAAAAATTTTTAACTAAGCAACTTTCTGGACATCCCTATAAGGCAGAATAAGAGGTCATCAGAATGAGGCCCTCCCTACAACCACACAACCCCCAAGTCTATACCAGCTTAAATTATATGCATTTGGGGATACATCTGGTACTCACTTTCCACACTGCTCATTTACTGAGGTCCCCACCTTAAAATCCACAGCTTATCTTTATGATAAACTGAGAAGATGAATGGAACTGAAGAGAAAAAAAAAAAATCACCAAGCAAAAGAAAAAAAAAATTAACCAAGAAAAACAGAGCCAAAGCTTGGTAACAATCTGTCCAATTTAGAAACCCACCCCAGTTTCGTGGAGTGCTTTTATTTTTAGAAAATCTGTGTAATACCAGAACCACCAAGAATAAGTTGAGCATGGCAAAGAAAATTTTGATATCCACAAAGGACTGTTTTAAGAGAGGTGGTTTCACTCCCTTTTAGATAGAATATTTCATCTCGTACTTAAAATACTTTATTATGTTGGATTCTTATTTATTTAAAGTATTTAATGGACTTAGAAGTTTAAATCCCATTGATATTCAAAGCACTTGGTGATCACGAAAGTGTCAGTTTCTAATGAAAGCTATGGAATAAAAGGTAAGCAAAGGGAAAAAAAATAGAAGTAATTATGTTTACAAGCTTCTGACAGGAAAAAAAAAAGCAGTAAGAGCAAAATATCCTTTGAGTTGAATCCTGTGAAATCGATTTGAACACTGACTGGATTAGTGACAGGACCAAGAATTTGCTGGAACAGTCACAGTAAGAGTTGTTCTCAGTGTACAAAAACAAGGATGTGTTTCACTTACATGGTACATTATGACATATAGGTATGTTTTCTTTCCCACTGTCAACCCCCTGCTTTGAAAGATAGGTTCCATCTTGATTTTGCTTGCCCCCACTTATTATTTAACATTGTATAAACACAGGAATACACTGGTTTTATAAGGGGAAGGGAAAGCTGTTTCATTTATACACTGATTACCCTCCAAGCAGTTCAACAATTGTCTGGCATTTGCTGGCGTTACATCAGAACTGTGGGTTAAGACTACTCAGCCTGATACAACAAAAATATTCTTGAGGGTTGGGGCCAGGGGGGGAGAGAAGGGAGGATAAAGTCCTCTAAATGTACTCTCTTACTGGTAGTGAAACAAAGAGAGCTCCTTTCCTACGTTCAGCCCAAGTAAGCTAAAGCAGAAGGGTCTGCCCAAGCTGTCTCTGAGAACAGCAGCCCTGGTGCAGGCATGGCAGCAGATAGCCGTACAAATGTTATCTAAAGATCACTCTTACTTCCCTGGTCCTGCTGGGAACTGTGTACAGTGTGTATAGAGGAGAGCTCACCCTGGAGCCTCGTGGAAATTCCAGATGGTCCCTGATAGAATCTTTAATGCATGGCTCCAGAAGCTTGCTTAAGGAGTGACAGAAAAGACACTGTGCCCACAAAGCCCAGGACTGATGTTCAAGTGACTGATATTTAAATGATGTTTTAACTGCAGTCCTTAAGCCCTCTGGGCCAATGGAATAATACATTCTCAACATAGATTTGTCCAAAGGAGGTTAAAAGCACTAACTCAACTTAAGAAGCAAAACTACCATTGCCTTCCAAGTGTTTTTGGAGAAAGAAATATTAGCTGCTTTTACAGTGGATAAACACTAGACTTGGAATGCAATTTGTTCACAGGCTCTGATCTGAACCTGAGGTATGACCAGCATGAAGTTTATGAATAACCTAAAATGTTAAAAAAAAAAAAAAAAAGAAAAAAAAGAAGAAAGTTTTATTCTGCTCTGCAGCATTTAACCATTCTCAAACCTGGAATCTCACTATTGAGCTGCATTTCCTCCCAGCTACTGAAAATCTGCAATATGGAATTCTGGAAAGACCTGCAGTGGACAAGTAAAAAATTAAATACATATTCTATTTAGTATTACAATTCCCTGAATATGATCTGTACATACATTTTACTGGCCTACAAAGCATACACTCAAATATGCATCATCTCTGTGTTGAAAAACTAAATAAAAATGCCAGCTCCTCAACTCTTACAGAAATGTTCAATGTTTTTCTTGATGAAAATTAAATATGACTTAGTGCAGCCTGAAAACAACAAAAGCCATGTGAGTATCTGAAGACAACTTTCATTTTAACAAGCTCGTGAAAGAGTTTAAACACTGCATGTAAAAAAAAAAAATAAGCAGAGTTAGTTTGAGCATGAATTGTACAAGCACAGTCTTGTATGTGTGACAAAAGGCATATTCATATTTGAAGAGAGATTTTATGTCTTCAGAGTCTGTCAGGCTAGTAATGTCTACACATTTTCTGTATTTTAGCTGAGAAAGAGCACACTGGTCCTAGGTTCTGGCTCATTTAAAAGATAATCTACGTGACCATCTGAACACAGACCACATTTTTTATTAATCGATCTGATACTGTATTTGGCAGTTTCCATAAACTTTTTGGCTTCATTTTAGAAAAATCTACTATTAAGACTAGTAAAAAAAAATAAATCTATGTTTACAATAAGGTCTGTTTTGATGAAAATGCAAAGTCATAGTTTACCTCAGCATTTAGTTGCCCTGAAGTACCTAGGTACCATGAACATCAATGACAGGCCAGTCTCAAGTGCCTTAGAACAGGTATATAGAGACAAGCAATAAAGAAACAAAGAAATGGAGAAAAACACATCCCACCTCTCAAAAAAATAAACAGTAGCTTTGCATTTTCCTTATTTTAAACCAACAGAGTTAAGCTATTTCCTTAGTAAGACTTAGGGTACCAACATAGAAATTAGCATCTTCGTTAAGGAAGCTCTTCACACTTAAAATGAAGTTGAGTAGCTGAATATGAAATTCCATCTCTAGGTGAGAAGTACTTTTCAGGCCAGGTCGTCCATGTTAAGGTCAGGAAGAGGCTCTCTCCAATAGCAAAAAGAGCTGAATTCTGGGCATGGAAATGCAGAACTCTGTTCTTTATTAAGCAATGGAAACACATGTTCCACAAGCTCACTTAGTCTGTAATACCTAAAGAAAAAAAAAAAAAAAGAAGAAAAAAATTGTTATTTAAAAGTCTAGTAACTGCTCAACTACAGCCAAAAAGGAGCTTTAGAAGTCTAGACCAGAAAACTATAGTCAAATGAGGCTGAAGTAATCTTCAAATTTTATTTTGCCAGTTTACTTATCAAAAAGTAAAGTTTCAGTCAAGTATCCAAGGCTGTCAATCTCAGGGAATTAAGAATTTCACATGTTGTATGTAATAGGAGATCAAATCATCATTGTCACAAATTCAATTCTTTTGTAATCTCATTCCTAAATACTTTCTTTAGCTGAAATAACAAAAGTGATCTTACGAAGATTTGTTTCCCTTAGTCCGTTCTTGGATCAGTTCACCCTTTGGATTCACAGTAAATATTCTGCAGTCTGGAACTCCCACTTGCATGTAGGCATACACATCCTGCAAAAAAACATGAACAAAAGCACACACTTCAGCATTTCCTCAAAGAATGTGACATAAAACATTTTATTGAAAGAATGAGAAAAGCTGATCCAAAAAGGGTACAGTAAAACTGCCCCTTAAAAAAGTCCCCCTATACAGCAGCTAAAAATCAAAACAACAAAACCGAAAACACATACACACCGTAACAAAACATTCCTCCGACCCCCCATCAGCCCTACTTCTGTTCCCAAGCATGGGACCACAAAACTCACACAACGTCTACACCACATAATACCACTCCTTGTGACAATATTCCTCTTACAATACCATCTCTCTCTCTAGTTCAATTATGACAGCATTGAGCTGCAGAGAAAATACAGGATCCATATGATAAGAAATGGGATTCAAGACTGAGGAGCACTAAATTAATACCTTTTGGTTATAAAGCTGTCCAAAATGCTGAAAGACAACATGGAATGGTACCAAATATTTAATAAAATCCTGAGGATATTAACACATCTTTGTAACCCTTCTCAGACAAGTTGCTCTATCAGCTTTTATTTGAGGCATATGCATGAGTTTTTTCCTGAGCCAGCCCATAAAAGCACCAGTGTCCCATTGCCTTATTCAAATTTAAACAGACACAAAAATAAACACCTATTTCTTTTGCTTCTCAAGTACTTCATGCATCTTAACCCTGCAATTAGAAAGGGGAAGACTTACATTGGGCCTGTTTCCAAAAGCAGCATAGAAAGGCTGTTTACTGGGAGCAAACAAATTCTTGATATCATTCAAACATTCGATTTTGAATTTTTCAGGCTTCTTTTCTATTACTTCCCTAAAATAAAATTTCAACAGTCAAATTCTAAACCATGATTTGGTAGAGGGCATCCTCCTTCCCCCATTTATCTGATATTTATATTCTCATTGCTTCCTTCTGCTACTGTTTGTAGTTATATAGACACTGATCAGTAGTTTTCCAGGAATGATACAAGAGAGAATAAAACAATAAAACATTCACTCTTTTCTGCCTTTCATAGAAAAAAAAAAAAAAAACAAACAGGTGAATAACCTGTGTGTAGGCTAAGTAAACAGGATGAAATTCCAAGCTGTGAATGCAGTTTATGAACTGCTTTTACTGTAGATGACTCTCTGAATCAGAAGTCATAATCAAGTATACGTAAGCTTGTTAAAATGATGTCTCAGACATAAGTGTATAGACGGTCTATTGGTGATCTTAATGGAAGTTGCTGTCATTGCAAGCCATTAATCAGCCCTTTTTACTAAAAAAACAAGGCAAAACAAAAAAGACTTTTCGACTATTAGCTCTTCCTATCGTGAACACATAGACTACGGATATAGTTTAAAAGACCAGCCAAGCTGAACCACAGTTAAACTACATGTTGCTTTTTAAGTAGTCACACAGGGAACACTCCCAACACCAGGAGATCATTTAGTATGACAGTTTATATTCCCCAGCTTGTTTTCTTTTCCCTCTATCTTGTGTAGTAGCACTGCGCTAAAATTCTTGTGACTACACTTGAAAAGATAAACAAGTACTGATATAAATGGAACCTAATAGTAATCAGTCATGGACCAGAGGGATGAAGAAAAGGAAAGGTGAGCTGCTCTATGACTGATATTTTGTGTTTTGTAGCCACTTCTAACATGCTCACAGAAACAGAAATATACAAAAATTCTCTGATATGAGGGGATGGATGTGTGAAATCCCATGTGCTTACCTATGAAAGGCAGAAAATAAACTGCTGGGGGACAACATGAGAGGGCCCCTAGGGAGAATTGTTCCTTTGTCATTCACCCAGTGGAGGTATCCTCTGGTCATATCTGCCATCCCAATGGCACGGGCAGAACAGTACAGAAACTTGTAGCCATTTCTAGAAAAGAATTATCAACTTAGTTCCCATTCGTGCTGAAGAGTTTCTTTGCAAATGTAAGTACACAGTTATAGCCATGTCCAGAGCCATCAGTTCAGGTATTGACTCACTGCAGTGCTCCACGCACACACAAGGAAAAGACTGTTGCACTTCTAAAAAGTCTGCAAGCAATATAGTAGTTTGAATACACGACTCAAAACTGAGAAACAGGAAATACATAAAGAACAGGGATGGTAACACTCAAGATTACACAATTAGATTGACAAGATTGTGTTTAAATAAATGCTGTATTGTTTTTATCCAGCTTCTTTCAGCTCAGCTGCAGGAAGACAGCAATTATTTAAATTATCTGTATCACCTAATACTGGATACCAGATCTATCTTGGATGTGTGGGTTTTTCAGGTTGTTAGCAGAATTTGCAGCATAGAGTGAACAACTGAGAACAAGAAGCATTCATCAAGACCCTAAATTTTTGCTGAAGACTTTGCATGTTCATTTTTTATACAGATTTGTACGTAGTTACTGCATACACAAAAGGCTTGATATTTACCTGTATTTTGAAAGACCTGACTTAACCTCTAATTCCAGAACTAGTTTTCTGTTATGCACTGAATAGCCTCAACTTTGTTTTGTATCTCCTGTGGATTGCAAGGGGCTACAGATAAAGTTTATCTCTATGTAACACAGCAAAAGTCAACAAAAGATTACAAGACCCTAAAGATTTTCAGTGAAGAAAGACTACTAAACTTAAAAATAAATATAAAAGCCAATTATTTTAAGTGGATTGTGAAGTATTTAACAGCTGATTGTCTTGCAATCCTCAGTAGCAAGTACCTCTGGCATCACTATATTTTTGGAAAATAGTTTGCTAAACAAGGGACCAAATCTGAAAGGAGAGGAAAAAAAGCAGATCTATTCTGCCCAATGTTACTGGATAAATATTATAAAGCTATACACCTCTCAGGCGAACAGTACAAAGCAAACACCTCATCACTGCTGCAACTGGGAAGTCATCTTTCCTCTCCTTCCTCCCTCCCCTCCTGTAGTCATATAGGCTGCCTCTACAGGTTCTTGCAGATGACAAGGTGCGCATGTTCATTTGACTAACCCAGTGAGGGGACAGGGAAATTACTGTTTCACTGAACTGCATCAGCTTATGTCAGAAGCACAAAGTGACAGAAAACTTGGGCCAGTCCACCAACCTTCCCATTTTAGCAGTAGAAAGTTGTTAATTAGTTTTTTTCACAGAACGTGAAGTCTATCTTAACGCATATTCACTTGAATTCAGCAGCAAACACATTATAAACCAACGCATTGGAAGGACACTATTTAGGGTTGAACTTGGGCTATACCATGTTTGTAATGGGCTTTGTGATCAACCTGAGCTGGTGGAAATGGACATGACTAAGAAATTATTGTTATTATGCTGCTCTTCTCTGGTAACAACAATATTACACACTTTTTTAAAACTAAAATGCAGAATCTAACATTTGAGTGGAACAAGCAAAAGTGGTGGCTTCCAATCCTGTAAATGCATACATCTGGGGAAGGAACTTAGTTTTGTTTGTGAATGACAGAAGTAACTCGCTGACTTGGACCAATAAGTTATAACAAACTGTATAATTCTCAACAACAATCCAGTTATCTGCCCATTAACAGCCAAATTCCAGAAAACCCAAATTGCCGCATAGATTACATACTCACTCATTTATGGAATGGTAGAGTTTTGCAATGCCCTGATGAGTCCAGTCCTTGCCAAACTGAGGGAGGATCTGTCCTAAAGCATCAGACCTAAAAGCAAAGTCAGAGACAGTTGACACTAAATGTATCAGTTTTGCCAAAGACAACCACTAATGAACATAAAATTTATAAGTATTTATAGAAATAGAAGGTCTGAATTACTTCAAAAGTAAATACTCCAGACAGAGCAATCAGTGGGGCCATACAGCACAAGTTAGTTTCCAGGTTAACCTATGGCTCCTAAATCTGCAGTCATCTAACTGAAAGGGCAGTAGTCATACAATAAACATCTCTCATTGTTTTAAAATATTTTCTAGTTTGCTGTAAATGCAAATATAAATTAAGATCAAAGAAACAAGCGCTTTTCATGACTGCCAGCGAATATCCCTTAAAGAAATTTGATTTAAGAAGACTATATTCTTATTTTGAAAAGCAGAATAAGATCAAGAAAGCAAAAGAAAAGTATCACAGAAAAGAAAAAAACAACCCAACAATACTTACTTGGTTATTGTTCCATCAATGTCTGATATGATGATTTTGTCATTCCAGTTCCAGAGGTATATTGTTCCCGCACAACGGCAAGTCCCTTGATACTGGGTTGTAATACTAAACACAACATCGTTAGGTCCATCTCTGAGCTTCAACTTCGCCTTTAGAATAAATAAAAATAATTGAAAATATAAGTTGACCTTACTACACAATTTTTAGAATCATGAACAAGCTATAGAAAATGGTTTGTATATTGTCCCTTGTCTATTCTGATTAACTCATTAAAAAATTAACCACTGTTTAACACTGGCACTGTTTTGCTGGTAAAGTCTGTTTTGTAGTCTGGGTAACGTGCTTGTTCGTAGCTCCTGTACCTGCATACAGCAACACTGATTGCACAAATAATAAGACTTTTGATTCTCAGCCACTTTAATTCTTGCTATAACAGTAGACTTACAGTACTAGCGAACAGCGAGTTCTGTTTCATATAGTATACAATAGCATTTTCAACTTAGTGGATACTTTCCTCAAAATGCTTCTGTGATGAACACCATATATTTAGACAGTAGCAGAACTAGCCTGCAAGTCAGAATGTCATGAATAAACTGCATATCAACTTAGTACTAGACTATTAAGATCCCAGGATATCCAAACTGCAGAAGCCAACAATGTCAGTTTTCTTTTAAAAATCTTAATGTAGAAGTTTAATCATAGAACTTTGTAAGAAATTATTTTTTTTATTCAGAGTCTTAAAAAACATAAAAAAAATTCCCTGCAGCTGCCCATACCAGTACTAGAAAATACTTGATTCCTTTCCAAGTTTTAAATTTCCCCATTCCTTTTTCCTACTAGTAAGTAATCCAAAGATAATATTTTACTTTGTGAAATGTACTTAGATGTGGTTTCTAAAAAGCAGCGAAGTCCAACTTTTAAAATCAGAGTGGAATTCTGAAGCTCCCTATGTACACAAAACGCATTTCACTTACTATTTGGTCCGAAGACAGTCTAAGAGACTTCTTATAAGATGTAATGTTCCCATGGGTTGGATGGTCTACTGGGGCAGAATCTATTTTCAGGGATTCTTTCAACTCCTGTGATGCTTCATCACTAGAAGAATCATCTTCTGGAGGTCTAGCATGACATTAACCAGAATAAATATAAGCTACAGAAAACCCTTCTTTAATGGTATAAGATTCTTACACAAGAGTAATTTCTGCTTATGCTGAGGATTTTCTACTAACCTGATAGCATGGATTAACCAAGTCCATGATCTAGTGAACGCCCAGATAAAGCTAGTAAATGCTAATAAGTAAACAAGACTGGTAACGTGCTAATATTGGTGGAGCTCTAAATACTCCTATTACTAGATGGCTCCGCACATGATCAGTTTAGTAAAGAGACAGTGTCAAGTGATCTCTAGTACTGTGTTGATAAATTAGGAAAACTGTAGATGAAAAGGAACACTGAACGAGTTAACAGTGCTTTGTTTCTTAAAAAAGCTGCCAGAACTACTATGTAATTTAAACTGTAGCTAAAAGCTAAGAGTACCTCACCTTTTAAGGTTTTTCAGACTTATTTCACTGCTGGTTAGAGATTTCAAGGTTAAAAGCAGCACTTAATTACTCTGAAGTTTTCAATCATGATATATTTAGTTTCTTAATCTTTAAGACACCAATGACACATACAAGTATCTTCCTAAAATCATGGGTGAATATGAATATGCATAATAAGTTACCTACACTAGACCAGTTTTGTGCTAAATACTGCTAGTTTGCAACCACAATCTTGGGCAATTTGTGCACTGTAATTAAAGCCATTTTATTGTTTCAATTATTTAATGTTACAAAAAATGCACATGGTTTAAATTACTCACACAATATTAGGCTTTTACAAAAAAACAAAAAAGAATGACAAAAAATATCTCAGAAACAATACCCCTAGCCCATTGATAAAGGGTACCACATATGTCTTTCTTGTTCTGTCAGTTATGTTATAATTTAAGAAGTAAACATGATAGGATTTAGGAAATAACTGTAATGTACTCGTAGTTACTACAAAGCTTGCTGCCACATTATTTTGCCGAATTGTTTGCAAAACACATATGGTTCCTCTTCGGTAGCTTAGAGGAAAATGTTTCTTCCCACTGTAAATTCCTACTAATTCTTCATGCAAAGAAAAAAAGAAAAATATAGAAATAGACACTATTCAGTCCACAAATAGTCTTCAGACAGGAACACACCTACTATTAACTTGTTCTTTTATCGTTGCTGGCAGTTCGTTTGTTCTTTGTGTCTCAGTTTTCCCCTCTTTTGCCTCTGGTATCTAAAGCAACACGATAATAAGAAACACATTGACACTTAAGCATTTTAAACTGATCAGAGTGAATGCATAGTTCAGAGTTAAGCAAATAGCTATCAATACAGTACATTAAATACATAAAGCCTTAGAATCCTTCATTTGGTAAAATATTCAACAAAAGGATGTTTATGAATAAATGATCTATTAAAGCTTTTTATTATTTCAGGAAACAGAACTTTGTACGTCAGAAGTTGAGAACTACTAGTTTGACATGATAAATTTAGCTTTAAGCCTCTAAGCTGATAAAATTCACTTTAAGGGGAAAGTACATTTAAGGCCATACTCAAAGTTTAGAAAGTTTACTTTAGTCTAAAGCAGGGTGCCTCAGCATAACATCTAATTATTTGTTTCTAAAATATTACTGATATGACTTAAGGGTAGCTCTAACAATTACTTACAGCTTAGATCAAAGAATTTTAAGCATATTGTGCAACAGATGAATATAATAGTATTTCTTAAAACAATATGTAACAGGAATAAAGATGTGCTGCTTAAGAATATACAGAAGCAGCTACTGCTACTGCAACACCGAGTAGCCCTCAGCTGGCAATTGGTGACACAGAGCTACATGAGCAATATTCTGAGGCACTTGATAGATTACGGTTTTTTTTTTTCATTTAACAGCTAAGACATTAAAAAAAAAAAAAATAGTTCTCAGTTACCTGCTTAGTCATGCTTTCTCTCTTGCGCCAGAACCACCACCTGCCAGACTTCTTTGGCATCTTTTCTTTGACCCAAGACTCAACAGTAGCCTGAAAAAAATGGGCATGTTTTTCATGCATATAGAAAAACAGAGATAATCATTTGTCACTACATACAAAACCTTTACAAAAGCATAAATGTATTGATTTACCTTGGGCAAACTCTTCTGAAACACCTGCAAACTCAGAATCATTGGAGCAGCCAATGCCCAGTTGTAATACCTGTTTTAAAACAAGTTATTGATAAAATATTAGAAAACCTGAATAGACGCAAATAAATATCAGTGTGCACACTGTCTTTTTGTGGATGAAAATAAGTATTTGCTGCCAACAACTAATATTCAAGTTTTCTGCAGAGTTATTTTAATATATACAATTTATACAATTCAAAATCAGTGGCAATTACTGAAAAAAAAAAATCTTACTGCAGTTAAAGCTAAACTCAAAGCAAATCTTCAGTTCAAAATCACTCTCTTCAAGAAATAGATCCATCAAAACCACAAATTGCAATGGAAGTTGAGAAATGCAGTCACTTTAAAGGACAGATTTTAAGTGAGATCTTCTATGCCCTAATTACATGACAGAAAAAGAGTTTACCTGTTATAAATCCTTATAACCAAATTAGGATTGTCTATGAGTCCAGGGTTTTCAGCAAATTCATGATAAGTAATAATATGTTCCATGAATTTTTCTGCAATAGAAGCAAAGTTTAATTAAAAAAATAATACAAAATTCCAAGATGTCCAATTAGTTTGTGCCTAGAAAATGCTTTCTTGTCATTGCAAAGCCTTGCTGATCTTACAACACCATGTAAGATATGCTAATATAGTGTATCTGTAAAGAGTCTTGTGACTGCCTCCTTTGTAACAGGGAAAGCCTCATACTAGTTACTTTAACAGTCACAGTAGTAAGAACTAAGAAATTAGAAGAGCGAGGATAAGAAGGAGGTAGGAACTAATTCAGTTTGCAGGCTGGGAAAAAAAGAGAGCTATGTTTGCCTAAGTAAGTTTTCTTTACAATTATGGCAGGTAAGGGGCCTACAAACTACACTGAAAGCAGAGGGGAAAGCATGTCAGCTTTTCAGGGTTTTTTAAATCACCTACTATTAACAGCACTGTCATGACTACAGGTTTGCAGGAATTTATGA
The DNA here is from genome assembly GCA_033459285.1 of Clamator glandarius. Lineage (NCBI taxonomy): Eukaryota > Metazoa > Chordata > Aves > Cuculiformes > Cuculidae > Clamator > Clamator glandarius. The sequence continues at coordinate 366,402 of JAUNZM010000070.1, forward strand.
TTTAGTGTAAGACCCCTGCAAGAAAAATGTTTTTTTTTGAATCATATCCAATATTACTATCATGCTACCAAAAGAGCTGTTCTGAGCTTTTATTAATAAGCATTTAAATTTCATTTGCTCCATTAGAGACTGGATGTCTAAAACATAATATTAAAAATGTTGCAGCACGCAGGCATGAAAATTATGTGCTCCTAGAAGATCTTTCAAAAATGCATACAACTTCAGCGTTAGAATTAGAGTGTTGAGTGAAGAATCAGCTGTTAAAAAAGGTAAAGGTTAGCAAACATTTAGGACAGGAAAAGAGACAGAGAAAAGATAGTCCAACACAATAGCTGAAATTTTTTAACCACTTAAAAAGAAAGTATCAGGCAATTGGAAACAATACAAATTGTGAAGATTTATATAGGACAAAGCAAGTAATTGCAGATAAACCACAGTGGGGCATCAGATACGCGATATGTAGTGCAAAAAAAAACAGACTGAAAGCTTCTCAAGACATCAAGTACTCTTGATTAATTTGTAGTTAGATTCTGCTATCTCTGCTTGGCAAAGGCTTGACAATTTTAGAAAATGAAAGATTATCCAAAGCCTCTCAAAGTAGAAATCAGAGCATTCAAGCCACTTCATTTGTTAAGCTCTCTGAGGTGTATTACTATTTATGTTTTAGTCTTTCACATACCTTTAGAAATCTCTCCATTTTCATTGAGACCGCCGCAAAGTGAAAGTGTAACATCAGGCAAGTCCATAGCAGAATCCGACATGCACTCTGTACCGCTATCAGCAGCAGCACTTCCTACCGACTGGGGTGACTGGGAACCAGAAAGGGTATCTGACTCTGTCCACTGCCTGAAGCCCGGATCAGAATCACTAAAGAAAAGAAGTCCACATTTTCCGTAAGTATTTAACTTGCAAGAAAATGTATAGATTTTAGGCTACAGAACACACCGTATGGTTACTCAAAAAAACCCCTAAACCATCCTGCTATTGCATTTACAACGTAAATTTCAAACCAACCAAAGAAATAGACACGCACACCCCCAGCCCTTTGTAATACTAGAAGATGGACAGTTTCCAGTTCACCTATCATTCACCTAAATTGGGAAGTAATTACATTTCTCTTGCTTGCAATAAAATTGGATTTACACAAGGAAACGATCCTCTACATTCTGTTGGCACAGAACAACACTATGCTCCTCAAAATCTTTACCAGAAAGCTGCATAATGAGAAGAAAAGGGAAAAAGAAAGAGACATTGCCTGATGTTTTTAGAACACCATGTGTTTGGAAGAAGTACAATAGTAAAGAAAGGGGGCCTTTGAAACAAAAAAAATACCACACTGTCATCTAAGGTTAGAATTATTATCTTGAACTCAAATAATGTAATAAGAAAGTACTCAAAGGTTTGCAATCTTAGTTTTAACATAAACCAATAGACATTTCTTCCTTATTAAGCTGGGCTTTTACAAAGCTGTTACTAGACAGTTATTCTTTTGCAGACTATTTTAGGAGTATAAAATGCTTTGATTGCATAAAGCCCCCCCCAAAACAAACAACAATGTAAATTTTGAGACAGAGCTGCCTTGCATAAAGATAATCAGAATTTTTAAGCCTTTTTGATGTTAAAAAAAGTTGTACAGGATATACAGGGCATGCAAAAAAATAAAAGTGATGTGTGCTTATCTAGAGCTAGCAACACAGCAAAATAAAGTTTTGGCGCAGGAAGAGAGTGCAGTTTAAACCTCTTCTCTATTTGCAAAACATTCAGGTTCCACAAAAATGAAATCTTTCAATAATGACTTCCCACATGATCTTTAAGTGTTTCTGGCCAAAACAGAATCAGTTTTTCATAATGAGATCAGTACTAACTACTCCACAAAAACTGATCCACAATCTGAAGTCCAGTTCTCTTTATCAGAACTAACTCAATGAACACCTAAATCATACATGTAATAACTCACATAATGCCAACTGGAATATAACCCTAGATCCATGGAAACTTAATTCCAAATTACCTTTTGGGAAAGTAGAGTGCTGCAACTTCAGGTTCCAAAGCCTTTAGGTCATCCAAGTAAATATCGTCAGGCCCCTGATGATGACTTCGCTTGTGCACCCCTGTTAATTTTAACAATAAAGATTACTAAGATGAAGCTATCCAGACACTTCAGATACCAACACAACTGTGGAAGACTCGGACTTACTTGTAGCATTTATAAACCCAGGGGGTTAATTACAGTTTTATTCAGGTAAGACTTTAAAATAGAAAAAAAATAAAAATGCGTATTCATACTTTTTCTGCTATGGCCTCAAATTTGGCAAGATCACACTGAAGGAAAGAATCAACAGCTTTATTATATATACCTTTCTTTTTTGAAGGAGAGTCAACTTTTGCTGCTGGCTTTGTTTCTGATAAAGGGTCCACCAACAGTCTGGAATGATGATCACCATCTAAAGGCAACGAATCTTGTGGCTCTATGATTGCAGAAGCAAGAGCATCTTTAACATCCACCTGCTTAAGCAGAGGATGAGTTCGTGGCTCAGGTTTCAGCACTGTACAGACAGAATCTTTCACATCATCATCATCTTCAACTTCATCAGAGCTGAGGATGACCCTAAAATGAGTCTTCTCTGATGGAGTAATGGTAGCCGTTCTGAGATGTTCCAGTTTCTCTTTCTTGCTTATCTGAAAAACAAGACTCTAGTCAACCCTTCCACTTCAGATTTGTTTTAATCTGGTCTAAACACTAAAATTATACTCCTGGTACAGGTCCCAGCAAGAATTTAAACATGCCTTTAGCAACATAAAACAACTTCCTTATTAGTAAATTTCCCTGCAACAGAAGCTTCATACTGGCTTATTTACAAGTTCAGAAAAGAAACTGGCATAGAGGAAGTGCTGACTTGACCAAACCATGGCAAGAAAAAAAAAGCATATACATAGACACACCAGGGCTTCTATCACCAGCTATCCTGATATCAAATTTACACTGTTAAGGCCACAATTCCTCTGGGATGAACTGAAACTTAGACTAAAATAAAGGAATTCTATAAAGTTGCCATCTGAAGTTTCTAGCTAAAACATCAAAATTTTCAGATTTTTACTGCTAAGTTTTATGGAATTACTTTTCTTACCAGCTTTTGAACTCAAGAAATTCGGCTATCAGCCAGCCACAAGGGGGTGCTACTTTCCTACTTCAGCTGAATTAATCTGACAACAGCGACCAGAGTCCCAGTTCTCTTCTAGAGCACAATTTTAGATACGCCAAAAATCAGAGTTGGAGACAATAAATAAGTTTACCTTAGTTGATTCTGGGAATCCTCCCCATGTCCATTCCATGTGAGATTCAGATCTGAACAAGCTCTCAGCAGGCTTAACTTCCAGTTCTGAATCACTTTTAGGGCAGACTGGCTCAGAAAAAGGGCTAGCAAATCAACAAGAACATAAAAAAAAAAAAGTTACAGTGTTTAAAATGCATTTGTTGTGCAGCCTCTGTTGGTAGAGTTTTCAACAGTTTAACAGAGCTTCAATTATTTGGCGACATGGCAAGAAGCCCAGCAGGGTTTTCAGACAGTGAGAAACTAGGTTAAAACCAAAATCACATTAAAGGACTTACACAGCAATCACACTACACAGGTTCCTCCACTACATCTGCAGTATAGGTATAGCTCTCCCCTCAGCCCACGCTCCATTTTTCAAAGAAAACAGAACAAACCAAAAGTTTATCTAAAAGCAAGGCTGAAATCAGCTTGACTTTCCTTTTCTCTGTAAAAAATACAACATTTAAGCTTGGTATGCCAAGACTTGAATAATAAAAGTCCTGCAGACCTAACTCACAAATGCATGAAACAACACCAACTCCTGCTGCAGGGAAAATGACATTAAGATAATTTCAGAGAGGGAAGGGAGACTCCCTGAAAACTTCCTTCATGTGTTCAGACTACACAACCTTTTAAAGTTCCATTCTATTTTCCCTACCGTGGTTACTATCCATAAGTCAGAAAAAATCTTTTGCAGTTTACTACTTCCAAGACTACTTTTGATCTTAGGGAAGAAAGGAAACACAAGAGATTGTTTTGAAGCAGCAGTTAGCGTTGGGGCAAGCCCAAGTCAATTCTACGTTGAATAGGGCAAGTATTTATATTGATTATTATAGAAATGCTGCTCTTTCTACATTTTGACTTTCAAATGGTATTTTGGTGACTTGTGGTTTCCTATACACAGGTAATTATTTGAATTTTAGTTGTAAGGACTAGAACTGGACACAGCACTCCAAGTGTGGTTTGACCAGCGCCGAGCAGAGTGGGATGATCGTATCACCATCACTGCTAGTGACATCCCTGCAGACTCAGCCCAGTATCCAATTTCCCTCTATTGCTGCAACAGTGCTCTGCTCAGTCACGTTCAGCTTGCTGCTCCCAGGTCCCTTTCAGGAAGGCTGGTCCCCAGCAACACAGACGCAAGCCTTTACCAGGCTTTTTGGATATGTCATCCCAGGTGCAGGACTTAAGAATTGTCTTTGCACTTATTGCACTGGAAGAGGTTTCATCTTTCATTTTTTACAGTGAGAGTAATCATTCACTGGAACTTTCCCAGGGACATGGTCCCCATCACAGGTGATTTTCAAGTTGTGACTGGATAGGGTGCTAGATAATTTATCTAGTCTTTCTTTCAAATGAGAGGTTGGATCAGCTGGGCTATTCTATGCTTTAGTACTGAAAATTTTACAGTAACCCTTAGAGGTATTTAATTTATAGCATTTTTTTCCCCTTACAAAATTCCTGCAAAAATGATTTTTTTAATGTCATATTTGAAACTTTCTGCATGTTCATGGATCCAGAGTTTTGTATTATCACATAAAATTAAACTGATCACAATTCAGACTATAAAAATAGACAGTACACATATTGGATCACAATCCAGACAGTAAAAAAACTCTCATATTACTCTGAGGGACACCATAAAATCCAACAGGACTACAGTAGCAATTTATTATCACATTGTCAACTTCAAGCTTTTATCATCCAGGGACACAAAAAAGAAAATTATTTAGAGATTCCCTCCTGCCTAGTTCTCCTTTAACAATACATATTCATACTTGTTTTCACAGGAAATATAAGCTCATTTTCACTGTGCGCAAAATAATTTGTTCTAGTTATATCACAAGTCAAGTGGAAACCATGCACACATTAACCTGTTTCTAAACCTGATTTTTAATATCCAGCAGTACTTGCAAAAGACTGAATAGCTCAGGGCTTTGAGAGCCTAAGCCTGTTCCACTTGCCCTGAAGTTTAAGTTTTCCATTACCATTCTCAGGAAGAAGCCTTTAGTCAAAAGGCCAATGCTTGTAATAGTGATCTATTCATGCTAACACTCCTACAGAAATAATAGAATTCCAGTAACTATCAAATACTCTGTTCTGAAGTAAAGTTTATCTCAAGTTTAGGATCGAGCTCCATCTCCAGTAATTTGTACTCCTTCATCTGGCAAAAGCTAACTTACATACTCAGCACTTCTGCCTTATGTCAAATCAAGCACTGCTTATGCTACGGTGAATCATACAAACATACTCATTTTCTATGTCCTTCTCAACCTAAGGAAATCTTAGTAACTGTAACTTCTTTCTTTACTACTGAATTTTAGTAATAAAGTTTTTTTCATTTGAGAAGGGACATAATACTTCTTAACAATTATTCATCTGTATACATATGATGACATTACAAGGTGACTTACTTCTCCAGAGGGGACCACTCTCCATCAGATAAGGGGTAACGATCCTTCGAGTGATAAAGCAAAGATTCTTTTTGTTCTTCACCCTTTGGTGATGAATTTGAGGATCCCCTGGGGAGATATAGAAGACAAAGACAGCTATAAGATATCAGCATTATTAATTAAGTTTGAAAAGTTACCTCTATGTTATTAAAATCCCAAATGAAGAGAGGAATGTATAGCTTAAAAAGTTCATTGTTTGCAACACACCTTTATATAACTTAAAATGTATGTATCTATTATTATTACTGAAAATATTGCAATGTAAAAAATCTATTATTCCTGACACATGGAAAGTTAATTCTGAAGAAGTCAGAATAGCATAAATGATATTACTCTGTATAGCCAGCTAATATTACCAAAACCCAAAGATTAAGAGAAGATTTCCACATAACATTTACCATGTAAACCTTAGAATCACTGGAAAAGTTAAACAGAATTGGTAGTTTTGACAATGCACTTTACAACTGCACGTTTCACAAATTAAGGAAACGGGGGTAGGCGTTAGCCATACAGTTTACCCAAGAGTTTACAAATTTACATAAATTACAAGCAGCTATAGTACTGTACTTCTCTAAACAGCAGAGTTTGTTTTGTACTGACAAGTCTACTCAGTATCTGTAACAGAAAAACCTCCAATAAATCAACAGCAAGACCCACTGAGCAAGCATGCACTGTATTGTAAACAGTGCCTTTTAGCTGAAAAAATAGGTATTCTCGGGACACAGATAACTTGGTTTGAGGTTAGACCAACGGCATCATGATTATACAGTGGATGGAAGACAAAATACGCCCGAAATTTGAGTGTAAAATGCAGTACAAATTATTTTAAGCCATTATTATGAAAGCAGAAAGAAAAAGTAATTTTCTTCCATAGCAATACGGTTGCATTGGACGTTTTGGAATGCTACAGCTGATTTGTCTTATGGAGAGAGAAAAGGAAAGATTTTAACATTTTCTATTAAAATACATAAATATTTAGAACTTACACACTTAGTTAATACAGCCCATTAGATCTTACATAGTCACAGTGATCTACCACATTTGCACAAGTCTTTCATTTGGATGACAGTCTAGACTGTATTAAATACTGAACCCTAAAAACGTCTTAATTAATTCCACTTCTTATTCAGTAGTATTATTCTCATGAAACCTGATAACAGCTTGACTTGAGATGAGAGCTGCAGAGACTGCACATCCTCTGTATTCATAAAACAAGCTGTGAAGTAAGTACATTTCATACCACCTTAGTATCCAGTGCTAAGTATCTCCAAAAGAGGATAAAGGTACTGAACAATTAAAGACAACGGAATTGAACAATTAAATACATTTTTAAAGTATTACAGAGAGGTCTCTAATATTATGCCTTCAGAAGGGGCCGCAATGACACAGAGGTGCTACTGAACAGATTTTATTCACTGGGAATTAGCAACTAAGCTCATATAAAGCGTCAAAAAAATCAAATTTCATCCCTAAGTGGATCATTTTCAAGGTTAAAAATGCAAATGCTGTCAAACTACTGAAAATAAGAGAGTAAAAAAATCAGCATGCATGAACTTATAATTGAGTTGCACTAGCAGTTCTAAGCTATTTACTTCGCAACAGTGCTACCATTTTTCAGCCTTATCCACTTTAGACATGGTCTAAATATATACAGAAGACTTTAGAGACAGATAACTACTTTAACATCCTTAGCACAGGAGAAATAATGTCCTCTATTTCTGAGTGTATATATTAATCTCAGACCTCCTGATATCATTTTAGGTAAGACAAGCACTAATAACATATGTAAATAATAGTTAGAAAAGACAAAGGATTTTTTTTTTTTTTTAAGTTACATAAACTTTTGGAAATGGATTTTCCCAAGGAACAGGAAACGGCTTGTTTTCCACTTTACAAGAATAGAACTAGATAAGACATTGCATCCCGGTACCTGTGTCTGAATTTTTGACCTTCCTGTTGGAACATCAGTCTCCCTTCTCCTTTCCTAGTGTCAATTTCAAATCTGAGGCTATGTGTAGTAGAAGTTATAACTAAAAAAAAAATAAGTAAAAAAATAAAAAGCCCAAACCAAACTCTCTGGTATCATCTTACAGCTGGTATCATCCTACATACATGTGAAGAAAGAAGTTATGAAGTGTTTTTCTCACCACCTTATCTTCAGCTGAGCAAAAACTGTCTATGCCTATAGCAAAGCTTTTTAATTTCTGCCTTGCTAGCCCACTGGAATGACTGCATATGAACTCCACTAACAGCTACATAGCCACAGAAAGTCTTCTGGGCTTTCATTATGACAATGTATTTTTTCAGTCTTGCATTTACTTGCTGTTCACAAGAAAACTGCATTCTTTTTAAAAAATCTTCTTCCTTACACATCATAACACTCTTCTCTGACTGAGAGTGCATTTCTATGTCTGTTTTCTGTCTATACTGTTACATACTTTTTAAAAAATGTGGTTTACAAATAAAAAGTCTTTTCAATCTCTCATTCCGAAGGTTGCAAAAAATAAACCAGAGTAACCTTTATGGACACACCATGGTCTGTTCAGCAATGATGAAACATTTGACATTTCAGTCAAAGCCACTGTTTTTTTATTAATCTATAGTCAAAATAAGATAAATGCTAGAATACCAATCTGAATTCTAAAACACTGGATGAAAAAGCCATTGTCAGCATGACATTCCTGAATTCTTCGTACATTTGTAATAATTTATTAAATAAAGAACAAACAATGCATGGTTTATATCTTCTTTCTTCCTGTACTTGATGGTTATTTTTATTTTTGACAGCCTTACTGCGACAGGTTATTTTTGTCTTAATACTCTCACCTTGCTTTTCTTAAACTGGAAAAAAGAGAGCAAAGGAAAAATCTCAAACCAAACAAAACAACAGTTCCCAGACTTAAACAAAGAGTGAATATCAAAAGGACTTTTCCTTAATGTAAATATGACAATGAAAAAAAGAAGGCAAGTGAATCAAGAAAACTTCAAACATTCTAGAAAACACTATAAAATCCAAATTTTGTTTCTTGTGTTTCATTGATCATAGGTTAAGTTCAACATTTTTCTGTTGCACTAACCATTTTTGACTGGTAGTTATTAAATTTGAGACTCCTTTGCAGACCTACACCAAAGAAGGTTTTTCAGTTGTACTTTTTTCTCCTATACTAAAACATTCTTCAAATCCCTACACCAGATCTTTAGTTTACTCAGACAGTACTGTATTTAACAGAAATGCTGGCCAATAAGTACCTAGTTTTGTGTAAAAGTTAGTCCACTTTTGCTAAGCAGCCTAAGAAATTTCCACAGAACTTGGCAGGCCTTCCCTGGACTTTAAGCATTTATATTCTTGACAGCTTTCATTTATTCCTGTAATTTTTACTACTACTCATATAAACTTCTTCAGCTTATGAGTATGTGCTACCACTTTACCACAAGCTCCACTTTATTAATAGTTTATCCACTTCAAAATACAGGCCTGATTCCCCACCCTCAATCCTCCTTAATGACTACATACATGTGAAGAAGTCTCTTTACTAACATAAGAAGCATTCATTTATGTAGTTTTCAATTACCAATGTACACCTTTAAGTTACAGAGCAAAGTCAGGCATCACATGCTGCATTTTATCTAGAGTTTACCAAATACACTAAAAGACCATCCTGAGAAATTACATTGAAACTTTCTCAGTCACATCATAGATCGTGACAACATTTCTTCACCAGAATAGGCTTAACTGGATTTCAAGTTCAAGTGAAATGGCCAAACTTAGAAGGATTCTGTAAAGGCGTGAAAGATAATGGTTTGGAGTTTTGTTCGTTTGAGGAAAAGTCTACCTACAGCCTACTGAAACTTAGGCATTACTTGCATAGAGGAATGGTACAAGTTGCCATCGAAGCATCCAGTGGTAACAGTGAAAGCAGTTGGCAAGTATTTGATAGTTTACCTTAGGGGTTGAACGCTTTTTTCATCATCTGAGCTTATTTCCATTTCAAAAATCTCTTCCATCCCAGTAGAAGAGATCTGATCTTCCTTCCTGCTATCTTGTTTGTATTTCTTTCTTCTTCTTTTTTTCTTTTTCACAGAACCTGGGGTGAACACAGTCTCCGTTTCCAATGAGTGTGGGATTTCTGAGTTTGTACATGTCCTCTCATTTTCGCCTGACTTCAAATGATTGTCAGTGTTTTTAAAAAACTGGTCCTCAGTTGGTATTGGAGATGTTGCCAAGTATGCAGGAACTTTTTCCTAAGCAAAAAAAAAAATTATTCAATTCAACAACTTATTAAATCTATAGTTTCAGCATGAACTACCAGCCTTCTAGAACACATTATGTACAAATCAGGCACTCTTGTTACAAATTAAAATATACTAAACAAGTGCAATAGCGTCTTCAAAACACTGTACTGGGGACAAATGCAGTGGTTATCACTGTTGATTTCTGAACATCTTAAGACTGATTAGTTCCCATCAACAGCTGACACTACCTACTTCTATAAAAAACCTGCTTTCAGTTTTTATTTTAGTCATGATGTACGCTAAAAGAGAACCCAACCTTACTACCTCTCAAGTGTTATAAATCCCTACCACAACCCATTTTTTAGGGTCTTAATCCTTATTTTCTCCTTTCACTTTGAATTATACTCAACTCCTTTCAAAATGAGAACTTTCTCCAGTTGCTCACAGTAAACAAGTGGTACCCTAAACTAAAACATGGATCAAGCTTATTTCCTTGAAAGACTCCAATTCGTAACAGCAATGAGAAATTACACTGTTACTTCACTGAGACAATTTTTTTTCTCTCTGACTATTTCCATTAAAACCTTTAGAAACAATAGATTCAAAAGTGACCAAAAACAAAGCTCAAAGGCAAATATTGTGATTATATAAGTCCCACATTCTTAGGAAATCAGACTAAAAATTAACCACTATTTTTGTTTTTTTAGAGGCTCAATAACTTCCAGCTGCAAGAAGTTATGGAGAAATTAATTACTGCAGAATATAAAAACAATTCTCAAGTTAACTGGTGGAAGTTTCACAGATAAAATTGTGAAAAACTGTGTTAAAATACATAAGACAACCTAAAAATATACCGAAACTGACAGTCTTTGTTAGTACAGAGGTCAGTAACACAACCTATAAGAACTTAAGACAGCAATTATTATAAGGCACTTATAATTTGCGTAACTGCAATCAACAAGAATGAATATACTAAAACAAGGTAAAAAATTCAACAATTCTTTCAAATAATGCTCTAATAATACTAAAAAAATAATTAGTTACTTCATTATAATTGGTAGCCAAATTGCCCAAAACACCAAGCATCTTGGCAGCATATGAAAGTTATGTTAAGATTCAGACAAAAAAAAATCTAGCTTTCATAAAAGTCACAATATTGTCCACAACATATTATGCTTTTTAATACATTATTCTGTTAATACTGCATTGTAACCATCATGAAGCACAAAGCCCTTACATTTTCCTTCTCAGTTTCTTGTACAAAGAAAGCTTCTCCATTGTCACCAAGTTTCATATGAAGATCAACAGCATCACCATTAATTTCTATATCAATCTGTGAAACGAGACAATTTAATACAAATAATTCATCATAGGGGACAGCATCAATCGGCCCAGTTCACTCGGAGAGAAAACATTGTTCCATTGTAAAATCATCTTTCTCCTCCCTCTGCTTTTTCAAAGAAATCTGTTCTAATCAGGATCTTTATTTTGTTAACCTGCAAAACACAACATAATACATCTCTGTCCTAACAGAACCTAATACTAAATTGGAAAAAAGAAACCCAAACCAGCTGAAGGCTGAATCTTGTTCAACTAATTAGGAGAGCTAGGAACATAAACAATTGATTTAGTCTTTGTTTTCTGGAACAATGATCAACGACTGAGACTATTCATATTCGTAAGTTTAACGCCAAGCCTGAATTGGGGCCTAGTACAAACCTCAGTTCCGAATACCACAAGTTCAAGATGACAAACTGGAAGCCTTCTTAAGGCAAGCTTTGTATCAATAGGATAGGGATCTGTCACGATTATTTCTGCAACTCAGTTAATCTTGTTTCAGATTTTCCTGCTTATGAGTTTATGGGGATATGACACATGTCCATAACCCTTCTGCAACCATAATGCTTTCACCACAGGAAGAATGTTTTTATTCTCATAAAAAGCTACTTTAACTTAAATTACAACACACAAGAGGGAGAGATTATCCTTTTCCACATGTATGTCATAAAAGGAAAAAAAAAACCAAACAAACCAACCCAGAACAATTCTACTTCCTCCTCTGTGAAATCTTGGGCATCCAGTTAAGTTTTATTCTAAATTTTCCCAAACAATATACGTTCAATATTCAGATAAAATTACCTTACTTTTCAGTAAATCTGGTTATCTAATGGTACCTGTATAACTGCAGTTAAGCCTAGCTAATTATAAGATATTTAATGCATGTCATACAGAAACACAGTGCACTTGTTTTACTGTAGAAAATGGCAGTGGCATTACAGGTTATGTACAGTTCAAAAGGAGACTAAGTTAAATAATGTAATTGCTACGAGATACCCAATACATACATTACTAATGCACTAGTTTCCTGCTAGTAGAAAGGAAAAATTACACCCCAAGCCATATAACTAGTATTATGATACAAGTACTCATATTCAAGATGGAGAGTTAAATGGCATTAAGCATTTCTTTCCCAGCAAACCTGAAGTAAATAAATAGCCATGTAAACATTTTAAGACTGTTAAGTCTAATAGCTCATGAGCTGTCAAAGCTTCTCTTTCAGTATTTTTGTACAGTTCTTAAATTACTAGAGGAAGTTCTGTTTTACATTCCGAACTATCACTCTATATAGCACACATAAAAAACTGCTCTGTACTAAATCAGCCTGCTAACTGGGTGTGTGGGGGCTGGGGAAGGAACGAAAGGGGGGGGCGAGGAAGGGAATGCACTGCTATTCAAAACTTTGTTTTGGCCCACTTTATGAACTTACCACTTTTTCTTTAGAGCGCAATACACCAAGCTTCCCAAATCGCACATGAAAAGGAGAACACTGGTAAGTACCATCCTGTTGCCGGACCACAATGACATCAATACATCCTGAAAGGGTAGCCTGATTAATGCCTTTGTACAGCTCCTTCACAGTACCCAGGACTTGTCCTGCAAGTTGTCCTACGTAGTTCATAGTCTGAGACTAAGAGAGAAAAAGAAAAAAAAAAAAAAAAAAAAGTAGTAAACAAATATTTAAAACTTTAAGAGTTTTTTTAAAATATGTTTTTTTAAAACATCTAAACATAGTCATAGAATCATAAGGTTGGAAAAGACCCTAGAGATCACTAGCTCCAACTGAACTTGTCTACTACTAAATCATGTCCCCAAGCATCTCATCTAACCGCCTTTTAAACACCTCCGGGGATGGTGACTCAACTACCTCCCAGGGCACGTTGTTCCAGTGCTTGACAACCCTTTCTGTGAAGAGAGATGTGCACTGTTATTTACCAATTACTCTGATTACTGTAACAAGCTTTACGCAGACATCTTCAAGAGTCAAAAGAATTTTGAGCCAAATCTTATATTACTAACAGTCTCCAGAGTTACAAAACCTATTCTTCATAGCTTATTAATTTTCAAGTGTATAAATAATCTTACATTCAAGTAAATTTTGAAGCATGACATTTTTACACTCCAAAGCCTAGATTCAAGTAATGCTCAATTACTCAGATAAGCTAAAGACAAATTCATTCTCTCAAAACTGCTTGTTTATTTAATACAATTGATCCTCTATTGAAAATGGAGGTAACTACATAAGCATACAAAACTATGTTAAAGTCAGGAGAAGTTATGCAGAGTGTACTACACGTAACTTCTTTTACAGCTCTACGTTTTAAAAATATCTGAGACACCTTAAAGAAATTATCAGCTGTAGTTTTAACGGGAGACAGGGGAGCCTGAGTTCAGTGTAGAGGAAAATAAATATGGAAGAAATCCAGTTTTCTTCCTATAAAAGGAAAGCACACCAGTGAATTTATTTGCCCTAAAACAAGTACTAAAATCTCTTGCAACATATAAATCATGAGCTTGTCATAACCTTTCTTGAACAGCATTGCCTCTGCCCTCAGTAGGTAAAACTAAGGCAAGCAAGACTTCCACCTGTGGCAGCTGATGACAGACGTTTCAAGTTACTAAGACTCTCCCATTAACTTCTGCCTAAATAAAACTACAAATATCATCCATACAGTTATGATTAATTCTCTGAACAGTTTAATGAAACTCATAGCTATACTTAAAACAGCTGCTGAAGTAAAAATCTACTTCAATATGACCTTGTCCTGAACACATTCGTCTACGAGAAGCAGACGACTACCATCTATCCATCAGTTTCCACAGAAACTACAGCCAAAGAACAAACACTGAATTCCAAGTACTACAGTTTCACATGTGAAACGCAAGACTTATCCAAGCTTGCACACTCTACACTATATTATTTCAGGTATAAAGACCTACCCACTACTTTCCATAGGTTTCACAAAGTTTCAGTAAAGAGAAAACAAATATTTTACATGGTTTTGTGGTTATTCATACTCCTTAAACCAGAAATTAGAAAGAGAACAATATGTAGTTTAGTTGAAGGAATCTTATTAGATGAGACTGTGCATCTGTTAAGAACAGAATACAAGGAAAGGAAGATGCACACAGTAAGATCATGTTATAGTCAAACTGGAAAGAATGAAAAAAGAAATACAAAGATAAACAACGATATATACAATCACTTATCAAATATTCTGTCTAATCCATTAAAAACACTATCAAGGACTTCCAGACAAAGAATACAGTGTGAACTATGACTACTAATAAGAAATAAAGCCCAAAGATTTCCCAGAACATGTATGATTTAACTGAAAGGTGAGGGGAAACTAAGAAGACATTCTAATGGAAACTAAAGTGCAACCCTTCCTCATTCTGTCCTCTTCTGCTTCCCAGCTGAAAGACTGCTACAAGCTCATTTCAAATATATCCAAGCAATTGCTTCCCTCTGAAGTGTAATATTTGGGAGAATAAAGGGCCACTGCAAACAAACAAACCACACAGCATTGAATTTGTGGAGTTTAAATTGTAAAAACTCTATTTTGGGATAATATAGAAGCACAGAATTATAGAATCATCAGGTTGGAAAAGACCTCTTGGATCATCAAGTCCAACCATTCCTATCTGCCATTATACCATGTTCCTGAGCACCTCGTCTACCCATCTTTTAAATAACTTCAGGGATATTGCTAAGAAAAAAAGTCTACAGTGTATTTCTTTGTCTTTCTTGATGTATTTTTATCAGCCTCTGAACAAGGCTTAAGATTTTTCTTAATCCCTTTAAACAAAAGTCTTCCTCTTGATACTGCTTTCATTATGTAGGTAATTAATCAATTATTTCCTCTATTGGGCCTTCAAAATCTTCCTTACAGTAACACGGGGTACCAATATAATTGACGATACATAGGAAATCCAGAACTACCTTCAGAGACTGAAAGCAGCCACAGAAGTATTTTTTGCCATCTCAAGTCTAACATAACTACCCAACCACATTCAAATTTTTGAAAATAAATAAATAAAAAGCCCTTCCTTTCCAGGAGACTTAAAAAGGAAGAAAGAGCTTTTCCAATTCAGATTTAAAACTGTTTTGAAATGATTCACAGAATTACTATGCTAGGCAACAGAATTACTATGCTAGAATTTTCTCCACAGCTTTTTTTCAATATTGTTGAAGACAAAAAGAACAGACTGTCATGGAGTGATTAATGAGATAAGCAAAATGGACACCCTATCAATATAAGTGATTAATAAAATTCTGTTTCATCTCTAAGTAGTTTCACACACAACTATAAAATCGACTGCTTGCTAATGAAATAATAGCTCACACCTGCTAAAAAGGAGAGGTGTCGCTTCAACCTTCCCTCATTTGGCACCCTTAATGAGCTGATTCTAGCACACTAACACAGCTGGCAGAAATCTAGCCATTTATATGTTGTTCTTGTTTGTTTCAGTGGGTTAGTAAACTAGATTAGCTCACAAAGAAGAACATGACCAACACCAGGGAGTCATGAGGAACACAGCAGCACTTCAGAAGTAGAAAAACAAAATGCTGGGAGAGGGAACTGAACATCTTGGTTTTGACAAGCAAAATATTTCTTGCATCTCATGGAATTGTAACTTGACAGAAAGGTAGCATCTCAGCTTTACTGTTTAACCAATTAGTTTTTCCCTATGATGACAGTCATCTTTATTCTCAATCTTAGAAAAAAATCTCTAATACATAGTCATTATCATTCATGGCTATACCTTTGTCACTTCCAAGAGGAGTCTGTGGTACTGGCTCACAAAGAAAACTTGATTTCATGTCACCAAGGAGACTGAATTTGTTAGAAGTGTTTGGCACAATCAGGAAAAGAAGTCCTAAATAGACTGTTCATTTCATTTATTTAATTTCAGTGAATAGGACTTAAGAAGCGGACATCAGCAAGGAATACTCCTATCATTTAAATAGCAACTTTAAGTAAGATGTCAGGAATTTCACATGAACCGCTAAGGTTTAAGTTCAGTTGATAGATAACCTAGTTGTCCTCACATACATGCCAACTGACCTTGTCAAACCACAGAAAACCACCAAAAAATCCCAAGACCTCAGCATTCATCTATTTTATATACATTCTTGCTTTCCTGTAGTGAAACTTCTCTTTTATAGATTTCAGTTATATTTCTGTAGCTCATCGCACAGCCACGTTTATGATCAAAATGTTAAGTTTTTGGTGTTGTTCTTTTGGTTTTATTCTGTACTGCTGGAAAAGTTGTGGTGAGCTGTAGTGTATTTGAGTATAGAAAGGAACAATGTAAAACAGTACTGTGTTAGTTCTTGTAAATGCAATAGAAATAGCCTGACCACAGAATAAACAGTAAGACAAAGTGTTTCCTCAATAATATTCTATTTCATGTTTAGGAAACATTGGTGAAATATATCTGTCCTGAAAGAAGAGTAGAGTGGAGAGCAGTATCCTTCATAACCTGCTGTAAAAATCTAAAAACCATGCCAATTCCCAGTTCTGCAATCAAAATCAAAAGTCTGACGGACAAGACAAGCTAAGAAAGGGCAATGCAGCGCTATTTCACAATATTGTTAAGATTTTAAGTTTTGGTTTGATATCCGAGTATATACATTACCTGATGCATTCAAATTCCAAAATTCTACATAAAGGCTAAACTTAATGTAGCTCACTACTATTTCTTCTAAGATAGCAAATTAAAAGGCTATTAATGCCTCAAGTCTCACTGCAGAAAACCACTTTTTGTGACCTTTGAGGCTCCAGAGACTCTATTTTGAATGTATATGCAATGCTACCTAGTTTGCAAGAAATCTTATAGCTGAACATATTAATACTGCTAAGCCAAGTGCAATTTTTAATTGGAATGGAGGGTAAAGATCCTTCTATCCTGTATCTTAAAAAAGGGGGGGTTTTGTGGCAAGAAGCCATTATACCCCAAAAGGCAGACTGAAACTGCCTCCCTCTTCCTTTTCTTTTCTTTTTTTTTTTTTTAGAGAGAAAGCATGAAAGTAAATACAACAGAAGAGAAGAAAATATCTGCTTTGGAAGTTCAAGGACAAAAAATGAAGTTCTGTGCCTCCATCTATAAAATACTCAAATCAGTTAAACTAAAATTAACCCAGCATGTGTTGGTTGACTTCCTCACATTACAATGATGAGGAGCAGAATGGCTCTCAAATGAAGATTAAACAGTACTATAGCTCAGATTAACTATCTAACATACTCATGATTGACAGCCAACTTTTCAAAACTCATCACCAGGAAATGCTTACATTAGCAAAAATTCAGTGGGAAGTTTTGCAGATAGGTATTATATCTATGTAACATTAACAAAAACGTTACTTTGGCTGCTACAAAACCAAGAACTTTTCTTGAACCAGTTTTTATGTTACTCAGCAATATCCACGTGCAAGATAAAACCAAAAGGCTGTCCACAAACCTGTGTTTTCTGTGCATTTAGAGTACTGCTCTAGTAACGGCAAACTGTGGGTTTTGTGTTCTCAAGGCCAAATCTTCTACACAGGTGCACCCATATGAACACAAACACTACAAACGCCCAGTTCAAAAAGAAGAGGGCAAGTTAGTTAAAGGCAAGTTATCAGATTGCTCTAGAAAGAGACAGCTTTAACAGGCATGAACCTCAACTATCATTGCAGAAACAAATTACTTAACTGTAGATCTCAGCTTATAAGACAGAAGATATTTATAAATCTCATCTATTTTGAGATACATTTAGAGGATTAAAAGATAGTGTAATGCTACATGATGTAAACAGTGAAGAAGTTGCACTGGTTTCAAGAGATTAGGTAGAAAAATAAAATAAAGAACATGCATAGTAATAGCTTCCCTTCATTTACCTCACCATGCCTGTATTTATCAGGCAGGAGTTTGTTTAACCAGAGAAAATCTTTATGATGTGTTTTACTAGTTTCTACTTTGTACCCTGAAGAGATAGGGGAGTAGAAAAATGACCATGTGAAACAGGACCACTGTAGTATCAGGTCTACTCAGCAAAAACACGCAAACAAACCCATCTTTGCTTCCAAGTAAAGATTTTAATTGGGGTTTAGTCTTCTACCTAATATTAAGGATACACAATCAATTTTTATATATTTTACCTAGGCTAATAGGAAATACATATCCATAATTAGTAATAAATCCGTCAAACTCACCAAGATTCCAGAAGGAACCTTTGCATGGACAGCAACATTTCCATTGAAGTTATCTTCAAAACCATTCTCTTCTGAGAAATGCATCTCAGAAAACAGGAAACTAACTTTGCACAGTCCAGGTAAATGCAAAGCTTACAGACATAGCAGAATGCTGCATCAGCATTTCTTCTCTTTCCACAGAACCAAAATTATGTAAATCTTCTGGTCTCTTAGCGAAAACTGTGTGGTATACGTTCCCACACAATATTGTCATTAAAAAGGAAGTGCTTCTTTAAGAAAGCTCACACAAACTTCCAAACCAATTGGCTTTGCTTGAAATGTCACAGCCCCCTTGCGCTCTTCGAGATAAGTAATAACATGGGCAGACTTTGACATATGTTTGCACTGATAGGTAATGATCTTGTTCTACATCAGGTCACGTGACTGCAGCTGACGCTCCCATGAAGAGAATCAGGGATTGAGTTAATGATTCTTAAGCAGAGTCTACATTAGCTCACTTGGAGACTTTTCACCCACTGTTGCAACTCTACCACCTGTAGCAGCATTCAAAGTCCTAACTCGACCAGCTGCACAAAGAATTCAAGAACACCTGCTGCCACTCCACGTGCCTGCTCCCTCCACTGATGCTTCAGCTTGCCACATCTCGAAGGGCAAATCTGATGACATTTCAGGGTCTGCTATTTGTGGTCTATTTCTCCCACTCTTTGAAACTGTTTTGTAAGGGTAAAACAACAACTGTCCTGGTGTCAAGTTTATACTAAGCCACAGAAAACAAAACATACCAAAATAAATATTGTTTCCCTAAAGAATCTTTCCTACTTTCTTTAAACTGAATTGTTAAAGCAGTATAATTTGGGTGTCTGGACAATGCATATAAGCTAATTGTACAGCTAGTTCCATGACTGATAAGAATTAATTTTTGATCTGAGGAATTTTGAAATGTCATTACTTATCTAAATAGTATCATGGCTAGGTGAAACAGCTGAGGAACTGTAGTAGTGAATCTCATCATTGGATGCAGTCAAATGTCTTGTAGGTTTCCAAATAATTAAACTACACACAAGGCCAAAACTAAATCAGTCTTGATGAACTCCTAAACAGTGTAGGGACTGCTGTATCTGCAGTAAGGTTACATTAAGCTGCTACCATCCCTGTGCACTTTTCTATGCACTGAATGAGGTCACATTTCATATGGCTCTTCACAGGAAAAATTACTGGTTTTGTCAGTAGATACGACAAGTGTTTTTGTAGGATATTAAGAATTACTAGATACAATAAATTTTCCTCTGCTTGTTACTCCTTTATCATGCGCGTTCCACTGAAATACAGTAAACACCACATAGTTATGAGCAGCATATAAGAAACTTTTGTAAGACAGTGGTTCTTGTGAAAGACTTTTGTCTCAGCTTTAGCTATTTTTATTGTGTACAATTTTCTGTACTATCTACTCTATTTCAATATTGTTCAGTATTTCAGACTGACATTATTTTCTCCAAAGCTTCTGGAAGTGTTTTAGAACATGGCCCTTTCTAGAAAACAGCTAAAACTGAAGTCACTACACAGGCGGTAAGGTAAGGTTTATCCCAGTAATCAGCTTTGCACATTTAGTAAGCCTTCTTGTCTTTTATTTCTCAGTATTAGTAAGGTAGATAAAATATAATTCCCTCTCAATAAGTATGTTATTTACTTCAACTTACCTGGTAAAATTAGCTTTAGTTTTGAAAAGTGAATACCCCAGACTGGTAAGTGTTAGGAGCAATGTTTTTCATGCAACTTTAATCCAGCTCTTTGGTGTGGATAGATTTTACTGTGGTTTAGCCTCAGAAAGCACATAGAAGTTTCTCCACTAGCCTCATGCAAGTTAATAATACTGACAAAGATCAGTCATTGTCATATGTTTTGTTCCGTTTTTTTTCCCCCTGCTCTTTGTGGTTCTACACATTTTCCCACTGCTCATTAGTCAAAATCCCTGATGGGAAGTACAGTTCCATTTTTAATGGTATTTTTCTATAGTTAGCATTCGATCACAGCAGTTTAGTTTTACAGCATCCCAGAGACGCAATACTGCAATGGGAAACTCAGGCCAGAAGATTAGGAATTAAAAATGCAGTGGGTTTTAGCACAGTTAAAATCTGGACTTTGCAAAGGTTCACTCCATTATTTTAACCTCTTTGCATATTCAAAACATTGCTTCCATAGGGTGCATCTGTAGCTGCTAATTACATTTACATATCCCAGATAGTCATTAAAAAAAAAAATAGCGCGATTGTCTGTTAAAATCGCATTTAAGTGATTTGATTGTACTAAAGAGAAAGTGCAGAACAAGTATTGCCACAACACAGCCATAGGATGTCTCCCCATCTTTCATCAGTACACATCATTCTGAGTTCTGGAAAGAAGGGCACAGAAACATAAACACGAGCTTCTATCAGTACACAATCAGAATTCACTCAGAGATCAGGATCAAATTGCTAAAATGAATTAATGAGACAAATCCTTCTCTAATCAGCATATCCTAATAGATACAGCAAGTATGGACCAACTTTTCCTCACATCCAATACGCCTCCTTCATTGTTTCCAGTTTCCACAGTTCTCAGTCTCATACCCCATCCTGACATTGCAAAGGCGGTCTTTTCACCTCACACCTCAACTCAGATTCCTAAGTTCCACTTCTCCCTTATTTTCATGCATTTTTTACACTTGATCTATCAGATATAACAAAGTGGAAGAGTTCCCATTTCTCCTATAGAGACTGCAAAAATCAAACTGTGATTGAAAACACTTTCCTGTGCTCAGTTTTTTGATCCCAGTCCTGGTCTGAAGCATTTGCTTACTGAAACTGAAAACAAAGCTCTGTTCATTACAGCTTGTGATAAAATACATTCAATACATCATCTTTGTTACTTTCAACTGCAAAAGACTATCCATTCTCAATATGGACTTTTAAACTTAATTCAAAGGCTAATAACTGCCGAATTAAAATAAATTTACACATGAATAACAGAAAACATACTGAATAAAGACCATCTGCCTCAGATGCCTTCTGAAAGAGATTATTTTTTGAAAAAAGCTAGTTTTTCCTCTAGTAGAGTGGAAACACACCACTAAGTTCAATGTACTAAAAATAAATATACGTACTAAAATTTTCTGTATAAAGGCTGAAGGTTGCTAATACATAACTTGGAATGATGTTTACCATTTTAGCAAAGTTACGTGCAACTATAAATCAAGTTCTGCTAAAAATGCTGAAAAAGACTAAAGAGCAGTGTTACCTACTTTCACGCGCAATTCTCAGCCATTTAAAAAATAAAAACAGTCCACCCCCATCACAAGTAACAATCACATGGTACAAGAATCCAAACAGTTAATAGACCTTGGAGAAACAAACGTGATTCAAAAGCAATGCATTGCCCACTAAGCTGATGGTTAAAAATGAAGAAAAATCAAACATCTAGGTTTTTTTATCTATGATGCAAGACGATAAATTCAATTTCTTCAAGGTCTCCTGTGAGGTAGAGTCAAGAGTCATCCACATTAGAATAATTTTCAGTGCAGCTTACATTTTTTTTTATCTCTAAGAAAAACAAAGATAGCAAGAAAAGAAATCAGCAGTTTACTTGGACTTGGCCCTTTTGTAATATGTCAACAGTTATATATGTATGATCTCTATGAATCATCCATTTCTGATATTATAGCATCTTTCCTCCTATTAATTTTCTTTTTTTTTTTTTAAAGTTACATTTTTTTCTGTTTACTGGAACTTCGGTTAGATGCTTAAGGGTCTATGAAGTGAGTTTTACTGTTAAAAACGATCGGTTCAATCAAAAGCTTAGGTGACATGCACACAAAAAGTTCTTATGTACATGAAGACCTTAACTTCTTACAAGGAACTGAAAAAAAAATAACCAGCTAATCCAAGAGCACAATCCTTTGGACTCTGCATGGGCACATCCCACATAAGTGCCTGCCACACTTCACATGTATTTCCAGCAGCAGAGACTCTTCTACAGGCACATCATCCATGGCTGAAATTATTTCTACACACACACCACAGAAACCAAGGTTTCTGAATAGAAATCACATCCATCTCATTTTTACATGAGATGAAGAAAGCAGATGAAGATTTTCTTGCATGTTTCTAGAAAGCACTATTTTTTTCCCTAATGAGCAAGCCCTTTATCCTTCTATTTTTTCCATTTAAGAAAAGCTGCATTCCAGGCACTGATCTGCCTCAGATGTATTTAGATTTTCTTGCAGCCTTCCACGATTTAAGAGTCAAAGCAGAAGAACACAGTCATGTCTTTAATGCATCTTGATCTATTAGCAGTGAATAATTTGAATAATAATTTAGAGTAAGATCTTAGACTAGTACATATCCTCAGGCTGACAAGAAGGATCAGAAATATATTTATTCTGTGAAATGCACATATGAAATAGACAAATAGTTCTAAATATAGTGAATATAAACAATAAACCTTTTTTCACTTGGTAGACTCTCCATATTGTTGGGCAAATGAACATGTACTGAAAATAGAACAACATCCATAAATTTAATTTGCATAAATATTTTGCTATTTTACTAGAAAAAAAACTCAAACCAGTACAAGTACTAGTCTTACAGAATTTCCATAGTTATTCATAGCATGAGATATTGGGAGGGGGTAAATTAGATATAGCTGAGCAAAGTAGAATCATAGAATCATCATGTTGGAAAAGACCCATCGGATCATCGAGTCCAACTATTCCTATCAAAATACTAAACCATGCCCCTCAGCGCCTCGTCCACCCATCCCTTAAACCCCTCCAGGGAAGGTGATTCAACCACCTCCCTGGGCAGCCTCTAAGTAGCATACACTTCCTTATTCACCATATACAATCTACTTGCATTACTGAGTTTTAATAAGCACAGAGATCACATCTGTGTGAGGGATTTATCTGTTCACCCCTTGCACACAACAGCATGTCTGCTTTGTCTATACGAGACATGACAAACCTGCAACACAGCCTCCTTCTTTGCATTAATATGCACACATTTAGGGAAAGAATAGCTTTAAGTCACCACTAAATTCTGGGGGCGGGTGGGGGGTTTATCACAGTATTTCAGTTCACATCACAAACTAAATTCTATTGTTAGCCAAGAGAGAGATAAATACTTCTTTTTATGACAATCTCATCCGCATTTCATTATTGGAAGCACCTCCTTGAAAGAATTTTGAAAAGAATCATTTACATGTTTCCTTTAAAATGCCTTTCATAGCCATCAATTCAGAGGAAGCACATTTCCTGAGAAGACAGTTACACAGAATAAAGACAAGTAAACCTAAAGACCTTGCCTGTGGTCTAAGATTGGCTTAGCATACGCTGGCTTCAGCCACACAGACCTACACAAAAAATGTCACTTGGTTCACCAGAGACTTTTCTATTATTCACATATTTAAACTTCTGGTATTGAACTTAATCACTGGTTCAGACTGGTTCCTCAATTGAAAGCCTGAACTGTTCACTCAGTACAGACAGCAGCAATGAGCAAGTTTTGGAAAAGAGTGACTTAAGCGGTTAATGCACATTGTCAAATTACATTACTGTAAAATTGAAACAAACTGTTAATAAAATACTTAACTAGGAAGTGGAAGCTTGTACCCTGTACTTGGAAATTCCCTTGAAATAAAAACACAAGAAAACAAAATTCTATCGATTTTTTTTTAAATCCCTGTTTTTTTAAGCTCTATCCTTAAACACAATCTTGGCGTGACAGTTTCATATTAAATCAGCTTGCCTGCAAAAACTGAAATGTAAGCATTTGTTACTACATACTAGAGCATCTGTAACAACCAAGATGAGATGGCAGCTAGGTGAAATAAAAAAAAATCCTTTATAAGCAAAACATTCTTTGAAACAGTAGCAACGTTTTTACTACACTTAAAGAGGATAATTTTATTTATAATTTTAAAAACTATCTGCCTACCTATATAACAGAGATATTTACAAAGATGACATCTTTATATTACTACAGAATCTTAAAACCCAACTCCAGTGAAATCAAAGATTCATAAAGAGAGTACTGATCAACATTGCCAGATGCTAAAATCACTAAGATACAGTACACAACTCTGTTGTGTTCTCAGAATTTGCCCAATATGGGAAGAAGACATCTAAAGCATCTAAAGCTTTAGACCTAAATTCACAAATATATCGACTGTTTTCTATCAGCCTGAGAGCTTTTTTTACTGCGGATATGTGTAACATGCAGAACTGAATCTCACACCAGAAGGTGTCTTTTCATCTCTTTACAAACAATTATGTATAATGTATTTGCAATTCATGACTTAAACAATGATTAAAAGTTACTTTATACAGAAGCCAAAGCTATTTCACAAAACCAATAAAAAAACAAAGAACCAAACAAAACACAACAAAAAAAACATATCACAAATGAAAAACAGAAAACCCAGCACCCCTGAAAGTAGCTTACTAATTCAGCACAGATATTGTATGATCATACACAGGCCTTGGAGAACTGCTTTCCTATAAGCTATGATCTCGCATTTTACACATAGAAAACCGGAAAAGAATAAAATTCCTGAACTGGAGTATTAACCATATGATTGAACACCTTCAAGGAAGAGAGTAATGCAAGCAACTTAACCTCTAGCTTTGACAGAGGTTCCCAGTATGGCTTTGGACAAGATCCTTTCAGCTTCTCTGACCTAGACTGCAAGTTCTTTTGGGGCAGAGTCGAAGTCTTAGAGCACATAACACAAGAAGGGCTATTCTAGACCTTAACTTGCATAAGCAATAAATGCAGGTTATATTTCCCCATAATTGATCATGACTCTGCAATACTGTAAAGAAATGTTCTTGGAAGTAGGAAAGAGGACAAAAAGTTCTCTGTACTGCAGAACTGGAACATTTTACATGCATGTCATCCAAGCAAACAATAGCAAAGAACTAAAGTTAATTTTGTAACAAACCAAAATGTTGAGTACTAAGACAAGTTCAAACACCACTCTTTTAACACAACATTAGAATACTGAAACATTTTAATGTGCTTAACCGAAAAGTTATGCTACAAACTGAAAAATTAATACCAGAATTCCTTACAAGTACCTTCCAGCACTATCTAGTTATTCCTCAAGAAAAGGGTTCTTCCTTGATTTTAGTAGGAGATGGCAGAATCATTTACTTTAGTGGGATGCAAAGAAGCTATAGCAGAGTCTAAGAGAGAAGGCACAACTGATGGTCCTGCCTAGAACTAGTTGCCTAGCACGCATACAAACAATAGTTACCTGTCTCTTAAGTGACTGACATGCCCACACTTTCAATAGTACAAAGTGAAGGCATTTTGTGCCTTATGACTTTTCATTCTGAGTAATATATAGCTGTCCATTCTTAAAATGTGAAGAACACTATACATTTTTCCTCTTTCAATATTATTTGCAAACATTAAGAGCTCAGTATTCAAAATTGTCCTGAGAAATACGATCATGAGGTATAAAAACCAAACAAAATCCCCAAATAACCGAGTTCTGTAGGATACTGTCTTCTACTCTGACATGGTTATTCTGTGATTATCCTAAATAATATCATTTATCATTATGAGATATGGCTGAAAAATTCTTTCGTGTAACAACAATGAAATTTTCTGTGGGGAAAAATAATCAGACATACGAAGTGCAGACAATACACAGATACACCGACTACATCATTTTGCTGGGTGGAAATGCAGACATTAACACAGCATATTCTTTTGCTCTACTAAAAATCAGTGATGTCTGGTACACGTACTCAGTAACCACTTAACAAGAGGAAAAATGCAGTTCACAAATTAAGTTAGACGTGAACTTGGCCAAAACTCAAGTACATACACACACGCAAAAAAAAAAATGCAGACTGTACTTCCAGCGATTAACACTTCACAGTTCCTACAGCAGCCGAGATAAAAAGAAAACACAAAGGAGGAGCGCCCCGCAGGCACGCGAGTCAACAGCCCGAGTTTAAGAGACGCACACCCGTGAAACGGAAAGAGCACGGGCAGCAAGGCACGTATCGCGATTTTAAGAGTCGCACCGCCAAGCCTGGGCAGAAAACGCGCAGTTTGAAACCGCTACGCCGCCCTCACTTCAGCCCAAGCCTGGAAGGCAGCTCCAGGGATCGCCCGGTGCCGGCAGGCAGAGGCGCAGCCAGCCCACCCCCATCTACCCAGGGCACCTGGCAGCCAGGGGACGGGGAAGGGATGCTTCCCTTTCCCCCTGTACCGGGCAGAGACGCAGCCCTCTGCCTTGATCCATCCAGGATATCTGGCAGCCAGGGGACAGGGAAGGGATGTTTCCCACCCTGCCTGCACATGGCGGGCTGAGGTACAGCCCGTCGCCCCCAATCTATCCAGGTCAACTGGGAGCAACGGGATGGGGAAAGGGATGTTTCCCCTCCCCCCGCCACAACACAGGGCACATAGAGGAGCAGCCCCCTGCCCCTGATCCATCCAGTACACCTGGCAGCCAAAGGACAGGGAAGGGGTGTTTCCCCTTCCCCCCCATCCCCCAAAGAACAGAGATGCAGCCCCCTGTCCTGATCCATCTAGGACACCTTGGCAGCCAGGAGACAGGGAAAGGATGTTTCCCCTTCCCCCTCGGCACCGGGCAGGCAGAGGTGCAGCCCCTCGCCCCCAATCTATCCAGGTCAACTGGCAGCAAGGAGACGGGGAAGGGATGTTTCCCCTTTCTCCCACAGAGGGCAGGCAGAGGGGCAGCCCCTGCCCGGATTCATCCCAGTCCCCCAGCCACCAGGGTCCGGGCCGGGCGACTCCCCCCCGGCACACCAGCGCCGACTCGGGGGTGGCGGCAGCGCCCCACTCCCCCTCCTCCTCCTCCTTCCCCTTTCTCGCATTTCTCGCTTACCTCGACCGGGCCCCGTCAGGGCCGGCGTCGGCGGAGGAGGAACGGTACGGCCGGACGGAGGATGAATGGCGGGGAGCAGCCGCGCTCGGCTCGGACACGAACTGCGCCAGCCCGGCGGCGGCCGTTGGTGCAGCGCGCGCGCCGGCGCCGGGCCGGGGGGGGGGGGGGGGGGCACTGGGGGCTGAGGCCGGGGGGGCGGGGAGCGAGCGAGCGCGCGCCAGCTCAGCGGCGCGACCCCGCCCGGCTCCTTGGTCACGTGACGCCTCGGCGGGGCGGGGCGCGTAGAGCCCGGCGGGCTGTGAGGGGCGTGGGGGCGGCAGCGGGGAAGGGGCGCGGAGGGGTGGGCGCAGGCGACCGAGAGGTGGGATGGGCAGGGGCCCAGGGAGGCGGGAGGTGACAGCGAAGGGGGCACAGAGAGGCGCGGGAAGCGCGGGGCCATCGCGGCTTGGGTGACGCGTCGCGGCTACCTACCGCGGGGAGCTGGTCCCCGCCCGTTTCCCGGGTGGATCAGCAGGAAAAGGCGCTCTCTGTAGCTGTTTCTAGCCGCAGTCTGAGCTCTGTCTTGGAATTAACACCTGGTGATGGGGATGTTCCACAGGAAACTCCCTCCGCGCTCGGGGTGTTTGCCCCTTTACACATTTGCCATCGCATCCTTCCTTTGAAAGTGGCCAGTAAGCCCAGAGGAGGCTGGAAAACAGTTTATCTTAGTCGTCTTTTTTTTTTCCACATTAAATTGTAGAATTGCAAAATCAAAACATGTCCAGCAGGCCGGGTACGTATTTCAGGTCAGCAGCTTTGTTGCCCGTGGCTTTTGTGATTCACCCCACTGCTCGCTGAAGTTGCTTTGATTCCGTGTTGTTATTTACTTGAGTCACACTGTTGCCCAGAGGCAACAGAAGATACTGGGAAGTAATATGTACTAAAACAGAGTCATATTCTCGCCTCAAAGAACTTGCAGTATAAAAAAACGGAAAAGGAAAAAAAAAGTAGCACAACTGGAAATAGTTTAGGTTTCACAGTTCAATGCTTTACCACTATCTGTGTTAATTTTACTGTGCTTATCCACGTTTACTTTCTCATGTGCCAACCTGTTGACGAGTTCTCACATGAGGCTAGTGTGAGAATTAATTGATAAATTTTGCTGCAGCTGGTTTGTATGTTTAATTATCTCATCATATAAATCTGTCTTGTAAGATGTGTCTGGTTTAGGTCAGGAGATAACCTGTCTTATGTCTGCGAGAGTTTATTGATGTGCTTTGTTGTCTTGTAAGATATAGCTGGTTTTGGTCAGGAGGTAACCTGAAGGAAGTCTCCAGACATGGTTGGATAATCTAAGCAAACAAACAAAAAAAGAACACTCTTTGAGAATTTACACAGTTCTTTGTCTAAAACTAGTCTATATACCCAGTGCTTTTGTAAGATGGGATGCCTTTTTTTAGGTCATCCGATTAGTGCTGAATTGTATAATAAAATATTATTGTCTTTGCTTTGAAGACTTTGTCCTTTTCAATACTTTACAAGTAAATAAGTGTTTCTTACACTATCTAGGTGTTTCTTTCTAACAACACTTCGTGTTAAAGCCATTTTGGGCTCTCACATAGGTTTTATATGATTGTCACGTAAGGCTAGTTAACAGAATATTCAGTGCAACTGGCAACAAGACATGCTAGCATGCAAAGCAGTGAATAGACAGTTTACTGTGATAATCCATGTGCCTCTAAAAAGATGCTTCACCATCTTTTGTACCAGTCGTACAAAGAGATAAGATCTGTTTATTCATCTGTACCTCCTGGGACAAGCTGCCTAAAAGATTATGGTCAGTGAGTTTGCTTATTTGCAAATAACATTTTTAAATCCCTTTGAGCATGGAACTAAAAAAAATCCCTGCACAACATGCAGGCTGTTTTTTTAAAAAGAAAGCAGTTTGTGGAAGAAGACACAAACACAGAATTACATGGGTAGCACGACTGTATTGTACATATGTAAAAAGAAAGAAAAGTCAGATTTCATGCCAGCCCATTCTGATGATGTTATTGTCATGTCAGAAATTCTGAATCAATTTTGGAACGCTTTCCAGGACTCGGGATCACAGATGCAGCAGAGACTAATACAGCAGTTTTCCACCCTTCACTACAACCATGTTTCAGCTGCAGTAATTTTCAGAAGAGGCCTCCTATTTGAATATAATGTCATAATAATTACCTAGCCTTGGTAGCACAACATCTGTCACAAGCATGCAGTGTGGACTTTGGCTAATAGATCATTTCCCTGTGCTGTAATGAGTTCCTTACTTCGCATCTTAGTTGCTTAGTTTGTAAGGGAAACACATCAGCGGTTGCTCGGACAGAATATTTTTCTTTGCATTCCTGTGATCTTATCTTTGCTGATCATAGTAACAAGTGTTTTTTTTTTAGTTGAGGGGATTC
Organism: Clamator glandarius; assembly: GCA_033459285.1. NCBI lineage: Eukaryota > Metazoa > Chordata > Aves > Cuculiformes > Cuculidae > Clamator > Clamator glandarius. Next base: position 396,262 of record JAUNZM010000070.1, read on the forward strand.
TTCTTTCCAACACCAAACAGCTCTCTTCACAGGGAGATAAGGCGTGGGGGCTAGATCTATCATTATGTCCTCAAATATCAATTTTAAGCTAGATCCTATTATAAAATAAACCCTAACCCAAAAGGGGCTAGCTTCTTTGGTGGCAGAAAAATTTGGTTTGAAGGCGGGTAACAAATTGAAAAGTCTTATCTTTATATTTCAGACCTGCAATAGATGCTTCTGGTTAAGAAGTATTTGAAAACACAATGTTTCCCCTTTAGGTAGTCTCTTCCATCCCAAAATTATCATCTCCAGACAATCAGAAGGCTATAGGAACACAGCCCTCTGTATTTTCCTTTTGCATTCTCTACTTTTTTATGCTTAAACACAGAAGATTACAGACAAGCTGTGAAAATGGTCTGCATTTTCCACATCGGTGTCAAGTGAGAGTTGTTTTCATTCTCATCATGTGGAGTTACACACTGTAGTGGTGTAGATAGGATCTCTGTACATCTATGCATGATTTGTGGTCCTTACTGTGCCATAACTCACTAGTAGTTAAACGAGGGCCTCCAGGCCACAGAAAACCTGCCACCTCATTTATGTTTATTTTACCTTTTCACCACAAATATCACTATTATTTTCCCCATCAGGGACAGGGGGGTGCATGATGAGAGCAACTGCTTTAATTTGTTTGTTTGGTGGAGAGGAAATAATCTGAAAGCATGTCACCTAATGCCATACATCTATCAGTGGCTCTCCAGCTTTTCCATTGTTAGGCCATGTCTAACATCAATAGTGTATGAGAGAGGTAGCCTGCTTAGGGCTAGGCAAAAAAGAATGAACGGTCTCCAGCAGCTTAGGATACAGTGTCAGGGGTAAATCACAGGTCAAGAAGGATAAAGCATGCTAGGCATGGCTTTGTTGAAGTCTCAGGAAATTTGTGGTTCTGTGGGTAGTAGAGAGGTGTAGGTATAAGCATGTAGAATCAACTCCTAGCTTTTATCGGTCCCTGAGTGCTCAACATGTTGCTGACATTTGTGGCTGAAAGCTACAGCAGTTAAAAAACAATATCTTTGGCCGCACATGGCAAAAAAAGCTTGTGTTGGTGATGAGACTTTGTTATGTCATCTTGCCTTTTTTATGCACATTCAACATCCAGAAACCATTGTTTGGAGCAGTCATTTATTCTTTACCCACCACCACCCATGCTTATCTTACAGCAGTCAGGATATCCTTAAACCTTTTTTTTTTAAGTTGTTTTTTTAAGACTCGTTCTGTTATATCTTTACCCATAAACCCAAGGGACTCTATTTCTGCTTCTTAGTCATGGCTTGCATGTCCCCTTGGGAGGGTTTCAATAACTTCTCTGAGATCAGAATGACATTATGACAGCTTGTAACAAATTAGTTTTGTTTATCTTTTAGATCTCATTTAACGATTGGAAAAAAAATGGGGAAAGCTAGTGGCAGGGATTCAGGGCTGCGCCTTGGCTATAGCCTGAGAGTCCAAAGTATTTAAACACAGCCCCACTGTAGCTGATGTGTTTGTTTGTAGGTTTAGGATGTTTGGTTATGTCAGCACACTCAGACCAAGTTTCATGTGAGCAATATTTCTCCATTCTTTGTCAATCATAAGCATGTGTTTCATAAACCACCTTCTGATAATAGATGTGATGGGGTTCCAGGCTTACTATTAAGAGGTTCCTTATCCTTGCCAAAATCACAGCCTAAGCAAGTAGGAGGTTTTATTCTGCTCCTGTTAGTGAGTGATGAAATAGTAAATGGAAATGACTGTATCAAATAGGAGGGATGGTAGAAAATGCAGAGTGGGGAAAGAGGGAAGGAAAGGTGTTGCATTTGAAAAGGCAGAAGGAAAAAGATTACAGGAAAAGCAACTCACATAATGAAATGGGAAGTGAGACAAAGGGAAAAGTCAGCAGAAGTTTTCAGCCAGATCTGGTGCTTTCTTTCCTCTCCTTGTCATTGGTCTCATCCTCTCACTGTCTCTCTCATGGTACCTACAATTCCAGAAGCCCTTGTGGAACAGAGCCGTTTTTCTAATGTTTTTCTCTTTACAGCTTTTGTTACTCTTTTCTCTGGACAATAGTTTGCTTCAGTTCTTAAAACATACTATGCTTTTAACAACACAAAAAAACTTGTGTGGAAAAATTTGTTTCAGACGTCTGGCCAGGTTAAGTGCAACTTAAATAGTATATGGCTCATCTGTTCGCTTAGTCGTTACTGTTCAAGGATACAGAGCTGAGGTCTACTCTATGATGTGTTAAGGATGATCTCACTTTGCGACTAGCTGCTTCCAAGATTATGGCTTCATGAATTATCCAATTATGATTTGTCAGTCTCAGATCAGGGACAGATCTTCCTCAATAATTATGTAACAGATCCAGCACCGTTTCTCAGAAGAACTCAGGGACACCTGGAATCACAATACCTTTAACACAGTGGAAGGCAAGGCCTATATTTCACACTCTTTTTCATCTTCAAAATCACCCTTTGTAAATTTGGGAGGTGATTAGGTGACATATCTTGATGCAACACTTTACCACGCTGTTAAATACAGTTGTAACAGAAGAATATGAATTTATAGTGGTGTTACAGATTCAGTATGTATATGTGTTGGAATAGAATATGTAGGTGAGAAAGAAGATATACAGAAATGGCACTTCAGGTAAATATTGCAACTAGTGTTTGATTTGAAATGCAATCATGTGGTCTGTGTGTTTGATAGGAGATGCTGTTACTTCAGAAATAATTTGCATTCTATAATTACATAATAGTTATCATGCCAAAGAGAATATAAATGATACATTTAGATTGCAATAAAAAAATCTTTCAACCATGGTGACATAATAAACTTCAATATGCTCAACAATTCTGTTGTTATTAATTTTGACCATTTTTTATACATTTTTGAACAACTACAAGTTAAATAATCACAATGTAAAAGAACAGTTTTATTTTTAATCTTTGATATCTTTTATTTCTGTATTTCATTTACCACACACAACAACATTGTGCTTCTAGATGGCAAATAGTTTCCAGTCAAACACTACTGATGTAATTGCATTTCCAGCTTTTTGAGGAACCATACAAATTTAAGAACAACAGAAAACCCTAGGGCTTTTTTGTTTAAATTTTCAGAAGTATTTCCTGTAGATTTTAATTGAAGTATCAGGAGAAGACTGATTTTTCTTTCAGCATAAGGCTAAGACCTGATTCAGCTGCAATAACACAAAAGACAGATCCACCATTGGCTTCACAGTGAGTAAAATGAGCTTTGTAATCTGAGATTTGGGGCATTTTTAGAACTTTCTTCTGAGATCCAGCTTGTTTTCTGTTAAAACTAATGAAAAGACCCCCTGCGGCATTTTGCAGGAATTGGATCAGCCTCTCAGTGGTACAATCTGTTCTATATTTAACTTACACACTGCCGCTGATATTTGTGGGAGATAGATTCCCCACCCGAAGGAGCTGTAAGTAGTGATGGATTTTTAGAGAGATAAGGCGGGTTGAAAACAATTGCCATGGCAAAGAGCAGTTAAGAGTTGTGTGAAAAAACCTGCAGCTTTGTAATGTTTTGAAAGGCGAGACTGTAACTCTCTGGTAGGATGTTGTAATCACACATCTGTAGATATTTACTGTTTTCTGAAATAGAAACTACAGGCATTAGGGTTCTCATTTAAAATGTCTCCTACCATGAAAGTGCTGCTTACCGCTTCTCTGTATGGATCCTGTGCTTTCAGCATTCGCTGCTGGGCTACTCCAGTTTTCTACTCATTTAACTATAATACATAGATGTAGAACTGAATGAAGCTGTATGTGTCAAACAGTACCTAAGTCTAGTAGGATGGATTTATTTGTAGTCCTGCCTATATGTTAAGTTTCTCTCGCCACTTTTTTATGTAGTAGTCAGTATTTTGATTTGCATTATTTTTTTCTCTATTGCATGCAACTTCTTTCTGTCACTCAGAATGGACCCTCCAAATTATTCAAATCCTTTAACTTCTTTACAAAAATGTTACTATTTGAACTACCTCCATCTAAGCTCTCTAAATAGTATTTCATCCAGCAGGAGTCTTTCTGTTGCTTTTAAAAAGAGTTTAATAGAACCCTGTTGGAATTCTACTGGAAGAAAATGTATTTCTTTCCATCAGAAGCACTAGTGTCTCAGGTGTTACATGTCTACGTGCTCTGAAGATTCTTTGTTTTCTCATGCTAACAATTCTATAAATACTGGTTCCTATGAAGAAACATATTTCTTGTGTTTTCAGTATTTCTGCATCTGTCACAGATCTAACACCCTAGAAGTATCAGCAGAGATCATTAATCTTTCATCAATAATCCATCTGTAAAAAACCAATATAATATGACTGAGCTTTATGTTGAAATCAATAAAATATTTAGTAATTAAAATATCTTAATTTTATTTCTTGTATTTAATAATTGCTGGTCACTTAAAGGTTGAACTTAGCTTGCATACTAACAAAATAAATTCAGATCTTTGTTTTTATTCGTTTTTCAGTTTGAACTCTGCTTCTTCCAAGATATCTTAAGCATCCACAAAAGAGTCATATTTTCTTATGTCCTCAGTACAAAAGCATGGGAATAAACACAGTAATAAATGTGAGTGGACACAGTAATGATTTAAAGCAGAGATTCTGGGCTTATGTTTATTCCTCACTTACACTGACCATGACCACTCTCTTTTGGGTCTGGTCTGAGTGAGGGAAAGAAAGGAAAGCATTGGGCTGAGTCACTGAGGAGAAGGAGGACAGTGTGTTTAACACCTCTTGGAAGCAAAAATATGATTGCTGTAGTAAAAAGGATGGAGAGAACTGTGCATATGGTGCAGCTGATACTTAACATTAATACTATATACATAGTACCTCACCAAGGCCAGGAGGGGATTAGTGAAGTGGAGAGAACTGAAAGGCAGTCATGTGAGTCTCAGTAATGAGAAATGTCATCCCAATCCACCTGATGAAACAGGTATACATGAAAGAAACTTGGTGCAAAAGGAAACCCACTTATGCCCTCCTGCATCCATAGGAGGTAGTTGTGTTTCTGTAGATCTTCCCCTGTGGCCAAACTGCTCATGGTGCAAAGTACAGCCCATATGTCATTAAGAGAACTGTGTGCATGGCTTCCTTGAGAAAGAAAGTGGGGTCTGCCTCATGCCGTGATGACCTACAGATACCAATTAACAAAGCAGTAAGTATGTAAGTTCTGGACAAGATTTGCTCTAACCTCTTCTACTTATCATGGACATTTTTTAGTAAATCCCCTTGTAAGTACAAGGATCAGTACTAAGATGTTTAGAAGTGACTACAGTGGAACTGATCTGGTATGGAAACAAAAGTACCCATCTACTATGCATGTAAAGTTGTGAAGTATTACAAATGTTCTATAAAAGAAAACACTAATAAACTTCTGTGTTAAAATATCATGACTAGTCATTAAATCTTGGCTTCAACTTATTATCCCGATTATAACAAGACCACATTATTCATTTAACAACAGCAGGGTTTACTCAAGGCTTTTTCTCCAGTGGTTTCTTTCCCTGCCTATCCATGCTTTCTGTGGGCTGAGAAACCGTTTCTGCTCCTGTTGCCTTTTCATCAGTCTTCTTTGCTGCTAGCTGGTTGCTTTTTGTAACTTTTTCAGTTTCTGCAGGGGGGATTTCATTTGGATCAGGTGTCTCTTCTGTAGCAATAATTTCTTCTACATGTGGCTTAATAAAATCTGATTTAGGAGAAGTAATAAAATTTCCTGTATATTACTATAGTCAGACAGACAGAAGTATGTAGAGTAAGATTTTTCTTTCACATTGTTATGACCCGATCGTGTTCTTTTCCTCTTCCCATACCCTTATACAGACATTCAGTATTACAAAAAAACATCACTCTTCTGGATGGAAAACTGGTTGGATGGCCGGGCCCAAAGAGTGGTGGTAAATGGAGTTAAATCCAGCTGGAGGCCAGTTACAAGTGGGGTTCCCCAGGGCTCAGTGCTGGGTCCAGTCCTGTTCAATGTCTTTATCAGTGACCTGGATGAAGGCATCGAGTGCACCCTTAGCAAGTTTGCAGATGACACTAAGCTGGGTGGAAGTGTGGATCTGCTGGAGGGTCGGGAGGCTCTGCAAAGGGACCTGAACAGGCTGGACTGCTGGGCTGAGACCAATGGCCAAATGCCGGGTCCTGCACTTGGGGCACAACAACCCTAAGCAGAGCTACAGACTAGGAGAAGCCTGGCTGGAAAGCTGCCAGGAGGAGAAGGACCTGGGGGTGTTGGATGACAACCGACTGAACATGAGCCAGCAGTGTGCCCAGGTGGCCAAGAAGGCCAATGGCATCCTGGCTTGTATCAGAAACGGCGTGACCAGCAGGTCCAGGGAGGTTATTCTCCCTCTGTACTCGGCACTGGTGAGACCGCACCTCGAGTACTGTGTTCAGTTCTGGGCCCCTCACCACAAGAAGGATGTTGATGCTCTGGAGCGAATCCAGAGAAGGGAAACAAAGTTGATGAAGGGGCTGGAGAACAAGTCTTACAATAAGCGGCTGGGATAGCTGGGGTTGTTTAGCCTGGAGAAGAGGAGGCTGAGGGGAGACCTCATTAATCTCTACAACTACTTAAAAGGAAGTTGTGGAGAGGAGGGTGCTGGCCTCTTCTCCCAAGTGAGGGGACAGGACAAGAGGGAATGGTCTCAAGCTCCACCAGGGGAGGTTCAGGCTGAACATTAGGAAAAAAATTTTCACAGAAAGCGTCATTGGGCACTGGAACTGGCTGCCCGGGAAGGTGGTTGATTCACCTTCCCTGGAGGTGTTTAAGGGATGGGTGGACGAGGTGCTGAGTGGCATGGTTTGGTGTTTGATAGAAATGGTTGGACTCAATGATCCGATGGGTCTTTTCCAACCTGGTGAGTCTATGATTCTATAATTCTATGATCACTTCTTTTTACAGAGCTCAAAGCAAGCCCAAACCTTTATGGTCTCAAATTGAAAATACTAAGGGATTGAACCTGCAAAATATTTATGGATGTAAATAATTGTTTCTCACATAAGTCATATAATTTACAGAACTGCTCAAAAATGTCTAGTTTACCCATACCAGTAAGGCAGGAGAGGATAGAAATGCTGTTAATAATTTGTTCTTGCCTTAGGAGCAGAAAGGGGAGGGGAATAAGAGTGTGAAGTTATCTGTCAGCAATTATATAACATGTATACAACCTGTATACAAAGTAAAAATACTTGGACAAAAATATGTAAAACAAATGTTCTGATAATGTTGGAATTTAAGCCTTATTTGGAGCTAACATACTCTACATGAGAAAGTTGTAATTCAGAAGAATAAATCAATGTCCAAGTACCAATTATATGGTAAGTATCTAAAAGAACAGTAAAACCCTGTAATACACAAGATTGCTGAATCACCAGGGAGGTTTTAATTTTCCATTCATTATTAATTTGGACCAAAAACCAGTCACTTATAATTTCAACTTTACCATTCAATATAGGCGTAAAACTGAGAGAGAATAATTGATTCATTTCAAATAGCAGCTACACAATCAGGGTTTTCTAAAATATTTTGGCATTTAGGGTCCCTTAATTAGCAAGACCTTTTTTTCATTTGTTAAGAATTAAGTGCCTACCTGTTGAAATGAGTCTCACTGTGGAAAATAACACCTTCTGTATGTATATACAGGCTTGGGAGGTCATTCCTCTGTTTTCATAAGTTTGAAAGTATTTATTATTACTCAAAAAACTTTGACCAGCTCAGTGAGCCAAGAACTCATAGCCCAGTGAAAAGATGATTTAAAACCTGTCAATTCATGCTTTGTATTTGTTGTTGATTAAAGGCATACATAGGGTAAACTTGATTGTTTGGGACCTACAAAATATTGATTGGCACAGACTATTAACTGCATAATAGTTACCAGTTTTATTCATTGGAGTAGACGACCATAAATGTGAAAGCGCTCTTACCTTTATTTTCTCCATCATTCCATTTGCTTGCTGTCATTGTTTTTTTCTTTTTAGATACAGTGACATTATTTTGATTGTGTCCTTGGACTGTGTCAGTCTGTCCTGACACAGAAATCACGATTACCTGAAGCAAAGCAAGAACAAAAAGTGCACAAGCAAGAAATGTGGATGCATCACAAATTCAGTTTGAAACAATCATAACTGAATTACTCTGTCTTTCAGGGACATATACATCTTCCAAAGCAAAGAGAAGTAGAATGTGCCAAAAGGAGGGAGGCACGAGGACAGATTGTTGAAGATTAAGCAGTAGAAGTAAACCACTGCTCAAATGCAATCATTATTGAAAATATGGTGCTAAGTAATAAACATCAGTTATCAGGCATTGCAAAGAGTAAGCCACATTATTGTTTGCACTCTGGAGGATTGAAGAAGTGTGTGACACTTGTTTTCAAGGTGTATGTCCTAGGACCAAGATGGAGTGCCCTGCTTATCATCCTTGCACTGGCTTCGTGTCATACTAAGCAAAATCATTAAATAATCTGGGATTAGTTCTTTAAACTCAGAAAGCTTGCTATATCTTGCTATATCTCAGATTACACATATTGTCATGCTTATATTTTGAAATCTATAAAATAAGTTGTTTTCCTTTGTCTGATATGCAACTATTGTGACTGAATCATCTGAACTTTTTAAATAACAGATATTGATTCCTTAATGTACATTACTAAGTTAAGTGGGCATTAATATACATTAATGTACACTTAAACTTTGAAATTGCAATAATGTCATTAAGTTTGATACTTGATATTTAATTATTTCAGGAGGTAAGACTGTGTGAATGCATGCACTGTTTATGTGAAAAGCTGAAAACACATTAGTTTTATATAATTTCAAGTTTAAAAGTCCTGTGATGTGAAACCTCTTCTGGAAGAAACCCAGATTTATATCAGATGAACTTAACATGTTACTTGCAACCAGTGGTACTATTCATGCATAAAGTTAAGCACATGCTTATGTGTTTTGGTAGGTCATTGAGCTGATCTAAATCTGGACTTTTTTTTTTAATGATTAAGATCATAATCATTAGCCTTTTATAGAAAGTGATAAAAAATAACAATTAAAAATTGCAAAAATTACCATTTTCACCATTGATTATTGTGTTGAATCTATTGTCATCTGAGCAACTAAGAATTCCCTCATGCCTCCACTTCAACTTTAGCGTTAGCTGGCAGTAAACCTCAAGGGTTTATGTGAGCCTTAAATGTACAGCACTTACTAGTGGCATCCTCACAGAAATGTCGTTACTGCAGCAAAATGAGTGCCTGGGAAACAGCACTATATCTGTACTCACAGTAGCTAAAACTCACAAGAGAAAGGTGCACAGAGATTATGCTCAGACTGAAAATACATATGTTAAATCTTTACATTTTTATGTGAAGAATTGTGCTGTTGTGAGGCTGGTGATGAAAAGAGATTAATAAGGCACATTGCTCTCCTAGTTAGCAACTGGGCTGATAACGGCTTCTGATCATATATATGTGTGTGTGTGTGTGACAGAGAGAGAGAGTCTTGCATTTATATATCATAGATATGATATCTGTCACATATATATACCAGCAGGATGGACATATATGTACATAATAATCAGTAGCATTGTTGTAAAATACACGACAGGGAGTTTTAAATCCATATAAATGTATTAAATTTTTTTTGTCTGAAAAAAACCCCATAATTTTTTCTATGTTCCAGATAAGATTTTTTTTTTTGTAGCTTTAAAAGATCTTGACAAAATATGCTGCTTCTGATATCCAGCATTAAGTTTGGGTGAATTAACCGAGGCCTCAGTCTAACACAATACTTACCTGACACCCTTAAATCAAACTTCACGAGCAGGTCCCTTGAATTGTGTGAGATTACTACTGTGCCTGAATTTGCAAAAATACCTTGTTGTGTTCACATGTGAAGCAGTGAAGGTCTGGTCAGAAAGGTGTGAAGAGATGCCATTGTGGGTTTTGTCGTGAACAATAAAGTGAAGATTAACAGGGGTCTAAAGGGAAGCTAGAAATAATTACAGTAGTGAAAGCATTAAGATACTAAGATACAGTGCACAACTACCAGAGCCGTGACTAGTAAAACAAGACACAGTGCAACAAGCTTGTGACAGAAGCAAAGAAGTGAATTCCATTTATTTGTGAACACAGAGGAGAGTTCATACATTTTTGTGGACACACACACATTAGTATTCTGGCCTCCTTAGCCTGATTTCATTTATGTTACAGTACTTTTACCCCAAATGGGCAGATTAAACAATATGTATGGATGTAAATTACACCCATATTAAGGCCTCTCTAAATTAACACAGCAACACAAAGGGGCCTTAATGTAGACAAAATCAGCACTAATTTCTCTATGATTTAATTCTCTAACATGTTCCATCCATGCTACTTCACCAAGTTGGAACAAATCTAAACAACTGCTCAAAAACGCCAAGATCATCTTTCCATCTACCTTATCAGTTGCCTCCACTAAAACTATTCTTCGTTCTTTCTATTTTTGTTGTATGGTCAAATGCTCCAGGAAGAGGGTCAAATGGTGGACCTGTGTTTACAGCCAGCATGCATTTAGCCTGGATGAAGAGGTTGCAAACAGGTTCTGTGAAGTTAGCAGTAAGAAGATATTTAGGAAAGGCCCTGTTTTCCCTGGCACAGTTAAGTATACTAGAAGCAAAAGTGAAATGAATGGAAAAATCCAAGGCTGCCTGCTAAAGCACAAAGCCATTTACACACAGATTATGTCAGTCTATCATCCAAAGTCTCCCTCATACTTCTACTTCCTAGTCTTAAATTCATGCTCTTGTTTTCTTATCTTCTTTCTTTTCCTCTTGCTCAGACTGCCTCTCTTCCTCAGGTATGAACACACTTACAGTGACATCGCTGGTCTCTGTGCCATACTTGTTCTTCACTACAAGGCTGTATTTCCCAGAGTCGAGTGTAGACACAGTAGAAATAGTAAAACTGACTTTTTTCCCAGATTCATATTTCAGGATGCAATTAGCATCTGATACAAATGACTTTTCATTCTTCAGCCATGAGACCTCTGGAGTCGGATCTCCCCAGACAGTGCAGGAAAGATTAAGCGCCTATAGAAAAAAATGCAAAAGGAATTACAAGTAAGAGTCAGTAAATATTTGCTGTGGTTTTTGATGCCTGACTGTCCAAATGTTCCAGCCTCCTATTGAGCTTTCTGCTTTTAGTAAATGGATGTATATCATCAGCAGCAATCAATAATTTTTGTCAGTCTTCTGTATTGCAAAGGGAAAGAAGGAAGTCAGTGGAATAAAAAACTCCATTAAAACCTTTCAATATTTTATGGACCTCCTTCTCTACTCTCATAATCATTACTAGAGCTTTCTCCATGCATATTGTTTAATATATAATTAGATATTATCTGCACCTGTGTGTTAGACCTGAGATGAGAATCTGAGGAACCATCAGATGGATTTGTTTGCGTTAAGCTCACTATTTATCTGCCACGGAAATAAAGTATGCCTGCCTTCTTAAATAACTAAGAACGAAGGGTCCCTGGAATATTTTGTTTAAATCAGGATCTTTTAAAACTGTGCCCTGACAGCTCTTCCAACACACTTGAATTGTTTTACACACTTCCGTAAAGCTATTTTCAACTGAAGTCAGTAGAGGCTTTACACTTACTTTGGTGTTCATGTAATTATTTCCCTTTGATGTTACTAATGTTTCTAAGGGCTTAATTCAGTCCTACCAGACTGAAGGAAGTATGTTCGTTATCGGAGAATCAGTCATTGGTGAGAACACTGGCAGTTGGATACTTTCTGTAGGCAGGTGAGTCAATTGTGCGCACAATGTTCAGGCCTCCTTTTTTTTTTTTTGTCAGCTGAGAAATTTGTGCTTGGGAAACAACAATGCATATAACTTATCCCCTCCTTTAGTCACAATGCCATGGGAATAGTCTCAAAGTAATTTGCAAAAATGAACATCTCACAGACTCAAATGTTAAAAATGTTCTTAGGAAACTTCAATGGTCCTTAGGCCTTTCTCTGGACTTTTACTTGGGAAGGAATCCATTTGTGGCTAAGTAGTAAATAGTACCTTAGTCCAAACTTAGAAAGTTTCGTACACCCGACAACAAAATAAAATTCAAATAAATCCCACATCCCTTAAAGATTAAAATGAGAACAAAAGGGAGGGGGAAGTCTTTCCTCCATCGACAACACATAATTCTTGGTACTGAAAGGAAGGCAGACTCCAGGTGAGAGGTGCTTGTGGCATAGTGGATTTCTACTATCTGATTTCCCGCAGCACCTACAGCTGGTGACTGTGTGGAGCTGTTGACTGCCTTCTCTTGTGGCCCACTGGTGTGAATGTGAATGTGGTTTTGATTGCTATATAAGCCTATCTTTTGAAAAAACATGGGGCAAATGATGTTTTACATTTTCCCCTCTTCTGTATCGTTCTCAATATAAACATGCCCTCAGTCTCAGCCAGGCTTTGCATACAGGTCCCTCCAGGTCCACAGTGTTTCTTTACTGTCTTCTGATTCTCTAGCAAGCAAGAGATCACCACTGAGTGGCCTGAGCTGCCACTCCAAGATGATAATGAGCTGATGTCCAGGTCTAAACAGCTCTATTAGTGGCATCAATCAAACCTCAGGTGTCTGAAGTGGTGCCAGTGCTCTTTAAATCAAAGAGATTCAAACAGCACTGATTAGTCTTTTTTTTTTCTTCTAAATAATTCCTTAAAATAGCTGCATTTTGCTCACACTTGCATCACGAGTTCCTGTTTTGACATGTCTGCTTTTCTTTATCTTCCCGACTCTTATTATTTTCCAGCTACTAATGTGCAGAGATGTGTCCCATCATCCACTAAGTAGATGGTGAGATCCGTGGTTTTCTGGAAAGTAATTCCATAATAATGGAGCAGCTTAGCCAAGGAGAAGTGACCACCTGCTGTGACTGCATCTATCTGTTTCAGTTTTTCTGTTCTTTGGGCAGGAGATTGCTTTTGCTCATGTGTTCATAAGTTAATGTGTATTTTTACTGCTCACAGAAACCCCTGATTATAATGATTCATTCAATCTGAAATCCTCATCCTGGTAAAAAGTGTGTCCTGTCCTCATAAGGAGAAAAGGCATCTTTCTCCTTCAAGTTAACCCCACTTTTCCAGTAGTTATCTGGCTCTGATGATTGTTGGAGAAGTGGAGGAAGGACTGGAAACCTATCTAGATGTTGTGGTGAGTGAATGAAACCTATCAGGAAATGTGAAGTATTGGATATCAGTATTTCAGAGCTCCACATGGAAGCTCCCATATGCCTGGACATAAGTCTAGCGTCAAGGAATGTGAGCTTGGCAGCAAGTGCAAGACCCTTTGTGTCCCCCCCTACCTCTTCTGCCTTTCACTGTGGATTATCATGACTAGAGTAGTACAGCTGGCAGAGGGAAATGAGTCATTGTATCTCAGGCGTTGCCATTCCTCTTGCATATTAGCACAAACTCCTTATCATGGGTGTCTTGTGCCAAGATACCAGTGAATTAATAGAAACAGCTAATCATGGGAACCTGCTCCCTTATTCCAGCCTACCTGTGAGGACACCTATCCCTGGCAGAAGGGTAGAATGGGGAGCTGATGGGTAGAAGGATGCAATATGTTTCTTTTAGGTTGGAAAGTGTCTGTCTGTCAGAATCCTAGGCTTCTCCTTTTAAAAAGAAAACCTGTTACTCATTGATGGGCCTTCATTAAAATAGCCACTTAGGTTAATTTGGTTGGCTGTACACAAAACTTATGCTACTATTCTCTGTCAGGTCAAATTCCTCCCTAGTATGAACTGATACTTATCCTTTTCCAACTATATCACACTGCTGAGGAGCATTTCTGTCTATCAGTGGAAGCCTCTTTGGCTGTCTGGAATGCTGTTTGATTAACACTGGGTAAACCCTGGTTCGTTCATTCTCACACATATCCTTCAGCTCACATGTAGAAGCTAATAACCAGCATCACAGTCACGGTGTTAAATTTAAGTTGAAGACATGCATATGCTTGGTAGTTAACTCTAGGGATACAAATCTGTTCATATATCTCTCTAGTTATGGCTGCATTGTATTCAGAATCAAAGTTTGCGGTTGCTACCTCATTTACTGTTTTTCAAAATCCTTGATGACTGTGCAATTTGCATGAATTACACAACAGAGAACTGCATTGCCCTCTCTCCAGCACATATGCAAACAATAGACAGAAGAGCCAACACCACCCAAACAAATACTTCCCCCCCACCCCGATTGCTCTGTGTCCTACTCTGTTTCTCAAAATGATCATCTGCTGAATACAGATACATAAGGTCAAGGATATTTGTCTTGAGTTCTAGGAGTTTTTCAGTCACTTACTCAAACATTACAGATACCCTTGCTCTCAAGGACAATGTGTGTCTGGGTAAGGTTTTGCAACTGACTTTTTACAAACTCCCTTTTTTTTTTTAAAGCAAAAAACATTTTGCTTTAGAGAGCTCATACTCAGCTTCACATCAGCTGTCTTTTGGTAGAAAGCCTAAAACTGATAATAACTACCCAAATGCATCCCCTGCTAAAGTAGTACAAGAATCTTGTCTCCAAACACAAACACTATTAACTGAGAAGCTGCAAATTTATTCCATTTCTTTGTGTCTTCTACCCACAGTTGCAATGCTCATATGAGTACTTCTTACTCCTACAGCATATCCCAAACTGCTAAATCCTTTAACGAATAGTTTAATCAAATATTAACTCATTTTGCAATGCCAGCATTCTTGATTTCCCCAGAAGCGCTGCAGTTTACTGTCTGTTGGCTATGCTGTATCTTGCACTGTTAAGTGATTCAGAATAAAATTTTTGATTCTTAGCACTTCTATTCAGGTTATAACCAAATACTTTAAACTCAGCTGACCTGCTGCCAGACAGAGCCAGAAATATCAGGAAGTTGCCTTACTGTAGTTATCACGTTACAGATTTCCAGTTACATTCACATGCCCTATTTCAATATTCACCCACACTGTGAAGAGGAACCAGCAAGCGGCAGACCAGTGGGAAGTGGAGGGCAGGCATTTCTTGGTCTCAGTACTGTTATACAGTAACTTGTAGAAGCAGCATGCTGGGAAAAGGCTGCAAAACTGAGAACTGAATTTCTGGGTCATCTGTTCTGTGCTTATGCATCAGTGTAGCCATGTTCCTCTGCGAATGCCTTACAATACACCATCCCTGGAGGTGTTTAAGGTGAGGGTGGATGAGGTACTTAGGGGCATGATTTAGGGATTGGTGGGAATGGTTGGAGTCAATGATCCAGTGGGTCTCTTCCAATCTGGTTATTCTGTGATTCTGTAGTAATTTTGTGGCTAAGCACCGCTAATATAATCCACTATAACACCAGTGACTTCTTTTGACTTCCTCCCTATTTACACTGATGAAATACAGAAAAGTTTCTTCTTTTGTCTGGATGACAATTAAGTTGTTATCGTTTATTACTTTTACACCATCTAAAAGCCAGCATTGACAGGTGTGACTATCTTGCCCCATTGAAAGAAAGTTGACTGCAAAAGACATAGAATGACTACCTATCTTATAAAAAAGGAATTAAACTTCCCTGATACCCTGTTACAAAAAAAAATCTAACTGTGAAACTTGCGCATGAATTTTTAAAGAAATGGTTCTATAAGGAGTTTTAGTCTCTACTCACATTGTCATCTCACTTTTATCTAATTCTTAAGAAAAGACACTGCCCTGAATACATAAACCCATCTGTGCAAAACTGTTGAATTATGTACAGAAGGCAGGGGATGAATAAATAATGTAGCAGATTTTAAAGATGGGATCTTTAAAAAAAAAGGTGATTGTTTTCCTGTCATTGAAAGGCTTTCAAGCTCTTGGGCTGTTGGACAAAGCTTCAGTTAATTTACTGTACCTTGCCCTCCTGGATGGTGACAACATCGGGCAAACCTCCAAGTACCCGTGCACGATCTGGAAATAAATAAGGGTATTTTTATTCAGTGTCTCAAAATCAACCGTATCCCAGATTCTGTTCCCCCTCTAGATCTTTCCTTTTATTTTATTTATGTACAACTTGCCTCCGATATCTGTGCTAGCAAAGAACTATTCGGCATTTTTAGCACACCATTTGGATGTTAAAATACCGTTGAATTCACAGCAAAAAAGTGTTAATAGCTGGTGTCAATCACTTACAGAGGGGAATTAAAGTACATGTGCTGTGTCCTGCAGATTTTGCCATCAATTTGGTGTTACTTTTGAATGCACCAAAAAAACTTTGAGTTTTTGAGATTTGGTGTTCTGACATTTTAGTGTTGTAAACTAAAGCAACCATATTTCCAAAAGGGAATTAATAACAGCTAATGAAGTGGTAGACATTAGGTTTTGGTCTAAATACAAATACAGTCTCAGTGACAGGACTGAAATTCCACTGCTTTGTATGTATCCGGATGTAAATTAGATCAGTATCTGGTCTAGTTTTAATCTCCATATCTTATAGGAATCTTACATAAATACAAATTGATCACATGCAGGCTTTGGTGCACTTATTCTGGAATATGGATTTTGTTCTGAGTAAGCCTTAGTGGAGTCTAGCAGAGGAAGGAAATGACTCTACCGAACATTTATCTCTATTATACTCTGCAAAAGATGTGCTCTGCAGCACAGAGATAACAGTCTTAAGAGACCAGGAATAGGACTGTGTTACGTCAGTTAACATGCCAGACCCTCATGAATAATCCAGTGTTAGAAATTAAATGCCCAGGGCAAGGCTGTTATTGATGCCTTCACATTGTCTCACCTGGGACATGTAGCGATCACTGTATATCCATGCCTTGCCCTATTTGGAGTATATGTGCAGGAGGAGTTAGCTCAGATCTCTCTACACATTTTTCTCCAATAATATTTCAAATGCCAGTTCTGCCCTCATTTTTATACAGGTCTGAAAGTCTTCTGCCATGGGAGGGCTTTTTTGATGTTAAATTTTTTTCCCAAGCGATAAGTGACAGGATGAGAGGGAATGGCTTCAAGTTGAACTGGGGAGTCTTGTATTGGACATGAAGAAAAATTCCTTCACCAAAAGGGTTATTGGAGGCAGGCTGCCCAGGGAGGTGGTTGAATCACCATCCCTGGAGGTATTTAAAAGATGGGTAGATGAAGTGCATAGGGATATGATTTAGTAGTGGAAAGGTACGGCTGGGCTTGATGATCTCAAAGGTCTTTTCCAATCTAGCGATACTATGATTCCCTGGATTTTTCTGTCAATAAGGAAAATATTGAGCTTAATAATTCAAGTTGAATTCTAAAAACTCATTTGTTGAGTATCTAATACATTTGTTTCAGCTGCTATGTTGGCATTGACACACAGGCAAATGTATGAGGAGATTCGGGGATCTGTTTTTAAGCAATGCAAAAGCTGTCATTGCTTTCTTACCTCATTTCTGTATGTAGAGCAGAGACAGCTGACATTTTAGATAGCTCAAAACTATCCAAGTGATTTCCTCCATCTTTGAAAACAAAGTTACCTTTGTGCAGAGAACATGCATGAGAGATCTCAGCTATAAAGCTGATTTTTAAAGAAGGCTAACTGGGAATGAGAACAGGAGCTTAGATGGGAAAAAACAACATAACTAGTAACTATATTGTGATTAGCTGTAATGAAAACCAACATTAAATCACTAAAAGCTTCTTGCTTCTCCTTAGTATAGGGACAAACTCCTTTTAGGATGAGTGCATGCACATGCACCTGTATGTATGCCCTCTCTTTCCCAACATGCAACCTTCTCGGAGAGAAGAAAGCGTTCATGAATGAATTATTGCAACCAATGTCAAAAAAGGACCACTTACTTTTCTCTGCAATTGCAGCTTGTCTGGAGTTGAAAGAATAAAAGAGAAATCCAATTTCAGTTAAGGTTTACTTAGAGTGATTGAAAAATGGCTTATCTTTTTTATCTGTCTTTAACATGTTAGGAAAAATATCTATCATCATTTGGAAGTACTGCTTTTTCTTCCTTACCTAACTGTTATATAAGAGTTACTCTAAAGAAGTCACATGCAAAACTCCTACAAGCTTCTTTAGGACTAGTATTTTTTTCATAGGATATATTTAACTCCAGCACAAACCAAATAAATACTGTTATTATTTTATGGCTACTGTTAGTGTATTTAGGCGGTATAATACTTACTTTAATCTTTGGAACTCAGCAAAGGCTTCATCAAATGCTTTGTAAAGAGAAAAGTTGATTTTAAAGGTAGGTTCAGAGATAAGTCATCACAACTTTAAATTTAAAATGTAGAAATAAATTTAAAATGTAGACATCACTAAAGAAATATTAATGGGTGGATGTAGGAGAGCAATAGGCTGAAATTATCACAAAATAAAGGAAGAAACCCACAAGAGGCCACCTAATTTATAGCTTAGAGCAGTGGTCTCCCAAACTGTTCTGATTGTGCACCTGTATCAGTAATTTTTTTTTTTGCATGCACCCCTAATGTTTCTTTCTTTATTTATAAAATTACATAGATGTACTAATACAGTTTTTCTATTTTTCCCCCTACTCCCTTGGATGTTCTTGCATGCAGCCCACTTTGGAGACTACTGACTTATGAAATACAAGAACTCTGGTTTTGCCAAGTGCTTTTCACATCTGCTCAGAAGCATTACACTGATGGCCATGAACAAACCAAAGAACAAACTGCTGAAAAAAGAAAAAGTCTCTTTTCTCAGAAAATGGGGATAGAGTAGAGAAGGAGGAATATGGAGATGATTATAAGGTTATTGCCCTTACACAGATCTTGTAGACCCAAAATAAAGCTTTAAGGATGGGAAGACCTGGGAATGGAAACTCAGCAGTTTGGAAGGAGTTAATCTGTTCCCTAGGATCTGAAAGGTCTCTCAAAGTAAAACTATCCAACAGTCAATCCAAATAAATTTAACTATTGCCCTAACAGTCCTCATCATGGTGATGAAAGGTATCAGTCTTGACAGCTCTGCAGAATAAGGACCGTTATTATATCTATGAAAGAAATACAGTAGGAAAATAGCAGAACAAACTTGTCCCTCACTTCCTCCTTTAAATATTACTTGGAAGGCAGAGATACAGAAGGCATTCAGTGCTATAGCTTGTATTTAAAACTGCCAATCAATGCCAGCAACACAAGGGACTTTGTAAGATAGCTCGGAAACTGGGCTGGCATCTTAGCAGGCAAACTGCAAGCAGATATTTGGAATAGGAAAGAGCTGTTCACAACTGATGACCCAAGGCTGGGGGAAACAAATTGCACTGCCCTTACAACACTACCAGGCTGCTGGATATACACAGAGCCCCTACAACCCCAAAAGTAACAGGTCTGAGCAAGATCCTGCTATAGAGGCTCCTCCCCAGCCACAGGGTAATGCCCACATATAGATGATGTTAGCAGAGGGAATGGCATACCTTGTCCAGAAAGATCCACTGTCTTTTTGTGTCCTGTTTTACCATCAAAGAGTTCCATTGTGTATTTTCCTTTGTCCTGTGGAGTTGGTTCATTGATCTGCAACCAGATCTGCTCCCCAGTGACACCAGTCTTCACTCGGTCTGTAAACCTAATCTGTGTATCACTGAAAAATACACAACAATGTTATCCTTTTGTTTTACTGGAGTGTAAATGGGATTTGTTCATCATGAGTCACTGAGTATGTCTTCTGTTACTAATTGATTTCCAAAGTGCTATGGTATACCACCATATCTTGAAACTTTTGAAGTAAAATTCTTAATAGACCTGTGGACCAACAGGGCAGAACTGACACAACAATCTTTCCCTGTTTAAGTCTAGCTCTTCTCAAAGCTTACAGTAAAATTGTGCATCTTAGTCTATGACTTGAGCCATAGAAGAGTTATACAGATTTAAAACTCGAATCTTTGAATGGTAATCCATGCATTCTCAAACATTCATGTACTCTTCTCAGTATTAGTTTATTTCTGCTTGGGCAAAACAAAACTATATAGGGCTGTACCTACAAATCCCCCCTGCTTCTGTCCAAAATGGTGTTTGCCTCATTGAAGTGTTTTCTGATACTCTGCTGTGCTTTGGCATTTACAGTTAAACATACTTTGACAGAAGTATATCTTCTTCTGCAAAAATATCAGTTTCTTTGCTTCCTATCTAGAGAGTTAATTGACCTAGATGAGGCAAAAGATTGCTGTCAAATAAGCTACTAATTTTCTTTTTATCTTTAAATTGATAACTTTGAATATACTAGAGGGTCAAAGAACATTTTTAGTAGATTAATTTTATGTGCATCAAGATTAAGTTAGCTTCTAAAAATTAAATAGAGAAAGGAGAGAGAGAAAAAAAAAAGAGAGAGAAATATAGAACACTTCATATTCACTTCCAGATTGGAAATGCTTAGGACTCATGGTGATACCAGGCTAAAATGGGTGGTCAGAAACAGGATAAACTCAAACTGCTTTCATTTTTCTGACAGTGTTGCTGGTTAGCATCAGTGTCAGTAATTACAGCTAGACAGCTACAGCACATCCTGTGCCTTGTTTACATGAGTTTTACTGAGAGATCAGTAATTCAAATTCCATCCTAAAGACTAACTACTACCATGTCCGCAGGAAGTGAAGCACCAAGAATAGTAATGACAGATTTGAAGCGATTCAGATCTATTATTACTATTAAATAAAATTAAGTTGTTTACTTCTCTGAGTTTTCCAGCACATTCTGTTTGTGCTGGCTCAGAATTCACAGCTGTCTCATGGATTTTGACATGCAAATCCCATTAATTTTACAGGAAGCTGGGTATTCACATTCTTTATAAAAATATCAGTTCTTCTGTCTGTCCTAGTTAGGTTTGTAACGCTCACAGGAAGAACATCTGATTTTACTGCCCTGAGCACATGCTGGATCTTGCTTTGCCTCCAAAACACAAACCCGTGCTTTAAGAGGATGTGCCCACTTGTCCCAGTTCATGTGATTTGCAGCTTGTAGACAAGTAGACCTTCAGGCTAGGTATCTCTGAACTGCAGTACTGTCCTCTTTCAATCCTCATCAGTCTTTCAGGTTTTATTTGCATCATTGCTTAAAATTGACTCAGGGAAAGACACAACTCCCATTGGGGAGGTGGAAAGTGTTCTGAGGCTACCTGGCCCTGACAGCATCCCGTGGCACAAGACTATCTGTCTCACAAAGGGAAATACCAGGGGGACTCTGCATTAACAACACCTAAGTCTCATAAGGGTTTCACATGGGTGTAATTCGCTGAAACTACCTCATATGTGAGAAGGACTCATGAGAGGTGAAAAGAAACCTGCCTTTTGTCTCTTTCATACTCCCTCTGAGTTTATGAAAACAAAATTGCACTGACTTCCTCTAAGCTTTTGCATACTTACTTGTGCACCCAGCCTACTCTCAGATCTTCAACGTAATAATTAACATAGGAGTACAGTCTGATACCCTCAGCTGTGCTCTGGATTTTCAGGTCTGTTGCAGATAAAGCTGAAAGAAAAACACATGGTTTTATGCAGCCATGCAGCCATTCACCGAGTGTCACAATGAGTTATTCATTCGAAAAGAGAATTAAGTGCTTACCAATCCTTCTGCACACTTCATTCATCAGATCTGCAAAAGCTGTGGAAATAAAATCCAGAGACTAAGACTCTGTGTCTGCAGATCAAGCACAGCCAATAAATGGACAAGTACTGGCTCTGAAATTTTCTCCCCAGTAGGTTTGAAAAATGAATCAGACCTACTTTATAAAGCATATGAGAAATCTAAGTAATGCAGAAATATATCCTGTTATTCCATGATTTTCACAATATATTTAACAGCAGCCTTGGTGAACACCGCTGTAACTGAACAAAACTGTATTATCTTTTTTTCACCCACAAATGACACTATTCAGTCGGAATGCTAACCCATCTATATACATTCTAATGGATAAATTTTCTCCACTTGCTTGGAGACATAACTGAAACTTTAAAAATACAGTAATCAAAATGAATAGAAAGGCCCCTAAATAAATGAATGGCTAAACATAACAAAAATGTGAAATATTTTAAAATTATCTAGTTCTATAATTTCTTTCTATACTGGTTGACTTACATTTCTGATGGCCCCCGGGGAAACCTGTTTTCATTTTGCTTAGCATTAGTCATTGTATTCTCCCAAATTTGTACCAAATCCAGACGCAATAATCTTTATTCAATATTAGTTGAACTGAAAAATCTCAGGTTTTGTAATGAGATGATCTTATACACAGGAGAAGCAAAGCCACAGGAAGGTGACACACATAGTTGTTTGTATTACCCCAAGCCCACTTGCAGTCAAGCAGTGAGGCTCTCAGTTGGTGTGGCTGACAGCATGCAGAAAGTGGCTCTGACCTGTGTCATTAAGCTTTAGCTCACTGGAGTCCTTTCCTCTGTCGTCCTTCAGTATGACTTCATAAGTGCCAGCGTCTTTCTTAGAAAACTGCAATATTGTAACAATAAAACCAGTTTTCATAACAGAATTTAGATTTTACTACTCAGTCATAGAATAGAATCATAGAATAGTTTGGGTTGGAAGGGACCTTAAAGATCATCCAGTTCCAACCCCCCTGCCATGGGCAGGGACATTCCACTAGATCAGGCTGCCCAAGGCCCCATCCAACCTGGCCTTGGACACTTCCAGGGATGAGTCATCTTCCCTGGGCAACCTGTGCCAGTGCCTCACCACCCTCATTGTGAAGAAATTCCTCCTTATGTCTAGTCTGAATCTGCCCCCTCCAGTTTGTAAACATTCCCCCTCATCCTGTCACTACAAGCCTTTGTAAAAAGTCTGTCCCCAGCTTTCTTGTAGCCCCCTTCATGTACTGGAAGGTCTCTGGGGAGCCTTCTCTTCTCCAGGCTGAACAAGCCCAATGCAGCTGATGTCCTGTCCCTGTCCTCAGGGATGTGCCTGATGCCTGGGGCTGGGACTGCCCTGATGTCCCCTCACTGGCTGCCCTGCTCCTGGCTGGGGCAGTGGGACAGACTTTGGCTGGGAGGTCCTGACCGGCTGCTAAGGAGGAGTCTGTGGCCCCAGGGATCCCTGACACTTCTTCTCTTCCTCAGCCAAAACACCAAGAGAAAAGAGATGAAGTGGTGACTGCAGGTCACACCCCTGGTCTGCAGCAAGGCTGAGTAGGGACCTGACCTCTCTGGTGACTGCATGAGTGGTCCTCTGAGAGCCTGAACAACAAACACTTTCCAAATGCCATTCAAAATATAAATGTGGTCTCATTCTGTTGTTAAACAGACATGCAAAGGAAATTACCAGCTTTTTATCTTTTCTGTCATAATTTCCTGAATGTCTGAATGAGCAGTTATAGACATTTGCTTTAGCTAAAACACAGACGAGTTGCAAGTTTTTCCGTTCTTAAAACCCATTTCCTGTTTTGATTATTCTGCTGAGATATTAGATTAGAATGTATCATTCATCTGAATTCTTAGCACTAACTTCAGCTGGGGGCTAACAAGGACTGTCACTCACCTCGGATATCAGCAGAGTACACACACCGTCTTTAAAGTCATGTTCTTCATCTACCATTATCTGCCTGTCATCTTTGTACCAGACAATGTGTGTTTCCTTCTTAATATTAGCCACCTAAAATGGATGAAAACCACATCACAATTATTCTCTTCATTCAAGCAGGGGAACTTAGTGTTGCATGGGTTAATCTGTTAAATAAAAAAGCAGCAAGCTTTAAAACTTGATTGCAGTGAATTAATGCAGGTCTCCATTTTAAAATAAGGGATGCAAGAGGGAACACAACAGTGATGAAAAGGGAGAGAAAGAGACTGCCAGTAGCCTCAAGGAGCCCAGGGAACCAGTGAGTCCTGTCCAGTGGATTTCTACAAACATAAACTGGCCAAAAATGGCTAAGTCCCAGGATTCACAAAGACTTGTCATTCC
Source organism: Clamator glandarius (assembly GCA_033459285.1). NCBI lineage: Eukaryota > Metazoa > Chordata > Aves > Cuculiformes > Cuculidae > Clamator > Clamator glandarius. The sequence continues at coordinate 420,202 of JAUNZM010000070.1, forward strand.
TGTTCAGGTGCCTTTTCCTGGGTAGGTGTCTGACAGACCTGACGTATAAAGTTCAATCTGTTTTCCAAGGTATTTTGTTACATGCAATGAGCGGTCACCCCAGCATGATTAGTCTTCAGAGGCTCTGTTGCTACCCAATATGCAGTTGTGAGTACATGAAGGGCATGTCTTCAGTTCCTTCCTATGCTCACTGTCTAAGTAGTCATGGGTCAAAGTGCTTTGAACATTGTACTTGATGTTTTACTTGTTTACCTTACATTTCAACATCACGTTACAGTCATCAGTAACTTCCCATCCCAGTTTATCCACAAAATGAGGACCTGTTTAAAATTACAGATATATTTTTAAGAATCACATACATGCAATTCATGATACAAAACCAAAGATAAATGTATTTTTCTTGGCAAAATTACTGATAAATTTTAGTGTGGTTTGCTTTTTCTTATTTCCCCTTCAAAAAGTAAGCAACTATATAACAAAAGTATTTATTTCAAGTTAACATTTACAAATGCAAAGCTAATGCATATGTGATTCTTATAAATATCCATATCATCACCTTGTTTCCTGTGCCATTCTTTTTTCTGGAAGTTTGCTTCATCCTGCAGCTTCTTGAATACTAGGAATTAAAACCAGCAAGAAATATTGAGGTTAAACATTATGTGCTATTTATGTGGTGCTGAATGTCACTATAGCAGTTAGGTGCAACTCTGTTCATTGGAGGTCAATGAGAATCCTGCCATAGGGACAGGTTTTCACTGAACATTTTGAAGTGTCAGAAGCTAATTATGCCTAACCCAACTTCCCTAGCTGCTTGCAGTCATCAGTATTTTAATTTGTCATGTCTGATGAAATGTAATCCCAAATCATACAGCCACTTTCCACTCTCAGTAGGTAGGCAAATGACCGGCAGCACAACCAGCAAGCTGCTCAAGCTCTAAGAGGTGTAGCTACTTGTTGCCACCTGAATGGTCTTTGTACTTGGGAAATTCTTATTCCATCCATAGAAAAGTAAACCATGACAGACTGCAATATTTTACATGTCTATAAAAATTCCCTTTCCTTCCAGCACTTGAAGAAGATCACAAACATGCCCTGTCCTATATGAGGCAGGCAAGAACTGTGATATGAAAAAACACATCTATTTGCATTGAAAACAGTGGAAAGTGAAGACAACAACTGAGTAGCCTTGGTATAATTTTTCCAGCTACTGTGCAATATAGATTATCTTACCATCACCAATGAGGACGAGGCTGGATTGATTGGTTGCTTTTCCATCCTGCAGCTGGAAAGTGTAAGTCCCTTCATCTTTGTCCTCAAGTTTATCCATAATCATTTCAACAAGGCCGGTATTCTGGTCCACTTTCATTTTATATTTCTTCAGGAATGGAAAGCAAAATGACAGTTAATGGGCAGCAGTGTCAGAAAATATTTGTCAAGTGTTATATCATATCTTTAGGTTAAATTTTGTTTTCTTTATTCAGATTCATATTATCTCTAGCTCCAGCTCTAAAGGTAAAGTCAAATAAATAAGGAATCTGTTAAAGGTGAAGTCTATTTACTGCTATACAAACATGTCACATTCCTGTTGTATGGCAACTATCATGTTCTTCATTAGAAAGGTTTAGATTTGCATCTCTTCTGACTAACTCCATCAGTACCTTCTACCTGATATCAATGTTGCAACAAAAGCATGCCACGTTATGGCTTTGGGAGTAACCAGTTCTGCTCCTGGAAACAACCACTTGGGAATTTTTCCTTGGTGTAGTAAATTCCTCCAGCAAAGGGAGGTGACAGCTGAGCACAGGGGTATGCTAGGGCCATAGATGAAGGAGACAGGATGAATCTGGGCTACTGCAGTGATTCCTTGAGGACCACAGTAATTGCTTACCTGGACTACCTTATTGGAGTAACTCCTATGGTCCTCACCAGTTAACAGAACATGTGATAGTCACAAAGGTGGCAGGAAGTAATTTAACTCCATTTTGTAAACTGCATTCAGGAGAATTCAGCTGCAGCTCAGAACTATGGACAAAATCTTTGTAATGATGCTTTCAGTGACATATGTTATTTCTTACAAAAATTCATTAGTATCAAACACTAGTTGGAAGTGTATTGGAGACAGAGATATTGATACTCATTGATACTCATTAAATTTCAAACACACGTAAGCAATGAAAAGGTTTACCTCTCCATTGAAAATCTCTTTATCATTAAATACAAAGTTGGCTTTTGCATTGCCAGACAATTTTTCAGCTTGCAACCAGAATCTCACTTCTCCTTTTTCCAAAATTTCCACTGCCAACTCAGAGGCAAGTGGGACAGCTACAAAGAAGAAAGAAAAGAGTGAAGCATATACTTTGCCTGTGCCCCAACAACAATTTTCTTCTGTAATCAGAAAGCCATTTCTTCCTTACATATTCACATACTGTATGCAAAGTAGCTAGCTTATGGTAGCTCTTCATCATATAGACAGAATGCCTCTCCACCTTATACACGCAGGACAACAGATAGGATTTAATCTTTTGATCCTTCAGTCACTAGGTCTGTGTAAAGGTTAAATCTATTTCAAAAGTTGAATTGCAAGTATCTCTGCAGTATACTGTGAGTCTGTGTGGACAGACCCATGTTTAATGCTTAACAATGCTACTGTAAGACAGCGAAATCCCTCAGCACCAGTTGTGCTACTACCAGCATATCACAGAGGTATGGGATGTCTGTGGAGGTGACAAAAACACTATCCCAAGCAGAAGGAAGAATATTCATATTGTCAAGTGTGATAGGAAAGAGGGAGGGAATTAATTTCAGCAGGAAAATTCTGTATATGTAGATCATGACAGCTGAGTTTACTATAGTTCCCTTCTTTGTTAACCTTAAACCTCAAGCCTGAAGCCAGAACTGAACATCAGCTGCTGAACTACAGGTTGGGAGATTTTTGTAAGCACCTTGATCCTTTGCTGGATGGTACCTCCATCTCCCAGAATTCACTAAGTATTACAACATACCCACAATCTCTCCAACATATTTTGTTTACCTATGAATAAAGGAAATGCCCCATGTATAGATCAATTCTTTGTATTAGCAGGAAAAAAAAATCATGTAAATGATATTGCAGGTAGTTTTAGTCCTTTTTTTGCTGTTGGTTTTCCTTGTTCTTTTTTGTAAAAGTCCTCAGCTTACTTTCACTGTATTTTTTTGTTAAAATACCTTAATCAGCAGCATTAAACATGAGCATTTAGACTCTAATTCTGGAGGCTATTGGTCATTTTATTGGCTTCTATCATTTTTAGCTGCCTTAGTGGATGCTCAGATATGTACTTTAGGGAGTACATGTGCTGTGTGTGAACTGTACCCCAATCTCCACTTTCACAGCAGTGTGCTGTGCATTGCAAGGGTGTAACATGGAACAGCTGAGGACAGTGTATAAACACATTGCAAAATGCTTGATGATGTACTCTGGTGATAGAGTGAAGATTCACCTCCCTCCAGGCAGATCCCAAGACAGGGTTGTTTTTCCCTTCCAACTGAAAATATTCTATTGTATTGTATTGTATTGTATTGTATTGTATTGTATTGTATTGTATTGTATTGTATTGTATTCTATTCTATTCTATTCTATTCTATTCTATTCTACCCCACCTCATCCTACCCTACCCACTCTATTCAGTGTATGCAAAGGCCCAGCTACAGAAGGAAAGGATTGGGACTGAGCTAGTGTCTAATTTCTCTCATATTTCTGTTTGCACCATCCTAAATGGTTGGGGTGCCTTCTGGAGCAGAGCTGCCATCCCACTGACTGCCAAACAAAGTTAGAGGATGAGGACCCCTCATGTCTTTTCCTACACTCACCCTTTCCCTGCACCTACACCCTCCCACACCTGCATATCTGCCTTTGGTGCCTAAGCAGTACAGGGCCTGTCTCTTGTGAAAATAAGGCTTCTGGGAGGTGAGGCAAGAATCACAGGAAAAAAGAGAATTATAAAAAAGACATGGGCTTAACCAGAGAGAGGAAAGCCTGAAGGCTGGAGGTACGGTGTTACTACAAGGGAGCAGGGCAAAGAACAACTCCATAGGAGCGTGCCCCAGCAGTGCATGTGGGCTATGTGAAGCTTCCTCACTCAGCGCATCACTTTGCTTCTAAGGAAGAAAAGGAATCTCAGGTCTCATGCCAGTTTCTCAAACCAAAGCATCTGAAATGCTACAGGAGCCAGTGAAAGCAAGAGAGAGGGGGTGTGATTAGACATCAGGCTGCACTGCTTTTGTCTCACTGTCAGCAATTTTAAACTCCCACTTGATTTGCATGTAATTAACTATGAATATCTTAGTCTAACATGGAAGAGAGGAAAGTAGGAAAGTATCTCAGAAGCTGTTTAGTAAAGGATTGAAAGGATGCAAAATGACTCTATTTTGGGAAAAGTCTGTTCTCTCCCCAGCCCGAAGGAACTGGGCAGGTCTGTGATACTGTACTCCAGGAACAAAAGTCTTCTTTTAAAATATTTCGATAAGCACCAACTGACAGCTACTTTAGGCATTTTCCAGCCATTTTGCTTAGAAGGTTTTACACTTTATTTGTATAGCATCACAAATTACCACAGTCACTTGAGAAGGAGTCCTTGGGCAATGGAAGAATTGGACAAATCTGTTTTAGTAACACCAATACACTATTGCACCCATACGTAGTTGCATTCTGTAAGGCTGTATTATTCAAGCAACCGATTTTCCCATGGAGTTACTGGCTGCAGATGTTTCTAAGCAGAAGTTACAATTAAATGCAGTTCAGAGCCACAAACATAGCAACATGCAAAAGCTTACGTTTAATCAGAAATGCCTAGCAACTAGAACAGAATAGAGTAATTATTTTTTTAAAGAATTTGAGTAATCCTCAAAGAGATTATCTGGAGATATTACTGAAGTTTTGTGGGGGTCCATAGGAGATTTTCTAGCCTCAAACCCATAACCACCTGTATATTAACCCCTATTTGTAATTTTTTTGTGATGTCCGCAGGGCCTAGAGAGGCCAAAGCAAGTACAACAGTTTCTTCCTTGAGGATACATTCTACAGTTATCTCCCTTTTTGCTTGTGTTTTCTGGGAGTTCACGCACAGCTGGAAGTGTATGGTTACCTGACATGCAGAAGAAACGGTCTGTATCCTGAGGAGGTTTTTTTGTGACATTAGTTATGAACATAGAGGGTGGAAGAGCACTTGGAAGAGAAGGACTGGGGCAAGTATGGATGTACAATGACAGGAAGGTTTTGTTATGACTGTCTTTCAGCATGAAGACAGAATAAACATAAAACAACCAGGAGGAGCAGGAGTAAATAAAGGGATGCTCAGGTACACAAAGGTATGGGAGGCCTTTGGAACTGACAAAAATACCATCCCAAGCAGAAGGAAAGATGTTTGCATTGTCAAGTGTTGTAGGGAATAGGGAGGGAATGAATTTCAGCAGAAAAAATCTGTATTACTTTACATTACAGCTGAATTTAGTACAGTTGCCTGCTTTGTTAACCTTATATTTAACTTACACTCACAACAGGTGGAGTAAGTTAGAGAATTTTTCAAACTGAGGTTTTCAAATCATGTTAGGTATGCTAAGTAAGTATAAAGGCTGTTCTGCAGAAGAAACAAAGCCAATGGGATCCTTATTTTCCAACTGTTACATTGACTCATTGCATACCCAGACCAATACCCTGCAACAGATCAGGAAGAACATCAGTAATACACAAAACTACTGGAAGAAGGGGGCAAAGGAATCTTAAAATTTAAATTTAAAACTGCTTTCACTTTAAATTACTATGGTGACTTCCCTACCTCATGGTAGGGAGGCAGGAGCTACAGACATGTTTGGTTCACTTACTTGGGAATTTGCGTTCGTGGCTCAGAGCAAGTAGGCGTTTCATTTCTGCAAAAGAAGTAAAAGAAATAATATAAGTTTTGCATGCCTTATATGTCTGAGAGAGACAGCAGCAGGGAAAAACAGATGTGAAAGCAAAACAGGTATGCTTAATAGACATTGTGTCTACCTTCCTCATCAATTGTGTGGCTTGATGAAACCCCATCAGTGTCTGTGACAATACAAGAGTAAATTCCCAAATCATCTTCTCCAAGATCCTTAAAGGTAGCTTTTGACCTTTAGGGGAAAAGAAATGCATTTTGATGAAGAGACCAATCCGAACCAAATCTCTCCTTTATGTCTGTAATACCAGATAAAAATAGTCTTGTATTAGCTTTTGCTTGTACTGAACAGGCAAATGCATGGCTCTGGCCAGTATAAACCATGGTAGATCCATATGTGGTTCCATGTGTTGTATGAATGGAGATTATGAGAGTGCCAGAAGACAGACAGTGCCAAAAGAACTGGAGACAGCTAACTCAAGCATGCTTAAAAACACGTTGTAAAGTCTTTGATGAGCATGAATGGATACTAGAAGTACAGAGTGAGTGCATTTTCACATGCTACACCAAGAGCATGGCAAGCCACTGTTTCTTTCTGTAGGGCTTTGATAACAAAAAGAGCATTTGCCATCTCATCCTTTCTGTTGTAAGCCTGAAGAAATAGAGTATGTTTGCAGAGCGTTATAGACATTACCAGATCAGGCCATGGTGACACCTCCAGAAGAGTCCTGCTTACTCCAACATCCCTAAAGATTGCAGCTGTGCTACATGGTAAAAGCATTTTGCAAGCAACCAGATAATTTTATCCTTTGGAGATTTAAAATAATAATAATAATAATTTGCCTTCAGTGGCTTACTACAAGCTGACAGAGCACAGATTTTCTCTCCCTATGCCCAAACTTAACTCAGTTGCCCAAACAGGAGGCCTGACTCTTTCTGTGTGAGCTGCGAAGTCCACTGCATATGGACGTGCTGGAGAACACCATGCTCACGAAGTAGCCTTCCAGCAACAGAGGCAGATGTAACTCTTACTGAAGTCATACATGGAAAAGGTTGGATTTCTGTGACCAGCCTAGATCTCTAAAACATGAAAGCGTTACTACCCCTGATGGTTCTTACTTTCCGCCTTTGGTATCAATGTTCAGTCGAGAATCATCCTCAATTGGTTCATAGTTCTTGGACCAAACAAACTTAGAGTTCGGAGATATCTGATCACATTCAAAGTTCAATGAAATGACTCCGTTGTCATCTACATCAACCACCACCTCCTTGGTTCCTGAAAGACCAGATCAAGGCAATTCCAGAGAAGCCAGTAAATACATTTATATAGATACAATAATAAGGTAGATTAAGATTATTCTCTCTGTTTTCTCAGTAATGGCATTAATTGTTGCAAGCACTGGCATCCTCAGTCTTTGATTCACAAATATAGTTCATATTCTAATCCATAAAAATAACAAACAGATTAAAGAGCATCATAAGTCAACTGGTTTATTTGAGCAAGTCTAAGAACACAAGAGTTGTGATATTTACTCTGGAAAAACCTGAAAGTTGCAAAAAAGAAAGCAAGCTTCTAAATCCATTAAATGTTTGAAGTACAAAATAGCAGTATTTTCAGTGGTAAGGGGCAGTAAGAGCTTTCATTATGCAGTATGAATTTATTATTCCTTAATAAAATAAGAGCTCTAAATGGAATACCATGTGCAAATGCAGTTTTTTGAAGAGGTAGAAGAGGAAACAATTGAGTTGTCCCATCAGAACTCACTTGTGCAACTGAGGCACATTTTCAGTGACTCTGGCTTCACTCTGGGAGGTTATTTTAATTGCTGTGCTTGGCATCCGGCCCTGCTGCCGTCTGCAGAATTAATCCAGGGCCCACAAAGGGAGTGAATATTTCCAGTTAACTGCTTAAGTTGTCCACCCTCTTTTGCCAGTACCTACAGTCCTTGAGCTGGATCAGGTGACCCAGTTTGTCCTTTAAAAGACGTTGGGGTGAATTCCAGATCAGAAAGCTGAAGGTTCCTCTATACTGCCCCCTCACACCCTGTGAAGGATTTGGGCAGCTTGGCAACCTCATCATCTGTGGCATTAACTTTCATTTCAACAACTTGTCTGAGAATGTCAGGCAGAGTGCACGCACTGAGAGTTGCTGGAGAGCATCCAGCCTCCTTTTCTGAAGAGCTCTGAGCTTGATCTCATATCTGAATAGAGTACTCGTATTACTTAGCTTAAGACAATTCTGGTCTGCCCAGAATGCTAATGACACACTTTCTCCACAAAGTATTGCACCTTCAAGACAAGAGGCTTATTCCTGACATTGAAATTAAATGTTTTATTTTCAGCATAATTCTTAATGAGCTTCAAGTATACAAGGAGATTTCTGTGTTTCATCATCCTAATACTGTACACATTCTGTCTAGCTCTGAGTAGCTCCTGTAAGGACAATGTGCTTACACAAAGCTTGCTTAGTCTTTATAATTTGCCATAACTATTTAATGAAAGATAGGCTTAATATTCCCATTTTGTTACTGTTATTTACCAGCCCTTGCAGTAATGGTGCATATTAAGTACCAATATGTGATAAATGAAATCTTATGGTCTACAAAAATTTATTAGGCAGCAACCTATTTGCAACTTTTTTATAATTTAATTTTACCTGCAAATTCATCACTTGACATTTCATTAGTGTTTAGTTTCCTGTAGATTGTTAGCATATGAATCATTTGATAGCATCTTACGTGCAAAGAATTATAGCCAGAAGGTCCATTTCAAGGACAGAATATTTTATATTTGTTTCAAAGGTTTCTCATAATAATAGCAATACATAGCATTTATTTCCAGAAGTGATGATGGCATTTACCTCTAATACTATCTCTGTGAGTAAAAAAAAAAAAATCCACTTTTTAAATTACTGACCAGAGGATTCCACCTACAAAGTGGAACCAAAGATGCTGCCATTGTAGTAGCAGTCTTAATTTTCCTCTTGTAAATAGTTTGGTGGTTTCAACGTATCTTTTAAAGTCATCATAAGAAATAGAATAGTCAGAAAAGTTGAATGAGACAGGGTTTCATTAATTTCTGAGGTTCAAGCCCTTCTCAAGTGACAGATGCAGGATCAGAATTTAATTTTGCTTTGCACCAAGACGCATAAGGACCTAGAGCAGCAAAGGGAAAGAGCCACAGTCTACTCTTGGATTTCCTCTGCTTACTGTGAAATCCACACATACCAGAATGCTTTTATCTAAAGACAAAGTTAGAGCTCAAAAGTAACATGGTTTGTATTTATTTTGAGGTGTTAGGGTTGTAATTTAATTTTTAAAAGATAACTGTAAAAATTAAACATGGGTTTCAAATAAGAGAAGGTGGATGGGAAGTTTCTCATCATTATGTTTACATGTAAACCAATAAAGAAAATTGGTGCCTTTTATATTAGAGCAAATATTTTAATTTGGGGTATTATTTACTTGCATTCTTTGGTTAGAAAGCTCAGTTGTCTGGCAATTTCATACATTTGCCAAATGCAACATTCCAGCAGGAATTGTTTAGAGAGGCCTGACAATACTTTTTCTCCATCCAAATTGTTAATAAAGGCAGCATTAGTTGGTCAAGACCAAAAGATCTGTGGTAATTTTAAAAAATGTTATGTTCTGGGGATTTGTGTGGTTTGAGCGACAAAGGTGGGAGCCTGCCCAAGGGTCTGTTGTCTGAAATAATTTTTTTTAATAAGCCTTTTGTCCCTACTTAACACTTTTAAGAAGCTTAGTTTGGTGGATGCCTTATCTGTAAATCTCAGCTCAAAATATCGGTCAACCAGATTTGTACAAGTACATCATTTTCAGGTTCCCAGAGATTTTGCTGGGCCAAACCCTGGCTTTCCTCTGATCCCTCAGACACTACATTTCTGAACCCAAGTCCTTCTGGCAAAAGGCCTATGATCCTAACATATAGCTCCTTCTCTAACAGTGAGTTCTGTAAAACAGATATTCTGCTTACGTTCATATTGCCAGATGGGGCATACACTTCGCTTGAGTGAACATTGGAAACGCTGTACAATTCTTTTCTTTTGTCACAATAATCATCTTCACAAGAGTTTACAATCAAAATTTTTTTTGAATTGTAATGTCAAGACCTATCCTTTATTTAGTACACTTGAAGACTGTTATCAAAGCAAGTTTTTATCAAAAGTCTGAAAGATAGATATTAACTCTCAAATAAAATGTATTAGTAAAACCAAAAGTTTAGTACTGATATTGGTTTAGGTCTCTTTTTAGAAGTGGTTGCTATATATAAGATGTTTTCAAAAATAAGTTTCTAAGTTTTGCCTTGCTCCACTTGCAGGTGTTGGAAACAGCCCTAGCACTTCAGTGGCTTATAGATCTGAAATTATGGCTACTGTATTTTTGAAAGAACCTGTCCCAAGCCCTTCTCACTCACACGCATATCCTTTTTTTGTCTTCGTATCCCAGTCTTACACCCTCTCAATTTACCATCTAATCCTTCCAGTCCCATCTTCCCCATCCCAGCCTCAACAGCAGTTGCTCCAGTCTCTCCACTCTAAGTGTTGTAGCTCTTTTACACCCTGAGCTTCAGACCTCCTTTTTCAGACTTTCTTGACTTACAGACTCATTGAGAGCTAACTAAAAGCTTCTTAGGATTTTTACCATCATGGGCATAAGGATGAGGCGTTTATGGGAGCTGAGCCAGTGCTGCCGCAGGAACAGGAAAAATAAAATGGACCTGGGAGTCAGAAACAGGGAAAGGATCCTGGGATAATGCTGGGGTGGGAAAGGGAACTGATTCTTGCTGGTGGCATCTGCTCAATGCCTCACAGTTAATATCAACCCAAATAAACCCTGACTATCTCTCCAGGCAGGAGCAGATAACACCCAGGCTTCCTGGGCTTGGGCAAGGTAGGGAGCTGCCTGCCCAGGTAATCACTGCTTTTGCTTTTGCCTCTGCATTGCTACTTATTCTCCCTGTGCCCAGCTGCCCCAGGCCCCTGGCACTGCTCTGCCTGCCCACTGCCTGCTCACCACCTGCCTTCAGTCCTGCTCTTTTAAGGCTCTTAGAAATCTTCCTAGGTGGGATCAGATACAACAGTCTGTGGGAAAAGGAAGGGAACTTGTGAGAGGAAAATAGGGTGTATGGTGGATCCAGGCTGGGTTGTACTTCCAAACCTTGTTACATCATACTAACTGTATACTAGATTGGGTCAAAATATCTGGGAGTTTGTTCTTCCACCTTGTAGGATGCTACATGTCTATAAAAAGTCTATAGCTGACTAAACCATAAGCCTGTGCTTGTGTTTTCTGTTAGGGACTTAGTGTCAAAAAGATATTGACTCTGATCAAACTCATCTATGTTACCTGTATAGCTAAATAGAACTCAGGGGTTTTCTGAAGTTCCAGGTACACAGATTCTGCCTCTGCACAGGTTCTAGTGTTTCTTGCTAGCATTGTAGACATGATGGAGCCAGCCTTCCAGGATGACCCCAGCAAAGAGTTGCCCTTGAATTCCTACTGGAGGTGGTCTCCAAACAGACTTCATTACATTTTTAAAGCCAAGAGAAAAAAGTTATTTCTTTTACCTTTTCCTTAGGTGCAGTACATAAAGTAAGAAAAGAGATAAAACATGGCCATCTGGTTTACTATAGGAGGGGCAAAATGTATATCTGGAGAACATTTGTTTGAGCTGATCTTAGTGCATCCTCTGCTTATGCATTTATCTATAGATGCATGCAAATTGTACAACTGTTTTGTGTTTCTATATTTCTGAACCTGTATTTGTAGTAAGGCAGCCTGTTCTGACCTTAAAATATGCCAGATAAGGAAGTGAGATACGACCTTCAACACATTTCCTGTTTAGTAAAAACAGTTTGATTTGGGAAGGGTCAAACATTTTGCATGCTTCCTTTCTGTAAACACATTGCACAAACAAGAACCTGTTTTAATATGACAAAAGACAGAAAGTATTTCTAACAAACCTGGTTGTGTTTCAGCTATGACAGGATCTGTGACATCTGATGGTTTCCCAACACCAGCCTGGTTTGTTGCTCGCACACGAAAAACATAGCTCACACCTTCTTTTAGGTCACCTATCTGGAGGAAGCAAATTTACATACATGCATGATGTGTTACAAAACACTGATTTCAATTTCATACTTCTTACAGTTTCAGTTTGAATGCTTGACAATTATACTTCCTTTCTTTTTGTTTTTCTTCTTTTCCAGTTGACAAATACTTCTGTGTGTTTTTACTTGATTTTTTTTTCCTGATTCCAGAGTGACATGACTGATATAGAATCATAGACCATATGTTTGGCTTTCTCCTTCCTTGTATGCATAGCTAATGTTTAGACAGCATCATTATTGTCATCGATTTCTTTGCAAAAGGAGCATTGTTATTGGAAAAGGATGTTTTTAAGTCATGTAGGTTGACCTCTGAAACAGCTTAGTTTTTGACTGAAGATAAATTCTGGCTTTTAAAAATGAAGTTATGAGGGTAATAAGTGCCAGCCACACCTATTGAGAAACAGGAGGGCATTTAATTGTACACATTTAACTGTAGTGACTTGAGGAGTCATACTGACATCATAACATCTATAAATATTCCTTTAAAACATATATGAAAGGATCACACTTAAAAGTGAGTTGTTTTTCAAATATTCTGAAAAGCATACAAATGGCAAACCTACTTAAGACATATCTCTAGATTGGAGATACAGCCGATCCATTGTTTAGAAGTCATTCCACAAAATGATGCAGCATAATAGTGCAAAAAGCTCAGGTTTACCTGCTGTGAAATTTGAGAAAAGGGTACTTCGTTTTAGAAAGAATCACCTGCCACATTATCACACCTATTTTTGTGCCATCTGTTTTTGTGCAGTGGTACCTGCACAAAAGGTACCTTTGAGCCAGAAAATCCTAGGGTTGCCTCCTGCATTATAAGAATGGTATTTTATTTTAGTAGAGCTTTCTTTTATTTTCAGTCTTGTTATACTAGATTGTCTTCCAAATTACTGTCTTGTCTGACTATACAGGCATTACACGTGTATCCTCAGCACAACATAAACTACTGTGTATTTCATTAGATGGAACCATGATCAGCACAGGATGGTGCTACCAAAAACCAGCTCCCTCAAGATTATCTTGTTATATCAGTATTTGAATGTTAAACTTTTTACCTTCAAGAATTTCTTTTGAAGTGGCTTCTCATTGACACTCCTCCAGTGTTCTTCCTTTGCTTCAGTTTCTTTTATATCGACATAATAACCAGATATGGGACTACGACCAGTATAAACTGGTTCCTTCCACAGTAAAACCAAAGAGTCCTTCCTAACTTCTGTGCATGTGACATCATGAGGTGGTCCTGAAAGGTGAGAGTGAAAATTGGAGTTGTGCTAATGCATAACATTTCAGAAAACAAAACCAGACACCATGTTGTACATCCAGAGCTGACATAACACGTGCAGCTCAACTGTATCCTATCTAGACCAGATATAATATAACCTACGCCTATTAAAAAGACTAGCCCAAAAAAACAATCAAATTTGTTGAGATTCGGTATCTTGATCAAATATTCATGAACAAACAAAAATGACAAATAATCTCCAAACTCAGGGAAATAAGTTAATTATTAAGCTAATGTGCAGCCTCAAGGACTGCTCTAAAGTCCATTGAAGTAAAAGGAAGTTGTTTTCATTCATTTCAGTGTGTTAAAAGGCCAGTGATCTGACTTGAAGTCATACATTTAGATAAGTGTTACAGGACCTCATTCTCTTCTGCCTTGTACCTCAGGCAGGTATTTGTCTAGTATTTAAACTGGGAAGCAAAGTGGCAGACGTGGAACAGAAAACAAACAAGAAGGACAAAGAAAATGCAAACTGCTCGTGAAATGATACTGATTAAATGGAGATCATTTAATGCGTCACTGTAAATGAACTAAATCAAAATTATGGAGATTGAAGCCTGGTATGAACTTTAGTGCCTGTTGACTCCCCTGGAAACTGAAGTCACTCAGGACCTGGCTAATCAGTCACAGACCACCCATGGGCTCCACCTCCCACTCAGGTTCCTACCAGGTACAGCAATGGTCCATTCTTCACATTTGAAGGGTTGGCTGGGTAGGGAGGGTGTTCCAACCCCAGCCAGGTTAGCAGCAGCCACCTGGAACTGGTACACCATGTTTTCCTTCAGGTCTTGAATCTGCAGAATCAATAACATGGTGCTTATTATCTTTAAGGCTTTAGGAGAGAGTCACACCAGCAATTATTCAACACATGACCATGATTTTAAGTGCCTGAAGAGATGAAAGCATTATTGACATTATATATAAGGTGATAGCTATCTTGGATTTTCCTCTAATCAGTGGTGGAGCATACATGACTGGTTTTAACATGGTCAGATTTTAAACTCTTTTCCTACTGACACTTTGGTAGTCAGGGAGTGAACAGGGTATTGCTTGACAATCACATTAACCTGTCTTGTGATACAGAGTGAGTTCACTTGAGGCAAGAGTTGTCCTTACAGCAAGGTGAAACTCAGTCCTGGTGTAACTTTTCACATGTAAAGCAGCTCAATGAGGTTGTAGCTAGCACTATCTCTAAATTGGGTCAAGAACTGATCACAAAACACAACTGGCCCAGAGCTGGTTCCAGAACTAACAAACACTTGAGTGGGCCCGCCAAGCCCAGTATGATTGCCTCTGTCATGAGGGCCTGACTTATAAACAATCAGGCTACGTCTGGTGCATGCATAGATGACGGCTGGTACCACACTAACAGATAGATCTACAAATCATTTGCAGAGAAGTTTTACAAAATTAAATGAATTTATCATCATAAACCCCTCTGAACAGCAACCTGTACTCTGAATCATAATTCATCCCAATCTGTCTTGAGACCTGTTTTGGAAACACTGTCTGCACCTGTAGCAATAACAGAAGTTAACATCTTACCCTGTATGCCCTCTCAGTGACAGCCTTAATGTTGGCCTCCATCCATTTCCCAGGAACTCCATCAATCACTTCACGATAGTTCACGTAGTAGCCAGTAACTTCTGTTCCACCAGTGACTTTAGGTTGTTTCCATCCTAATACCATAGAGTCACGAACACTCTCCAGTACCATGATGTCATAAGGTGGAGACGGAGCAGCTGTTTCAATGTGAACAATGTATGTGTAGGAAGCGTTATTTCAATAGTCAGACTGGCATTCAATTACCATATTCAGGTGGTGCCCATCCTGCATGTCCTCATTAGGACAACATTTATGTGGTCAAGGGAAGTTTCTGGAGTTAGAATAAGTAATGCAGGAGAAAAGCTTCCATAAACCATATGAAAAAGTCCAAACTGCAAAGGAATTAGTTTTCAGGATGATTTCATTTTTGACAAGCAAGCTGATAAATAGTGAAAGAATGTGTTGCAATTGCAGCTCTGACATAAGTGATGTGGACTTGCCTTAAACTGTGAGAAATGAGGAACTAGATCTAATACTACAGGAAAAGTAAAAAAAATTTGAGATGCAATGATTTGTTTCCTTTTGCCAAAAGCAAACTCTTTTCCACACATACTGTATTTTTGTAGTTCCTTTTTTTTTATATAGGCCCACATTCTTCCCTTCCAAGAATGAAGGTTATCTGTTCTTGTTCTTTTTTTGTTTTCCACATTTTTACACTGTGCAAGTTTTATCATTGCACCCATCACGTGAGCTTACCTTAATGGGAGGAAGTGTGGATCACAGCACTGTAGACTGACCAGAAATGTAATGTCTATTACTGGAACTTGTATTTAAAAGTTTGCTGCAGAATCCTCTTTTTATTGTTTTTTTTTTAACAAGACAGAAATCATTAACTTCATCCCAACTCATTTTCTTATAAAGCCTTATCTGTATATAGTGGGAAAATGTTAGTCCACGACAAATATGTCATGCACCAGTGAAAAGCCCTATTTGTGACATTGAAGACCTACTTATAATGGAAATCCTACGTCATCTATATTTCCTTTTGTCCTTAATGTTTTACATCAGTGTAAGCTTGTCTCAAGTACTTCTACTTTGTTTTTTGTTCAGCACTTTGCACAAGCCTTTTGAGTCACTTCACACGTGTGGGGAGGAATTCAGTTCACCAGCCAAGTACCAGGACTTAAATGAAATTCAAGCCACAGATTTTGCAGGCAGAAAGGGTGTTCAGGTGCTGACAACGTAAAATGTGATTTTGTGCATGTGCTATCAACTTGATAGTTTTTTCTCATTACATTTTGCTGTCAGACATAAGTACAACACAACATTCATTAGTACTGTGTCTCAGAACAAAAGCTGTAGCTTAGGCATGAATTTGCAAAGGATCTTCATATATCCTAACACAACACAGATTTTCATGCTTACCATCATAATCAGATTTTGTTTCCTTCACACGTACATAGCCCAGAGACAAAGTAAGACGACTCCTAGCAAATTATGGAAGTGACTGGAAATCATACTGTACCTCGGATACATGCATATGTAATCAAACAGGCAATTAAATTAGTGAACAGATTTATGTTATATTTTCAGTAGCCACTAAGTTTGTAAATCGGTCTTCGATACCATTACACGCATAATGATCTTGACAGAGTTGAGCTTTTAATTATTGTGTCTTCTGGATGATGCATCACTAGACAGCATGTTCACTTGTGGCACAGACGAACAGATGTTACAAACGTTTGAAGTAGATGTACCAAAGCAGAGAAATCTATTTATTTTATTAACTCTCACCTGTATCTTTCTTCTTTGTCACTTTTTCCAGTGTCAAAAGATCCCTGGGTTGAGACTTACTTGCCTGCTTAGCAGCAACTTTTTGTGGTGCAGATGTGACAGCATCCTTAACCATTTCTCTCATGTTATTTTCTCTTGTACTCCCCAGTTTCTTGGAACAACTGGGCAGTGTGTCTTTATTAAATTTAGCACTGCATTTTAGCAAAGCATCTGTGTCAAAGATAGGCTGGGAGGACTCATGCATGCCTTCCCAGCTGGTAGTGCAGTCTGTTAGTCCACCAGCTTTACCACTCAGTTCAGGACACACACCATGAAGCAATCCTCCCCCTATAATTTCCAGAAAACAGCAAAGATATTTTGCATTAGAATACAATCTTTTTTTCTCCATTTAATTCACAAAATGAAGAAGAGCATACAGTGAACAATACAGCCAAATTATGACAGATCATGCCCAAGATGTTAAGCTTGAATTCACAAAAATCTGAAATGCATAGAATACCTCTCAACCTTCTCAGAAGTAATGCTCTTTTAATAATGTCTGCTTCTCAGAGCAGAAGAAATACAGAAAATTACTATTAATCTTCATTTGATACAGCTATTTTAGTGTTAGATCTTCCAAGTAATATTGCTTTTATCCTTGCAAGATGATCTTACAAAATTGCCCTAGGCCACGTCTCTCTTCTCTAAGATTGTGAGGTATGCAGTTTTTATACAAATGAGACTGAGGATGTTACAGACATACAATTTATTCTAGCCCATTGATCTCATTAATCTTTGTGGATTAGTTCAGGCAGTGACAAACAGAAGTAATTAATCAATAAAGAGAGAACATAGTGTTATATAAGATTCACAAAAAACATTAGACTGATTATTAGGTTTATGTATGGAAGCAAATTTCTTAGGAACAGACTGTATATAGCATGGTGGGCATCACAGATGATTAAATACCATATTATGGAATTGGAATGACATTCCATTTTCCAAGATACCTATGAAGAGAACTTGGCAGTGCTGTCCTACAGTGCTTCACAAGAAACACCTGAAGAAGACTGGATGGTGAAGGTGAACAGTCTACAAGAGTGCAGTTACTGTAAAAATATGAGGCTGTGAGGTCATAGGTGGGACAGATAAATTATTATTTGCGGACAGTACTGTAAAACAAAACAGCTAGTTACAAATAGTTACTGAAAACATCTTTACTTAATTTAAAAAAGAAAAATATAATTAAAAGAGTAATGGAAAATATCTTACCAATGGCTGCTTGCACTTCTATAGGCTCCGAATCCTGTGAAAATTCACTGAGTCCCGCTGCATTAACAGCTCTGACTCTGAAAATGTACTTCTCACCATTGATAAGCCCATGGCAAATAAATCTAAAACAAACCAGTGAAGGAACAATTAAAAATTATTATAAAGAAAATAAAAGCTTATGTGGAAAAGGAAGCATTTTTCAGTAAAATTTATTCTGGCTTCTGAAAACTGAGGATAAACCATGACCTCATTCACATAAATGAAGCTCAGAGAATGCAGAATGTATCTAAGCACCTCATTCACGGAATGAAGATAATGCCTAAACCCACATCTCTTCAGGCATACCATTTACCAACAATCTTTCCTTCTTAAGTCTACTACTGTATAAAATCAATTGTTTGTAATGGAAATAATATGAAAATCTGCAAAGGTAAGGTCTATATTTGCTCGTGGAATACTTTTATGACATAAATAAAAAGCACCTGTAGCACAAGCTCCCATAATTCACTTCCAATCATAAACGAAATATTGCAGGGTTCAAAAAAATTACAGGTCATAAATTTTCCACTCTGAAAACAGAAAATTTCGCCAGGATAGGAATAATTTATCTGGGAAAAATTACGTTTTCAAATTTTGAACATTTTATTTTAAATAACTTTTATTTTTCAACAGGCATTTAAGTGTATTTTATATCATGGTACTTCTATTTTGTTCTATTTCACAATATCATGTCTTGCACTAGCAATGCTGACATCATGCAATGATGTAGAAAATAAAATGGAAAATAAAATGTGTTTCAGATCAAAATGTTGTTTTAGGGAAAAAAAAATAAAGCTTGAATCAAAATTTTCAGCCCAGAATTTTCCCTACCCCTTCTACCAGGCTTTATCAAACAATTTGCTTTCACTGACATGTTTGAAAACAAAGTTCAAAAGATCAAAATATACTGCATAATGCAAATGATGAGCTACAGCTAATGCTTTGCAATTGACTCATCCAGAAAAGCCAAGAGTTAAAAGACAGCCTGTGCCCAACTGTGACACAGTACATCATATTGTCTAAAAATACAGTGACAGGACTCTGAGCGGTGTAGTTACATCACAATATATAGTAACTCAAAGCAATGTCTTTATTTCTGTAGTGAATAAAGATCATGGTTAATATTTTAAAACAAGCAAATAGCACAAAACTTCATTAACACTTAAAGTAACCATAATAAAAAACATAGAAGTATATATGAAAGTACATAATTTAGGAAATATACAGTTGTTGCAATATAAATGCACAAAACAATACTATAGAAAGTATTACAATATTATAGAAAGTATATAGAAATACAAGAAATTGCTATACTTGTGTTGAAGCAAGTAGGGTTTTAAGTACTTTTGATATACTTCTGAACAACAAAGTTGGTCCAAGAGTGTTTAACATAGCCTTACTTATTGTAATGAGTGTTGTCATGGAAAACAATTACAAATAAATATAATCAGTCATAACAAGCAGTAACTGCTTCTGGATTAACATCAGTCCACTTGAGATCAGGTTCTGCAATTACAGCTTTAGATTCTGAAGATTATATCCTAATTCAAACAAAATCAAATCTTATTTAGCTTGTGAAGTTTTAAATCTTGATTATTTTTCCTTTCTAGAGACTGAGTTCCATGTCAGTAAGAAATGTGAGTTTATACCAAATATTTAGGAGTGTTCATTAATATCTTGATGATTGCAAGTGAAAAAGCAGTTAGAAAGTAATATTGTTAGTGTGATACTGTCCACATTTTGTCTTGACATTCTAGATACACAGTCCAGAAATGTTTACAAAGGACTTTGCTTCCAAGCATTACACAAATTACTTTTCCACATTTGTAACTTCAGTCATTCCTCGCTGTACTGTTTCTCATCAAGCTGATAGGCTGCACGATAGCCAAAACTAGTGAGCTGCTTCTCTTTTCTTCGCTAGAAACATCCATGTTTCCTTCCCATTGACTAACTGTTTCTAGCATAAGGTTAACTGTAGATATCTTTTGGACAAGACTTGCAGTTTGAAATATGTATTTATAACCACAGACCAATTAACTCTACTACTACTAATGGCTGCAAAATACATATACCCAGTAAATGAAAAACTGGTGACCGTAATTTCCATGCTTTAAAATCCATTACCTTGTGTCTTTCACTGGATTGTTGTTGCATGGTTCCCAACAACCAGATCCAACAACACTTGACTCAATGTAGTACCCAACCAGCTCCTTGGCATCTATGGGCTCTGTCCAAGTGACAACTACTGAAGTATCTGTATTCCTAGTTGGCATAATACGCCCAGGAGCTTTGGGAATATCTGTGGGAGAGAAACAGAAATAAATTATTGACCAGCCAGTCAAAATTTACAAATAAACTAAGAGTGGCATTCTATATTTGATTATATTTGCACAACTAATACAGATTTAACTCCCAAAAATTCTCTGATTTCAATCAAATAATCTGGCACAGCAGGACAGGATCAGTAGGCTCAAGCTTTTCTTGGTGAAGTTCCTCACGTCTCTGTTACTAATAGCTACAGGCATTTCCTTCAGATTAGATCTAGTCTATTCCCTTGTGCTGAGTATCTGCACCAGAGATACGGTTTGGTGATTTCTAAAAGGGAAAATGTGTAAGGTGCACACTGAAGAATTTTGTGCAGTCCACAGAATAAGTCAAGAACAAATGCCCCTGTTAAGTAGCACAATGCATCTAAAGTGTTTTTCAAGAAGAGCTGTTTTACTCTTCTTCTTAAAGAATGTAGTTCATCAGCATCAAACTCCACTGAGAATCCAATCAGACTGAAGTAAACAGAGACAATCTCAGAGCTACGTTTATATCTGCATTGCTCTTTGGAAACAAACTGCTAATGTAGACATAGCTACTGATCTTTACTGTGGTGAACATCTTGGCTTTTCTTCCAGTGGAAATAGTCTATGCATTCACGTAAGTATTAAATTTTTCATTTTTGTTTCATTTGGCAAACAAGGAAGGTTAAACTCTGCTAATGTCTGGGCCTATTTTAAATAAAGACTCTAAGTAAAACCAAACATTTTTCTACTTCCTTGAATTTTCATTTTCTTTCACTGTTTGCAGCCTTTGCAGTTCTTGGCACTGCTGTTTTCGACTTAATTCCCTTGGTTTGCCTCTGTCATTTGACTACACATTAATGGTTCAAGAAGTCAAACAAAAACTATTTTAGGGAATAAATCACTGGCTACTCTCCATACTTGAATCAGTTACCGGGCACGTAATTGCCTCCAGGCAAAACAATAACATCGTAAACTGAAAAGTTATCATAGAAGTAATTTACTACCTATGACCACACACTTACCAAGCTTGTCGTCCACCACAGTGGCTTCAGTTGCCTCTGAAGGTTCACCGACGCCAGCCGAATTGCAACAGCGAACTCGGAAACAGTAGGATTTTCCTTCAGCCAAATCAAAAACTGCGAAGCGGGGAGACTTCACAGGGATCTCGGTGTTCACCCTTTGCCAATCCTCTGTGCCAGCAATGCACTGCAGTCAAACCCAGAAATTGCATTTGGAACAGAAGTCTCTGAAAGCTGAGTGTCTAATTCAACAACACTTTCTGTGCAGACCACCAAATACATGTCTGCTATGGAGAAAAAGGAGTCACGTTTCTTTTCTGGGCCTTTCCACAGACGGAGCAATTTCTAAGCTTATGAATCTGCCAGATGTCCTCCTACTCCAGAAAACGTACATAAAAGCTAACTGGTTTTAATATATCAAAGCTAAATTACTCTCCGAGACAAGGAAGTGATGTTATTATTAACAGCCTCAAATTCTGGACCACTTTCAAAAGAAGTTCTGCAGATGTTCAACATCATCCAAAGAACAAAATTCTAACATTATCACACTCTTTCTAGATGCTCTTGTGTTTTAATGACAATGTTTTTGGTGTGGCTTCCAGAATTAATCAGGATCTGACCTTCATTTTCCAGAATAAAAACATTAGCATGTGCAATTAATTTGCAAATTGTTTTTATTTCTATGGCTAGAAACTCTACATACCATGATTGCTTAGATCATTAATAATCGTGATTAATTTTTGCCTGTGATTTATATTAAGGATAATCTCTAAGTAATGGTTCTAGTTTCTGAGGGATTCCAAATTCTCAGGAGAACTTTATCTATGTGACATTAGTGTTCAGCACTTGGTATGCAATAGGTTATTAAAAAGCTTGCTTATGTGGAAACTCAGAATTCATACATTCATTCTCTCTAAGTCTGTTGCTAAGTAAAACTAATCTATTTAGATCAGGTTTCATAACAGAGATGAAAAACACATAATGGGAAGATATTTATGTCTCCCATGATGACACCTCTACACTGACAGGAAAAAGCGTTGATAAAAGTTTATGAGCCATGAGATACAAGTAAAAAGGGTGACTGCGTGAAGATTTTTTTAGGCTAGCAGCCATGCAAAAAAAATCTCAGAAAAGCAGGACACTGACAATAAAACAGATTCTGGTCTAGAAAAGAAGTTTTGTCATCGTTGTTGAGTTGGCAAAGTAAATTTTGAGTTTATTGGCCTGTCAATTCCTCAGTAGTTCAATGACTCAATTCATAAAAGGATTATGGAATCACAGAATTGTAAGGGTTGGAAGTGACCTCTGGTGATCATCTAGTCCAACCCACTGCTAAATCAGGTTCACCTAGAGCACATTGTACAGGAACTTTTGGTGTGCTAGTGTGTGCCTACTGCCCCTTCTCCTCTTGCAGGGAACCACTGGAAAGAGTCTGGTGCATCCTTTCGACACCTGCTCTTTAGATATTTACAAGCATTGATAAGATCCCCTCTGAGTCTTGTCTTCTCCAGATTGAACAGACCTAGGTCTCTCAGCCTTTCCTCACAAGGAAGATGGTCCAGTCTCCTAATAACCTTTGTGGCCATCTGCCAGACTCTCTCCAGTAGTTCCTTGTCCTTTTTGAGCTAGGTAGCCCAGAACTGGACACAACACTCCAGATGTAGCCTCACTAGGACAGAATAGAGGAGGGAAGATGAATTCCCTCAACCTGCTAGCCACACTCTTCCTAATGCACCCCAGGATACCATTGGCTTTCTTGGCCATGAAGGCACACTGCTGGCTCATAGTTAACTTCTTGTTCACCAGGAATCCCAGGTCCATCTCTGCAGACTTACTTTGTTACAGGTCAGCCCCTAACCAGTACTGGCACATGGGGTTATTCCTTCTTAAGTGCAGGATTCTTCATTTGCCTTTGTTGAATTTCATTAGGTTCCTTTCTGCTCCGCTTTCCATCCTGTCCAGATCCCACTGTACGGCAGCACAGCCTTCCAGTATTAGTCACTCCTCCCAGTTTTATGGCATCAGCAAACTTGCTGAGGGTATGCTCTGTCCGCTGATCCAGGTCATTAATTTTGAACAAGACCAGGCCCAGTACTGACCCCTAGGGAATATCGTTGGTTACAGGCTTCCAACCAGATTCTAATCCTACCAATCACAACCCTCTGAGCTCTGCCATCCATCCAGCTCTCAATTCACCTCAGTGTCCACTCATCTGACTTGCTGAAGTCAAGGTAGACAACATCCACTGCTCCCTGCTCATCTGCCTAGCCAGTTATGCCATCATAGAAGGCTCTCAGATTGGTCAAGCATGATTTCTGCTTGGTGAATCCATGTTCACCACTTTTGATAACCTCATCTTCCCTCAGATGCTTGGAGATGACATCCAGAATGAGCTGTTCCATCACCTTCCCAGGGATGGAGGTGAGGCTGACTGGCCAGTAGCTTCCTGCGTCCCTGTTCTTGCCCTTTTTGAAGACAGGATATTACAGTGTGGGATGTATTCTGCATCTGTTTTTCTATTTTCCATCTTTCTTTTCTTCCTAGTTTATCTTAATTGACAGTAATGGTTATCTTGATCAAGTACACAAATTCCAATACTGGCCCTAGCTTGAATATCTCAGGTGGAAATTAAATAAGTCCAGAAGAGATGGCAAAACAAATGTAAAAGATTGACAAAACATTATTCTGATTTTGTCTAATTTCACCTTTTCCACAAAGTACATGATACCCTCATGGCCCCGCTGTCCAGGAGGTTTCCAGCTAAGCACAACATAGTTCTTGGTAGCTTCAATAACTTGGAGGTCTGTAGGTGGACCAGGAACAACACCCTCTGAAGGACAGAAGAGAAGAATAAGAAAGGGAATTGGGATTTAGTACCAGAATTAGTGACATAATTAAAGTATAGGAGTACCTTGGCATCCAGTATTTGTTTTTTTTAATGTAGAGTTCAGTGTCTTCTAAACGTTTGTTTTAAATGTCCTTCTTTTAACTTTAAGTGTGTTCATTTTTTAGGTCCTGAATAATGAAACCTCACATCAACAACCAAGCTGGGAGTTATTTAAGGTCAAGTGACTCTCAGAACAATGAACTCTGGGTGTCTGCCAAAGTCCACTGAACTCACTGTGAGATTTCCTAATTACTCAGCCAGCTTCACATTATACTTTAGTAGGCAAAAGGGTTGTGTTTACCTGCAGGTTCTTCCTCAGTGACAATAATCTGTCCAGTCCAGGGAGCGGAAGGGTGACCTGAAACAGAATTAAAGGTATACAGACATGGGAAACTTCACAGACCTTTGAAATAATGAGAAAACTAATTCTTTCGTGGTTCAAAACTAACATTCGCAAGATTTACATGAGCTCCATTTTTTTCACTGCTATGACTGTTGCTCATGTAGCTAGCTAATTACCAAAGCTAGTTGTAAGCCAATCAGTTTGAATATAGAGAGCAGTTCAGCAGTCAATATAGCTAGAAAATTTCATCTACTGAAACATCTGTTCCTTCCTGAAATGTCACTGAAATCACCCAGATGACAAGCAGAGGTATTTGGCTCACTCAGCTCATCGTTTTCAGAGAATTAACTTCAACTTTATTTTCCATACTCTATTTGTTTGGTTTAACAGGTCACTCATTAAAGGAACAGCCAAATTCCTGCAGGCTCTTCTTTGTCTCTTTTTAACCTCTTTCATTACCAGCTTTCAAATCACAGGTCACAGTCACAAACAGAAATGGCTCAGCCTGACTCAACATGTTAACTTGATGTGTTGGGTGGCTCTATCAGCACCTTTATATTACCACATTATTGCAGTTATGTTTTGAACTATTAACCATGTTAATGCACGTTCAGAGATAATATTTGTGAATACTGTTCTCTACTTCCATGTGCTTCATCTTACATTGGTTGATCTCTTTTGGAGATGTGAGCAGAGAAGGAGCAAGTGAAGAGAAAAGAGGGTCATGAGGGAGTGAGAAGGGGAGATAAAATGGGAACAAACCACCAAGACCAGACTTCATCTCCTGAGAGAACTTCCACACTTCCCATTGAGAAATAAAGGCCTCCCCTAGACTTCAGGTTTCACTGTGTCTATTTCAGCACAATGTTTCCTGGCAGTTTCAAACCTCCTTCCTCTAGCCTTTTGCTTTTGTTTTGAATGAGAACCTTGATCATCTGACTGCAGTCTGTAGCCTGCAGCTGTATATACTATAAGACATATAAGCTGGGACCATGGAAGCCCTGTAGCTTTGCCTGCAATATCTCTTCACACTGGACCTTTTTAATAGTAAGACTTCAGAAACAAGTAGAAATAACTGGATTTTAGGTATATAATTTTTGGCATATGGATAGAGAGTTGGATTTAGAAAAAAAATGTCTGGGAAATTGCCAAGACACAAGAAAAAAATCTTTGACCTGTAAAATGTTAACTTGAAAGCGGAGAGCTTGGGATCAGTTATCCACCAATATCTAGCTGGCTAGGTACCTGGGTATTGTGCTGATGTTACTCCAAGACTTTGATCATCGCATGAGCACAGATTCAGCCACTGTAATCTGTGTTAAAGAGAGAGCCCGTTCAAAAAAATCTGTTCAGATTTTTGTTGACTAAACAAAAGAAAGTCTTTATAGGTAGTTAGCTCCCCTGTGCCTTTCTACAGAAGAGCTACTTTTCCACTCTTCCTACAAGTTTGGAGCATAGCATCACAGTCAGCCAAAGCCATTTGAGCAGATAGAGCACTTCGTGCAAAGAGCACTAAGACAGACAGTTTCTTCTTGGCAAAGCTGCCTCCAAGGAATATTTTGGTTTTGCATTGCTCCCTCTAGTGGGATTTTGAAGGGTTATGAGTAGATAGTCATACTTCTTTTTTTTTTTTTTTTTAACAAGTTGTGACTTTAAACCTCTCAGGCTACCTGTAAAAAGCACATCTTACTTCTAAGTCTGGCTCTGTCAGCAGGATCCAGAGCAGCCACGGGCTCTGACACCCGTGATGGGAGGCTAATGCCAGCTTTGTTCACAGCTCGGACTCGGAAAATATAGGAACGGCCTTCAATCAGACCAGTGACAGGAAAGCGAGCAAACTTCACAGGAGTTTCATTGCACTGGGTCCAGTGGGTGGTGCCAACTTCACACCTGAAAAATAGAAACAGCAAGAGTGGTGATGGGAAGGGGAAAATACAAATTTAGCGCACCCACCCCCATTTATGGCTTCCCTATCTGCTCATAGTCATTGACTAGTCCATACTAGTTTTCTCAGCAGTGTTACATACTGGTGACTTCAAGGCAGCTGCACCAAATGTTAAGGGCTGAAGTACTGTCTGGGCTTGCACTAAATCCCTCACAGCTGCACTTCCCTTTCTTTCCTGAACTGAGAAATTGATATGAGCAGAACTTACTTCACCATTTAAACCCTCCCAAGTATGCTCCAGGATGCCTGGGGAGCATTGGCTTTAGCGTACTTGAATATAGAGATACGTGTACCTTTTGCAGTTGCCAGAAGGCAACTAGCTCATCTTTCATGCACAGCACTCCACTGTAAATCCTGCAAAATAATAGGCTTCATGGGCATGATCCTCTCCGTTGTGAATTCTGTGACTAGCCTAGCACACAGGTGGCTGTGAGTGGGGTTAAAGTCAGGCAATCAGCTGAACGCTGCTTTAAACACTGCTGGGGCTGCCAAGGGAGCCTGTGATGTGGTGGCTGTAGCCGCTGCAGCAACAAGACCCAGCATGATGGTGCTAGTCCCATTGCTGTAGAGCCTCACACCTGGCAGAATACTGGGTTCTGGCAGAAGGAAGAGATCACTAGCAGCAGAGAGGGAACGCAGTGGCTTTGGCTCAGGGACCTGTGGAGATGACTTCCCTGTATCCAACAAGATGGTCTATAGAAACATGAACTATCAGTTTGAGAAAGACTTTTTATTGCTGATGAGATATCTGCTGAACTGAATGTTAGGGTATCTGCTCAGATTTCTTGGTACATACAAGCATCTCTTCTCTGGGAATTGTTACTGTCTTGTTCCAGCCAGTATTGTGGTTCTGGTTTCTGCTTAGTGCAAAGGATGCCCAAGCTTCACCTGTAGCATTAGAATAGACTAATCCTGGTGCCTTGGGTGACCCGCTGACTCCGTGAGGCAGTTAGGGGCTACCTTGGCTGAGTATTTGGGTGCTTAAATACCTTTAGCAGGATTGAATACTGGAGAGCAGTAACACAGCTTTGAATTTAGGAGTATATGTAAAATAAAGGTGGTGAACACAAGAGAAAAAACAGAATGCCATTTGTCTTGCAGTTACTCTCAGTGCTAACATCCTTCAATAGACCAGTTTTAAAATGGGATGCTGTTTCTCAGAGTCTAGTCCTGTCAGCAGCTTAGGCTTTTTCAATGAGTGTTAAAGAGCTGTAGCCTAGACCTAGCACTACTTAGTCACCGCAGCAACTCAGAAGTTATAAAACTGGAAAATTATATTTGAATTGAATGTACTGATGTTAGATGTATTTCACAAAGCACTGTCCTATTTTTACATATATATGTGTGTGTATATATATGTGTGTGTGTGTGTGTATATAAAAAATGTTTATACAATGGCAATATATAGTGGCATGTATATATGTGTATTATATAAAGTATTTGGGTATTTTTTGTACATGTATCTCAATAAGCCCATGGGAACTCCATATTTCTAATGATATATTCAGTTCAAACAAATATTACCAGCTCTGGAAACTTCATTGCAAATCTCAAAATGCTGACTAAATTTCTTAAATTCTGAAGTTCTGGAGTCCTGCCACTAGTGACACATTCAGTTTTCATATTTTTAAAAATTATTTCCAGTTCTTATTGTTGCAGAGAAAAACACATTAGTCTGATCTGCATGAAGCTTGTGTAACTAAGAACTTGGAAAACATCAGCACATAAAAGAAATCCAACTCCCTTTGAGATATTGTTTTTCTTTCTGGTATGTGATAGCTTTTTGGAAAGTGGCAGGAGAACACTGATACAGAACAAGCCAAAACTGTCTGATGAAAGAGGCAATCTTGTAAGCTACCAAACTGCAAGGTCCCAAGGCCTTTCAAGCCCCTAGTTAAGCCATGAAGGCTGAGCTACTCAGTGCCTTACAGAGTTCTTTCTATTTAGTTAAATGAAGGAGGGTGTAATTATTTCCATAAAAGTTAGATCAGACCCTGCCAATCTAAAACAAAAAAAAAGTAATTTTATTTCTGCCAGCAACAAGAATGGCAATAACAATGACCATTATATCTCATGTTTTTCAATGTACTTTTAGAATTTTGAGTTAGGATGAGCATTAATACAAATTCTCCAGTCCAGCATGTTCACTGACCTATCAATGAAATACCCAAGGATGGGGTTTCCTCCGTCGACAGCAGGCTGCTTCCAGGAGACAATGACATAATCTTTGTTGGCATCTAAGCACTGCACATCCAGTGGTGCGCCAGGGGCTCCAGGGATTTCAGCATCAGCATCTATGTGGATGGAGACATATGTTTCCAAATGTAAACCACTGTTCTTTCATAATTATTAATCCGTAAGGACTGAACTCTGTTCTTACTGAGCCAAAACAAAGAAGTTCCGTTGCTGGCTTCAGAAAGTGTTTGCTTCTACATCATCAGTGTTTTTCAAGGTTTTGGTTTTCTCTTAGCCACATTTACAAATGCTTGACATGTTACAGTATGATGTAAATGTAATTCACACAGGAATTTAAATAAAATTGTTAACATGATAGGTAGCTGCCAGAGACACAGCTGAACTAAAAACATGGCAGACTATATATTTACCTGCTATTCGACTTGGGAGAAGAGGCTGATACCTTGTCTTATAGCCAGGCAATAGCTCAATCAAAAGTATTCACACATTGTATATACAACAATAAATTAAATATCTTATCTCCACACTTAGTTCTTCCGTGTTTGTTTTTGCTTAGCTATGAACTGCAGAGGCATCAAAACCTTTTGAAGTTTAATTATATTACACATACATTATCACTGTGGAATATGACCTTCCTAAGGTATATTGTTCCTTTCCAAGTGTTTATCACAAATCTGGAACTGCTGGTGTCAAAGGGCCTTGACTCCAGCATCAGCTTCTGGATCTTATCTAAAGCTTTAAAAAACAGATCGCAGTGCTGGATACTGGGGAACTTTACTGTTTACACAGTCAGAGTCAGAGTCTGATTTGTGAGATAGCGTAATTTTTGTATAGAGAAAAATAACTTTTGCCAGATGACTGGATGAAAGAATTACAAAGAAGAGAGAGATTTCTGTGCAGAATAACATCAATCTGTAAACTGCATGTGGCATTTTTAGGCCTCCTACTTCAAAACAAGACCTGACTTAGACAAGAAAGACGTATATACCTGAAGAAAAAAATATTTTGCTAATAAATATTATTCATACATTGCATCTAAACCCCAGCCATCTTAAAAAGTCTTAGTGTTTCAAAGCACTACAGGATTTTGTATTAAAATGTACACTAATCCCTAGTCTTTGCGGGTTTGGCTTTCAGAAAAAAATGCCTTATAAAGGTATTTAACATGCTTCATTAAGTAAAACAGTAAGACTCAGAACCCCCTCCTCCCACTTTATACTGTGTCTTCTTTTATAGGAAGAGTAACATCATGTGGAGCTTTTGAAGCTGTGCCAAAGTTACCAAGTCTAGGTCCTAATTACAGCTATATTTTTTGATATTTTTTTAAAAAAAATAATGTCCAGAATAAGCAATCCAGTTAACATAGCAAAATAGTAAGAAATCTTCAAGGATTTCGATATGAAAGTCAATTGCCCATATTTACCACTTGACTAATACGAGGCACCAAAGTTTCCTTCCAAGACAAACTGGGAAATAGCTGGGTCAACCAACAAAGCCAATCAGCTTTAGGGAGGCTAGGATTTCATCCCTGATAGCTTACTGACAAATGCTGACCTGTAGCCATGGCAGAAGAGTCACTTATGCTCTTGCAGCCTGTCTAAAGACCTAAAGTTATGAGTCCAATTAGTGGATTTCTCACTTCCATCAATATACTGGGATTTCTAGACTTGACACAGAAAGACAACGGCTTCTGCTTAATTACCATAGCTAGTCATTTATATCAAATTTGCTTACAATTTGGGAAAAGCAGTAAGGAATATATTAGCCAACTGAGACTGTAGGGACCATTTAATTAGGAATGCAGAATATATCTAATCACAATTTGGCAAACACATGGATTGGCTAGTAAGATACTTTCGTGAAAATGTTAGTGGGTTCACAGTCAGGTCATTACCTGCATTGCTAGAAGATGTAACAGGAACAAGAGTGATCATTTGTTCATAAGGCAGCATAATTTAAAACAAAGCAAGTCCTATTCTTTGTCATGGATACTCATTTCAGTTGACCTTCTCTTCTTGTAATGAAAACATTTGCTTGAGTTGTATTATCTGAGTAGGCTGTTAACTCACACAGCTCTGCTGGACTTAGCAACACAGTGCCATTCTGGGTATGGTCTCTGAGCCAAGAATTTCCAGAGCCTTTTGAATTAGCATTTCACACTTCATCTGCTTTTAGCAGCTGGGAAAGATATAGAATCAGCATGCAATTAGCTAGCCGTGACTTCTTTTAGAGAAATATTTCTCTAACAGAAATTCAAGGAAGTTTTTATGGTAGAAGCAAACGGCACCTAGAGAAATTACATTTTGATCCTGCACTTTGCTGCTGCTTTACTCTAGAGAATCACAGAATGGTTGAGATTGACAGACAAATGCAGAGATCATATAGTGATCTCCCAGCTTAAAGTGGGGTCAGATAGTGCTGGTTGCTGAGGAGTGTGTCAAATCAGGTTTGGGATATCTCTAAGAATTAAGACTTTAACAGCCCGCTTGGATAACATGTTCCAGTGTTCAGAGACCCTTGCAGTAAAAAAAAAAGGTGTTTTCTTGTGTTTAAATGAAGGTTCCTGTATTTTAATTTGTGTTCGTTGCCTCTTGTCCTGGCATTGGGCACCACTGAAAAGAGCCTGGCTCTGCCTTCTTTACTTGCCTTCATCAGGTATTTATGCATGTGGATAAAATCCCCCCAAGCCTTCTCTTCCCCAGGCTGAACAGCTCCACCTTTCTCAGGCTTTCCTCATATGAGAGATGCTGCAAGCCCTTAATTAGCTTCACAGCCTTTTGCTCATTCACTGTAGCGAGTCCATGCCTTTCTTGTACTGAGGAGCCCAGAACTGGACCCAGCACTCCAGACAAGTCTCATCAGCACTGTGTAGAGTTGAAGGATCACCTCCTCAGCCTGCTGGTAATGCTCTTGCTAATGTGGCCCAAGATGCCACTGTCCTTTGTTACAAAGATACCCTGGTGTCTCTTGTTCACCTTGGTGTCCACCAGTACCCTCCAAGCCTTTTCTGAAAAGTTGCTTTCCAGTCAGCTGTACTCCAGCCTGTATGGTTGCATGAGGTTGTTCTTCCCCAGGTGTAGACCTTTGTGTTTCCCTTCTACTGTATGTTTTACTGAATTGTGCATCAGGGAGAACGAGAACACAAATGGTGCACAAAATCTTGATCAAAACAGTGCATTTCAGCTAGAAGCAAGATGGTTACAAAATTACATTTTAAAGTTATTATATAGATGTTTGCTTTTCATGATTTACGTTCAATACTTTTCATAGGCTGAAATTGAAAAAGAGTAGCAAAGTTACATCAATACCCTGAATTTCCTCCTCAGAATGTCAATGTGGTTTAGAAGTTTTCTAGTATGTGACACCAAACCTTGGGGTACGCATTCAGTTTTTTCAGAGATGACACCAGAAGCTATATTGCTAGAGTCTGTTAACAGAAATTAATTATTCTTTTTTTTTGGGGGGGGGGGGGGAAGAGAAGGTTCAAAAGTGGCTAGGACTGACTTTTGCCAGTGTTTTCCTCATTTCTCTAGTGAATTTCATTCACAAGACCACATCCTACCTCGCACAAAGACATAACTACTGTACTCTTCATAGTAGTCTCCCATCACCACTCGTAGAGTGTAAAGACCTTCATCTTCCTTGTTTGCATGAGTCAGTGTTAATGAAGCTCGCTCCCCACTCCAGTGCATCTCGACCCATTTGGATGGTGTAATAAGAACACCTAGAAATTAGAGAATTACATGATGAGAACTAGTTGGATGTACTAACAAACAGATTCTGAACATGGGGAATAGACAGACTGGAAATACACAAGAGACCTTTCTTATTATGCAATTTTCTGTCTTTGAAAACCATCATAAATTACAGCTAATTCTGCTCTCATGCCAATTTTGTCTTAATTTCAAAGCACAACTTCAGAAGGCAACAGCTATTGCTTAACACATTTGCACAACTACTTAAGAAATGTCTTGGCATATAAATAAATAGTACAAGCTGCGTGGGCTACACACATGGGCCACACAGATGTTGGAGCTGACTGAAATACTTCTAATTTAATTTTTTTTTAAGGAAGAAAATATTCCTAGAAGACATTTTCACAGGGCTTTGTCTGTTTTCTGTGGTTGCATTTGAAAATGCTACGTTTTGAAAAACTTTTAATTGAAATAGAGACATTATTGTTTAGAAATCTGAGAAAGTGATGACCAAATCAAAGTTCAAACATGCTGGAAGAAGTAAATATTTACATGAAAGAAGTTTATTTCTTCATATCAGACATTCTTACCATTTCTATACCATTCAATGTCTGGTTTGAAGCGCTTGATATCAGGACTGATGACAACTGTGCAGCCCAGACTCATTGTCTCGCCTTCTCTCCCAAAAGATACATCAAACTTGTCGACAAATTTGATTTCAAACCTGGAGGCATAGCCATGAGGGGTAACGCCAACTATATAAGGGGGAAAAAAATTCAAACACTAGCTGTTAACTTTTTCTTTGCTTTTGTGATGAGAGTAGTAAGCACAAGTATCCTATAGTTATGAATCCAAGATCAGGTAAGGTTTAAGATATACATAGAAACAATAAATATTAACCAATAATATTCAGAAGTATTTGCAGTGTCAAATAATCCAATCTCTTACTATCATAGAGAATCAACTATTTCTTTACTCATACAAGTACTAGTTCTTACAGCTAGTCCATTTGATCAGGGAGAGGCTCCTGCAGAGTTTTATTCCACAACTTCCAAAATTTCAGACCCAGCATTTTATCATAAGGTTTGTTTTATGACTTAAACAGGCTTCAATTTTTGACTAATGATTTTTTAAGGTCAAGCTGATCTTTAGCTTATATGGCTCTTTTCTTCCCCTGTTTTAACTCCTTGCTCCATCTCAGGGCAGTCTTGTGCCCACTCAACCTTCATTTTTATAAGCTAAATAAGCCTTTGATGGGGAGCTGTCAATACAAAATGAATTCTCCATTCGCCCAGGCATTCAAGTAGCCTGTTTCTGCACTTGGTCCTGAATCTATCGTTTCCGATATCCTGTGACCCAAATCACACAATGTTACAGACAGAGTATCCTAAACACAAGTCTTACTCTTGTGTTACACATATATGGCATAGGGTCTTCCATATTTTTCTGAAAGCAGCTCAATTGAAAAAACTTGAGGTCATGTTTTCCTCTTCCACAACTGCCCGACACTAGTAGCTCACAGTCTTCATGTATTAATGAATCGTCAGATCGTCACTTTCCTTTCTCATTACCAAGTGATAAATCCCAAATTATATTGAAATTAGTGGCCATACATTTTATAATGGGGTACATAATCCTGTTTCTATTATTTCAGAGCTCTGGTATATAAATTATATCTACTATGCCTTTGCAGCATATCCCTGATTCTATTTGTGCTGCTGCAATGAAAGAAATGTCTCATCTGTCAAGCTTTCCATGAACAGGAGTCCAGGGCACTTCACACATACTGCATATGTGGGTGAATCGTCTTAACAGTTCTCATCACTGAAGTATCTACACAATACCATAAATCATTCAAAAAGTGAGGTTCCTAGGTAAAACAAACTACAGTTTTTACCTTGATATATCCAAAATATTCAGATTGGGTTCTGTCTATTTAATCTTTTCTATGCATTTTTGCAACACATGGAATCGCATAGCAGCAGACAAGAATGATTAAGTCAAGTACTCTACTTATACACATGCACCCTCTGGCTTTTTTCCAGGTTGTGTTTTACATATTGCAAAAGATGAAGTGTTTCTCTCTTTGACAGATTTTATTCCACAACAAAATGCAATATTAAGGGGATATTTCTTATATAAGCAAATAGCCATAGACCTAGAAGGCAATGCCATTTTCCCTTATAAGTGAGCATAACACCATCTGAATTTGTAGAGTCCAGTACCTTTGTAAATCAGACCTGCTTCCTTTTTGAATAATGTTATAAAATATACTGCTTAGTCATTTGTCATGATTTCACAACTGCAAATGGCTATGTGCAACAAACATATATTGCAACTTACAGCCCAGAGGCATGGAAACAGTTCCCGCATACAGACGACTTGCATCAATTTCTCCTTTGTACCCTAAACAGAAAAATGACAACTCCAGTCACTATCACCAAGAGGTAAAGACTCTCTGAGCCACAAAACCAAAATTGGAAATGTGAATCTCAACAAAAAAAAACCTGAAGGAAATATTTTGCAAACTTACTCTTTACCACAAGGGAAGCATAAGCCGAAATTTCTCCTTTAACATTCATAGCTGAGGCCCGATACTGAGCAGTGTCATCAAAATCACATCTAAAATTACAGAAATTATTAGGCAGGGCACCTATTTGCTCTTTGTCACAGCCTCTCCTGTGTTTTAGATTAAAGAAACCCTTAGAACTCTGAGTAAAATCTATAAAGAAGTAAAACATTGGAAGACAGACACACTAGTCACTGGACTGATTGTAGCCATTAAGTTTTTCTGAATGTTAAAAATTCAAAGTTTGAAATAAATATCACTTTTCAAATATTACTTTCAGATTTGAAATTCAGATTACAGGAAAAGGAGGAAAAAAACCTATTGAAAATATTTATCTGAGTTGTCTCTAAGTTACCTCTAATTTACTACCTCCTGTGGAGAGCTGCCTAATGTGCAAGCCATAGAAATGGTAGATATCATAAAATGTTTTCACAGGGCGCCTCTCAGGATCTTAACTGTCTAATGTAGGTTACTGCTGATTGTCAAATTAGATTATTAAGCCTCACCTTTTCAATGTTTTTTAATACAAAGTGACTGCAAAAATTTCCAGTTTGGAAAAGATCTTTCTTGTGTACAAGTAAGGATATTTCCATTCTCTTCCTCTTTTCAATAAGAATCAGGAATTTGCTGTATTGGAAAAATTGTTAACACACATACTTTACCCTGAACTAGGTTTTTCTCATGTTTAACTGTACTCATGCAACAAACAAATGGAAAAATTACAAATCACATGTCCCAGTATTTCAGCTAAATTAGTCACTTAGGTAAATTGCGTATGCTTTACTGAGGAAAACCAGAACTGCTTCAACATTTAGTTGAAAGCATTCACCTCAGCTCTACAAACCTAATCTCTTACATCCCCAAGAGACAC
The DNA here is from genome assembly GCA_033459285.1 of Clamator glandarius. Classification (NCBI taxonomy): domain Eukaryota; kingdom Metazoa; phylum Chordata; class Aves; order Cuculiformes; family Cuculidae; genus Clamator; species Clamator glandarius. The sequence goes on from JAUNZM010000070.1 coordinate 455,950, forward strand.
ATTCACATTTTGCACATCTCGATCAATAGCAACACTTCAGCTTAAGCTATTTGTTATCTATTATTTCCTTACGTGATAATCTCCAGTGAGTGCAGCCCATATCGACTTTCAATGATGTATTTGTCAGGGTGAGCCTGTACATTGATGGGCACATTGTTTTTGTACCTATGGAAAACCAAAGAAACAGTACATCACAAATGGAAGTGTATAATGATATACTTCAAAAGGTCAAGTGCTTGATGTCTGAAATAGAGCATCAGTTTCTGAATGTTGCTCCCAGATAAACCTCAATCTAATCTCCTAGGAAGACATTACATATTTTTCAAAGCTTAGCCTCTCTCCCTTCCTCTTTGGCCTGTCCCAGGTGAATTTTATATTCTAATTAAAAGAAGAAAATAGTCTTGAATGGAATCAGTTTATACTACCACAAACTTTGTGTTACTACTTGTAAAGGCATAGAGGAGATGCAGGAGTAACATTTCAGAGTTTTGTGAATTGCAAACAATGATAATTATGTAGCTTACTTACCTGCTGGGAATCATAAACACTTTGTTTGATTTGCTTATTTGATCTACATTTAAAACCTGCATATTTACAAAAATGTGAGGTAGAAAGTTAACTTTTTTTACCTGCATAGCTAAGTTAATAGAAGCCCTGGCATGGTTAGATCAGTAAAGAAAAATTGTCTTTCTGGTTAAGTGCAGTACAGCGATGTATCTGACAAAAACTTGTGCTACTAAAACCTTCTCTGCCTTTACAGGTATACACTATGAGCGTTTTCTGCTACAGGTATATCTTTAGGTAGGAAAAGTTTACCGTTTAAAATTCCCAGTGAGTAATTTGAAGGAATGAACCAGTAGTGAGCTGGCACTGCTAATTTCAGAATTTATATAAACAGCTTGAGACTCACAGAGCAAGAGATCAGTGGTTCGTGGCAAATTCTTCCTCACCAATTGTTGCATAAATAGCCACTCACTCTGGACAGTACATGGTATAACCAAGTAAATGTTTGGGTGAATCCTGTCTTTAGCTCTAGGAATATGGAACAAACTGGTGATAGGAGTCTAGTAAAATTACACACTGACTTATACCCAATACATTTGGGATTGATATGAGGTCTATGAAGGCAGTATGCTTCCTAAGATAGGTACACATATAAGGGAAGTGGAAATAGAAACTATGATGGATAAAAGTTATCTTCATCTCTTACTTTGATGTAGCTTAATTAAACCTTTCTCTTCTTAAGTCTTAACAGATATCCAGCCAAAGAGCTTTTCTTCTTAATTTCAGATTTTAGATTTTAAAACTCCTGATTTTCAGTCAGGAAAGGGAATTGGTCTGGCATCAGTGACTTGCCCCACTAAACCAAACAAGTCAGTAACAAGCAATTGTATTTTTGCCAAGACTATTACTAGTTTAATATGTCTCAAGATGAAGCAATATCCACAATAAATCTGAAAACTGTATCTCAGCATTTTAGGGTCTGCAGAATAAAGAATATTTCCCCAGCTACAGTAGTGCATTGGGATTTTTACAAGTGTCAATGTGAGTGAGGATCATAAACTATCACTTTTCATGCTGATCTTTCTTTTGGCAACACGCCTATGCAAAGAGACTCGATGCAAGGTAATACCCTCTATTCTGAACTTCAAATAATTGCAGAGATGCTCGACGTGATTACAAAACTTCTGCTGCATTAACCTGTCTTACAGCAAGGAACAATTAATGAGTCCAGTAAGAGTAATCCATTCACCACCAATCTTCATTTCATCTGTAGAATGATGCTTCCCAGCCTTGTCTGCCTGGGAACATCTGGGCATCTTTATACTCCACACAGTGTGTAAAATAATTTAGAAAATAGAATTACACCATCAGTTCCTAATATTTTCCAGAAAATATGAAATCCTGTCAATCAGGACTTAACTCCATAATCTTTAACTTTCACCAAATGGTTCAATGGTCCTTGGATCCCATTGGCAGCAAAGACATTTGTTAAGAACTAGTGCTTGGCTAGTGACATGTGATGCTGTGCAGAATTAGCTTTAACTGAGTCATACCAGCAGCAAGAAGACTGTCACTTCTTTTTTCTTCATTACTAAGTTAGTAAAAATAATTGATTCCATTTTTGCATATTTGTATTAATCTATGGAAAGAATAGGGCTCATATACTGCAAGCATCACTTGTTATTTTTGGAAATACAAATTCCAGAAGAGCCAAGTCATTAGCTAACGTTGGACTACTACCTCCAACTGTCATTATGCGCTGATAGTTTATGCTTTCTGCTACTGGTTTCAAATGTCCTGGGTTTTCCATATGCTTTTATTTCAAGTGAGTTAGAACAGCTGCATCACACAGTAAGGTTTTCTTTAGAGAAAGTCCACAAAGCTTTATAGTTTATCCCGCATAGCATGAAAAGATTTCCATTGTTTATACAAAGAATGACTGTTTGGAATACACAACTGATGTTTCATTAGAAATGCTGAATGAGAGCTGATGGATCCAGGACAGCATTGCTCTGTATCTCAAAGCAAAGACACCTGCTGAAATGGCTGTGAACTCTTTTTTCCATTAGTAGCTTTTGATAAATAGAAATCCCTTTGGAATTCAGATGTATGATAAAATGATGTATTAATTTCCACCACCCATATTTAGCACTTAGATGAAAGGCTGGTTCACAGTGAGAGCAAAGGCAGACAGCTGAACTCTTGGTTTAACCATGTCAGGTTTTTGGGATAAGTTGAATCTCAACCAAAATTAAAATGGCCCAGCTCTCATGTTCTTGGTTAGGATTCAGGTTACAGAGCTGGATTATATGGATTATATCTCTAAGGGTAGCTGACTGTTTGTTATGTCCAGCTGAGAAACGACCCAAAGGGTTTGTCTGGAACCCTCTCGAGGAGGAATGTTAAAACAGGTCACTCACAGCTCTTACATGATAGGAAAAATGTGTCCATGCAGAGCCTGACTACCTGTTGTCATTGTGTAAGGAGAGAGACTCAGTGGCTTCACAGACATCAGCCCTGGCCTATTAACGTACCTTAGTAGCACTTTTTATCAAGCCCTGAGATTAAGGTTTTCAAGACCTAAATAAACACAGAGTCCATAAGAAATTCAAGTAGTAAATATGAGTGTTACTTAATACTATGATATGGCAGATGTTTTCTGTTGTCTCCACAAACAGAATCTTCATAGGACTTATTCCTAATTAATAGTTATGGCTGAACACAGGCTTAATTTTGTTCATTTTTTAGGGATATTCATACATTAAAAATACACATTCTAGAAGAATCTTTCAAATTAAGTAATGAGCATCAAATCTCATTTTGTTTGGAAAAAAAAGTTATTACCTATTTTCTTAACGACTTGACATACACTTAACTATGTAGCATGAAAAGGATAAGAAGCTCAGTAGACGGTGAGACAGTAGAGATTCACAAATCACTGTTAACTAAGCAAGATTCAGTTCCAGTCAGGGTAAATTTTAACCCAAGAGTCAAATTAGACCTTCAGCTATGACTAAGAGTATATTTTTGAGTTGTTATAGTAAAGATTTTATCCAAAGACCATTCAAGCGTATAGAAAGCTTTTAGAAGATTTGGATAGTCCTGGATCTATCTACAGTCTTTGACTAACATATAACTATGATGTGTCTGCTATGAATGCCCTGCATCATGAAATGTCATGGAGATTCAGAACTATAACTGCTCAGAAGCCAAGCACTAGTTCTCAACCAAAGCATACTTTAATGCTTCAGGAACATTAATGACATTTCTAGACTAAACAAAAGTATTTGGAAATCACTGTTTTAAAGATACTACTGACAATGAATGAAACTGCTATTTTTCCTTCATTGACAAACAGAAGACATACGAAGGATTTATCTATGAAGAAAAATAATCAATGTATTCATATTGTTGTTACACAAAGTATTATTTTGCCTTTTAATATTTTGCTTTCTTTTTATACGAGGTGACTTGAAAGGTGTTTTGACAAGCCTCCGTGCTTGATTTTTTTCTAATTGGAACTTGTAGCTTTCCTGAAATAATACCCCATTCACTGAGACGGCATCAGGCTATATGGTGACTTTCAACGACAGAGATATAAACTTACCATGTAACACGGGGTGCCGGCCATCCAGACACTGAGCAATGAAATTTGACATTTTGCTTTTCCCAGACAGTGTGAGAACGAGGTTCAATAACAAACTCAGGAGGATGTAAAAGTTTATCTTGATTCAACTTTTTGTGGAATGCCTGAGTCTCCTCCAGCTAGAAAAGAAACATTCAATTATAAGTGCCAGCAGTGCAAACAACTAAGATGCAAAAAGCATTTTATTTTTCTAAGAGCAGTAAAAAATACGCAATTTTTATTTAAAAATACAGATAAGCATATTTAATGCATTTATCTCACCTGAACACAGAAAACCAGTTTTCATCTTCAAGAAGTTCTCCTTCCAGAATAGTTATATTTGATTTTAATAAGTGTTTTTCCCTTAAAGTATTCAAAGTAAAATAATTTTCCACATTTAATTTTTTTAATAGACAATGAAAGACGAAATAAGTCTGAAACTCAATTGTCTTCTGTACTTTGCTGTTATGCAAAACTGTGTGTGTCTATACCATCTCTAACAGACCTGCTCTCAGTCCTTTCCTGTTGATGGGATTTTTTTGTGCCCACAGGGAAACTGTTTCAATTGCTTGGCTATCCACAGAGCTGGAAAAAAATTCCTAGTGTACTATAAATCTTGTTTTGTGCAAATGAAACCATTTATTTTGTGCCCTTTCACATATATGGAGAATTACTATTCCCTGTATTAAAAACAGGCAATAACCATAAGAACAACAGAAGAGTCCCTGGCACTGAATCTCTTTTCTTATCCACCTAACACCAAGTTAACAGGACTTTCAGTCACTGAAAATACTTCAGTTGAAAATACTTTGGTTTTTTACTACCATAATTCCATTGTAACTGCCCATAGTGTAAATCAGGGCCTTGTTGTGCTAGGCATGTTATAAACACAAACAAAAAGCACCCACACTCTTTGCAGCCTAGGTGTTCATTTCTACTTTTTTACCGTTTTTTTCAGGGCCACACGCTCAGCAGACTCCCGGATTGCTACTTTCCTTGATTTTTTTTCATGGTGTTCCTCTTTGGAAGTTGACTTGGCCACTTTGCTGACACTAACTCCTTCACCTGTGGCAAAAAGATTCCTCTTGGCAACGTATGCAGCACTTTCTTTAATTCTTTCCTCTTCTGTGTCTGTGATCCCACTGATACTCACTTCTCTGAAAGAATTTTTAGAAAGCAGAATTCCATTGGAAAATGCAGAGGACATTTTTTGCTTATACTTTCTATCAAATTAGTCAACTAGAATGGGTAGCACTCTTTCATAACATATTTCTGCTGTTACAATCTCATACGTATTCAAAGCAGAAACATGGAAGAGTACTGCAGAATGACTATTTCACTGTCTAAAGTCATGACTGTTTTCATTGCTGCTTTGTGCAACTATGGCATACACATTTTCAGTTCAACCATTATCCTGCTGTGATTTCATATCTCCATCAGTATAAAGTTACTGTAAGGCAATCCACGGATCTTCAGTTATTGACTTATGACTGCAGTATTCATAACAACACTATCAAAGGGGCAGGAGATGACAGTAGCTGCATAACAGTGTCCTCATTCGTGATTTATTAAAAAAAAAAAACACATGACAGTATATCACAAAAAGTTCTTTCTATTCATAGAAAATTCAATCCTGCAATGTTTATAAGGTGATGTTCTTCCAAATGTTTCCAAGAAGTTGATTAAGGATTTTCTTGAAGCATCCTCCTTGGGCTTTCTACAGGGGTGACATGCAAAGAACGATTATTCTCAATAGGTCAAATCCTGATTCCATATGCACATGTGGAAGTATCATTACAGACATTTTTTGGCACTGTTGGGACATTATAGCTGCTATAGTAGTGCATATATAATGGAATTCCTTGCCTTAAGGAGAAGGATTGATATCCTTATGCTGAGTTTAATTACTTCAGAGTAACATTAAATGGCACAATGAAAAGGTCTATTTAAGTTCTTATTAAGTGTGATCACACAGCACGATAAAGTAGACTCTGTTTACAGAATGCATTCAAGCACAGCCTCACTATTTTATCATAAAATGCTTACTACTGCTATAAAGTAAAAAGATTAGAAGAATGATTTTTTGTTTGATTTTTGTTAAGATTGCTAATATTATGCATTTGATAGCACATCTCAACACTCAAGAAAATTGGGATTCAAGCCCATAATTAACTGCCCAGCCCATTGTCCTTAGGCTATGAAGTCAGATCAGAGAGATGCAAGACAGCCAAGCAGTAGAAAGTGCTGTAAACTTAATTATACATAAAAAAATGCTCAAAAAGACTAAAAATATTTAGTTAATGACATCAAACTTTGTCCTTCATGTTCAAACTCTGCCTTGAACTTTTGGTATTTCAGGTTGCTTTAACAGGGTGATCTGTAGAAGTATCAGTGAGGTAACTGATTCCCTTCACTTAGGCACATCATCTGAGATATGGTAGAGCTTTCTAAAGGCAATTTTGAAAACTCAATTTAATTAATATGAATCTAGCTGTCTACATTCAGCTTAAATGAATCAGTGGCATTTTTCCGCAAAGGCAAGATGACATTATTTCCTCCTTAATTACAGTAGTTAAAATCTCAGCAACTTCACAGTATGGACCCACTCCTCAAGGCATAAAGTATCTTCTGGGAGCTGATGAATATCCTCAAACTAACATGGGACTCAGCCTACTCATCCACAGTAGTGGTCCCCAGATGCTTTTGATCAACAGTATTAAATATTTAGATTTGCTAACCATTTCTTCCTGTTATAATCTTTCCAGATCAAAGAGAACCATGCCCCCTGAAATGATGAATGCATCAGAAATGGCACACATCACCATTTAATAATGGAATCTACAGTCAAGTCTCAGGGGATCCAGTAGAAAACACTTTTCAAGTAGAAACAATCGAATGGCAAGCAGAAAATATTATTTAAAGGGTATCTGTCATCTGCGGTCCTTTGGCATAGGCTTATTAATGGCTGCAAATAATTCCACGCGCCACATACCATAGCTTTAGTACCTATGACACTACATCAAATTTCAGGTGGTTTATTATCTATAATGCTGGGTGGATGACCTTAATTTTATCTTGCAAGGATTAGGCTAGGTGTTTACAAACAACAATTGTGAAGTGAATGATCTGAACAAGGGAGATTTTTACAGCAGAACCTTAGGGCTCTGAACTACAACCAAATCATGGAAATGGTGATGCAGCACTGAAGGTCATCCAGCAGCAAGGGCAACAGTTCCGATGAACTCATAGAGAACTGACCTTTAAAATAACTGTTCCTTGTAAAAGCTATCTGTCCATGGGAAACAACACATCAATTTCACAGGGGAATTTGGGAGTGACATAGAACATGCACATGATTCAATGGGCTTCAGCTGTTATCTTTCAAACAAAAATAAATATCTGACAGGAATGCGGCATGCAACTTCCGCAGTTTTGGCATGTGGTCATGAACATGATGCCAACAGAAAAAAAGCCTAAAACAGATGCTCCAACCATTTTATGCTATGTTGAGTTGGACAATCACCGTATGCCTTTTCAGTAATTTTAACAAATTAAAAAAATATATACTTTTGGGGTCATTTCAGTGGCACAAAAACACACAAAACTTCCTGAGCTGTCATGTGAATCACAGAATCACACAGAATTACCAGGTTGGAAGAGACCCACTGGATCGTCGAGTCCAACCATTCCCACCAATCCCTAAATCATGCCCCTAAGTACCTCATCCACCCTCACCTTAAACACTTTCAGGGATGGTGACTCAACCACCTCCCTTGGCAGACCGTTCCAATGCCTAACCACCCTCTCCGTGAAGAATTTTTTCCTTACCTCAAGCCTAAATCTCCCCTGGCGGAGCTTGAGGCCATTCCCTCTCATCCTGTCCCCTGTCACTTGGGAGAAGAGGCCAGCTCCCTCCTCTCCACAACCTCCCTTCAGGTAGTTGTAGAGAGTAATAAGGTCTCCCCTCAGCCTCCTCTTCTCCAGGCTAAACACCCCCAGCTCTCTCAGCCATTCCTCATAAGGCCTGTTCTCCAGCCCCTTCACCAGCTTTGTTGCTCTTCTCTGGACTCGCTCCAGAGCCTCAACATCCTTCTTGTGGTGAGGGGCCCAGAACTGAGCACAGTACTCGAGGAGCGGTCTCACCAGTGCCGAGTACAGGGGGAGAAGAACCTCCCTGGACCTGCTGGTCACGCCGTTCCTGATACAAGCCAAGATGCCATTGGCCTTTTTGGCCACCTGGGCACACTGCTGGCTCATGTTCAGTCGGTTGTCATCCAGCACCCCCAGGTCCTTCTCCTCCAGGCAGCTTTCCAGCCAGGTCTCTCCTAGTTTGTACCTCTGCTTATGGTTGTTGTGCCCCAAGTGCAGGACCCGGCATTTGGCCTTGTTAAACCTCATGCTGTTGGTCTCAGCACAGCAGTCCAGCCTGTTCAGATCCCTAACAGGCTGGACTGCTGGGCTGAGACCAATGGCATGAGGTTCCTACGAGAATCCCAAAGTATTGCACAGACATAAATGAATTAATCTATACACCATCACACTGAGTTAAATATGAATGTATTCATTTTAATAAAAAAGTAAAATCAAAAAACATTGTTGAGCTATGTTAAGATGTTAGCATGTTTTGTTAAGATGTTAACATGTTTTGTTAAGATCACAGGAGCCTGTAAAAAAAGCAATCATCCTCTGGGAGTACTAGCCATCTGTCATGATTTTTAGCTGTTGACCAACAGTATAAATTTTACTTTTGCAGGTTCAAGACACAATTAAAATTGAGGATACTTGCACTTGAGACCATAGGAGACCAATGACAGTGACTTACAAATCTATCGCTATGTAAGCAGAAACACTTGATGAAGCACAGAGTCAGTATGAAGCCTTGATAATATGTTACCCAAGTTTTGTGTGATTCATATTTATGTATTTCTGTTGCAGAAGATATAGCTGAAACTCAAAAGAAGTGGTTTAAAAAGGCAACAGCATGGGCTTCTGAATGTTGTTTGGATCAAAGGGTGGTGAATCTGACACAGAAATGTACAAGAGGTGAGAAAAGAATTATTCCATTTTAGTGGGAGGAAATGAATAAAAACTAAAACTGCTGGTCTCATCATAAAAGCATCACAAACACTCAAAAGGCCAAAGCAATAACTTCTTCCACTGAGAAGATGGAACTCAGTTTCACATGAAAGCACAATTATATACACAATGCAGAAGCGTTAGGGTGTTGATTAAGCAGTAAACAGAAAAGCACTGGCTCCCAGAAACACCTTGGAATTGTCCCACAAAAAAACACTGTGGTGATAAGAAGGAAGATTTCTGTTCAACAGGAGGCAGGCAAGAAATTTTTCTCCTGGCCTCCAATAAGGAACCAGTTTTCCACAGCACACTCCAGTATGTATTAATCTGATCGAGTGACTGTGCTCAAACTGTCAGAGATTCCTAATAAAATCAGTATGCCGTGTCCCAAAAAGGGCAGGGAAGCCTCCTTGCTCATGTTGATTCTGGCTTCCACTTAAAGTTCACATTCAGCTTTACTGAGGACATTGCTGCAGTAAGATGTATTACATCAGTAGTAACCAAGCAATAAATGTCACCAACACGTGAGATCAATATGAATCACTATGATGATTTGAGAAACTATTTGGCTTCATTCCATATGCCAGGACAAAACAGTAGCACATTGCTTCATTGCAATTACAGAGCAAGTCTTCAAACCAGAAGAACAAGCTAGATAATGTGGATGATATGCTTGTCCTGTTTCCAGTAAGCAGGATTATAATTATACCTTAATTTCATAGAAAGTGGCCCTGGCAACATGTTCAAAACAAAGTCCAGACACCTAGGTTCATTTGTCCTTGCTCTGGACGCTTGGTGTCTGATTTTCTGCTGGTCAGTTGACTTATGTTTGTCTTTTTATCACTCATGTGAAGAGCAAACAATCACCTTGCAATCCAAGAGTGTAAAAAGCCCTAATGGATTTGTTGTTTTATAATTTGTTAATAAAATGTCAGAAATAAGATACTAAATAAAAGAAAAAATGAACATACCGTCCTGTGAATATGGGCACTGAGTAGTCCATAGCTTCGTTCTCTTTGTCCTCAGATACCAAATTCTGTTTTGCTCTCTTTGCTTTGGGACTCATTTTGTAGTATTGATCTTCAATCATTAAATTGGAATCTTTCAATCTGAAATTTAAATAATATTGCTAAATTCAGGAAATAAAGGTTGTTCAGGAACACTCCAAAATAGTATTAAAATGCTACAATTTTTTTATTCTGTGTTGTTTGATAAGCCGGAAAATATAATTTTAATCGCTTTGGCTTCAAAGTTCTTAAACACATGCACTTTAGGCAAACTCATCATTACAAATATAATGCTGATACCCATTTATATTAAATAAAAATATAGAGAGAATGAGCAATGCACACTTAAGAGATTCTTGGTTTGGGACTTGCAGGTTTTGTACACCCAGATTTGGTAACTCCTGAAGTCACTGAGACCACTGAGTAATTCACAAAGAATCACAGAATCACAGAATAATCAGTTTGGAAGAGACCCACTGGATAGTTGAGTCCAACCATTCCTACCAATCCCTAAACCATGCCCCTAAGTACCTCATCCAGCCTCACCTTAAACACCTCCAGGGACGGTGAGTCAACCACCTCCCTGGGCAGCCTGTTCCAATGCCTAAATACCCTTTCCGTGAAGAATTTTTTCCTTATCTCACAGAATCAAACAGAATCACAGAATAACCAGGTTGGAAGAGACCCACTGGATCGTCGAGTCCAACCATTCCCACCAATCCCTAAATCATGCCCCTAAGTACCTCATCCACCCTCATCTTAAACACCTCCAGGGACAGTGACTCAACCACCTCCCTGGGCAGACTGATCCAGTGCCTAACCACCCTCTCCGTGAAGAATTTTTTCCTTACCTCAAGCCTAAATCTCCCCTGGCGGAGCTTGTGGCCATTCCCTCTCATCCTGTCCCCTGTCACTTGGGAGAAGAGGCCAGCTCCCTCCTCTCCACAACCTCCCTTCGGGTAGTTGTAGAGAGTAATAAGGTCTCCCCTCAGCCTCCTCTTCTCCAGGCTAAACAACCCCAGCTCTCTCAGTCGCTCCTCATAAGGCCTGTTCTCCAGCCCCTTCACCAGCTTTGTTGCTCTTCTCTGGACTCGCTCCAGAGCCTCAACATCCTTCTTGTGGTGAGGGGCCCAGAACTGAACACAGTACTCGAGGTGCGGTCTCACTAGTGCCGAGTACAGAGGGAGAATAACCTCCCTGGACCTGCTGGTCACACCGTTTCTGATACAGGCCAAGATGTATTTGAATTCATAAACTCTACTTTTCCAAAATTCACAGTCCTGAAATTGCCTGGTCCCCAACCAAAATGTTGGTGTGCAAATATATTTAAAGTAATAAACCTTTAAGTCTCTCTATGGAAATTGCAGGGCAACATATTGTTCTGTAAGCAGTGTTGCCATTCCTACTGTTTCCTTCTACTACTCCAAGCCACTGAAAGCAGAAAGCTGTGTGAAGAGATGCCATTTAACACAGCACAGATACACAGCATATTTGAGGCAGTCATTTTGGGTTCATTTTTAACAAAGTTCCAAACTGCTTTAACAAAGCTCCAAATACCTCCCCCTGCCTCCTTTCTGAAAGCAACACAATGTTTTTAACTCTGAGATCTATGTCTTACAGCTGGAACACCCTAATTAGCTGTCAGCTGATTATAAAATTCTGAAGTGTCTATTCATCTCTGTCACAACATCGCCAAGGGAAATTGTGTAAGTCTGCTTCTTTGTCTACAAGGCATAAGCTTACTGCTTATGTGCAGAGACACAGGAGCAGAATTAAGGCATGTATTTATTCAGCAAGGCTCATTAGCCCAGACATGTACCACTAACAAGGCTAAGCTGCTTCCTGTACCCTGGACAGCTTATTCTGGTGTCTCTACACAGCATGCTGTACACATAAAATCAAAACTCATGCTAGCACTGGGCCCCTGAGAATGTTACAAATCATAGAATCATAGAATCACCAGATTGGGAAAGACCTCTTAGATCATCAAGTCCAACCACATGTAATGTAAGATTACAGACACATACTTAAGCTAATGTTTTCCTTAGGCTGCAGCCCTATAAAAGTGCCAAGCTCTGGAGGTGCCACCAACACAAGTGATAAGAGTGCTTAATTTTGAAAATATGTGTTAATAATCTATCAAAGTGGACTGTGTGTGGAATCATGCAGGTTCAGTTTCATTCTTTCCTTCCTCTGTTTCTTTATGTCTGTCCTTTTGTGATTTCTCTTCCTAACCAGTGTCTGTTAAACCTCTCATTTTCTAGCTTTCTTAATGGACGTTTTCCTGCCACGTCTTCTCTTTCTCCACCTAGTTTCTTGCCTGAACTTCACGTCCCCTCCCACAACTGCTTTCCAGTCCTCGCCTCTTTGCCCTATTATAACCAGTAAGAATTTCCCTTCCTTTCTGCTTAGTCCCCACCCCATCAGACTCAACTGTATTCAGCTCACACAGTATCACACTGGGGCAACCCTCTCCTCTGTGCTCCCTGGGTGCCCACTTTGAAGCCACTATCACCATGCCTACAGCACCACAGTCAAGAAATGCATGGTACAGGGAGAAAAAACAAACTCATATCACTTCTCTTTCCTTCCTCTTCCACTTGTATCCTGGTTTCCATGCAAACAAAAGCACAACCAGAAAGGGGCTCTGGCATACACCACAGGACTTTAGCAATCACCAACTAAAATTCCAACAAAACAGGACAGAAGAATATACGGATATCTCCCTATCCTAAAAAAGCTTGTAGATGACTGTAAAATAGAAAAGGAGGCATATCACTTCCCCTCGGCCCGCAGACTCATCCAGACCCATGTGGCCTCTCTGAATTGTTTTCTTATTTCTAGGTTCGAGTGTTTACTATGGCAAGCACCGCTGGGTCAGCCAAGGCACAGACTGAGTCCACAGGAGAGACGCTCTCTGCTCTGGTGTCTAATGCCAGGTGCTGCCCTAGGCAGCCAGACAGGGAGTCCAAAGGAGGCAGATCCAACTTCAGAGACAGAAATCCCAGTAGAAAACACTTGGAAACAGCCCAGGCAGAGTCAAATAAAAAGGAAGAGGTAGAGAAAACAGGGTATACAATGGCCTTGTTCTTGGGCTGGACAAGGATGAGGTGCAGTCACTACAGTCAATCATAAATGTATTGGGATAACACATTGTCAAAAAGATGGTGAGAACCATAAAGGCCAAAGTATTTGAATTATTTTTCAGAAATTGACTATGACCTGGAAGGAGCTGCAGTTCTTTACTTAGCATATGACCTTAATTCCTCTCCTAATTTAAAGAAGGACAAACCTGGAATTTTTACTCTGACTGACATCGAATTTCCAAGGGGCTTTAAAGTGAGCTTTTCAGTAGGCTATTTGATTCTTTGTTGTTTCTAGATGGAAGAACCACAGTGTCATTTGAACTTCAGTTTAAATGTCAGCAAGTTTCTATTTTCATAAAAATAGATGAAATATAGTGAAAATTTTAGCTCAGGTATTATCAACACTGACAGACTTGCCCTTTGTTCCTAAAACAGAATTTGTCTGTCACATCAGTTTAGTTTTCAGTTAAGGTCCAGACTACACACTCATGTAGGGAATTAACAAGGCATTGAGGGAGCTGGCAGACATGCTTGCAAAATCCCTTTCCATCATTTTCCAGCATCCTGGCTGACTGGGGAAGTTCCACTGGACTGGAGGCTGGCTGATGTTGTGCCCATCTACAAGAAGGGTCGCAGGGAGGATCCAGAAAACTACAGGCCTGTCAGTCTGACCTCAGTGCCAGGGAAAGGCATGGAACAGGTGATCTGGAGTGCTATCAAGAAGCACTTGCAAGAGAACTGGGTGATCAGGCCCAGTCAACGCGGGTTCATGAAAGGCAGGTCTTGCCAGAGTAACCTGATCGCCTTCTATGATAAAGTGACTGGCCTATGAGGGAAAGGCTGGGATGTGGTCTTCTCGGACCTCAGTAAAGTCTTTGACACAGTTTCTCACAGCATTCTGCTACAGAAACTGTCGGCCTCTGACCTGGACAGGCGCACACTCTCCTGGGTGGAAAACTGGCTGTATGGCCGGGCCCAGAGAGTGGTGGGAAATGGAGTTAAATCCAGCTGGAGGCCAGTGACAAGTGGGGTTCCCCAGGGCTCAGTGCTGGGTCCAGTCCTGTTCAATGTCTTTATCAACAGACTGGATGAAGGCATCGAATGCTCCCTTAGCAAGTTTGCAGACGATAATAAACTGTGTGGAAGCGTGGATCTGCTGGAGGGCAGGGAGGCTCTGCAAAGGGATCTGAACAGGCTGGACCGCTGGGCTGAGACCAACGGCATGAGGTTTAACAAGGCCAAATGCCGGGTCCTGCACTTGGGGCACAACAACCCTGTGCAGCTACAGACTAGGAGAAGTCTGGCTGGAAAGCTGCCTGGAGGAGAGGGACCTGGAGGTGTTGGTTGACAGTGACTGAACATGAGCCAGCAGGGTGCCCAGGTGGCCAAGAAGGCCAATGGCATCTTGGCTTGTATCAGAAACAGTGTGACCAGCAGGTCCAGGGAGGTTATTCTCCCTCTGTACTCGGCACTGGTGAGACCATTCCTTGAATCCTGTGTTCAGTTCTGGGCCCCTCACCACAAGAAAGATGTTGAGGCTCTGGAGCGAGTCCAGAGAAGAGCAACGAAGCTGGTGAACAGGCTGGAGAACAAGTCTTATGAAGAACAGCTGAGGGAGCTGGAGTTGTTTAGCCCAGAGAAGAGGAGGCTGAGGAGAGACTTCATTGCTCTCTACAACTACCTAAAAGGAGGTTGTGGAGAGGAGGGAGCTGGTCTCTTCTCCCAGGTGACAAGGGGACAGGACAAGGAGGAATGGTCTCAGGCTCCACCAGGGGAGGTTGAGGCTGGACATCAGAAAAAAAAAATTTGTGGAAAGGGTCATTGGGCACTGGAACAGGCTTCTCAGGGAGGTGGTTGAGTCACCTTCCCTGGAGGTGTTTAAGGCATGGATGGATGAGGTGTTGAGGGGCACGGTTTAGTTGTTGGTAGGAATGGTTGGACTCAATGATCCTGGAGGTTTTTTCCAATCTAATTATTCTGTGATTCTGTGAAAATGAAAGAATAAATTGCTACAGGTTCTGTAGGGTTAGGGTCAGGGTTAGGATTTAGAGTTAGAGTTATGGTTAATAAGGTTAGGGTTAGGGTCATTAGGGTTAGGATCAGGGTTAGGTTTAGGGTTAGGGCTAGGGTTTAGAGTTAGCATTATGGGTTAACATTAGGGTTAGGATTTGGGTTAGGAGTTAGGGTCATTAGGGTTAGGGTTTAGGGTTAAGGTTAAGGTCTGGTTTAGCGTTAGGGTTATGGTTACAGTTAGAGTTAGGGTCATTAGGGTTAGGGTTAGGGTTAGAGTTAGGGGTTAGGTTTATAGTTAGGTGTTTTAACCTCTCCTAATCTGAAACTTTATAATCTTTTTTGTGCTAACATGCCTCTCTGCATGAGAAATAGTGAAAAATTGTTCCTAGTTCATGCCCTGCACATCTTTCACTGTTCTTTATATTAACATTACATGCCCTTATTTGTCTCTTTCCCAAGATAAGAGCACCAGTGTTTTACCTTCTCTAGGCAGAAGGTATTCCAGACCTCCCACTACCCTCCATGCTGATCTCTGATCTTTTTCTAGTTTCAAATTTTTGCTTCTTAGGACACAATGATCAGAACTGCACCCAGCAGTTCAGCTAGGAGCATAACTTGGATTAACACACTGACACAATATGCTTTCTATTTTATTTTCACTTTTTTTCACAGCTGCTTCATGACCACGCTAGTGCATCCAGCTGGTATTTTCAGAGAAGTATCCAGAGTAATTCAAAAATCTTTCTTTTAGAATTGCACTGCATAATCCAAGAGCTGAGATGATTAAGTTTTAAGCTGTAGAACTCTTTTTCAAATCCTTTCAGGCATAACTATATGCAGAGTAGTAGAAATGCATATTCAAATGGAGATTTTTGCATGGGAAAACAAATAGGTCACTAGAAGTTTATTTCCCTGTTTTACTTTTTTGTTACTACTATTTCCTCCTGTGCTACACAAAACCCAAACTCTGCCTACAACCATTATTTAGGAAGCCCAATGGAGGCCTCTGCTTTCTTGAACCAGTTTCTAAAATCCTGCCCTTTATTTTAAAACGTTCCAACCTTTTACCTGATATGTGGAACAGAATCTCCCTGGAGGAGAAGGAGCAGGGTATCAGTACTCTCTGGTTTCACAGGGAAGAACAGTACCATGACCTTTTAACAGCTATCAGCCTCATTTGATATGCTCAGCTAGCATATGCCTGTTTTTTCCAGGTCAGATAATATCTGTACTGCCTTATCAAGGTTGGTGACCCAAACTTAGTGTCCTCATTTCTTGATGTTTTTCAGCATGTTAAAATATCAAGGCCAGCATTTTCTTAGTTTCTCAGTAGTGATTGAACTGGCAGTTGATGACCATAAATGCTAAAGGCATGGGTATTGTCCTGTGGATATGTAAAAAACAGATAGGCACTTAGCTTTTCCTTCTAACCCAACAGAGAAATTGAATACAACATTGTACAGGGCCTCTGAAACTCTCAACCAGAGTTTTTGTTTCAATGTCTTATTTTCTGACATAAATATACTACAGTATGTTGGCACTACCCTTATTTCTGTGCCTGAAGAGATAGGTTTCCCACTCTCCACAGAGAGCCTGAGCCCAGCAGGTATAAAAATGTGTCCTAGGGACCACAATACTTCATTCCTTAGATATCCATCCCCTCATAAAAAGGCTCCTGTAAGCTCATTGACACCTCTATAAAATGATGTATCTTGTCCTTAGCACACTTTTGTTATGTGTCTTTCCCACTTTATTCCAACAGCAGACAGGGATGCATTTGGTGTACACAACTGCTGTGGCAATTGTACCTGCTGGAGGAGCTCCATTAGCCAAAAGGCATTTTCCAGGCTCTCTTTCCAGCAGACACTCCTTTCCTAATATGCAATGTTTGAATTTACTCATCGTAAAAAGGAAAGAGTGGATTGACAAATCCAGTTGCAGGAGGGAGAAAAAAAGGATTTTCAAAAGATAGCTCTGTAAAGCCAGACTCTAAAGATGAGAACTGCTCTCTGGTGACTATATGCATTTCAGGTTGCTGGCAGATTTGTCACAGGCCCAGGCAATATTACTGGCAGTAATCATGCTCTTCCCTAACACAGCTTCCACAAAAAAAATTGTTAAAGGGTAATAGTTTCCACATAGCAGATCTCATTAGAACAATTTCAGTGCTTGGCTATGATGTTAGGAAGCCACTTTCTTAACCCTTGCCTGTAATAAATCCACTGAGACCTCATTGCTCTCTACAACTACCTGAAAGGAGGTGCTGAGGGGTGTGGTTTATTGTTCGATAGGAATGGTTGGACTTGATGATCCAGTGGGTCTCTTCCAACCTGGCGATTCTATGATTTTATGATAAGCAGTGCCAATAGGTATCTCAAGATCACTGTATTCTAATGTTTCTTAAACTGTGTTATTTACTCAGCCCTGTCCTGGTCGTGGTTACAATATTCCTCAGAACAACATCCAGTTTTAATATCTGGCAGTGTAATTAATAGCAATTTGGTAAGGCTCCTCTTCTCTGTTTGCTTGGTTCACCTGAGTTACATCATGTCTTTGCTATTTCTCCTGACCTGCAAAATGTATGCAATTGCCTGAGCCACATCGATAACTTGCATTTTCTCTCTAAGCAAGTCTCAGGCCCATTTGGTGGCCAATAACCAGTCAGTGACACAATGGGATTATCGGATGCTGTTTTCCAGGAAAATAACACATGGAAAAGCAGTCAAAGTTTGAGCAAAGGCAAATGACTGAGCTTCCAAAAAGAGAGGTAAGCAAATTTAATCCAGCCATCCTAATAATGGGCCTGTAGTACTACAAGAAGCTTTGGCAGACCTGACTTCAAGACACTTCTAAGAAGCACACAGAGGATAAAGTGGTGCCATGGGAAGAAGGTACTCCCACAGGAGCCAACCTGCCCATACCAGCACCCCCAAGGGTGGCAGAGGGACGAGCACAGGTGTCCACAACAAGGGATTTTGGGAGAGAGCTGCTATCCCTTGCCTGTACAGACTCTGCCTGCTTCCTGGGGGATAAGCAGCGCATCCCAGTTCTCCTGGAATTTGGGTAGAGATGGCCCTGCCAGCTGGTAGGGAGGGCTAGGTGTGAAGTGGTAACGTTCACACAGTAAGATGGGCTGTCCTTTAGGAGGCCAGGGTTTTGCATCTTTGGCAAACTGTAACCAGCAAAGCTGCAAGCTTCTTGGTTTTGCCAGTTTTCATTTCTCTCCTTTTACTTCTTCAAGCTGTCATGGTATGAAGACGACTGGAAATGTGGGGAAGGGATAGCTCACTTGCAAATGGAGTCTCTTGTTCTCATGAAAACCAAGCTGTACCTCCTCTAAACTTTCTTTAAACATTCTGGGCATGTTTTCCACTCAAGTCAGGCTTCAACATCAGAGAATTAGGTTCAGGTCAAGGTCTTGCAGGTTACCTAGACTCTAGTCCTTCAGCACTGTTTTCCCATGGTAAATTCCTCACACAGTGCTCACTGCATATCAGTGTTGTTGCTTTGTGAACAATCTCTTCTGTAAGATGGCTACAGAAAGGGATGAGACATAAATTTTGCAAGTATAATACAGGTTATCAGAAACTACTTTAGATAAAAATAGAAAGTGAACTAAATAAAACTCAGTATTTGAATAATATACTTTTCCCGTTGGGCTTAATGGAGTTTATCCGCAAAACTATATCCATTATACTTAAATGTATTTTTGGTATTAAAATCCAGTTATACAGAATAATCAATTGTTAGCTGAAGAATTTTATCTGAATTTGGGTCTGCACGTCCATTCAGGTGTCAAACAACCACCACTGCTTTAGGCCATTTAGACACAGCATTTCAATTCAGGGTAAATTTATTTTAGTAACATATTTTGTCTGCACATTATTCCTTAAAGTATTTTGAGCTATCTGTGGAAGATAGTACAAACTTGGGAAGAATTGCTTTAAAATGACACTATATTTAGCCATATAGTTGTAGTTTCAGTTCTATTCAATCTCTTGCAAATCACAGCAAAACGGGCTGCAAAAAACAAATAAATATTAATATAAATATTAATATAAAATTAGGTTAAATGTTGAGATTATTCTTCAGAACGCTATTCTCTCGTGTATTAATTAAGGTTTGTGCATGATATATTTAAATCACAAAAAAAAAAAAAAGAAGTTACAGTTGAGACATTCTGATTTCTGACTACCAGGATAGTATATCAATACGTTGGCAATGCTTGTACTACAGACTAGCTTGGAAGTATCACCAAATATACTACTTTAAACCAAAAGCTATTATATCAAACAAAACCTCAGGCAACCTGGAAATTCTCTCCCAATTAAGCATTTCCATTTCCTTTAATACTACTTCGCTGACATTATAGTTCTTGGTGTGAACATACAGGTTTCAGAAGAAACTCCTCTAACAACTCAGAGTCACTCAAATGTTGGCAACTGGGACTTGGAAGCAGGTTTTTTTACAATCATATTTTGCAACTTCAAGTAACGTTCCTATTTCTTATGGGACTGTTTTCTATTAAAAGAAGGAGACTTTGGGTTAGGGTTCAGCAACAGCATGTAGGCACAGCTGCATCACTACAGAACTTATATTATCTTCCTCTACCCAACTCTCTCTGGAATCATAATCCTCAGTTCCAGCTTCTCAGTATCTTCCCCTTCATCAGCAGATTATAAATTAGCTTCTTGCTGCTCCACTCAGTGGTTAATGATTTGCACAAGTGAAATTGTTTCAACAGCAAAGACTGGATATTACCCAGCCCAAGATAGTCAAGTAGTCAAGTCATTCATCTGGGCTCTAACAGCCTGAGGTTCAAATTCCTAAACAAACTCTGGCAAATAGAGACTTGACCCTGAGCTTCCTGAAAACCAAATGAAGGTTGTAGTTGCAAGGTATTGTTTACTGCAGCATAAGTAGTCTTTCCCTCAATGTTTTTGCCAAAATTCCATGTTTATCCACAATCTTTGGAGATTATTACATTTTCAAAATTTAAATTTTCTTATGGACAGATCTTGATCAGTTCTGCTAATAATACTCTAAATTTTATCCTAATATACCAGAAAGCAGAAGTTTTGGGCTATGTTTTGTTGATCATTTCCTTTACTGCTAACAACTGCTCTAATCTTACTTTAATATCCCTCTAATTTCTGTAGGTTTCTGAGATATTTATAAATAATGTGAAGCCATGCTATATAAGATCCTCTACTAATGTAATTCTTGAGCAATATTTATTCTCTTAATTAAACAAAACTCATCGCAGATAAGCATAAGTGCTCTTCTAATATAAAATAAATGTTTCAGGGTATTCCTTCTTAGGATATAGTATGCCTTATGTAACATACAGTGTGAAAATTTCAATTTCGTGAATCATTCAGATGAAAAATGTAGGTGTTTGTTAGGCCAGAGAAGAATTGTGTAATGATATATGGACATGTCAGCTCAAACTTGTATGTATAGCCCTAAGTCCTTTCACTGGCCCAACCTGGTCAGATAAGAGCCAGCCTCAACCCAAAAGCTATTTCAACTCTGCATACTAGATTCAACCATGCTAATATGGTTAAAGAACTTGGGAGGAGAGGTGACTCATGCCTAACCACTTCAAAGCATGAGTGTGAAGCTTGTATTTGTCATCATTCTGGCAAGTCAGCATTGTCAGTGCTGTTCTTATGCCATTATACATGAATTAGGCCAACAAACTATGCTGTCCACTGTTGTTCCCACTGCCAAAGCCAAAGGAAAACATTGTGTCTGGAAAATATATTAACACGAAGTTACAGAGCCCATTTCTGTAGAAGAGGAGAAGAATATTGCCACTGATTCCAAAGGGAGATGGTTGGACATTTTTGTCTTGGAATATTGTTTCAAAGACAGATTTTCTTACCCAAGACTGTAGGCTTCAGATCCCAGCCTGTAGGCTTCAGCCAGCTTGTTGATGGATTCAGATCCATGGCTGTAGGCAGCTGACCTCTTGCTGAGGGATTCAGAATCAAGACTGTAGGCAGCAGATCTTTTACTTTGTGCAGCAGAGTGATCATAGGCTGTCGATCCATAGCTGTAGGCTGCTGAATCCAGGTCATATGCTGAAGAGCCATGACTATATGCTGCTGAAGATTCAAGGCTGAAGTCTGCTGCAGAGGCATGGCGATAGGCTGCAGAGCCCCTAGCATAAGCTGTAGACCCTTGCGCATAGACAGCAGATTTGCTCTTTGCTTCCTTTTGGTACTGGCTTACAGTGGACTGCAGTGCTTTATGGCGGTATGCACGGTCATAATGCTCATGGTGTCTTTGGTAGAAAGGTAAAGACATTGTGGATGTCTTCTAATTTTGTTTTTTGCTGCACGTTTCTGAATGTAAATAAACAGGACAGTGTCTGAAAGAGAACAGAAGAAACGTAAGGACCATTGTCAAAGGAAGTTCTGTGTTAGCACACAAACAATTCACAACTTCATACAAACTAACACAGAACTTAAAACTTCAAAAATGAAGTGCAATTCATTTAATGATATCTTTTATGATGTGTTTTAGACATTAAGACAAGTTTCAAGTTGCTCATGTCAGTCATCATGAGCAGAAAACCTTACAGTATCGTGTCTGTTCATTTGTAGTTGGCCTCCCTGTTACGGCAAACTATTCAAGTTTTACTTGCTCAACCTCCCCACTCATTACTGTGAACTAGTAAAATTTTAATTAACTCTTCTTCAGAGTTAGTGTAAATATTTTTGTTAAATTACAGAAGAGAGGATAAAGTAATCAATTATTTTTAAAAGGCATGAGCAATTCCAATGATGAATAAACTGAAATTAAAATATATTAATATTTCATTCATTTTTGTAATCCAACTTTCAGATTGAATGTAAAATTCCATTCAATATTTCAACAGTGTATTAAAAATATTAAGATTGAGAGGATGCCACTTTTCTCTGTAAACATGTATTACATAGATTATTTTGTATGTGATATCAGAGAATCATTTAAAGCGGCTTATCATACTTCTACAGTTTCATCAGGGATAGAATCTGTGTACAATGAGTAAAGTAAGCTCCTCAGTAAAAATGACGCTTTTTTAAACCTAGAATTTCACGTTCAATATTATCAAAAAACTTCCTCCAGATAATAGCCCCATCTAAGTTTTCCTTTGCACAGTCATAAATAGATTGTCTTACAGCTGATCATAGTAGGAAATTTGATCAGATGAGAGGTAGTTCCCCTCTCAAAATGGGATGATGGTTGAGTGCAGGAAGGATTTCCCTTTGGGTTTTTTTTCAGCTGGCAATCCAATCTTTATTTTGTTATTGGTTTATTTTGCTGTTACTAAAAGTGGTATTTTCTTCTCGGACATGTAAATTTGTCTTTACAAATCTCTCATGATAACTTTTCTTTCTTTTATCACTGATTATTAGGCTTACAACATAGCTGGGATTGTCCCTGAAGAAGTGCATGATTATGAATAGAAACCATGCATGATGGAGGAATGTTTAGAAGAGTTCAAAGTTGATTAAAAAAACAATGGTGAGAGGTGCTTGCTTGGGTGTTTCAATATCAATCACAACAAAAGAAGACTTGTTCTGCTTCTGGTTTCATTCATGTTAGTGAAACTACTTATCTGATGTTTTGATATGAAATACAAGAGCTGGAGTATAATACAGAGCTGGAGCATAATCATGGTTTCATGAAAATCAAGATTCTTTTTCTCCTGGTCTTTATGCTGCCGAGACTCCAATACTTGATGTTTTCTTTAGTATTTAGTTCTGATAGTGAATCTACAACTTGCAGACTATTGTTTTTGGTAACTGCTCTGGGACTCACTTACACTAAGGCGGATTATGAAAAAAAATCTGTGTTTCACTTTCCTTGTATTTCAGGGCTCTCTCAAGGAACTACTCTTTGTGTGATAACAGAGCAGATCACTTGTTTGCAGAAAGTCAACAAGAAACTAAGAAGGTCATTCAGAAGTCTCTAAATATGTACAAGAAATTGTTACTATCTTGACCACAGTGAAATTAAGTTCAAGGAGACCAGTTTATCTATTTAATTTATTTTCACCTGAGGAAGAAATGGCAAAAAGCATTGGCCTTTTGTTCTCTCTGGCAAAAACTGATGTTCATTTTAATTCCCTTGTTTGTCCTGCTGTGTGTTTTTTTCATCTAAGGCTAAAGGATGCAACTATTCCGTCTAGTATCCTTGTTTCTAATACTTATAAATATTTTGTGTTGTTATTTATTTCATTTTGTTGGCTTCCAGTAGTAAGTAGTTCCTTTATCATTTCCCTAGTTTCAGAAGATTTCTTCATTTTTCTTCATTGCTTTCTCTCCCAGCTCTTCAGAGCTGAGTGTAGCGTTTGCAAGCCATTGTGGTTGCTGCTGAGCAAAGTTAAGGAGTACAGATGAGTCTTGTTTTGCACACTGAAGGGGGAAGAACATGAAAACATCCTGTTTTCTTTCTGTAGATGACTAGAGTTATCTCCATCTTCACTAACTTTATTTGCAGCATTGGCTACCTTCATCAAGGATACAAAAGTCACAAAGATAGCAGCTGTTTAGTCCTGTTGCTCAGGGATTCCCACAACCTTCCATGTTTCAAAGTAAGGAAGGTGATCCAAAAGTATTAAGCACTGCATGTGTTGCCCATCAAGAAGTTAAATGAGACATTTCATTTACATCTCAGCAGAGCAAAAGGAAAAGCAGTGGGCTTAAGGTCAGCTTAAAATGTATTAAATCAACCTTTTCCTTCCAAAAAATATGCTCAGAAGAGAAGAAGTCTATGACAGCAGTAAAAACTGAAGCAGTAAGGCAGGAGCTGCAGATTCAAATCAAAGGCCAACTCTGACTGATGTCATGTAAGAGGAAACTCCTTTTACAAGTATTTTTTCACACTATGAGTTATGTTTTGTATTTCCTCTGAAACATCAAGCACTGCTTACAAGTTAGGATCAGTTAGCTACACTAGTCAGATCAGATATAGTAGTCTGACCCTAGCAGAGATGACAAGAAACTCTGAACCACATGGGGACTTTGCTCCTATCTGGAGAACTCTCTGATTAGCAGATTGACTCTCATCTCTTAAGTTTCATAAAATTCATGCTACCTGCACAGTCTTAGTTTGTGTCCACTAATCAGCCCCCTTCAGTGTGAGTGCAAGCCTCCCTCTCAAGATCTGTGTAGTATTTCATAACTGCAGCACTTGGCCTAAAAATATGAGTGGCCATAGTTAGATGAACATGCGGGTTTTGGAGCTATATGTTAGCAGCTGTTGAACTGAACTTTCCACATGATAACTGAAGGGACAAGACAGTTCTGTACTTGCTCATAGGTCATAGCTACACAGTAAAGAAGGTGATTTTACCAGCATTACCTCCTGTGCTGTTTAGCAGTCTGTGTGATTCTTTAAAGAACTACTCCATTAATCAGTGAAATTAATGAAACAGATAAAAACCAGAAACTCTTGTAAACAGGGAAAAAAAGATAACACCTCCTTCAGATCAGTCAATGGATTTACAAATCACAAGATATCCTATGTAATGAGAAAGTATTTAGATTATTTACACATTCTCTAGGCCCAAAGGAGGTTTCACGACAAATTCCACCTGTATCTTAGTAGCCCATAGTAATTGGAGAGTACTGTGAGAGTATACAAGGATATTTGAGTTGATAAAAGTGAACTCTTGCACTACTTTGCTCTATTTCGCAGCTGAATTGTCAAATATCTTCAGTTCATGTTCACAAGTCCCTCAAATAACTGTTGAGCTGAGAGGAACAAAGGGAGCTACCATCAACTCAGCATTATAGATTCAGATTAAAAATAATTGAACACATAAAATCTTATGTCATAACAGAACACTTACCAGGGCCCAAATGAACAGCAGCAAATGGAATAGCTTTCAAGTGGATGAATAGCAGAAAAATACAGCAATGATTAAGCCAGCGAAGAAAGAGGTAGTCAGGACAAGGGGTGAGGACTGGACTTCAAGGTCCAGAATAAAAATAATGCCTGCAGTCAGTGGAATGTCAGAGCCCTAGTCCAGACCTTTTATGGCCAGAGGGGTGATAAATATAGCATTGAAGAGGGACAGAGACAGATACTGATACCCTGTGCTATCTCTGTGCAAAGACATGGTGACAGCAGCTTCAAACAGACAGTGCTCCCTTTTAAGTATCTTCAATAAATTCTATATCAAACCAGCATTTGAATTAAAAAATATTTCAGTTAAATTAGATTTAGGAAAGAAAAAATATATTGTGTCATGAACAAGAAAGCAGGAAAGATCAGTCCCTGTATTGACCTTTGCCATGGCACAAGAATATGAATATTTTATGAGTTCCCTTCTCTTTTCTAAATGCCAAGCCACAGTCTGTGTTATGTAGATATTTCAGCTTAATAACAGACATTCTAAAGAATTCGTTAGCATCAGAATTCTATAAAGCCATACAATGTGTTACAATTCAATAAAATGTACTTTCTTTGTTCTGTTGACAAAGTGTTACTTTATCATCCTATTTAAGATAAAATACTAAATTAAGAACATGATATCATGAGGCATTTAAGTAGATACAAACAATGCAGCTCTAAGATCCAACTTTCTGTTTCTGAATTAAATAGTATTACCTCTAGGGATGATTAAATGGGCCTGTGTGCCTGCATTTTGGTCACAGCATTTTGGCACAGAAATGTACAATCACTGAAGCTGAATTGTTCTGAATTATATCAGAACAATTCCTGTCCTCTGAGATCAAATACATGGAACACACTGTGACTTCACTGTAAACACAGATTCTGCTCTGCACTGTACTTTTATTTAACTGTCAATACAAATGTTCAGTCCACTTTATTTTGTGTATTTGCATTGACAGAAATATTAACCCTCTCAGTCACTTTCCATAGCACCAACCATGCAACACAACTGAGAAGGTTGCAGATCCTCCTCCTTTCCCCTTATGGGCTGAACCACCAGCAGAAGGCCTGGATGAGGCCAGCAGGTCACAGGCTTTTCTGTATAATGGTTCATCATTATTTTGTTCTTCACCATGCTGCCGTGATTCCACTTGAAAAATCTTTGTTCTCCACGCTAGCTACTTGTTCCCTGGGGACCCACTACCTCCTGCCTGATGCTATTCCACCTCCCAGAACAGGGGCTGCTCAGCTACGTTAACCATACAGCCTTTGGTCTTTGCTCCCGAGCACAGAAAGTACAGCCAGCAAAAGGTTGTACAGTCATAGAAACTGTATCATGGCTCAGAAAACTGGCCAAATCTGTAACAGAAAGAATGAAAAATAGGAACTTACTTTCCTCCAGAACTCTGTGCCAATGGCAGTGCCCCTGAGCTATAGAATTTAGGCTATCATATACATTTTTAATTAAAGAAGGTAGAAGATTCAGTGGATGAACTCCTGTATTCTATTACAGACTCCAAATCAACTCCTACACCATGGGCCATTTTTGCACTTAAAATATTTAATGATATGCAAATTGTTTTTTAAAAAATTATAGTGATGTAAAGAAATTACAATTGAACATCTTGTTTCTCTGCTCTTATTGCAATAAAAATTGTATAGATCACAGGTGGGATATAAAAATCTAAACAACATTATCAGTGTTTTCCCGGGTATAACTGCACTATGAAGTTCAAGCCGGTTTTCAAATTCTGGGCTGCTTCTATTTATTCTGTAATTAAAATGGAGGCAGAGTGTGACAGCAAAATCTTTTGGGTTCTTTCATTATTTTTGCACTTAAATTTCATCTGGCTTTAAAATGAGACAATACCCACAGCTAATTTTAAACCGCTTAACTCCTATTTAAGTACATGTTTCAAACCATTTGGGGCCCTGTAAGTCAGAGAATCCCTGCAGCACTGTGTATGCACATATACTTAGTCTCATTGGTTCTGGGAGAGAGACCCTCTGTAAATGTTTGTTCTGTCTTCTGCTAATTAGAATTACATAGTGCCAGAAACTAGTTTGTTTTTCTGAATTGGAAAGCTGGAAGATTAACTTAGAACCTGACACAGCAGAAAAAAATAGCTTTCTAGATTGTTTGTCCATTGAAGATTTGAGAGGTACAGCATCCTTTAGCTGTGTGTATTAGTCAAATTCCAAGGCATCCAAGTCCATCTCTTTCACTAGATTGGAATTCTGAATAAAATAACAAAACATTTCTTGGTGGACAGAGTTTTTCAGTATGTGTGTCATCTTCCAGACTTAATTGTCAATCTTAGATTCAATTTTCTGACTGGATTCCCCAAAAAAATAAAATCACTTTGGGAAGATGTACTATTCTCCATTATACCCTAACTAGTCATCTTCATAATCCATTGAACACAAGGGAGACGTGTTCACTTTCCTTTATCCATGAGAAGGTCTTAATCTCCACATAAAGTCAATCCTTCTTTCTGTTTATTCTCTACATCATTCTCAGTTCATGTATTTTACATGGAGTCAGACTTGTAACAGAATGGATTAGGAGCACTCTACTGCAGCTTTAGAGTCTGGCCTCACACCTGGAAGACCAAGTGCAAGGTCACTTTCTCCTTGATATAGACAGAAATTAAATTCCAAGTTTCCTGCAGCTCTCATCAGAGAATTTCTCCTTACTGATATGGAGGTTGGGTAAACAGAAGGGCATTACCTCCATTGCTAGTCAGTGATTCTAGCCCTCACATTGTTGCCCTACATGAAAACCAAGACTAAATAAGAAAGGTATGTGGGAACATTTTACAGAGAACAAGGCCTGGATGCTGAGAGACTGATTGAT
The DNA here is from genome assembly GCA_033459285.1 of Clamator glandarius. NCBI lineage: Eukaryota > Metazoa > Chordata > Aves > Cuculiformes > Cuculidae > Clamator > Clamator glandarius. The sequence goes on from JAUNZM010000070.1 coordinate 484,012, forward strand.
ACTGAACAATTCTAACAAGGCCTTGAAACAGAGAGCTGAAAGATAAACAGGGGCCAGCTGGGAGGAATGCAGGAGCTGGTTCAGTGGGAACGAGTACCAGCTGAAAGAAAAAAAATTAAAGAGAACTATCAACATAGTTAATTTTAGTGTAACTTGGATTCTTAGCATGTGCAGTAGTTTAGCCAATAATATGATAGTAACAGCTTTATGGAGAGTTACCTTTAACCAATAATACACTGTAGATACCCTCGTGGGCACCCAGTTATGTAACCAAAAAGGGTTTATAAAGAAACAGCTAAGCTCAATAAATTGAACACTCGCTGATCATATTGATCTCTGTGTTTGATTCTGTGATGCTCCCGTCAACAAAAGTATCTCTCAGATTTTATTTTAGCATGCAAAAGTATGGGGAAATGAATTAGGTATGAAATGACCGAACAGTGGTGCAAATTTTTCACCAGGATTGCTGAATGTTACTGCTTGTTTTGCATCAGGAGGTGCTGGTCCATTATTATCCCAGCAAGAAAAGCTCTTGGACTCTGTAAGGTATTAGTCTAAATGTAATATATTAGTACTAACACTATAAAAAGAAAATAGTAGAGATAATCTTGCAATACCTTATATGCTGGGAAAACCCCAAGCAGCATAGCATAAAACAGGACTCCAACCCATATGCATTCCATGCAGACCTCGTCAGAGGAGGATCCTAGATTTCAGTCATTTGAGTTATTATAGAATTTTCTTACAAGAATGTTCACAAGAGAACTTCTCGTGGCACTGTTAGGTACAGGCAAAGTCATGCAGGTGGTGCAATTGCTGGTACTAAGTGGGAGATGCTTGTAGGCTCCTCTGTGCAATTATTGGCAAAGGTAAATCTGCAGCCAAGGGATAAGTGCAGCACCGCGCAGCCTGAAGGCTGTGCCCACCTGCAGCACAGCCTGGCACAGCACAACATGGACTGGAGCATGCTCAGGTTAACTGCTGTGCAGATCACTGACCCTTCCATGTACAAAGGTCTCCAGTCAGAACAACTACACAGGTCTACCTCTCATCCCAGCTTCCTCACTGGCAACACATACACACAACAGTCTATCTGCACTCCTTCCTTCTGCCTACTGACAGGCAATGATGGAAAAACCACATTTTTTCATAAATTTAGCAAAGCCCATCTGCACCTAGTCCTTCTTGACAGTATCTTTCTGCACCATGGGTGGCCTGAACCATTCACAGTACTCCAGAGGAAGTTGGAGACTGTCACCCATGTGCTGTGTCACATTTCTATCTCTGCTGGAAAAACGTCAGCTGATAAACTTCAGAATTGTATTAGCCTTTTTTTCATACATATGTTACATTGGCAGCTTATAGTCGACCTGGCTGACTAATGTCTTCAGATTTCAAGTCCCCTGTCACTTCCAGAAGAGGCAATCTAGTGACATCTTACATCTTATGACCTTACACTTTGTACTACTGAATTCTGTCTCTACTACTCTAAGCCTTACACCTATGTAATATCCTAAGACTTATTTGCAGATGTTATGCAGTCAGCAAATTACATTACCACCTTCCTATTTTTTGACAATAAGATCACCAGCAAGAGCGTTAAATATTGCTCCCAAGACTGTTCCTTTTCTATTTAAATCTGTCATTCAATTCTTCCCCTCTCAACAAAACCTGGCATTGCTTGTCTTCCCATTGGGCTACTGTAGGGCTTGGCTGTACTTGTATAAATTCTCCATTTTAAGTAACAGTTTCCCAGGTGCTAGGATAAGAAACTGGTTGGATGGTCATATTCAGAGAATAATGGTCAACGGCTCGAAGTCTAGATTCAGACCTGTGACAAATGGTGTCCTTCACCTAGTCCTTCTTGAAAGTCAGGGGTGTGCACTGTTTAATATCTTCATCAGTGATATTGACTGTGAGATTAAGTGCATCCCCAGCAAGTTTGCAGATGACACCAAGCAGAGTGGTGTGGTTGCCACATCGGAAGGACGGGATGTCATCCAGAGGGACCTGGACAGGCAAGAGAAGTGGGTCTGCGTGAACCTCATGACATTCAACAAGTCCAAGTGCAAAGTCCTACACCTGGGTTAGGGCAATCCCTGGTTTCAATACAGGATGGGGGATGATGTGATTGAGAGCTGCCCTGCAGAGAAAGACTTGGGTGTGCTGGTCAATAAGAAGCTCAATATGAGCTGGCAATGTGCACTCACAGCCCAGAAGCCCAACTGTATCCTGGGTTGCATCAAAAGAAGAGTGGCCAGCAGGTCGGGTGAAAGGATTCTGCCCCTCTATTCCTCTCTTGTGAGACCTCATCTGGAGCACTGTGTCCAGTTCTGGAATCCTCAACATAAGAAGGAAATGGAACTGTTGGAACGGGTCCAGAGGAGGTCTACAAGGATGATCAGATGACTGGAGCACCTCCCTTATGAGAACAGGCTGAGAGAGTTGGGGTTGTTCAGCCTGGAGAAGAGAAGGCTCTGAGGAGAACTTACAGCAACCTTCCAGTACCTGAAAGGGTTACAAGAAAGCTGGGGCAGGACTGTTTAGAAAGGTTTATAGTGATAGGTCTAGGGGCAATGGATATAAACTAGAGAGGGGCAGATTTAGACTAGACATAAGGAAGAATTTCTTCACTATGACAGTGGTGAGGCACTGGCATAGGTTGCCCAGGGAAGCTGTGGATGCCCCAGCCCTGGAGGTGTTCAAGGCCAGGTTGGATGGGGCCTTGGACAGCCTGACTGGCCAAATAAGAGGCGCCTGATGCCCAGGGCTGGAGCTGCCCAGGTCTCCCCTTGTTACCTTGCCCCTAGCTGGGGTGGCGGAACAGGCCCTGGCTGCTGGGACCCTGATGGACTCTATGGACAGTTCTCATGGCTCCCAGGAAGCCCAAACACTTGACTGGTGACTTTACACTGATTGTCTTCCCTTTTCCTATTATCAAAAGTTTGTTTAACTGCCCTATTTCATTGCAAAGAAAATAAACTATAGATATGATCTCACTCAGGTCTAAGCCACTACCAAAATTAAACAATTGCCTCAGGTATTACAATAAACATTACCATAATCATTCAGGCATAGCTAATACAAATTTATCACCCAGTACGCAATAATAACTTTCATTTTCCCTGTTGGCACATTGATTGATGAAATACTTTTGAATCAATCAAATTTTTCCATTAAAGGAAAGGATAGTGGCAATATCTTAATATAAAAAAAAAGAATCTTTTAGCTATCACACTTGTAATTTATTTCCAATACAGTAATTAATCCACGCAAAGTTTTGATGAAAATTCACATCAGAAATATACAAATTGATTTTTTCATTCAACACTCCTTGAAGGACACAGCCATCAAATTTAAAGCATCTCTTATGAATGAAAAACTCTTCCAGATATAATGCAAAAGGACTTGGTGAAGACAAAGGAAAATGGACTGGAGCTTACTCTTTGAAGAAGAGAAGGAGATAGGCTGAGGAAAGAAGGAATTGAGAAGGAACTGATGGTTGAAGGCACAATTCTAGTGATCATTTGCCATCTGTGGTGTGAAGTAGTTCAAGCATCAGCAGCATAAAATGCAGCAGCAAGTGATTTTCAGACAACAGCTAAACCCACTGGGATGTTTTATAAATATTTAGAGAGTTAATTAAATTATTTGAACAGTTTTTTCCAGTCACTTAAAACATCTTGTATAGCTGGTTGCTTTAGGCTGCTGTGCAGCCATATTCCATGAAGACAGCAGTATATTTAACTTTGAATGGTTCAGTTCTGAATTTTATGTGGTGGGCTGGTACTTTTGTTTCTCCATCCATTCTGTAGGACAAGCTTCCTGTGTTCCTGAGCAAGTTCAGTTTTGGAGACTCAACAACAGGGAGCAGCATCATTTAAAATAAAACACTTCAAAGACTGAAGAACGTATGAATTGGCAGGGCAAAATCAGTCCAGTTTCCTGACTTATGGTGGTCAGTACTAGGTAGTCCAGGAAAAGATGCAAAAAATGGACAAGTTTGCAATATCTTTTCCAAAAGGATGTCTCACCTTAACATTTGTTATTTATCAGTTATTTTATGATCTTATAACTCATGTGACTTACAGGAGAAGCTGTAAGAGTTTAACAAAGTCCTTTATTTAAGAATAAATAAGATTTGCAATAGCTGCTTATATTAAAACTTCAGAATTGAGTATAATGCTAGTGCTGCAGATGGGAGCTCAACCTTTACTGACTCTTGAAAAATCGATTTGGCTTTGATTACTTTAGAGCTGTCAAAAGTTACTAGTTCCCATCTGTCTTTTTCTCACTACAACTTGTTCCTGGCTTTCTACCAGAAGCTGTCAATGTCCTGTTAGCACGTCCGTGCCTCTGCCTCTGAGATCTCCTTCAGCAGGACACAACAGCAAGGTGGCAGCAGTCTTCCCCCACAGAGACTGGAAAGGAGCAGAGGAGCATTGCCTCCTTTCTAAAGACCGAGATTCACAGTCCAGCATCTTTATACTCAAAGCAAGCCTCGTAACTCACCGTGAGGTTAAATAACAGCAGTGGCAAAATGTGAAACGTACTCTAGCAAACCCATCTTCTCCAAGTCATTTAGCCATACTAAATTTCAGAAATGATCCTCCACCTGATGTTGAGTGGCTTGTGTATGACACCAGTGAAAAAACAGTTACCTCTAGATGTGTCATTTACACTTCTTTTTGCTATTTCCACTGCGTATGCTGCAGTGATGTTGAGTAGCAGACATGCACCATATGGGCAATAGATGTGCCCTAACCCCACTGGCTGCCACGGCTCTGGAGGAAAAGGGACTGCAGGTTCACTGCCGGAGAAAGAAAGCTCTGTGACTGCAGGTGGGGGAAGTAAGAGTAGGTACTGAAAGTAACTTCAAGAACAGGGGAGGATGAAGCAGGGGGTGAATTTCATCTATTAAAAGATCTTCCTCTGTCGACACAAGCAGCTGGCTTGAAAAGCAGAATATCTTTTTTTCCTGATAACAGCTATCAAAAAGTATAGATTTATCCATGCTAGATTTGTGTAGCTAAATCCAGCATCAGTGATGGCATAGCTCCGACAATACAAATTTCACCCAATCTTTACTGAGCTCATTAGTTTGGGGTGAATTTTTCAGTCAGCCCTGATCGCAGCACTGCTGCTGTTATACAGCTAGCTCAAATGGACTAGTTATTTTGCTCTCTCAGATATACCTCTAGATGATGGCTGTGTGGACAAATCATTATTTTTTCAGTGCAAGAAGCTGAGGTCTTCAAGGCTCTATTAAAATCCAGATAAGGCGTATCACAACTACACATAATAAAAAAGACCTGCCTCCCACTGAAAACAACAAAAAAGAAAATTACTTACCTTACACAAATAGTGCTATTTAGTCAATGCTCTGCTTATATGGCTTTAATTCTGTCCCTGTGTTTGATGACACATCTATACTTTCCACCACCTCTTCTAGTACACGGTGTGTCTACTCTACTTGGATGTGGATGCACACTGATCACTCGCTCCTCTCTCTTTCTTTTCCTGTGCTGTTCTTAAATCCTAAGTTTTCATCTTTTCATCTCCAAGTTTTCACCCTTCCGCATGCTGATGTTGCTCCTCACTATTTGAGGCAAAATATTAAACCATGCTATTCGGCATGCCTTATTTGGTCTCAGAAATACATGAAGTAAGCATTCTACATGCTGTCAAACAGGTAAGTGGTGTCCCAGGAGCACAATTTCTGAAACCTTAAATAAGATCTTAAAAGGCTGAGAGAGATACGATATAATAAGAGATAAGACAAGTAACGTATGAACCTTTTCTGTTATGTAAACCACAGGCTGTAGCACTGTTGAGTGTACAGCCTGGCCCACCACACATACCCAGCTTCTCAACCACAGTATTTTTTGTTTAGTGCTTCTGTCACTGTAAATGGATGCTGAAAACAAATCATTGCCCAACTGAGCTAAAAATCTTTCTAATTAAAAATCTTTCTAATTAAAAATCTTTGTACTGTTTTGAGTACAAAGCATCAACTACTTTGAGTCTCTTCCATGCTTTGTCACTACTCAGTCTCTGTGTGGAAACTACTTTTTCTGCACCTGTAAATTTGACAGACACAAGTAATACAAATTTATTCAGAATATGCAAATCATTACATAGAAACATTCTCCTGCTCTTTTTTTCTTTCTAACTCTGATGATTACTGTTGCTTGGCATAAATCACAGCAGAGCAGTGGGAGCTGGAGATTCAAGTTTCCCATGTGAAGTCATCTGTCAAAAATCTTCCACATGCTGATGTGTTTTCACAAGAATTTCTGTTTTAGATTTAAGATACTGTATCTCACATCTTCTAGTTGGTTTATATTTTAAATATTGCTTCATTTAACATTTATTTATGAGCCTGGATTTTTCATCAGTTCTTATTTTCTTCTGTGAAAGCTTTTATATATACTACCTGTCATGGCCATCTCAGCTAAACCAGAATTGCCTACATGTTTTAAATTGGACCTCTTTCCATTTGAAAGAACAGTTGGTTTTGGGTTTTTTTACCCAATTTATTAATTTTTAAAGAAAGAATTTCTGAATGTTGGCCCATAAACAATTATATTCTTGCCATATTTGAAACCAGGCAGGAATACCGCAAATATAAATGAAATTTATTTAAAATATTTTTTTTATTTTTAAAAGTCTTATATTCATAAACATCAAGATCAGTCTAACAGACAAACAAAATAATTTCATGCAGAATCTGAAAAAAACCCTAGCAGGAATATAACGGTTTGCACAAGAAAAACTGAGTTTCACCATGATTGTGGGTCCTGTTCTTGTAGCCATAGGCTTTCCTTGAGTAAACATGAGTTGGAGAAATTCTCCTGAAGGTTCTCACAGATGAGTAACTGTCAAGTGTTGCTGGCAGGCTGAGACAAAAACGTTCTCAGCACCAGATAAAAAAAATTAATCTAGACAATGTGATCAACTTCCCATTCTCCTCTGATTTCTAAGAAAATAAACTCATCCAATGACTGTGGCAGCTTGGTAATTTGGTCCAGCTCCCTTTACCAAACCAGAGGAATCTGGGAAATTTCTCAAATCTATAACCATCACCACTTCGTATTTCATCCCTCTTATAGAACTTTTTATCTTGTTTTTCTGTCCTCTTCCTTTATTTTCTTCTCTTTTCCCTCTCTTTCCCCCAGGCATTTTGCTCTTCACAGGATTTTAGTGTTTCTTAACTACATGGAACACCGATTTCTAAATTTTCCTTACACCAGAGGGATTTACTATTTAAAACAATGTACCACCAGCAGAATTCCTAAATCTACCACTACTTCAGTTGTGGTTTTCAATCATACTTGTCTCCAATGAGCCTGAATTGTATGTGGCAGTATAAGACAAGCCTTTTAAGTTATTCTGATTGGTTTGCATGTCTCGAGTAAAACTAAAGAATGGTTTTTATTGGATTGCATTTACATGTATGGAAAAACATTCAATTGCTAATAAAATAATTCTTGATCTTAAGTAGAGAAAATCTCTCTTGGAAAAAATCCAGCCTACGTGTAAGTGAAGGACTACGGAAACTGGTCATATATTTTCATAATATAGAATTTGTTGTGCCAGACAGAGGACAAGTGGCCATCTTTTTGCCATAATTTCTGTCTACTTAGACTTATGTTTGTGGAAATTTGCATACTTTTTTCCATCTCAGAGTACTAGCTAGTTTACTTGCTAGTCCAGCTAATAATTTCTAGTAATAAGTTTACTATCAACATACAGTAAAGCACTTCTCAATTTGCATCTACAATGAGAATCAGAGTCACAAAATAATTCAGGTTGGAAGAGACCTGGATGTACTCTTGTTGAATCTCTGGCCTAAAGCTGCGTCAGTGGTGAGATAATCCACTGCTTTGTTGAATTGGGTCTTGAAAAAACTCCTGCAATCCAGACTGCACAACGTCTCTCCACAACCTGTCTTAGTTCTTGACCATTCTCACTGCTGAGAAATCAAAACATAATCCACACATGCTCACAAATTTGAAGGTTCCCCTCTAGAATCATAGTTTGATTCTTTTGTTGTCTTTTTTTTAAAAAAAAAAAAGAAAAAAGGTGACAAGTTTCTGGCTCTACAGTCTGGTGTTTGAGTTCCTCCAGATAATCTCACAGAATTGCCAGCACTCTGAAAGTTGCCGAACAATAACAACACACTATTTGGAGGTCTGATTACAGATCCATTTTAAAAACCTCTGCAGTTTAAATAGTTCTGTATTTTACTATTCTTGTTACTGGCTCATGTCTGTTAGTATCAAGTAGTTTATCAATGGCACAAGGCAAAGTGATTTTGCTCCATTGCACAAGTTTCCAGTGTCTACCTCTGGCTACAAAGCTTTCCTTCAACCCAAGGACTGACTTTCAACAATGACAGGCTCTAAGGAAGATTTAAAATATTTATTTACATAGCAATCTAACTGCCAAATTTTCCACCTTTGATACTATGGCCCTATCTCCTGCTTTCCAAGCTTTGCCTTACCCTGGAAAATCAGTGGCAGAGCTCAAGTCATTGTGCTGGGAGCATTTGAAAGGATGCATCTGGTGGAAGCCTCTCAGGAGAACAGGCTTCCCTACTATAAGTTGGCTGCTATCGCCAAACAGAATGTTTTTCCTAAGAAAGCTGGAAAATCTCTGGATCTAGCTTCAGGAAGGTTTAGAACTGCATCACCGCTAGACTGCCACAAGGGCTTACAGTTACTAACATTTAATACTAACGAGCATGAAACATGGTTAGGTCTTCCGCTGCATGTCCATATAAAGAATGCAGACACGAGATGAAGGAAGTCCTCTTTCCATTGGTTGTGAAAGATGTGTTTACTAATCCACAGAAGCTGAAGTGGTTTCAGGAGTTTATTGACCCATATGCAGGAAGATTAACTTGACACTGAACAACAATGAGGGTATTCACCTTTAGCTCTGAAAGCACTGAGTTGTATAGATACTGCAAGCTGTGAGAACACAGACCTGTGGCAGCACTAGGCATTTTAAATTTGAATCTGCTCACTGAAATGTCTGAATAACATCATTCTTCAGAGCACTGCATCTCCAAATTACATGTGTAATTAACAGATCGGTATTCTGAATGTAAGCTCAGACTAGCTAATTAGCCACATGGTTATTTGCATAAACCAGTGAAATCTGCTGAAAGCAATATTGATACTCTCAATCTCTAGCAAATACAACAATGCCTTATTTGTTTTCTAGTTTTTCTTTCCACGTGTTGGATACAAGCATAATATCATTTCACTGAAAATAACATTAAAGTAATAAGCAAACAGACAGCAATTCTACAATTCACAAAGCTAGGTAGTTTCAGTCCCTTCTCAGCACAAGTTCTTAAAATAAGATTGCAATATCAAATTGATCTTGGAATACAAGTAATTTTACCTAGGAGAAGCAATTGCCTGCGAAATAAAGGATCTCAAAATACTCCAGGGAAGAAAGACTATAAATCAGTGCATTACTGTTCAAGAATTCAAGTATTCAGGGACTTTGTGAACAGCACTCACTGAGTGATCTGCATATATGCTTGATTTTTAAAAACAATGGACTTAAGAACAGTGGAGCTCACAGGGAACTGAAGATTCATTCCATTATCACAAACTGGGCAGGCAGATGTAGAACTGACAAATCTAAACACAGTAACAGGGAAGGGCATCAGTGGTGTTTGGGCACAGGGTGGGTAGTTACCCTTTCCCTGCTTTTTCTATGCTGTGATCACTGCCTTTTCAGTCTGCCCATGGAGGTGAAAGGCAGCAAAGACATACGACGTAAAAGCCAAATATGTGCAAGACGGACCAGAGAACATAGCGCTGGAAATGGATTTCAAAATCCTGTCATCTAAGTCAAATTAGCAAACATTAAGGAAGATGTCGCAATCTAATTTTCTGCAATAATTGGAAGGCTGGTGAATGGCTTCACTTTGCCCGTGTTTCTCCTACTCACCCAGTAAATGGACTACACAGGCAGCTTGGCAGCCATTTGAAACCTGTGTTGGATCTGGCATTAATAATTATGCATTTTTGTAATGGAATGTGTTTCATTCTGGTTTCTTTATATCATAGAATCATGGAATCATAGAATAGTTTGTGTTGGAAGGGACCTTAAAGATCATCAAATTCCAGCCCCACTATGATGCTCAGGGACATCTTGCACCAGACCAGGCTGCCCAAGACCCAAACCAACCTGACCTTGAACACCTCCAGGGATGGGGCAGCCACGGCTTCCCTGGGCAACCTGTGCCAGTGCCTTACCACCCTCATTGTGAAGAAATTCCTCCTTATGTCTTGTGTAACTCTGCCCCTCTCCATTTATAGCCATTGCGCCTTATCCTATCTTATATTTGCCTTTCTATGAGTCTCTGAGCTGTTCTGGTAAGTGTATTCTAAAAATCCTTGTCTACATACACCCTTATTACTCGATCTTACTGTTGCTGGTAGGGAGCTGGCAATGGGGCAGAAAAGTTTCTTTTGTCCAGGTACTTTCTGCTTTTGACCTTCTTATAATATAATAACAGTTCTTCCAGCACTTGTCTCCTGTATATATTAAAACAGGCTCGATAGTAATTCAGAGAACCACACACAGAGGGCTGTATTCCTTATGGATAGACATGTACTGTACATGATTTTCAAATGTCTGCTAACATAATTCCAACATAATCTCTTTCATGAGATATGCTGCTCTGCGTGACCCACTACATTGCTGACCCCAAAGGATATGATTCCTAATCTTTGTCTCTATCCTGAGAAAACCAGTAGAAGGAAGATAGCCCGTAGAATTACTATCTCTATATACATACAGTCTTTGGATTAATTAGAAGCGCTCTTACAGACAATAGAATAATCCTGAAGGAATAATTAGAAGAGTGATATGGACCCACAACACTGGAAGTTATTAGAGAAAGTTAGGAAAAGTGTGGAATCTAGAGCTCATATGATTCACTGTGTTATAAAGATGATGCCAGCCCAAAGACTAAAAGTGCACAGCAGAAAATATGGCTGCATCTTTGTTCACTATTTTTAGTCACATGCCAAAACAGAGTGGAAGCATTTGTCCATTAGATGTGCCTAATTTTCTATGAGATGGTCCAAATTAGAGCCCATCTGTTGACTATTTATCACCTCCTGGCAGTTCTTTGAAGTTTAGCCACAGAGTTACTGTATTTGCTCTTGCAAAAGAGATTTATTTAAACATTATATTAGCCCTGGCCAAGGACCTAAGAAAATTAAAGCTAGTGACAGGGGACGGATCAAACTGAATAGTTCAAGCGTAATTTTTCATTCTGTGGTTTTATGAATTAAAGTTTTAGGTTGCTGAACTTGTAAAGGCTGAGCTTCTTGATGTTTCAGATTCTATTGGGATTTGGCAAAAAACTTTTGCAATTAATCCACATGGGGGGATGGCAATATTTTGGGACTAGAAACATTATTCTTAAAGATTTTTGCTAAAATTTTCTATTGCTTACCTATATATGATGAAGAAACAGTTTTAATCAAGCCAGTCAGAGACAGCTTCACATTTCTAATACATTTATTTATCATTACTTCTGCAGGTCTGAAAGTGTCATTAAAATCAAAACCACAACAAACATTTTTCAGTGCCTCTCAGATTTCTTGGACTTTGCCTACAGAAAAATGTTAACTTATTAAGTGTACCACAGTACTTTACATTTCCCATCAACAAAAAAACAGTCCTGCGTTTGGGTTTCAGAATGGAAGGGAGTCTCCTGCTCCAACAGTGATTGTGGGCAGACAGCTGAATCCTCTAACCCCAGCTGTAAGTGCAGGTCACAGCTTAACAGCCCTACAAAAGATCTTGGTGGCTTCCTGATGCAGGGCTGATTTTCTGATTACCCTCCTGCATCTGCATAAAATTTTACTCTTTTGTTATACCTTTCTAGGGACTGTTACACTATCTGGCAGAGTAAATGCAGAGGGAATATGTGCCTTTGCTTTGCTAACACCAGCAGGGGCTCACGACCAAGCACAGCTGTGTAATGATTGCTAAAGGGCTAGTAACAGCTTCTGCTGGGCTCCAGAAATTCTTGGTGCAGCACTTAAACTTTTTTGCTGCTGGGTTGCTAATGAAGAAGTGAAAAAGAGGGGAACAAGTCTGCTTGCCTGCAGTGCTCAGGAGAGCAGCGTCTGGTCTCATGCACATGCTCCCTGCCCTAACAAGGGGTTATCTCCACAGGAGGGTGTAGAACCACTGGGAAACCCAACCTGCAGGCAAGGAAGCCAGAGTGCTGTGTTCCCTGGCAACTGCTACAGAGTAAGCAGTGACTGGTGGGCAAATGGAATCTGGTAGGAAAAGGGACGGACAAGGACTTAAAAATCTCCAGCTAGAAAAGTGGGAGCTCCCCTTTTCCTTGAAATCAGTACAAGGGGAGGAAAAGGGGGGGGAAAAAGAGATTTCATTACATGTCAGATACTCCAAGAAAGCTTTTTTGGGGTACAGGCTTGGGGAACCATCATCTGCCAGCAGCTATTCTTCAGTATGAGACGCTTCCAAGATGACTACCTTTAAAATGTGAGTATCCAGAGGGACTGCAAAACAGTTTTTTCAGTTCCCCTTACCATTTGTAATCAGCTGCTGTTGACTATTATCACTTCAGGGCCATGAGTCAGATCGCAGTTTTGGGTGGAGCCTTTGGAAAATGCTTTTCCTTATCCCCACTTTCAGTCAGAGAAGTTGAGTCAAGTTACACATGCCATTTCACCTTATTGTCTGGTTTGTAATCTCAAGGCTGCTTTCAAGCATGAAATGGCCAGAGGCTTAATACTTTGTTTTTTAAAGTGAGATTTTCTTTTAAAAAGTGCAAAGCCAGCTCTCTAAACAAGGGCTTTTGTGATGTCTACCCAGCTCATCAACAGCAAAAATCGTATTTCCTTCCATAGCTGGCAACAAGGAGCCAGTGGAGTCCTGAGGAATACAGAAACACTCCAAGCGTCACCCCGGAGCCCGCAGCACTCGTACGGTTTTGCCTCTCCCTTTTCCAGGCCACAGCAGGATTTAGCCCCAAATCTGCTTAACATCATTTTACCGTGTCCTCTCGTGTCTGTGGCACCACCGAACCTCGCCTGTCGCTCGGTTCCTACCCAAACGAGGAGCTCCCCTCGCTGGTAGCAGCCGGTACGGGAGCCACTAGCCCAGCTCCGGGTCAGAATTGGAAACCAGGGTGAGAAAATCATCCTCAGAGCCCGAAAGCAGGCACTGGGGTGAGAAGGGAGCTGCTGGGAGGATGGACTCCGAGCCCAGGCTCACGGGGTATGGGTGGGCATGCTGCTCAGGTGTGGATGGAGCCTCTCTGTCCCAGGCTTTGTAAGGACAGGACGGAAAGGTAGAGGATTGCTGCTGTAAATTAATAAGATATCTTCCTCCTGGAGCAAGGCTCAAGCGTAAAAGTTATCGCATCATAAAGTACTACAGTCAACATCCACAGCAGTCAGGGGAAGAAACTTGGAAAAACAATAACACTCTAGTACAAGCTATATAAAAATTACTGGATAAAGATTAACGAATGAAGGAATGCAGCTAATGAGAGCAGGGATGTCACAGCTGCCAGTCAGGGCAGGCTGGAAGTCTACACGGTGAATGCTGTGGGAACATGACGATGCTGTTCCTGCACCTGATCTGCTCACACAGTATCTGCATCAGGTTTGAGCACCCCCAATTACTGCACAACCTGCATAACTCACCCACAGATAAGAGAAGTGGACATTATTCACCTGAGGGTGTTGTTAAGGGAAATGGTTGACGTCATTGTAAGGCTGCTTTCAATAATCTTTGAGAAGCTGTGGAGATCAGGTAGTGTCCCAGAAGACTGGAAGAAGGTGAATGTCACCACCACCTACAAGAAAGCCTCAACGGAAGATCCAGGCAATTACAGGCCCATCAGTCTTACTTCAGTCCCTGGGAAAGTTATGGAATGAATCCTCCTAGAGGCTCCTGCAAGTCAAATTTATTTGGGAAAAGCTACCATGGGCTCACCAAAGGCAAATCATGCCTGACAAACCTGGTCACCTTCTACAACAATGTAACCAGCTCAGTTGCTGCAGGGTGAGTGGTAGACATTGCCTACCTGGATTTCAATATGGTTTTGTATAGCTCCCTCATAGAGAAATTGATGTATTGTGGTTGAGTAAGCCACCTATGTGGGTGGGAGGGGAACTGGCTGATAAGCCATACCCACAAGGTAGTGGTAAACAGCTCCTTCTCAAACTGGCAGCGTGTCACAAGTGGGGTTCCCCAGAGACCGATAGGGGGCCCCACATTGTTTAGGAAGACCATAAGTGATCTGGATGATGAGATCAAGCGTACCCTGATTAAGTTTGCTGATGATCCCGAACTGAGTGGGGAAGCAGACATGTCAGAAGGGAGACCTACCCTGCAGCATTGGAACCAGTCTTTGTTGCAAAATAGAAGGACAAATCTACTTCACATGTACTTCAACAGCACAAAATGATAGTGAGTGCATTTACAAGTTTAAGAAGAAAAGAACATTGCAGAGTTATTCAAACTAAAGATGTTACTGTAGTACTGATCATGGCTGAAAAAAATGTAACTTAGCCTACATGATCAAATGCAGACAGAAGTCTCTGGAAAGAGTAACAAAGGTAAATATAAGATTTGATGTCATCCAGTGTACCGTAATCAAAGGTAACTGTATTTTCAATCACTACTTTGTAGTTATTTGCTATTCAGCAGTACCCAAGAACTAACTCAGTACACAGACATAGCTTTTCCATATGAATAGCCCACCAAAGTGCTCTTTTCTAACACTTCAGATATTTTGATAATTTCTCTTTAACGTGGTATCACTCGCAGCCTCATGATGCAGGACAATGATGGCTCATCTTAGACAACACTGTTTGTTCTCAAATGAATTGACGTCACTCTGCATTTTCAAAATGTTTCTTTACTTCAGCTGTGACTGGGATATCCAAGTCGTGCAAGAAGCAGATGGACAATAAGGATAATCCAGCTCAGCCTGCACAGAGTAAGGAAGCAGCAGTACCTCTGACTTCTCCACAGGCATATCATCATGGGTCAGTGAGATGCAAGGCCATATTACCATGCTAGGAATGCCCTAGGAATGGCACCACCAGGCCCATGATGCGGCACACACCTTCCATGTGCCGGTTCAGCTGGAATTGCACTGTTTAAGTAAACTCGTATTATTTGCTGCAGTGTTGAAGACATGCATTGATCGCTGTAATTGGTGGGTCTCTTCCAACCTGGTTATTCTATGATTCTATGATTATAGCATGTTCTTTCTTTCCTGATTGTCAGTATTGGAAATTCCCGTTATGTAACTATAGTTTAGCTTCCCTGGTTTATTTTGTTTAATAGTTGGAGTATACTATTGTTTACGTAACTGAATAGTGTAAAAATATATTTTCCTGACCTTTGTTATGAAGTATTAAGTATTTTATTTTATTATTGTTACTTAACTAATTTGGTAATTGTTTCATTTCTAAACAAAGAAAATAAAACATTTGAAAATCATTAGACAAAGTGCTAAGTTTGACATATGATAGCAGGTAAATCAACTACTTGAGGACAGTGCTCAACTTCGGCTTCTTTGTATGTCCTAGATCTCACTGTGGTGTTTGGGGTTTTTTTTATGAAGCATGAGCTTCATTAAACTATGTACTTCATTAAAATATGCTTCTCCCACTAAATACATCCTCATAGCGGAGACATGATGATAAAGAAATGTGACATTCTGGTCCTTTAATTCTGTATGGTCAGGAATCTGCTGGTTGCAGACCAGTAACTTGATATAATTAATTTTAGGCTGCCATTACCAGCCTGCATTGCAATATGATCATTTCCATGGAGAGGAATTGTATTGCATGTAAGTGGAAAATATTGATCTACAGGCAGAGTAAGCTACTATTGAGTGACAAGTTCCCCAAAAGTATATGGAAAGCACTAGTGGAGAGATGATGTCAGTGACCAAGGAAGCCCATAAAGGCAGACTCTTCCCCAAACATACCTCTGCAGAGCAGATTGCCTGCTAGCCAAAAGAGGTTGCTCCATTAATACTGTATTTACCACAATGAGGCTACCTAGACATACAAAAGAGGCACTAACCCAGAAGGATTAGCCTAAGTCGAGCATATATTCAAGACTATATTTAAAAGCAGCCTTTTAAATCTTCCTCCTTTAGGGACCTCTAGCCTCTGAGGAAGTAGCAGGTAAGTTACAGAATCGGAATCACATAATCACTAGGTTGGAAAAGACCTCCAGGATCATCGAGTCCAACCATTCCTATCAATCACTAAATCATGCCCCTCAGCACCTCATCCACCCGTCTTTTAAACACCTCCAGGGAAGGCGACTCAATCACCTCCCTGGGCAGAGTCACTTTAAGGTAGATGATAAATTATTTAGGTGTCCAAAGATTGGAAGCTCATAGGAGTTTTGGAAGTGTGCAAGCTTCCGAATCCCATTGAAGGTAGACTCTGAAACTACTGACCTTAACAAAAATCTTTTCACACTCCCATTTGCATTTTTAGGATGTATCACTGATTGTCTAACCCACCTGTGCTTCAGTTTCACCATCTATGAAGTAGAACTCAGAACACTTTTAGACTATCTAAACAAGTTTAATGACACCTAATGAAGAAGAACATTACAAACCAATCGCATTTTTTAATGAAAGGTTAATTCTTTTTTTTTTTGGAAACAAGATTGCTCTTCATGAATCAATGACTTCTATCTTTGTTTCTTAAAGATGTCTGCAGTCTACTGAGTCTCAAAATTTCTCCCTACTTCTCAAAATAAAAAGTTGCACACCTTTTCCCATTAAGAAATTATTCAGAAAATGATCTAATGAAAGGTCAATGGGTAAACTCAACTATAGTAATTTAGAGCACAGGCTAAAGTCCTCCAAGGTTTGTCAATATATTAAGTATTACTCATTACGTTAAATATTAAACCTTGCAGCTATTCATATCCATTCCCTCTTATCCTGCCACTTGTTGCTTGAGAGAAGAGATCAACACCCACCTCACTATAACCTTCTTTCAGGTAGCTGTAGAGGGCAAGAAGATCTCTCCTAAGCCTCTTCTTCTCCAGACTAAACAAGGGGTCCAGGGATCTCTTTGAAAGGCACTTCACAAAGAACTATTTATAAATAAGACTTACTTTTATTGAGCTGCACCTTTATGCATGTATCTACCAGGTAGGTGACAGAGAGCAAAATGATTCAAGCCACAGCTGATGGATGGTACTTGAAGCCATTCTCTCTTGTCAAATCACTCATTACTTGGGAGAAGAGACCAACGCCCACATCTCTACAACCTCCTTTCAGGTAGTTGTAGAGAGTGATAAAGTCTCTCCTCAGCCTCTTCTTCTCCAAGTTAAACAATCCCAGTTCTCTCAGCTGCCTCTCCTAACGCCCCAGACCCTTCACCAGCTTCCCTTCGGGGAAGGGGGCGGGGGGAATGGATGGGACTCTAGCCCCGCCCCACAGGAAACTCCCGCCATTGCCTATTAAGGGCAGGCTCAGCGCTGCCCCCGCCCCGCGCCCCTGGAATGCGGTGACCGCACGGGGGGCTATACCAACGGCCCGTTCCTAGGGAGGAGTCGTGGTGCAGCAGACGCCTTGATCTGACCCCCCCACAGATCCAGAGGAGGGTAAAAACCTGTGAGAAGAGGCAAGAAGCACACTGCCACTGTTGGGACACTGCCTTGGCACGTTTTGTGCCGGCATAGCGACGAGCCTCGTCGCCGAACACACCCCCGCCTCTCCCCAGATGGTTTCGCCCACAACTTCCTGCCTCTGCGCCGGCGGAAGTGCCGCTCCCGCCGCCGCTGCCGCCGCGCTCGGACGAGGACCCGCAGCCTCCCGGTGAGCGCTAGGGCGGGGGGAGAAGGGATGGGATAGCCGCGGCCGGTGGGGCCCGCAGCCCCCGGGAGGTCGCTGGCGGGGCCGGGGCCGGGGTCGGAATCGGGGTCGTGCCCGTGCCCGTGCCCAGCCTGGGTGTGGAACCGGCCTGCGCTGCTGAGGCTGTTGGAGGGGTGGGGGGTGCACCGGCAGCAGCGCCTGGTGTCACAGGGACGTGGTCACGGGGGCCGACTGCTCTCTGGCCGCATCGGCCCTCGCCAGCCGTTCCCTTGCCGGTGTTAAAGCAAAGGAAAGGCTGGTCCGACAGCTCCCGAGGCTGGGAAGGGATGACATGGCAGGAGAGGGCGTGAGCTTGTCCCTCCCTGCTTACGTTCTGAAATAATTGGGGCCGCAACAAAGGTGTTGAGTTCATAGCGGTTTCCACTCTCTTAACTTGTAAGCGATACTGAAAACTCCGGCAAATAAAACTCTTAAGACTCGTTTAGGAGTTCTAGAAAGCAAGCACCCCTTATCAGGCCTGGGCAACACAAAGGAGTCATCTCCATCAGTGGTGTGCAAGGAGATAAAAGCTGATTACAAAATATATTTAACTTTTTGTAATAATAACTACTTCTTATATCACAAGTAGAGTCTTTGTTGAGTCACAAAAACTGACTTTTGGGGCAGGTTTGACTTCTTTACAAGGATTTAGGAAAACTTATTAATGAGGAGTGTGTTAAGATGGCTTTCAAGACTAGTTGAGATTGTTTAAGGTATTTTTTTCAGACTGATCAGCTCTTCATTGAGCTTTGCTGCAGATCTGCTGGAATGCCTTGGTTGTGTCATTGCTTCCTGTGACCGCCCAGACTATGACGATGAGTGGTGGTGCTGGGTTCTGCAGCTGTGTACATAGATAAAACCTGAGTTTTAGACTTGAGGCTGAATTTTTAATTTGATGATTTAACAGAAGGTGACTATTAGCTCTTATTTAAATGAAATTCCCAAATGGGCCGGGGCAATTCCAAGCACAATTACAGGCTGTGTGGGAAATGAATTAAGAGTAGCCCTGAAAAGAAGGACTTGGGGATGCTGCTTCATGAGAAACTCAACATAAGCTGACAATATATGCTTGCAGCCCAGAACACCAACTGTATCCTGGGCTGCGTCAAAAAAAGCATGGCCAGCAGAGTGAGGGAGGTGAGTCACCTCCTCTACTTCACTCTCATGAGACTTCACCTGGAGTACTGCATTCAGTTCTGGAGTCCTCAGTGCAGGAAGGACATGGATCTGTTAGAGCGAGTCCAGAAGTGGGCCATGAAGATCATCAGAGGGCTGGAGCACCTCCCATATGAAGACAGGCTGAGAGAAATGGGGTTGTTCAGTGTAGAAAAGAGAAGGATCTGGACAGACCTTACAGCAGCCTTCCAGTACTTAAAGGGGGGCCTACAGGGAAGATAGGGAGTGCAGTGATAGCATGAGGGGTAATGGTTTTAAACTGAAAGACATGAGATTTTAGATTAGATGTTAGGAAGAAATTTTTTACTGTGGAGATGGTGAGGCATTGGAGCAGGTTGCCCAGAGTAGTTGTGGATGCCCTGTCTCTGGAGGTGTTCAAGACCGGGTTGGGTGAGGCTTTGAGTAACCTGATCTAGTAGAAGGTGTCCCTGCCCATGGCATGGGATTGCAACTAGATGATCTTTAAGATCCCTTCCAACTCTGCTGTTTTGTAGAGACTTTCTTGTGTGTGTGTTGAGGTTTTTTTAAGTTGGGGGGTGTAATGTGTGTGTTTTGCTTTGTTGTTGTTTGGTTTTTTTTTAATTTTGAGTGACAGGCGTCCACAATCATTATAAACATGTTGAAACACAAAGCTGTTTTGCGAAGCATAGCTTTTAGTCACTGCCTTGAAAAAGACTGAAGTAGCACCACTGCTAGTGGGTTGTAAAGCTTCATGTTTTATTGTCTGGCTTGAACTCTCTAGTTGCTCAGTTTTGTCTCCTTCTGTGGTTTGTCTTTTTTCCCAGAGGTAAGTAATATGACTTTCTAAGCTTCTGTAGCTTGATATCCATTCTTACAGCTTAACTCAGCAAATGAATGTACATGTACAAGCAACGCAGAGCAGCACGGTGCTGTTGCTACCTCTTTCATTCCAGTGGATGCAATTTACTGTTTTTCCTGATACATGAAAATCTTCCTAAATAAAGATTATGGCTTATGATAAATCTTACAGGCAAGATCTTACTTTAGAACTAGTTTCTTTAACAGTTTCCAAAACAAGGCCCAGACCGTTTGGGGTACCGCAGTATTAAACATCAGACTAAACTGGCCTGTTGTGACTTGTACTATCTACTATGCAG
Organism: Clamator glandarius; assembly: GCA_033459285.1. Lineage (NCBI taxonomy): Eukaryota > Metazoa > Chordata > Aves > Cuculiformes > Cuculidae > Clamator > Clamator glandarius. The sequence continues at coordinate 504,229 of JAUNZM010000070.1, forward strand.
TATTTTCGCTATTTATCTACCTGAAATGCTTTTATTTTCAGCCTATACTTACCCTATTTCAAGTATAAAAGCAAGATTATCAAATCCAACTGCAAGCCTAGCATCGCTAACTCTATCACTAAACCATGTCACTAAGCATCACATCGACATGCCTTTTAAATATCACAGAATAACCAGGTTGGAAGAGACCCACCGGATCATCTAGTCCAACCATTCCTATCAAACCCTAAACCATGCCCCTCAGCACCTCATCCACCCATGCCTTAAACACCTCCAGGGAAGGTTAATCAACCACCTCCCTGGGCAGCCTGTTCCAGTGCCCAGTGACCCTTTCTGTGAAAAAATTTTTCCTAATATCCAGCCTAAATCTCCCCTGGCGGAGCTTGAGGCCATTTCCTCTTGTCCTGTCCCCTGTCACTTGGGAGAAGAGGCCAGCACCCTCCTCTCTACAACCTCCCCTCAGGTAGTTATAGAGAGCAATGAGGTCTCCTCTCAACCTCCTCTTCTCCAGGCTAAACAACCCCAGCTCTCTCAGCCGCTCCTCATAAGGCCTGTTCTCCAGCCCCTTCACAAGCTTCGTTGCTCTTCTCTGGAAACACTCTAGAGCCTCAACATCCTTCTTGTGGTGAGGGGCCCAGAACTGAACACAGTATTCAAGGAATGGTCTCACCAGTGCTGAGTACAGAGGGAGAATAACCTCCCTGGACCTGCTGGTCACACCATTTCTGATACAAGCCAAGATGCCATTGGCCTTCTTGGCCACCTGGGCACACTACTGGCTCATGGTCAGTCGGCTGTCAACCAACACCCCCAGGTCCTTCTCCTCCAGGCAGTTTTCTAGACAGACTTCTAGTCTGTAGCTGCACAGGGTTGTTGTGCCCCAAGTGCAGGACCCGGCATTTGGCCTTGTTAAATCTCATGCCATTGGACTCTCCCCAGCAGTCCAGCCTGTTCAGGTCCCTTTGCAGAGCCTCCCGACCCTCCAGCAGATCCACACTTCCACCCAGCTTAGTGTTGTCTGCAAACTTGCTAAGGGTGCACTCAATGCCTTCATCCAGGTCATTGATAAAGACATTGAACAGGGCTGGACCCAGGACTGAGCCCTGGGGAACCCCACTTGTCACTGGCCTCCAGCTGGATTTAATGCTATTTCCCACCACTCTCTGGGCCCAGCCATCCAACCAGTTTTCCACCCAGGAGAGTGTGTGCCTGTCCAGGCCAGAGGCTGACAGTTTCTGTAGCAGAGTGCTGTGAGAAACTGTATCAAAGGCTTTACTGAGGTCCAGGAAGATATATCCACAGCCTTTCCCTTGTCCAGCAGCTGAGTCACTTTGTCATAAAAGGCAATCAGGTTAGTTTGGCAAGACCTACCTTTTGTAAACCCATGTTGACTGGGCCTGATCACCCGGTTCTCTTGCATGTGCTTCACAATAGCACTCAAGATCACCTGTTCCATGACTTTCCCTGGCACTGAGGTCAGACTGACAGGCCTGTAGTTCCCTGGATCCTCCCTGCAACCTTTTTTGTAGATGGGCACAACATCAGCCAGCCTCCAGTCCAGTGGAACTTCCCCAGTCTTCCAGGACTGTTGGAAGATGATGGAAAGGGGTTTGGCCAGCACATCCGCCAGCTCCTTCAATACCCTCGGGTGAATCCCATCTGGCCCCATAGACTTGTGGCTGTCTAGTCGGGCTAGCAAGGCTCTGACCACCTCCTTTTGGATCCTGGGAGCTTCATTTTGCTCCTCTAGCTCCAGGGTTTGTACACAGAGAGAACAACTTTCTTTACAATTAAGGACTGAGGCAAAGAAGGCATTAAGTACCTCAGCCTTTTCCTCATCCCCTGTCACTGTTGTTCCTTCTGTGTCCAATAGGGACTGTTTGGTCTCCCTAGTCCTCCTTTTATTATTTATATATTTATAGAAAGATTTTTTGTTATCTTTCACTGACTTTGCCAATCTGATTTCTAGTTGAGCCTCAGACCTTCTGATTTTTTTCTCTACACAATCTCACTTCCCTCCTGTAGTCCACCCAAGAGGCCTCTCCCATTTTCCAGAGCCCATAAACTTTTCTCTTCCTCTTGATATCACTCAAGATCTCACTGTTCAACCAAGCTGGTTTATTCCCCTGGCGGATTTTTTTTCCACAACATGGGGATGGCTTTCTCCTGAGCTGCTAGGATTTCCTTTTTGAAGAGCTCCCAGCCCTCATGGGCTCCCTTGCCCTTAAGTACTGTCTCCCATCTCCAGGATGGAGATCTCCAGGGATGGGATGGTGACCACCACTACCCTGGGCAGCCTGTTCTAGTGCTTGACAATCCCTTTAATGAAGAAAATTTTCCTACTATCCAATCTAAACCTCCCTGATGCAACTTGAGGCCATTTCCTCTCATTCTATCGCTTCTTACTTGGGAGAAGAGACCAGCACCCCCTTCACTACAACCTCCTTTCAGGTAGTTGTAGGAGGTTATAAGGTTTCCCCTCAGCCTCCTTTTCTCAAGGCTAAAAGACCCCAGTTCCCTTAGCCACTTCTCGTGAGGCTTATGCTCCAGGCCCTTCACCAGCCTCATTATCTTTCTCTGGACACCCTCCAACACCTAAATGGTTGTCTTGTAGTGAAAGGCCAACAACTGAGCACCATATTTGAGGTGCAGCCTCACCAGTGCTTAGTACAGGGAGGCAATCGCTTCCCTACTGCTGCTGGCCACACTGTTTCTGACACAAGCCAGGATGTTATTGGCCATCTGGGCGTGCTGCTGGCTAATGTTCAGCTGGCTGCCAACCAGCACCCCAGGTCCTTTTCCTCAGGCAGCTTTCCAGCCCCTCTTCCCCAGGTCTGTAGCACTGCATGCGGTTGGTGTGGCCCAAGTGCAGGACCTGACACTTAGCCTTTGCGAACTCCAGGTGGTTGGTCTCAGCCCATTGATCCAGCCTGTTCAGATCCCTCTGCAGAGCCTTCCTACCCTCAAGCAGATCAACACTCCCATGCAACTTGGTGTCATCTGCAAACTTACTGAGGGTGATCCCCTCCTCCAGATCATTGATAAAGATATTAAACAGAACTGGCCTCAACACTCAAAACCAGGTGAACACCACTTGTGACAGGCCACCCACTGTTTACCAGAACTCTTTAGGCCTGGCCAGCCAGCCAGTTTTTTACCATTTCAGGCACAGCTGCACCAAACTTGGGGTGAAAGGCACTACAGTTTTGTGAAACCTAATATTTCTATGTGCAGGCTGACATGTCTATTCAAGTGAGCAACTTATGTGTACTGTATTCTGTATGGCTGCCTCCCAAGCCTGGTTAGAGAAACATAGAAAATAATAAGTCAAGCACTGGCAAACTCTTCATCTTTTCTGTTAGGATATTCTGACACGGCAGTCTTCTGAACAGAGGTAGAAAGAAACACACTCTCTTCCTACCACATGTAGCTACAGTCAGCAGTAGTCTGTTTTCATTACTTCCTTTCAATTAGGATTGAATTATACTTGAGAGAATTGCAGGCAGTAGCTTGCTGGGAGTACTGCCCTGCAGCACACGTGGAGTAAACTTTTTAGCCTACTTTGAATAGGCTGTATCCTGAAATCTATTAATTATTTCAGAGAAGAGTTATGAACTTATTTTTTTTTTACTCAATTCTGGATAATGGAACTTTTAATCAATAGTTTCAGGTTTAACAGCAACTTTTATGAGTGTTTTTACAGAGGTTAGAAAACAACTTAAGTTGGCATAACCCTTAACTGCAGCTTGAAAGCAAATTACCTTTGTTGTCAGCTGTCTTCATAAATAACTAGATGTCAGGAGTTCATATTTATTTGTTGAAGTGGTGTTGGAAGCTAGACATCTCAGATAGCTTGTGGTCAGTGAATGCAATGAAGAGAACTTCAGTGTTGTCAAATGATGTGCAGTTACATTTCATAGGCTATTTTTAGGTCAGGACATAATGGTTTTTTTTAATACGTCAGAAGAACGTTCTATATGCACGCAGGATTTAAGAGTGTGGAATTAGCAGGGGAAATCAGTAACGCTTCTGGTAGACAAGTCTGAGAAGGACGTAACCATGGAATATCCTTTTATGATCCAGATGCTTGGTACAGCATGTCAAGTATCTGATACAAAGCAAGGTAAAATGTCTTTCCTTTAATTAAAATAAAAAAGCCTGCTTTTTGCCTGAATGTTGGATTGATTGACTATGTAAGGGAGTTACTCTGCTTAACTTTGCCCTTTTTTTTTTTTTCTGAGTATGAATCCAAGTTAGTGACTTCAGTCTTGCTTTTCAGGAGTGTAACAGAAAATACAGTACTTTTGATCAAACTGTCTACAAACAGTTAGAAATGTGCTGTGACTTTAATTAGAATTACATTTCTGATCAGATACTAATTTTATAACCTTAAAAGAAATACTTAGTGTTAATTTTAAAATGTTGGCTTTATTTTGACTACAGGTGAAGCTTAAATTTGTCCTCTTTCAGAACACTTCCTGCAGATGCTTCCTGTAAAATTCAAAATCAAGAATGGAAGAAATCTGGTTTGCATGACATTAAAGTTGGGCATAATAAAGGATTATAGCAGGATGGATTGCTTGCATTAGATAAAACTAAAGCACAGAGGGTGTAAAAGACTTCTAGAAACAACATTAAATAGGGTCTACCTTACTTTGCTTCACTAGCGGTGTTGAGGTCTTTGTGTTTGTATTTCAGGGAATGACTCAGCTTTTTGTATTTTTACTGTCAGCCATAGTTGAACGCTAGTTGTATCTTGCCAGCTAAAAAGAAGCCAGTAACTTGAAAGCCTTGCTTCTACCGTGATTATATTAGTGTTATAGCGTGTAAAATACCATGTCTTACCTTTTCATTTGACAACTCAAGGGAAACAAGGAGATTGGTATGCTTGTAATACATAAAATTATGTAAGATTCTTTGAGAATATATAAATGTTTTAAAAGTTTGATAATTTAAAAGAAGCAATTGTCAGATTTTTAGAATTATTGTGTCATTAACTAATTTTAAAAAGAGTATGCTTGCTTGTGTATGTATTGTGTAACAGTTCTGCTGTGTAAGAGAATAGCTATTTGGTGCTTTTGAACCAAGTCAATGTCCTTTTTCTGAACGCGCACAGTCCTCTAGTTGACTGTATTTGAAAGCACTCTAGTAGGAGGGGGGGGTTTGGCGGATCTCTCCCACACCATCTAACAATCTTCACAAAAACATTAGGCTCTCATCAAGGTCATTCTGTGTCCTGAGACTTGCTGCTCTTTTAACAGCAACTATTCTAGCAAAATGTTATTCAGAGCTTAAAATGCTTTTTCTTTCTTCCTCGCAAATGTTAGTTTAGCATACTGCCTGATTTATTTAACCACTACATACTATTTTAGGTTAGTAGCCTAGTTCCTTCTGCGTGGTAGGTCAAGAATGCCTCCTAAAATGCTAAGTATGTAGTCATCTTAATTTCCAGAAGATGTAGATAGAGCATTGAATCAGCAATACAAGCACTGTGTAAGTTTCTTTAAAGAACTGTGATTTGATTTATTATTTAACGTAGCCTGCTGTTGGGCTACAGTGCCAGTCCCTGAATCATGAAAGACATTGTGCTTAATAGGGAGTGAAGTCTAACTGAAAGAAAACAGAGCAGGAGATATTAAGATAAATGTATAATTTGGAATATTGACTTATAACATTGAATCTGATATTCCTTTATCCATCTCTTTCCCCAAAGACTTATAATCTCATTTAATAAGGATAAGTCTTGGATATGTTTCTGTCTTCTTAGAACCAACAGCCAACATGTCTAGCAAAAGGGCAAAGACGAAGACCACCAAGAAGCGCCCTCAGCGCGCCACTTCCAATGTGTTTGCAATGTTTGATCAGTCGCAAATTCAAGAATTCAAGGAGGCCTTCAACATGATTGACCAGAACAGGGATGGCTTCATTGACAAAGAGGACTTGCACGACATGCTCGCCTCCCTTGGTAATGTCACTTTTCTGTTTACGGTTGCCAAGCAAATTTGTGCTGTTAGAATAAAGATATTGAGTTTGGGGTAGCTTATGAGAGTTATCTCAGTTTGTGTGATGCTATTCAGATTGCTTTTTGTTTTAGTTTGAGAACTAAATCAAATATGAATTGGTTTAATTGTAGGAAAGAATCCAACAGATGAATACCTAGATGCCATGATGAATGAGGCTCCAGGCCCCATAAACTTCACAATGTTCCTCACAATGTTTGGTGAGAAGTTAAATGGCACAGACCCAGAAGACGTAATCAGGAATGCTTTTGCTTGCTTTGACGAAGAAGCAACAGGTATGTGGATAAAACAACAGTGTATGTGTATTATACCTACTTGCATTTGTAATAATAAATACTTATATTCATAGAAATGATGGTGAATTTTTTAACTCAAACCCACTATTTGTGCAAACTAATAATCATGCCATATATCCTCAGCAGCTGAAATTACCTTCTGAAACACTATGAAACTTAAAACTACAAACATCTGATACTTTGGTGTTATTCAAGACAGGATAAGTTAAAATTTGGCTTTGGGACAGCTTTTGTAACGGGAATCCTTGTCTTCAAAGCTGTTGTGCTTTATGAAGAACTTTGTTTTCTGTCAACAACCTGTATCCATCTTCCTTCTGTTAAGCTGCACTTATAGAAGAAAATTAATACAAGAAAAACCTTGTGCTGGTAGAAGGAATCTCAAGTTATATAAGGCAGCTTGTTTAATAAACAACGCCAGAAATTTATTCCTTGCAAGTAGTCTAGTAGATGTGAGGTTTGTCACTGATTTAAGATCAACTTAATGTTTGAAATATTTCAAAATTCCTTGTGCTCCATGCACTTGTTGAACACTGGTTAGTCAAGTTCCATCATTATTTATTTTAGTAGTTTTCATTAGGTATGTTGTAGACATCCCCTTTGTGTAAAATGTATGGTTGTTAGGAGGCCAGACTACTACCAGGAGTAGAACCCTGCTGTTGAGAAGATCGAATATATAAACTGCCAAATTTGTATATTCCTTGAAACAACACAGGCAAATAATAAAAAGACCTTTACTTGAAATAGTGAGACCATGCAAATTAACTAAGAAGCTTGACTTGATTGAATGCTTGTAATTATTTGGCATTTGTCTTAATAGTCTTTAATGGCTTGGTTTTATTTGGCCACAATGACTGTAGGTCTCCAATTGAAACAAAAATCAAAGATTGATATAATCATCTGTCTATCAGCAGATACATGTAAAAACTCCTTTTTCTTATGTCCTCTTGCACTGTTGTAGGGTTCATTCAAGAAGACTACTTGCGAGAGCTGCTGACAACAATGGGTGACAGGTTCACAGATGAAGAGGTTGATGAGCTCTACAGAGAGGCACCCATTGACAAAAAGGGGAATTTCAACTACATTGAATTCACGCGCATCCTGAAGCATGGAGCAAAAGACAAGGATGACTGAGCATATACCAGGATACCTGTGGATTCTCTCTGCTTTTACTCTTATGTTTATTTTTTGAGGGTTTTTTCCTGATAGAACCTGTTGCATGCATTTAGCTTTACAGCTTTTGTCTTTCTCAATGTATTTATCTATTCCAGGCCATTTAGGCACATTTGCACCTGTGTAATCAGACTGGAAGGGGAAAATATTGTGAAGAAGAGGGTATGGGGACAAAGATCTGTGGACTTAGATAGTCCAGGAAAATAATCTCAATCTTTCTGGTTTAGCTGGATTTTTACATTTTTGTAATAAATGCCATTTTGAAATAAAGACTGCTATATAGATAAAAATACCTCTTTTTTTTTGTGAAGAATGACATTTCTATTATATGTTTACAACTGCAAATGTGTTAACTGTATTTTACTTGTAGTTGCAAAACAAGCTGGAAAACTAATTTTCATAATATTTTCTGCAGTGTCAGTTCAGAATGCTCCTAGCAGTATGTGCTGGTGTCTTTTAAAAATGCAGTTGTTCACATCTCTTATCTCTGGTTTTTAAAGTTAGCCAAAGAAATGGTTATGGCAGATTGTTACAACTGCAGAGAACTTCTATGATCCTTATGCAGATGTCATGCCCAGCTCTTGTTTCCTTTTACCATTGATATTTTTCATAGCAATACTTTCATGTCAAAGCTTGTATACCCATTTGCTAAGCTTTTATGCTGGGAATAAGTGGGAATTAGGCATATTTTTTTCCCTTCTGCTGAAGGAAGTTTGTGCAAAGGAATCTGTCTCAGCTAAAGTGTCAGCCTGGTGCTACTTAACAGCAATACGTGGCCAGAAAACCTCCTTAAACTTTATTGTTCTGCAGCTTTTAAATTGCACGTGAGAATGTGAGCAAAGTAGTTCTGGGAATTAACTTGGTAAAACTCTACACTTGCTAATGCCCCCTTCACTTTTTCCAAAGGTCATACATTTTCCTTACCTACATCAGTAAGATGACTCTTAAGCAAGCAAGAATTATTCATTCAAAAACAGCTGTGCTGATGCTGTTGTCTTAAATACTAAGAAAAGAGAAAGGTTTTAGCATGATCCTGTCTCATTGTCTTGGCTACTACAAGCTGAAAAACATCAGGGAGCTTTATCTACATAAGGGGCCTTTATGCTACATACTTAGCATTTAAAGTGATGCCTTATCCAGCAACCATGCTCTGAGATATTTCATGTGACTTAAGACCACAAGAGTGGGGAGTTTTGCTTCTACTAAAGGGTTTTTAACGGCTGGAACAGTAGATCTTGAGTGCTGGTAACACTGAGTAACTGAGAGACAAGCCAGCTCAATTTTTCTTGCTAGAAATAAGTGTTGGAGAAGTAAAATTTTTAAATAGTGAATATGATGAGTTATGGAAAAGAATCTGGTATCCTCCTTGAGAGAAAGTTGTCCACTTAAAAATCTGTACTCCTGCTCTCAGTCTTTGAACAGGCAGCTGAAATGTGGTATGTAGCTGCTTCGTTCCTTGTTGTGGTGGTGCTGTGCTTTTGCCTGATTTTTGTGAATTGAAGGATAGCAGAGGGAACTGTTGTAATTGTGAAGATACTTATTCTGGAAGATGTGTTATTAAGAAAGAATTTCCAAGGATGTTTGAATATAACTAATGACCTTCCAAGTTCAGTTTTCTCCATTATCTGCATTGTAATATAGGAGACCATTTAACCTGCAAGGGGGCACAAGCCATTTAACCACTGGAAGGCCATGAAACTGATAGACCCAGCTAGGAGACCATATAAGAGCATCAGATCCATTCCGTAGCTAGGCAGCAAGGAATGTCCAGACAGCTGAGGGTGTGTGCCAAGGCCTCTAGGGATGTGTCATCAATAATTCACTACCAAAAATAAAAATAACTTTGGTCACTGAAACAGCTTAAGATTTTTGATGACTTAGACTTAGCATTTTGCAGTCAAAATCTTGGAACCTAATCTTTTCTCTCTTGAGGTTCATACATAATGGTCTCCAAGCTCCGTGCCAGACTAAGCTTATGATGAACAACTATTTTCATAGGCTGATGCACACATTTAATAGTCTTATGTCTACAGTGATATATAATTCCTTGTAAAGCACTATTGAAAAGCAGTGATTTATTTCACATGACCCATTTACTCTTTTCTAAGGCTACATCTGCAAAGGTCGAATTGAAGCTGAAGAGCTATTGCAGCTGCATGAGAAATCTCCAAAGAGGGCTATGTTGGTGTGAAGTGCTGCCAGTACATGCTTACTTGCTGCTTTTTTCCCCTCTTCTCTTACTGTTGCTGGAGATAATGGTAATGTGCAATATCTTAGCTGCTCAGGATATGCTCATTTCTGCCCTTTATGCTGCATTTAAGCAAATTAACCAGCTTTTATCACACAGCTATCAGATAACAGGCATTTCACAACATGAAGTCAGCTTAATATACTAGCTCAGCAACCGATGTCACAGAGGTGGTGTCCATATGCTCTGAAGGAAGGATCTGTTTCAACACTGACCTAAGAACTATTTTTAGATGGCTTGTTTCTAGGATCACTATCATATGTTGAGGAATGAAATGTAATACAGGGGCCCCATCCTGCAACAGGACATTGGTAATGCTATGCGCCTTTGTGTTCCACCAAGTCCATTTGTTCTGAAAGCTAGAGAATACCTGGAATCTTGTCACATTTCTCCTGGCTGTGGCCTTGTCTCTTTGGGAACATTACTAACCTATAATTTTACATGGTCCTGGTGAATTTGCAATGGCAATGAATAGCTCTTTTACCACTGAAGGCATTCAGACAATGCAAGTCCAAATAATGGGTGAGTAACAAAGAAATTAGAAACATTTTACATACAAGCAGTTAATCTGCTACTGGCATTGCTATATACCTGTGCTCGTACTTTGGCTCGCTTACTTAATTTTTTAAATTCTACTGTCATTTTTAGATAATCTTCAGAAAATTTATTTAGCGTGACAGTAACTCAGAAACAGTATTAAAGAACCCAGAAACAATATAGAGTTAAAAAGAAATCTGTAAATGACTCTTCAAAATGCAGCTTAAAAATAAGTTAAGAAACGTTGAAAAGCAATAACGGGAAAAAAATTCCATTTTTGTTATGCTTTTGGCAGCAGCAACTCCATAGAGATCACTGTTTTCTAAAGTTTTTCCAGTACCTGAAGGGGGCTACAAAAAAGCTGGGGAGGGGCTGTTTACAAAGGCTTGTAGTGATAGGACTGGGGGCAATGGGTATAAACTGGAGAGGGGCAGATTTAGACTAGACATAAGGAGGAATTTCTTCACCATGAGAGCGGTGAGACACTGGCACAGGTTGCCCAGGGAAGCTGTGGCTGCTCCATCCCTGGAGGTGTTCGAGGCCAGGTTGGATGGGGCCTTGGGCAGCCTGGGCTGGTGGGAGGTGTCCCTGCCCATGGCAGGGGGGGTTGGAATTGCCTGATCTTTATGGTTCCTTTCCAACCCTAACTATTCTATGATTCTATGCCCTTCCTGTATCCCTCTGCAGCCCATGGGCCTCTACATACATTGTTCCCTTGGGCCCCTCATTTTGGGTAGGAGTGGGCAGATAGAGCAGGAGGCTGCTGTGGTAACACAACCTTTGGAAATTCCTGCACTAGACCTTGAAAAAAATAACTTGTATTGCAAATTTCACTGCCAAGGAATGTTTTCAGACTAAATGTGTGATATTCTCTGAAGAACATTTCATACATTATAGATGTTGTATCACAGGGCTTAAGTATGCAGTTTGTATGAATGTCATTAACCTCAGGGAAAATAATTAGATGCTTCCGAGAAACAAGTAAACAATAGGAGAGCAGGAAATCAATCTACCTCCTGGAAAATCCCACCTGCTTGCTGCATGCAGACTCCTCTGCCATGGAACTGTGATTCAGTTCCTTAGCAAATCAGCCTTGCACTTTGATAAAGCTTGGAAGTCAGACACAAAGACTACAAGATTAAGCAGGTCAAGATTAATATGTGTGCCTAAAGGAGCAGATGGTGCGTGACAGCAGCATCCATTTAAGCATTTGTGTAAGCTATCACTGCTCAGTTTTGCAAGTTTTATTTGATCCTTAATTTGTAATTTCCTCACTTTGACTATTTTAGGGTATCGGTCAGTAGAGCCTCACTAAATATTGAACTATGTTTTGTTTGGGTTTTTTCGTTATGAATGCTGAAGGCATAGCCCCATGGGAGTTCAAACACAGCATTTCACAATAATTTCCAGCCCCTGTCTAGCATATTCAAGTGTGTGGGTGTAAAATGGGGCCCGTGAGCCCTGTCTTCGTATTTGCTAAAATAGAGCTGGCATCAGACACAAGTAACTTGAGCCATGACTTAGCACTGCATCTAACAGATACTGTGTTTCCTTTCCTCTATCAAATTCTTCTTCCTTAATTGTGATCTAACCATCTTCGATGCAATAGGTTTTATACTAGCAACATATTACCACCCCATAAGAAGCACACTGATTTGAAATTGTTCCACCTGCCAACCAAACCTGCACAGGCAGCAGCTAAGAAGAAAACTGATAACAGCTTGCTTACTATGCCAAATACCTGAGTAAATATGTTCCTTCTTGTTTTCTGGGTATGTTTTAAAATACCATTTTAGGCCTTCAGCCAAGCATTAAGCACATTTCATTTTCTTCCTTATTTGTACATATACATTGTCAGATAGACAGAAATGCTAATTTAACATGCACATGTATATGTCCTTAGGTTTAGCAGAATTAATTACATGTGTTTGAAAGACCTGAGGCCTCACTCTCTTCTTGCTAAGAATGGCTTATCAACACTTTCTTTGCATTTTATTTATGAACATTGTGAAATCATGATATCTGGCAATTATTCTCTTTAAAACTAGTACAAAAAAGGGAGAAAAACCCACAAAGATTTGGTTACAGTTATTGCAACTTACCAGCTGGGACAAAAAACAAGTGATGGACAGTAGAGTGACCTCTTTATCATACAGAATAGATAGCAAGGGACAAAATCGTAGCATAAATTAACAGCTCAAGATGTACTTTTCTTATTTATTTTTTTTAATCTATGTTCTTACGTATGAAGGACTCTGGACCTGGGAATGCAAGGAGCACCTTGTCTGCTGAGTCCAATCTCTCCATACTTCATCAACACATCTCAGTGCCTATTCATTCAGTGATTGAGCTATAGGTTTAAATAATTATATTGGAGTGGTTTTGGTTTCTTCTGTTTTACAGTGCTTTAGAGACTGATTGTATTTTATTTGTGTTCCATTGCATTTCTCTGCTTTGTCCTTGGCCTTGGCAGATCGTTGTCATGCGATGATCTAGAGAACTTAGGTTCTCACCTTCTCCTCAGCTATGCATACTGCAAGTTACCAGAAAGTCAAAACAGAACCGTTCATCATTTTCAATAAGGAGAAAGAATATCTCTTTCTTCTATAGGCTCCAGTACATTCTCTGAGAGCAGAGTCTATTTTTCATGCTTCAGCATCAACATGGTGGCAGGGACAACCTGGGAAAGTAGTAACTTACTATTTTTATTCATGATGTCTTTGAATGAAAATAAGTATACCCTGCAGCCAGTTAGAAGTTTTACTCTGAGGCCCTCCAGGAGACCCAAGTGAAGATGTGCATTTGGAATCCCTTCATTCACACACAATTTCTCAAACATTTTCCCTTCAGATCACAGCATTGGAACCATTTTTTGAAAAATTTCCAAACAGCTCTGGGACACTCCTAGCATCACAAATATATGACTGTCACACTGACTGATATAGGAGTGCACTTGGGATAGCTTGACAGAGACTACAGATGTCAGTTGGAATCGGGCAAGAAGCGATGTAAAGGCAGGGGGATGAGGCGAAATACTAGATGAAGCAACTGGCAGTCAAATGACTGTTTAGACCTAGGAAAGACTTAGAACAAAATTTGGAAATATTTAACTGTGCTGTCAGTACTTGACCTCTGTAATTAGCACTTGCTACTTCTGTTGAACAGTAAAATGTGCTTGGAAAAATCTCTTAACTGGCAAAACTTTAACTTTCACACATTTTTATTTCTTAATCCAAAGTGAAAATCACAAATACGCTTTTTCAATTAGTCTTCTTTTTTTCTTATACTCTTTTGTTTGTTACCTATGCATATCCTCAGTCTTACTTCTAAATAAGGCCATACGTATTGAATAGTTCTGTACAAGAAATACTACTTAAGCAAAACTCTGTTACAGCTGATGGAACTTGCAAGAGCTCTCTAGAAGTAAAGGTAACATGAAAGAGAGCCTTAGCATTTCTTCCAGTACAAAGTCTAGACCATCTAATAAAAGTAGGAACAGGTAAGTTCAAAACTGATAAGGTGAAGTTCTTCATGTAACAAATAGAAACCTTGCAAAGGAATCCAAAACTGCCTGCAAAGGATATTGTGGATGCTAAATTTGCATCAACTCAAGGACTATGTATTAGGCAAGCTGAAGAAAGAAGTTCATCAGAGTCATTCATAGTGGCTTGTCCCTCCATTAATTAAACATAGTAGAGGTTAGGAGAGGATTCTACGAGGTTATCAGGCTTCCCTGGTTCTTATCCTTCCCTCAAGACCTCTACATGGCCATTTCTGCTGCTGTCCTGTTAAGAATAGGCTAAAAGCATCCAGCGCTCTGTCTCCTCCAAAAAGAAAAGGAAGTACAGAGAAAGAGATTTTAAAAAACCAAACCAAAAAAAACCCCAAGCCCCCCACTCAAAAAAAACTTGATAATTCCAAGCCTCGGGAAAACAAAATAAGACAAGACAAAAAGTAAAACCTTCCAGGGACCTGTTAGGGGAGACCTCACAGCATCTATTATTTGTTGAAGGCATAAAAGGAGCCACTAGAAACATCCCAGCGGTGCTTCACCTAGAAATGCATGAAGCAGGAGAAAGACACAGCTGCTGGGCTTCCCCTTGCTCACTTTCTGGGCCAATTCTGACTTGCTGAAAAATCAGGGTGGGACTTGGACAATCTCATTTAACCCCCACTTCATGGTTCACACTTTCTTAAGAAACAGCAGGACCTGAATGTTGAGCAAAACTCCAGCATGAGCAAACCTGCTCAGCTCCTCACTGTTGTGTATGGCCAAATGCAGGTGCTGGGGATGATCCTGGTATTTTTTCTGACCTTGCAGCAAGAAGCGGTACACCGTGACCACCAACAAGTAGCCACCAACCCATTCAGCACAATCGCCTTTGTTGAGCAGACAGTGCAGAGTCCATGGGAATGGCAGCTCACCAAGGGATGGATGACACTTTGCTCCCTGCTTTCCACATCCCGAATATACATTTTTTTACTGATAGGTCACACTGGACTAGGCAGATATTCACCATGAGCCAGTGAAGCTGTTCACAAACATTTCACAAAAAAATTACCTTTACTTTTTTTTTTTCTTTTCTTTTTAAGATATATGTCAATGAGGAAATAAATTGTGAATGCTGGAATCAAATAAAATGGAACCATTTGTAAAAGCGTTACATAGATTTGCATAGCACAGAAAATGGTCTGCGTTTAACAACTGCTTCTCCTTCCATTACAATGTGACAAAATGGACGCAAAAATTTAAGGGAGGGAGAGAGACAGATAATTTCATCACTAAGATCTGATTTCATATTGGGTGAGTAATACCACTGTATCTATTCTTGCATCTTTGAAAGTTAAACACTGGAAACAATGAATATGATGACAGGTTTCATATAACCCCTTTTTAACAGAATGAAAAAGAACGCAATACCGAGTAGCATGATTGCAGCAGTGGTTCAATTTAAAGCAAATGATGAAAGGATTTTTAAATCAAGATATTAAATAACTATTTTCATAATTAAATTTCATCACTCAATTCAGTTGTTCAAGATTACCACAGAGTATTTTAATAAACTCTATTACTACCTTTGTGTTTCTACTGCTTTTCTGCCCACACATACCCTGAAACTATGTCTAGTAAGTTCAGAAGATTTTTCCCCCAACAGTTTTTCCATAATCATGCTCTCAATTCAGCATTTTTTCCCCTTGCATTTTGACACAAGTTTTGGAAGAGCAGTATTAAAATTCATTGGGCAAGTACTCTTAAAAGCTAATTAGGCCAGATTCTCAGGCCCCATGGAATAA
This sequence comes from Clamator glandarius, assembly GCA_033459285.1. Taxonomy (NCBI): domain Eukaryota; kingdom Metazoa; phylum Chordata; class Aves; order Cuculiformes; family Cuculidae; genus Clamator; species Clamator glandarius. The sequence continues at coordinate 519,795 of JAUNZM010000070.1, forward strand.
TTCTTCTGGTTTGAGGTGACAGCAGGAAAAGGAAGTTTGGTCTTTTAGCAATTAAAGCATCTCCCTTCAAATCTGGGATGCACAGTATGCACAGTGCCTAAACATAAACAATTTACATTTGTAACTATAGTTGGCCATTTCAGCAATTTCAGTTCATTGATTTTTTCCTTTCCTTCTTGAGAGTTATTATTTACCAAGATACCAATTGTAAACCAACAAAACTGACAAAAGGTATGGAAGGAGTTAAAAAAATGATGAACTGATACTGTTTCCACCTGATAATAGTTCTGAATATTTTTGTTGTCTAAACAACAATTTCTTGAAGCCCAAGTGATTTACATGGGACTCCAATATGAAATATACGAACAAACTTTCAATTCAGAAATATAATGGAAAAGTACAGTTGGGCTCAATGATCTGCAATAGTTTTCCCACAAAACTATTCTATGATTCCACGATTTTAAAAATGCAGAAGCACTCAGGGACTAAAGCCTAAAAGTTTGAAGCAGTGACCCGGCTCCCATTCTCAGCAGAATAAAAAGAGTTCATACCTCAACTTCTTTGAGATCCTGCATTTGTAAATAAAGAAAAAAAAAAATAGTGTTATTCTTTTCACTGCTTTCATGAAGAAAACATAAGCAAGCATAAATCCTCCAAGGGTCCTTGGCTGGATCCATATCTGTGAGAAGAATTAACTCTTGTTCATGCTGATGTATTTGCTTAGAAGACCTGAAAACACAAACTAGATTTTTTTTCTGATCCCTGAAGCGAAACATGATGAAGACTGAATGTAAGGACATCACCATACACTTGTTAAATCAGGCAGTACCTTACCAGACGATCAGGTTTCACTTCCTCCCCTGACCTGCTGACCTGTTATGACACCGTGAGCCTATGAAGTCCACAGCTGCCAGTATAGGCCTAAGGAATATGGACCAAAGCTCCATCTCTGATGTGACACATAACAAATAAGCACATGGGGAGAGCTCGCTGACCCAGAGATGCCCTCCAGAACTATGTTTCCACCTCTCAAACTCGCAGCACAAAACATACTCTGGCCTGGCTGAACATGACATTGCCCAGCCCAGAGCTGGCCCATGTGCTCCCCTGATCACAGACACATGTTTATAAGGCATCTTGGATTTATCATAGAATCATTTGCTTGGAAAAGACCTCTGAGATCATTGCATCCAACCATACCTACCTGCTGCTAAGCATTATCCCTGAGCAATTTGTCTACACATCTTTTAAATACCTCCAGGGATGGTGGACTCCACCAACTCCTTCAGCAGCCTGTGCCAGTGCCTGATAACTCTTTTGTTGAAGAGATTTATCCTTTGTCATCAGCTTTCTGGTGATACAAGAAGTAGTTGCTATTACAAAATGTGGAATATTTTTAATTTAGCCAGAGTAGTTTCATCTAAGTGATTCTATTTTTTTTTTTGAAAGTTAGGCAGAATGTCCCTCTGAGAGCATGTTTTCTTTCAAGCAATGTTCCAGGCATTGTTCATTCTTTGAAGATGATAATGTCTTGTGTGAAGTATGATCTGTGCTAAACAGATGTCTCTTCTGAGACTGTGAGAGAGGTGAGACACTGGAACAGGTTTCCAAGGGAAGTTGTGGATGCCCCATTCCTGGAGGTGCTCCAGGGCAGGTTGGAAGGGGCGTTGGCTAACCTGATCTAGTGAGATGTCCCTGCCCATGGCAGGGGGATTGGAACTGGATGATCTTTAAGGCCCCTTCCAACCCTAACTATTCTATGATTCTATGATTAAGATTTCTGGGAAAATTTATACAAATGTATATAAGTGGGAAATACATTCTTTCTAAAACTCCAAAACAAGTCTCATAGAATTTATTTGACGGCATTTTCAGTGTCACCACTGCCAGATCGCCCCCTTGTGGCAGTACCAGGCTCATCTCCCGCCTTCCATCACCTCGCACCCAGCACAAAGTGACCCTTCCCAACGGCCTGTGCCACCTTTCCAAGGACCTTTTTCTTCTTAGTGAAGAGTTGCAACTGCCTCGTAGCACTGTGTTCAGTTGTGGGCCCCTCAGCACAAGAAGGGTATTGAGGTGTCCAGAGGAGGGCAGTGAAGCTGCTGAAAGGTCTGGAGCGTTAGGAGAGGCGGCTGAGAGAAGTGGGATTGTTTAACTTGGAGAAGAGGAGGTTGAGGAGAGACTTTATCACTCTCTACAACTACCTGAAAGGAGGTTGTAGAGATGTGGGTGCCGGTTAGGAGAGGCGGCTGGCAGAACTGGGATTGCTTAGCCTGGAGGAGGCTGAGAAGAGACTTTATCACACTCTACAACTACCTGAAAGGTAGTCCTTGGAAAGAAACAGAATATGCATGAGATTTCTGGGAAAGTTTCTACATACGCATGTAAGTGGGAAATGCACCGTGTCCCCAGCTCTGGTCTCTTTGCACATGACTGATGGAGATCGCTCCCTCGCGTAGCCCAGGCCTGATTAAAGAGCGCTTGCTTTTTAAAACTCCAGAACGAGTCGTAGAGAGTTTACCTGCCGGCATTTTCGGTAGCGCTGGCCTCTCCCCTAGCGTGAGGCCCCCGGGGCTCCCCCCGTCCTCTCCCGGGAAGCAGGAGGAGCCGAGCAGCCAGCACCGGGACCGGGACGGGCGGTGCCTTCCCCTGGGCTGAGCCAACGCTGCCGGCGGGGGAGGAGAGAAGGCGGCGGGGACACCCCGAGCCGCCCGCCCCGAGCAGAACGAGGAGAGGGGCTGCGATCCTTAAGGGGGAAAAGCATCCTCGGCGCTTCGCCGCCCTCCGCCCCGCCGCCCGGGCGCCTCGCCTGCCGCCAGCTCCCACCCTGCGCTCGGGAGGGCGATGGTTTCTCCGGGAAGCGCCGGGGTGGATGCTGCCGCCGCCGCCGCCTTTTCCTCTCCTTGGCGGCCCCTGGATACCGGGTTCCCGCAGCCGCGCTTGGGGTGAGGCTGGGGGCGCTCCGGGGGGCGCTGCCGGGCCGGGGGATGCTCGGGGGTGGGAAGGGGATGTGGGAAGAGTGACCGCTGGGAGATGCTTCGAGGAGAAGCGATCCGCTGGCTGAGGCTGAGTAAGCACAGGACGAGAGGAAATGGCCTCAAGTTGTGCCTGGGGAGGTTTAGATTTGATATTAGGAAAGGCTTCTTTACCAAAAGAGTGGTGAAGCATTGGAACATGCTGGCCAGGGAAGTGGTGAAGTCTCCATCTCTGGAGGGATCAAAAAACCATGCAGACTTATCTCTTTAGGACATGGTTTATCAGGCACGGTGGTATTGGGCCGATGGTTGGATTCGATGATCTTTTCCAACCTTAATGATTCTACGAATCTGTAAAATTTTAAAGCTTTCTCTGCAGCAATATATGATGGAAACTTCAGCAAGCTTAACATCAGGTAAACTATGACAGTGGTAGCTGTCATAGAATAGCATCATAGAATCATAGTATAGAATCACTAGGTTGGAAAAGACCCACTGGATCATCGAGTCCAACCATTCCCATCAATCACTAAACCATGCCCCTCAGCACCTCGTCCACCTGTCTTTTAAACACCTCCAGGGATGGCGACTCAACCACCTCCCTGGGCAGCCTATTCCAGTGCCCAGTGACCCTTTCTGTGAAAATTTTTTTCCTAATGTCCAGCCTGAACCTCCCCTGGCGGAGCTGATGAAATGGGCCAAAGCTTGCCCATTGCTCTGTGTTGTTCAGACCCAAGCTCAGTTAGACTAAGAGTTACAGTTGAAGATATCTTCAAAAGTAGTGCGAATCAGTTGCTTTCTCGTTTTATTTAAAGGAGTAGACAGCAGAAGTCAGCTTTCAAGTATGGCAGATCTGAAATATATTTCAGGTAAAATTAAAGTAATTAGAGGTCAGGCAGAGCTTACTGGCATGAGCAGAAATACAGCTTGCACAATATTTTTCTAGTTTTAGGGTGGTATAAATTATAGAAGTAAGGGGAAAGTCAGAAACCCATCACTATACAAAATAGGAACTGGTAGCGCTGTCAGGTGTGAAGTTGAAGCACTTCAGAGTTCGTTCAGGTGAGCTGAGCTGTGATTCTTCATCCCCTGATACCTAATATTGCACACAGTTATCATATTCATATCCTTACAGAGCTCTTTCAGAGGCTTATCAACAGCTCTCAGAACCTTACTTTGCACTTTTCAACTTGAGACCAGTCTATTCCCCTTCCTGCAGCTACATGTATCAAGAAGGAATCCCAGGCAAGCTGTCCCTTTGAGGACTGAAATTCATGTTTAACTTACGTTTTCTTTTAATGACTTTTTCTATTTAGGAGTCTGTCTTTCATTTGTCTGTATTTTCTGATTCTCTTTTTCCCTTCTTGATTAGGGAAATACATTTTGATGAAAGGAAATGGAAGTGTAAGTCCTAACTCTGATCTTATTGAAGTTACTATATTTACTTCTTCTTAGTGTCCAAAAATCAACATGTCTAGCAAAAAGGCAAAGACGAAGACCACCAAGAAGCGCCCTCAGCGCGCCACTTCCAATGTGTTTGCAATGTTTGATCAGTCGCAAATTCAAGAATTCAAGGAGGCCTTCAACATGATTGACCAGAACAGGGATGGCTTCATTGACAAAGAGGACTTGCACGACATGCTCGCCTCCCTTGGTAATGTCACTTTTCTGTTTACGGTTGCCAAGCAAATTTGTGCTGTTAGAATAAAGATATTGAGTTTGGGGTAGCTTATGAGAGTTATCTCAGTTTGTGTGACGCTATTCAGATTGCTTTTTGTTTTAGTTTGAGAACTAAATCAAATATGAATTGGTTTAATTGTAGGAAAGAATCCAACAGATGAATACCTAGATGCCATGATGAATGAGGCTCCAGGCCCCATAAACTTCACAATGTTCCTCACAATGTTTGGTGAGAAGTTAAATGGCACAGACCCAGAAGACGTAATCAGGAATGCTTTTGCTTGCTTTGATGAAGAAGCAACAGGTATGTGGTGAAACTCAACTGCTTGGCAGGGAAGGGAGGTACTTTTAAGCTGTTTACTTGGGTGTCTAAATAGTATGCTGATTTTTTCACCTTTGTAAATGAAGTGTGACACAATATTCTTCTAGATGGCATATTCTACCAAGTCATGAAAATTTGACTCATTACTGAGAAAGAGGAGAAACTAGCTGTTCTGTGCGCATATTGAGATCTAGTAGCAATGTTCCTCTGTGAGACTTTAAAGAAGTGTATTTTAAGTGGACAGCGTGTACATTCCTCAAAGTGCAAAATAAGATGCATTTGCTCTAAGTTGATGGGGAATTCAGATCGGTGATACGTGATTTTCTGTGGCACTAAAAAAAGTAATGGGTGCGAAATCTGTAAAATGACTGAGTTTGTCCTCCCTCTGCAGCAGGTCTGAGATGCATCTGTATTCTTCAATGCTGTTACTATTTCAAGGCAGGCTGTCCAGGTTATATAAAGTCTTTTGAACCCTCATCTTGCCTAGTGCATATTATGGCTCTGATAACAAATGGTATGTGTCATGCCCTCACCTGCAGCTCAGTTTGATTTTAGGTTGCTGGAAGGGCTGTAGTCTTAAAGATCTAAAGATTGAAAATAGGTGGTGTCTAGAAGACAGAAATGACCGATTGGACTGACTTGTGTAAAAAGCGGGGGGGGAGGGCAAAAGAAGAAAATGCAGAGTTCATTTTTACTATATCAGACTTTCAAGGATGTGCTTGTAATCTTGAAGTTAGATTTTATGGTTTTATTTATTTATTCATGTAGGCTTAGATTCCAGAGAAGTGTGTAGCAACTAGGGATGAATCCTTAGGGCAGTTCTGCAGAATTAAAGAATATCAGCGCTTTGACGTGTTGTGAACACACCTTACTAGTGTGTGCTGGAATCATGTAGCCTTTGTACTAGAGATGTTGCTGCACCTATAACTTTCCTCGCAACCGTCCACCACAATATTTCAATCCAGCCTGTGGATTCGTGCTCTTAACCTTTCAAAGGCTATTATTCCATTTCTAACAGCTATTTTCAGTCTGTGTATCTTTAGCACCTTTTGCCTTTTCAAAGAGCATCCTCTTCCTGCTGAGGTGTAAGTAAACAGGCTTTCTGCTGGTAAGGCCTTTTCAAATGTTAATTGACTTCCTCCCTCTCAAGGGAAATCTCTGCCATCTCCTAGAGTAGGAAGTTTTGTAGTAGGTTAATTATTTTCTCTCCACAGGTAGTCTGACTCACTGTGCTACAGGTTTTTTTTGTATGCATCGGAACAAGAGCCTGTGCATTACAATATAAAGAAAATTATTGTGCTACCAGCTCCTTTGAAAAGTAACCTTCTATGTCTATGTAAATAATAAGTTACAAGTTCAGGCCCCCAAGTCCTGTTAAGATTGATTTTATTATCTCTTGACTGTCTGGTAAATGTTTTAGTCTAGTTCTAGGATGGTTTGAGGATAATGGTTCCACCGTCTCTTTTGTGTCTTACACCTTCCTCAAATTTTAACCAGTAAACATGATAGATCATTATGCTGGTTTATTAATTTTTGATTCTTAATAGTCAAAATGCAGTCTTCAAAACCATGTGTGGTGTTTTTGTAGAACCCATATTATGCTTGCCATTTATTCATTTTATTCTCAAATTTGGTTTCTGTCAGCTTGTTCCTTTTGAAAATGAACAAAAGCATTTCCAGCTCTTTTTTTCCCAGTTCTTTTGAGAGAGAATAATATAAATCAGATCCTCTTGATGAGGATAAGGTAGCCATACTTGTTGCTTTTCCCTTACATTTCCTGTGTTGCAAATCTTGTTGTGTATATTGCTTCAGTGTTACTATCATATGTAGTGCAATGAAATTAATTTAGAAGTTACATCTGTCTGCATTTGTTATAACTTTTGTCTGCTCTTTGATCCTGCATTGCCATTTGTTTTGTACTGTCTACTACAGGCTGAATCTTAAATTTTGGTTTATTGATTTGTTACTCTCCATCTCCATTGAATCTGTATGTGAGGGAGAGTGGGATTATTGTTTGCTTTAATATTCGGTGCTGCTAAAACTTTTAGTGTATTCTTAGTTTGGCAAACTAATTCAGTGTTTAAACACCTAGCTCTTCAGAGAGAAGCAATTAAGTCCTTGAGGCTAACCTTGCAGCACCAAAGGCCTTGCATTCTTTGGATACTGATCCTTACATCATCTCTCATCACTACTTGCTCTCTGTAGGACTGTAGAAATAGAAAGCCTACTCTGTATACCTGAATTTTTTCCCCCTTCTTCATGCACATCCACAAGAAGACAGCTCCAAAATTTGACCCAGTTAAGGCAGGCCTGGCTAACTGAACATCCTCCCTGTTTTTAAAGCAGAGCATTGCTGTTAGCCTTCTTCATTTGGAGTCAGTAGTCAAGGGCTTGTCTGCACTGGGATAAGATGCTGTTTTAATTAGCGTATGTGGTAAGGGTTTTTTTTTTTCCCTTCCCTACAGCATAGACCAACCCCATAATAATTTGTCATGCTCATTGACTGCCTTTTGGTCCCCTGATTTCCCGTTTGGTTTCATCTTTCTAATAAACTCTGTTTGCTTAGTTATTCAAAAATCTTTCCAAAGCAGAATTTTAATTTTTTTATCACATTCTAATTGAGTCTACATCAGTTGATGTTTGCGTCTACAAGTTATTTCCAGCTACTTTACATAGTTTACATATTTTTTTTTTTGGAACATACTTCTACTTCCTCTATTTTGTTAATTGATATTTCTCCAACTAAAATTCAATAACCTATTTCCTCCTTAAATGAAGCCACTCTTGTGCATTTAAAGGCATGGTAGGTCGTATTTCAACATTAAGCAGTTCCTACATTCTTCCATCTAGTTGTTGTACACATTCCTTTTTTTAATCCTGGAACTATTTGGCAACTCGTGGTTCTCCTCATCTGTTGAAACTGAATTAACAGAACTTACTTATTGACTGCTTATTTTTATATCTGTGTTAATTTCCTCCAAAATATTCTGCTAATATTTTAGCATAAAATAGATAAATTAATACAGCCTATCTTTTTCTGACTAGCTTCTCCACCCCTACCTCTCCGGACTAAACATTGTTCTTCCCTCCTGCGTTAACTTGCTCAATCCTGTCTGGAATTCTTTTCTGTTATTTACCTGGAAGCTTGCCAGCAGTGCACTGCATCCATGTAAAACGCCTCCAGCAACAGTATTGTGCAGCAGTGAAGAGTCAGCCAGTGGTTACTGAGTCCCCAGAGGAAACTAGTTCACAGAGGATGCACAAATATATCTAATTAAGTCAAGAAAAATATAATTCAATTAAGAGAACAACTTGTGTAATGAAGACGAGCAGCAACAGGAACTTATTTTCCCACTTTGAGCTGTTGGAAATAGGCATTATTAGATCACAGCAGATCAGGCCCTCTTCAAAAATCTGTACAAAACGCGTCAAACTTCTCTGCCTTCCCCTTTCAATTCAAGGAATTTCTTTAGAATTCAATCAAGAAAGCATTTTGAACTCTTGGTCCAAGTGCTTATATTGCAATCTGTGTTAGATAATTGCATGTATGTCTTATGTTCACCCTACTGCGCTTGAAGACTTAGCTAAGAAACAGCTTCCCTTTTGTGTTTCTCACTCTACATTGCATTATAGGGTTCATTCAAGAAGACTACCTGCGAGAGCTGCTGACGACAATGGGAGACAGGTTCACAGATGAAGAGGTGGATGAGCTCTACAGAGAGGCACCCATCGACAAAAAGGGGAATTTCAACTACATTGAGTTCACGCGCATCCTGAAACATGGAGCAAAAGACAAGGATGACTGAGAAGATACCTGGATACCTGCAGATAGCTTCTCTCTCCACCCATGTTAATTTTATTTCTCAGGATCTTTTTTTTTCCCTTTTCTTGTTGGGACCTTTTGCATACATTTTTACCATTCCAGCTTTTTCTTCTGTGGTCTCTGGGGCTGCTCAGGCACACCTGTACCTGTGTAACAACACTGGAAATGGGCAAGGAGAGACAACAGCTTACAGTGATACAGGTTTAGGGACAAAGATCGGTGAGTGTGGAAGCCCAGATGAAAATGCCAGTGCTACCCATCCTAGCTAATTTTACATTTTAATGCTAACTTTTCAAATAAAACACTGCTATATTAAGTACATTATTAAAATTTCATTCTAGAAGTGGACTGCTAATCCACTCATATCTGTAAAAATTTTTTGCAGCTGTAAGCAGTTGTGTTGTTACCTTAAGAATGAAGCATAAGTCACTTAAGCATACTGATGTTTGTAATCCAGTAAGTACTAAGTACCAACTAAGTACTTCATTTACTATTATGAGCACATACAATGAATAAATTTCTACCCTTCAGATTTTAGTGTTTTGTAAATTAATGATTTCTGTCCAACACCTGCACATTAAAAAAAATAAATCTTATGGAGGTACTTGAGGGGGTATTTTACCTCCTTGGAACCTCCATTTCTTGACTCTGACTACAATGTAAATGCTGCTTTTCAAAAACTTACATGGTAAATCCTAGTGCTTTCTGAAAAAAAAAAGATACTCTGTGTGAGTAGAATGCTTGAGTGATGCCTCTTGCCAGATCTGCAGGACTGACAATTCAGAATTCATTATATTTTGTTGCAATCATTTGGTCTTTTCTTTCTTTCCTCTTCCTGTGCTTTTTCTAATCACAGCAAGAATGGGTCTGGATGAAGATGGAAGTCGTGGTGTCTTGTTTTTGTTTCTTTCTGACAGTGTTATTCTCGCTTTCCAAATGAAACCATACGCAATGTGTTTTTAAGAGCTGCTTCTGAGAGTGGTCCTTTGGGTGTGTGAGAAAGAGGCATTCCTTTTTGCTCTGTTTCTCATAATTATATCGTCTAGTTCTTGTGGCGTGGAATGCATAACAGATTTGTTGCAATACTCTGAAGGAACTCTGCCATTATCTGAATACTTGTGGTTCTGGTGTTTTGGTCTTGAGAGAAAGGCTGATCAGTGCTGTTCCAGTCACTTCTAGGAATGACATTGTTACCCCTTAAGAATTTAGAATACGAAGTTAAGAGATGTTATTGGACTTAGAGCATTTTGCTGTTTCTTGGTGGTCCGCTGTTGGGAACTGAACTTACCATACATTTTATTAGAGGACATTGATAATTTGGTTTAGAACTACACTGTACTTTCACAAAAAACCTACCAGGACTGTCATCTTTTGAGAAGGACAATGCCATAAAACCCATTCACTGGTACCTCTAAGAAGCTTTGAAGCTTCTGCCCTACCTCAGTCCCAGTTAACTTTATCTGGCCACATAGAGGACTACAGGATGCTAACAAGAGGCCTCTTAAGAAAAGTATGGAAGATTCTGAAAAACAAAGGCGGGGGGGGTTCAAAACGCATTCAGAGAGGACAAATCCAAATGCTTCAAAAGTAAGTTTTCTTAGTTGCTGCTCCCTTTGAAGGGAGCGGGCTGGGGACTTGAGCCCAGTCTCCAGAACTATCAGTAGGTGGCATTACAGCTCCTAGCACTGACTTAGCTGAACGGCGACGGCTCACAGCACGCTGCTTTTTGTTTTGAGTCCTGAAGGGCTCGTTTGGTACAGAGGAAAACACGGTCAGTTCTCCTAGAAGCTCTGCTCCTACCACAAGGGCTGATCTTGTCGGGATTTTTCAAATTGCAGTTTTATTATTCACTGAATTTTGTCTCTTTAGTTAAACTCATTCATTACAAAAGAAAGTGAAGAGGTATCTGAGCCGTTGTTACAGTCATGTATGTACAAACCCACGTGGTGTGTGCTTGAAAAAGACTGGTTTTCCCAAGGACTTAGGTCCGCCTCTGTAACTCAAACCAGGTACCCTGCTCCTGTATTTCTCAGATCTCAGTAACCATTCTTGATGTTTTATAAGATTAGCTTTGAAAAACTACCCCAAATTCAAATTTATATATGTTTGCATAACTTTGTTTACATATGAAAGACTAAAACTCGTGATACTAACTAAACTGTTGAGGCTCAGGGTGAGGCAGCTGGTATTTATCTATAGCAATAAATGTCAATTGTTAAACCTTAGTTCTTGCTTAGGGGCTAGCACTATGTTGCTGTACAGCAACTCCTAAATGCCGTTCCTCATGATGAACTGCACTGATGCTATTGTTCTCAGACATGCCTTTGGAAGAATCTGTTCTACCCCCTCAAGTTTAATGGCATTTAATGCTCTGATACAAACTTGTTAGAGAGACTGATAAACCTGGACTTTTCCGGGGGGGATAATCCAGAGGCCTGGGATTTCTCCTGCAAAGAACTTTTAAAACCCTGCTCACCTCTAATGCAGAAGGTGCCTTCAAGTCTATGTCTGGAACCAGTAACACTGGTTCTACAGACTAGCTGCAGTTCTCAGTCCTGGTAAAATCAGTCTCGGTGAGAAGCCATGCAGAATCTCAAGTGTTCTCACTGAAGTGCGTCAGCAAAACATGAAGTCGTTTATGATGGACTGTCCTTCTCCTCTTCTCCTTTTTCTTTTCTTTTTTTTTTTTTTTTTTTTTAATTCGGTTGTTTTGTGGCTCACTCACTTGAATGGAGGGCTGGAACAATGTGGCCTTGAATCTTCTCAGATACAAGACAGATTTAAAAGTAGGTCTGCAACATTCAGGCTGAATGTTAAACCATTGAACAATTGAATAAGGGAGGGTGGAACCATCACAAGCAGCTGTGTTTCTTATTGTGCTTTTATTTTTCCTTTTTTTTTTTTCGGGAAATGAAGGAGCTTAGGCAGGGATCTTAGGAGAAAGGATTAAAGAGATCAATTCTACCTGAAGAAAGACTTGCCTCCTTTTCAAGGTGAAGTTCCCAAAAGCTATGATTCACAAGTGGGGCTGGTATGCTTGTTTCCTGTGGTTGCAGAGGCAACAGAGCTGAACACTAAATGAGTTTTAGCTTATAAACCATTTCCTCTCCAGGACTGTTTGTAAACGTTTCCCTCTGCAGGGCTGTTTGTCAGCAGCAGTGCCTCACCAGGGAACTGTCTCGCACATCCTGTATCTGGCCTCACATCCCCTTCTCACTCCGCATCAGTATAAGTAATAATTGCGAAGGTTGTCCCTGCCCTTACTCTGCTTAAATGTATTTGCAGGAAACTGTTGTGTCTCGGCACTCGACTATCCTTGAGCAACTATCTCTGTACTGGGTGCTGTACTTTTGTGGTGCTGTCCTTGCTTGTGAATTACAGCCCTAGCTCCAATAGAGAGAGCGGAGGTGATTCCTTTCCTTCTCTCCAGTATTTCTTGTTGCTGGAATTCAGCAGATCCTTACTCAGTACACTTCTTTTAATAGTTACTAATTTTAGTGCCTAACAGCAGCACCTGTCAATGTGGCCGGCATGCCTCCCTGTGAACAAGACAAATGATGTCAAGCATTCTTCCCTGTCATCCAGATACCATGTAATGGGCATTTCATAAGAAAACCTCCAAATGCCAAATAGACTTGGACTTTAGCTTGGATTGATAACTCAAGAGTCTTAAAAGAATTCCTATCACCACGATGGCAACACCTAAATACTAGGCACTCAGTATGACCTTTGTGGGCTGCTTCCTAGCGGCAGTCATGGTTTAGATCAGTATTCAAATAACCTTAGCTAACTGCTGACTCATCTCAAGTTCCACTGTATGCATCCCATTGCTTAAATATAAAAATTATTTTAGTAGTATTCATTAACTGTGAAAGGCAAACCTAACTAGAGTTCCTATGTAATCATCATGCGATCAGAAGTGTCATGTAAACTGAGTACTTGCAAATACAGAAAGCTTTCACACAACTTTATTAGGGATGCATACCAGTCCTAGCAGGCTTCTTTCACCGAGTAGATAAGAGTTGCAAATTAAAGATACTTGCAGCTGGAAACTTCCTTTTCAAATAATTGCAGGTCATTGTGACACTGGAAATGTTTGCAAAGAGATACAGTGAGACCACAATCACTGCACGCTGCCCCCCACCCCCATACACAAGATTTCCTTGAGAAATCTGCTCAGCTCTGTGCCCCACAGGCCTAGCAAGCTTCAGAGCTACAGGGCTGGAGTCAGTCAAAAGGGGAGTTGACAGATTTCATGTTTGCAAGATAAGCTTGTGAACTTTGTGATACATGTTTGGAAGAGAATTAAGTGGAACAAAATTACTTGTAGTTATCACTTGCCTGTTGCTTTACTGATTTAGGAGATAAATTATGGTATATTTATTAGAACCTGAAACATATGTTGTGCAAACCACAAGTTATAATACTGTTATTGCTATCCTGTTTGAAAACAGGGGAACTTGGCCATGAACACAAACCCTTCTACATTGCCTGCCCCACTCCTCTGCTAATTAAAAAAATTAAAAGGTGGCAATGCAATTTTCAGTTGTCATAAGACAGCATTTCTTTTAGACTTTGACCTTTTTTTTTTTGTAACTAATTGAGCATAATCTTAGAATGTAACTAACGATAACTAGTTTCTCTGCTGTAACGTGTTGGTACACAAACTGCGTCTGTCTTGCTGGTGTTTGGTGGTGGTGGTTTTTTAGTACTTCTATCTATCCCACGGCCACTTTGCCTCGGTGAGGCAGAGAACAGCAGCACTATTACAGCTAGGATATCCTACCACATGCAAGCCTAAGAGGAAGGAATTGTCAAACTTGCACAAAAGGATGAGCTGGGAATACACTGTAAAACCTCTGATTCCCCTGCTGGAAGATGACTAAGAGTTACTTGAGCCCCAACAGAGAAGAATAAACTGTTCCCATTAAGTGCTAGTTATAGTAGCGTGATTAGCAGAAACCTTACCTGGTAGCGGCTATAGCAGAATTTGGAGTAAAGTTGCAACATGGATGGGACGATAATTGGAAGACAGGGTAGAGGCTTGTTAGAAGTGCTTGGGTCTTTACTCTTTTTCTGTTGCAACCCATATGACCTGCTGCCCTGGGAATTTTCAGCCCCACTCTCTGCACACCTAATTTGTGTAACTAAGTAGCCATCTAAAGTAGTGAAGATTGAAATTGCAGCAAGAGGAGAGAAGATAGGGGTTGAGGCACTTGGGTATTTCTTGATGCAGCTGATTAGAGATGACTTTCTAGTTGAGATCCCAGTCTTCAGCCTTCTCCAGAAGCTGGACATAAATGCCTAGTCAGCTTTTTATGTAACCTCTCACTTTGGCGAGGCACAGCAGCTCTTCCAGGGTTCTGTTTCATATTTAAAGTTTCGCCCTCTCTCCCTGTTCCCCACTCACCCCTCCTCCTTCCATCCTTCATGCAAGCACTTAAATGCCTTCTACGTGTCTGTGATCTCCATCTACTCCTTCTGTTACAAGCTTTACACATGCCTAAAGGTTGAGGCCCTCAAGCAAGAAAGGCATTCCCTTCCCTACTTTGTGTACGAACCCTGGACCTCACCTTGAGATAAGATTCAAAGCAGCTAATAAGCTGCGAGGCAGGCTTTGCAAATTTTGATGAGTAAAAATTCAAGCAGCTCCAGGATTAAGGAGTAATTCAGTGGCAGCTTTGGAAATACTGGCAGTCTCAGAATGGGATGTCAGTACCTTAGACATTTCAGGCTCTTGGCTGAAAGTACAGATCAGATTCTTGTGCACATATCTGGATGTACACCAATAGGATAACGCATGACAAAATTGCAGTAGGTTAAGTGTGCTAAGAAAACAGGAGGCTGTTTTGGCTGATTTTCTTACTAGTAATGCCTGGAAGATCTTATCCGATGCCAGGTTTTCAGGGTTGCTAATTATGCCTCTTCCACCACTGATCTCAAGTATTGCTAGGAAAGAGCAAATATCAAACAAAGGGGTGCTGGCCACTTATTTTCACACCCACTTTCCATACTCAAAGGGTACTTTATACTTATGTGACCGATTCTGGATTATTCTTACCTAGGACAGATTTAGTGCTTGTACAACTCCTTTGCAGGAATGTTTTTGTTCCCTACTCGTGGTTTTTAACGTGACTATAAAAGCAAGGAAAAGATTCAGGAGATACTGTTATTATGAACAGGTTAGGGTGTGTTTATTTCAGTTATTCCTTCTCCTTCTGATCCCTCTATGCCTCCCTTAAGTCTATTCACAGGCTTTCCTTCTTCAGGGAAGTAGTATAAAATTCAGTTAGGCTCACCTAAACAGGCCATTTCAGCAACATTATGTGAGTTTCCAGTATTTACCTTTACATACCAATACGTAATTCTGGCTCATTTCCTGACTCTGCTGCTCTTAGTTGCCTGGGAGGATGTTACCTTTCTTTTTAAAAGTACAGTTTGCTTCAGTTTTAGCCTCTAATCAATATCATATTCATAGGTTTCCCATACAGTTTGCCCCATTTTATCTCTGTGGAAGTTGAAATTTCCACTTGGGAATCTTCTTGCCTTTCTCTGCTATATGCAGCTAATGTCAAACACTTGTGATATCTGGGCATGTTCTTACAGAGTCCACAAAGGTTTGTTTCAAGTTTTTGTTCCCAGAAGCTATGGAGAAAAGGACTGTATAAAATCTGTTTGGAACAGAAGCTGGTTGGCATAGGGGGTGAGAAGTTTTATCCCTGGAAAGAAAAGCAATGTGGCATGAAAGTATGTGTAATATGGGTTCCTTTTAATGAATCTTAGCCACTTAGTTGACTGAAGACATTAAATTGGTCTTTCCCTAAAGTAAGTAATTAACTTTCAACACAGAAAATTAAATTGCTTAAGATTATTACACAGCTACCTGAACAATACTTCTAGTGTCTTGTTGCTTTTATTGCTTTTTTGCCCCTGGCATTTTGTATGTAATCATCCAGACACCATGAGACACATTGATTAAATTAATTGGGGCCCTTTGTACAGTACAATCTTGTTTTATACAGTCTTATACATGTGCTATTACTGAAGCTAAGTAATAAATAAGAGCAGAGTTAAGATAGAAACTCTGGGCAAAGACAGTCTGTCCTGTAATTCATACTCAGAAGTAGTTTGGACTCCTGAAATAAGCTACCTCTTTATTGGGAAAGAGACAGACAGAATCCTGAGCTGACTTTAGTAGATATTTTGCTGTTTGGGTGAGCCTATTTCCTCTTACTACACTGTAAATTGTCTGGATGAAGAGCAGCTTCTGAGCCAATGCTCACAGTGATCCCAGAGCTCCAGGCTCCCTGTGCCTTTGTACAGTGTCTAGTAGAATGGAGGAGGGGTGTATGAAAATATAGTGTCATAAGGTAAAGTAATAAGCACTTTTTCAGTAGAGGTGATGAAAAAAAACCATGTTTGAGCAGCTTCCACCCTGCCATCTGTAATTTGTCAGAACATTGTTTCCACCTCTGGCTTTGGCTAGGATGATTTAGTGACTTTTTGTTACTAGTGTTCTAGATAGCAAGTGGCAACCAAAATATTCCAAGGCTGCCTCATACTTTCTTATCCCACAGCCTAATGACAAAATGAGACAATTGTACCTTGTTTGCTAGCTACACACTGTGCTTTATCTTGCATTTTGGCTTATGTTGTCATCAAGTTGCTAATCATCATTCTGTGACACTGTCTGCACAGCTCCTCCATGCAGCTCTTGGCTGCAGTTACATAGGGATGGTATTACAAAAGAGCAAATGCAAGCGTTGCCACCTGTCAAGAACAGTTTTTTAGAGAGAAATTGCTCCTTTTGCCAGCCAGTGGAACATCAGTTCTCCAGGCCACTAAATAAATGCTATTAAACATCATCTGGGCACCATATGGTCTGCGTGCTTCTGACTAAAGCTGAGCCACTCCTCCAAGCAGTCAGGTGAGTGAGCTAGCTTCCAGCTTCAGTTGCTTTCTGCGTTAGTAGAAGACATGCACATTGGTGTGTTGTGAAGAGGACCAGGGAAAGCCTCTCATAAAGCATAAGAAAAATTTTGTTTCCTTGTGGAAGTGCTGAGTTTTCTGCTGACCTTTCCAGGCACAGATAAATAAGTAATCTAGCTGACTACTGTCAGTTGTGCTGCACAGCCTACAGGTCTGCACTCTGGTATATTTGCAGCTCTAATGCCCCCTCAGAGATCTCATGCTGTATTTAGATGTCAGAAACTGTGAGTTAAATGAGCTTTTATTACGTCTCGCAAAAGAAGCCCATTCTATGTCAGAGTCTTCCTTTGGCACTGTTCTTGAATGAACAGAGCCAATGTGTGCATGGAGCTAGAGGTGCCTGGGTTAAATATGTTAGCAGGCTAAGGCATGAAGAGCAAGAGGAAATGAGGTCTGAGTCAGTTCCTAGGATAGCACAGATCAGCGAGATACTGAGCACCCTCAGATTGGTTCCCAGAGAGCCTCACATTTAATTCAGGTAATTACAGCTGCAGGTGGCTATATGAGCATGAATCACATAGGTGAAAGTAGTGCCGAAGCCTCAGCAAGACTGGTTTTATAAGCCAGGAACTGAGCCCAACTACATTTTATTGATGTTACTGCCAAGACACTCTCAGTCCCTGCACTAATGGCTAGCTGGAGTGCAGCATGTTAGTGCCATTTGAAACACCTGGGACTGGAACAAACTGTATTGGCCAAATCCTAGACTACATCCATACAAGCAAACCCCGTACGCATACAAGTTTGACAGGCAAGTTTTGGCTCTGTGCCTGCAATTCACTTTTTAACAAGTGAAGATCTGTTTCCACCCTAAAGTGCTTGAAAGGAAGTTCTGTTTTTGAGAACACGAGATAACTGATGTAACAAATGACTTCATCATCTACCAGTGTCCCATGTGCATGGGCACACAGGTTTTGCAAAGGAATTTAAAACTTCCAGGTTTCAATCCATACTGAACTGAGGCTTTGAATTCTAAACAGAGCAAACTGTACTTTTCCTGTCCTAATTCGTTACATGCCTGATTGTCTGGAGAGGTCTTTTTTTTTTTTTTTTTTTTTTTCTAGAAGACTCACAACATATTTCGTGTTTTAGGCTGAGCTGAACAGCATCATTGTTATTTCCAACCTAAAGCCACATGTGGTCTACAGTGTGATCATGTCTTTGGGTCTAACTCATGTCCCACTCCTCCACAGCCCAAGTCCAGCAATCGTATGCTGAACATGTTTAGCAAGGGCAGACAGCATTTAGTGAAGCACAGTACAGTGGCATCTCATGCAAAATCACAACAGATGAGATTCATGCCTTTTGCATTCCAGCTCTGTATCTAGAACTTACATGCAGCAAGTAGAGACCTGGATGCAATTTCCTCTTGAGCCTGAGAAGGCTCAAGGCTTTTACACTAGAAGCTGCACTAGAATGACACCTTTTCCTACTCTTCCTGT
Organism: Clamator glandarius; assembly: GCA_033459285.1. Lineage (NCBI taxonomy): Eukaryota > Metazoa > Chordata > Aves > Cuculiformes > Cuculidae > Clamator > Clamator glandarius. Next base: position 538,026 of record JAUNZM010000070.1, read on the forward strand.
TGAACCTGCACTTTTAAAGGACGATTAGATTCATGGGAGCACAAGGGAAGACAGAAAAAAGAAAGCATATATGCCTGGCTCTGCAACTCAGAAGTTATCTGAAAAACTTGACATTGGGCTTCTTCAGTGCAATGCCCAGTACAGCTTGCAAATTTTGTTCAAAGTAAAGAACTCCTCAGAAGGCACCAGGCCTGCCTTCCCTCTTAGGAAATGCCCTTCTTAGTGAACAGAAAAAGTGGATTCAAAATTATTTTCTTTTTTCCACCTCCTTTTCTACTTTGTTCATACCCTTATTATTGACATTTATTTTAGTCTAATTAAGAGGCTTCCCTTCCTAATATGATGGCTGATATCAGTCTCATATTTGTGTATAGAATTTTGTCTTTTTATTTGATATGGTACTGGTGAACTGCAGACGCAGAGTGGTGGATTTTCATATGCTGCATTAGTCATTATGGCAATTACTAGTTTAGAGTCTGAGTTATTAAGGATTATTGCATTTTAAATATATACTCTTTCTAGGAATACATTATTCTCATTTGCAAATGTCTCGTGTATGAATAGATAGTATGACTCTGTGGGCAGAAAATTATATTAGTGAAAAGGAACACTTAACAGGTCCTCTTTCTAAGAATAAAATCCTAAGACAGCAGCATGATCTCAGGCTATCCAGAGTTCATTGCACATAAGCCCCAGTTAAATGGGGCTACCAGAAGGGTGGATGGGAATGCAAGAACTGATATGTTAATATCAAATTATCCTGGGCACAAGGAACTTTTTTTCTTCCTTTTTTTTTTTTTTTTTTTAAATAGGGCAATTATTCTATCTGGATTCAATGGAAATGCAAAGTTAGGGTGCTGTCTTCCTGATTTTCTGTTGATTAGGTTTGGCTTGTGTGTTCTGCAGGAAGGGAAAGAGGCTATCCACACTCTTGTCTTCCATGTGGGTCTAGACTTCTCGATGGTGAATTCCTGTAGATTTTGATTCCCACAGACAATGGGAGCCTGACTGCAAGATGCTCTTTTCTGCCCTTCATTTACTTTCCTCTACTACATTTTTAGTGGAGTGTAAGTGTAACCTCCATCATGACTACAACTAATAGCTGATAAGGATGAGGTGTGTGCAGGCAAGAGGAGAACTCCTTCGCTGTGTAATGCAGGAAGCAACTGCACATCAAAAATTCTTCCAGTAGGGGAAAGATCACAGAGTAAATCTGGACCTACCATTCCTGGTAAAGCACCTGCAATATACAACACTTATGCATTCTCTCTCTTGACTTGCCCCCTCTTCAGACAGTCCTTAAATATTTAACAGAAAGACAGCCAAAGACCTATACAGTGCAGAGAGCCTAGGCCTATGATGTGGAGATCGTGGAAGAGCTCCTCAGACTCCTAGAACAGTCTTCAGTACCAAAGCATGAGAAGTAATATCTCAAATTTTAGGCCCAATTTAGGGGATTAGCATTTGTCAAGCCTAAATAACTGAAAAAGGTATAGGGAGAGGGGGTAGTACAAAGGAACATATCATGTCTATGCTACAGATTATGCCTGCTTCTGCTCAGGCTCCTAGCCAACCGTAACCTCAGACAGAAGCCTTGCCAATTTTTAGCTCCCTCTCAGCAGACCTGCTATGCCACAGTCCAAACGTGCCAACACACAGGATTCCATGCCTTTAAATTATGCTGCTTTTCCATGCCCTCAGCAACACCGAGTGCCTCTCTGCTATGGGGTTAATTTGAAACAGGGACACCTTCAGTACACTCCCATTGCATTAGCTTACCACAAGGGAGAATGACAGGGTAATGGTCAAGCACTAGTGGGAAGGCAAAGGGGGTGTACAAGTGCCTGCATGAGTAAAGTCCTACATGCACCCTGTACCGTGTTTTCCAGCTGTGGTTCTTAGGGTTTGTAATATTGGAGTAAGCTGTGTAGCTCTCTCAATGTTTTTGCAGTGTACTGTGGCAGAATTTGTCTACCCCTAGCCCAGATCCTGGCAAAAGTAGCATGGGTATGGCAAGTCATGAAAGTGAACTGGTTCTGGCTCCACATCTGTGGTTCCATCAGTGGCAAGGCATTGATCCAGTGGTTCATTCTCTGATGTACGTTTAAGTTATGCAACAAGCCTGCTTGTTTGTGACTCTCCTTTTAAATTGCCTGGAATCAGTACACTGAGCTTATTTCATACTCCAAGTAAGTCCATTTTCAGCTATCTGGCCTCGGCAGCCCTTTGCACATCTGCTGCATCCCAGGACATCGTGCTCTTAGCTCTGGTGCTACGCAGTCAGCACATTCCCCTTCTACAGAGGCATTTCTGTAAAAGCCTGCCTTTTCTCAGCATTCTAATACAATTTCAGCAATGTTAGCCTCTGCCACATTCCATACCTTTCTAGTCCCAGTTTCTATCTAAGCTCTGTGAATCCGCAGAAAAGCGCAATATAATCTGCTCACAGCTCCTGCTCTAGTCCAAGCAGTCAGAATACACCCAACTGAAATACTTCCAGGTGCAAGCTGACATGTTTGCAGAGGAGAAAGAATTAGGACCAAATATCACAGTCAGATACAAACTTTCCAGGATTAGGGAAGACAAGTTATGGCACTAAAAGGGAATCACTATGAACTAAGGGAAATAGGTATCCTAATAGGGAAGATGCCTTCATGACTAGTACACAAGCAATAATTAGTATACAACGTGGTACCGAGTTGAAGAACACATAAAAACTACCAAGAGGAAGCATTAGTAATGCTTTTATTGATCACCTACTGTGAGGTATTTTAAAAGGTAAAAATTAGTTTTAACTATATTTGGTGAAAAATCTAGAAAGATTAAACAAAGGTGCTTTCATGACTTGTTCACTGAAAAGGGAGCTTTTGAGGTTCAACAGGAAGCAGTCAGACTGTCAACATGAAAGGAGCAATTGATCAAGGGAAAGTACAGAGGGGCTCCTGCTACAGAACAAGCTCTGGAAATCTGGACAATGGGCAATAATAGTGATGACGGAGAGGGCAGAGCAAATGTCATATGGGAGTTTCTGAAGTGATGTGAAGGCATAAGAGCCTACTGGTAAAAGTCAGGAGGAGGCAAACTAGTAGTATTAGAAGTTGGTGGGAGGCTTTTGAAGGAAGAAGAGAATTTAGATTAACACATCAAAATTTGCATGTGGCTCAGGAAAAAGGCCAAATGGGGAAGACAAGCTAAATAGAGAGGTGAAAGTTACTGGTATGGAAAAGGGAATTGGGATTATTAGCGTCTCCTGATAGCAGCGAGTGACAGAAATTAGTGTGTGGCTGAGAGCACTGAAGAATAGCACAGCATCAGTATGTGTGGCAGATGAGGAAAGCTATTATCTTGGTCTTTTCTACTTCAGAATCCCAAATTACTTTGTGCTGTGATATCTTAAGGCATGGAGAAAGTTCATGAAAAGAGGTACCAATAGGCCAAACTGTTCACTTTCATAATGGCTAGAGGAGAAAGGTTAGCAAGGTGTGGAACAAGATGGTGAAATACGGCTGGAACAGGAACTGTACGTTCAGAAAGGCACTGACTGGTCATTTTCTGAGTGATGAGATGATGGAAAAACATACAGAACAAAAGGAGCGTTGGGTAGATGAGCCTAGGCATAGATACTTTGTCTTCAGTTTTGGGAGACAAGCAAGAGGGCAATTCCCAGCAAGGGCAAGAATAGAACTAACTGTATGGAGTGTAATCAGAATGAGACAAAAGAAACCACAGAGGAAAATTCAGATCAAACCACATATCAGTTCTGCTGAGTTGCTCCATTGAGAAGTTTACTTAATATTTCATGTGGAAATCAAAAGTTTGCATTTATTCCACTCCTCTGTGGTCAGGTCTAACAATGTAACCCCAGAACTCTGACAGCCATTTCAAAGCAAAAGTAGGAAAATTCCTGGAAACCAAAAGTTTTGCTGTCTGTATGGGTGGCACAATCCATTCAGATGTGTTTACGACTAACATGCACAGAAAATGAAGTTAAGTAACACCATCAGTCTAAAATTTTATTTTCTTCTGTGCCCTTCTGTTTTTTCCACCTAGAAAGTGTATCGAGATCAAGCCTCCTCTTTTCCCTCTAATGAGCACTGTCCTCTGTGTGCTGTCTCTGGGGCAGAGGATGGAGGTTCAGAAAGTTAAGGGTGGAAAGAGGAGGTTATCAAATTAAGGGTACCAGCAGATGAAGAGAGAGATGGAGGGATGGAAGAACAGTTTGTGAAACTCATGGTTTGACACTGTGAGAGGCAACAATCACTGTCAGCACTCCTGCATCAGGCACAGTTCCTGGGGAGGGACCCCGTAAGCACACCTCTTAGGCTGTGGCCAGGGCAGGTGAGCTGGGAATCAGCTGCAAACTCCTGCAACTACTGAGAAGAGGTGACAGACTTACCTGGCAGGGATGACACTATCCTGTTTCTTAATATTCTCTTGCATTACTGCTTGAATTTTTTGAAGCCATTTGTCATCCTTACTCATGCAGGTTCATTCTTACCCTGAAAGCGACCCTACAAGGTAAAACAGTAACCTAAAAGTAATAGGCAGGACAAATACTTGCTACACAGAATGGTTTCCTGTGTATAGGTTTTGCTGTCAAAAGCTATGTTGCAACATCATTGCATGATTAAGACTAGGACTTCGGGCCAGTTACCACTGGTTTAATATCCTGCATGGGCTTTCAGAGGCAGAGACCTATACTACCAGTAAGGTGCTACAGCAGATATCAGTAGCTACTGGGTAAACTATCAGGGCTCACAAGAGGACAAATGCTACTATCAGTGAGGAAAACGCTGAAGGTGGCTGAGGTCTTAGATGGCAGATAGGTCCAGGGGAGACATGCAGGAAGAAATCTTCCCATACTCCCACAATACGTATCCAAGTCCAGAAAACAATGAAGTGGCACCCAAATCCGAATCAGGTGCTGTCAGATTGATGCACAGAGGACCTGACATAGTGGGGCTTCAACAGAGCAACTCCTCCTCCCTCCCCAGTGGCTGACCAAATATTGGACCCAAGGTACTCTGCAGGCTCCATGCTCCCTTCCATATTCCAGATGAGAATGAGGACTCAGCCTGAGAGATGAGAATTTATGTAGGCAGCTATTGCTGCCCTTCAGAGAAGGGAAAAAAGCAAAAAAAGTCACACAGGAGGTGTGATTAAAACTAAAAAGTTTCTGGCTGGGTGCCTTTGGACATCACAGAGCTCTTTCTGATTAGAAAGAAAAACATTTGATTTACATTGAAATAGTTTCCTGCAAGAACAGGGTAAAGATGCTATATGACGGATATGGCTTTGATTTCATTTTGAAAGTTTGCCTGAGTGGAACAGTAGCAGCAAAATAGTTTGCTGTTTAAGCTATTCCCCTCCAAACATAAAACAAGGCTTTTCTGCTTAATCAAATATTAAACTGACATTTCACTGCAAGTCCAGTCATCCCCCAAAGCTCTCTCTCTTTACTAAGAAAACTTTTGACTTGCACATTAAAACAATGATGGGTGAAAATAATCTTGATCAATCACTCATGGATCATCTCCTCCTGTTTATTCAGATGTTAACCCAGTATCTTTTCTCATTGCAACCATCACTTTAAAATCAGACTTGCATTTAATGCTACAAGAGCCCTTTAATAATGATTGATGAATGTGAACAGAGAGATAAGTTATTTTTGCAAGTAATTATTGCACAGCACTATTGCTGCGGCAAGCGCATTGTTAGAATATGTGGACCAAAAGCCATATAGCTGAAATTATTTGTAGATCTCAATTTAAACTCCAACTTCATGCACTTGAGATATCCCATTTGTGGTCTGAGCTCAAAGGAGAAATATTTCACCTCCATTTGTTTAAAATTTATTTCTATCTCAGACTAGTAGTACTTTGTTGCCATCAGTGTTACTGCTGTTCTTTAATCCACAGACATTGCAGATGACAGAAATGTAGAATACCATTTATTTTGTTGCAGGTATCTGAACATTAGAAAAAGAGCTGGCAAAATGGTCACTCAAACTCGGACTGTTCCCATAAGTCAAGTTATAAGCAAAGTTTTCTCTTTTTATTTCCATACTTACATGGAAATATAAACCTTATACAGGGTTTGGGTCCTTAGTCATTCTCTTATACATGCACCATGAAAAACGTCACCAAGTCACTCTGGCTCACTAAGCCTCTTCAGTTCAAGGTCTCATCTACTATATATTTGATCAATCTCACTGGAGCCCTATTGTATGACATAGCCAAAATCCCCTCTTTGATTGTAAGTTGTGACCATGGCAACAGTCCATTTGCAGGATTTGACAAACTGGAGCTCCTGATAAAATTAACGTAATCTTATAGCTATGAGTACTTATATGCATTTCCAAAACAGAGAAAATAACGTAAAAGGTAAACATTAACGTGGCTAGATGCATTGTACAGCAAAGGCCAAGGTACTGAATACAGAATTTGCTTCTCTTTCCACAGACACTTAGTCAACAATGCAGAGTGCCAAGGTAGTCTTTAATGCATTGAGCATTCCTGGGCAAAATTTCTTCAATATATTAATCTGTCATTGTCCAAAACTAGCATTCTGAACCTAGGCAAATACTTCTTCTACAACCTTTATTTATACATTTTATATCAAAATCCTGTTCTTGGTGGGCAGCTACTTATCTCATTAAACAGATTAGGGTTCTTTAAGAAAACCAATTTTTTTTACATAGAACTGGAAATTGAAACAGCTATATCAAATCTAGTACTCGGGAAGCACATTTGATTCAACAGAGATCTGTATATTGTAAGCGCCACTTTCTGATCTGATAATACCCTGCATCTGTTATATGAGGACACACTAAATCAGGAGTCCTCTTCTGTGTGGAGCCTGAGCTCTCCCTCGGTGCTGCCTCACCAGCCTGCTGGCATAGCCCTCACGCAGGCAAAACTGCCCTCCCTTCCCTAGTCAGACAAGGCATGGTGGTCATAAGCTTCACCTTGCACCCTGAAGGCTGCTGCCTTGAATATCGGGGAAGATCCAAATAAAGAATGGAGAACTCAAGAGAAATGAAGTCTTGAATCTGTTGCAATGGTGCCACTGGATTAGACTCACCTCACATGGTGAACTGCTGACAAGGTTGCTTTCACTGGTGGAGCTGGGTGTGCAGGATGAAGGGGACACACATATCAAATGGGATGCTGCTGGATTTTTTTGTTTGGCTGCTCTGGAAGAACCTCCTACATTGCCACTGCGCACAAAGTGTCTCACCGGGGAAGCTAAGACCTTTCACAACTCACCAGGACAGACATCCAATGTGTATCTATAGAGCTGAGCCATGCCTCTAGGAACTATCTTGCTTACGTGAATTCATAGACTCAGGCCCCTGTTACTCTCCCACCCCTCTGGCAGGTGAAGAAGATTCTCCTTGTTGAGATGACACTCTGCTTTGCCTTTCCCACAGAGGATAAACCACTGACAAGACCACTACTTGGTGGAGGAGAGCTCAGTCTGCCAGAGGACGCGGAAGACCTGGCTACGCAGGTTTCTCCCAGACTTTCTCCCTCCACCAAGAGGTATAGACCCTCCTTCAGCCAAGCTGTGTGTAAGGCATTCCCATATGGCTGAGCCATAGACCTCTCCCCACTTCTGTAGAGCAGGGGCGTCAAACTGTTTGTAAGATTCTGCTTAGGAAACTGTCTGCCTCTGGCCTGGATGGGTGCACACTCTCCTGGGTGGAAAACTGGTTGAACAACCAGGCCCAGAGAGTGGTGGGAAATGGTGTTAAATCCAGCTGGAGGCCAGTGACAAGTGGGGTTCCCCAGGGCTCAGTGCTGGGTCCAGCCCTGTTTAACATCTTTATCAACAACCTGGATGAAGGCATCGAGTGCACCCTTAGCAAGTTTGCAGATGACACTAAGCTGGGTGGAAGTGTGGATCTGCTGGAGGGCAGGGAGGCTCTGCAAAGGGACCTGAACAGGCTGGACTGCTGGGCTGAGACCAATGGCATGAGGTTTAACAAGGCCAAATGCCGGGTCCTGCACTTGGGGCACAACAACCCTAAGCAGAGGTACAAACTAGGAGAAGTCTGTCTAGAAAACTGCCTGGAGGAGAAGGACCTGGGGATGTTGGTTGGCAGCCGACTGAACATGAGCCAGCAGTGTGCCCAGGTGGCCCAGAAGGCCAATGGCATCCTGGCTTGTATCAGAAATGGCGTGACCAGCAGGTCCAGGGAGGTTATTCTCCCCCTGTACTCGGCACTGGTGAGACCGCACCTCGAGTACTGTGTTCATTTCTGGGCCCCTCACCACAAGAGGGATGTTGAGGCTCTGGAGCGAGTCCAGAGAAGGGCAACAAAGCTGGTGAAGGGGCTGGAGAACAAGTCTCATGAGGAGCGGCTGAGAGAGCTGGGGTTGTTTAGCCTTGAGAAGAGGAGGCCAAGGGAAGACTTTATTGCTCTCTACAGCTACCTGAAAGGAGGTTGTAGAGAGGAGGGAGCTGGGCTCTTCTCACAAGTGACAAGTGAAAGGATAAGGGGCAATAGCCTCAAGCTCCACCAGGGGAGGTTCAGATTGGATATAAGGAAAAGATTTTTCACCAAAAGGGTCACTGGGCACTGGCAGAGGCTGCCCAGGGAGGTGGTTAAGTCACTATCCCTGGAGGTGTTTAAAAGACGGGTAGATGAAGTGCTCAGGGACATGGTTTATTGGTTGATAGGAATGGTTGGACTCTTGATCCAAGAGGTCTTTTCCAACCTAATGATTCTATGATTTTGCCTTGTGTGCAAAAGCCTGTGACAGTTTCAGCTCCTGCTCCCTAAACATCTTCCTCAGAAGCACCCAATCCTGTGATGCTGTCAGAAGGAAGGCATGGATGTGGGGAGCCTTCATGTTAGGAACTGTGATGGATTATTATTCATAAACACATCAAGGAGCAGCATGCTGTACCTCCCCAAAAGAGTGACCAAACTAATTCATTTTTTATATTTTTACATGTAGTAATATATCCTAATCCTCTCCTAATGTTACTCTGCCGTTGCTGGAACAAGGGAAAGAAACCTCAAACTCAAATTATTAAGTCAGGCCTAGACACCAACCATACTTTTTTCAAAAGAAGTGTGCAAAAAAGGACAAGTAGAGAAAACATGCAATATTTGTCAGCATAAACTGAAATAAGAGCTGAAAAGAGAACTGTGAAAAATGTGTTGTACTTGCTATGGTTTAGGCCACATCCTGATTTCACATCCTGATTTAATTCAGCACAAGTCTGAAACAATGTCACTAAATCCACTTTACATTTACCCCAGTTAACTGAGCAAACTAAGCCCTGGAATGAAATTAAACTTGATATTAATTTAACAGTTAGGAGTAGTATGGTAGATGAAAGTACAATCCCCAAAACTATTCTTCCTTTTCCTTCATGTCATATTGCATTTTAAACACATCCAGACACTGAAACTACTGCAGAATCGGGCAGTTCCCTAGTTACAGGAACAGAGTTTTCACAGGCATCAAAGTTTTGTGCTTTGAATCTGCACGGGTTACTTATTTATTAGCAGACTGAATTTAAGCATTAAATTTAAGTTCTACAGAGCCCTGTGCAGCCCTTGGATCCATCAGGTTATACTACTCTGTGCAGCAAGCAAATACAGCTGGCAGTTTTATTCAAAAAGTTGCTCGGCTTTCCCCTGCCTACCAAGACCAAAATAAAGCAATTGCTTTATTGATCTTCTGTCTCTGCTGCAAAGCCTATAGATTTTCCCAACTTCCAGAATCTATCAAAATGCATCTGAGAGCAAAAAAACCTCAACTGTTCAAGTATTCCTTTTGAAGAGGAAGGGGTAGGTGGTATTCCCTCAAGCTTACTGTGATTATACCTTTAGCTGAAATGCAGTCAGACAGCCTTTTCTCCAGTCACATTTTCAAATGAGTCAAAAAGCATCTAGGAACAGGAATAAGTGTTTTGGGTTTTTTTTTTTTTAGGAACAAGAACCTAAAAGCCTACAAATTTTTATTTAGATCTATTTATTCCCCTAGACACTGGGACACTTTCGTGAATGCTTCAAGGACCATTTTACTTTTATTTGTTTTCATTCTAAAATGACAATAGACACATATAACTAATCCCTGCCTGTATCAGCAACTCCAACCTAAACAACATGTAAACAGAGAGAAAAAGCTCCAACATCAAGTGATACCAGATACCTAAGGCAAAATTATAAGCACTGTAAGCAAAAGCTGCTTTCTAACTCTGCAAATAGGTACACTTTCGTTATTTGTTGTCCTCAAACCCATCTCAGCATCACTTCAGTCAGCTCCGAATATCCCTAAACTATACATAGTGCTTGCAAAAGCTAAAACAAGCTATTCCTCCCTCCTCAGCATGTTTAGCACTTACCTTCTCATATTAGCTTAGTGTTTATAGTATTTACAGCTACCATGGAAGACATTGTTTCAGGACCTTAAATTGGACTTTAACCCAGGGGTCTATAACTCTGTGTAACACAGGCTGTTCTTAGGTAAGTTTCCATTAAGTAAGTTGTTTAATTAACTTTTAATATAGCTTTATATGAAATACCTACACATCCATTAAAGCAAAGATATGAACCACATACAATGACAAGGCACCTGAGTGAGAGAGGAAGTCATTCTCTCTCTCTGACTAGATAAATATTTAGTTACAAGAGACTGGAAGAGATCTCTTACAGAGCAGCAGGAATCTGGGAGCTGGAACATTCCCTTAGGATGAGAACGACTTCATGACTAAGCAGCATATGCTTGTTCTAACTAATGACTGGCATTACCTTTGAATGACTCGCCAGATTTAAAGATCACAGCTTTAAAAAAAAAATAGTTTCCACGGTCTGGTTGGGAAAGGGCTCCGGGAGAGGATGATGACACAGAGAGAGAAAGATTACAACCTTCAGCCTTAAGGAGGACTTGAACAGTCCTCGTGATACTGGAAACCACAGCTATTCTGGTTCACTCTCCTGTTTGCACAGCCAGCTCAACCTAGTGATTTGGAAAAACAGTAGTCCTTCCAAAAAATGGTTTTAAATGGAGTGACCTGGTGGTCTGAATTGAAACTGAAAATTATATAGATTAAAGACAAGGAACATGTCTCTTAACAGTCACCAAGACAAACTGCATCCTTGACAAAGTTAGTTAAGGGGGACAGGCAGAGTGTAAACAACTAAACTCTCTAGAAGCTCACAGTGCTTAAATTCAAGCAGAAGTGAACCAACAAGATGGTCTGAAAACATAAAAATTTCTGACAACCACCTTTTTTTTTTTTTTCTTTCCTATCTCCTGCCATGTTGGATACAAATTCCTGAAAGAGTGAATTCTTCCTCTGGAAAACATCAAAATCAATTTCACCCAATTTTAGTTCTTCTAAATCACAGCCTTTTTCAATATGATCTCTGGGTCACAGATCAAGGAAAAATTCTGTGCCACACAAAGGAACGTTTGACCCAGACCTCTGGATCACTGATCTTTATCAAATGACCTGCAGGTGAGAGTTGATAACAAGGCATCTGAAATGTTTCTAAGCACAATGCAAACAGCTTTCTGTAAACAAATGTATGCGGATACAAATAAACATGAGGGGTAGGCGGGGATAGTAACAGTCAGTTTAGACCTGTTTTTCTGTTTGATTGGAAAGGACTAAACTGTTCCAGCAACATTACACAAAACCTGTGTCCCATTAGGGTGATATCTGACATGACTCAGCATTCCCTATGCTGTTCCTTTCATGTAGGGCAGCCAGGCAAGAGCTGGTCTGGCTTCCCACTTGGTATGAATGAAGGGACAGGACATAGAATGCAAGCATTTCATAGTGTGTATTCATTCCTTAAAGTAAATTCAGATCAAGCCTTCCTTGGACAGAGTCAGTGTTAGGGATTAAGCCAGGGCTGACTGCCCAGTAAAACAAATGCCATTTACAAAGCTAGACTTTGCACTTCAGTGAATGCAGGGATGACCAGCACTAAGATTCCAGGTCACTCGTCCCAAAATACTTTTAAAACTGCATAATCACTCTTTCTAATGGGATAACTAAATTGAACCAAAACTTTCCTCATTTAACCCACTGTTTTGAAAAAAAACTATGCTGGAACCAAACAAAAAACATTGCAGATCCAAGTTTAAATTATTTTAGCAGTACAGTTCCACCTCAGGAGCATTATGTATAGCTTAATCATGACTCTTTGCAGGGTGCTATAGGAACATAGTATATGGCTGCTCTTAGCTTATCAAAAGGAGACAGAACAATTTAGCTTAAACCTTTTTCCTGGAAGTTCACTCTAACACATTTTACCTTAGGTTACCTAGAGCCTGATAGCACATAAGCACTGGCAGTTACTACAACATAGTTAACATGCAGTGACCCTCTGAGCAAATAAATTCAAATGTGTCACCTTTGGCAGATCACAGAATCAGAGAATAGTTCGGGTTGGAAGGTTACCTTAAAGATCAGCTAGTTACAGTCCCCCTGCAGGGACATAGGCAGGGACTAGTCCCACTAGATCAGGCTGCCCAAGGCCCCATCCAACCTGGCCTTGAACACCTCCAAGGGATGGGGCAGCCACAATTTCCCTGTGCAACCTGTGCCAGTGCTTTACCACTCCCATAGTGAAGAAATTCTTTCTTATGTCAAGTCTAAATCTGCCCCTCTCTAGTTCATACACATTGCCCCTACTCCTGTCACTACAAACTTTTGTAAAAAGTCCTTCCTCAGCCTTCTTGTAGGTCCCCTTCAGGTACTGAGAGGTCGCTATAAGATCTTCTCCAGGCTGAACAATCGCAACTCTCTCAGCCTATCCTCATACAGGAGCCCTCTGATCATCTTTGTAGCCCTCCTCTGGACCTGTTCCAGCAGTTCCATATCCTTCTTATGTTGCAGATTCCAGAACTGGACACGATACTCCAGATGAGGTCTCAATACTCCAGATGAAGTCTCAGATCTCCAGTCCCAGTTTCTTACACAAAACATGTCTCAGAAAAGCTAATGTAATTATTTTCAGTAAAGATTTTCCATTTCTATCCTTTCCTCTTACCTCTTTCACTTTTTTTTCTTAAAAGGTGAAATAAAATTTCATGAAGGAAGTACTCAGCTGTTGCAAATTAGTTCATTATCATTATAGCCTTATCATAATTCTTTAGCACTGAGTTTGTATGTCTATCTGTGTCTGTGAAGGCATTCTATTAATCACAGAAAAAGGGAGCCACTCTTAACAAACCTGAACTTTGGCAGCTAATTCTCTATCTTAGTAGCAGATGCTGAAAAAGCTGCATTACAATTAAGCTTCAGAAGTGTTTCAGTGCTGTCACTTGGAGGTGAAGATACAAGAGCAAGAGAAGACTACAACCAATGTCAAGGTCTGACCACAGAGGAAACATAAGAACCTAATTCTTCTCCATCAGAGGATAAAAATTGTGGGAAATAATTTCACCAGTATCAAAGTTAAAATAATTTTAAAATACTATCAGATTAGGAACAGGCCCATTGCATTCTCAGTGCTCATTACGCAGGATGCATATGTCACCTTTTAGTAAGGAACTAAATAAGAACATACAGTACCTAAATATAGGCACTGTAATGTTAACATTTGGATCCAACTCCCCCGTAAGAGTGTCTATCTCTCGTTCTTATGTGGGGTTCATGACTTGCACACAATAACGTGGCATATGAGGACTCACAAAGAGCCACAGCATCACACTGTTTTCATTCCATGAATGCAGCCAGGCTAAAAATGCCCAAAATCTTTAGTGGAAGACAACAGCATCCATTTCTGCAACTTCTGCTCTCCTGAAAATTCAGGGCAGCAAGAGTCGCAGGATCAAGGACTGCTACAAGACTTCACTGAAACCTAAGGCTGAGCCCACAGTCCTGGGATAACCACTAACCTGTGGGGAGAGTCAGATGAATCCTAAACTAACTCTCTTTATACTGACTTGGTTGGTGTTTCTACCTATCACAGAGCTGTGAGCAGCAGACTTATGTGTCCGAGACTCCCTTTCCATTCAGTAACCTTCTTGTATTTTCTCAGAACCCCTCCTCAGTGTTGTAATTCAAGTTTCAAACCCCACGGCATACTCGCACACACACTCAAAACAAACCCAGCCCAAACTACATGGTACTTAAGCTTAACAAAGGCATTTTTCAACCAGTTGCTTTATTATTAAGAAGTACTGCAGTGTCGCAAAATTCTGTAAATCTTGGCCTTGCCTCCATAGCAGTCCAAGTTTTGTCAGCATTTCAAGACAAAGATTTTCCTGTTTCCTCTCTCTCCAAGTGCTCCTGTTCACAGACAATCCAGGTCTGCCTCCCACCCATCTCTTCTGCCAAACAAGCTCTCTTCATTACGCTTTCCTGTTGAGAAGCAGCAGGTTTGTCACTCATGCTGGTTCCCTTCTGTAAAAGAAAAGCAAAAAATAAAATTTAAAAAAAAAATAATCCGGAACTCTCTAATTCTAGGGCCTATTCTGGCAGTTCTGAGATCAAAACAAAACCTGTCCTATCATGGTTGTTCTCCAAGATGTCTAAAACTTATTTCTGGGAAGGCAACTCATAGTTCATTCTACATTTCGGAGAGTGCAAAATTCTCCAGTAGAATGATGATAGAAATCTGCCTGACAGATTATGTGATGTCAATGCAGTAAACAAAAACCTTTATGAAGTATATAATTTTGTAAAGTGCCTATAACACTTTTTTACCCTGGTAGAGATAAACATATGTGGAGATACAGACATATTATACAGATTAGATTCTCTGGGAGCAAAAAGGAAATTCCAAGACATAACATTATATTGCTCATAATCATGAGCAAAGAAGTGCTAATTAATGAATTGTTCTTACTGAACTGGCAGCTTTCAAGGCCCCAGTTTTTATGTCTATAAATCAGATTTTCTTAGAAACCAGTGACAGTGGCTGCAAAATTCAAGAGCTTTTAACCTAGGATACATTCTCACAAAATCTATGCAATGCTTGATGCATGCTTCTTATTTTTTCATTAAAAATGAGTCACTCGGTACCTCTAATAATTTCGGTACAGCCCATGGAGAGCTGACTTAAAGCTGAACAGAAATGTAAGCTTTCAGGATCTAAAGGACAAACTGAGGTTATCACTTCAGATGCTTTAGAAGATAAATGTACAATTTGACCTGAACCAAACTTCAAAGTCAGTGAAGGCCAAGTGAAGATAAAAAGAAAAATGAAAAAGATTTCAGCAATTGCTTAGCACTGATATTTCAGTAGTAGAGAAACAACATGTGGATAGGTTAGAAGAAGCCTCCATGCCGCTGATAAATAACCTGAGACTTAAAAACCAAAACCAAACCCCAACAACAAACACCAAAACCATGATGTATAATATTACTTTACACTCTAATTCATTCTTTTCTTTTTACAGTATAAACAGCAGTGACAAGTAAACTTGTTATAAAGTAGATATTCTTCAAACAAATAATAGCAAGAGAGAAACGGTAGCAAGAGAGGAAATAGTACTAAGAGAGGAAAAAGGAGGAAATAATATTTTTCCACCGTACCACTAACCTAAAGACCCAGTGAGCCATATGAACACTGGGAAGGGAGAGGCAATTTCTTTCCCAAACCCATAAAATTCACCACTTATCTTTATGGACACCCTTACATCCATCTCTGTACAATATTATTACTTTAAAAAAAAGTAATATTTTCTATAAAGAGAATTACCTAAGTTCCTCATGAAAATTTAGAGAATTCTGAGGTTTCCCAAGTTTATCATTCACTGTAACAGCCAGAAGAGATTGAAAATACAGCTAAAGATGTAAGTAGCACATGGGAATCCTTGCCAAAACTCCCTCCCTATTAGCTTATTGCTTCCCACTCCTTTCTCCTGCTGTAATCTTTACATCTGGACTGGGTTTTTAGATGATCATTCCACACACAGGCAAATATTACTTTTAGGTCAGATCTGATTTGGTGGTTTTGGCCGAACAAAGGCTCTACTAGCAAGAGCTGCTTCAATCTCCTTGCCACTTTCAAAAGAAAATTAAGTAGTAAATCTGTTGGCAGATTACTAATGACAACGAACTATTTTCCAACTGATCATTATTTAATACAAAATGAGCTCATAATCTCAGGATGGTTCTGGCTGTAAGGTGGCATTACATCATTCACCCTCACTGTTGACACTGGAGCTTTTGGCACACATTTGACAAGACAGCACCTGCCTTGCTACAATTCAGATGTGTAATTCATTGCTAGTTCAGTTCCCCGATACACTACTCTAGGAAGCCACGGCTTAGATAAAATAGGCTTTTTTGGCTAGGACATCTATATCTGATAATCATAAAAAGTATTTCTAGTCTTGTCTCTGTCTCTACATTCGCTGCTGCCTGTGAAACCATTCCAATAAAGCATAACTTAGCCACATTAGTGAAGATACATCAGCAGAGAGATCACTGACTTAAAACTGACAATAAGTAGCAAACTCAAAATTCCATGCACGTCCACACTATCCCCCCATCCAAAGTAAATGTCCATTTCCTAGGACAAGTTAAACCTGTGTCCACAAACTCCCTGAGGCATCCAAATATATTTTGGCTTCCAATACAATTTTCTTGGCAGCAAGCCTGCAAATCACTAAGCCCAGGAACATCATCACTCCTTGCTCCTTCCCCTTAAAGACCTCCACACATCTCCTCCTCCTATTCCTCAGCCGCTGTGTAGTGCTTTACAGTTTTTTTCAGCCCTTAACCCTTCATTAACGCCCAAGTGGCAGGTAGAGGAGTCACCATTAATCCAAGCTCTGCCTACCCAATGAGGCACTTCCTTGTGTAACTACTCACACATCTGCAGGAAACATACTGAGCACCATTTCATTGCTGCATTATAACTTCTGAGCTGCCTAGTTGGCTGGATTGCCATCCTGCAATATTGCAATGCCTAGAACATATCAAGCACATGTAATGGCTTTACATAAAGGCAAAGGATGCATATTTGCATCCAATATTTGCCCAGCAGTAAAAGCCATTCTGGTTTAACAGATATGGAAAAGACCACCACTGGTTCCCTGTGCCAAGTCCTTCAGCATCAGATATGGAAATCAGGTCCCTTGACTCTTAATTTCCCTATTCTAATGACAGCTACCCACGTACTTAAGATGTATTTCAAGAGTTTTGTAAATTATTAAGTGCAAGCATAGAAATTTGGCACAGCAAGTGCCAGGCAAAGCCTAGAAACAGATTAAAATCCAAGAGGTAGTGCCCACACTACTGCTTATGTTGTGTCTTTATGGCTGGAGATGGTCTTTTTCAAACTGTAACTGCTGTGATCACTGCTATTGACAAAATGGGATCATCAGCTCTACAAACTCTGATAGCCATGAAAGTATGAGTTAGTAAATTGGGAGTCAGAGATCAGAACCCATTCCATCCTCAGAGTAAGTACGTGGAAATAGTGACATCACTGTATGAAGTAAGGACATCTAAAATAACATTCTTGGGGTTTGTGAAGCAAGACAAGAAGCTGAACAGCCTAACTGCCTTGCAATCATTCACTCCTGTTAATTTCAAAATAAAGTTATCGCCTTAGCACTCTCAAAACAAGGGGTATTTCCACTGTTCTCAGCACCAAAGAAAGAGGCAAACCCATGCAGCTCTGGGAGCTCATGGATTGCCAGCACCAAATGTTCCTAGATAATCTCTGACTTGGATATTACAGTTTGTTTTAATGCTTTGTAACCATATCCTCTTTGATCTGCAAGTCTTTACATAGGCAGTTGTGTGCTTTAAATTTATAGGAACTGCCACAGCTTCAACTAGTTTAAGAGACAACTAATTTCCATTACTTATTCAAGAAAACGAAATACTTCCAACAACATAGCTGAAGGCATCATTTTGTTATTAGCAATTGAATTAAAAGCCTCATCATAGGTTATCCTTTGTTTAAATTCCACTGGTGATCTTCTGACTTCTTTGTGCCAGACTCTAGAAATTGAACTCTGGCTAGGGACAAACAAGCCAAGCTGTTGGTTTAACATCTTTGCACAAAATTAACTTGACCAAGACAAATACTTCTTTTGAGGTTATGGATAATTTTTTGTGTTTGGTTGATTTGGGTTGTTGTTGGGTTTGTTGGTTTGGGGTTTTTTTTGAGATAAATAAAGTAGACATCAAATTTGGTGTTTATAAGTCACTCATCATCTGTGAAATCACCTACTTAGGCTTATGAGTTTGTAACTGTAAGCAGCCCAACTTTAGCTTTAAAAATAAAAATGATGGATCAAGTTTTTAAAAGGCCCACAGTTTCACAAAGAAAGAAATGCTTCTCATGTTTACCTGCACCTTTGTGTCTCATGTTTGTATTATTCTATTTCAACTAAGATGCAAACCGTGACTTTCAAAATATCCCCCTTGCAGGTTTTTTACTAAAAACATAACTGAACTATTGTCAAAGCCTTCCTTTCTGTGGAAAGATTCAGGCTTTTACCCACTCAATCATTTTCATCAAGAACAAACCACATTTAAGAATTCTGAATTTTGTAAAATTTGTCTGAAGCTGTCCTACAACTTCCAAAGTCACCGAGGAATCCAGGCAGAGCAGCAGACAAGGGCAAAGTAATTGTGGAAGCCGGCTTTCCTTAGGAACCCTGGCTAAAAGCCCAGGCCCAGTTCTTCTATAATGTTATGGCTGCAAGATTTCAAGGTTCATTCAGTTTCATTGGGTACCCTTTGTGGCCTGCTCCTTAGAGAAGCACTTGTTTATTCCCCAGACGAAATTCCATGCCAAAGCAGCACCTACTTCTGCCCCATCCCTCTGAAGCCTTTGTTCTGTTCACTGACCAAGTCTTAGCGATTCAACTTCCCTGAGACAGGCCATGGACACTGAACATCTTAAGTTTTCAGTTTCACCTCTATTCAAATCACATGAAGCTCATAGTTTCTGCCTTTTTCTTAGCTTTGAACAGGAGCAGTACATGATATTAAAGAACAGATGACCAGCCAACCCAGAAATGGCTCTGAGTAATCGCATCTGTGATAGGTTTTCCCTATCCCACTGTCCCACTTTTAACAGAAATCTCCCAGTTCCAATAGCATAAGATGATGTTTCAAAACAGCATTAGGCACACTCAAGGCCCATCACAACAGAAAAAACATACTGCCATGATTTACAATGCATCAGGCAGTGACTCGTATAACTGGCTCCCCTGAGAGCTCTTTTGAAGTGTACATGAGTCAACAGACTGACAGCAAAGCACAATATGCCATCACCAGGCATTAATAGGCAGCCTCACTGTTTCTTCTGCGGCATGTCCCATTCTCCTGTCTCCGGTATATCTCTTTTATATCTCCCTCTGGCTCTGTCATAGCAAGTTACACTTTATTAATTTGCTGATCAGGTCCATTCATACTGCAGAAATTAAATTACTGAGAAGTGCAGCATCTTTGAATGCTATCAGAGCTAGAAGTTATAGCACCTTACCTCACTGAAGTTTTTTCTATACATCTTAAGTAAAACATAGTGTCACTTCCAAACTCTAAACGCTAATAATGCTGAGCCCCCCCACTCAAAGAAGCTTACTTGTCCATGCATTCTGCAGTCCCAGGTGGTCTTGTGTGTATTTGTCTTCACTAACACCTGCCTACCTTTCTGCTGCCTTAAGCTACTCCTGACACTGGGCCACCTAGAAGCATTATCTGATTTGAAAAGAATTTTACTCTTTTGATATATAATGGACATTTCTGACAGGGTCACTGTATTTCTGAAACAGCGGTTAACAAGTTGATTGGCCACTTCAGGGAAAGTGCACTGCTAAAAATCAGCAGCAGCATGACTTTCTTCACAGTTGTCATGCACAACACTGTATTATGTGGACATGAAATTCTGAACTTGGCTTTGAGAGTGAAAGGTAGTGTGGGTATAAGTAGTGTGGTGTTTCAACAACATTAAGTCTCGCATCTCAGCTAATTAGTGAAGCAGGAATGCCACAATGACAAGACCATACTGCTAGCAGTGTTCAGAATTAATTTAGTATAATACGTGTCACTTGGTTAGGACTTAAATTTTGGCCAGTCTACAAAGGACTTTTACAGAGGAGCCATATTTCCCACCAGATGCTGGCACAACACACAAAAGAGAATGATAATTTCTGCTAGCATTCCATTCACTAAGCCTTCCAAAAATATTGTTACTAAATCTGCAAAATAATGTCTTCAGTCTGTAGTAGTAGTAGTAATAATAATAATGTGAAACAACAAGGAACATCAATAATGTGCCATTGCCACAAATCAGAGTTACAAAACTAACAGCACTGTGTGAATACGTACACACACATAGATACAGGAATGTATGCGAACAGCATTTAATGTTCTCAGCTATGTGTTTTCTTCTAAGATTTACAGCATCTGTGATGATCGGGATAGGTTATTACATTGCACATATGTATGTTTGTAAGCACATACATATTCATAAGCCCAGGACACACCCATACTTAAAGAACAGAACATATCTAGAGTGCTCGGTATATTAACATGAGGCAGCAAAAAAAGATTAGATAAATGCACTCTGTGATATTATTCTTCTCATCTTGGATTGATAGGACATATGCATTAAATTAACTTTTTGGTTTCTTAGCAATGTTCATGCAACCATAGTAAGACTATTGACACATAAACTGACTTACTACAAAATAAAGTAAGGAACAGTAAGGCATTGTAAGAAAGCAGCTGTGTTCTCAGAGTTTTCTCTCCATAGCATAGAATAAACTTTATTTAAATTTCTGCATTTAACAAAAATACTGTGTAATACAATATCAGAATTCAAACCTTTATATAATGTAAAGCTATTCCATTTCTAAAAATCAAACAATATAAGAAATGTTTTGGAAGATGACACTACCACTATATTCGTTATTAAGCAATAAGTACTGTCTGTTATGTAATCCTTACCTCCCTCTTTCAAATGTAGTTCAGCATATGTTAGGAAACCAGACAAAAACAACAACAAAAAAAGAGCTAAATTTATTTCAGCTTTTCCAGCTTCTGTAACTGGAACACAGATTGTAAACCTATGCATTGCATGAACTCCCCCTTTGCCCCAAAAATCTTCCAAGCTCTCAGTGAGGGCAAGTAATTAATACCACTTTGGCCCAAGATTCCACATTCATTTCACTGTTGTACATCAAACATAATGCAGTGTCTATCCAGTTATCACTGTTGACTAAAAGGCTCTTTATTCCAGAACAAGAAATTAGATTCACCAAAAGCAGATGTTGCTCGACTGCCCTCTTGGCCAGCACGGCTCATAGCAAAAGAGCTCCTGATAACCACATCACATAATCATGCATGGCTGGGTACTTCTCTATTTTAGCATGAGTTAAGCATATTATGTTAACCATGAACAGGTATAGGTTAACAATGTGACCATATAGGGTTATATAGTGCTTTGTATCCACTAGAGTTTACTGCAGCTATACATGATTTATCTAGCTTTAAACCTGGCAGCATTTTTTTTTTCCAGAAAATGAATGAGAATTAATTCATTGGTTCAGTATTAATTAGATTTCAGTTAACAAGTCAAAAATAATCACGGTATTTTTGAAAATTTCAATCTTTTCATTTCACATTTAAGGTTAAAAGATTCTGTCTTCAAAGGGGAAGTTACTCAATTTTCAACTAATGTTATTTAAGAATAGAAATTCTAGCCAGGACTTAGCTCTATGCAGCTTGTTTATATTTTGTGACTGCAGGCAGACTTGCAAGAGACTGAAACAGATGTCAATCATCTGCCTTAACTACACACAGGTAAGACGGACAATTAGCACTTGGTAAAGTTGTAAACAATTCAACACAAACACAGAAAGTAATTCAAACTTACGGTGGCCTGTTACACTTTTCAGGGCTAACCAGTTAATCAAACAGCTCCACACCTGAGTTTTATCTCCGAACAGCTGATGATCCTGCATAAGACTGTTAGCATCCATGTGATTCAATTCCAGCTCCTCGGGAGATTAATGACTCTACTTAGGCTTGTCAGGTTTTGTTACGCCTTGTAAGGGCTGCAGAGGTGGGTGGATACGAGAGATTCTGGTATTTGCTGGTATTGGGATGTGTAGCTCTTATCATACCTCTTAACTGCGAGAAAGGAGGGACACAGATTTTAGCATTTTAATAGTTAACAGATGATTAACAGCTGTGTAAACACTAACAATTGCTCCATAAGGATACATTTTTTTTCATCTAGTTTAATTTATTCCTTAAGTGTCCCGAGACCCCTTTTCATCAAGACATGAAGTCTCCACTCTATAAATGTCGTATTCAATCCAAGGTTGCTTGCAGTCAGGCTGCTAACGTACTCGCTTTACAATGACGATCCAAGCTCAGCTCCTTGTACCTTCACTGCTCCTAATGCATTACCATCATTTTCCTGGAGCACCCATGGCAGTTATCTCCCACTTCTCTTGAAAGAACAGTGTGGCTCTGCCTACTGCAAGACAAAGAACCATTAGCCAGCACTCTTATCACCTAGCTAATTATGCAGGCCACTGGGTAGACTGAAGTACTGAGAATGTCCCCATTATTTTTCAACCCCACCCCCTCTATCCTAAATAACTATATTTTAAAGACTTCTAAAGTTGATTAAAACCATGAAGACTATCATGAAAATAGAAAATATTTGTGTGAAGGATGGTTTGAGCATTTCCTCTCTAAAAACATCCGAACACCTAAATCTTACAAAAGTAATTGCTTAGAATACACACAGTTTTAGGGACTGCCTGACACAACGCCATTCATGTTACAGAAGTTAAGACTTCACAAAAAGAGGTTAGGCCTTCACAAAACAAACTAGTTGTCTCAAGCTGCTTATGGACTGCCCAGAATACCCATACCTTTAAGTGTAGTGTTCTGAAAAAAACAATCCAGGGGAAGCTTTACCCTTCACAAATGCATCACAGTACAAGAAACAACCCTGAAGATTACAGCTCTGAATACGACATCATTTTACTTCAGCATTCAGAAGAACTATCCTGATGTAGACGAAATACTTTTATATAAAAGCTCTGTTGCACTTTGCTCATGGTGTCTAGGTTGGGTTTTTCTTATTTGTATGGCCTTTGTTGGGTTAAATTGGGCTGTTTCTCTCAGTGAGCAGTAGGCTCACTACACCAGGCTGGATCTCACACATCCAGACGGAAGGCTCTCCTAAGTAGTGCTAGGCTTGATAATCACGTACAAGAAGAGTGCACTACATAAAGGGCAGAGAGCCTTACGCAGACTAAGAAAGGTCAGCATTACTGAACACAAGTAGCATGCATTCCTGTTTCTGTCCCCTGCTTAATCCTCCTTCATCTTCAAACCTCCAGGATTTTGGCTTTAAAACCAAGCACTGACACCTAGCTTATCTTCTCTAGTACAAAAATGTTGAGGATGAGAGAGCAGAAGCCTCCACCCAATTGCTGTGATCCTCCCCCCACAGAAAACCCCTTGGTGAAATGAATTTCCATAGACTATAGTGCTCATTGTCTCCTAATATGATGATCCACATGCAGGTTTACTGCCTGAAATCGTAAGTGCAGAACAGGCACAGTCCCAAGTCATCACAACATGCACTTGCCTTCAGAAGACTAGAGCCTCAGGCTGTGTCTAGGATTTTATGGAAAGGTAGCCAACACCCATTACTTGTTACTTTAAAAACCTTACACACCTCTTGCAGCAGTGAAAACTTAACCCTTGTCTTTAGTCATCAAACATCCTTTCCATGACTTCACCCACGTGAAAGCTGAAAGCATTAGCTCACAAGTATCACCTGGAAGAGAGATGCAGTAGTCCCTAATTCTGCAAATTTTCTCCTTATGGCTAGCTTCAAGCAGGCACCAAGTCTTTTCAGCTGTGTACTATGTCCACAAGTGCTCAGTAAATAAAATTAGTAGCTTGCTTATATATTCAGTTGATGAAGGTGTGTCATAATGATGTAAACTTGACTGATCATTCAAAATCTCTGTGACACATCTATATATAACATTGAAAGAAATTCTCTTTGCACTAAAATATATGAAAATTACAGGTAACAGAATAATTTAAGTATTAGTTTTAAATTGTGTAATATCAAAGACTAATAAAACAATCACAGCAGCAAAAATAAAGTGGATACAATACCCATAAATGTACAAAGCTAATGACTTTGAAGATAAAGCATATATTCAGACCAGGAACACAGACAGCAGCAAAAGCTTTTCTAAATTGAATAAACAGTATTTAATTGAGGCCCATCATAAAATCCCACTATTTTTAACTAGTCTGCAACCTTTTCAATATTTGTTGAGCATGAGGTTATATATCTGAATAGTTTTCCCTCTACTGTTACACCTAATAAATAACATCCCCATTTATATTCTTCTAAAAAGTTAGTGAAAACTTGCAGCCACAGAAGGCACTTATCTCTTACATAAGCCTTCCACCTCAATGACAGGGAATGCTAACAGTGCATCTTTAGCAAGAACTTTCTATTTTCCAAAGTACTCAAATGTGGTGCCATAACTTCCTCAGTTCACAGTCATAACAAGTATTCCAAGTTAGGTTTTTCTTACAAAGAAAACTATTTATTGTGATACCAAATAAAATTTAATGTAACAATAAGTCACATATTTCATTCACTACGATTACATTTTTTGTCCTTCTGCAAGTCAAATTTAACCTTGTCTTATAAGGACAGAAATAACTTCGGAGACAACATTTTAGAGTAGACTCAACCAAACACTTGGCCAATCATTAAGTTACCAATTAGTACCATAAGCACAATTTCCAAAATGGAATTGCTTAATCCTTAAAGCAGGAATTTCAAAGAGTAATTTTTCTATTTACTGTTTCGAGATTTTTGAATCTTGAATGTTTAAGAGCTTTCCATTCCAATTTCAGGGAAAGACAGTAGTATCTCTAAAGGAGGCAGATGGACAGATTGTTGCAGGTCCCTTTCAGCTAACTATTCTAAAATGTTCAATACATTTCCTTTTTTTATTTAGAGTACACTACACCAAACAATAAAAATGTGTAGGAACAACTATTATGAATGAATTATTTAAATTAAGCGATAGCTTTTTCAGGGCAGAATGTTACAAAGCATGGACATCACTTAGGTTTTGGGTTTGTTGCTTTATAAGGTGATTTTGTACAATTAGCTATAGTTTGCTGATGCAAAACCTTAAGCAGAGAGAGACATTCTCGTATTTAGTTAGACAAGGTCAGCTAAGCAAGGTCACTCTTGCTTAGAAGCCTTGCAGTAAACCTCCTGCTAACTGGCCTGTGGTAAAAATAAGTTAGTCATCCAATAACTAAAACAAAAAAAAACAAAACAAAACCCCCTAAAAACACATGATTTTTTGGTCAGCCATACCTCTTTTACTTGCTTAACTTCTTACAGATAAGCAAAAAACAATTACATAAATTGCAAAATTCCACCCACAGTTTCAAATTTCAGGAGAGGGATGCTTTCCTTGAATGCCCCAAGTTCTTGATCTAAGCTGAGGCTATCAAGGATCACATCATTTGTCATACTGATTTTGATACCCTCATTTGTGTGCCACAAAAGAAAATGGAGCCCGACCTGACTCCTCTTCACCCCTCACCCTTTGACAAGTGGGCAAAGCAGTTATGAGATGCACTGGTGGTGGACAAAAATTATAATTTCTGCTTAGATGGAAGGAATACATGAGGTCTGTTCCTTGTCAAACTTGTACTTTTATTTTAAGCTAAAACTTGAAAGTGAACACTATTATTCCAAGCAAGATTAAACTTTTTATATTTATAATCTTAGACAGTGGCCCAACTTCAAACCATAGAGAAGAAATTACTTTTACACTAATGCAAGTTTCATAAACCCACTCATCAGAGTGGTTGCACAGCTTTTAGTCTCAGAGCACGATTATGCCAATTAGGAAGTTTCCGCATGGTCTTATAATCATAACTAACATTACTGTATTTACTTAATTTACTTTACTACACTAATCGTAACATTCTAGTTCTGTATGCTCTTGTACTGAGGCACTGACATCAGGGAGGACAGTGTGGAGATAAGGAAGCAAGAGCTGTCATGGAGAAGACTCTCCAGAGAGAGACTTGACACTAGAATCTTGTAGAGAAGCCGTTGTTCCTCTTTGCCAGTAGATGCCTGGAAACCCGAGTGGCAAGCACAGATCACTCCATTGGCTGATCATCAGGAAAAAAATAACTACTGCCTGTTACCTTGAGTCTATACTGAAGTCCATACTGAGAACCTGCAAACATGATGCTACACCAGACAGGAGTGTGTTTCTGGGTAAGGAACTCCTGGGGTTTTTATTCTCATTTGATCTTCCATAAGCACAAGAATGCCTACGTAAAAGAAGTGAAAAACAGTCTATTATGCAGAAGTTCAGAAACCTTTGGATTGTCTTCATTACTTTGACTTACCTTTTTTTGGCCTTGCATAAAGGTGACAAAGTGAGCTATAATTATGTGAGCACAGCTGGTTGGCATAATTTATTTAGATTTCCAAAAGATTTTTGACATGCTGCTATGTGAGGAGCTACTGGAGAAACTAAGAAGGTACTGGGGGACAAAGGTAAATTATTGTCATGAATTAATATCTTGTTGGAGCAAGACAATGAAAGTGTAGGATCAAACTGTTGGGTTTTATTATGATTAAAGGTTAACAGCAGGGTGCTTCCAGGTCCCATACTCTGCCCTGTGTTCTTAATATACTAACTCAGGCCAGTGAAAGAGGGAGAAATAGAGACAGGTAAAGAATAGCGAGGTGACAGAGTCTGCAGCTATCAAAAATACATTTGGGAAAATGAAAATTTGTGAGTAACTTCGGTGTTACTTCTGTTACATGCATGAACAATGCAATGACAGAAGCAATTCAGCACTGAGACAAACATGAAATCAAGAGAAACTTCAAACAAGCTATAAAAACTCCAAAGCTGATAGAGCTCCATGCTCAGTATGTGGCAGCAGCCAAAGATAAAGCCTAACGTGCTGGATTCCATAAGAACTAGGTCATGGAGTGGTATCAAGTACATATATATTGTAATCAGAGGCATAACCTTGCTTAGGATACAGCATGCAGCGTAAGTCACCTTTACTGACAAATGTAATATTGTAGGACTAAATAGACGAGGGGGAAAAGCAAGGCAATGATCAAAAACTGGGAGGAATTCTTATAGGAAAAGAGATTAAGAGTGAAAAAATTTAATCTCAGAAAGCAGACATGATGAAAGTATGTAAAATAATGAATGGTACAGAAAAGGAAAAAACAGGAACTTCTGTTTTCATTGTCTCAAATCACAAGAAGATATTCAATGAAATAAACAGATAAGAAAAAAAAGTAAAAGCATTTTTATGTAATTCACAACTCAGCATGTTACACTGCCACTACCATTACAGTTTCAATGCTATAGAGATATTAAACATTTATACAAACATAGAGACCATCCAGCTATCTCAGTAACAAAACTCGCAGTTATATTAAACTATTGCTCCAGTGTCTGGGATATCTCTGGGAAAATATTACCTCACATCTACATTCTGTAGCCTCTCCTCTTCTTCTGACACATCTGAGACTAGTCAATGCCATGAATAAGGAAAGGTAAAGAATAGGTGTAACCCACAGTAGCGATTCCTGTTTTTCCATGCATAGGATAGATCTACTCACTGGAAGAACAGTTATTTGTTACAGTACTTTAATCTCATTGCTGAAGGTATGACTAGCTTAAGTTACTATGCATTGGTTAATTCTGGTCTGAATATAAAGGAATAAATTTTCTCACAAACATTTCAAAGGGCATCTGAGCAATTCACAAAAATCCTATAAAGTGGGGAAAAATATAATACTCCTGTTTCTAAATGGGAAACTGAAACAAACAGACTAAGATAACAAACATCTACAGGCCTGAAATGACTAGGTCCCAATTTTCCAGAGTACTTCCTTTAACTGTTTCTGTGCCCAAAGCGTGGCCTTGGAGACTTTGGTTGGTTGTAAGGCAACCTCCCAGCACTTATAAAGTAAGACACAATTACTTGTGCAAGATATCACATGTGGCAGTGTAACAGGACAGAGACACAAGCGCATCACCACAGAACATTGACAAACTTCTGATACAGACAATCATCAAGAAATTAAAAATCTAGCCCCTCCAGTTTTATTTCTCTTCCTTCTTGTAATCCAAATTTTCAAATACTTACAGTATGTCTATGTAGCTGGGTCCAGACAGAGCTGAACTTGTTTTGACTAAACCAAGCTCTTCAAACCTGTTGGCAAGATGAATCCTGCTGCACGTTTATACCACTACTTAACTAAGGAGCTGCACAGGTGCCAAAGTGGCTCAGTGAGCAGTGTGAACTGCTTGTGAGATGTGATGATTAGTGCTGGTGCAGCTGTAGCAGATTAAGTAATGCTAAGAAACACAGCCTCACCGACATGCAAAGGGAAAAGAAATACTGTGGGAAGTTATGCATTGTCTAACATATTTACCCCTGCCTGCATGAAGCAGCCGACACAAACATCCATCATCAACTTATGAGCCACCAGCTTACTGCATTCATTGTAAAATCAAGTTGTTCTGCTTCTTAGATTTGAGCTCAGGACAGAAGAGAAAGATCACCTGCTCTCGCTTTAGATACAATTATGTTTCAGGTGTGTTGAGGCTTTACTAACAAGAAACGTTTGCAGCAGTTTCCTTCCAGCTAACCTACTTTTTCCCCAAAGTTTATCCACTGTACTACCTTGAACACATACCAAGAGTCCTCAGGTGGTAAAGATGGCCAGAATTATAGACAGATCCAAGGTATTACACCTGCCAACTGCAAGGTGCACTGCATGGGCCCATTCTGTCTTTCCCACTGGTCCCACTTGTGGATATACCTCTCATGAGGCAGCCACAGCTTCCCTGGGCAACCTGTGCCAGTGTCTCACCACTCTTATAGTGAAGAAATTCTTCCTTATGTCTAGTCTAAATCTGCATTCACGGAGTAACTTTGTTCAAAAAATTGCCTCTCTGTGCATTTTGTACCAAGGGACCTAAGAATGAACACCCAGTGGTCCACTCCCTGTTCCTACTAGCTAAAGCTGCTGCCCTAAGTCAAAATCAGTTTTCCCCTAGCATCCTTTAAGAAAATTCCTAGGAGCCAAAGTTCCAGCATAGCCAGAAAGGCTGTTCCTAACGCTCTTAAAACAAGCCTGAGCCCAGTGTGAAAGCAAAGCTTCATTTTTTCCCTTCCTAAGGGTCATCTTGCCAAAAAAAGAACACCCTCCCCACAAAAAATCCACTCAAAAAACCCAAGATGAGCAAGCTTCGAAGAAAAACAAACAAAAAAGAATCCAAAGAAGAGGAGGAAAGGAGGGAAGAGAGGGAGGAAGGGAGAGAGGGAAGGAGAGAGAAAGAAGAGAGAAGCACTTGTTTCACAAGCTTGCTGGCTGTTCCACGCACAATGAGAAGCGTGAGGCAGCTTGGTTGAAGGTGAGAAAGGGAAATCTCTTCAAATCCCTGAGGTGTCTTTTGTTAACTTCCTGTAATTACTCTTTTGGCATGACCGTGCCAGGATGCTCAAAACACCAAGGTGAAGAGGCAGCCCTCACAGCTGGGAAGCAGGACTTCCAACACCCTCTGAGTCTACAGTCCCTCGGAGACGCAGCTGACTTTTTCTCACGTGGAAAACACCAGCCTCGTCCTCCCGAGCTGCCGCCGTACAGAGCGGTACAGAGGAGCTCTCTCTCAGCCCTGCTCAGGCACGAATCCAAGAGAAACACAAACAAGAGGGGGGAAGGGGGGGTGACCAAAACCCTGGTGCCTGGTTGAACTGACGTGACTCACCAGTGTGTCATGTCTGTCTACCCCCCCACCCCCCCGGCATGCGTCCCCTGTTCAGGATGTAACAGCTGTTTTATCTCCAGCGAGGTCGCTGTAATTATGCCACGTAAATAGAGTAATAAAGAGGATTTGCTGTTAAAAAATGCTGTTGCTTCCTTTCCAGGCGCACTGACTGTGTGGGGAAGAGTGGGGGGAGGAAGGATCCCTTCTCCGCTGAAGGAATTCATTATTAACTGGTCTGGAGAAGATGATCCGAGGGCTAGAGCAGCTCCTCTACGACAACAGGCTGAGAGAGTTGGGGTTCAGCCTGAAGACGGCTCTGGGGAGACCTTGGAGTAGCCATCCAGCACCTGAAGGGGCTGTAGGAAAGCTGAGAAGGGGCCTTTCATAAGGGCATGGAGTGATAGGATGAGGGGGAATGGCTTTAAATTGGAGGGGGGCAAGATTTAGATCAGACATTAGGAAGAAATTCTTCACGATGAGCGCGGTGATGCACTGGCACAGGTTGTCCAGATGCACAGGTTGCGGATGCTCCCTCCCTAGAAGTGTCCAAGGCCAGGTTGGATGGGGCTTTGAGAAAACATTCTTGAAACATTGAAAGGCAATAGTGGGGGAAAAAAAAAAAATCCCACTCATTTTTTTTATGCTTTGGGCAGCAGCAACTTCATAGAGATCCCTGTTTTCTAAAGCTTTTCCAGTACCTGAAGGGGGCTACAAGAAAGCTGGGGAGGGGCTGTTTACAAAGGCTTGTAGTGATAGGACTGAGGGGAATGGGTATAAACTGGAAAGGGGCAGATTTAGACTAGACATAAGGAAGAATTTCTTCACTACGAGAGTGGTGAGACACTGGCACAGGCTGCCCAGGGGAGCTGTGGCTGCCCCATCCCTGGAGGTGTTCAAGGCCAGGCTGGATGGGGCCTTAGGCAGCCTGATCCAGTGGGAGGTGTCCCTGCCCATGGCAGGGGGGTTGGAACTGGATGATCTTTAAGATCTCTTCCAACTCAAACTATTCTATGACTCTTCCATCAGCCACTTATAAAGCTTTTGCTTCCCAGCCCTGCACAGCGCAGCACGTGGTGCAGCAGCAGCAATACACAAACACGCTCCCGCGCAGGGAAAGCACACACAGTGCCCGCACGCATGTTTCAAGGCATGGCGGGTTTGCTTTCTTCTTCTCCCAGGTGACAGCACGAGAGGGAATGGCCTCAAGTTGTGCCAGGGGAGGCTCAGATTGGACATGAGGAAAAAATTTATCGGGCACTGGCAGAGGCTGCCCAGGGAGGTGGTTGAGCCACCATCCCTGGAGGTGTTTAAAAGACGGGTAGATGCAGTGCTGGGGGATATGATTTAGTAGTGGACAGGTGCGGTTGGGCTTGACGATCTCAAAGGTCTTTCTTCAATCTAGCGATTCTGTGATTTATTTTTTTTTTCCCAACGCCAAAACCTTGGGGCGCGGAGCCCCTCGCTTTGGCCGGGGGGGTGGGGGGCGCCGGGCCGATTTCAAGGGAAGGGTCTCCAACCTCCTGCCTTCTCCAGCTCGGTGGGAAGCCGCAGCGAGCTCTGCCCCTAGGAGCTGGCTCACAAGTCCCCGCGTTTCCCATTCCGGAGGAAAATAAACTGTTGCTGCAACACGTGCTCGCCTAAGAGGGATGAGTCAAGCTGTGAGACTTCTTTCTTTTTTTTACAGCTATGAGCCATGTGCCGCAGACAAATCCATCGGGCTGGAGCCGGGGGAGGGGGAGATAAAAAAACAACCTTTACGAACTGATGCAAAAATAACCCCAGAAGCGGGGTTCTCCTCCCTCGCGGCTGGGGGGGAGGCAGCCCCCGCCGGTCCCTCTCCCGCCGCCCGCGCTCACTCTCCTTTCTTCTCCTCCCTATTCAGGCGCAGGAGTGGGTGGTTCATCCGGCAGCAACAGGAGGAGGCTAGTCAAGGGCAGCTGTCAAAATCTTACCCCTCCCCTCCCCCTCTTCTCCTTCCAGTTTAATGATCAAACGTCTGCCTGGAAGAAAGGCGAGGGAGCGGCAGGCGCGGACACCCCCCCCGCGCCGCGGTTGTGTGTGAGCGAGCGGGTACGGGCACGCACCCCTCCCTCCGGCCCTCCCCTCCCGCCTGACAGCGGCCCGGCAGGGGAGGAGAGAGGAGGAGGAGGAGGAGGCAGCGGCGGCTGCTCGCGCTCTGCGACTCTCCGGACTCACTGCGGGGAGGTGGGGGAGGGCGGACCCTCGTGCACCTTTTCCTCCCGAGCCTTCCCTCACTTTAACGAGCCCAGGCCAATCGCCGCCAGGAGGGAACAAAGGGACGGGGGGAGGGCAGCCCGCCCCGGCGGCGGCCGCTCCAGAAAACCCCCGGGAAGGCCGAGCCCCGCGGCTCCCGCTGACAGCAGCGCTGGGCGCCCGGCTCCGCCGCTGCTTCTCCTCCTTCTTCTTCGTCCTCCTCGCCGAGTTTAAAAGGGGAGCGGCGTCCTGCGGAATTGCAGGAACTTGGGTTGGTGCGCGGGGCGTCCGCCGGCGGCAGCGGCTCAGCTCTGGCCATCAAGATGAAAAGTAAAAAAGGTAGTCGCGTTGGGGAAAGCGGGGCGCCCTCGCCTCTCCCTGCGGGAAGGGCTTGCGGGAGAACTCGGGGAGCAGGGTGGGAGGTGAGGCTGTTGCCGAGCCAGACGGAGTCTTGTTTTCCTTCTTCCCCGGCCGAGATGGCAGTGGATGCTCCGCTCCCAGACGAAACGTGCGGGGTTGTTGTTTGGAGCGGGCGCCTCTCCGCGCCCCTGGCTCCCTGTCAAAAACGCGTCCAGCCGCCCGCTTTGTGCCCCTGCGAAGTTTTGTTTTCGCTCCCTCTGTCCAGCCTCTTTCCCCTTGCCCTCCACGAAAACGCTTTTTGTCGCTTTTCCACACCGAACGGCGCCGTCCCGGCACCGGGAGGGGGGAGGGTGCGGGTCGTTTCCCGCACCCCCGAGCTGGGGACTGGCCCCTCTTTGTTCGCCACCGGCACGCAAACTTTGCAGTCGGAGGGGTTATTACTCTCGGCGGTTTTGGTGCTTTGAGAACCTTTAAATACCTTTAAATGAGAGCTCGGCCACTCAAACGCAGACCGCGCTTCCACAGGCAGCACTTTGTGCTGGCTGGGAAGAAGTTTATGGCAAAGCACCATTTACCGGTCGGTAGTGGGGATGAGGAGTGTTTTGCATTCAAAGACCATTAAATTATCCCAAGCGGAGGGTTAGAGGGGAGCAGTGCGCATGTTCAGTACTCCAGAGTTGTGCTGGTTTTCCCCTACTACGCATTCCTGCGGCTCTAGTAGAGCAGACTCGCTCATTGTTACATCCTTGGAGCAATTAACGCATATGGAGTTCGTGAAATCATTGGGCGGCTGGAAACATGATGTACTAATATGGTTTGTAGCCCTCGCAAGGAGCCGCGGACGTGCTGCTCATCTGAGAGGAGCACACACAAAGGGAATTAAGGCAAAGAGACGAAGTTTAAACAGCAGGCAGGCTGGTGTTTAGAAGCGAAGGATTCCGAGTTCTCGCAGGATCGTACTCGCTGGGCGCGTTTCAGCCTGCGAGCGAGCTGCACGGATTTTTAAATTTCAACATGTGCTGCATACCGAGCCCAGTCGCCAGCGCCTAGAGACAATGACAGCACGGGCTTTAAAGAGTTTCAGTCGGCTTAGGCTGGGATAATCTTAACCTTACTGCAAGCAGGATTGGTTTGGGATTTTTTTTTTTTTAATTTTCTTTTTTTCTTTCTTTCTTTTTTTTTTTTTTTTTAATGGTTTAACCGAATTAATTTAGCCGAGTTATTTTTAGGACATTCCTATGCTCCCTGTTTGCCCAGCAGCGGTGAGCTGGTTTCCTCTCTGCTGGTGCTTCCATTGTTCAGGCTTCTCTCCCCGAGGGCAGCTGCTGGTTGCTGAAATACCAAACTCCCTGCGCTTCCAACTGTTCCCTTGCCACCCCCGAAATAAACGCGTGTGAAAAACGCTGGCGTAGTTTCTAGGTACGCGCGTGTAGGGCTTTTTGTGTGTTGTACGCGTGTGAGAGAGAGAGAGAGAAGGGGACAGATCTGCTTCGAGGATTGCAAGTTCTGGGCTGAAACAATGGAAACAATGAAAGGTGACAGGCGGGAGGGGGAACTTTTGAGAGGGGCCGTGGGTCTGGGGTTTGCGTGCCAGAAATTTAAAGGTGAGGAAACAAAGACGGAAACTTTTAAAAAGATGTTAGAGCTAGGACGTCTTTGTTGTCTCGTTAAAGGTTGGGCTTGTAGCTATTTGTGACCTCCTGGCGTTTGAGGCTCATTCAAAAAGTTCCAAAGAGTGACTTTGTTGCAGATTTCTTGCTTGTAGTCCTAGGGGGGAAAAAAAAAGTTTAAAGAAAAAAAAAATGTAAGCGGTAGAGCTCAAGCTGTGAAATCCAGAGGAAAACAAATAAGCTGGTTCCTCATTTATGAAATTATTCAGAGAAAAAAGTTTGGTGTGGTTTTTTTTTTCACTGTGGAAATTCCCTTTTTGTAGTTCTTGGTTACTTATGAAGAATTTTAATACATTTCTGTTGGTGGTTTTAAAATTCACATTACGTTTTTGTTATTTTTTTCGTGTTGCGTTTCTTTGTTGTTTTTTTTTTTTTTTTTTTTTTTTTGGTTGGGGGGTGTTTAGGTAACAGCCTGTGGACTAAAACCCCGAGGACTCTTCTGTGGATAGTTTTACTTATAAATAATAACGTGATAGCAATCACACTGAGCACATTCACGTTGTTAATTAGCTGATTAAGAATACAGTCTCACAAAGACACAGGCATGCGCTCAAGTTTATACATGTGAGGAATCCTACTGAACTTGGTTGCAACAGGATCGGGGCATTAGATGGGAACTGATACTGTTTATCTATGCTCTTAAAAATAAAATAATTCCAGCTAAAAAAAAAAAAAAGTCGGAGAACCCTAAGGGCTGGGAGGTTTTCCTAAAGGTGATTTTTGTCCATCCCCTATTCCGGAGGGCAGAGATTGTCCCTTGTGGTATACTTTGTCCTATTTTGAATAACAATTGGCTTCTGCCCCTTCCTCGGTGGAGCTCTTCCTCGACACAATGGGATAGTTGTGGGTTTTTTTCCCTCGATACTCAGCCTAAATGTTTCATTTGCTTTAGCTTCCATTTCTTGTGTCTCTGCCTCTTTAAAGGCTTTGTGCTCCCCCTCAAAAGTATTTCAGCCCGCCTTCTGAAGTAGCGGTAGTTTATTTTGAAATCACCTTTAGTCATCACTGTACTTTTTACTCGCGTTGTTTCAAGCTGTTAACGGCTGGGTGTTGAGCTCAGACTCCAGGTCCGAGGTGTAATCTTCTCTGAGCTGATTATGGAAGGACTTGTGAAGCCTTTGGGCTGCGACACAATGCGACGGTGCCTTCAATCATGTGTATGACTTCAGCTAGGAAGCCAGGAGGATGAAGTAATTTATAAGAAGGTGTGCTGATCATATAGTTCTTAGGTCATTAATAGCCTGGGCGGCTCATCTAAGCCGTGATGGCTGGAGTGCACAACTGGGATTTTGTGTTGCTTCTCAGACCTCTCCGCGAACGAACTCGTGCTGCTTTAATGTAGTCCTGTAAAAGCAGGGTTTTTTCTGTCTAGGTTAAACGTATTTAGGAGGAGATGTAAAATAGCATGGCACTGGCCTACTTCTAAGGCAAAATAAATTAGTAGGTCAGCTGGGGCTACTCCTCGTGTCCACAAGACTTTATTCTGAGTGTAAATACAAGTAAGCCACTGGTCCAGTCCTGGAGCCTGGCCAGAAGCCTTTTCAGTTGGGCTCTGTTTAAAACGGGAAACCAGCAGCGAATAGCGTGATTACTAACAAAACGGAAAACCAGAGCTGGGTTGTAATCAGCAGGAATGCTTTAATGAAAACACAGCCTTGACAGCAACAACGTGGCTCCTGCTCTAGTAAAAAAAAAAGTAGGGGTAGTGTGAGATTTCTAGCCATGAGCAGCTGCTGCTGCTGCTGCTGCTGCTGCTGCTGCTGCTGCTGCTGCTGCTGCTGCTGCTGCTGCTGCTGCTGCTGCTGCTGCTGCTGCTGCTGCTGCTGCTGCTGCTGCTGCTGCTGCTGCTGCTGCTGCTGCTGCTGCTGCTGCTGCTGCTGCTGCTGCTGCTGCTGCTGCTGCTGCTGCGACGATCTGCCGCAAGTTCAGACGGCTGATAGTCTATTTAAATGAGCTCATTAAAATGAGGAGTCGTACTACACTGGGTTTCCTGCCTAACCAAAACCTGCTTTGTGTCACTAACTTACTGTGTCAATTAATATGACACACTAAGCGAGTGGGTCAAAGGGCGGGCTCCGCTGTTGACTCATTTCTTGCTAGGTAGGTTACGGTTAGCCAGATGGCAACTTTTACTTAACCAAAAGATCACGTTGGTAAAACAGAGAAACGTTTTTGTGCTGCTGGTTCTCCGGCAGTATTTTGTCACTTTTTGCAGTGAAAAAATGCAACAGTTGTAGGAGAAGTTTTGCTGTCAAGTCAGGTTCCTCAGATCTCGAGAGGCTCCTGTGGTCTCTCAGCTTTGTGTTGGGTCTTGGAGAGTTTGCTCCAGATGGGGTGGTATGTGTCTGGAGGACTCTTCACAAGCCCACGTAAAAACAGCTCGCAAACCATTAGACACCTAACTTTCTCACAGGAGTAGTTTCTTTGGCTTCTCTTCCCTCTCGTTTCCAGCCCTCCCTGTTTGCCTCTCCCTGTTTTCCAAGGTCTTGTCTTGCTGCCTATTACATTTAAAAACAAACAAAAAAACCCCAGCCCGCTGAAGTGCTGCAACGCTTCTGGATTCTGACAAACAAGAGCAGCGGGCTTGAAAACATCGGCTGAATTGCATAGGCTAGTTTTAGCTAGTTTTTAAATTCAGTTTAAAAGGGACAAGCTACTTTGCAGAGCCATTGTGTCGTCTGTGCAGGATCTTTGTTCCAAGAAGTGCTCCTCGTGGCTCCAGGAGTCCATTGTGCAAGGCATGTTCTCAGGTTAGGCTGCGAGCCTGACAGTGCTTCCTGTAAGGCTATGACAGTGATAAAGAGTTTGCTTGAAATCACTTTAAAGCAAACTTGACGTACTTTCTACATGAATTGAGAACGTGTTTACATAATCTGGAGTTTATCTTGTGTTGGCTATTTAAATATTGTCCTATTGTTCATGTTCCACGACTGGATAATTTATGTAGCTAATCATCAAGAGGAAAAATTTGGTATGTCAGTTTGGTGTTTGTCAGTTACATGAATCAGCAGTCGGGAGAATGAAAACAATACTGAGTAAGTTACTGAAGTAACTATGCCAGACAAATTGTAGATTGATCATCCTGCTGGGAGTGCTTGCATGTCAAAATATGCACTGAAATTTGGACAACTTAAGCTAAATTTAAGGATATTGGAGCTGTTCATAAATAGAAAAGAATAATTCACCATTTCAGCTTTAGATGAAAGTGTGGGGAGAGGTATCCCCTTAACCTGTTATATGTCATGTTAGTTCCTTCTGTTCCTTTATTTATGGACATAACTATAGCTTTATATATATAGTTTTATACTTCCATGGACGTACTTCTCATATTTTAGGGTTGACTTAGGGTTTCCTTACAGAGTTTTTGAGCTATGGGTGGTTGCCTGCATAAACAATGTACTTTTTAAACTTGTTTTTACTATTAAGTGTTTTAGTCTAGATGTTATGAATGGGCAAATTGTCTCCCCCCACCTCCAAATTCAAAATGCAGAAAGACTAAGGCCTTGTTTTCCTTCTCTAATTTCTAGAAAATGCTTTTGAAAGCCAGTATAATTTCACTCTAAATTAGTATTTAATCGTACTAGGTGAAAATTGGTGGTATTTTATTTGGATTTATATATATTGTAAGCTTCCTAAAATTTTTCATGAGGTTAACCTGGTGAGTATTTCAAGCATGGTTTTCTTTGTTTTACAGCACTTTTTGTTTCCTCAGTGACTTTTGTATTCTACCAAAGGAAACAAATTGTAGTCTTCCGAACTTTGAATAAGTGATTGATATTTTTGATATTTTTGATGTTTTTGTTTAATTTTTTAATTGTTGTTATTTACATACCATAGCTTTGTTTCTTGTAGTGTTGTGTATATAAGAAGGGATAACCAAATTTTGATATCTGTTCCTTCCTTTGTGTTGAAGGAAAGAGTAAGCAGTTAACTTGTAAATCTGGCGCCTTTGTAGTAAGTGTAGCATAGAACACACACAAATTGAAATATGAGATGAAAACTATGAAGTTAAAAAAATAATCAGGATGCAAAGTGGTACATTTAAAACAAACCCACCCAAACATTAAGTGATTATGGTTCTTCAATACAGAAGTGCAATTAAATTGCAGAAGTCCCTCTCCTGATAACCTGAGGGACTTTTGCATGAGTTAGGCACCTGGTTCTTTCCTTTTCCTGCACTTTTTTTTCTAAGTGAAAATCCACTTGGGGGAGAGAGCAGACACAATTTTTCTCTTCTATTAGTTTTTTTTTAATAGGTCTGGAATAAGGTATTAATTTATAAAATCTATGAGCTATCCCTCTTGGAGGAAAACATCAGCATTTTAAGAAGTAATTAAATAACCAATTCCTTGAGCTGGATTTATAAGTTCCTGCATATTGAACTTTTGCCCAACCACTGGATAGTTATCCTTGAAGAAGTGTTGCCTACCATGGCAAGCAAATTTGGATAATATTGGCATTAGATAGTAACTATCTGATAACATGCAGTAGATGAAAAGTTGCCAGGGGAACAAGAAAATAAGTGTTTGCAGAGAAGGATTCCCCTAGGAATGGATCATTGGTGCTACTTCTTGTTCAGCTGACAGAAAAACTACAGCTTGACAAGTTAACACTACAGGACAGATCTCCTTTAAAGGAGGTTTTACCACGGTTTGTAGTATAGACAGTTAATATATTAAAGTGTCTGAACCAATAGCATGCTGGAGCTGAGTATTTTGCAGATTTAGAAGGCTGATTGTTCTTGTCGTCTTATAATTGCAGGTGTAGTTGCAGTATCAGGCAGTGAAACAGAAGATGATGACACTATGGATGTCCCACTGGATCTTTCCTCATCTGCTGGCTCAGGCAAACGGAGGAGACGTGGGAACCTGCCCAAGGAATCTGTGCAGATTCTTCGGGACTGGCTATATGAGCACCGATACAATGCTTACCCTTCAGAGCAAGAAAAAGCGCTGTTATCCCGACAAACACACCTTTCCACACTACAGGTATTAGAAAAAATAGTTCTTGCTTCCAAAGGAGCTGTCGTCTTTTTTTTTTTTTTTCTTAACTATGGTCTAGTCACCAGTACAAATGTTTATACTGCATGTGAGATTTCCTTTTTTCTTGTTACTTGCTTTTCTTCTGATGGCACTTGTAAGGAGAAATACAAATGAATTGTGTGTTATGATGATCTGTATTTATTGGGAATAAAATTAGTTCCCTGGGAGAGCAGACAGTAATGAAATTGAGTACGAATGCTAATTTTTTCAGAATTGGGGCCCAAAAGACATAATGTGCCTGTATAAGGCAATATATTGTGAGAAGAAGGTATTTATTTGTCAACAGAGGTTTTATGGTCATAGATAGGCAGCTTAACATATAGTTCTTCACTTCTAAAACTGCAGCTTGGGGTTTGTGCCTGTAGAGTGTGTATGTATATAATTATATGTGTGATGACTTCCATTAAGATCAGTGGAACAACCTGGGAAGCTTCATGGGAAGGTGGCTGCATGAGAACTTGGGTAAACCCTAGTTTGGTTTTGAGAGGTGCTAAAGAGCATTCCTGTTGGCTTCTGGGCTTTGTTTTTCCAGGTGAATTCATTAGTGCAAATTTTGTAATTGGCTGTAAAGTAAAATTTCTTTAATGTAACATCTTAAGAAAACCTCCTTGATGTAGTAAACAGAAAAAAGATGTTAAACTATAAACTATCCTGTATCACCCAGGAAACTGGTTTGATATTTAAACAAGGACAAACTTCAATGAGGTAATTCATGTTACGTCTGTCGACACAGTCAGTTGAACAAGGAAAATCAGTAACTATTTGTGGGAGGAGTGGCTCTGTTCAGAGAGAAAAGGTTTTCCTGTTGTTAATTAACCTGAGCTAGGGAACAATAGCTAATAGGTTAATGTGTGTGCAGAGTTAAAATCTAAACTTCTCTCTGTTTGGCCAAGCAGTCTTCAGATGTCCCGGTTGTCGGGAGCCAGGAGCCGTTAGCCGTTGCAGGAGTTGGGGGTAGAGGCGGGACAAGGGAAGGGCCTTTGCCAGGCATGTCAAAACTTGTCAGTAGGTCTCTCCTTTGTTCTGCAGTTAAGGAAACTGCTTGGAGGGATTCATTAATCTGACTCATTGACTAATGGGCACATAGTTGGAAATGAATGAAGGTAGAAATTAAGTTGTCGTTATATTCCCAGGTCTGCAACTGGTTTATCAATGCACGACGCAGGCTTTTACCTGACATGCTGAGGAAGGACGGCAAAGACCCAAATCAATTCACTATCTCGCGGCGAGGGACCAAGCTTCCTGAAGGTAGCCTGGTGGAGTCTTCCATCGGCACAAAGAACTACATTCCCCTGCTGGAGGAGACTGCTTTCCTTCCTGCTGCCACACCTCTCGGCAAGACTGTGCCCTCTGCCAAGCCGGCTTCCCCAGGATCAGTCCTGGCTCGGCCATCAGTGATTTGCCACACAACTGTGACTGTGTTGAAAGATGGTCCTCTCCACTTTTGCCAGCCAGCTGATGTAGGGCAGACAACAGACCCACAGCAGCCCCCAGCCAACAGCTTCACAGACAACACCCTCTCCTACCATGAGGACACATCTAAACTGGGACCTGGTGCAAATGCACAGAGTGGGCTCTTTAACACTCCTCCTCCAACCCCACCAGACCTTAACCAGGATTTTAGTGGATTTCAGCTACTGGTGGATGTTGCACTCAAGAGGGCGGCAGAGATGGAGTTGCAGGCAAAACTTATGGCCTAAAACCCCCTCCTTCTTTCCCGTTTTGTTTTTTTTTTCCAGGCAGGGATCTAACACCTGTGTGGTTATTGCCACCCACATGATATCAAAAGACTTCACTGCATTATTATTTTTTTTTTATTAATCTTATTTGCACAAAGGATTGCTGAAATGAAGCTTCCTGTCACTGAGATGGTCTTCAGTGGAATATGGTCATTCCAAGAATTATAAACTTAAAGCTACTATAGAAAGGATTGTGTGGGTTTGTTTTTTTAAATGTTTTCTTTGTAGGTTTTTCATAATGTGAGATGGTTCCCAAGATCATGTGATTTGTTTTTGTTTCTTTCAGACTGTGCAATATCTAGTAATGCTATAGAGTTGTCTTATCATTCCCATGTGGAACAGAATATACCGACACACTGTCTAAAATAAATTTTCAATTTTTTTAACAATACAAACTTTTGGATGATTATGCTTTTTTTCCCCATAATGTAATAAAATATTTTCTTTTAAAATGGATGCATAGAGTATTTTGTTGAATACAAACTTGGCAGAAAACACAACTTTACTCTTGAAATTAATGCAAGTGAGAAATATTTTTGAGTTTATACTGACTTCATTTACTTTAGAAAGCTATGCTAGCAGTTGTTGTTAACCAAATGTTTCAAGGAATGCAGAAAAGTGGGCCAGAAGTACCTGACTGTGTTGAAATTTTTTAAAAAGGCCAAAAAGGGAGCTATGTCAAGGATATATCTTGGGCCTCTCTAAGAGTTCCAGTGTTTGGCTCTTAGAAATACTTCAGAGCTTGGAGTTGTGACAGCCCATGGGGAAGTTCTCCTGAAGATGAAATGAGGAGGCTGGAAGAGGGATTGGAGCATGCGTTTTTTTCAGGTCTTTGTGATACAGCTCCTAGGCATCACTGGTAACAAATTTTGATGGGAGGAGGATGAGTTCTCCCACTGTAATTCTTCTTGGACTAGCAATGACAAGGTTTGGACTCATTAATTCTAGTAGACTGAATCAGAAGAGACTGCATTGGGGAGAAATGAGTTCTGGGAGCCAGGCCTTGGTGAGATACTTAAACAGGTGATTGACTAAGATTTTAAAAAAGATCCCTGTTGCATTTGGGTGTATTCCGGCTAACAGAATCCAAATTACCTTTCAGAGAGGAATTTGCTATAGAAATTACTTGTTACTGAAAAATGTCAGGACTTGCAGCTCATATTTCAACTCAAATGTGAGTTGCCCACCCTTATCCTTCCAACAACAGTGAAATAAGAGACCTCTAGGGGGAAAATCAGTTCCGGCTAATCCTTAAAAACAAACCAGTTGTCTGTTTGGGAGGCCAGGGGAGGGGTAAGTGGAGCAGGAGAGCTAATGAACATAAGAATGTTATGAGTAGAAGAGTGCAATGTGCATACATTTTGGTATGTTGTGGCTTTTATCTTTTTTATTGTTGGAAATGCTCTTAAATTGTTCTCTGGTGTACTCTGGAATTCTACTGAACTTCTGCCTTTCTTTAATATTCAAGTTTAAAATGAATGATTATATTTGAAAAAATAGGGCAAATAATACTCTAAAATGTTTGCATCAGCTTTAGTAACACAAGGTCATCCTAATGTATTGTATGAATATGGAATTATTTTTTTAAACACTTATTGAAATAAAACTAGAACAAATAATTTTCAGCATAGCGAGAGATAGCTATATACTTTTTCTTCAAGGAATATCATGTGAGTGCAGCAAAAGCTTTGTCTTGTCTCTTTGGACATGTTGTATTTATACTTCTAGGCAATTTTTTTCCTGGGAGACCTATGTATGCTTTTTTTTTAATTGTTTGTTGGTCTGGGTTTTTTTTTTTAAATGGCTAATTATAAAATAGAAATACACTTCTGTGTAACTGTGAGGTCAGTGTTGAGGGAAAAGTTGGTCAAGACATTGTCTTGTGGAATAGATGATTGTTCTCAAAGGGTGCCAGACACCCAAGTGTCATGTTTGGTAAAGGTTTGGAAGATGCTTCCTTGTCCACACACAGGAAGGAACTTCATTGCAACACTCCTTACGCCCATGCCTCAAGCACTGATAAAGTAAAAAAACGTCATGCAAATATGTTTGCATTGTTTGATTTGAGTTGCTCAACGTTTTTTTGTTTTTTCAAAGCAGGTTGTTGGTGTGTTGTAGTGTAGAGAAAAAGTGAGGGATCATTAAAGGGCATTTTAAAATGATCTTTACTCTTAATTACTCTACCCTTTAAAATAAAATAATAAAAATCAGCAAGTTTAGAAAAATAAACTTTTTGAGCTTTGCTTGCTGAGCTGACCAGTTCTGTAATTCCACTAGAACAGCTGCAGTAATGAAAATGAAAATACGATGAGGAAGAAAGCTGTTGCCATTCAGGTTAACAGGTTTCATTGAAAGTAAAAGCCTGTGGTCTCTGCGCTGTTTTCATTTACTATTATGCCACACAAAATGGCATTAGTGTAACTGAGCACCAAAGTCCTGCCCCTGTGATGAGCACTGCATTTCCATTTTGCTGACTGACTTACCCTGGGGACTTCACTTGTGACCTGGTTTGCTTGAGGCCGATTTTTTTTCTTTTTTAAAAAAAATTGTTATTTGTGTTACAGTTATACCTAAATGTTCAGCTGTAGTCATAAGCCAAATGCTTTAGGTTGAGTAGCAGCTAACAGAGTGTGCAAGATTTTCCCTACCATGAGGTGTTATTTAACTTGGAGGAAGAAAATGACTCATACTGAGTACCCACTAAAATAATGTCAAAAGGCAGTTTCTGCTTTCCTGTAATCTAGCACTGATAGTTTTGGTGCAGGCTATTGAAGTTTACCTGAACCTGTTCTTTCAGAGCAGAAACTTCAAGAACTCCAGATACAACTATCAAAGGTAGGTAGATGTAGGGCATCTAGGATCTACTAAGTGGGAGTTCTAGTAACAAACCAAAATCTTCATGTGCTCATCCCCGATAGAACAAAAGAAAAGTTTATGTCTGGAAATGTTTTTAGCACGGAGTATTAAAAAAAAAAAAAACAAAGCAGAAGAAACAAAGAGAACATGGGGAGTTTCACTGTTCCTGCCACAGTGATGCACCTAATTGCAAGGCAGCTCTGTCAAAACCCAACCTCTGACTGAAAACACGGACTTGGATTGACTCTGAAGATGACGGGAAGGCATTGCTGAGCATTACTGGAGACCGCACAGCCAGCCGGGGCGTAAGTGAGCT
Organism: Clamator glandarius; assembly: GCA_033459285.1. NCBI lineage: Eukaryota > Metazoa > Chordata > Aves > Cuculiformes > Cuculidae > Clamator > Clamator glandarius. The sequence continues at coordinate 582,021 of JAUNZM010000070.1, forward strand.
AACAAGTATGACGAATCTATGCCAGGGAAAACAGCTCACACATGCAGACTTCGTCAACCTTGTTTTCATGGCTTTTGTGTCTTGTAAACAACTTGTGGCAGCTGCATGTGATAAATCTCTGTGCAGAGCAAAAATAATTACAATAGTGGGGGGAAGCTTGAGCCTGGTGTTACTGCCTGTGTGCATGGGGAGGGTGGTGTCTCACTGCTTGTTGGGGGGGAGGTATTGTATTCCACATGTCTCCTGGCTTCTGCCAAGAGGTCAATGTACACGTCTATAAAACCGTTGGAGCTGTAACAGCTGGCCTTGTATGGGGGAGGGAAGGGGCCCAGGGAGAGCAGGAAGCTGGGATGACTCGCTTTGGGAGGGCAGTGCAGTGTCTACAAGCTCCCAGGTGATACTGGCTCTGTAGCTGGAGGGATGCTGCTGCTTAGGCATAGAGATGCTGGCAACAAGCTCACTGGAAAACAGGTGGTAGGAAAAAGTAAGCAGTAGTGGGGCAAAGAGAGTGGTGGGGAATGATCACAATTTTCTCCTTGAAGAGGAGGAAAGCCCAGTGGGAAGCCCACCCAGCAGAAGGTGCAGTGCAGCTGGAAGCCCAGGTGCACCATGACCCTGTTAAGTGTCACTTTTATACCTATGGTATTTAGGCCATTTGCAGTTAACCGTGTGCTGCCTGTCAAAGTCTGTTTTCTTTTGTTGTTTTTCTCACAGCGACTTGTGCAGTTTGGTTTTTTTTTCCCTCCTCTTCTTAGTATCTTGTAGTTTTGCAAGCCTCCTGGCTTTTGCCATAGAGGATTACAGGCATGAGTACAGGGCATGTTCACTTTTCAGGACACTACTTGTTTTAAGTCTCTTGTTCACCAGTTGCTGGAGCAGTTATGTCTTTATCCTGTTTCACTGGTTCTGCAGGCTCTTCCCCCACGAGTTCCAGTGTTGAGACTGAAGATTACATTAGCCACTCTCCCTAGCAAAACGTCACTTAAAGCTGTTGCTGTTCCAGACATAATAATTGCATTCACGTGTGCTGTATGTGGTTCAGTGTCTATTCCTGTCCCTATCATGACAATGAGTGTCTGGAGCAGAAACAGAAAATCACAAAGAGATGCTAGTAGTACTAGAAAGTCAAAACTCAGACTACTTTATCTGAACTTTGCATGTGTTCCTGCTGACTGCACAAAGCCATGGCCATTTAGTCATTTTGCTCACCTTTCCCTTTGAAACTGGCTTCACTTGCCTTAAAATTCCCTTTTCTTTCCGAAGCTTTCTAACGCTTTCAGTTCTGAGGCATTAGGTCTGGGACTAAAATGGGCAAGTGTTACAAGTCCTGCTACACAGGCTTGCAGACAAAGCTAGCCTGATAACAACAGATGAACTACAAAGCCTTTTGTAGCACTGCAATGCCGCCTCACTGCGTAACCTGAATCACAGTTCCTGAAGCTGATGCAAACTTGAATAAGTCACATCTGCCTTCCAGCTAATCCCCGTTCCTCTGGATAGCCAGGTTTCTGCCAAATTTTGTGTGCTTCCACTGACAAACAGAATGTTGATCTTTCAGCTGCTTATGCTGATGTGTAATAAACTTAGAGAGATGCACAAAGGTAGCAGTGCTTTGAATTAGTGACTTAACTGGGGCAGGTGGCAGCTTGTGAGAACGGGTTGATAGAGTGCAGTCGACAACTATCTAACCCTGTTTGTTCTTGGAGAACTTCTCTGGTACCACAGTCCAGGGCTGTGGCCACTTTTCCTAATTGCAGCCGATCCTGTGCCTGCTCCAGGCAATAAGCTTTGTTGGTAGGTGTGTAACAACATGACACACATGAAGCAATGTCTGGGCATTTATAAACCTTGTATGTGTTGTCTTTTGTTGTTGTCAAATCATTCAGCTGATAATTATAGAATCATAGGATGGTTTGGGTTGGAAGGGACCTTAAAGATTATCCATTTCCAACTCCCTGCTATGGGCAGGGACACCTTCCACTGGAATAATAATGAAGAGGATCAGCCTGACTGCGGAGAAGGCAGGTCAAATCCTAGTGCTGTAGGTTTTGCACTAGGTATGTATGTTTGTATAGATTCTCTTGAGTCTCTCTCTTTGTATCATTGTCACATGGCTGGGGAAATACTGCACTGGCAAGTATTCCCGGAGCTTCTCCATCAGTGACGTTTCACAGGTTGGCAGGGCTCAGTTTCTTTTTGAGAATATTCACTTTTTATCAGCAGTAAGGAAATAATTCCTAATTGTGAGCCCTCTAACTTTTACCAGTATAGGGCTCACTAAATTTACAGAAAATGTTTGGTCCTTCCTCTGAAGTTTCTACAGTCTAATGGCTCTTTGGGAAATGATGTTGTTTCAAGCTCGCTGCTGCTTCCTTCCCTATAAATGATCACTTAGGGCCAGAGTGGCTTACCTTAGGGATAAACCTTTCAGTTTCTTTAACTGATGTGTCCTATCTAGTTTCAGAATAAAACTAAGTATTCTGTCCTATCTCAACTTGGCTTCTCACATTCCAAGTGTTTTGAAGGAACAAACGTTTTTCTGTTGATTGAGGAATATATTTTAATGCTTGGCTGGGAGCTTTGGCCTTTTGACTTTTCCTTTAGAAGCTGTTAATAGAAAAGACTATCTAGATCATACTTTACCACCAACTTTTAGATTTTACCAGGACCTTTTTTATATATGTGTATATGTGTGTGTATATATTCTAGTAAGGACACCATGTGAATGGTCCTGGTATTTATATATATGTAAAAAACAAAAATCACTTGACCGATTGGGGGAAGAACATGATGTCATAGAATGGAATCATAGAATTATACAATAGTCAGGGTTGGAAGGGACTTTAAAGATCATCCAGCTTCAACCCCCTGCAATGGGCAGGTACATCCCACTAGATATGGCTGCCCAAGGCCCCATCCAACTTGGCCTTAAACGCCTCTAGGGATGGGACATCCACAAGTTCCCTAGGCAACCTGTTCCAGTTCTCACCACTCTCGTAGTGAAGAAATTCTTCCTAATGTGTAGTTTAAATCTGGCAGCTTGCTTTTATGAATTCGTGTAGCTTGTCTTGGAAATTGTCCTGGATAGCAGACACAGAACTCATGGTAAGGATCACAACAATTTTGTAATTTTCCTGAGTAAGCATTTGGCTGTTTTGCCAGAGCCTGTAATTTCACTTCCTTTTCTAGCCTGCAATGTTCCAATTGCCTGACCTTGTGCTGAATGTCTTATTTTGTTTTCTTTTGTACTTCTGGTCTCATTCCCTGTTTGAACTCTGTGTCATCCCTCTCCCTGTTTGACTTGAGAGTGCTTACATAATATGCGTAGTCCATTTAACTATGTTAGAGATTATTTTGACTAGTTTTGTACTGTTTTTGAAGTCATCTGATCCTTGCTAACCCGCTAAACTAAGCACAATGGCGAATCTTGCTCTGATGCAAACAAATCAACTTCTCTTCATGAGAGAAAGCATATCTTCTCTGTATAGATAGCTCATCTCTTGTCTAACTTCTGCTTTCCATACTGTGACAGGGTAAGAGATGAGATGAAAATAAAAGCAATTAATAATAAAATCCATTGAGCATTTTGAAAAATGGAGGGATTGTTTTAGTTTTGGGTTGATGGTGTCACTGGTTTCAGCATGCAGTCCTGGCTCTGCTGCCACAGGCCTTCCCCAGGTGGATGTCCTACCAGGGAGGTGTGAAGCAGACATTCCTCTGCTAATCCTTACTGAAAGGTTATTTCAGGTTATCATATTAAACACTACTTAGGCAGTTGCTGCTGTAACTCATTCTTCATGTTAAATTTAGTTGGCTTGCGTTCAGCCAAGGTATTTCCAGTGAGGTGTTGCCAACTTTCTCCAAGGGCTTCCTCAAAGTCTTTCTTCCTTAGCTGGTGATACATGGAGAAAAATTCCTATGAAAGTTTATAGATTTACATCTGCAAAATACATACTGTCTGTTGTAAAGCTTCCAGACCGTCCGCTTCCCTCTCTGCCAGACTGGGTCTCCTTGATGCCCTGCTCTCTCTGTCCTGTCACAAGCAGCTTCAGCCAACTTAATCTCTTTGCCTGTCGGGACTTGCCAGCTTACCGGGCCTTGGTGGCTGTCCCTGAGTTTCTGGAGGCTGCTTTGGTGCAGAAGGCCTCCTTCATTGCCCGGTTAGTAAAATAATAGGTGTGCTCTGGGTCCTGAGAGACATTGGATCTTATTTCCCACCTACTGTATCTGTGACTCTTGGGGGGAAATGTCCCAGTCACCCTCTGAAAGGAGAATGGCATCCCTGCTGCCTTTTTGGACCCTAAGGAGGAGGTGGTGGGGATGTGGCCACACTGGTCTCTGGGCGAAAGTTCTCACTTGGTCCTGCAATGTCTTGCTAATCTACCCTATGTAGGCATGGGAGCTGTGCAGTGGAGTGCTGGTAGTCTTAGGGAGGGTAGCATGCAAAGCTGGGCTGGAGAGCATGCCGATAGCCAGCTCCACTATCTGAACTTCCTCTGATGTGGCAACTTGAATATAAATAAGCAGCGCACATGGAGGTTGGGGGGGGGCATATTTTTCTTTCTTATTTACACTGATAAGCAACAAGTATTTCCGCTATGAGAAATTTCCTTTCCTTTCAAATGCAGTGATACAGAACCTAAGGTTTCCTTCCAGAAGGTTGGAGGAGCAAGGAAGGGAGCATGGAGCAGCTCATGTCTATGTTAGCAAGACTCTTCCCGCTTGGCAGAAGCAACTTGTCAGTGGCATGACCCTGCCACTCTGTGATGGCTTTTAAACTTGGAGGGAGCTTGATTTCAGATCCTCTGCCCCCCTGAAGATTTGCTTTTCATATTCACCTTATCCCAGCCACCTTCTGCATCCGCAGGCTGAAGTGGGCTGCCCCAGGTTCCTCCCCCAGCGCCTGCAACTCCCTCCACAGAGTGCAGGGAGCTGCCATTACAGAGCTGGAACTGTTCCTTCCACCTGGGGATAATTACACGCTGCTTCCTCTCCAGCTGCCAGGGGCCTGGATAGAGACCGAGGAAATCGCACCAGAGGCGCTTGTGAAAGCCACAGCCCGGCCCGCGGTGCCTTGGCTCTTTTTGCCACTGGAGGAAGGGCTGGCTGACTCCCCGTTCCCGTGGGAAGCGCTTCCTGCCCTAGGAAATCCCCTGCTGAGCGGCAGCCTGGCAGACCCACCGTGGGGATTTTAAACTGCGACCAGGCAGCACTGCAGCAAGAGCTACAGGTTTTGAGAAAGCCATGACAAACCTTTTGGTTATGTTTAAGGAAAATGATAAACAATCCTTCCTGCTCCTCAGCTATGTGGTTTTCTAAACTCACTTCCCTTGGATACCTCAGAGTTCGATCTTTAAGAAACTGTATGTAAAAAGCCCACACTTAGAAAAACTTTACTGTTCCAGCAATAGGATCATAGTCTGCCTTTGATCCTCTAAACTGCTGAACCACAACTCTGTCTGCTGCCCAAGGACTGCAGGAAACGCACACAGGCTTATGCAAATCTCTAGGAGAGGGAATGTTTTGCAGGGCTGGAGAAGGGGGGAAGAAGCCTCTTGCTGCAGCATTCAGTTTCTGAATTGCAGCTGAATAGTTGGGCAGTCTTGACATTCTCCTGTGTCACAGTGCTGCCAGTTCCCACGGTTTCTACTGCTTGCTGCCCAGTTGTGCAAGCTTGGAACCCAGACTTTTTTTCCAGATTTCTTCTCATGTACGCTGGTGGCATTTACGAGCGCAGTCTGCGAGCTCGGTCCTTTGGCTCCATTTTTCTCCAAACAGCCACAGCGACTGCAGTGTTCATGTTTTGCCTCTAAATCCCCATGAGTTTTGCTGATTGGGGGATATTTGCACATGGGTGGCTGAATCTGACGGTAAGAGACTAAACGATTTATTTGGGACGGTAAGAGACTAAATGATTTATTTGGGACAGTAAGAGACTAAACTATTTATTTGGGAACCTTGAGGGTAGCTAAGGCTGTGCCAGAGCCCGACCAAGGCAGGGCAGCAACAACACAGTGGAGGGAGCAGCCCGCATCTGGGAAACTGTCAGGCAGGACTTAAATTCTGTATAAAGTGTGAATTTTCCTCTTTCTCAGACTTGTAAAAGAATGCTCAAACCCTTGTAAAGAGGAAGATTGGATGTAGTGTGGGAGGACATCCATCACCACGTTCAAAACAACTGCACTTTACGTCCAAACACTGGCTGGAGGTAGCAGATCCTTCTGAAAAGTAAAAATGAAGAACCTTTGATCCCTTCTCCCTTCTTTTACTTTTTTCCTTTCCCCTCCGCCTTTTTTTTTTTTTTTTTTTTGTCTCTCTTTTTGGTATGTCAGCCAAGTGACATGACACTGGACTTTGGTACTTCACCTGATTTACTTTAATTTACATGTTGAAGAAAGCTGTCAAAAGGGCAGGATAATCTCTGGATCACTCAGCCACCCTGGCAGGACTCCACTGGCAACTGTGCCAGGGGAGACCATGCTGCATGTGGAGCATGGCCGGGCATTTCTCGTGAAACACATGTTCCATGTAGGTACAGGGCTGCATGCACTAGAATGTAGGGCAGCATTGCTTCTGTTGAGCATGAGTTTGTTTTGCTGTTTCTGTTTGTTTTTTTCACCTCGGTGATAATTCTTACCCAATGCCTGATCTCTGCTCTGTGTACTTTACTACTCCTTGTGATAATCAAAATCCGGCCCTGAACTTTTTCACTACAAAGGAAACAAGAACTTTGCACCGTCGGCTGTTCACAAAGTGTTTGGCGGTGCCACAACCTTTTCTCACATGCAAAAAATCCCAGTCTATGGAAATCAAGATTATACTGATAGCAGAGCATTTACTGTTTTTTTATACCGGTGTGGTTGGAGATCAGGTGCTTTGACATGACATGAGTTTTGTGGTGTCAACTTCCTCTTAGAAAAGCAAAGTCACCCAACCGATTAGTGGAAACAAACCTATAAACACTAGGATCACCACGAACGTGCCGTAAATGGCTCAAAGTGCAACCTGTGATGGACAAGTGCTGAAACATTAACCAGACCTTGGGACACTGTCTGTAGTTGCCTGCTCAGTGCCCGTGCCATTGCTCCCGGGATCTGGGAATGAGGACTGCACTATTATTACACTGTGTGGAGAAATGATGCAGTGGTATTTGCACAGTGCTGATGGAAGCACTAGTGGCAGCCCCGAGGCGTCGTGTGTAGGGCAGTGGGAGCAGCAATGAAAAGGTATGGGCTTCCCCATGTGGAGCAGCGGGAGAACTGTGAGAGGTCGAGAGCTTAAGTCTCAGTTTCTGGCTCTTGTTAAAGTGCTGTGGGAGGCGACATGATGATGTTGTGGTGTGAGGCCATCCTTTCACGTGAGCTCCCGCATTAGCAGGTATAACCTTGCCTGTGGGTGAAACCCCTAAGCCTCTCCCTGCTCCCAGATGAGGTAAGGCTTGTGGGAAGAACAGATATAATTTATGAAATTGAGGGCAGTAATAGCAGGGGAAAAGGAGGATGGTAGAGATGCTTCTGGGCCCACACCTCATTTGTTTTGGATCTGTGTGTTGTATTGAATTTTTTTTTTTTTAACACCGCTGAGCTGTCCTGGAGATCAGATGAGGAGACATAAGGAGACAGAAAGCGTTTCTGAGTATGCGAGTGTTGTAATCACATTACTGCTCTCTGAGCTCAGCTGACATGGGAGACCAGTAAACATCTCCCACTGCCTGTGTAGGTGACAGTACATAAATCTTCAGAGCACCCTGAGGAATAACAAGTCTTTTGCAACTTTGCCTTTGAACTCTGAAGGAGTTATGTTTGCATGATGGATGGCAGTGGCGCCTGGCCGTACTCCAAGGGAGCAGCGCAGTTCCTGACTCCCTTGCAGAGGCTTTACCCTCACCTGGAGGAAGGGTATAGCCAGGCTGTGCACCAGTGCAGACATTCTCAGCCTTAAAAATTGTCATTTCCTTTCCAAACATTGGCACCTTCTGCAGAGCACTTGCAGCTGTCGTACATGCTAGGTATTGGGCTGAAATTCATTCCTGTAGTGTCTGCTCACACTATATACATGTGTAATGTTAACTTACCTGACTCCCACTGTGAGTTTCTCCACAGGCATTACCACATGTCTGTGTCTTATCAATGGGACAGCTTTGGATGCAGCCTTTTCCATTAAGGCTTCGAGTGAATTTACCTGACAGTGTGTCCCCATTCAGGAGTAGCAAACTGATGCCTTGCCCTGTGAGTGCTGAATCACTGTTACCTGGCAACTATTTCGGAACTATGAGATCATATTTTATTACAGTACACTACAGCTGCTGAAAAAAAGGTATTAGTTCTTGGGTTTATATCAAAACATTAATTCTTGGTCAGGATGAAAGTCTTCAGGTATAGGACTTTGCCTTCACAGCTCTTCGTAAAATAATTGCTCTCCCAGTAGTGGCAAAAGAAGGAACAGACTAATATATGGTGCTTCAAATCATACAATTAATTTCCAAGATAAATAACAAAATCATTGCAGAGAACCTGTGCAGAGCTCCTTCTTGGACTGTAAACACTGCAAGACAGAAACCATAAATATTTGCACAGTGGTGAGCCCAGCCCAGCTTCTCTAGTTGAGGCTTTAGAGGCACGCTAATAGGGACATTAAATCACACTGAATACCTTCTTATGATATTTAAAATTAAAAATAACCATTCGTGCCTGAGCCTAGGACTATGTAATGCGACCATGCAGCATCAGAATCAGAAAACCCACGATGAGGAAAAGTGTTGTGATAGGGCTCCAGGCTCATCCGGTGCTCTGCTTATCACACTTATGCTGCAGAGGCTGGGACCCATCCAGGTGCTGTCGATATTCATCAGAAACAAGTTCTTAGAGAGAGCTATGTGAGAGCAAGTGCGTTACTGTGTGAGCTGTCAGCAGATGTGCCAAGAATGGTGGATTGGGAAGACAGGGGAAAAAAGCATTAAAATTACCATTGCCATGTTGCCCTCTGGGCTTATACAAATATGACACAGAGAAGAATTAGACGTTTGTGGTTTCAAGTTTCCTTGACCTTTTGAGAGAGGAAGAAAAAAATTGATCCAACTTCTGCTCCCAGTTATAATGCTGAAAGTCCAGAGAAAATATAATACACTGGCTCCTGAGGTGTGCAAGCACACTGTTGTGTATCAAAAAATCAGAGACAGAGAAAGATGAGTTGTAAAAGTAGCAGAACAAAACCTGGGTGAGTTGAAACCTAAACCTTTGTCCCAGGTGAGTGTAATTGGTATTTAATGAGATTCATCTGCCCTGCTCTGGTGGGATTTCTGACTTGGAATCAGTGCAAGGTAAAGCAGAAAACACAGAGCTTCTACAACACAATGTCCTCTTACCGTATGAGTGAGGCCTGTAGCACATGGGAAGCTTCACAGACAGTGGCATCTCAGCTGGCAGACCCTGGAAATGGTAACTATGGCTAATGCATGTGACAGGGATGTTGTGACAGTAACCTCGTCATGCTCTCTTGACACTTGGGAAAGCCTTGGACCATTAGCATTAAGCTCACACATGATACTTGACATGTAAACATTTCCAGTTAAAATTATTTCAGAAGATTGTTTTATTGCCTTGTGTAACTGTTGACAAACAAAATCTGCTTGGACTGAACTTTAATGAAAAACTCTGTGTGCTTCAACAGGTTTTCTTTGTTTTGGCTTGGTTTCTTGATTTTATTCCTCACGCCTTCTACTGGGAAATATGTTAGCTCAGGGAGGACAAATACAGAGGGTGGGTTGCTTCCTACCTGAAATGTCAGCATTGCCTGGGAGAAGCTGATCAACACAAATCATTACAATGAATGTGGTACTGCAAAAGAGTAGCTTTTTTTTTTTCTTTTGTATACAAACACAAGACTATTAAGCAACGGATGATAAACGCGTGGAGTACACCGCAGTTTGCTAACATATGGCTGGATTCCCAGGTCCGTGTACATTCTTGCAGACAGGGTGTAGTTGTCATGATGCTATTGCCAGGAAAGATGTCAACAAAAAGAAACCTATTGTTGTCAGTTGAAGCATTACGTTAATAACACAAAAGAGTACTTCATAGAGTCTTTCAGGTTCATACATGCTATCTATCTATTTATCAAATACGCTGCTTGCTAAATGCAGTCAAAAAGCTTCATTGACATAAATCTCCTGGTTTTACAATTTTTAAAATAATAGCAGTATTTACTGTGGTGAGTCAGGGCAGCAAGCGAGGTTACGGCATTCTCTTGCATAGGACTATGTCTTAAAATATGGGCTCATTTGAAGATTTACAAACATACATAGAATTGTAGAATCACCAGGTTGGAAAAGACCCATCGGATCATCGAGTCCAACCATTCCTATCAAATACTAAACCATACCCCTTAGCACCTCGACCACCCTCACCTTAAACACCCCCAGGGAAGGTGACTCAACCACCTCCCTGGGCAGCCTGTTCCAGTGCCCAAAGACCCTTTCTGTGAAAATTTTTTTCCTAATGTCCAGCCTGAACCTCCCCTGGTTGAGCTTGAGGCCATTCCTTCTCATCCTGTCCCCTGTCACTTGGGAGAAGAGGCCAGCACCCTCCTCTCTACAACCTCCCTTCAGGTAGTTGTAGAGAGCAATGAGGTCTCCCCTCAGCCTCCTCTTCTTCAGGCTAAACAACCCCAGCTCTCTCAGCCGCTCCTCATAAGATTTGTTCTCTAGCCCCTTCACCAGCTTTGTTGCTCTTCTCTGGACTCGCTCCAGAGCCACAACATCCTTCTTGTGGTGAGGGGCCCAGAACTGAACACAGGATAGAAGGAGCAGTCTCACCAGTGCCGAGTACAGAGAGAATAACCTCCCTGGACCCTCTGATCACACTGTTTCTGATACAAGCCAGGATGCCATTGGCCTTCTTGGCCACCTGGTCACACTGCTGGCTCATGTTCAGTTGGCTGTCAACAAACACCCCCAGGTCCCTCTCTTCCATGCAGCTTTCTAGACAGACTTCTCCCAGTCTGTAGCTGCACAAGGTTGTTGTGCCCCAAGTGCAGGACCCGGCATTTGGCCTTGTTAAACCTCATGTCGTTGGTCTCAGCCCAGCAGTCCAGCCTGTTCAGGTCCCTTTGCAGAGCCTCCCGACCCTCCAGCAGATCCACACTTCCACCCAGCTTAGTGTTGTCTGCAAACTTGCTAAGGGCACACTTGATGCCTTCATCCAGGTTGTTGATAAAGACATTGAACAGGGCTGGACCCAGCACTGAGCCCTGAGGAACCCCACTTGTAACTGGCCTCCAGCTGGATTTAACACCATTTCCCACCACCCTCTGGGCCCGGTTGTTCAACTAGTTTTCCACCCAGGAGAGTGTGCGCCTGTCCAGGCCAGAGGCTGACAGTTTCTGTAGCAGAATGCTGTGAGAAACTGTGTCAAAGGCTTTACTGAGGTCCAGGAAGATACATCCACAGCCTTTCCCTTGTCCAGTAGTCGAGTCACTTTGTCATAGAAGGCGATCAGGTTACTCTGGCAAGACCTGCCTTTTGTGAACCCGTATTGACTGGGCCTGATCACCCAGTTCTCTTGCAAGTGCTTCATGATAGCACTCCAGATCACCTGTTCCATGACTTTCCCTGGCACTGAGGTCAGACTGACCGGCCTGTAGTTCCCTGGATCCTCCCTGCAACCCTTCTTGTCGATGGGCAAAATACCAGCCAGCCTCCAGTCCAGTGGAACTTCCCCAGTCTTCCAGGACTGTTGGAAGATGATGGAAAGGGGTTTGGCCAGCACATCCGCCAGCTCCTTCAATACCCTCGGGTGAATCCCATCTGGCCCCATAGACTTGTGGCTGTCTAGTCGGGCTAGCAAGGCTCTGACCACCTCCTTTTCGATCCTGGGAGCTTCATTTTGCTCCTCTAGCTCCAGGGTTTGTACACAGAGGGAACAACTTTCTTTACAATTAAAGACTGAGGCAAAGAAGGCATTAAGTACCTCAGCCTTTTCCTCATCCCCTGTCACTGTTGTTCCTTCTGCATCAAATAGGGACTGTATATTCTCCCTAGTCCTTCTTTTATTGTTAATATATTTATAGAAAGATTTTTTATTATCTTTCAGACTTAGCCAATCTAATTTCTAGTTGGGCCTTAGCCCTCCTGATTTTTTCTCTTCATGATCTCACTTCCCTCCTGTAGTCCACCCAAGACACCTGTCCTTTCTTCCAAAGCTCATAGACATTTCCATTCAAGCTGCTAAAGGTTCATCTTTATGCCTGGGATCAAATTCACAGCTGGCAATTAACCTGGGTTGAAGTCTCCTTTCTGTCTGTAAATGCAACTGTGTAACTTCACTGAAATCCAATGCTGGGGTTTATGCTGGATTAGAGCAGTTGCTACAGAGATGAAAACAAGACTAGCCCTTTCAGACTCCGCTTTCCCACTATAAAGGCATACTTCATGGAAGTAACAACCATGAACTGTTCTGGGTTACTTTTGGGCTATGTTCTTTTAGAACTGGTGTCATTTCAGCAGTGTGTGACAAAGCCCTGCCTCATGCAAGCCCTGTTGTTGCCCAGGGGCTTGGACCTCCTCTGCCCTCAGCTGGGGGCCCAGGGGCTCCTTGATGCTGCCCCCACACATCATGTAAATCATGGTTATGATGGCACTGATGGATTTGGAAGGGATGTCAGGTATTTAGAAGCTACCTAATGAAATGTTGTTCCAAGATGGGAAGGAATCTCCCCCTTCAGCTGGCACGACAGATTGTGACAGCAAACACTTTGGCCGTAGATGAACTTGTTGCAGCTTTAATGGTGGCATCCAGGCTCTTCTGTCAAGTCCTTCTCCTGCCTCCTCCTTTCCTTCTTCCCTAGGACCACTAGCATCACTCCCTGTTTCGACTTTCAGTACCGTGACTCATGCTCTCAGTTCTCGTTCCACTCTGGTACCACACCATGAGAAAACACCATTGCAGTTTTGCTGCAGCATCTGTGAACTACCTGACTGGTACTGATTCTTTCCCTATCACTGTCAATTGTTGTATGGAGAGATGAGGAATGACACACACTTAGGTACATGATTTATCTCAATTTCTCCCACTTAGGCCTGGCATAGCCATGATTTGCCAAAAGCATGTACAAATTGAAAAAGTTTCAGTATTGGTTTGGGTTTTTTTCAAGCGGTAAGAAAGTTTTCTTCCTAAAACCTGGCAAAACTACTGGAGCACAGTGAGTTATTTTTATTAACACTTATTCCAAATAAAAGAAAAAAAGAACATGCTGTAAGATGACAAATAACATTTCCCAACTTATGCAATGCATTAACATTGAGTGCTACATACTTTGTGGAACACATGCAACAAAAGCAGGGCCAATCTGGTTCAAGGACTGCAGCAACCCAGCACCGAACACACTCTCATGGAGTGATTCCAGATTGCAATTTTGGGCACCGATAGCCAGTACAAATAAGCCATAGTATTTTAAGGACATGACTTTGATAATTCTCTAGTTAAAAGCCAGGAATCATTGACAGACTGGGAATTCCCAGTGGGGAAATAGGTTAGTTACATGGGAAGGGGTTACCTTTTGCTGTTTAATATCTTGTCTCCCTAGTTACCATCTCCAAACTAAGATGTTTACACGGTTGTTTGCACAAGTGACTCATCTTACCTCACTGAGACATTTGATACCCACAAAACATTCTCATCGCACTTTGTCCTACTGCGTTTCTTTAACTACAGGCAAGGTCTGTCCCTTTGCTCATACCCTTGACAATTTTGAAACATGGCAGTGAGGCTCGTGGGCCATGCAGTGCTTGCCTTCTCCAGGGGCACTGCAACACTCTAATATTTCTCCTCTTTGAATAGAGCCGGTGAAATCCATAATCGTTTCCATTCTACTTGGCTAAAAATGAGAAAAAGCCCAGTACCCCGCCATGGGTATTGTTCAGTGCAGAGCTGATATGATGAAGGCCTCTGCACCAGAGGTTGCCCATAATAGGTGGTGGCAATGGAACAGCTCAGCTTGTTTTTTAACATATCTCTTCTTTTCCCCTCTCCTTTCAAGCACTATTTCCCCCCCGCGCCCCCCTCCCTTCCCCTCCCCCCGGGTGGAGCACAACTAGGGAGGTGATGACTTACCTGTCACAGCTCAGTAGATTGCAATCTGGAACCAACGGGAGTGTTAACACAATGCCCCAGTAGAGCTTTTCTGTCTCTAATTTCTATGATTATGTCGTTACCGGATCAGTGAAGAGAACCATGAAAAACACAATTACCAGGAAGCCTTGTTTCTTTCCTTGTCCATTTGTCTTGCAGCAGGTCAGGTGTGTGACTCACAGAGAAATAGAGGACCTGCTGTATTCACTCATGCTACTGAGAAGGGTGCTGGCCTGCTGAAGAGACCCAAGCGTGGGAAAGCCTGTCACGTCATGTTTTTCCAACAGATATCGAAATGGATCCTGATGAATCAAGTGACAGCAGCTACCTCCTCCTGTAATACCGGTGGCTGAGCAGCAGCACAGAAGAAGGGCTGTAAAAGCCTTCCTGCTACGTATGAAAACATGGGGAAGAGAAGATGGTTGTGAACGAGATTGTCATGGCAATTGTAATTTTTTTTTAGGTGACTGGTTTACCATCATATTAAAGGGAAAAGGGAAAAATATGTTTCTGCTGTGGGTGCTGGTCAAAGGTCTGCTCAGTGCAAGTCCATCTGCATATTACAGGCTGGTGGGACTGACCAAACCCTGTGATGTGATGAACAGCGGGAAAGAGGAACTTCATTTATTAACAGTTCTCCAAATCATGTATAAACATAAGACTCCGATAACAAGTGGCAGTGGAGCAGGCCAATATTTTTATTATTAACTGCCATCAAAAAAGTCAGTTCAGAGTCAACACTGACTCTCAATAGATCTGATAGGCGAGTGTGCTCCAGACTGATGGTTAAAAAGTATTATTTGCCTATTGCATGCTGCAAAAATAAATATCTAGCAGGAGAGAACAGACTTTGGCAAACAGACAAAAAACTATGCTTGTGGAGAAAGCTCATGATTTGATCTGGAAGGGAACATTCAGTTTAAAGAGGGATGAATTTTACCTTAAGCATGCGTGAAAGGCGGGACTTCGAACCCATAGTTTGGACTTCATTCTTCTGCTGGACAACAGACTGAAAGGTATCTGCTATTTTACACTTTCTGCTCTATTATCTTCACAAAAAGATACCAACTACTTCAGAAAGTTTTTTATACAAGAAACTATTTTTTTCCCCATCCTTGGTATTCCCTGGTGACAAACAAGCAGCTGAAAAGAAATCCTTTCATTTTGGGATTGCAAACCTTTAAGCACAAGTTTTTCTGCCTATGGAGCTCTGGCAGAAATCTTTCTGATCTTCCTCTGCTGAGAGTCTTAACTGTGGGCAAACGGTACAGCACTGGAAAACTATTAATATTGCTATTAAGGTCTATAAACAGAATCAAAATCTGTTTAAATGCTGGTATAGCTGTGACCAAGATAATCTGGGACGTATTTCTGTGGGATTTGGTGACTCTTTATTTCATATACTGGGAAAAAAACCAGTCTGGAAGCAGAACTTCAGTAAAGGGAAAGTCCTGGCTATCTTTGCCAGGGATCTCTTTCACCACCCCTCCCTCAGTGTTTCAACCATCACTGGAGAGCAAGATGAAGGGAGCTAGTGCGGGGTGGGCAGAAAGAAACCGGCTAGTTTTTTTTTCACTGCTTCTTTTGAAGTAACCAGCATAACTCCTGACATCTTCAGCGGGGTTTGGCCAGGCTCTGTGCAGAAGCGTCTTTGAAGATTTTGCTAAGCCTCGTGGCCTGATTCATGGCAACATTTGAGCCTGTGAGTAACTCAGAGCAGATGAGCACTTTCCAGGGTGCTCTGCGGGACTCTTCGTATGAAACACCGCAGGTTGGGGCTTAAGCAATGAGTGCTTAAAAGAAACATTCTGCTTTTCGAGCTTTTATCCTTGACCACATCAAATGAAATGCCTTGGCAGTTATGGGAGAACAAATTTGCATTGAAAACCCACAGCTCTTACAAGCAGTGCATTAATTATTTTATTAATTTGCTCTTTTTACATTATGGGAAACATTCATCTATTTACATTTTCCTGTCCACACACATACTAGATAGATAACCCTATGGAAACCCAAATTGTTAAGCCATAAAAATGCTCTCCTCTGTCTAAAGGCTTTCAAATTTGTGTCTTGTTTCAAATCAAAAACATCTTTAAAACCACATTTGGGAAAGCAGGTAGGCCAGTGATTTACATTCCAGTTACTTAAAATACGGATTTGAACATTTTCCTTAAAAAAATCCCCAAAACCAAAAAAACCAATAAATTCACAAAGATACAGTTTAAATTAAAGTGATAGTGCACATCAAAGCATTAAGGGAACACCAATAAATAAACTGAAATATATTACAAATAAATTATTTCTATTTACCTTTTCAAATATTAAAAATCTTTAATCCATTTCTTCATCTTTCTTTACAAAAAGATTATGAGAACTTTATGGAAACATCTGCAAAAAATATAATAAATACTTTTTTCTTTTAAACTTTTGAAGCAGGAGACAAAACCACCTTTTTCTAAAATTTCTCCCAAGGAAAAAAAAAGAAACCAAGACTTTAGTACCAAAGTGAAACAGAATATAGGCATTTTTAATATACACTGGGCAGGTTTTACTAAAAATAAATAGTTACAAATGATATCGAGCCAGATAATAGAGCAAATATACTAGAATTAGTGTCAGTAAATGAGTCAAGTGGTTAACTAGTGGCATTCTAGGGGCAGAAATATTCTATTTTATATTTCCTGGTCTTGGCTTTACTTTTCAAATTTTGCTAAAAAACTAAGCAAACATTATAATACCCTCACCAGCATCAAATGAACTAACAGGCATTCAGCTAAGAATAGATTTAGTTAAAATAGGTATGAAAAATATTCTATGATATACAAATACAATAATTTGTAATGTACAAGACTGGATAGTCTTCACTTTTCTGCTTTTTTAGGGGGAAAGCTTGCTGAATATAATTTTCTGTAGCCACTTGTCAACCCAAGTCTTAACTCATCTGTCATAAAACGTTCACAAAACTAAATAATTCTGTGACACAGTTGTGAATGTAGACTCTCACCTGGATACTGCTTTGAGTATTTCAGTACAAATGAGTTCCAAATAGTTTATACTTCTTATGACTATATATGCTCAAAAGTGGCAGTTGGCACTATTACATACTGCAAACACGGTGATGTTTCATTGCTGCTAAAAGTTAAACGAGGTGTTTCAAAACTAGCAAATACACTGGTATTCAAATGCTTAGAGGGTCAAACCTTTCAAAGCTTCTGTAACACAAAGCACTCTAGGGTTACACTGGGTTTCTGATGACTCTAGTTAAAAGTCTTCTATTTATTAAATTATTAGCCCTTATCTTGTAAACCACAGCAGTAAATATTTGTGCCCTGTTTTATAAAGACATAGCTCAGATATCAATGGCTTCGAGAGGTAGCAAATTCTCTAGTGGTTTTAGTATGCTCTCATGAAAACACTTGGTGCCAGAACCTATTACCTCTCCTATGTTCTTGAATGAAATTAAATTAGCACCTGGCTATGATGTCGTAGGAAAAGAAGCTGTCTGGCATGATCTTGATGAATAGTTTTAGCTTAGCTTTTTGATGACAGTTTTTATATGCTTTCTAAGTGCAAGCTGCAGAACTGTGCCACCTGTGCAGTGGGATTTTTCATGGGTTGGACTGTCCATACAAGTTTAACAGCTACAGGCACAGACAGCCAGCGCTAGCGTGTGGCAATGGGTGCACCCTGTGGGGTGCTCCTCCACGGGGAGGGCTGCCGTCCTCTCCCACATACCCGTGCCCTGGTAGCCAGGGTGAAGAGCATGGAGGGACCAGTGCAGGGGTCTGGAAAGTGTCATCAGGGGCTGTGCACGCACCGGGGGCCACACCACACTCCTCTGCCCCTGACCAGCCCCATCATCCAAACCAGCTCACACTAATTTGCTTTCAGCAGCACATGCCAGCTAGGCACGCATGGGCACACACACACACACACGCACACACGCACACACGCACAAAACTTGCTTTCAGCAACATGCCTGACAGCTTTCTTAATGTTGGCACAAGAGGTTCTGGTAGCGGCATGGTCAGCATTGCTCCCTGTCAGAGGAGGTGGAAGACAAGCTTCTGCCTCAGCCTCTGCCTTAGTGGCTGGGGGGGACAGACACCCAAAGGCTGACCTCGCAGGCTCCTCTCCAGCCCTATTGTCTGCCATTTCCCCCCAGTATTAATGAGCTACTTGGGGTGCATATTTTTCATGATTGCAAAACAATGGCAGAAGTCAGGGTAGGAAGGCTCGTCATGAAAGAAATTAAGTTCATATTGATCCCATAACTTGTGAAAAATACTTTATTGTTCTTGTTCAAATGGGTATTTTATACTATCAAGAGGAGGCTGAATTAGAAACTGACTCCTAAATATGGACTGTTTGGTGATGATCAGTCTGAACTGTAGCATACAACCGGCTGTAGATAGAGCAAAGCAAGGCTGGCCTGGAAAAGCATCAGAGGCTCCATGTACAGAAATTTGCCTACAGGTGTCCATGTGTGGCTGTGTGGACGTGTGAGATCAGACAGTCCCACTGAGATTAAGACATCAACAAAACCAAGCTTTTTTCTTTTTTTTCTTTTTTTTTTTTTTTTAACCAATATAATTCATACAATACAATACAATAGGAATTGACAATACAGTACAATTTTAAAAATTCTTAATACTTGGACAAGAAAATCCTTCTTTTATATTATCTCTTCAACTATCATTCCTTTTTATCTCCTTCCTTTTCATTCTTTTATTGCCTTTCAAAATAGATTATTTCCCTGGAAGATCGAATTTACAATCTTCTGCTGATTGAAATGTTTAAGTAGTGATTGATGAAATAAAAATGAGGCAGTTTGTGCAGCTGTGAGTGTGCAGGTTATCCTTCCAGAAGACCTTTTCTATCCCTCACCATCTCACCTGTGGGATATGCTTCCACTGTTTCACCCCCACAGATCTGTTTTTTTTTTTCTCTCCCTTTCCCTGCTCCCATCCCAGCCCCCTCCCATTGTGTGACTCCTTAAATTCAGGTGAGAAGGTGTGATTCAGAGGTTTAGAATAAAGTGCACCATCTGCTTTAAAAAAAACAGTAATAAAAAGAAGGGAATCGGAGTCATAGCTCCTTTCATCTTTTGTGAAGAAGATGGCAGAGTCCGAAAGGATCACCCTGCATGACTAAAATTTCCAATGTCCCTTACAGTTTGATATTGCTGTACACTGGGTAACAGACTAGCTTTAGGTCAACCAAAGATCATGAGTAAGTTAAACGGAGCATCTACTGTACAGGTGCGCAGGTGTGTGGTAGTCTGAGTGCCGCGTTTATTTGTTTCAAACAGAAAAAAGGATCGTACTCGTTTACATGAGGCAAAGTGGTAGCATCAGTACATGTGACAAAGCATCGTGATGACATGGGCGAACCTTCAAAAAGCAAGGGTGATTAGAGGACATCTCTCTGAGGACCGACAACTACGCCACAGCAGTGGAGTTCACTGGGAGCATTGTGTGGTTGTGTACAGAGAGTGGGGAGGAGGAGGAGGGAGGAGAGCAAGAGAGAGCGAGAAAGAGAGAGACAGAGAGAGGAGGAGGTACAAATACTTTGTGATGACCTTGAGCAGGAGCCTAGAGGGGCAGATTATACATGAGGCTTTTCTTGCCAGAGATAGTCCTCCAGGTTGGATCCCTTCATAGCCTGGTCTGGGCTTCGGGGATGTATATCTCAATGCTTTCGGCGCTCTCAGTAGCTGAGTTCTGGCGGACCGATGCAGCGCGCTTGGCAGCCATCAGCCGTTTCCGGGCCTCTTGACGCTGTGAGCTTTCCAGAGAGCGTTCTCGTATGAGTGGCACCTGACCTTTCGATGGCTTCTTTGGCACTGGAGGAGGGACCCTTCTCTCCTGATCAAAGCAGAAGGTTAATGGCATTATACAGCTTCTCAGGGAAAGGTGGGAAAAACTAGGATACGTCAGTAGTTAGAACACACATTTTACCTAAGGTTTGTTAGCTCTTATCTGCCTTTCTGTCTTCAGTGAACTGGCTTTTGCGCTCAGGGGTTCATACACATAAGGCAAGGGCAAAGGGGAAGGATGGGCCAGCCGCAGTGCTACTTCTCCTCAGGGACGGTTCGTTAAATGCCTGGTGCTACCAGGGCCGAGGATGCTGACCACTTAGTGCGGCTCCCCAGGGCAGGGGGGATCCAGACGTCTCCTCCTGGTGCCAGGGACTAGAAAGGAGAGCATCTCAAATGCCATCTACCACCACCACTGCAGTTGTATGTGGCTGGGGACCGAATACTGCCCTGAGCAGAGTCACTCTGGAGAACCCTGGCTCCTGGGCCACCTTCTTCTACATGTGCAAAATGCTAGGTGCTCTTAAAACATGGAGATACCATGGCTTTGGTGTTCCCAAATGCAGATAGGAACTAGCTGCCTGCAGCTGGTGCGTCAGAATAAATATTTTTTAAAACCCACCATATGTTTATGTATATATTTTATAGTGACTTCACGACTGCTCAAAAATCCCACAGTTTCGGTCTTGCTGTGCAATCTCATAACCTCTAGCTTCCTGCTAAATAGGCATGACAAGCTACAATCAGCTAGAAATAGAAAAAATGGTAGTGAAAACTTAGAAGTCATTAAGAGAAAATGCATTAATCATCACAGTGGCAGCTAGCTCCAGATAATGCAATTAACAAGGAGGACTTTTATGTACATCCTGGTGCATGTACACACACCCACAAACCCAACAAAAAAAAACCCTCTGAGAAGGATCTCTCCTGAAAAAGAATAGTGTATTCGGGTCTGAATATCAGGCAGTCACAAAGACTTTGTCAAGTTAATTAGATTGTCTTTTAAGTTACATCCCCTTCCAACTGTGAACACGGTCTCTGAGCGAAGGGATTTTATAGCACTACAAAGGTCTCATTCTGCCCTTTCGTTTTCTCTCATGCTGCTCACAACAGCTTCCATGGTTTGAAATATAAATGTGCTTGGTTACACTTATTCATACTTTGCTTTTTCTCTCCATCCAAGGATTAATCTATGCTGCTTAAAAAGGGCCCAATGGCAAAGGCTAAAGGCAACTGCAAATATTTGTTCCACAGAAGGTTTTTAATTCTTTTTGTTCTTTTCCTTTTTAAGAAAGGAGATCATCTGTTTCATTTAAAATCATAGACAAATACTGATTGAAACAGGAACACACCCAGTGTAATTCTTTAAAATCTTTACCTTCCTACTGTAGATCCCTTTCTTCAGCACTACTTAACTTCCTTTAACCCATTATAGTCTTCTTTTTCTTGGAAATTCTTTGAAAGGTTTTTCAGAAGCAAAGAAATGGCACATTTTTTTTAAGGAAAACTCTTGTTTCTTACTGCTGTAATTGCAAACACTTGGCCTACCCGCTTTACTGTAAAAGCTAATGAAAGACCATATACCAGTGTTTCTGTGCATGCATGCATGTCTGACGGTTTTAACTTCCTTTTCTGACAGATACTGAAAAAAAAAAAAAGAAGATAAGAAAATGATTGCCTTTGGTACCTTGGGCTAGGAAAACACACTCCCATTCATTCCCCTACAAAACACACTAGTTGTGCACAGAATTTGTGAACATGGCACTCATAAATGAGGAATAAGTATTTAGTCTTGCTCAGAGGAGGAGGGAAAGTGCTTCCTGCTACAAGATTAATGGGGTTTGATATTATTACGGTTATTTGTCCAAAAGAAAACATCACTTTGGTCATTGGCAGACAGCTGATTGCAAGTTGAGGCAGCCCAGACTCCTGTCTGAGGCGCTGTACCTGTAAGTCATGTTCCCTCTCCTTCTGGTCACCCTACCTGTTGGCTCTCTTCATCGCTATCAGAACACTCACAGTGGAAATTCAGCCATCAAATTACATACCTATAAGAGCATCACATTAGACCATTGATTCCTCTAGGAATGGGTCTGACTTTTAAGGATTTTCTGAAACATTTGTGTAGTTTGGCTCACTCAGGTGCTGTTTGTCTTGATGTGGAGAAAAATATGGCAATGGTGCTAAATGAGAATGGAAAGTGAAAACATGGCTCACACTTGAAGATGTGGTAATTTTTCATGGTGACAGAAGAAGACTACATTTAAAAAAAATACCAAAGCTCCAGATGATTTTTATGCCACCTTAGGTAAGCAACACCACCAGCAAAGTGAACCTGTTTATGAAATCAGTCATTTAAAAGAAATGAAAATAAACAGCAAACCAAGCAAACGGACAAAAAAAATGTAGAAGTTCTTTCATTTGGAAGGCATATTTTTGATATTGCTCTGTTTGTAGTCTAGTTACAAAAGTCAGTGATGGTTACAGTGCTTCCCTATTTTTTTCAGTTACACAACCTAGAACTGTTACTATATGCAATAATGTGAACCGTAAATGTGATTTATTTAATTTTAAGAATCAATATATAAGGCAGTTCCTTCCAACGATTGATCATCTAATATGATTAAATGTAAAGCTTAACAAAGTACCACATTCCCATTACCCGATTCACAAAGACAGATTTGGTTTAAAAATATGCCTGAAACATATTACAGATAATATCCCAGATGATTATTATGTAAACATTGTTGTTACAATGAAATTAATTTGATAGGAGCTTCATTTCACATTTTTAACGTCAACGCTGTAACACAGAGGCCTATTTAATCTGTCCAGTATTTGTGCAGGGTTTTAAATGAAGCATACAAAATCTACAATGTTCTACCTTCTTGTCATGAGGATCCATCTGTTTCCAATTATTGGCCTTTAACTGATGGAGTTCATCAAATTTCATACTAATATTTTCTATGGACAACTGCAGCATATCCCAAAACCCTGCTAAATCCTGGGAGGTCGGCCGTGGATGTGCATTAGGATTCTGTGCAACAGAAGAAAAAAACATGTTAGCTTTAGTATCTCTTAATGTAAAGCATTTGTGCAAATGGTTACAAATCTTGCTAGCAAAGCAGTTTCAGCAGATTTAAGCGATCGAGCCAGAGAGAAATCAAGTGGAGCACTACTTTTGGACAGGGAGTTTTGCAAGCCACTGTGCCTCTGCAAGCCCCTGCTCATTGAAGGCAGTGGCTATCCTCCATGGGCTATGGAGAAAGCCCATGTGGCAAGTCCCTTGTGGCAGGATCTGCCTAGGGATGTTCCTGAGCACAACCGGTGATATCCTAACCACACTGAAATTAATTGCCAGCCTCCTCTTCACTTGCATGAGGAAGGACTCTTGGCCATGTTCAGATTTGTAGGAAGACTGATGCTTGTGCAAATGTACATTTGCTGCATGTACAAATAGTGATATACTGGTGTGTGAACCCTCTTCCACACTCTGAGAACCTGATACAAAAATACACCATTTCAAGTAAAATTGCCTCTTACTGACCTCAGGCCAATTTCTTAATATTTTTTTTTTCTACAAGAATAATCTCTGCAGAGTAAAAATCTCAGAAGAGAACATGAAGCACACTAATTACATTTTTACAGGCAGATTTTGGGGAAGAATGAGAGTGGGACACAGGTGGGGAGTGTTGCTTTGCATGTGCAAACTCAGTTCAGTTCATCAGCCTGAGAGTATTGCTCAGAAGAGCACACATGGGATGTTAGCATCTCTAGCATGGCACGGGCCAGAGGCTGGAAACCCGAGAGGTCCTGTGTTGTCTTGTGTTCCTTCAGTGCAACCCAACTCTGCAGTGCACATTTATGAAATGGTACCTGTGCCCTGGCAATGTTTGTATGAGGGAAAGCTTTCTCTAGGATATGTATCTGTAAGCAGGTTCCCAATTGAAACTCTTCAAATAAAATGAGGTGTTGCATCCACTCACTTCAAGAATGTTTTTACATAAATGCTGAGCAGTCCTTATGCCAACCTGAGTCAGCAAGGTTTCATGGATGCTGTGGCCTCAGAAGACTATGTTGATACATTGTTATTAATAAAGAAAAAATAATTATTATTAGATCCCTCCATGTTGTTTAAAATGGATCAAGTTTTACTCTGCATTTTTCTCCCTCATCAGAAGCAATAAACCTAAAAAAAAATCAGTTGCTTACCTTAAGAAATTTTTAAGTATTTGTGCTTTTCACAGCAACACAGACAAATTATTTTGATAGGATGGTTATATATCAAAGGAGCAATTATTGAAAACAATAAAGTATATATTTTCAGATTCCTAAGTAGAGTAGCGATTATACTTGGATTCCCAGTTTTTCAGCATTTGTCACTAGCACATTGCCCATTTGTAGGCTTTTATAAAGACGTGCAAGCAGAATGCCTTTTCAATTTTTACATTAAGCATTGACAGACTTAGGGAGGGCGGATTCCTGTTGCAGTTGTCCACTGTGGCAGATTTTATTTTTGGACTTCATTTTCAGAGTTTCATTAACTGAAGTGGAAGATGGTCACTCTACTCCAGGGAAAAAGACATGGTTTGCCTTTCTTTCCCTATTCTGTGCTGACAGAGCATAATGTTCTGTGTTTTTGGGGCTTCTAGGAATTTATGCCAAAATTGGGAATTAAATGTGTTGTATCTGCTCTGTAAGACAGAAGAATATAATTCTGATTTTACTACTGTGACCAGCATAAAAAAAAAGCAAATAACAATAGTGATAGGATATACCAACTACATACAATAATAGTAATGGTTACATACACTTGTCCCAAGTGACAGGGGACAGGATGAGAGGGAATGGCTACAAGCTCCGCCAGGGGAGATTTAGAATCAGAATCACAGAATCACAGAATAACCAGGTTGGAAGAGACCCACTGGATCGTCGAGTCCAACCATTCCCACCAATCCCTAAATCATGCTCCTAAGCACCTCATCTACCCTAACCTTAAACACCTCCAGGGACGGTGACTCAACCACCTCCCTTGGCAGACAGTTCCAATGCCTAACCACCCTCTCCGTGAAGAACTTTTCCTAATCTCAAGTCTAAATCTCCCCTGGCGGAGCTTGAGGCCATTCCCTCTTGTCCTGTCCCCTGTCACTTGGGAGAAGTGTATGTAACCATTACTATTATTGTATGTAATTGGCTGGACATTAGGAAAAAAATTTTCATGGAAAGGGTCATTAGGCACTGGAACAGTCTACCGAGGAAGGTGGTTGAGTCACCTGCCCTGGAGGTGTTTAAGGCATGGGTGGACAAGGTGCTGAGGGGCATGGTTTAGTGTTTGATAGGAATGGTTGGACTCGATGATCCGGTGGGTCTCTTCCAACCTGGTTATTCTATGATTCTATGATTCTATGATTCTATGATTCTATGATACTGGAGCTTTGACTCTTTGCCCTTTAGCACTCTGGAAAATGACATTACCTCTTTTGCTGCTGGGATTATGGAACATGAAGCACCAGCTTTTCCTGGTATTTCTGTCTTTCTGAATGTCAGGCAGCATTTGGATTATGTGGGAAAGCCCCACTCATGAGATTTCTGGTCCATCCTTAAAAGACCGTCAGGAGGCACCCTCACATCTCTATGATCATGCAAACTGAACTCAGAGGTTATAAACAAAGGACAGATCCTTGCTCCTTTTATGTCAGTAGCAGAACCTCTGTGATATTTCACTCAAAGCTTTATGTCTGTTTCTATTTTAAGGCCCTCAAGCTATTGTGAAACTCATAGTGACTCCGCCAAGTTTTATAGGGTTACTCCCAAATTCATATCAAGGCCTTTACAGCAAAAACTACCTTGTTTGTCAGAAAATGTGTCTAGTTAAGGTACGATTATTCACAGGATTAGTAAAAAGCACACAACAGAGTCTAGCAGAAAAGTTACATACCAGGTTTTCTTCACAAAGTTCTCTGAACTGGTAAAATTTCTGGGCCATGAGAAGCTGGGCACTGCCCACCGCAGTTCGAATTTTCCCTAGAACTAAGAGAAAAAGAAACATAAGTCACAACGTTTTCTTCGCTGCGGGCAACTAAAAGCCTATAAGAAGAGAGAAAGCTGTGCAAAGGTCAGCTCTGGCTTTCAAAAAGCACATTATCTTTCAGTCACAGATTTGAGAGAAAATGATAAATCTTGAGGCCAGATCCACGCTAATCTGTTGCTGCAGCATATTCTCATTCCTCCAGCTGTAACCAGCAAAGAGCAATTCCATGGCAGTATAAACGTAGCTAATCAAAAGCTTTTGCAACCTGTACAGAAAGCTCACAAGAAATTGTACCCCTTGTCATCCCTGTAACCCAGGCTCAGCCTTTCAATACAATCCCAGATCCCAGTGCAAGAACACATGGCTCTCAAACACTGTGATGCCATTTACACTGTTTGGAAAACACTGTATCTACCAGCATTTCCGTCACCTTGCTTAGCAACTCAGCACCTTGTTTTCAGGTTTAGCTGAGTGTTGCTCAATCTGAGCCCCAGAAAGGGAATGGTGATTTTAGTGCACACTGATGAATCTCATTGGGACCCTTTGAGTATTTTCCATAAGCACAATCTGAAGTAGCTTCTGTCTTTGAACCCAGATCCTCAGACATACTTCAGGGAGCAATCACAGTCTGGCCTCTCCTCCTTGCTGGCAATCTGGAGGGGGACATTAAAGAGAATCCCAGCTCCATTCACTGTCTGGGGCCTCCTTTGTACAGACAGCTAGGTAGCTAAGGTGTTTTTGGACTGGCTGAATACTGTGAAGGACTGTAGTGAGTGAACCAGAAGACTGACTGCAGTAAATGCCTCTGAATTAAATAGGATCTCATACGGGTTTTGGTTGCATTCAAACTCACTGAAACTGTTGGGTTTTACTGCTGCAAGGGGTAGTTAGGAATGTGCTATCGTGAGGCATGCATTGGTGCATTCAGAGAACTGCAGTTCCTTGGGGCTTTGCTGAGTTCTGGTTGAGGGGGAGTGTGTGTGTGGGCACGTGTTAAAAAAAAGAAGCAAGCATGCAGAAACAGAGCAGAAAGACAGACATGGCCTCAGCTATCAGTAGGACAGTGAATCCAGAAAAGGGAGCGTGATTTTGGGGACTGCTGATTGAAAGAAAATGGGTGCTGTAAGCAAGAAAGCAGCTACCAGTTTGTTTGAAACTTCAATGCTCAGGATAAAAATTTTCACAACTCTAAGTTATGCACTATCTTTAAATAAACAGATTGGCATCTTAGATGTATCTGATGCTATAATTAATTTTTCATTTCAGCTGAAGCAACTTATTATCCCCCAATTCTTTAATTAAATATTGATTTAAAATTTGATTTCATTTAATAAAAAAACTACCACTTCATTAGTGAAAAACAAGAATAACAGCCACTGTGTCACAATTTTTATTCTCATTCTGCTTATAGATATTTGCATTGTCCTAGTCCTTATATAAACATAGCAACCTCTTTATGGCAAATTTGCAGTCTTGATACATGAGGCAGGTGAGTGAGGAACACAAAAACCAAAGAGATGAAGTGGCCTGCTCAAGGTGAGTGAACTGTTGGCACAGCCTAGAACAGATTGTAGTCCTAAACTGCCATCCTCTGTATCACCCCCTGGACATGGTCACTTCTTGTATAAAACCTAACATAACGTTAGCAGAGCTCCACTGGGAAAATATTGTGAATCATTTTAACTTATCACAATGAAAAACAAACAAACGCAACTTTGCTATAAACCCTTCTGATGACACGGTCTTGTGACTGGCTGCAGTGCATGTCGGCAGCTTACGGCGAGAACACCATGCAGTGTTTGGTGAGAGAAAGACCCCCCCCACGTGATTCACTTGCATAGTCACATGCTAAGCAAGCTGGCACTAACACTCATGATGAACTGAAACCGGACACCCAGTAGTATGAAATCTGTGTTCTCCTCCTCCAAGGCAGTGGCTTTTCCTTTAGCAGCCTTAAAGCTTGCTCCATAAAACTGCTGAAGGAAAAGTGAGATGTGGAGTTCATTTATGCTTTAGACATAAAAAGGAAAGGAAAAAAAAAGGAGGGTGAAGACAGAGTTCTTTCACATTTTTTTCAGAAACTATAGGAGAGAGCTTTGTGAACACACACAATGCTCGGACTATCATTTTGTTTCCAGAACTGAACTTCGCACTGCCAGGAAATAACTGTGAGCTGGAAGATTCACTAAGTAGAATATTTTCAGCATATTGCGCAGGGAGTTTTGCACACAACTCTCATTATTGTTAGCAAGGCTTGCGTGTCTAATTCTATGCGCACAGTGCTGAAAACGGACCCCTTGGTGTGTCTAGTCATTTATGCAACCCAGTATGCAAACCACTCAACTGAAAGGACTCTTCAATAGTAGGAGGAGCTATTCCGGGAGCTTTCATGTGGTTCCCATTGTTAGGAAAACTCTTCCCACTGAGTATATTTGGGAACAGCTGCCTCATCTGGAGCTCGGCCACTGACGCTTCCCAAGACTTGAGAAGGGGAGAAAAAAACGGTCTCTCAACTACTCGGGACAAAAGAAAACAAGGAAGACTCTTCCTGGAAACCTGCAACACCCGAACTGGAAATCTCATCCCAAGCATAAAGAAATGTAAATACACCTTGTTGGTGATGGATGGGAATGTGTCCCCTTCTTTAAGGTTAGAAGAGCTTATTATTCAGAGAGCTCGGCAGAGGGAAAGGGAAGTCCTTGTCCTTGGCTGCCTAGCGACTGGCTATTTGCCTAAAAGCCATCATCCCAGCTGACTGTGGGATGCATGCTGATGCTGTTCTCTATTGTTGCTACTTCTGCTGTATCCACGGCTGTATCTAGTCAAGTGTCACTGATTCCTCCCCTCCAAAGCAAGTGGTCCGTTAATGTGCAACTGGTCAACAACAAACTCAAGGAAGTTGGTGGGAGGGGGGAGAAGACAGAGCATGCTGAAGACTGAAAGGCATCTCTCCAGAAGGCAAAAAGCCTTATCAATAGTTTTGTGATCAAACCTACGTTGCTTTAAATGTTCCAAGGCAGTGCTTGTCCCTCTGTCTCAAAGAGAAAGGCCAACGCATAGTAAGAAAACAAAAAGTAAAAACACATTGATACTTTATAAAGAAAAAATCCGGTCAGGTTTGAAGCTGAAACCAAGAAAATAACTGGAATTGCAGAGCTAACAATATAACATAAAAAAGAGAGAAATCTTTAACAGCAAAGGAGATGGGCTACAGGAGGAAAAAAAAATTCAAATGGATATGTTCAGCTAATAGGAAAAAAATGTATAAAATCAAGCAAAACCAACAAATGCAATCAAAATGCCTCAAAATGCAATCATAATGGACTTAAACACCTATGTAGTATTATTCATGTCTGCTTTTGATTCCATACGGAGTTTATACAGCGCACTCAGCACTTTTGGATCCGAATGCCTTCCAGTAATGCATTAAGCAACATTATTAACATCCATCATATGCTTTGTTGTCACCCCCTTCCCCACGGGGAGAAGCGTGTCTACTGCAGTGTTTTTGTTTTCTAGTTTGAACATTTCCTTTTTTCTTTTTTTCATCCCACTCCTCCTTGCTTTGACCTCTCTTCCTTGTAAATCCAGTTCTCTCCAGTGATGACTTTTAAGAAACAGACAGTTATGTCTGTTTGGGGAGAAGTGCTTCCGTATAGCTCTTTTGGTATAAATCAGGTATTGTGGAGTGCTTCCTCACTCTAATTGTTCTTGACTAGGGGTCACATACTGTTATGCTAGGATAGATATGTAAAATGTAAGAAAATATAAACAACAAACACATGAAGTGATGTGAAAAGCCATCATATAGAAGCCACAGGATTTTTTGGAGGAGCATCAGCAGTTATTCGGCCCTAAAACACCAACCTATCCATTTGCATTTACACTTTGACAGGCCTCAGGGTCCAACAAGTGGCAAAGAAGGTACTTTAGGACTATGACTATCAAATGCCCTTAATGTGAAAACACCTGGTTGGTAGGCAGGGTGCAAGCTAGGGAATAGGAAACCGGCGGCTTGTTCATTGCCCCAGGAGCAAGTGGCAGGAACAATAGCAGAAATTACAGGGACAGAGCCTGACATTTGTGTTGCAGATGTTGGCTGGGCACTGTGCATATGAAGCAATCCTGCCGTAGAGCTGTCACAATCCATTTCCAAGCCAAGATGGACCAACGTTTTAGCCTATTCATGTTGACAGACTTACATTTAAATAACACCAAGCATGACAAAAGCCAGGAAATTCAAAGTTAAAGCTACTGCTCAAGTCTTAAGCTCGGCTATTAAGGAGAAACAGCCAAATGGAACAAGCTGTGGAAGGGGCAGTCCTTACTTTGAGTCATATTTACTTATAGGAGTGATCTAATTGAAATTAATATGGCTGTCTGCATGAGCCAATACTGTTCACTGCGACTAAAGCAGTTCCCATGTGTTCTCTGACTTACTTGGCATTTATTAGCACACTTGATGTTTTTTTCCCTATGTATATTGTTCTGTTGCTTGTGGATTCCTCTTCTTTCCTTGCTAGCCTTTGGATATTGGCAGGGCTTCCAGCCTGGAACTGGGTTTTTTTTGAGAAACCCTCACAGAAGGAGAAGTTCCTTCTGATGAGAAAAGAAAACCAGAACAAGAACAGGTCAAGTCAGGCAGATGGCCTGTGACATGTAGCCAGGAGGATTCCAGCAGGACTTGGCCACCCATCAGGCTGCTGACTGTCCCTTCCCCAGGCTCCATCAGCCCACTGTGAGACGGGGCGCAGGCTGCCTTGCTCTTCTGGCAGAGACCAGGAGAGACTGGTTAGGGAAGCCCTGCAGAAGGGTGGAAAATGGTTTTCCTTGCTTGTGGCTGAGTGTAAACTCAAGGGTCTCCTTTTCTTTTGCTGTGCACAACTGTTACAAAAAGCAGATCTTTACCTTAACTTTCTTCTCTTGTGCCTAAGTTTCATTCTTCAAGTTTTCCTTTGAAATAACCAAAAGAGCAGAAAGTGTGCAAACATTGCATAATTTGCCAGAAGCAGCTGAATTTGCAGAGACTCAGGTCCTAACAGGTTACTGCAGATGGGAGGTCAATCTTTGTTCCCGGACTAGCCCAGAGGAGCATAATACACAGGGCAAGGCAGTTACAATGGTGCGTCCTGTCAAAGCCTTTAGTTTTTACTTGAGTGGCCTGACTTGTTTCGCCACTAAACCCACATTACACCTGACTTGTGGTGAATCAGGCCCACTGTTGTCTTCTGATGGTTGTCTTCACATTACAACCCCACGTGAAAGAGAAACATTCCTGGAGGGGGGCAAAATGAAGCCATCTGTTCTCCCAGAAAGGTTAATGCCCCATGTGTAATAAAAACATGAGCAAAAAATCCAGCAAATAATCCAGCAAAAAATCCAGTAAAAGCCCGCCAAGGTGATAGCTTTATGTTCCTGTGCCCCACGCTGCTGTGAAAAAAAGAGGCCATAATCTGCTTGATAACAGTGCTGCAGGAGGAGCTGAACCTGTTGCTGCTAATTCTACAACTATGTGAAATTTTGCAGGCAAAAGTTAGGAGGAGAGAGCAGAGGGTTGAGGAGAAAACAAAACAAAAGAGAAAGGTAAACAATCGATTTCACCTGGGGCCTGATGCAGAGCATCAAACAATTCTTGCAATGTATTTAGCCTCATATCTCTAGCATCTTTTTTCCTTTATGAGAGCCCTGGAGTTTGTAGCTAACATCCCTGTAACAATGAAATACATGGAAAGCATATCAAGTATTTTAGCTTAAAGAGTGAGTGGTATTCATCTGCCCGTTACACACACTGTGGTTATATCAGAAAATGATTTCCGATAAAACCAAAATATACCATACAATAAATAATTCATGGCGGAAGGGGAACCACATTTATCTCTATATTGGCATTTCATCATGCAGCCACTGAACCACAGCTTGTTTTTATACACAACAGAAGACTCCATTTCCCAGCTAGACACATTCAATCCCATCTGGTAGATTCATTCCCAGCTAGATAATACCCAACGTATCTTTGTAACATACAAGCTACTGTCAAACAGCAGCGAGCCGTCTCCCTGAGACAGCTGTTTCACACAAGGGCTACATTGTCTGGAGGAAGCACGGATCGTTTTACGCAGAGCGCCGGGGGGACGAGCCCTCTGTCAGCTGCCATGGCACTGAGAAAACCGCGCTCATCACAAGCTCTCGTTATTTTGTTATCTGGCCAAACACATGCTGGGGATGTCAGGTCGAAAACAAAGGATGTGTTCCCTGCTCTGGTTATATTTCATTAGGAAAACCAAAGCAAACACACCTCTTATGCTTCTTTTCTCCCTCTCTTTGAAGTTCATAAGTGTATGAAAAAGAGGCATTTTGGGGTAGGGTTTCTTCTAACAGCCAGGCTTTTGTTTCTGGTTCTGCTGAGTGGGCTGAGTAGCCCTGACCATATGCTCTTCTTTGGCACCAGGTAGAGTGGGGCATGTTGAGCGGCAGTGGAAAGCCCTGTGCATTCTCTGTGGGAGGCAGCTGCCACGTGCCGGAGTGGCTGACAGCATCCCACTGAAATCAGTACCTTACCATTTAGCCCCAAACATGGGTGAACCCCTTTCCTCTTCCCATTTCAGGCGATCATGAGAAGTGCCAGTCAGAAAAACAAAGAGGAGGAATAATCCACAGGACACATGCCATGTGCCCTGTAAGGAGGCACTGGGAATAGCCAGACTAACCACTCCTTTATCTTCCCCTTAACTAATTTCTTCCACTGATTGCTCAAAGAAGAGACCTTTAAAGCTATCATATATCAAAGACACCAAGACACTGAGGGAAAATTCTGCACATGGATATATACGCTTTGCATGCATCAGTGTTGTAAAATACACATAATTTTCTTTTCCCCAAGATGAATAACTACTTTGAAGCACAAATAAAATATTTGGGTTTTTTGTTTTTTTTTTTTCATTAGTATCAGTTTGTGGAATCACAGAATCTCAGAATGGTTTGAGTCGGAAGGGACCCTTAAAGGTTATCTAGTCTAACTCCCTGCCATAAGCAGGTACATCTTCCAGTATACTAGACTTCTCAAAGCCCCATTGAACCTGGCCTTAAGCATTTCCATGGATGGGGCATCCACAACAACTCTGGGCAATCTGTTGTCTGGGCAACCTGTTCTAGCATCTCATCATCCTCACTGTAGAAAATTTCTTCCTTATATTCAATCTAAGTAACTGTGGCAAAGAGAAAGCAAGTGTGTTCTGTGGCTTGGACATAGACATATTGTGTATTTCCTGTTTGTTATATGCTCACACTTCTTTTTCAATCTATAATATCTTCCTTCGTGGGGTTTATTTCTTGAATACTAACAAGAGAAAACCTTTGTATTCTGATACACGTTCAAAGAGATTTTTGAATGTACCAATGATGAAAATTAAACATGAAGTTCAAATACACTAAAACTTGAAGAATCTGGATCTGCTTTGAATGCTAATACTTCTGTATTTTTCTCTCAGAAGAAATTGGTAGCCTATTATGTAACAGAAATTTTGTAGAAATGGAAAGCTTTATCATACCTTAATGTTAAGTTTATCTCATGCTTTCCTTTGGAAGTCTATTTCCAGTTACTTACAATAGTGTCTAACTATCCAGATCAAACTTCTCTATGGTTATTTCTTTCATTGGGTTGAATGGAAAGTTTCAGTAGAAACAGCTTATGCATTTCTAAGCTTTCTATCTTTCTTAAAAAAAAGATATTTTTTTGGAAGTGTTAATTCCTTTCCTTGCATAAATCAAAACCTTCACATCTCGGAAGAATGCTAGTGCTTCCCTTCTTGAAAGAAAGAGCTAGAAATTTGGAAGAAGCAATCCTGTAGCTGAAGTAGTAGTCCTGGCTTTGGTAGGAGCTAATTTGGGGGTCAGAGAATGTTGTTTGCTATATCAAGGAAAATGCACTCGGATGTGCCTAAATTATGCAATACTGAACTCTCCATATGCAGCTGCTCCTTAGTGTTTTCTAGACAGTCCCTGCTAGAATTTGAAAAAGCTTTACTCAGATGAAGCATGTTCCTAAACTCACAGGTTTACCTGTGTCTGAAAGTTGACAGCTATCAATAGCACCACTCCTTGTAATGGAAGTAATTGGAAAAAAACTTCCATTTTTACAGGGAGAAAAAATTGTGGACAGAGAAGCATATGTTTGGCTGTTCTTCCCTAATTACAGTGAATGAATAAGATGTGAGCTACCCAATCCTCCTGACTAATGAAGGCTTACTATACATTCCCATTAACTTACAGATGGGTAATACTTCTGGCAGCAGTGACAACTGAGATGTAGTTTGCATGTGTATGTGTTTTATCATGGAATACAAAGAGCTTATTTTGCCAGGAAGATTGAAGAGGAATAAGAACTGTGAGGGAGATGAGGGGAGGGTTGAAAGGGGAAAAGAGGGTCAACAACTTGGAAGCACAACTGAAATTCCTTTCAGTTGGGAGAAGTATCTGAAGACTCTGGTGCCACTCACAATCTACAAAGGCAGCTAAAATATGAATTTAATGAAAAGGAACTAGAATCTGCCCAATCACATTCTAAGGTTATGAGAAGTGATTTCAAATGGAAGAGTTAAGAAACATTAATACTACAAGATCCCTAACTGTGACCTCCTAATTATCCATTGAACTATGCAATCCCAAAAGCTAATACCTCTAGAGTTTCAGAAGTGCTGAGCATTTGCATTCCCCATCAACCTCAATAGGGATTTTATATACACACACATAAAGTCATTTGAGAACCACGATGATAGCTTCATTAGCTAAATAAGACAGGGCACAATACAGAATTCACTGGAGCAAATTTGACCTATATTGAATACTTTTTTGTGGTTGCAATATTATTGTACGCAGTTACTTACTGTCCTCAGGTAAGTTGTTTTCCCGTTCTTCTCTCTCCATCTGTTGGCACCAGCCCTCCATACGATCTCTTTCTGCCTGAAGTAGCTTCAGAAACCAGTGGCCATCTCGTGGGCACACTGACCTTTGAACAGCTTCCAGAGGGTCTTCAGTGATAGAGTCAATCCAGGGGTCAGGAGGAGGTAAAATGGATGGATCAAAATCTGTATCAAAGTCATCATCCACTGCACATGCATGGTAGTGGTTTCCTGACCCTTGTATGCTAACGGTAGAAGTGCTTGCGTCTCGGGAGAATTGTCTTGACATTTGGCCAGAACACGTATTGTCCTCTTGGGGGTCAATTATTTCAAAATTCTCATGGAAATCCAGGTCTGCTTGCACGGCTGTTGTTACACTATTAGATCGTGTAAACCTGCGAAAGCTTTAGAAATCAGAAACATAAAATGTTTAGAAAGCTTTTTCTAGGTAGCTCAATAAGAAAATACTTACTAAGATTCTGTCACTCCTCCTAAGACGGGCAGTCACAGCTCTCGGGGTGTTTTTTCTTGAAATGATTAGCGTAAACTTCTTTTCTCATTGCAAGCCAACAAACACACACCTCTCTATTTACTGAGGCAAGCACCCCTAATTGTTAAGTGGTTTAACAAAGCCAGAAGCTGGCCCAAGAGACAGCTCATAGTGTCCGTAGTTCAGAGTTTAGGTTACTAATTAAATAAAAGTTTAAAGGGCACAACTTTAAAAAGTGACACTTATCTTTCAACTTTTAAAACTCACACAGCTTTGAAGTTGCACACCCAAACACACAAGCTGCATTTAAAAATCATAGATGTGAGACTGATAAGATATTAATACCAATGAGTCCACTATCTATGTAAAGTTAAACATTCATTTTATAAGGAAGATAAGTATTTTTAACCCTGATAAGTATTTTGTATTGCTTCTTCATAATTACCCTTCATAGTTACATACCTGCTACTTACTTCTGCAAATCTCACTGCCATCTCTCACAGTTTTAGCACCCTTTCCCACTGTTAAGATAGATTGTTTCTCACATCCAGCTCTCAGTTTCTAAATAATTTTCTCTTCTTTTTTTGGCAAATCTAGCACGCTCAGTTGCTGTCTATCTTACTCCCATCATGATGGCTGCAACCCATAAGTATTTTCTTTTTGCCCTGCATGGTTTCCCTATGCAGGTGCCTCTGAGAGCAGTGAGCAAACCCAGACAGTAGAGGTAAAAGCAGGAGAGAGAGGAGGGTTGGGGCTTTGGGTCTGAGTGTTTTGGGTTTTTTTTACATAAACAGCACTCCAAATTCTGCAGTCCAAGGCATCTGAGCTAAAGAGACTGATAGAGAAAGAATAGAGGGAAGTGTAAAGAGTAAGAGGTGCCTAATGCTGTTGTAGGGGGTGGTACTGAAAGCAGATATGACAAGCAGTAAACTCTGGAGGGAATAAGTGGAAAATCCGCAGGCAAATAATTACTGAGAGTCAGAGTAACTCTAGAAACTGATCCACTGAGGAATACAAGAAAATAAATGAAGGAGAGATCTGTTTTGACCCATGATGAAAGAAGATAAAGAAGGCAGAACCACAATTAATGTAGATGTTACTTAAATTAGTAATATTTAGGCTTCAGAATTAGCATAGTTTTGAACAGAATAGACACAGATTCCCACTCCTTGTTCTTGCTAATCCAGGATGCCTGTGCCGTCATGCAGCTAATACTTCGCTTCTGATTTGTTCACAATCTCCCATTTACTCTTGAAATCAGTGTTATTTCCCTGTGATATTTTGGCTGTTTTGCCCTTACTCGTTCTATTTTTGGTTTGAGCTCAAGCAGCAATGAAAATGCTGAGAAGAGAGTGGAGATGGATGCTGGGCATCATTTCACTTCCTTTCATTTATATTCCTCCATCCACTGAAGAACAATAGCCTGTTAGACAAGTCCAACTGACAGCAAAACTTTGTCAAGTATATTTACTCTGCAGCTGGGGAGGGAGCAGGTGGAAGGATGCCAAGGAAGAATTTAATGCCCTCTAGACCTGATGTATCCAGATACTTTAGGAGGAGTGCAACAGACTTCAGAGAGGACTGTATCAGGTCCTGCTCATAGAGGAAATTAGTGGCTGTTATCTGTGGCTTTGAAAGGAGTAAAGCAAAGCAAAACAGAAGTTAAGGAGGATTCTCCAGCTAAAAAAAAAGGCCAGTTCCTCAGCAGAAGAAAGCTCAAGTTAACTCCTCAGCCACACTAATCCCTGGAAACTTCTAATAATAGATTGTGTGTATATTTTTTTTATAATGGCCTAGAATACAAACATTTTAATATAATGCCTGCTGTTTGCAGTTCTTTTAAAACCTAAACAATGCAAAAGTCATGGTCATGCCACTGTAGTTTTGCACACTATGCACCAGCAAACTGAAAAATATGGAGTGAGCAGAACTGTTCAACCTGGTTGTATTTATCCTTTGACCAGCAGAGCAAAACACTTTGCTACAGACTGATTCAGCAGAAAAAGTTCAAAAGAGAGGACAAGGATCATTGGAGATATGGCATGGCTTCCATAGGAGACATTTATTGGTTTCAAAACCAGAGGAAGGATATGAGAGACCTATGAAATCCCAACTAGATGATGTTTCACCATTTTTCTAAGTGCAAGAACTGTGGTGAGAAAGGCAGCAAGTTGCAAGGCTTAGAGATCTAAAGATTTAAATCTAGGGAAAGGGAGCACTTCTTCACATAATGTGTACTTAAATTGCCACAGGATTCTGGGAAAACCAAAGGTAAAAATAGGTTCAAAGAGAATTTGATCAAATTCACAGGAGATAGGTCCAGGAAGAGCTATTATACAGATGTCATATCTGGCTTAGGAAGTCCCTGAACAACACACTGCTAAATTGGGAAGGCCTTCTGGGAGAAATAGTGCTTTATACACACCCTTTATTATTTTCCTTTATACACATGCCTTTATACTTTTTTTCCTAAGTATCTGCTGCTGTTTCCTGGCAGAGAAAAGCTGTTAGACTGGTATTAATGCTTTAGCATTAGTCTGACATGATGATGAAAATCTTGTGGTTTAGCCTGTGCTAGTTTTTAAAAAACTGCTTTAGTCTGGCCACCAACATAACAAGGCCCTTGTCTGCACTGAAGTGCATGCACATATGCGCACACGCACACAGACACACACACACAAACATGCGCCTGCACAGGCACATGCTCACACAGGATTTCTTTCCATTTTTTTAGTCAAGGTTCAATGAGAGCCGAGGCATTAGTACACCATGTACTCTCTTCCACACCCTCCAGGGTAGTGGAGAGGAAAGTAAATCACTTAATCCAGCCTAGTTCTTTTCTATGCCCCTACTGAGACATCACAGCCATCATCTGGTTTCCCTAGGGCCCTAGACTCTGATATCCTTCTGTTTCAGATGACCATTTGTATTTTCAGTTAACACCCTGGCTTTTCAGTGTACACCAAATCCCAAATGTGAAAACATCAAGGTCTGCTTGCCAAAACAATGTATTGCTGGAAGCGCTACATTTCAAAGCTTTCCATAGTGTGCTCTTACTGGGTTCAATATAAGCTAGTACCACCAAAACCAGACTCTACTCAACAAATAAAATGGAATTACCTACTTTTTTTGGCCTTTGTTTTATATTATAGCATACTACAGACTTGCTCAACAGATTCTTGGCATTGGATTGTGTAATCTACCTATCTTCAAATGAAAACCAACTTGGCAATAGAATATAGCATCAGTTTGAAATTAAAAAAATACTCCCAAGGAAATGTATGTTGAAGGAAATGGAAATGCAGGAAGGCACCCACTCTCTGCCTGCCTCCAGCACATCTATATAAACTGTCTAATAGATGGTAATTTTAGTCTCTGACATAGCTTCCTCACTCACTTCCAGGATGTTTGACTCTTACAAAATACCATTTGTGCCCCATATGGGTGTTTTGTTCTCAGTTAAAACTCCATACCAAAGGAGAGCTGCTGAAGCTAATGTCTGAGTTTTCACTGTTTCTACATATACAAAACATTCACAGGTCTACCTGAAAAAAAAAAAATCATACATTGGTGGTCGTCATTAAAAAAAGAGAATTGCTTCTTTCTCTGCTTTCAGGCTTGGCCTTTTATAATCAGTTGTGCCCTGCAGGCACAAGGTGTAATAATTACAGCTTCACAGAACTGCAGCAGATATCTGGCCTAAGGTGCAGAAAGCCATGAAACCTCAGACTGGATAAACCAGTATGGAGAATAACAGCACAACATGGTTTGAACAGCAACCACAGGGTCACTTGTTAGCACCCGATTCTCTGCTTCTAACTCTGTTTACATGTCAACTCAGAGAATTTTGTTCTTTCCTAAAAAAAACCTGAAACCCAGAAAAGATCTAGGTTTCAAATGAATTGATGCATGGTGAGCCTCAGAGGCACTTATTTTAAATAATGCCTGCCTCACTTTACCCATAGCCTGTACTCTTTCTTGGTTTTGGGCTTCTCTGCTAAAGTTACAGCTGCTGCGAACAGAACAACACAAAATGCAGGAGGAGTTGGGAGATATGATACCATGTCTTCTAATGGCAGCATCTTCAGCCATTCATATTGAAACTGCACAATCTTTCTCCACAAGCCTTGTTGCTTGGCAATGAGAGAAACGGTGAGAGGGCAGAGCTGGAGCCCTGCGAGACTGAGCTTGGAAAGCGAGAGATGGAGATGGAGAAGATGGAGGTGGACATGGAGATGGAGATGGTGGAAATGGAGGTGGACGTGGAGATAGAGGAAATGGAGGTGGACGTGGAGATAGAGGAAATGGAGGTGGACATGGAGATGGAGAAGATGGAGGTGGATGATCAGGTGGAGTACATGGAGGTTGACCATCATGTAGAGGAGGAGATGGAGTGTGATTATTTTAAGAATTATGATCTAAAAATCCAAACATAAACCCACCCCATAAGCCCACCACAGGGGACCTAAAAGAATGCAATTAACAGTCAAATGAAATACAGTTTTAATTACATGATGATGTTGTCAATGTGAAGGCTTCTCAGATAAAATTACAGGCACAAGAGTCAACCTGATAAGCAGGACTCAGCTTCAGCATGCAAGGGGCTGATTTCTGTTATTGACACCATGTGAGATTTGGCAGCTCTCCCAGCTTTCCTACCTGTAAGAAGGGGGATAATACTCCCCTTTCCATAATGAGAATCCCTCTCAAATCCCTAAGGGTCACTGCAAGATCATTGAAGTCAAAGCATTGTTACAGGGTATTTGCTGGCAAAACAGGCTTAGGGAATGCTGTACTTGATGTTAGTGATGAAACATTGATGGGAATGGAAACTGTCCATGTGCACCAACAGGGAAACAGGCTTTGAATGCAAAGGTTGTTGTGCAGCTCCCCAGCTGATCAGATTTGACAGAGCTTCTCTGAAACCCATGCAGCTGTGCCAATTTAAACCAACTCAGGACATAGCCTTGAGTTCAATAAGTTTCACGTGTGTGATATTTTAAGAAAAGTTAAAAAAGGAGATAATATTCTTTACTATTAAAAAGTTCTGCTCTGAACAGTTGGTTGTCCAGTGATTGCATGGCCACTCTGTGCATTTGGCCACTAGAGAACATGCCCTACGCACGCGCTTTCATGTCTCCCTGTCCACCTGCAGTTCCCACTGGGAAGAGCAGCAGAAGCCTGACTTGAAAAGTGAAATAGAACCAGGTAGATTAGACTAAATACCTCACACATGCTAAGTATTAAGATTTATCAAGCTTGTAAAAAAAAACATTATCAAACAGATTCTTTAACTTGTAGAAAACACGATCTGTGGTGCTCGCCAGTGACTGAGAAGCTTATCGGACTGTGACTGCCCCAGGAACTGATAAAAAGGCAGAGACTGCCAAGGCCCCCGTAGCCTGGGACACAACAGCAACCAAGAAAATAAGTTTTTACATTCCTTACTGCAAAAATTAGGGAAGCAAACTCTAATGCACATTAACAGACAGCTCTGCTCTGCTTCCATAGTGAGGCACAGATGCTGCTGCACAGATTCCAGAAGCTCTGGAGTGGAAGCACCACAATCCGTGTACCTGGCTGCACACCCAGCGCTACGCTCAGACTGAAGCCTTTGTGCATGGAGAAGCTACACAGGACAAGAGCTAAGTGTCCCCACTTGCTCAGCAGCATTGAATCTCTTCACCAGGAGCCGTGATGCTCAAGGCCGCCTGTCATCCAGCAGGAAGGAGAGACAGAGACAGATGGAAGGTCCGGCAGGCCCTGCCTTCTACAACGGGCTATGGAAACCTCAATGCTTGGGCCTCTGCCTCAAGAAGAGACTCATTGATACCAATGGAACATGTTCCAGCAACATTTGGAACCTGTTATTGGGAGGACAGCATCTCCTAGAAACCCCTCCTCTGGGGAAAACTTCCATTAAAAATGAATATCTGAATAATATGTATATATTAATTAATATACATCAATATAATAATATACCATACTATAATATATAATATATTATACAATGTATAATATAATATATAATGTATATATAGCAATAGAATATATTAATATGTATATTAATATATATGTATATTAATATGTATATATGTAACAACAATACGTATATTAATATGTATATTAATATAATATATTAATATCTGAAGAAAATATTTGTGGTTAAATATATAACATATAATAATATACAATATATTATATAATATACTAATTAATATCCGAATAAAATATTTGTGGTTAAAATATCGTTTGGATCATCCAAGTCATTGACTTCTCCCATTAAAACCAACTTTAAGATACTTCTTAGAAAAATCCCACACGCTTTCTTCATGTAAAATTAAGGAGTCTCTGCATACGTCCTTTGGCAAGTACAGCACATCCTTGCCCTCATTTGCAGACCCTAGAGTTCTTGTCAGGGACAAGCCATAAAAACCTAAGAGGTCAACCTTCAGCCTCTTTCTGTCCAAACTAGACAAACACAGAGTCCTCCTCTGCTCTTCACAGGGCATGTCTTCCAGCCCTTTCACCAACTTTGTTGCCCTCCTCTGAATGCATTCAAGGATCTTCACATCCTTCTTAAATTGCGTGGCCCAGCACTGCATACAGTGCTCAAGTGAAAACAGCAGGATCACCTGTTTTGACCAGCTGTGTCTGATGCACCCCAGGGTTCGGTTTATCCTCTAGGCTGTCAAGGCACGCTGCTAACTTGTACTGAGCCAGCCACCAACCAGCACCCCCAGATCCCTTTCTGCAAGGCTGCTTTCCAGCCACTCCTCTCCCAATCTATACTTCTATTCAGCATTACTCCATCCCAGATGCAGAACCTAGCATTTCAACTTTTTGAATTTCATCTCATTAGTTATAACTCAATGCTTGCATCTATCTATAGATACCCCCTCTTGTCACTCAAGAGAATCAACAGCACCTCCCAGTTTGGTATCATTAGCAAACTTGCCAATGGTGCATTCAACTCCTGCATCCAGATCATCTGCTCATAAATGTATTGAGCAGAATTTGCCTTAGAATTGAATCCCAAAGATACCACTGACTGCCAGTCAGGTGAAGCCCCTTTAACCACAATGTCAGTCGCAGCTCAGCTTAGCCACAATACTGATTTGAAAGTCTTGTCCTAAAGATTGGAGAGTTAAGAAGTTTGAGATGGAGTGGAGTATTTTTTGTCAGGACAGTAAGTGAAAGAAAAATGTGACTTTATATAGTAACAAAAGCCAAAGATGTGGGGCTTTTATCTTTGAAGATGGAAGAGGTTGTTTTTTTTTAATCTTAGCCCCCATCATTTCAAATTACTTCACTTTATAACACCCCATGAGATATGATGTGGTAAACCATACTTCATACCTCTTGAAGAGGTAAGGGCAGCTTCCCTGACACCATAAAAGCCAGAGAAAATGGAGAAGGACCTTATGCCTACGATCTTAGTCTCCCACAGCAGTGTTTACTTCAGAAACTATTCATAAAATTCTGTATGCAGAAATTCTTGTGATGGCAAACCAAGTACAATCACCAGTTGATGGTATGACCAGGAACAATGAACAAAACAATTTCAGGGGTGAGGATGTAATGGGAGGAGGTCTTGGGTCAGGCAAAGTAAAATACAAGAGAGACTAAAAGTGGTTACAAAGCTATGGAATTAAGAGCCCCTTGTACAATGAGGACATGTGTAACATAGAATCATAGAATGGTTTGGGTCAGCAGGGACCTTAAAGATCACCAAGTTCCAGTCCCCCTTTTCTGGTTCAGTAGCACTGAGCAGCTTCAGTAGATACACATTTCAAAATTGCCCTGGAAGATGTAGTTCATGTGAGGAAAGGACAGGAACACGTGGGTTGGGATTTTGTTAGCATCCTGGGGGAGATGAGGTGAGAGATAAGATAGTAGCACTAGGAGGATCATAAGGTTACCATATAAAGAAAAGCATACAATTTTTTTCCCATGAGAAGGTCTGGACAGAGTTATTCTCTGCTAGAAAGTTATTCTCTGCTAGAAATCATAGAGCTGCACTTAGGAATGGGTGAAAAAAACAGTATTGAGAAAAAGATTAAGAGCAGGCAGCATAAAGGACTGAGGATAAGATGAACAGTCGTGTAGATCCAGTTGATCCAGAACAGTCAGGTGGTGGTAGGTAGGCATTATTTGTCCTTTGAGCAGTACAAGAGGAGGAGGACTCAGAGTCATTTGTCTTGGCAGGAAGCCCAGGTTACAGAGAGTGAAGGACTAATCAAAGGTCTGAGTCGAGATGGAAGATGGAAGAGAGAGAGCTGTCCTCTGAAGATGCTCTGGCTTTGAGTTACTTAGATCGAGTAATAGAGGCAAAATCTCTTGCTTATTTGGTCCAAGCACAGAAGCAGGAATATTTAAAAGGACATTAGGAGGTAAGACTCCTTGGTGTGAGAATGACAGTCATGTGAGGTGAAGGAAAGGAGGAGGAAACAGCAAGAAGAGAAGTGAGGCAAATTTTGTTCGGTAGGCTTTTGGTGCATTAAGCAGAGTTTTCTTGTTTCATAACAGCATACTTAGTAGCTTAGACTGATGAATTTACTGTATTTATCCTCTTTGCTGTGTGATTCTTCTCTTCTTATTTTATATTTATTTAATATTTCTGAATCCTGGAATGTTTTTTTAAATGTTCATTTACTATAGTGTATGGACAGGGAAGAATGCACTATATTTACTGTTCTATTCCTGTAACAGATAATCAATACATTGTGCTTCGCTGTGTTAAAAAAAAGGGAGAAATATGAGTACCAAACTGTGATGATAAGCCCTTTGTGTCTTGAGTGCACTCATTTTCTAAGGATTAGGGGCTGTCCTTTATCAGCCAGTTCACTTCTGAAAGTCCATGGTAGACTGCTGTTTACCGGTCTGCTCCAAACAGCAGCAACCTCAACTTTATCAGCAAGGAAGTCCCCAAACACAGCTGTCAGTAAGCAATGCAGGAATACCGCTTTCTCAGGCCAGACCCTCCCAGGCAAATCTTACCTTTTTTTTTTTTTTTTTTTTTCTGTAGCAATAAAAACTGCAATAGAAAGAGGACTTTGGACGGAAGGTTTTTTAAAAAGCCATTTATTTCTTTGTTTTTCTGGGATTTTTTTCTGGGAGGAGGGTTGGGCTTTTGGGGTAGTTATGTCCTTTGTGCTCAGGCTGAAGGGAAATGGTCCTTCAGCCTCTATTCTAATGTGTTCATTTCTCTCTTGTGGGAAGAGTTGTGGGTAAATGGGGCTAAGGTCTAACACACAAAGAAATGTCTGCCAGCATGAGATGTTTTAGCAGGTTAATGAGGAACTTGGTAACAACCCAGCAGGGTCATTGCAAAATCACATTTCTTTTTGCTGAAATCACTCTGGTCTTTTAAAACCACAGGAAAGTACTTTGCTACTTTATTGGGAGATTTGGTTGAATTGAAATGTTATAGATAACACATTATTTTTGAGTATTTTTAGCAGACGTAGGAAAAAAAAAACAGTGTGAAAATGGACATCTCCTCTACTTAGTATTTCAGCTGGCAGGCCACAGGAGAGCAGAGGGCCCTGATTTTGTCAATTCAGATTTGCTGCACCCAGGATTTC
Source organism: Clamator glandarius (assembly GCA_033459285.1). Classification (NCBI taxonomy): domain Eukaryota; kingdom Metazoa; phylum Chordata; class Aves; order Cuculiformes; family Cuculidae; genus Clamator; species Clamator glandarius. The sequence goes on from JAUNZM010000070.1 coordinate 626,970, forward strand.
TCTGGATAGATTGCAGGGACAACTCTTCCCTCACTGACAAGATGTACTTCTCTGAGGCTTCTCCTGCAGCCAGTTATCAACAAACCAGCTCCAGCATCCAAACACTGTGTCCATGTATCTTGTGAAAACCAGACAAAGACTTATGTGGCTGCTTGCAGGCCTGTGTGCTCATGGAGAGGCTGGCTTCTCTTCAGCCACTGAGTCCAGTTTGGGGCAGGAATTACGATTATCAGTTGTGGTCAAACACTCAGAAACTTTATGTGTCTGGAAAGCGCTATGCAGAGTTACACTGCTGTGCAACTAACTGCAATTTGTAATCAAAAAGAAACATAGTCTTTAAAAACAACTATTCTATTTTTTTCATTTTTATTGGAGCCTCTTTTGTTTACTAATTCAGGTTACACTGCAGATTGGAGAGACAACTGAGTTTTACTGGCTTGCTTTTTAATCTCACCATTTTTTTTTGCAAGGGAGAGCAGTTGTAATGCAGAGATGTCTGGGTGAGATACCTGAGCAAAAGCAATCAGTTTGGCCCTGCTGCTGCACTGCTCTACGTGGCTGAAATTACTTTGATGAAAAACAAGGTAAACTTCCTCATCAGCTCTATCCCACTGCAGCCACCCCGAGACTAATACTCCAGCTGCATTCTCTTCTGCTGTTTAGGTAGATTTTGTGGAGAAAAAAATCTTATTAAAAGTTTATTGACATCAAAATTTGTGGCACATTTCTTCCAGTTCTTCCACTGGCCCTGAAAGGTCCCTTCTGGGAAATAAGAACTACTTTTCATAAGACTCAGCTTTTTAGCAGGGTGATCTAAAAGTTATCCAGGTTTACATGGTCATGTGTGCAGGAACTAAGCTTTTAAAAATATTTACTTTAGAAAAAGAGTATTAAGTTCTACTCACCACTTTTCCTCCTCAACTTGAACTCCTATGGACTGGAACTTACTGGTTGCTTTATTTTCACCTGGTTTGGTGGATTCTTCAGCACCATCAACCTTAAAAAAGTAACCATCTCATTAGAATGTATTTTAGCAGAGATTTCTCCCAGCTACTTACAATTTCTATGCATGATAACTACTAAGTGTCTGCACACAGAGCTTGTACTTAAGTACGTTCATCTAGTCAGTTTATCTCTGGAGGGCCTATTTCTGATGTTATTAGTGAATAGTCAGAGTTCTTTTTAATCTATAAAGCACACATTTGGCCTGCAAAATGCAGACAGAATTTATCCAGTATTTTACGGAGGATGGATACTCAGATTTGCTAAAGCAAATCTCTGAGCAGTTTTAACTCTACTTACTGTGCTCCACCATTTGTTTGATTTTACCTGTTAGTCTGTATGTGCATGCATATGTGAACTCATGTCAAAATTGTGTTTATTTTGTTTAAATCATAGAATCATAGAATAATCAGGTTGGAAGAGACCCACCGGATCATCGAGTCCAACCATTCCCACTAGTCTCTAAACCATGCCCCTAAGTACCTCATCCACCCTCACCTTAAACACCTCCAGGGACCGTGAGTCAACCACCTCCCTGGGCAGACTGTTCCAATGCCTAACCACCCTTTCCATGAAGATTTTTTTCCTTATTTCAAGCCTGAATCTCACCTGGCGGAACTTGAGGCCATTCCCTCTCATCCTGTCCCCTGTCACTTGGGAGAAGAGGCCAGCACCCTCCTCTCCACAACCTCCCTTCAGGTAGTTGTAGAGAGTAATAAGGTCTCCCCTCAGCCTCCTCTTCTCCAGGCTAAACAACCCCAGCTCTCTCAGTCACTCCTCATAAGATTTGTTCTCCAGCCCCTTCACCAGCTTCGTTGCTCTTCTCTGGACTCGCTCCAGAGCCTCAACATCCTTCTTGTGGTGAGGGGCCCAGAACTGAACACAGTACTCGAGGTGCGGTCTCACCAGTGCCGAGTACAGAGGGAGAAGAACCTCCCTGGACCTGCTGGTCACACCATTCCTGATACAAGCCAAGATGCCATTGCCCTTCTTGGCCACCTGGTCACACTGCTGGCTCATGTTCAATCGCTGTCAACCAACACCCCCAGGTCCTTCTCCTCCAGGCAGCTTTCCAGCCAGGCTTCTCCTAGTCTGTACCTCTGCTTAGGGTTGTTGTGCCCCAAGTGCAGGACCCGGCATTTGGCCTTGTTAAACCTCATGCCGTTGGTCTCAGCCCAGCAGTCCAGCCTGTTCAGATCCCTTAGCAGAGCCTCCCGACTCTCCAGCAGATCCACACTTCCACCCAGCTTAGTGTCATCTGCAAACTTGCTAAGGGTGCACTCGATGCCTTCATCCAGGTCATTGATAAAGACATTAAACAGGGCTGGATCCAGGATTGAGCCCTGGGGAACCCCACTTGTCACTGGCCTCCAGCTGGAGTTAACTCCATTTCCCACCACTCTCTTGGCCCGGCCATCCAACCAGTTTTCCACCCAGGAGAGTGTGCGCCTGTCCTGGCCAGAGGCTGACAGTTTCCGAAGCAGAACGCTATGAGAAACTGTATCAAAGGCTTTCCTAAAGTCCAGGAAGACCACATCCACAGCCTTTCCCTCGTCCAAGAGTCTAGTCATGTTAGTGACCTAAATCAGAGCACTGTACAGATGAGATTTCAAGACGGCAGGTGCGACTCTTGGATGCATTTTATTTACTGCTTCATTATGCAAACACCTTGTCCCTAGGAGCAAAAGCAGGAACTTCATACTACCTTTCCATATCTGTGAGATTTATACCAATGGTAAAAAGTTAAAATTTAGTCACAGATGTGTCTATGAGCAAAACCATAATTTCTGGATCCATTCAGTGTAACCGTTAATTCCCAATGTTATATACAACCTTCTTAGTCATACAAGAAAAAAAATTTTATCACACAGACCTTTTGGACCGCATCAGTATTATGAAGTGACATGTGGATCCACTCTGGCCCTGGGTGTACAAAATCTCCAGCTGTAGCTACCATCTGTTTCACCAGTAAATAAATCTGTTGTTGAGAGCCAATTTAACAGCCTATGTAGAAACAGTGCTCAAGAAGGGGTGGGAGTTCAGTGTAATAACGTACTTACCTCATACTGAGGCTTTTGGGGAGATAAATATGCCTTAAAACCCTTAACTGACAGAGAAACATTTTTTTAATTGAAGGGTTTTACTATGCTTTGCTTTGCTGTACTTTACTTGTTTACTCAACAGATTTAAAGTGAAGGCTTGTGGTGTTCTAAGAGTGACTAAAGGATGTGGAAGACATGCATGCAGGTTCATCACAAATGCACATTTGGTTTATTTGAGAAGGAAGCAAACCAAGAAATGCTTCTGGCTAAAGCAGCTTGCCCTGCTCTACATAGAGGACTGAAAGTAAGATGTATACCCGATGTGAGTCCAGTGTTAATTCTCGGTTGACTGTAGTTCAAGTGCTTTGTTGCAAAAACTAATCCTGCAAGCAGATAGTTGGAGTCCTATGCATATCCTTCTTCTGGGGAAAATGGCAAAGATTAATTAAGAAACCAGATAAAATTGGTCTAGTTTGTTTGCTCTTCTCCTTCCCATAAATTGGACTGAACTTCAGCAGGATTAGTTTTCTTGCCTCTTTCCATTAGAGGTAACAAAGTGTAATTTTCCTTAACATGAGCAAATCAAAAGGAACTTATGTCTGTCTGCTCTTGAGGCTGAGATAGGAACAATGCTTCCTCATTCAAGCGGCTACCAGTCATTATGAAATGCATGAATAAGCAGTGACAATTAATTCAGTGAGGCTAGACAAAAATATTTTTGGGGCGATAATGTAATGTAAATAATTGTTTTACACATTCCCTTTCAATGACTTAATTCATGCCTTTCTGACCCCCACTGTGTTATGATTCATAGATAAGTGCTCATGTGTGTAATTTAACAGAGTTGAATAATAAGCAAGGAGACTTAAACAAATCCCCACTTCTGATGTTTTTATGATAAATTAGGAAAACATCATTAGTACCATGCAGAATGATTATGCTACTGCAATTTCTATGTAGGCACCTGTCAGAAAAAGAAGAAAAATACACAAAACATTGTGTAACAAGCAGTAAAACAAATTTAAGAACCGAAAACAATGGCACACATATAGTCCATGTTTGATACTATACCTGTATTCCAATAGATAAGCATCTGTTTTTCTTGAAGTGGTCCTTCTTTCTGTCTTCTACTGCAACGGTGGCAATGGTTGTAGTGGTAGTGACAGTGGCAGTATTGTTCCCTACATGTTGACTTGCAGGGCCATGGATCTGTGCATTGGCAGCTTCAATAGCAGCTGTTAGCGCCTTCATACTGTCCAAGCTCTCTGTGGAGTTGCTAAGTCCAGACTGACTGATGATATCTCCCCTCTGTCCATGTCCATCCATATACGCATCTTGGGCAGACTCTGTGCTGCTCTGGGCTGTGATGGAAATAAATGGTTTGGTGGTAGTTCTTGGTGGGACTGGTGGTGGTGTCTTCTTATAGGTGGTAATGCAGGATGACACTGAAAAAAAAATATGAGAATTCTTGGTTTATTGACACTGCAGGGAAAACAGATGCAAATATCTTAAAGCATCAGGGAGCATGGACAAAGCAGACTTAAGGATAATGCTGTTAGCCATGAAGCTCCAAAAAGCTCTAATGTAAGTGCCATGGTAATACCTTGCTTACCAGTGTCCTCTGTTCCTACTAACGTGAGTGGCAGAATTGCCAGTAGAGGGAAAGAAATTATCTATCTAGAAATTCCTTCTCATTCTTCTTAGGATTGTTTTCTCTGATATATCTTCTACAGTTCTAAGTCTGATGGGAACAAGTCCTTTCACCAAGATGTTTGTTCTGCTCATTGTTTCCAAACAAGATTCACAAGGATAATGAGCCTCCAACCACTTATCCTAGCTAAAGTGTACTTCAGGAAGTTTTATTGCAATTGTTTTCTGTCTCTCTACCCTGTCCTACTGTATTTGCCAAGCTTATGTAGAATTTTCAACTACCTTTTTTTTTCTGATCAGAGAGAGATCTCCAAACCATCCAAACCATCCTAGATCAAAGTCTGTTAACACTCTTTGTGCTTTGAATTATGTATAAAATATCTCACTTTTTGCACAGACTTCTCAAATACTTTTAAATGCTTTGTAAGCTGCTGAGGATGTAATAAAACCAACATTTTGCCATGCCTAAATTTCTTGTCATAAATGAAATATATCAATTCTGGAAAAAAACCCTTGATTTTACGTACAAGGAGCTAACATAATGAAATCAATGATGACTAAAGCCTGTTAGTCAGTGGGACCACTTAAAGAAAAGTCTAAGTATATATGTTTGCAACAACAGAGGCTTTAATAAAAGTTTATGAGAACTTCTCTTTTCATACTGTGAAGGCCATGATCTCTATGTAAGTGCTGCTATATGCATTTAGAAGCTTAGCTTGAGGTTCCAGGGTTAAAAGCTGTTGGCCTGTGTATACAAAATTACATGCAGAAAGCACTACATGGAGATAAAAACATCTTCCTTTAAGGGACAATTGGCAGCTCTGCACTACTGAAGTCCAGGAAAGTGTTCAAATGAGGAAAGACAGTTCATTAAGAGCAAAACCCAATCATGGTATGTTCTTTTTTTTAAGAAAACAAATGCAGGCATGAACCTGTACAAAGTTCAGATGCAAACATGTTAACATAAGTTCTTATTAACAGTAATCATATGGCAAGAAATGATTCATCAGATCATTTTAACTGGCAGACATCTATGCCACCCACATAAAAGGTAACTGCTACAGCTGTTCTGCTCTCTGGTTGTACAGTATGTGCTTGTCGAGCCAGAAGCCATTATTAATTTGACTACCTCAGGTCCATATGCCTTATACCTCCCTATTGCTGTAATAATAGTTATAGCATAAAAGGTGTTTCCAGGGCATGAAATCACACAGATTTTTTTAAGGACTCTTAGTTAACATGATAACATGTCTAGACCCATGTTAAACATGTCGAATGCTAATGGAAAATAGTGTTTCACTTAAGGTAATGAGGGTTTTGAAAGTATGATTCACTTCTGAAGAATCAAACAGAAACTACATTACCTTTGAGAGAAAAGACAGCTAAAAATGAACTTGTCAAATTTTAACTCCACCGAAGTGAATGGTTGATAGAGGTTAAAGAAATGTTTTAAAGTGCCTATGCAAAGATCAATATCTGGGACTAACAGAAAGCATGACAGTTTACAAATGGGATTGTGAATTTTTTGTGCCATTCTTCGTTTGATGCTGCCAAAATACACTTGCTGCAACTGCACGTTCAGGTAAATAAGTTGCTGTTGCTGCAGCACAAAACACTCCTGAACTTAGGGAGAATTGTGGAGGGTGCTGCTTGGGTGCTGAAATCCCTAAATGAATCAGATGGTTCATGATCTGGAGAACGTTCTCCGAGTGGTGGAAATGCAAACCGAAATTCACCTCTGAAGTACGAAAAAAAATACATGTGTATATACAGGTAATGCTTTAGGAAGCTGGTGCCAAACTTGTCTGATAGAAGTTGGTGTGCAATTGAACAAAGCATAAACGGCACTATTTAAAATATGCTACACAAGGTCATTGTGGAACTTCTGGGGAGACGCTAACACCTTCAGGACAACCCTGCAAGGCATGTAAGTATCATTTTCCTAACATAGCAGATAGGGAAATGGTAATGAAATGTACTTGAAAAGCACTCATAGGTAGGAGAGAGAGCTTTGACAATAAAACTAACCCTTAACAAGACTGGTCCTCACATCACGGGTCATCCGCCTCTAGAAAGAGAGTCAATTGCAAATGTCTGTCGACAGCTACCGGGCACTCTGATCATAGCAGTACAAATACAGAAATGCCTTATTAAGATGTCTTTTATTCTGTTGGTAAATGTACGCAATGAGGAGTCTAATCCACACTGCAGTGAGAGATGTTTGTGCTCAGCTAATTAAGCCTGAAGTTATTCTTAAAAGAAGGAGAGAATCAACAAGTCATATGGTGAAATTGTAAGGAGAAACAGCAAACGTTCTTTTAGCAAGTCAAAACAAATCCTCAGTTTCCTGGAGTCACGCAGCACATACTGTACAGCTCTGGAGAAGTGGAGTGTGCAAGTCATAAAAGAACCCCAGGCACTTCATTACTGGAAATGATGTAAGCTCCTGCCGCTCCTCTGCAGAAAAGACAACAAAACAATGCTTGGGCTGCTGCTGCTGTCAGAGGCAGCTGTGCTCTAAATGTCGTAGCTGGGTAAGCCCTCCAAACGGCTGAAGCACAAGAACAAAAGGGATTTGGTGCATGAGTTTCCCTCCAGGCTTTCAAGAACCTGGCAACTTGTGACATGGCAACCTGAAGGATCTGCCAGCTTTTCAAGTGGCTCAAATGCTAAGCCACTTGAAAAACAAAATGAGTACTCCCCAAGAAAAGTGACAAAGCCCTGGCACTTTCCTTGTGCAGCCAAGAGAGCCTGAGCATTCAGTCGGTGCAGGAAGAGCGCATCACAGTTGCTTTCTATCTCCGCGGGCAAAGGAGATGCTCTTCTGGGACTGTCTGACAGGAGGACTCTGAGGGAGAAGGTTACAGGATCATGAGAGGTGTGAAAAAGATGGAGAAATCCTCACTTCACACACAGGAGACTTTCAAAGGGTTTTGCACATGAAAGTCAGTTTAATCACAGAACCAGAATAATTTAGGTTGAAAAAGACCTTTAACCTCTTTGAGTCCTGCCATTAACCTAACACTGCCAAATCTACCACTAAGCCATGTCCCTAAGCATCATCTCTACATGTCTTTTAAGTATCTCCAGAAATGGTGACTAAACCACTTCCCTGGGCAGCCTATTCTAATGCTTGACAACCCTTCTGGTGAAGAAATTCACATCAGGAAGTGAATTTAAAGGGCTGTATAAATGGCCTAATAAATATGTTCTTGGACATGGATCAAGGAGCAAAGTACTGTATGGAAACTGATCTGACTGGAGAGTCAAGTCAAAGTATTGTTTTTCATTAAAATTGTTCAGGCATGGAGTTAATCAGAAATTACTTTCTGAATAGCAAATTTGTAGATGAACCCTCTGTTTTTCACAATACAGAGAAGCTTTTCATATGATTTTCCAGAGCACACATGCTGTTGGAGCAGGTATACGTTCCTGTCTTAGGGCATATGTTAAGTTTTAATCCAGAAACTAGTTAAGTCATGTGCAAGAATCCTCTGACTCCCAAAGCACCTTGAATGAGGTCTACTGTTTCCAGCTGTATCAATCTACCAAGTAATGCTCTTTTCTTCCTTTTGATCTTTATCCTATCTCTGTTGCCTGCCTTTGGGTTACAGTTTAATCCCAAATACCTAGCAAAAAAGCACTTTCTCCAAGTCAGAAAAAAAAAAAAAAAAGAAGTCATAGTGTTTGTCCTCCTAGCTTTTATTTCCAAACAACTAGCTCATGGAACAGGAATTTAGAATAAGGAGTGTCAACCACCCAGCTCAGAAGGAAGTCTAGTGATAAAAAAAAAAAAAAAGAAAAAATCCCAGATTGCATAATAATCAAGGCTTGATTTTTAATGTTTCATTGTAAGAGCACTTCAGTTGTTCAAACATGCACAGAAGGGAGATGAGCCCTCAGGAACAAACACAGATCTTTAGCTCAGTGACTGCGTACTCAGGAGAACCCCGACGCAAATTAATATTTGTGAGAAGATCAGATTCATGCAGTACTTTGAGTAGTTTAAGTGATGAGATATGTACATAGTATCTTTCTAATTGGGTAGTCTCATATAAGCTTGGTTAAGGTATACAAGAATAAATGAAAGTGCAAATCTAGAGTTAATTAAATAATAGTGTTTCTATTGAGAAAAATGCACTAACTCCACAGTTTGAAAGGAGCAGCAAAGGACACAACTCATGCAGAACTAAGTATTGAAGTACAGTGTACAGATGGACCTCAGTCTTCTAATTTGCTGTCTGTTAAACAGGTGTGTTAATAGCAGTGCCCTTGTACCTCACACAACTGCAACACAAAAACACATGTGTAGGCACATCCAAACAGATCTGAACCTCACAACTGCAGCCCCTGAGCTCCCCACACAGGGGTGTAGTGTTTGATTTGGCTTGTTTGACCCAAACAGAGCTGTTACTCTCTTTACCACGTACTAATTTCCTTACTTTCTTCAGGTTTGGGGGGGAAATGCTTGGAAATATGGTTTGAGATCCTATATTGTTATTTTTACATGCAAAAAATTGGTATAAAAAAAAGCGTGCATCTTCTTAATTAAAAATATTTTCATATAGCAGATAGCTTCTGAAGATGCAGAGATTTAGCATTAAGAAACTGACATAAAGATATTCATAAGGACTTGTAAACTGCTCAAGGGAATATACCAGAGTGAGCTATGGATGTCATTATCCCAAATGAGAACTACTGAAATCTCTGTACCACGCCATCTTCATCATTCTGCTAAGGCCATGATTTTTCCATACCCCCACCACTGCAAGGCCAAATATCTTATCCAACAAAAACCTAAGCTACGCTGGATTTAGAAACAGGCATAACTGATAAATAAAATCCTGCATAAATCTATGCAAAGTATCTAAACTATCTTTACTGCATACAATAGCACTACAGTGTTAAGATTTAGTATCCCGTGTACTCTGAGACCTAAAAGCCAGTGCCGGGGATCTTTTAATAAATCTGGACATTTTTATTCAGAAGTAGGGTGCCCTTTCAGCTTCCTAGCTGGGTGCAGTAAAGGACCTCCTGAAACCCAAAAGAGGAGTGACACTAAAACTGCATCTCGAATGGATTGAGTTAAGAAATCTGCAGAAGGTGAATTAATGTACAGAGACCAGGCGAGACAGCCAAAAGTGTCTGCTAAGTGCAGTTCATCACTAGGCTATCACCACAAACTATGGATGCGCAGACAGAATTCAGTGCATGTAGCCTTCCTATGAGACCCATTTCTCTTCTTGTACTATATTGCCATAGCTGAACTTCTCTTTATATAAAAATTACCACTATGTTAACAGGACACAAGTTATTCAACACATTTGGCCTCAAAGCCAAGAAGTGTATAAAGAACCAAAGCTCTGGAAAGAAAGATTTCACATAAACTGAAAGCTGTTACCCAAAGTGGATCACTGCTAGGATGGCTTATAATACTTGTACTCCTAAAACCTGTGATCTCTACTGGTGTCAAGCAATAAAGACTCGTCTTTATCTTTTTTAAAGACAGAGATAAAATAGGTAAGAATATGACCGTGTGGAAACACTACATTTTCAGTTAATGCCTATGAACTGCCTTGTCTTTTTGCATGGAGTGAGCAGCTGGAGGGGACAACAGTAGCATTTGCTTCTGCCATTCTCTCGACAGCATCTGTCTCCATGAGATCAAACTGCACCTCACCTGCAGAGATGGTGCTTTACTTATGGGTTCAATCCTGGCTGTTGGAGCATGGGATGTGATGAAGTTATATACCCACGGATGACATATGAATAGCTGCTTAAACGGAAATTCAGTCTGACTGGACAAAGATGACTATTCCGGCCTTGTCTTTAAACTCTGGCTACCAATAAAGCATCTGGAAAAGCAACCAACATCTGCAGGGATGATGATGATGTGAGTCTGTTCCAGACAGCTGCTCTCTGAGAGTTTCAAAGATTCAAACTGCTTTACAACAGTCATGGTAGAAGGTGGCTGCATACAGAACATCAACCTCTACATTCAATAGAGCATGTTGGAGAAGAGTGAAAAGAAAAAAAGGAAAACAATAGAGCAGCATGGTCTTTTTAGTTAGCACATGAATTATTTACCATCTCTTTTCATCTGTGCACCTTTCTTTTCTGAGAAAATCAGGGAAACACCGACCTATAGCTTGAACTATGTCTAGCAAACCTTTCAAATACTTTCTGCACTTAAGTACTTCTCCACATTCTTCATGCTTCCCTCCTTTCAGAGCACTCATGGGAAACAAGAAACCATTAGCATTTTCGATTTAAAAAAAGGATACTTAAAAATGTTATATATTCAGTACTTGCATGTCATAAATTCACCACAGTAAGAAATTCGTAAGCTTTCTGAATATGAATACATCTATATTATAAAAGGCATTTATGGAAAACAGAGGAAACCTTGTGAAATATGGTAGTTAATCCCAGTTAGACCAATAATGTGTAACGGTAAATAAATGTAATAATATGCAGCCTGATGAAATTAGATCCTTTTCCCATATATTTTCCAGGAAGCAACTTCACTAAGCACTTTGATATAGCACTTTGTTATATGTTACTGCAGCACTCTCAAATTCCAGGATTTGCATCTTTTTCCCTCTGGCGATACTGTTAATAAAACAAAATAGGCAATTTTTTTTAATGTGGAGTTGTACTAATCAAATGCAGACACATATATGTAAGCAGGCACTTAAGTAAAAACACAGTGCAAGAACCAAAGCCTGGATTTTCAGAAGCACAGCGACTTGAACTTTTCGCAAGTATTGAGCCATCTTAGCTAGGAAAACATATTTAAAAAGTTTAAAATCCAAGCATACTCTGGAAAACTAATAACTTTTTATTTTTGACTGTTGAGGAATGGTCGAATATAAAAAACTTATCTCCAAGTGCACATTGTTAAGTTCTTGAGGCTAATCACTTGAAAACCTGTCTCTTATTTACATTTCTAAATTGGATCTGGATTCTTGAAAACCTGAGCTGAACTGTGAATATACAACCTAATTGTCAGACTATAATGGCAGATCTTTCAACATGCCAAAAATCAGCATGTCACGGTGGAGTCCACACTTGTCACTCTGTTTGTGCATATTACTCAGGTGCTATTTCTCAAAATTATTATTTAATATTTGTAGCTACTGGTTCTGGACATATTAATATACTCTTGTATACGTGATTTCCCTTCAGTTACAAATGGAATATTTAATATCTGAGTAGCCAATACACAAGAGACTTGAATCCTATCAAACCTGGAGATATCTGAGCAGATGCATGGTCAGAACCAAACCCATCTACTAATGCTGTCCTGAAGCAAGCACTGTGCATTGTGCCATGTTTCACAGTTCATTAAGAAGCACTGAATTTTGTCCAGCCTGAGCCCTGCCAATCTTTCATCCTTCCACAGTAGCAATGAAGTGACTGATTATTAAGTTTAGCAGTCAGTTATTTTAGGATGAGCTTGTCATGAATTTGACAGAGAAATTTCAGGTTGAAATTGTACTCCTTTTGTCATGTAGGAAGTCAGACAAGGGAAGAATTAGAATACTCATCATCTAAATGTGCAAATCCCAGAAACTAACCTGTGAACCTAGAGGAGACTTAAGTGAGTCAATTATCTCCAAGTAATCTGATCATGTAGCGTTTAAGTTAGCTAGATATTAATGTAGATAGACATCACTGTTTTAAACATTACTGCCAAGGATTTTATTTTTACACTCTTCACTGCAACTGATATTCAAAAGGCAATATTTGGCTGAGGCATTGACATGTCAAAGTGTGATTTCTGCATAAGAAAAAAAAAATGACTGTAGAAGTCATTCCCTCTTCCTCAGTCTGGACATGTACCTTCTTCATTTGGTGCTGATGTCAGCAAGAAAACAACCTTCTACTGTTTTTTACTCTCAGAGGTTTTCTGAATACTTAATAAACTTAAGGTAGGGTAAGGAGAATTTTCTATCATTGCACACATTGGCATCAAGCTGGTCTCACAGAATTTGATTAGTGATGCATCTAAATTGGCTTAGAAATCAATTAGCTTAAATTGTTGCAAACACACCCCTGATGTGGACGCATTTAGAAGTGGATGACTGATACAGGTGTTTTCTTAAACTTGAGTGAAAATGCAGTGGAAATTAGAGTTTATCCCAATTAACTGTACCAGTTCACTGTTTTTAAACTGATTTCCTTTTATGTCACGGTGTGCCAACAAACTGTGCATTGTTATCAATGATCAGTTGAATCCATTGGAAACTCAACGGGTATAATTTGTCCTGATGACAGCTGGTGACATTTAAGAGCCCTCTTAATTTTCCAAGTCAAAATCAGTTCTCAGGGTTGCTTTATTTGAGCTCATTTGTGCTTGCATGGTTTGGTTGTTTTTATATCCAGGATTTTTTAAAAGCTGCAGTAAAACACAGAACACAGTGAACAGCACTATTCCTTAATCAAGTTTTCAAAGCTGATCTACTCTGGGGAAGTTCTACACTACGAGACAGATATATATTTTTATATATATATACACACACACATATATGGGACAGTTATATTCCTTCAGTCATTAGAGTACTGGTGTACACAAGAAGTACAGAAATGTAGGTATACCAGTTTTGCATGTTATTCAGCCCTAAGGCTGTTTAGAAGCTTTTAAGGAATCAAGAAAGTAATTTCTTTGACATAAACTATTTAAGTGTGTTTAATACAACCTATATGAGATAGAATTTACAGCAGCCATCTATTTTATTAAGCAAACCACCCCATGATGCTGATGAGTACAGTTTGTGATACCTCACAGTAGAAATTTTGCTCAAAATACAACAAAGGTCGCAAATCTCTTTAAACTCCCACCCTAAAAGAAACTATATGATTAAGCTTTTTTTGCTGTCTCCAACAGCATCAAGGCTTTTCTGCTTCCACATTGCTTCAAAAATCTACTTTTCAATTTGTTTTGAGAACCTTATTTTATGCTACTTGATATCTAAGATTATATTAAATAGTCTGGCTAAGAGTTAAAAGTTATTCAAATCACAGCAATGATGAAGGACTGCTGGGTTTTGATCAGATACATGTTGGGAAGAAACTGTACAAATGCCAAAGACAAGAAAATAAAAGCCAATACAAACTAAAAGAAGAATGTGATTGAGAAAAGTAACATGAACAACTTTTTAGCTACTATAAATTGCCATGAAGCACCATAAGAGGTGATTAATATAATTTTACTATAAGCTTCAATGGAGTTCACTAGTTATAAGAACACACTATATTAATCTCATAGAGAATTACTAATAAACTTAAATGCAGAAAACCAGCACTGAGGAATGGAAATATCACATGGTGTTAATGGTTTAGCCCTGGCCTGGCAAAATTTTGGCGCCTACAACCATACAGTTGGGCTCTCAATTCCCTTCCACCCTCCTAAGGGGAAAGGAAAATGAAAGGAAAAAGACTTTCGGTAGGAGAATGTTGGGGGGGACCATGTCAAAGGCTTTACAAAAGTCTAGGTAGATCACACCTGTTGGTCTACCCGTGTCCACTGCTGCAGTTACCCCATCATAGAAAGCCACTAAGTTTGTCATACAGGATTTGCCCCTGGTGAAGCCATGCTGGCTGCCACTAACCACCTCCATCTCTTAGCTTAATTTCAGGTAAAATAGCAAAACTGACTCAAGCTTGAAGACATTGGTATTTTTCAAAACCTAGTAAAAATAGAATTGTTTGGTGAACAGGGTATATGAAGTATGTGCACCTCGAATACTATTAGTTCTGGGCCCCTCACCACAAGAGGGATGTTGTGGCTCTGGAGCGAGTCCAGAGAAGAGCAACAAAGCTGGTGAAGGGGCTGGAGAACAGGCCTTATGAGGAGCGACTGAGAGAGCTGGGATTGTTTAGCCTGGAGAAGAGGAGGATGAAAGGAGATCTCATTGCTCTCTATAACTACCTGAGGGGAGGTTGTAGAGAGGAGGGAGCTGGCCTCTTCTCCCAAGTGACAGGGGACAGGATGAAAGGAAATGGCCACAAGCTCCGCCAGGGGAGATTTAGGCTGGACATTAGGAAAAAAAATTTCATGGAAAGGGTCATTGGGCACTGGAAAAGGCTGCCCAGGGAGGTGGTTGATTCACCTTGCCTGGAGGTGTTTAAGGCACGGGTGGACGAGGTGTTAAGGGGCATGGTTTAGTGTTTGATAGGAATGGTTGGACTCGATGATCCGGTGAGTCTCTTCCAACCTGGTTATTCTATGATTCTGTGATTCTATTCTATGACATATACATTCTGTGTTGAGAGGAATTAAAATCTACACCAAAATCTGATTTCTATCTTCCTATTTTACATTAACATTAGTAAGTTAGGTCCTTTCTCAGTGACAGGTTTGAGATCATTGTGAGGAACCTCATCCTTTTATCTATTTGCTTGCTTTTATGACAAGAGTCCTAGTTAATAATGCAAAAAATTGGCTGAAAATACTTGCTTGATGTGAGAACTTCCTAATGACCAGCCTGATTATCCTGAACACAAAAAATATTGCTATCTCATTTACAGTCACTATAGTGTACAGGTAAGAGCATTTTAAGAAATCTGAGCACAAAGTCACTTCTTGTTGGGATCCTGAACTAGCAAGAGGACAGCATGAGTTTCTAGAAGACATTTATACAAAGAAAGATGGTGGATCTGGCACACATGAAAGAGGACAGACCAGTCTTGTGTTACTTCTTTGAGTGAAAGAACTTCTCGTTTCTTTCTGCATATTATTTCGTTTATTAAAGAAATGCCAGTAAAACAGGCCGTGAATAAATTCAGATTCAGAGTTTGTAGGAGTTGTCTGACACAAACTCCCATAACTTCCTGGGAGACAACAGCTGCATGTCTGAGGATAGATCAACAGCATTTTTCCCCTTATTTTTCTGGCTTGTTTCTCTTTTATTTAAATTCCATCAGTTTAGTAGAGGTGGAACTATTAAAACATGCTAACATGATCCTGAAACCCTGATGGCAAAGTTTATCTGATATCATTCCAGTCATGAAAATCAGAGGTTTATATTACATAATTTCCACAAGGACAAAGCTGCGTTGCTACAGTAAAGAACCAATGTGAGCAAACTTTTTTGTCTCAAGTATACACAAGATTTATCTTTCAATTACAATTTCCTCTTGCCAGAGACTTCAGAATTAATGCTTATAGTCTCAGCCTCAGATAAACCTCCCTTTTCACCAACCCTTAGACAGCCACATTATAGCATTTTTTTGCATTTACATAATTGTAAAAAATGAATGATGCATTTTGTTCTGGCTTAGTTAAAAGATAAACTCAGATGTTTTGTGCTGGCCAAGTTGAAAGGTAAAGCCAGGTAAACCCTATTTAATATGTAAAAAGAGAAAGCAAACACGGCCAAGTGAATGTTGACGCTTCAAAGTATTAAGACCTTTTGAATCTATAGACTACAGAGATGCTTTCTGAAGATCACAAGACCAATATAAAATCTTTTCAAACACCAGCAAAGTGAATCCTACAAATGTGTACAATTTCACATGAACATAGCAAATTCTCTACACCTCTGAGATGCAGGAAAAGTCAGATTTTTAATCTAAGCTCCAATTTTTGAGTTCACTGCCTATCGTTTTTTGTCCTAGCCTGAAAGTTCTTCTTCTTTAGTCATCTCTCTCGTAAGACACATTTACTGTGTGCAACTATTCTTCCTATAAACTTGGTGTTTCTTTTGGAATAAAAATGTCTCTGAGACTTTGCTGAGTCACTGTAAATCAGAAGGTAACCCAAACCTCTGAAGGAAGATGCCTCCACAGGCATAGAGGATGTGAAAGGATGAGGAAGAAATGGGTCTGGATCCTCTTATTCAAACTGATCATTTAAAAAGAAAAAGATAAACTAACATAAATAGTTGTGAATGTTATACAAAAACAAGGATGCTCAGCAGAGCAACAGGCAACCTGGTTCAAATTAGGCTATTCATTTTGGCTCTGTTTTGCTTGAAAATCTTTACATGACCTCAATTTCTGTTTGCATGGATGTTTGAAGAATGCCTGTCTTAATACTAGCACCTTTATCTGCCTGGTTAACATCGCTGAGGACATGTCGTTATTCATTATTTGTTATTCTCATCAAATTACAGAGTCTGAGCAGTATCACTGTCAAGTGTCAATCACCCAGCACAAAAAGTAAATAACTAAAATGGGCAGATGATGGATAATCCAGAGGTCGGGGTCTGCTTTTCATAAACTGCCTGTTAACAAGTGATAAACAAATGCAGGTATAATTATGAGCACTGTTGGCAAATAACTTGGGAATTGGTCAAAATTATAAACTCAAGATTAATACCCATTCTAGTGAGTAAATCAGTTAGTTCTTGTTACCAACAATATTAATATAATTTACTTCTTATCATAAAGGATCTAAGAGGATATACAGACTCTGTGTAGCTGTAGGTCACAGCAGCAGCATCCACGGCTGCACGGCACCCAGTTGAGACAACGGTTTAGGGCTAGTTGGATGGTTTTCAGGAGAGGTATTGCTCTGGAGTAATTATGTTTTTGGAAGCGGTTTAAACTGAATCACTATGACCTTACTTTTTATTTGGTATTAATGGTATCCAGACAAAGAATTATTCTGGAATAGCCACAGTACTTTTGGAGAATTTCCAGAGTCAGGGAGACTTTGCTGCAGAGTAGCTCAGCACACTGAGCCAGCAGTCTCCTCCCGTGACCTTAATTTTCCTCAGAGTCTGTCAAAGTGCTGGCAGGTTTGATTCCCTTCAGCTTTTAAAGACTAAAAAGGACAGTATTCAAGGTACTTTGTCTGAATGACTTGGGTGAAGAAAACAAAACATGGTCTTAAGATTTCTCAGGGCACAGGTTTCCCTACCTGTGGAATGTTTAGAACAAGTGTGAATAATTAGATTTAAAAAATTTCAGACAACTTATTACATCCACAATGCCATTCTTTTGTGTATAGGATTGTTGTTTAATTCAGGTACACTAGGAGTGATATCTACTCACAAAATAAAAAGGAACTTTCTTAACAGTTTTTTCCTGAATTAGTACTTAGACTGTTGATGAGTTGTATTTTCCTTGTTATCCCATTTAGTTGACTTTTCTATACGTCTTCAATTTGCTATGTATTAACAGCCAAGTAGGCCACAACAGCAGTTTCCTTTGAGACTGGGAACCTGCTGATTTGACCTGCTTATGAAAAGTCACCTCAACAGGACAAGATTGTTTCATATTTTTCCTCCCTATTTTCCTCTTGTGAGCAATTTCTTTTTAATCCCACAGAGCCACATAAAAAGTGACTAGTCCAGAGGATTTTCTTTTTCTTCTTTTATAATATTTGTACATCATTCAAGAAAAAACCCCAGAAATATTTACATATATATATAAATAGATTTATATATAAACACACATATATAACTCTCTCTATATAAAAGTTTAAATTGTGAGCTTTTATAGATGTCTGGAATCTCTTTGTGTCTATTTTTAAGCAGATGAATTGGAATTTAGACTCTTAAAAGGGAAAATAAATGTCTGTATTTATGAACAACTCTATAATGATAAAGGGAAAAGTGCAAAACATGTTATGATAGATATGAGAAGATAATAATTTCAAACCTTGCCATGTTCATGCAACAGAATGGACATGAGCACTATTGAAAGCATTAGAGTCCTTCAGGATAGAAGGCACTATTCACTGTAATTTAAGTTATTGATTACAGTCGAAGACCTTTTGGTTTTAGAAGTGTCCTAAGCTGCTGTGAAATGTTCCAAAGCTTTGTTTCCCTTATTTCCTTTGCTACAAGTTAAAACTAGGCCTCCTAGTTCATTGTAATAGCCTCACTATGGAAAAGTGAGTCCTTCCCCCTCCTCCACAGATTAGATGTTGTCAAAAGGAAAAAATGGGTTTAAAAGGCTACTTTTCATGTTCTTTAGACTGCTACATGCCATTTGGTCAAGAACTGAGCTTCTGGTAAGCTTCTGTAGCCTGTCATGTGTGAAATTCATTCTATTTGAAAATTTTAACATCAGTTGCATCATTAACACTTGTTCCTATCTCCACAATGTCTTTTTGCACTTTGCCAGATGAGGCAGAGGCTGGTTAATTGGTACTGTGCACATGCAATTTTGTAATAAAAACAATATGACCATTAATATTCTTGGAAATGCATTCAGAAAATCATAATCTGCATTGTATTGTTAGGCTTGAGATTAGGAAAAAGTTCTTCACAGAGAGGGTGGTTAAGCATTGGAATGGTCTGCCAAGGGAGGTGGTTGAGTCACCGTCCCTGGAGGTGTTTAAGGTGAGGGTGGATGAGGTACTTAGGAGCATGATTTAGGGATTGGTGGGAATGGTTGGACTCAACGATCCAGTGGGTCTCTTCCAACCTGGTTATTCTGTGATTCTGTGATTCTGTGATTCTGTATAATAAACATAAGGGTGACAGGTAGGCGAAGTGCTTTTAGTACATGTAAGAAAGAGGAGTTTCCAAGTATAGCAAATACCTGTGGAGTGCACCCTTAGCAAAGTTGCACATGACACTAAGCTGGGTGGAAGTGTCAATCTTCTGGAGGGCAGGGAGGCTCTGCAAAGGGATCTGAACAGGCTGGACCGCTGGGCAGAGTCCAATGGGATGAGGTTTAACAAGGCCAAATGCTGGGTCCTGCATTTGGGGCACAACAACCCAAAGCAGAGGTACAGACTAGGAGAAGCCTGGCTGGAAAGCTGCCTGGAGGAAAAGGACCTGGGGGTGTTGGTTGACGGCCGAGTGAACATGAGCCAGCAGTGTGCCCAGGTGGCCAAGAAGGCCAAGATTCTCCCTCTGTACTCAGCACTGGTGAGACCGCTCCTCAAATACTGTGTTCAGTTCTGGGCCCCTCACCACAAGAAGGATGTTGAGGCTCTGGAGCGAGTCCAGAGAAGAGCAACGAAGCTGGTGAAGGGGCTGGAGAACAGGCCTTGTGAGGAACAGCTGAGAGAGCTGGGGTTGTTTAGCCTGGAGAGGAGGAGGCTGAGAGGAGACCTCATTGCTCTCTATAACTACCTGAGGGGAGGTTGTAGAGAGGGGAGTGCTGGCCTCTTCTGCCAAGTGACAGGGGACAGGATGAGAGGAAATGGTCTTAGGAAAAAAATTTTCACGGAAAGGGTCATTAGGCACTGGAACAGGCTGCCCAGGGAGGTGGTTGAGTCACCTTCCCTAGAGGTGTTTAAGGCACGGGTGGATGAGGTGCTGAGGGTCATGGTTTAGTGTTTGATAGGAATGGTTGGACTTGATGATCCGGTGGGTCTCTTCCAACCTGGTTATTCTGTGATTCTGTGATTCTGTGATATGTGGTTGTCTGAACATACAAATACAGGTACCCATGTATAGACATGCAAAACTATATTCATTTTGAACTCTACCTTTGAGTTTTGCTTTCATTCTTACCTTAGATGATGCAATAAATTTCAAGGCATACTTTTCTCCTGACCATTGATTTGTATGTTTGGTTTCTTAAAGGATTCTCCTTTTGGGTGGCTTTCTCAAGTTCCTCAGCACATGACACTGTGAGGGATTATTTGGTCTATCCATAGCTATTACACAATACATGTTAAGTGTGGAAGTATCTTGTAACACTAACCATTTTGACTCAAATGCCCTCAAACCCCCAAAACTCCCCAAACCCCCAAATCTCCCCAAACTAGATGAGAACACATAGAACTTGCAGTAAAAAGGCTAAAACCACAAAAATGAAAGAGAGCAGAAGAGCTTCAAGAGCCCAGACAGTATCATGGGCTCTTCTAGCTGAGGGTGAAGCTGACAAGGTGATCCCTTCCTACAGGTAAACTAGTTTATTTGACACCACAGACTGGAGTTAAGAGATTGGTGTCCCCATGATCAACTAGTTTGAATCCAAATACAACTTTGTCCCTTGACAGTTCTTCACATCACAGAATGGCATATGAAGAGATAACAGAAATCTTTTTTCTGGAACCAACTTCCTTCAGCTTTAAGGTAAGTGCATATGCATGTGCATATTTTTGTATAAAGGTGTTACTAGGACACAGAGGAAATTACAGTTAATAGCACCAGATGTCCTACGGCTTTGAGTCAAAGACAAAAAATCTGCAGCTCGGTTGCTCGCACAACCTGATTGCTATGGGCTAAAAGAAATTCCTGCTTATGAACAAAATAATACACATTATTTCACTGCTCATTCTAACACCAGTCCTATAATTACTGCATTCTCAACTATCTTCCACATTCCCCCTGAGTTGTGAATTACAAGCTTTCAGCATATTGGATACTAGTACTGTGGCATGATTAGATTACCATTTCCACACGTTGCCAAGGCAGAAGAATAGCTCATCTAAGTATGAATAGATTAATTTACTTGAAGAGAATTTTCTTTATCTTTCAGACTAATCAGGTGTCTAACACAGGGTAAAAAGAACATAAATTCTTTGCAGGTTATCTTCTCTTAGAAAATAAAATCCAAGCCCCGGTCTTTATATACCAGCATTTGAAGGTATGCAGATTTGGGGGTTTTGTCTGGCTGCTCAGAAGACAGCTGTTGTTTGCAGAATACAGATACAGATCTGTTTTCTGTTGTAGACCAAATGCATTAGTCATTAAAAGGCTAGAGCATAATGGAAAGTGGCCATTTTGTGCTCGTTTTAGTGCACAGCCTTTGAGAGGAGAAACACATATCTATGTCATTTTTGATGCTATTGAACAGAATATAAAGATTATAAATATTTTATTAGTCATTTATGAGTTAAAAAGGTAATATGCACAGAGTATTTCCCTTTGGAATTCATGAAGATGTAGCAGCTTTGAATCTGAAATAAGAACCAGCTTTTGAGGATATTTGTTATCTGCAGGCTATTTATAGTGTGAAAATTTAACTGTGTTTGTTCAGAAATGTTCAGATCACCAGTATACCAGTAACACTCATTCTAACACTCATTCCAAAGCTACCAAGCAGCCATAATCCCAGACTAACATGCAGTGACTATCAAATTCACAGCTCTCTCATGCTGCTAGAACTATAGGCAAAGCAGGCAGATAAGTCCACTCCACTGTCCAGTCAAGTATATTAGCAACAGACCACATGCAACAGGCTTGTCTTTTTTATATGGAAGCTGATCTACCACATGTGGTGATGCAGGTTAGAAGCAGCCTCAGTGACTCACTGGCTCCACTCACCCACTGTTGATGTAAAGCTGGTTTTGCTGAAATTAATTCACATCTTTGCCCTGCACAATAGCATAAAGCAGACAGCCCCACACACTGCCTTCCCAGTTGTTCTCATCTTACAAAAGGTTTTTGGTGGAGGTAAAGGCTGACCCATGCAAAATACTGGAGAAGTCAATGAAAACTCATAGGTCCTTCCATTGGCAAGCAATCTTTGTGGTGCATCCTTTACGACTGTAAATGAAATCCCTGCCACACATTTGTGGCCTGCTTGTCATTCTTATCTCCCATGTTTTAACTCTCTGGTTTATGATTTTGTTGTTTTAATATGGTCTTCAGACCATTTGTAAGCCACCTACAGGGCCTGACAGCTCACACAATTTGAAAACATTGCCTCATGATACTCCTCTGCAGTTATTACATTAAAAGCTTGTTAAAAAGGCAAATCTAAACAACTTTGGAGATGTTCAAGGAGGACCACAGATTCCTTCTTGACATGCATCATTATGTAGTAAAAGAACATTTAGTGAAGCACAAGGATATTTACTATTCAATAGATTACACTCCATTACAGCTTAAGCTAGTCTGGAAAAAAAAGGACAGAATTATTTAAGTAATGACAGTTTGCAAATTATATCCAGAGAGAAAAGAGCTGCCTTTTCAGTTTTTGTTAGCCTGCATGTGGCCATGTAAGCACCTTTCACAGAAATACTACTCCCTTTTCCCTCACACACATGGATACACATCATTCTATGGATTTACTTTGTCCTGACCAATCCTGAATGACTTTCCATTCAAACAAGCATCTAGGCAAACAAAACCATGCCACTGTAGGAAAAAGAAGCCCTTTACCTTGGGGTATCCAAATCTCTCTCTCTGTAGGACAAAATCTCACTGTGTTTTCCACTGTGGCCTCTCTCCAAGCTTTCCACCCCCTCCTCAGCCCTGCCTCACACTGCAGCCTTTCAGATACTCTTTCCAAGTCTCACTGCTTCCTGCAACCCAGCTCAAATTCTTCCTTACTGACTCTTAGGACACCAAGCTGCCTGGTAGCTTAATGCATCATGCTGTTGCTGGCCTCTTGTGCATGTGCTGTTTTGCTTTCTGTAACAATGCAGTAAATGCCATAGTTTTTGTCCAGAAGGATAAAGCCCCTGTGCGAGTGCCTACTCACTGCATAGTTTATGCATAAATTACTGAAACTTTCCAATGTGCTGTTAATGCTCTGTTCCAGTACTGTCTTTCTGAAAATCCCAGCTAGGCCCTGACTCCTGTTTGCTAGGCAATTTCAACCTGGCTAATTTCAGTTCCTTGCTGTGAAAGGAAATCTGAGAAAAATACAAAGCACACTCACAATGTATTTAGTAAATATTTCCAGAAAACAAAAAAAGGAAAAATGTGGAAGAACCTGTATAAATGGCTACAAATGCCTAGAAAAGACAAGGATTTTGGGCAAGTAACTTCTCCCACCCTCCATACAACAGCTATTTTTGGAGGGCATGAACTGCCCTTTGACAGTGTCTGTCTCCCTCCCTGTAGTAAACAGCAGGCCTGGATGACTAATTTTGGATGGCCAATTAGGCACGAGGAATCTCAACACTAAACAACTCCAGCACGTCTGCATGAAGTTGCCACTATTGTATTTGGTCCCTTTTCTCCATCTTGGTTGAGCCTCGAGATGAAAATCTAGAGACAAAAGAAATACTATTCTAGCTTCAGAGTTTATCTGTGTCTAATCCAGTGCTTGTAAATGTGCAGAAGGGCTCCACTTCGCTGTTTGTGTAGTGCTGCCGAATCGAAATGAGCAGTTTATAGACAGCTCTTTCAAAGATCAGTGAGAACAAACACTTCTTTCTTTCCTTGCTTATTTCCTCTGAGTTAACAACAGATATTGACCTTATGGAATCACTGTAGCACATTGTGAATTATGTATGAAACACTATTTTCCTGTCTACTGTGGACAAGTTTAACTGTGCTGTTTGCACTAACCATTGTGAGAAGGCTTGGAGTATTCTCAGAGGTATAGCAAAGTCAACCCAACTCACCAAAAAAACCCTGTTAATTTTCAATTAAAAACACTTTTTACATTTCTTAAAATCCTCCCAGCAAACAGCTTGTCATAGTTTAAGACCTTTTAGAAATACATGATTTATATTCTTTCAAGGGTTCAACATGTGCAATAGAAGAATAGAATAGAATAGAATAGAATAGAATAGAATAGAATAGAATAGAATAGAATAGAATAGAATAGAATAGAATAGAATAGAATAGAATAGAATAGAATAGAATAGAATAGAACAGCATATTTCAGTTGAAAGGCATATGCAACGATCATCTAGTCCAACTGCTTGACCACTTCAGAGCTGACTGGAAGTTAAAACATTTTGTTAAGGGCATGGTCCGAATGCCTCTTAAACACTGATGGAAATGGGGCACTGACCCCCTACCTAGGAAGCCTGTTCCAAAAATCAAAACCTCAATAAATGAGATTCAAAACCACGGGCAGATGTCTCCCTGGCAAGCCTAGAGGCAAGAAGTCAATGATTATAACCTATCTATTCCTTTTTCCATCCATCAAACAGTAAAGTTTTCCCAGATTGCACCAAATGAGTCAACTCAAATAACAGATCCCATATAGAGAAAACCCATCTTTCACGTGTAACCTGGCTTGTGCTTGTCCCCTGTTCACCATGTTTCTTGTGCGCTCCAATTCGATCTTGAGAGACTTTTTCAAGGTTTATCCATGTGATTAACCTAGGGGACTAAGGCAGAGTTTGTATTATATCAATTTGGCTCTAGAAGTTTTGTAGCCATTTGATAGGAGTGGTTGGACTCGATGATCCTGTGGGTTTTTTCCAACCTAGTGATTCTGTGATTTCTCGGGGGGGAAATATATTTTTTAAATTCTAATCAGAACATTTGGACTCGATGATCTGGTGGGTCTTTTCCAACCTGGTGATTCTATGATTCCATGATTAAGAAGTTGAAACATGAGCACTTTTATTATCATCCTAGAAAAAAAATGCCAACAGAACAATGAAAAATGAATGGAAACACTCAGTTACACTTATTAGCTATATATAGAAGCTGTAGAAAAGGACTGAATTACTGACGTTATTATGAGGAAACTTCAGCTAGGTCTTTTTTTTTCTCTCTCCTCTCCTGCAAACCCCATTAACAATGTACACATGGTCCTGGATGTTTAATAGGGTAGGAATGTAGTAGGAGCTCCCAAGCAACATGGGAACAGTATCCGGCACCACTGCTGTTTTTCTGAGACAGAGATTTTTTTTTTTTGTGGGATACAAACTACAGTCACACCTGTGCTAGAAACATAAGTAGAGGCAGAAAGTGTAAACAAATTGCCTGTAACTGCTGACTGCATGAGCAACTTGGACATATACTCAAGTACAGCAAGTGGATTTGTGTCAATAGTTCATTCTGCTGATGCAAGGGTTCTCCTGTAAGCTGCACCCCAAACCAAGAAAAGTTAGCTTGGAATGTTTAGCTCTAAAACTCAGTTATAAAATGGGTTATTTTAAATGCATTCGTCTTGATTTCCTTATGGGCATGCATAATTTGCACTCGCAGAAACTGAAGGAGCCTTTTTTCTTCTGCTCTCAAGTAGTTAAAAGTGAAAGTGTTCAGCTAATTGCATGCAGTGAATTTGCTGTTGCCTCACTTACACCGCCATCTCCTGCTACCCATTACACTTCCAGGCATTATATATTTCATACACACAATTGCTTTTGATCCTGCAGTGGAAATAAATTTTATAAGCTAGTCAAACTTCTTCTAACCACATATACATCTGCTTTCTCCCTGAATCTTGCTGACAGTTAATTTCTTTTGCATCTTCTGTAGCTGCACAAGAGGTACTCTTCCCAGTGCCCTTGCAAGGTTACAGCCTGCTCCCACCCCACATGACTAAATCAAAACATTCCAAAAAACCAAAGGGACAGTCAAGTCCCTGGAATTTCAAAGCAAACATTTTCTGTATGTGTGGTGCTTCAACTCCTGCCAAGTCATTTCTCCTGGTAATCATGTGTTCTGTTTAGCACACCAGCCCAGCTCCTGACTTCCATTTCACTGACAGAGCAGAGGCTTTGATTCTGGTCTGACATACACCTGGATAAATCCACTAAGGTCAACAGAACTATACAAATATAAATGGAGAAGAAATAAATACAGCTTTGGCTTTGTGTACATGTATATCGTGCAGTAAGAACTCATCATGATTTTTGTAGTAAAACTATTCACCCTGTTCAAGTGTGCACATTCATAGGGACCAGCAGCTACGCTGACCCACTGCGTACAGGTGCTCAGCTGGGAATGGGAGATCACCGTGGTAAGACAGCAGGCAGCTCATGACGGATAACACACCTGTCTTAACTGAGGACAACTCAAATATGCATTTTTCAATCAAACAAGCAGTTTGTCCTGAGAATGCTAGAGATCTAGGAGAATGACTACCCCATATAAAATCAATTAATCAACACTGAATTCACAAACAGCAAAATGTCTGAAAAGTATTGCCCTGCATGTAGGGTGATCTGATATGGGACGGTGCTATACTGGAAGGCAGAGCTGATAGCTTGTGCCACTCCTCCAACTCAAGGCCATACTGGCAGGAGCAGAAGGTCAGATCAGAAGCTGCAAGGGTTACACAGTAAGGTTTGCCTAGCTGTGCCTACAGGTGAGATGGGTGGGAGCCAGTAGCATTAAAGAAGAGTAAATGGACTGATCATAGTCAGTCTCAGATGCTTCTGAATCAATTGTACACTCAGTTAGGCATGGGATGGAGATGCATCATCATGCAGTATGTCAATGCATAATAATACAGTCTCCTTCTGTGAACAACTGCCCGTACCTAGAGAGACCTAGCAAGAGCTGGTAGCTCTTGATGAGCCTGCCCTGGGTGGATTTCCAAGGCAATGGCTTTCTGGCACCTCCCTTGCATTCCCCCGGGGAAGGAACTATCGACCACTCCCTTGGCTCAGCCCAGATTAACAGTCTTGTTTCTCTGCTGCCACTGCCCTAGAGCCTTTCAGCTGAGTCCCTTTTTGTTAGCAGACGAAAATCTAACAATTGGACTCCATAAGAATCAATGAAAGTTTTTCATCTAAGTATGGAGGTTACACAAGACAGGAGAGAGAAACATAAGAAAAGAAGAAAGGAAGGAAAGCAAACAGGTCTAGACTGGACACTGGGCTCCACTTACCGCAAGACCTAAGGACAGGTATAATCCTTCTAGCTTTACTCATGAGAAAGTGAAGTTTGCTCTCTTGCACACTGCTCCCTCACATTCTCTATTCCCCTTTTTGTAATGCTCTCAGAGATGTCTGTCTTTACTCAGTCATCCTTGCTCTAAGTTTCTTAATGTCCCAGGCTGTGGGGGAACCCCTTGCCAGAGGGATTCCTGGGAACATTACCTGTCTCTGAAGAAACAGAGAACAGATAAATTGACAAAGGACTTTCTCTGCAGCAGAAATCCTGTTTTACCAGCAACTGTTTTTAAGGAACCCTATAACACAATATTTATGCTTGTAGATTTACACTCCTGTATTTTATTTTCTGTCAAATAAGACTCTGAATTTCTAAATATTGTGACCCATATGTGTGTATTATTGGGAATCTGGATCTTAGTCTCTGCGCTTGCTACCCTTAAAGATTCCAAATGTGTAGGTACTATTTGAACTAACTTCTTCAAATTTATTTCATTTTTTAACTCTCTGATTGTATATCTGGCTCTTAAACATGCAAAAGGTCTGCACATAACACACAGACAATCCTGCAGTAAATGTAAAGAGGGATTCCTTCATCCCTTTAGGTTCCCAGTGTCTTCTCTCTCTACCCTGAGCCATGTCCCACAATCTCATTTGCTTTAAAGAATAACCCTCAAAATACTTTTTAGGAACTTGGTTAATCTGGCATTAATTATGCATCTAAAATTTCAAGGAAGGTCTTGAATGACATTTAGCTAACAGTCAGTGTGTAGCTACGGACATAATTATTTCTGAGGTTAAGACCTTGAGCTGAACGTGCATATGGTTTATATTTGTTTTTTTAAGAGAATTCCCTAATGAAGCACATTCCCCATCCCACAAGGCATAAGTTTCCAAAATGGTAGAGATAAAGTATTTCCATTAATAATTAAATTTTTGTTGCTACCACAGTGGTGAGCATTAGACAATTACCTTTTGTCTTTGGAGTTATTTGTTCAGACAGGTTTATAAATATATCCCTGCTTTTGAGGGTCTGATTGATACATTAAAAATAAAAAAGAAAAATTGCAAGCTACCTCCTGTCCCAGAAGATGCCAAGGACTTCAGTAAATATAATGGATTTTGTCCCAGTCACAACATGCGTTTTGTCTGCATTTTGTTCACAATCTTCAATATATATATATCAATTAGCAAAGAGCAGAAAGCAATATCCACTACATTTTACATTCATGGCTTGTGTGCCTGATGAGTCTCAGACAGGGTGTACGTGGTACCAATAAGCCTTTCCAACAACTGCCTGCACAGCGCAGTGTTGTGGCCTCACACATAAGGAACTCAGACAGAAGAACTAGGTACTTTTGGGATTACTGCCACCAAAGAGAACATAATGGATAGGACCTGGTCATAGCTGCTGGCCAAGTGTCCTCAACAAATGGGGCCTTCAGCTGGCCGATGCTGCCTCTTCCTTCAAGGGCAGCATTCTTGGCAAGTCTTGTTAGCCAGGACCCCAGGCAAGCTTGGGCTCACCAGCTTCCATGCAGATCCTTGGAGTAAATACGATGTAGACTCTCACTCTGTCTCAATGCCTTCCCTCTACCTCCATGCCAAAATCCAACTATGAGAACTTGCAGTTTAAAGGTGTGCTGTCTTTTTGCCACAAAAAGTGGCACAGATATCAGTAATGTGTTTGAGGTGCTGCCACTTCCCCCCCCCCCCCCCCAATTCTATCTGCTCCTAGACTCACATTTTTGTGATAAGGAAGAATAAGGATGGCTCTGTAGTTTAGAATGTAAATGCTGTGGTTGTGCTAGTGATACTTTATTAAGAAGAAGCCCAGGCTAAAGTGTTTATAACCAGTAATGAAAGTAGCCTCTCATTTTTTTACTCACGAAGAATTATTTTTTTTGTTAGGCAATGTCATTCTATAACACCTCTTTCGGATGTAGGTCAGGTTATAGCACTTGTTTATAAAGAGTTGACTTCAACTATATCTTGACATACGCGGTGTTTATTGTGTGTGGCCGAGCAATTTTCATCACATCTGACTGTTACTGTTCTTTTATTGTTAAAGGAAACTTTTGTAAAGGGCAGAGAGATTGGCAACTTCAAAATGCCTGCAAAAACACTCTGAGTATCTGAGAAATGAAAAGTGCTCTTTGAACTATCCATTAAAAATACCTATAAAGATCTAAGGATACTGCTCAAAGAGACTTTATGTTACTTTTCAGACAAAAATTATAGAAGAGGGTTGGGGTAAAAGTCATTATTGCCAGATTAGAATTAATAAAATGAAGCACTGTAGCACTTATTCCTAAACCAAACATTATACAAGGTGGAATTCAGCAGCAAAGTTAAATATAAAATAAATCCAACAAGATTATAGAAGGGCAGTGTAACCCTGTCCCTGCAGTGACCCATGTAATAGCTCTATGCTGGTGCTTGGGATGACATGTCAGCAATACCTCATTAAATGTACTTTAAAGGCATATTAGCTTCTCCTATTCTTTGTGCTTCCAGAGGTTTCTTTCACTCCTTTATGAACAAATTTCAGTGTCTTCTGCCCCCTTCCTCTTAGCCCCATGTTATCTGTGAATAGCAGATTGTTTTGTCCTGACCTTCTTCCTCAGCTGATTGCTGCAGTGTTTTGAGAAACAAGCTCTTTTTTTTTTTTCTTGTTTTTAGCAGAAACTCCTTCACAACAGCTTATTCAAAACAGCTGCCATGTGCAAGTGCTAGTGCTTTTGCAACCACATTTGCTGTAATGCTGGCAAACAGCTAACACCATCTCTGTGAGACGTGGAGGTAAAAGAGGCAGACAAAGTCCTAAAGGAGAAGTGGCAGGAGCAGAGATGAGTGAGGGTGCAAGGAAAAGGTCAAGGCACCAGGTAAATACTGTCTATAGGATGAGGGGAATAAAATTTTCTTGATGAACTGGAGGATGGGCACATGCGGATTTAAGACATTTTACACTTGTGACATAATACGTTAGGTACAATTTAATATAGGCCCTTGCCACTTAATTTCAGTTAGCTCTTTCACAGAATCACAGAATAACCAGGTTGGAAGAGATCCACCGGATCATCGAGTCCAACCATTCCCACCAATCCCTAAACCATGCCCCTACGTACCTCATCCACCCTCACCTTAAACACCTCCAGGGACGGTGACTCAACCACCTCCCTGGGCAGACCGTTCCAATGCCTAACCACCCTTTCCGTGAAGAATTTTTTCCTTATCTCAAGCCTGAATCTCCCCTGGCGGAGCTTGAGGCCATTCCCTCTTGTCCTGTCCCCTGTCACTTGGGAGAAGAGGCCAGCTCCCTCCTCTCCACAACCTCCCTTCAGGTAGTTGTAGAGAATAATAACTGAGTCTCCCCTCAGCCTCATCTTCTCCAGGCTAAACAACCCCAGCTCTTTCAGCCGCTCCTCATAAGGCCTGTTCTCCAGCCCCTTCACCAGCTTTGTTGCTCTTCTCTGGACTCGCTCCAGAGCCTCAACATCCTTCTTGTGGTGAGGGGCCCAGAACTGAACACAGTACTCGAGGAGCAGTCTCACCAGTGCTGAGTACAGAGGGAGAATCTTGGCCTTCTTGGCCACCTGGGCACACTGCTGGCTCATGTTCAGTCGGCCGTCAACCAACACCCCCAGGTCCTTCTCCTGCTGGCAGCCTTCCAGCCAGGCTTCTCCTAGTCTGTAGTTCTGCTTAGGGTTGTTGTGCCCCAAGAGCAGGACCCGGCATTTGGCCTTGTTAAACCTCATGCCGTTGGTCTCAGCCCAGCAGTCCAGCCTGTTCAGGTCCCTTTGCAGAGCCTCCCGACCCTCCAGCAGATCGACACTTCCTCCCAGCTTGGTGTCATCTGCAAACTTGTTAAGGGAGGACTCAATGCCTTCATCCAGGTCATTGAAAAAAACATTAAACAGGACTGGACCCAGCACTGAGCCCTGGGGAACCCCACTTGTAACTGGCCTCCAGCTGGAGTTAACTCCATTTCCCACCACTCTCTGGGCCCGGTCATTCAACCAGTTTTTCACCCAGGAGAGTGTGCGCCCATCCAGGCCAGAGGCCGACAGTTTCCGAAGCAGAACGCTATGAGAAACTGTATCAAAGGCTTTACTAAAGTCCAGGAAGACCACATCCACAGCCTTTCCCTCGTCCAAGAGTCTAGTCACTCGGTCATAGAAGGAGATCAGGTTAGTTTGGCAAGACCTGCCTTTCATGAACCCGTGTTGACTGGGCCTGATCACCCGGTTCTCTTGCAAGTGCTTCTTGATAGCACTCAAGATCACCCACTCCATGAAAATTAGTCCTAGAATTGTACGTTTGGGAGAGTTAAAAACACTACAGGTGATCCACAGATGTTGTAGGTAGGCAGGGGGAACCTGCCTGAATGAAAAAACCCACAAGATTCAAGGCTGCAATTACAGCCTCCAAGTTTGAAGGCTGGCAGTGCACTCTTGCTTCAGCCCTTTTGGTGTCACTGTGGGTTGCTCACTCCAAGCCCCTGGTGCCACCAGCTCCCAGGCCCCAAGCAAAGCAAGCAGCATCCACATGCTCTCATGCTTTGGGGGTGGCAGGGTGGGAGTTTCTGGGCTTGCCAGGGAGGATGCAAATCCAAGCTGGCTTTCCTGCCACCAGGTTTCATAAAACCCAGCAGAACATAAGCACTCCTGAAAGCTTTTCCTCACTTACAGCTGGTTGAAATGGATCAACAGGTTAAAAAATTATTCAGGGGGATATACGTTATTAGTCTCTGCTAGCCTGTCATGTAGTGGGAGAATGCAGGTTTAGGAAACCAGGCTAAATTCAGCAATCAGCTATTATTATTTTTTTTTTTTAAAGGAACAACTTTATTCAGAAGTAGCCAATTTGCTGTGAGATGCCAGTGATGGAAAGCTTGAAATATCGATAGCACTTTTTTTATTTATGCTGCTTGTGACAGAAATGTCAGATACTAGCAGTTCAGGAAGCACTTGCTTCTGAATAAACTGTCATCCCTGAACTACTAGGCTGTCTTCGCTTGTGTGTTCTCAGAAACTTGTTCTTTATATGAGCAGTAAGTTTTGCAATGGCAGTAAGGACACACACTTTTTCGTTTGTGAGAATACGAGATGAATTCCTGCTTTTAGTGCAAAACAGTGTTAGGAGCTACTGTGCATCTGTCATCTGAGGATTACATTTTAATAATCATTAGCAAATATCACCCTTCACAGCCATTTGGATCTTGCAGCAAAACATGGCTGAATATACATATTGGATGCAGGAGCTTTATTAAATTCCATCTGTCCATGATATGAGCATATATAAAAAGGTACATTACACTTGCATATACAGTTAGCTTCTCTGTGCATATGTTGTAGTTCACACAAAATATTTTCAACATCTGATTTAATTTAATTTTTCTTGCTGAAAAATAACACAAAGTTATTCCTTGTGCTTCTTGCACTATTCCCTTTTACCACATGCTAACGTATATGATGGGAAAATGGTCAC
The DNA here is from genome assembly GCA_033459285.1 of Clamator glandarius. Taxonomy (NCBI): domain Eukaryota; kingdom Metazoa; phylum Chordata; class Aves; order Cuculiformes; family Cuculidae; genus Clamator; species Clamator glandarius. Next base: position 659,550 of record JAUNZM010000070.1, read on the forward strand.
AACAAAATAGAAAGCAACAACAGAAATTAGCTACGCTTACAAGTAGTCCCATTTCTAGTAAGCATTGCCAAATCTTGCCATTTTGTCAGAACATTACTTACACAATGCCAAATTTTCTCTCTTTTTCTCCCTCTAATATTTAAAAATTAATACATTTTAAACCACACCTCTGCTCTAAGCAGTAAAGTCAACCAGAGCAATTGACAGGGAAAAAAAATCTTATATTTCACCTTACTCATTCAAAAGAGAAAAGATGTGACACTTTATGATCTCTCGCTGTGGTACTACTTGGAATTTTGTATCAGGTATTGGAAATAAAGCACATAGAAGCAAAGTTAAATGAGAAATGAACAGCTTCACAGTCCTGAACAAGTCACTAAAGCTTTTTTTCACTAAAGGGAAGCTTTCAAGCCCCACCCCCCACCCCCAATATCAGGCAGGGCCCTGAACCTCCCTGGTATTACAACCTTGTTCTTTCAGTTCCAGAAAGCACAGACTAATTTTATGTTTAGCAGACTCTGCCTTGCATAATTTTTGTGGGAGTTTTCTGACAGTTTGCCCCAGTGAGTGATTTACCAGGACAGTAAGAGCAAGAAAGCGCCAAGCTAGCCTCTCAAGACAAATTCCTTTCTTCATCCACCCCTTGAAAACCTTTAAAAACTTCTTACAATGATTAATTTTTCAGAATTCTAAAATCTGTTGAAGACAGTGGTCTGTAGCTACTGTATGTCTCTCTTGGGATAAAGACATAGCATGGTCATAGATTGAATCCCATCCAGTGCATCCACACATTTGCTTTGCATATCTATTTTTTTTACTTATTACCTGAATTTTCCTATGTCATTAGGGTTTTGATATTTTATAATGTAACACATTTTTCTACTAAACAAAACACAAGAGAGTGTTTTGCCCTCATTTTTTTATTTTCATTGTGTCAAAATAATTTGTTTCAGGCGTAGTAGAGACCAAAGCAGCTCTCAGGGAAGAAGGAAGAGGCAAGTGGGAAGACATCGATAAAGGCAGAGAAGAGACATGAGGGAGATTATAGAAAGAAATGTCTGCACATACTCAGGGGGATCCCCTGCCATTCTGCAATACTGGTGCCTTACTGGGACCCCTGAGAAGTTTTGCAATACATATAATAAAGAAATGGTGATAGGAGACATGTGGAGAAGAACAATTAAGAACAAAGATGAGAAAAAATATTACAGGCATAATTGTTCCTCGTTAGAGGTACTTTATGATAACAAACAATGATATGTATTTCTGGTGATAATGAACCTGCAGTTCACTCTCTCCACTTATTCTAATTCCCCCTACTGTGCTGCTGCTGTCTAATATAGGATATTTATGCAAAAGATGATTTAGAAAATTAGATTCCATTATAGTACCATCAGATCTAATAAACAAAGCTATGGAAAATAACATTCTCTTCCTTTACTGCTTCTACACCTGTCATTACCACTGGTTTCCACCACCCATAGACAATAAATATTTTACAAGCATCTTTAAGTTATATGTTCTCTTCATTTTACTAATGAGAAACTGAGGCATAGAATTTACTTGAATACAAGACTGGATGTACCAATCAGCTGGGCTAGGCACTGGGCCAGTCCGCAGTCACATACTTGAATTGTTTCTAATGCTTCTGCATGGAATATTATTAATTACTAGCAATTTGTAGTAGGCAAACCCATATGAAGGCCTTATTAGCAGTGTGCAAACACAGGGAGAAGAACTTCTGCTCCCCAGAGGAGCTCCTGAAAGGCTTACAGTTTTAATAGACCATGGAAGCTCACATTGGGAACAAACATCTTTTACAACATTGCTCCCATAGTAATTTAATTATGGCAGGTCATTAGTCAGCAAACCCATACTTGGGGACTGTTTATTGAGCAAGGATAACCTTGTATCCACAGCTGTAGCTGTGATTGCAAGCTAGAGTACCTCGTAGTGCTAACAAAGGCAATTATAGAAATATTTTCAAGACCCAGTCCCAGGCAGAACAGTTTATTCACCTACCACTATTGGTCTGATTGACTTGCAAAACTAGCCGGCAGGGCAGCCAAGGGTCAGGTGTTTTCCCCATTTTTAATAGTAATTTGGTACCGAAGTGTTCTGTGTGCCTTTGAAGCACAGTGCAGTTATTTTTAAAGGCTCTCATCAACCAGCCCATCATGTAACTTAAGAAGAAATGGCACTGTAACAGCAGACATAATATTCTTCTTGCAGAGTCTGCAGTTCTTCGACACGTCTGCTCGACTCTCCTTTTATATCGGACAAACATCCAGGCAGGAACTGGTTAACCAGGACTGCAGTGAGCAGCACAGACAAGCAGCAACCCAGGAGGAAGGCAGTCATGTATTTAGAAAGGAAAAATCACCACCAAGATGTCCACAAAAAAGTCACACTATTTATTTTTCTGGGAGGTGAGTGGGAAGACTTTCAAAGCGTGGCTGTTATGCCGTTTTGGCACAAAAACTACATTTCCAAATTGAAATCTTCCATCGGGCTGGCTTGGAAAACAGCATGTGGTTTATAACCACAGCTTGTTCCTTTCGGCTTTGCCTTCTCTTCCAGGTTAAAGTCAGCAGCTGGGAGCGTCTCTGGGAGAAGGGAGGAGCGTGTAAGAAGCACAGCATCCCAAGTGTGTTTCCACTGGCTGGCCGAGGGATCTGTAGGCAGTAAACACAAATGCTCTCCCTAAAAGGACCTTGCTTGGCAGGATACTGGGAGGAAAAAAAAATGAGACTATTGCCGAGGTGGGGAGCAAAAAGAAGTTGTTATTTGCTGGCACAGAGGAAAGGAATGAAGGATGTTGAAAGGGTACTAGGCAGCTGCTTTTCCGGCTGCTCTGGGAGCCAAGAGAAGAGCCTTTGATCTGCTGAGCAGGCCTGGGCTTGCCGCCAGTACCTATATCCTTTCTGCAGCAGTGACAGCAGGCTTCCTCACTAGTTCCTCTCTGATTGTGGAGTCAAAAAACAAGTGACGTAACCCATACAGGAACCTCACTGAAAAGTTTCTGTTATCACCAGCTCTGCAGAAAACATGTGCTACAGATGCCTCAATCTGAAATTAACTTCTCATCCAAAGTGGAAAAAAAAAAAAAAAAAGAAACCATGGATTACATCTCGCAAAGACTCATAAAACCCCCTCTAGCATACCAGTGAATTAAACAAAATCATTGGTTCTACAGCTGGACTACCATATCTGCATAGCACTTTGGCCAATCAAGCCCTCCTCCAAATTTTAATATGTTCTTACCTGTTGTGATTGGGAGATTCAAACAAGAATATAGCATCCAGACCTAGCAAGATGCTAGGAGTACTGGCTCAGCAGTTTGGAGTTAACTCAGCCAAACACTTCTACTCTTTCAATAATGCTTCATCTTGCTATCAGGTACTTGCTGCTCTACATTAATACTTGCATGGCAGAGGGCAGCTTCTCTCAGGTGGAGTCCCCTGCAAGATGCATTGGGTTGCTCCTTATTAGTTTTCTTTCCTAGGTCATAGTTTAACACATTGGGATGCAATAATCTGCAGAACTCAGCTGGAGCCTTGGTATTTGGGTCAGGTTCTGTCTCCAGCCATTATCATGCTTAATTCTATTTGCTCTTGATGAAACTCTTAGATCTTGACACAACTTGGGACACCAGTGTCAAGCTGTGATGCTGCCTGCTGCTTTTCACATAGACAGAACCTGCAAAGATTTTGTGATCTTTTCCCCTAGTTGGTAAGTTTTACCAGCAATCAGACACAGGTACACATGAGAAGACATGAGAAACACAAACTCACTTATGAATTTGGGTGTATTGAGAAAAGAACAAACCAGAGAATACGAGCAACAAGTTTTGAAATCGTTGGCTAAATTTTGCCTTCTAGCACATACAATCAACTTCTGTAGAGTTCTTTTTGAACCTATGCCTCTGAAACCTGATTTTTTTTCCCAATCAAGACACTGGCTTAATTATGTGCAATTACTTGAAAATAAGGCAACACACAACAGTGGAGCTCTTAGCTGGAGTAAACCCATACCGACAATTAGGATTTCTATCAATTTTAAGAAGCTGTTTTGCTCACTGAAACACTGCAAGAGCAGCCAGATCTCCACTTTGTTATGGCAGTCTCAGACAGTGGCTAAGGTATGCTGCTCAAGACAGGAGTAAGGCAAAAGTTGTTCTCTCTTCCAGCCACTCTCTCAGTTCCAGTGACTTGCAGTTCAGCAGTCTGATGTGGTATCCTTTGCAATTATAACCCCTAGTGCATTTTATTTCATTTATTTGCATGGTTGCTTCTTGAACCCATATAGTAACAACAAAATATCTAAATAGTTTTGCACATTTAAAGAAAACAGTGATTTCTATTCCCTGCCTACATGCAATTCAGTTTCACCTTTTTCAGCATACTCATAACAATATACCATGTGTCTGATTGTCTTGTTGCTTTTTTCTGCCTGTAATTGTTCATCTTACTGCTGATGATGTTGACTGATACAAAGACAGAGATGTAAACAGAAAGGGGACATTTGCAGATGGGGAAACACTTTAAAATAAAATGTCTGTCAAATGGAAAAGAACAACACTAATCAGGAAAGAAATTATGTTTTCCATCTTCCAACTATGCACATTGCAAAAGATGCAATGTTTTTAAAAAAGGACAACTTTGAAAAAGTGGCTGACATTTTAATTTTTAAGAAAACTGAATGATGAAGTTTTCTGCTGTGTATATGTTTGAAATTTCATTTTTAATTTGTCACCAGTAATAAATACACAAGCTGTAGGAATATCGGTTGGGTTTACAGAACTTTATACTAATATAACTAGAGACAACTATGAAGAAAACTGGAAGCATACAGCAGCAGAACCTTCTTCATTCTCTGTCCACAGCTACAGAGGGTTAAGCTGTGACAAGTCATTCTAAGAACTTGTCAGAATTATTATCTGGCAACATATCAATAAGCTGGAATTTGGCATAAAACCCATTTTGCCTTGACAGATTTTGCCTGCCATTGGCTTTTTGAAGCTGAAGGCCCATGATTACTTGGCTTTTCCTATGGCTGTGACTGTGATCTCCAACAGCCACCATCACTCACCTTCTTGACAAAGTGACAGAAAGACTTATTATGATTTTCCTTCTGGAAATAAATGGCAAACAGCCCAAATTTGGAGATCAGGAGGGAGACCTAATACCAGTAAGTCTTCATCTAGTAGCTCTTCTTCCTACCCTTTTCCCATGCCTGCAACTTTGGCAAATTACTCAGTCACTTAAATGGCATCACATACTTAAAGTGCTTCCTAAATTAGTATCAACCAGATCTTATTTGGTATAGCAGGCTTCTGGGATGCAGAGCTGGGACTAAGCCTGTTGGAAAACCAACTCTGGCATCATGCTTTTGCAATCTGGTGGTAATAAAAACCAGCAGCACATCTCCTAAGCCTCTTCTTCAGACTGTTCACAGTTCTATATGTTCAGTAGGTAACTAGCATCAGACGACAGGAGGTAATCCTACAGAGTCAGAAATAAAAAACACCCACTAAATCAGATGCATTGCGGCTATGATAGTTTCCACCTATTTTTGCACATTTTTACTAACTGCCAAACTGAAATCGGATCAGCTGATTAGCTGCAATACATAACGAATATGTTTGTGTTTATATATGTTCCTAGTTTCCTTTCCCAAATATGCACATATGAAAAGCCTCATGTTTTGCAGCCCTCACCCAAACATCTGCAATCATTTACAGAATAAAACAGTCTGTCATCTCAGCCTAGGTTTTTCAGTGCACACTACAACTGATGTAGTTTTGGTATTTCAGATTTTCAAAAGAAACAAATAGGTTTCCAGGCAAACTACATCACAGAACCTGCCACAGTTATCAGTTCAAAGAGCCTCACTGGCTCAGCAGCTAGTGCTGTGTTTTGTCACGTCTTCCTGAGTTCAGGCAGGGATATACACATCTATGTAGGAATACACATCTGTGTGTATACAAATAGCTTGAGTTTTAGGTTGTGCTCTCCCTGACTGCACCCTGAAAGAATCCTCTGCAAAGCACAAGAACTGTCTACTACAGGCTTGGCCAAGGGTAGATTTTAATATGAATCACATTACAGTCTGGAGCATGGGTGTTTTGTGTGTCATTTTAGGGAGGAAGGAAAACAGACTGACTGAAAAGGAGATTATTACTGCACTATACCATCACCTTACTATGAACAGGCCCCCCAAACTTATTCACAAAAGTGCATTCTGCTTACATTTTTCCTCTAGTGAGAAATAAACTCCCTAATGATTCCAGAGCATGGACGAAAGACTAGATTCAGGGTGGACCTCTTAGACCTTTGCTTCTCCAATTTGGCCACAGAGGCTGGATGTATTTTTGGTTCCCCAAGAGGACTCAGCATGGATCCAGGCTCCAGCGAGTGACAGAACAGACCAGACAGAGCAGAGGCAAGCAGAAGTGCCTCTGGGGCTGCTCCCAGCTATCTTGAACATGTTTTCAGCTAGTAGTCTTCAGAAAAATCCTAGGCTGATATCTATGCAACATTTCTGAAACAAATACAGCTGTGTAAATGAAATCAAGGTCTTCAGATACGGGGGATGAGAGCATGCTAAGAGCACAGCACTGGTAGGTATTGATTAAATACTTTGTTAACTAATCCTGACAGGCTACCAGTGATAAAATTATATTAGACACTAAAGACATCCAGTAAACAAACATCCTTTACTAAAATTAGAGGAATAAACTGTTCAAGGGACTCAAAGGAGCACTAAGTCTTTTATTAATACATAAAACCTTTGGAGTAAGATGTTGCACTACCTTGGTAATTTATTTTGAACCCAGCTGAGCTAGGGAAAGTATGATGTAGTAGACATTAATTTAGATGAGGTGGAAGGGCTACAGTTTCAGAAGACCACAAAACATCAAATGAAATGTCCTAATGCTTTTATGTAAAAACTTAAGATAGAAATGAAGAAAATGAAAAAGTTGGCCCGGAGAGTTTCTCAAGAGTTTCGCCCTTGGAAAGCAGCCCCCGCATTGTGACTGGGACTACTGTCCAGTACTTCTCTTCCCTGCTTGCAGTCTGATATATAAAGGCACACTCTGTGACCAAGATTAATTTTATTGTAGGTTATACATCCTCATGAAAGGACCCCAAAGGGTGGGTGTTGTTCAAAGAAGGCATTCATAGAATCATAGTATCACAGAATAGTTTGGATTGGGCCTTTAAAGGTCATCCAGTCCAACATTCCTGTGATAAGCAAGGACATCTTCACCTAGATCAGGTTGCTCAGAGCCCCATCTAACCTGGCCTTGAATGTTCCCAGGGATGGAATATCTACCAGCTTTCCAGGAAACCTGTTGCAGTGTTTCAGCACTCTCCTTGTAAAAATTTTCTTCCATATATCTAATTAAATCTACAATACTTTAGTTTAAAAACATAATCCTTTGTCCTATCACAACAGAGCCTGATAAAATGTCTGTCCCCATCTTTCTTAAGTACTTCTTTAAGTGGTGAGAGGTCATAATAAGGTCACCACTTCTCCAGGCTGAACAACCCCAACTTCCCCAGCCTTTCTTCATAGGAGAGATGCTTTATCCCTCTGATCATTTTTGTGGTCCTCCTTTGGACCTACTCCAACGGTCCATTTCCTTCCTGTACTGAGGGCGTTAGATCTGGATATCAAACTCCTGGCAGGGTCTCACTGGAGCAAAGTAGAGAGGGAAAATCACCTCCCTTGCCCTGCCGGTCATGCTTCTTTAGCTGCGGTACAGAATACTGCTGGCCTTCTGGGCTGTAAGCACATGTTGCCGCCTCATGTCCAGCTTTTCATCCACCACTATCCTGAAGTCCTTTTCTGCAGGGCTGCTTTCAATCCCTTCATCTTCCATCCTGCATTAATAACACAGGCTGTCCTGACCCAGGTGCAGGACCTTGCACTTGGACTTGGACCTCATGAGATTTACACAGCCCACTTCTCAAGCTTGTCCAGGTCCCTCTGGATGGCATCCCACACAACTCAGCTTGGTGTCACCTGCAAACTTGCTAAGGGTGCACTCAATCCCACTCTCTATGCCATTGGTGAAGATATTAAGCGGTACTGGTCCCAACAGAGACACCTGAAGGACACTGCTTGTCACCAGTCCCCATCTGGATATTAAGCCATTGGCCACTACCTTCAGGATGCAATCATACAATCAATTTCTCATCCACCCATCAAATCCATGTGTTTCCAGTTTAGAGAGAAGGATGTTGTGGGGGACCATGTCAAAGGCCTTACAGAAGTCCAGATAGATGATATCCATAGCTCTTCCTTTGTTCACTGATACAGTCCCTCCCTCACAGAAGGCCACTAAGTTGGTGAGGCAGGACTTGCCCTTGGTGCAGCCATGCTGGCTGTCTCGAATAACCTCCCTGTCCTCCATGTGCCTTAGCATAGCTTCTAGGAGGATCTGTTCCATGAAGTCTCCTGGCACAGAGGTGAGGCTGACAGGTTGGTAGTTCCCAGTGTCCTCCTTTCAACCTTTCTTAAAAATGAGTGAAAAGCTTCCCTTTTTCCAGTCACCATGGACTTCACCTGACTGCCATTTTTCAAATTTCATGGAGAGTGCCTTGGCAACTATGTCATTCCCTCAGGACTCTGGGATGCATCTTGTCAAGTCCCATGGACTTCTGTATGTTCAGGTTCCTCAAGTGGTCACAAATCTGATCTTCTCTTACAGTGGGAGAGACTTTGCTCCTTCAGTGCTCATCTTGTGGTCCATCCACTTGAGAGACTGCCAGTGAAGACTGAGGCAGAAATGTTGTTGAGTACTTCAGCCTTTTCCTTAACTGTTGTTACCAGTTTGCCAGTTTTGCTCATCAGGGGAGTACACTTTCTTTGACATTCCTTTTCTGGCTGACATGCCTGTAAAAATCCTTCTTACTATTCTTTGCATCCCTTGCAAAGTTCAGCTCCATCCATGCTTTGGCCTTATGCATTCAAAAGCACAGGTTTCTAAAAATGTGTTATTAAAGAAGAACTATATGAGCTTTCCAAGCCCTCTTTTCCCAAGAGAAAGCTGATCTTTTTCTCATTATTCTTATCCCTGTGGTGGTGGAATTCTTCTCACAGGCACAGAACCTGAAGGATACTAGTGAGAAATGACTCTTCACATTACAGATGCCTCCTCAGCTGTCCATACACACTGCCTAGCAAAACCTTCTAAGCTTTATGGTAGCATCACAAGGATTACTTCTAATTGTAAGTCATGTTTGGCATGCAAATTTTAACTGTTGGTTATGCCCTGGTTTTACACAAATAATAGCTCCAATGGTTTAGAGGACTTGTCCTTTCCACAGGCATGCTTATCTGATGAATAAATTTAACATTCGTAACTCTAAGCTGCTATCAGCACACACTTTAACCAAAAATAGTCACAGTCTCACGCACCCCAAGTGTCATGCCCTGAGATTTTCTGTGCTACATCTAGCATTATTTATGTACTCAAGTGAGTTTCCGTCACTCACTGAGAGGTATAGCTCAACAAATCAACGCCAGAGCTCCTGTTTGCTATTGTACTTTGTTCTTAAGAGATATTCACCATGTTTTTATGTTTTGGGTGATGACAATATATTGCTTCAGATCTGTAAACCAGCTTGTTTTGGATATCTGTATATGAAGGACAGTTGCTAGACTCACAAGCTCCTGTGCACATTCTCCCAAATCCTCAGCAAGCGAATGCTCTTCAGTCCAACCAGAAGAATTCATCATAAAAGCTACTTTACAAAGAGATATTATTACCCTTTAACTTAGTGCTATAATATTGTTGCAGAAGAAACACCTTTAGTACTCAGGAGCTGTGAACAATTCACATAGAAATGCTTTCGCCTCACAAAGAAATACTGCATGGAAATGTTTAAAAGTCTATGATGAAAATGTACCCACTGAAAGGGTTGTTCACAAAGGGTCATTTCAGCTCCTTTCAGACCATGTGTTAAGGGCAAGGTTTGATGGTAGTTATCTTCAGTGGTAGTTCTGATGCAGATACTTTAGCCTCTTCCTGCCACTTCTGCATTGCTACATCCCCACCTATACTGAAACACATCAGTTGAATGGTGCTATCAACCAGATCAGGTATATGATACACATCACTGTTATTACATTATTGAATTCAAGAGTTGGAGGAAGCAGTAACTGTGAAGTAGGGACAGAGATAACATGACACCATCACTTCTGAAGACAGAAGTGTCTGTCACTACAGCCTTGAGGAGCTCCTGTCTTTACCCTCACCATGAGAACAGAGAGATTTATTTTCCTAGTCTGAAGTTGGCCTTTCTATATATAACCTCTACTTCTCTCCATATTGTAGGAAGATTCAATCTGTACCCTGATTTTCACCTTCAAAAGCAGAAGTAATGTACCTTGCAGCTAAAGAATCAGACCTTAAGTCACAGAGATCATGATATTTAAACACTTTTACAGATTATTAAACAGATTTACAAAACCAAACCAAACCAAACATTTTGTCTGCAGGTACCTCTACCCATCATTAAATACCTAAATATATTTCTTCTCCTCTACCTTTATGTTGGTGTAAATAAGATGAGAATTTGATCCTAGTTTTCTCATGGTTCTTTTTTACCTATCAGAAAAAAAAGATTTACTGCCTGGATAATTCGTGTGTGTTCTGATTTAATGAATTAGCAATAAGACATCCACCTCTAACAACGGCCAGGTCTTTTAAAAGATCTCTACAATGCAAGTCAACTACCTGAATGTATAAGGAGTCTTCTATGCTCACCATTATAACAATGCCAAGTTTCTTTTTTGTGACAGTGAGTGCTGTAAAGCTGACTCACCTAAGAAGAGAAAAGGTTCATCTCCATTAAATCCTGCATAGCTGCAATAAAACTGTTAAAAAAAAAAAGGTCTGTTGCAGAATCCTTAGCATTGGCGGTGTTGTGAAAGCCAGGCATATACAATTTAACATCAGGCTCAGCCTGGATTTACTTTGATATTTGTCAATGAAAGATTGATTCTTACAGAATACCCTTTTGAGAGCAGAGGAAAACTTTGAAGGTAGGGCACTTGTGGATCAATCAGAAAAAAAGACTAATTTAGTAAATGAGTGAAAATTTTTATTTTTTATTTTCTGCTCATCTAGCTCTGGACATTGAAGTATAAACCCCTAGTGCTGCAAACAGACCTTGAAAAGTTATTAGATCATAACTGAGTGTTACGCAGCCACTCATTGGTACACAGAATCACTACTTTTCAGTCAGAACTGAAAAGCCATGACGAACGCACACTCTTTCAAACATTACAAGAATGAATGGGTTCACTATTTACATTTTTTTGTAGAACAAGTCTTTGAATGTTTTTTTCTTTGTTTAGAAATCTGAGTAGCTACTTACAAATACTGGATCCTGAGGCCGGCCTTCCTACATCTCCAGTAGAACAATAACTCCCTCTGGTGTTTGCCTGCTGTTACTGCCTCAGCCACAGCCCTGGGAAGCCCTGCCAACTGATACATGTACTGTAAACCTTCTCTCTTTGGCGGATGGTATTTTACGCCTTGGGCAGAAAGGACAGTGTGCACCCACTAGGCACATGCCAGCCCCAGAGGCTCCCACGTCTTCAGGTGAACATCACTGCATCATGAAAAATCACAGAATCATAGAATAACCAGGTTGGAAGAGACCCACCGGATCATCAAGTCCAACCATTCCTATCAAACACAAAAACGTGCCCCTTAGCACCTCGTCCACCCATGCCTTAAACACCTCCAGGCAAGGTGAATCAACCACCTCCCTGGGCAGCCTGTTCCAGTGCCCAATGACTCTTTCTGTGAAAAATTTTTTCTAATGTCGAGCCTAAATCTCCCCTGGTGGAGCTTGAGGCCATTCCCTCTCATCCTGTCCCCTGGCACTTGGGAGAAGAGGCCAGCTCCCTCTTCTCCACAAGCTCCCCTCAGGTAGTTACAGAGAGTAATGAGGTCTCCTCTCAGCCTCCTCTTCTCCAGGCTAAACAACCCCAGCTCTCTCAGCCGCTCCTCATAAGGCCTGTTCTCCAGCCCCTTCACCAGCTTTGTTGCTCTTCTCTGGACTCGCTCCAGAGCCTCAACATCCTTCTTGTGGTGAGGGGCCCAGAACTGAACACAGGATTCAAGGAGCAGTCTCACCAGTGCCGAGTACAGAGGGAGAATAACCTCCCTGGACCTGCTGGTCACACCGTTTCTGATACAAGCCAAGATGCCATTGGCCTTCTTGGCCACCTGGGCACACTGCTGGCTCATATTCAGTCGGCTGTCAACCAACACCCCCAGGTCCTTCTCCTCCATGCAGCTTTCAAGACAGACTTCTCCTAGTCTGTAGCTCTGCTTAGGGTTGTTGTGTCCCAAGTGCAGGACCCGGCATTTGGCCTTGTTAACCCTCATGCCATTGGTCTCAGCCCAGCAGTCCAGCCTGTTTAGATCCCTTTGCAGAGCCTCCCTGCCCTCCAGCAGATCCACACTTCCACCCAGCTTAGTGTCATCTGCAAACTTGCTAAGGAGCACTCGATGCCTTCATCCAGGTCATTGATAAAGACATTGAACAGGGCTGGACCCAGCACTGAGCCCTGGGGAACCCCACTTGTAACTGGCCTCCAGCTGGAGTTAACACCATTTCCCACCACCCTCTGGGCCCGGTTGTTCAACCAGTTTTCCACCCAGGAGAGTGTGCGCCTGTCCAGGCCAGAGGCTGATAGTTTCCATAGCAGAATGCTGTGAGAAACTGTGTCAAAGGCTTTACTGAAGCCCAGGAAGATACATCCACAGCCTTTCCCTCGTCCAAGAGTCTAGTCACTCGGTCATAGAAGGTGATCGGGTTAGTTTGGCAAGACCTGCCTTTTGTGAACCTGTGTTGACTGAGCCTGATCACCCGATTCTCTTGCAAGTGCTTCATGATAGCACTCAAGATCACCTCGTCCATGACTTTCCCTGGCACTGAGGTCAGACTGACAGGCCTGTAGTTCCCTGGATCCTCCCTGCGACCCTTCTTGTAGATGGGCACAACATCAGCCAGCCTCCAGTCCAGTGGAACTTCCCCAGTCTTCCAGGACTGTTGGAAGATGATGGAAAGGACTTTGGCCAGCACATCCGCCAGCTCCTTCAATACCCTCGGGTGGATCCCATCCGGCCCCATAGACTTGTGGGTGTCTAGCTGGGTGAGAAAGTCTCTAACCACCTCCTCTTGGACCATGGGAGCCTCATTTTGCTCCTCTAGCTCCTGCGTTTGTACACAGAGAGAACAACTTTCTTTACAATTAAAGACTGAGGCAAAGAAGGCATTAAGTACCTCAGCCTTTTCCTTATCCCCTGTCACTGTTGTTCCTTCTGTGTCCAATAGGGACTGTATATTCTCCCTAGTCCTCCTTTTATTATTTATATATTTATAGAAAGATTTTTTGCTTATCTTTCACTGACTTTGCCAATCTGATTTCTAGTTGAGCCTTTGCCCTTCTGATGTTTTCTCTACACAATCTCACTTCCCTCCTGTAGTCCACCCAAGAGGTCTGACGCCTCTTCCAGAGCCCATAGACATTTCTCTTCTTCTTGATATCACTCAAGATCTCACTGTTCAACCAAGCTGGTTTTTTCCCCTGCCGGATTTTTTTTCCACAACATGGGGATGGCTTTCTCCTGAGCTGCTAGGATTGGGATAGCTTTCTCCTGAGCTGCTACAATTACTGGATTGCCAAACTCTACTGCTGATGAGCATCTCACCAACATGCTCCCTCTACTTATTTAATTACATGAACAGTAGGCTTGTTGTAAAGTGTCTGGATGTTTTGTTTGATGAATACTGGAACTTAACAAACCAGTCCCAAGAGGGTCAGGATATGTACACGAATATGTCAACTAGCTGTATGGTAGTTCAGAATTAATGAATTGCTGTGCTGTGTTCTTGGGAGAGACAACGTAGAACTGTCACTCAGCCACAAACTTATTTACAAGAATGCTGTCACAGATTTAGGACTCAAATCTGACCTACAAGTGAGTTTCAAGCCATATCTCCAGACAGAGGGAGCAAAATGAGATGCAAGAGAATTAAGCTCCTGTTCTAGATCTTACCTATGTGTTGCCATAGTCATGCTGATGATCAATTTCTCTAACTTAAAATTGACAAGAAAAATATACTTCACGAGTCAGAAAACAGAATACAAACTCCCCAGTTTCAAGAGTTTGAGGGAAGGCATCCTGATGGCCCCTCAGCCTAGGCAGCTTTGAACCGTGCTAGCGGTTTAGGGATGCCCCGCAGACCTGCATGTCTCTTTTTGAAGTGGACTGCAGTAGGTCATGTGTCATAACTCAAAGACTGCCATCAGGCATAACAAGAACAATAAATAGTACTGATAAACACTTCAATCTGAAGTGGGCTGCACATGGAAATTAGGCAGTACTATTTCCAAAAGAAAGGCAGGAAATTAGGCTCTCTTATGCTGTTTCAAATGTTTACAGTAAATCAGCAAAATTCATGGTTCTAGCAAAAAGAAACTCAACTCTCACTGAGAAATTCACGGTACTCCAAGCAAACTAGCCAAATATTAATTTCCTTACAGCTGTTTTTTGCCATTTATTTCCTTGATTTGCCAAAATTAAGTCAGCTGAATTTTCTCATGAGTGCAAACATTTGTGTTGCAAAAAATAAGAAACTCAAGTATTTAATCCATTTTTAGAAAATAAAGTTAACTTATCAATTCTAAGTGCTAATCTTTCCATCTACAAGAAAGTCCAGAAACTCTAATAGAAATAAACCACTTGGATAACTTGACTGTTTGCATAAAGATTTGGAGTCTAAACACTGAAGGCAAACACCTGCCAAAAGAAACCAGTTTTAATTTGCTGAGCAGGAAAAAGTGAGGTAAAACACCAAAGTTTCAAGCAAGACCCCTAGGAAGATGCTAAACTAAAATTTTTCATGCAGATACATCAGTGCATACAAAAAAGAAGAAACCTCATCTTGTTAATTCCTCTCTCTAAGGAAGATTAGAAGTCCAGCTGTCACAAGCACTGCTTGCTTTCTTTAGTCCTCATCGAGGTGATGACAAGCAACTCTAGTTTGCCAAAGCTCAATTAAGTAATCTCTTTGCCAAATTTAATTATCAGTGTATTGATTAGAAAAACAAATTTTAAAATATGAAATATGTTGCCTTGTTTAGCTTCTAAGCTTTTAAAATCAGCATAATCACTCCTAAACCATTGCTTCGTGGTCTGTTGATTGAAAACCAGATTTTGAGGTAAGAGCTAATAGTTATAATTAATACTATTTTTCTTTAATCTTAATTCTTAGTTGAATGAACAGGAATTAAAAACAGAAGCCAACGTAAACCCATTGCACATATGTTATTACTATGAGGAGTAAAAAAAATTAATATTCAGATGAGAAGCTTAATTTTATCACCACTTATAAGACTGGAATCAGAATGTCCAGATTATTCAGGCTCTGATTCCCTTTTAATTTCAATTTTCTCATCAGTGTTATGGGGCTAATAATCCTTACTTTTTTCATTCACAGATTATTTCAAGGATGAAAAATACAATATCAGTGTTGGGTATTATCATAATTAGTTTCAAAAGTGTGAATGAAATAATGAAGATATATCATGGAAGTAAAGAAACAAGGTATTTTAAACAATAAATGCACAACACTGAGTTCATCAGAAAATAACAGCAGTCTGATGAGAAGAGAAAATCCATTGGCAAAGAAAGAAAAATTTTGGAAATCACCATATAACTTTTTTCATGTATCTCCCATTAAAGAGGTCCATTCTGAAAATGGTTATGGAGTTTTTGAACAGTTAAACCTATTACAGGTACAACTATCTTTTGGTGTACGTATGGATATAGTCTAAGATTTTCATTTTATAGAAGAGTGGTTACAGACAAAGAACTAGTAGGGAGTAGTGAGGAGTAGGGAACTAGTAAAATGTTGTAGTTAAGTGGATTCCCAAACACCTAGTGATATAATAAAAAAAAATAAGAAATTACAAAGCCCTATTTAATTACCTAAGTGTATAAAAAAATTAACCCCTCTTGCTTGGAGAATTCATGGAGAACATAAATGGCATGATGGTGTAACTAACTACAGCAGGAACAAAAGATGTTTAAAATATTAAAATTAATGCATAGAAAAGTAATCCATCAGAGTTTAATATAACACATTATAATTGGACAAACATAATTGGTTTATTATTTTTCTAGGCAGTCAGTAGAACAAGATGAATAACAAAGCTTACAAGTTACAGCAATTGTAATTGCTTGTAAACTAGTTTAGCTGTATTGCCTTAAAAAGCATGTTGCTATACATCAGGTAATGATCTGACTCCCTTTTTCACATCATGAACATCACCTAGTAATCTCTTCTGTACAGTGGATTTTCAGGACTCACTCCGCTGATAAAAAGGGGAGTGAAATTCTTTGGAAAATTTGGCTTTTTAACTTCTTTTAACCTAATCTCGGCAAAACTTCACACCAACAAACACCAGCCTATCATTCAAAACATTGTTACATTGTGGACATTGTCATATTTCCTTTCAGAAGACACAGTCAAAACTCAAATCTTACATTTATATCTACATTTACAGCTGAGACACAAAAATTCCAACCCACTTCATGCTTCTAGGCATTTCTAAATCAATAGAAAGGTATAAGTTCCAATGTGATTTTTGGTATAAATTAATTTATTTGGGTTGCAGGACGAGGAACTGATTGAGTTATTCTTTTAAAAACAAACTCAAAGTTAACTTATACTCCTTGCTAGAAAAGACTTTAGGGGCAATGAAGTGAATCAGGAATACAACATGGATAACCCATGGCAAGGTGCATGCAAAGATCTATCTTTGCACATTGCTATTTGCTATGGAGAGGTGTCAGTGCTCTTTAAGACCAGAGGATCCATTGTATACTGTAACATGAGGATGACACCAAAATGACAGAATTTAAAAAAAGACTGTATAAATATAAAATTTTGCATGCTGACACACTTACCTGCATGGTGCTACACTGTTCTGTGCTGACTGATTAAAATCTGGAATAATTTTAAAATGAACCAGCATGACATCAAAAGCACTACATTATGATGCCATATGTGCTCTTTGTTTTGCTGCAGAAAAATGAATCCTTTATTAATTGCATTCATAGTTAATATGACAGTTATCTGAGGAAAACCAGTTTAATGACAGGCATTGGTCTAGACATTACATTTCCACAGAAAAACAAAGAACAACAGATGATACCATTTAGCTGTCATAAAATTCATGAAGATGTCACCCTTTGTCATTTTCAAAGTAGCTTTAAAACCTTCATTTAAGACATGCAGGTCTATCATTATGTCAAATCCCTAACTTTTAACACCAAACACATGATTAGTGTTGTCAGATCTGTCAAAACTCAACAATTTTGTCAGATATGAAGTAGCACCGACTTGGTTGTCAGCAGTTGGTCGGCTCTAGTGCTGCCTGCTGTGGGACTGCTTCAGGATGCTTTGCTGGGAGGGCTCCAGGGCTCCCTGTCTCCCTCTGCTTCCACAGCAGCCCCCTGTAGTGACCTTCTGGGTTTTCACCTCCTCTAAAAGACCCTGCATGAGCCTGAGTGCATGGAGAGCTTTCTCGATGATGCAAAGACAGTGAAGAGATTTAACAGGTGGCTGGTTGCTTGGCTTTCTGTTTAATTGACCATCTTAATGCTGCTGAGATCAAACTATATTGTTTACAGTGTGTTACAAAACACTACTTTGGACAGGTTATTTTTTATTATGAGTGAAATCGAGTAACTGGATGCAAAGGGCAGCTGTGCTAGAAACATTTTGTACCCAGCACCCTATTGTATTACATTACACTATCAAAAACACACAATGAATGTCAGAGAGTGTAAGTTTTCACCACCCCAAGTTTTCTGTAGCTGTACCTTTCCTGAATAAAGACATATAATGAGAACAGTTGAAAAATACTTTAGAATTTCAGTTTTCAAAGACTGATTTCTTATATAGTTGTTATATACCCAACAATATGTGGCTCAAACTTTGAAAGCATAAACCCAAATATATGTATAAACCTTATGAAAGATTTTCATGCCAGAAATTGGTAATTTCAACTTTGATACATCAGGTCATTGCAGGATTTGAAAGAAGCAGCTGCACAGAACAATTAGGCAGCTGAAGATCAGCCCTTTGCAGCGATATAAAGCTCCAGTTTCTGTGCCCTTGGGGATACGAGATATCAGATTTTAAGTAGTGATGTCTCAACATGCAGAAGAAATGTCACTGCTGTTTTTTGTTTCAAACAGGGGAATTATTGCTGGGGGTAAAGCCAAATTTAAAGAGGAAATGTTTTGGGGATGTATTAAGGCTAAAGCCAGAAACTTTTTGAAATGGAAAACATGTTTGAAACAACCTAGCATGTCTTCATTTTAAACACTAATTACCACTACATTTACCTTTCCTGAAATACTTGATTTTTAGCCTTGTTTACAATGTGTTCCAGTGTGCTTGTGTGTGGGATAACTCTTAGAAATCAAAGGCAAAATGGTAACAGCCTGTCAAAACACTTTGTTCCAGCATTTTTCAGTCTCTGCAAATCTATGTTTAATTTTTATTTGCTTTTTATATTTGTAAATGTATTAAGATTAGTCATCAGATCTGTAGACCCTTAAATACTGCACAAATAGCTTACAAAGGTGCTCTACACATGCCAGCACTGAATGCTGCAAAAACTGAGGGGACCTTTCTCAGAGCTAGCCAAGTACTATAGGATCCCCAGCAGTGCTTAGCTCCATTTGCATCTTCTGTCTGTGAAAGAACTTCTTCATATGATGGTTGAAATGACTTAGAATCTCATTATGAACATGAATGATTACAAAAAGCATACACTGGAAATCCTGGGGAAAACACACACACACACACACACGCAAACACACAGGGGCATAAGCTATAATTTAAACTTAATTTGAGTTGTGGAGAAATCTGAGGACAGATGATCAGATGTAAAGTGTGTATTATATATTTTTCTATATAACTGATACAGCCATACATCTGTACAATACATAAGCCTTTCTAGAGGATGCTGGAAGAACAATAAGTGCACTGTACTCAAAATGTAAACAAAAAATTACAGCCCTCATAACCTTAATGTAGCCTCTTTGGCTATTTCTTCACAAAAAGGCTACTAATTAGGTACACAGGAAAAGCAGTGCTCATTTGATCAGCAACTCTGCCATATATTGGGGTTTACTTCTTATTTAATGTGCTGTCTCATCATAGATCTACTACACACAGCTCACACTATACCCCAAAGACAAAACTACTACATTCCTTACTGACTAACCTTTTCTTTCAGAAAAAAATACTGTATTTTAAAAGCATCGTTCCAAGAAAAAGAAGAGTTAATTACACCCACTTCAGAGATGGGGAAATGAGAAGCAAAACAGTCACATTTAAGATCTGCAATGTTACCTAGTTTTCCAGATTACATCACCTCATAAATGCAAGGAAGAGCTCCCTATGACTTCAGATCTACCTCAGCACTTCCACAAATCAAGTCTGCTTCTCCAGCCAGAGACCTACGAAACAAGGGGCTCAAAGAAGGCAGACATATCCCTGTCCATGACAGGGAAGTTGGAACTAGCTGATCTTTGAAAGTCCCTTCCAATCCAAATAATTCTGTGATACTATGACATCTGCCAGAAAGACTTGTTTAACTTGACACAGGAGCCTAGTGTCGAAAGTGTGGCAGAATCCAGCTCTCCAGGGCAGCTTTCCATGGATTTAACTGTGAGACCATCCTTTTTATCGTTGCAGTTCCTTGGTTTCATTTGTTACACACCTTGCTTCTGCAACAAATGAACCTCAGCCTCAGAAGACAACAGCTTCAAAATATTCAACAGGCTTTTTTATTTCTATGCTCTCTTTTTTAGTATCTGTGCTGTCCTGTTGAGTCACTTTGAGTGTTCTGTATTTTAAAAACTAACTACTTCAGATTATAGTTTGGGAAAAAATACGGCTTTGAGTTTAAAAGCTTTACTGGGTATTTTTTGGCTCATTATGAGGAATAGACTGAGACTGATCTACCTCAAAACATTAACAGTCTTCTTACCTTGCTGGTTACAAACCTCCTAATTTCTTAGTCCCAGGCTTACCGTAGTGTCATTCTGGCTGCCCCATACACCTCAGAATCATGACCAGTTTATATCAGTCCCATGAGGTAAATGTCTTTCTGTCTTTCTGACATATTGCTCCTGCAATTCTCCAAGATAATCTGCTTAGGCAAAATCTTGGTCCTTGGTTTGAACGTCTGTCTCCCAAGGTTTTAGGTGAAAATGTCAACATGGGCTTTTTTCTTCAAACAAAGTACACAGGCACGGTGTGGTGCTTTTTTTTTTTTCTCCTCAGCATGTGAAAATCTTTAGCTTTAGAAAGAAAAGCATCTTGTTGAATATGTTATGCATTATCTCCCTTTTTAAAAGATGACCATGGAAGACAGTGTTTGCATTCTGCTGTAATCTCTTCGCTAGGAAGCAACGCTTGCTGTAAAATGACTTCAAGGCAACCAGGCATATACATATTAAGTGTGGAGATACCTAGAAGAAATCATTAGCTATTTGCTTTATGTGATCCCTTTTGTTCCAACATGATATGCCTAAGTAAAACCATTTGTTCTCAGGTCTTGCACAAATGGTCTCCATCTGTGTCAATGAGAAAGGCCAGATAGCTGCAGCACTGCTGGGCAGGGCCTACTGCTGAAAAACAATCACATCAGAGAAGGAAGCAGCCACATTTCAATTTTGTCATTGGCCAGTTGGAAAGCCATGACTCCTATTTGTAGTTACCTCCAAGAAGGTTCTCACTTATTCATTTTTAGTTTTAAATTATCCTCATCAAAAGCATAAGTGTGTATCCCTCGGGGAATGTGAATTCAGACCACAATTTTCTGCTTGGGACCAATTTGTACCCTAAATTAGGGGTAGAAGCAATAGAACTTATTGATGCAAGCAATGCAAACAGGAGAATTCGTAAAAAAGTCTTTCAAGCTTGAATGAAGCTGATAAAGCAAAAACTAACAAAACTGAGGCACAACAGCAGCTTTCAAGACAACGTGCATTATTGAATAATAAATTTGCAAACCTCTGCAACAGAATAGGCACATTTCAAGTAGAGCATCTGTTGAACTATTTTATTAGCCCTCCAAATCAAAAACATCATTTCACATTCCTTGTTTCCAGGAACAGATGTCAGTCTCCTTGAAAGCAGGAGGTGCAACAGATAATGCCCTCTGTCATGCTTTCAACAGTGCTAGCTAGTCAATACTTTCCAAGCATGTCTTTCTGTTTTTCTCAATGTTGCAAGAACAGTTTTCATTTTTGTAATGAAGGTAATGATGGTATCATGGCAAGCTGCACTCTTTCCAGAAAAGTGAAAGACAAAAGGCGTGCTGATGCTGTTGATGCTGTGCTTCAGTTTGCACCCACATGAACTTCACTCCTCAGAAGTGTCCTGAGCACTCACTGCAGCTGTGGAATTTGGAGCTGCACCTTGGCTGCTGTTAGCTACAGCATGGCACAGTCGCACTTCACAGTCCATCAGGCACTCAGGTTGTAAAGGAACAAGCAGTAAGCACACTTGTGTGACTTTGTTGTGATTTCACAGATATCCTCAGCTGCTCAACTTCAAAAGACATGGTATAATGGATTTACTTCTAATAACCAAAGAAGATACTGCAGGATGTATTTATTTCAGGGCAAAACTGATCTTGGCTACTGCAACAGTGTTGCTTTTAGTGTTAAATAAGAATTGTTAACATTTTAGTTAGAATACATAAAAAAGGGATTAGCTCATAATTTTTCAGATATCAGAACTAGGCTTCATTCATACGACTGCTGCTATTATCAACCTAAATTTTGGAAGGGTAATTGTATTTAGCTTAAATCTAGTTAACAGTTTTGTATCTTGTGCTGGATAGATCTTTATGGCCAATATTGACCCATTAATGAGATGAGGGCTCACTGAGGGTATCAAATGAGATAAATCAGCACATTCATATGCAATTATTAAAAAAATTGATCCTGTGCCACACAATCCATGCATCTGAATGAAATAAAGGTCCTAGTTCTGCCCATAAATTTCACATTTTTAATCTAGAATTGAAAGAACACAATATACTGTAATTGTATTGTATTTGTAACAACTCCTTCAAAAAGAGATTTTTGTGAAAGAACAATCATGAAGTGGAATTGAGCCAGTCAGACTACTGGCAAAGCTTCCTGCTGAATGAGATTAGATAAAGGGAAAATGGAGACTGGAGAAAATTGATCCTCTCAGCAGAATTTCTTGTAATTACATGCAGGAGGAGGAATTAGCTATTATTCTACTGTTAAATTCCTCAAGTGGTCAGAAGGAACACACTTGCATAATCTGCCTTTTTGATCTAGCCTGGGCAAAATGAAGATCCTGTTAAGAAAACTGGAGATGTGGCTGATCAGTTTCTATAAACCTGGTAATTTTTTCCCCGTAGGTCAGGAAGTAGAAGGATGTATTGGAATCACCTTATCAGCATTTCTCCAATAACCTACTAGTTTCTGTTTAACAGAAGTTTTCATTCCTTCTTTGCTTACTGCAGGCTCCCATGTAATCCATTCCCTTTCTTCAGCCAGGAATAGCACTTGTCTGCTGAAGCTGCCCAGTTTGTCCGACAGCAAATTTGACTGAATACACAGAGTTCCCTTTCATGCTAACCAGAATGGAGATACCAAAAATTTACATATTGGCAAAATTGAGAAGAAATGACTGCTACAGCCATGACTGATTAATATGTATGTGTACAGCAGGAACTGCTGCTCACCAGTAACATGGTACAATAATGCATGTAGCTGATATAAAACATTATTTCAATGGATACAATTCCAGACAAAGCAGCTGTATGCAAGAGGTGGCTCTAGAGGTGGAAATTCAACCAAAGGTTTTGAGACAGCAACAGCTCAAACTGCCTATATGCTATGACTGATGAGCAAAGGGCATCTGAGACCCTGTCTAGGACTTCTTCCCTAAAAAACCCTTTCTTTATTCTGTACATACCACTGATTCAGATGCATAAATACTATTATGTCATATAGTTTTTAGATACTCTAATTTGAACCTTTAAGATGGAGGCAAATTAGCAGCACATCCTTGCAGATTGGCTTAGAATAGTTATGCACAACTGGACAGGAGTGCCTCAATTTCTGTGAAAATGTCAATCACATAGTGTTTGTTCAAGAAAAAGTCTGTTGTTCGACCATTCGATGGAGGTATTGCTGCCTGACAAATTAAAAGACATCTGCACTTTTCATAGGTGGGAGAGGGTGAAAGATCTATGTGGAAAAAATAAATATGGAGACATCACTGGTTTTCTCCATAGCAGTATCATAGAAAGGTTGGAGAGCCATTATCTGTAAAAATCAGAATAAATGGCCTAGAAAAAGTGGTGATTGACATAAGTGTCATGAAGTCATCGGATATAGTTTACTAAACAGCATCTTTTATTGAGTAAATGAACTATTCTATTAGCTTCAACTTGTCCCCAAACAAGTTTTCATTAACTAACCACTTCTGCCAAGCATGGCAAACAGCTCAGGCTTGATTATTGAGCAGAGTCATCAGGGACTGAGCCAGAGAAAACACAGTGCAAATACAAGTCTAGAAGAAGATGTGTCAGTTACCTTCAACATTAGCCAAGTATTAAAATATGGATTCACTGGAAATAGAATTGGAAATCTGCACTGAGAGTAAAGATGATTCAAAGTGCATGAAATTTAAAATTTTTTACAAAAAAAGATTTTAAGTGGACAAGCTGCTAAGCATCAGAAAAGAAGCTAAAGTGAATAATGGAAAGATGACTGGCACATGACTTGTACATCAACAGCACTTAAAGCATTTTCAGGCCTTGTTCTACAAAATTATATAATTCACATTAACACTCCTATGATGTGAGCTTTCTTTTCCCAGGCTAATTTGAGAAACGCAACACTTTCCTCCAATTCACCTGAAAAAACATGACTTTGTGACTTACTGCACTTTGAGGGAGACGTGTTGATTGGGATTTTGCAAAATTTCTACAAACTGCCCTAGTAGAAAGATAGTACTTTCTACATTATCAAACAGTACGCATGCACCAGTTTTATTTTACAAGTGAAATGTTTTTCATAACAATATGAATGAGCTTGATATTGCTAACAGCTTGAATTAATAATTTTCCTGGGCTTCTTTCTCTCTCCTAAGAAGCACAATGCCATGCTCCAATAACAATAATAGATTTTTCAGGAGAAAAAGTGAGATGTAAGAGATTATGCCAGATGATGCCAATACAGACAGTGCTTTCCAGTATCAGAAGCTGACAATACCTCAAGCCTCAAAGAAGTCAATATCATGTTGAAACTGAGAAAAAGAAAAGTGGTTTTGAAAAGGCCTAGATCAAGTGGATAAACCTAATCCTACATTCATGATTGATGTCATATCTCCCGAATTACTACACTAACACTGTTTAATAACCGCATGGTTTATTTTTTGATATTAGTGATAGTAATTGGCAACATTTTGCAATTATACAGTTTCTGGCTTGGGATAAAAAGAACTTCGACCTTCTTCCACGTGCTTCAGCATAGGCTTTGGCCATAACGCCACCCTAATAGAGACCCCGACTCCTCTCCACGCATGCTGGGGGGGCAGCCAGCTAAATACAGATTAAGGCCTTCTTTTCTCACCAGTGGTAACTGGCAAAGTTATGTTTTTTTGCCAGTTCTTCAAAAGTGACACAAAGAACATGCATGTACCAGACTTAATGTGCTGAGGAGGAGAAAAGGCAGATGGTTGGCGGGAGGTGTACATGGCTGCAGTGCAAATAGAAATAATGTCTTTAATGGAGACATGCTAGTTTTGCAGTGGGTGGTCTTTTTTATTATTTATCATATGTAGATGAAATACAGCGGTGCTGGTCAATTCACATTCTGATGTTATGGACAATCAATGCAAAACAAAGCATCTGGGACTGCTCCATCTCATTCTGCTGAGGATGATCCCACTAATTGTGGGGGTGGAAAGAAAGATATAGCCACCCCTCCTGTCTATTCCACTTTCAAATGTGACACAATCTTAATATTGGGTAAAAAATGTCTTTTCTTGTGCTGCAAACTTGTCTGCTGCTATAGCATAGGGAAATGTAAATATTTAGCTCACTGATGTTTCCCAGGATTTCATCTTTTTTAGCAGCATAAGGTAAAAAACACCAGCATTTGAAAATATTCCGCAGAAACTGTGTTTTGCAAGCCATTTCTGTATTACTCCCTAAGATCTGGTCACACCATTTAAGCTTTTAACAGAAATAGGACACTTACATTTTTATGTTCTAAAAAATATCAAAACCTGAATTGCAACAGATTCATGCTCCTGACCCAGACTTTTCTGGTTGTAAAGGCAGCTGCAGTGAAATAGAGGAGCCAGATGTCTGCAGCACCAGGCATATGGAAATTATGAGCTGATTCTATGCTGCTGGCAGCTGAGGACACTCAGCACCTTTTACAAATAGACACTCGATAAGCAAAGTTTACAGGAAAAGAAAAATCAGTTTTACTTTTGCAAATTAACAGACTTCTCTGATCTCCAATATTGTACTAAAAAATACATCTGCAAAAAATATGAGCAAGGTACTCTTCACTTGATTAAATTCCAGCACTGCTGCTGCAGTCCCACAAATTCCCACAGCTATTTAAGCTTTCTATCCAGTACCTACCCTTATCTGCCATATTCATTATTTTTCATTCACAATTTTGCCAGCCTTTTAAATGCAATAAAGGGATTCTGGATGCCATTAATTTGATGACCATCTCATATCCTCTGCATCTCCTGCCTGCAGGAGAATAGGAGACTCATCACAACTAGAAAACATGTTCTGAAATATGTGTAAACTGGCTACACTGTGATATCAAAGAGCATCAATTAAACATGCTAGATAGCACACAATCTCTGTCTAATTTACACACCAATTCATACGTGCTGAACAAATTAGGAGGAGACAAAGTACTCTGGAAAGATTTAGGTTAAAAGCTCTGTGCATCTATTTCTCATCATCAACTATTCACACAGGGAAAGGTACTACTGACTCTACATTTCGTTAAAATAAGTGAATTTTGAAGTGTAGGACACATTTCTGTTTTATGGAACTATTCTGGTTTCAATCTGCTACTCAAATCCACTCTCTTCCTTGCCCTTTCCCCCCTCTTTTTGCCACTTCTCACCTTTTTTTATCTTACCCATCAAACTCTTTGCCCTTCAATGAAAGGAGGTATGTTGAACTAGGAAGAAAAACATTATATTAGGAGTAAAAACTGCTTTAACTCCTACTCTTTTACAGATACATTTTCTGCATTGGCGTATGTCACTTGCAAGGTGGGCTATTACATTATATCAAATAAGAAAACCCCCATCCACATGCTTTCTGGTTCAGTACCCCTTCACCCTCAGCACTTACTCAATCAGCTCATCCAAGCTCACAAGAAATAAGACCAGCCTTTGTACTCAGCCTGAGTCTTCTCAACCAACATAGTTGCACTCGCTCTCTGTAAGGGAGGTACATATTTACTTTCTCTGTAAACAGTGGCAGAAACAGGAAAACTCTCAGGACTGCAGCACATATTTGAAGTCCAGTAAGTGGAATGACTGGGAAGGTGAACCAGATTAAGGGAGGATGTTCTTATTCACAATGTCATGTGTAATCTGTGGAAGCATGCAACATTAGAACAGGTGTTGATGTACTGCAGGCTACAGAGTTGGTGTAGAGAAGGATTGCCCCGCAGGTAGCTCATGTGAGGTTAAACACAACCTCCCATTTACATTAAATGACACTCTACACTTTTGCATGAACGTGATGCAACTTTTCAGCTGTAGATAAAGTTCTAGAAGAAGATTTGGGGAAGGTGAATGTTGGTATTGGAAATTTAACTAACGACTTCTTGTCCTTATTTATCTCCCTTTTCCTGAAAAGAGAATAAGCATTATGGCCTTACATGTGCATTAATACCACTTTTAACATGATCTAACTTGCCCACAGCAACATCCCAAAGAGGGGAAGTAATACGTATGAAGACAGAGCCAGCTCCCTTGGAAGCACCTAAGAAGACAATAAGTGACTTAACTGAGATCAGAGCATGCAGCCCTGCAAACCATGTTGTCAGAGCTTCCAACACAGGCAGAATACTTCCCCTCACCCCACCTTCATCTCTCCGAATACCTTTGTCTCCTGCTTCTCCTGTTTTTTTTTTTTTTTCCCTAAAAGAAGAGGCAAATGGTAAAATGTTACATGAGAGCTCAGAGAACTGTGTGAGATAACACAGCATAAGGCCAAGGCACCAGATGACAGCTAATTCTATCACTTGGGTGTAAATTACCCTTCATGCAAAATGGGAAGTGGCAGATTTTCTCAGGATTTCCTGAGGCAGTCAGTTTGGGGCTCATAGTTCATGGATAGGTTCATTTTCATTTATAGCTTGTTTATTTTTGGTCTACTAAGACCATGCCTTAGTAGATACACATAATTTTATTTGACTCTTAGCAAAGTTCAGGAGGAGAGAGGTAAAAGAAATCGAGAGCAAGGAATGTCAAACCAGAAATAGCCTACTTTTTTAAAAATGAAGAGTCTGCTACTATTTATTTTGTTACATTATTACAGTATTCTGACTGCCATCTAAACCTTCCCAGAGGGATACAGATGTACATTTTACTTTAGCTAATGACAGAATTACTTTGAAAAATCATTACAGCAAAGAGAACAGTTACCAAGTCATGATCATCTTGACTGTGCAGAGACAAAAAGTAGGTGTCTTTCTCAGCAGAATAAGCAAGGAATCTGTCACAACAGAGAGCTGTGATATTATTTATTATTATTTTTTTTTCTCTTCAGATAGCTTAGCTCAAATCCTTGATCAGAACAACTAGGAATTATTCTGCTCAGATGGCTTACTGTGTTTTAAGTGGAATGCAATTTAGTGCTCTCCTGTCTGACCAAAGCCAAATTCAATAAAGGAAGACAATGTCCAAAGACCAACACATCCACTTCCCCCTTGAGAGGCCAGACAAAGGTTTTGGCATTGGAATAGATAACCAGCATCTGCCTACAGTGTGCCTTTGATAAAAGTGACTATTAGACTGTAACGGCAGATAGACTGTCCCTCTTTGCAAAATAATGTTAGGCATTTTCCAGATCAGAGTATTTGAGTTGCATTATACTTTGTTATTAAGAATTGTAAAAAACAGTGCAGTAAGATCAGTGCAATAGTAAGTAATAAAAAGAGTAAATTACATCTCTGTGTACACTTCAAGCTTCTGTAATTTTTTTTAATGCACAGATTTCTTTGCTGCCACATTTCCTTTCGGGTTATCTGTGAAAAAAGGTAGTCTCTGTTTCAAAAAGTGGTTAATAATATATGCACCCTATAGTCCACCATAGCTTTAAAGAGTCAATTACTGTTAGACTGTTGCATAAAGATATATTCAGCATGAAAATTATAGAATCATAGAATTGCTAGGTTGGAAAAGACCTTTGAGATCATCGAGTCCAGCCGTTACCAACCAGTGCTAAGCCATATCCCTGAGCACTTCATTTACTTATCTTTTAACTACCTCCAGGGATGGTGACTCAATCACCTCTCTGGGCAGCCTGTTCTAGTGTCGATAACCCTTTCTGTGAAGAAATTTTTCCTACCGTCTAATCTGAACCTCCCTTGGTACAACTTGAGGCCATTTCCTCTTGTCCTATCACCTGTCAGTTGGGAGAAGAGACCAACACCCACCTTGTTACAACCCCCTTTCAGGTACTTGTAGACAGTGATAAGGTCTCCCCTCAGCCTCCTCTTCCCTAGGCTAAACAATCCCAGTGCCCTCAGACGCTCTTCATAAGACTTGTGCTCTAGACCCTTCACCAGCTGTGTTGCCCTTCTCTGGGTGTGCTCCAGCACCTCAATGTCTTTCTCAAGACAAATGAGTAATTATTTACTGGATCTAGGACCTAATGCATCATATCTGAGTTTTAAAATAGGAATTACTGACATGATGAAATATAATGGCTTCAAATGATTTGCTGTAGTACAAAAGGTTCCCTGCAGAGCCGTATTTATTAAACCCACTTACTGAAAATTCTTACTTAGTTTTTTGAAAATCCAAAATCACTCAGTCTCTTTAAAAAAGCTCAACATCACCAAATACCTCATCTGTAGCTTCATGGAATCCACTATGGCTCAAGAAAACCTTGTCATTATTATACCTAAGGACAAACAAAGCATTCAAGTGTGTCTTAAAGGAATGACATGGAACCTAACTGTGGATGGATGGCAACACATTGGTGAGACTGGACAGTAGTACACTGTAAAAAGAACAACCTGAGTTATTTTTACACACTATATGTATTAATTAAGCACAGGCCCTTCAGGAAAGAGGCCTAAGTCTTGCTTCCCAAAAGACAACAGGAGTTAAAAGCTACCACAATTCTACTTTAGCTGATGACAGAATTACTTTGAAAAATCATTACAGCAAAGAGAACAGTTACCAAGCCATGATCATCTTGACTGTGCAGAGACAAAAAGCACTTATTCTGTCTTTCTCAACAGAATAAGCAAGCAATCTGTCACAATAGAGAGCTGTGATATTATTTATTATTATTTTTTTTTCTCTTCAGATAGCTTAGCTCAAATCCTTGATCAGAACAACTAGGAATTATTCTGCTTAGATGGCTTACTGTGTTTTAAGTGGAATGCAATTCCAGTTCAGGAAAATGGCAGGAATTATTACTGAAAATGTGATTGCATTATATAAATTGAGGCATGTCTTCAGCTTACTGATTCAGCTCATTTCTGTCACCGCTGTCATAAAAACACTGCATTGGAAATAAGCCAGAACAAATAAAAGATTCAGGTCATTGTTACATTTTTCCATAAAGTAAAAATTGAATTATTTGCCCTTCATTTGTTATCAGCGTCTCAGCTAAAGGGTATGTATCCTTAATGCTCAGAATTCTGTTGCTTTAGAGCAGCTACCAATGCCTGAGAATAACATTTTGGATAAAGGTTATACTGTCCTCCCACAATGTGTAAGTGGGAATGGACTGTGGGTTTATTTCATATTCTGCTGCACAATCTGCCCATTAGTTTTTGATTAAGACAGCGTTGCTGTGGGAAATCTGCTTCCCAGCAATGTAGTTCCAGTCATATTTCAAAGCAGATTTGTTCCTATTCCTGCTTGCAAGTCAGAAAACATTGTCTCCAAAACACAGATACAAAAGGGCACTGAGTTAGAGCTATTGATATCACATCACCCTTGCCTCAGCTCCCTGTTAGGACACCAGACCAACCTAAACTTCTGCTTCTACCTGAAGCAAGCCTGCCAGCCAGCCCAAGCTTCATGGCACAGGGTCGACTTGTCTTGCAGCAGTGAGCAGGAGAGGTGGTTGATTTAGTCACTGCTTCTTGGATTGTGGCAAAATCACTGAGGTTTCATGTTAGTTTACAGGTTTAGAAAACACCTCTCAGCTAATGAGACTTGAGACACACAGAGTCAACATAGCAATGTTCAAATAACTATTTTGTTTGTAATACCCTCCTGTACATTTGTTACAGTCAGTCAAGTGGCATTTTGTCTCAGCTAGATGCTAGATAATCAGGTGCTTTAATACGCTCAGACCAGCATGGCTGCAGGATCCGTTAGAAGTATTTATACAAAGAATGCTCACACCAGCAGGAGTGGGGATCAGGGTTGTCTCACTGCATTAGAACACCAGAAGGTCTCCATCTAACCAGAGCTCTGGACAGTCTTACAATAACATACAGACAGTGGCACTTTTGGTAGTGCATGTGCATAGGCTATAGTTAAAGCACAGGTCAAATCCAAACATGATATGTACTTCTTAAGGGAGAACTACGTAAGTCTGATCACACAAAATGATTTGCATTCTAGTGTGTGCAATACAATCAAAGAAAATGAATTAATGGTAGAATACATTTAGGCACATTCCAGATTGACATATGTAAATGGCTTTCATACCATGTTTCATCTCAGAAAAGAAATTCAGAAGTGATTAACAAATAATGAACCATTACCTTTTATGTAACTAACTATTGCATCTTCTTTATTTGTGCTGCCAGTAGATGAACAGTCCTAAAAGCTCTTTTCACAGAATGATATGAACTTCTGTTAAAGATCTTCTCCTGCAAAAATAATGGCTTTTCCTGTTTCATCTGAGACTGTCAAATCTACAGGTCTGATGGCTTTCCCTGAGCTCTTACGTTCAGCAAGCTGCCTCAAGCCTTACTTGAAATTGCAGGAAGTGAGCACTTTCCTGAATTGCTGTGAAGGAAAGTGGACTTGTCACAAGGAAACCAAAATCACCAAGCTCCAGACTGAATGCCATGGGCTGACTCTCTCTGGATCTGGGCAGTGTCTCAGGTAGAATCTAACAGTTTAAATTCAATATTCATAATCACACAGAGAAAAGGAGAACCAGGGAGGACGATGAAAAATTGGTGTAATACATTTCACTATCTGACAACACTTAAATTGCGAACCAACTGTGGCTACCAAGTGTTCTTAAAGTAGGGGCCAGTGTAATATTAATTCCAACAATCCCCATCTTTCAGGCCACAAAGTTCCACATGGCTTCAGGTCATGCAAACTTTACATCCATAAGGTAACATGGAATTTACCAAGCTTATTTCAATGCCTGTTCTCAATTAGCATAAAACCACCCTATATGTAAACCAGTCTGGTGCAACCTGCCAGATGTTTGCCTTTCTGTGGCTGACTCATTCTCACTAAGCAGGCTTGCTCCTTCACGGGCACACAAAATCATAGAATCATAGAATAGTTTGGGTTGGAAGGGACCTTAAAGATCATCTAGTTCTGAGTTATTATCAGAGCAATTGATGAGTGCTTTGTATCATGTGTTAAATCAGTTAGAAATGTTCCAGAAAGAGCTTCTTTTCTGAGTTCCCCTCATTAAAAACTTCCACTGACTTCATAAGCATGGTTTTTTTTTGTTTGTTTGTTTTGGGGTTTTTTTGTGACATGTGGAGCTTAACATTCCTAAAGCTGACTTCTGGAACAGACAAAATGAAACTTGCTCTAGCTACAGACAGATGCCTCTAAGGTTGGTAACTGTTCTCCAAGGTCAGCTCCTTGT
This sequence comes from Clamator glandarius, assembly GCA_033459285.1. Classification (NCBI taxonomy): domain Eukaryota; kingdom Metazoa; phylum Chordata; class Aves; order Cuculiformes; family Cuculidae; genus Clamator; species Clamator glandarius. The sequence continues at coordinate 691,755 of JAUNZM010000070.1, forward strand.
TAATAAAGCAAAACATTTTTAAGTGCTAGTTTAAGCAATTTGATAGTGGATCCAAAGGCAGACTGCATTTCAGGAAATGGAGGAAATGAACCATGTAAATTCTTTGTTAGTTTTCTACGCACTTCAAATCTATTTTTAGGTTCAACATCTGCATGAAGGTCTTAAGTTAGTTATAGTTCCTCAGACCTTCCACAAAAATATCGTAGTTTTGGTACAGATCCAGAAACCAGTCCTCGCTTCAATGGGAAATCAAATTTGAAATCCTAATTCTTTGTTTCTTTTTGGACAGCACAGTCTCTGAAAGGACAGCTCTGAGGAGTTCAAGAGAGCTTGGACACAGCTGGCATATCATCAGTTCCAACTTCCTTCTCCATAGGATCTGATTTTATTTTTGAATCCTTTCAGGCATAAGTCTATTTTTAAGGTTGTTTGCATTTTTCTTTCTTTCTTTCTTTTTTTTTTTTTTCAATTGGCTAGGCAGCCCCTTAGAGATTTTCCAGAAAATACCTAATCCCTCTTGGTCAGATGTTCCAACGAACGAAAGGAAAACAGCTTGCTCAGCTGTAGCACTGCAATTAGCATACATCGTGAGGACTTTCAGTCCTTCTCTAACCTGCTGGCTGCACAGCATGATTTCCTTGGGATTTTAAGCAGATTTGCTTTTAAGCAAAAGTGTAATATTACTGAGAATCAGCAGATGGCATTGCTACACATAACTTTTATATTCCTGTTTATCTGACTGTACAGAGGTTAGACATTGAGAAAATACCGATTACAAGCCTGTGCAGCATTTTTGCTGATGTTACTGCTCCAGCTCCATTGCAGAGGCAACACTTTCAACTTAAACATATTCAACGTCAACTATGTATTTGTATCCATGTGTGCTAACGCCTAAGCTCTCACAACAACGTAAGGTTTCTTTGCAGCAAAGGAATGTGCACAGCTGCACAAGCATGGTTTAGAAAACAGACACAAGAAATGTAGGAGAAAGATATTCCTAGACAACTTTAAAAATTAATTGCTTCTTAATTACTGCATTGTTCAAGCTCATGGAAATAATTTACAGACTTTTAAAATTGTTAAAAGGCTACCTATTTAGTGACTGAATATGTTGGCTGAAGGTTTCAGCTACAATGGTTGCATCTGCAAATAACCTGGGATTAAATGATGTAATAACTCACTAAATTCCTCTGAAGATACCACTCTCCAGATGACACGAGTGATAATTTTTAGTGCAGGCTATGGTGTATAACATATGCCAACACTTCAAAGCTGCTGTAGCTCTCAGCCTGAACTGTCTGCTCTCAGGGATGGGCCCTGGCTGGTGCAGAGTGCAGCTGTCTCTGCAGGTCTGACTGATGCTGAGTGAGTGAATAAGAGGGTCAGTGGACCTTTTCAAATGGATCAGGGCATGATGAAGTTGTGGCATGGCACTTATTTGCCAAAAGTCTCTATTTCCATATAAAGTCATAAGATCGCATTTTCCCTTCTTCATTTCAAAATCCCTCATTTAAAAATAGGATAAAAATTCACCCCACATATAAGACTACCTCATGAACAAAGTACTTGCCTTCCAGATACATGCAGAAACTTCACTTTGGTAAGGTTAGGATTTTTTTCCCCACTCACGACATTACATTTCACTCCATTGATGACAAGTTTGTGCCTACAGACACATTTTCACACTTGGGCTCAGTTTCAGCCAGATGCAATCACCATGCAGCGTTGCTGTGGTAGCACTAAGACCAGCATAGGCTGCAGAGGCCACCAGTTGTGCGGTCACCTGTAGCTAAGCTCCATGCCACAGCTAGTGCATTTACCACTGTATTTATAGTTAGATTGAACACATCCTCAGGAACTGAATAGCTACACTGGTAGACATGTATTCCCAACTTTGGAACTAAACCTCCAACACCATGTGCCAAAACGCAATTAAAACCTGAGGCTGTGACCATTGTAGCATAGGCTAATAGCCAGAGGTAACTATGACTTTTATCCATGGTGCTTGCTTTATTTTTTTATCTAGATACCTTGGAAGGCTGTGGGTCATTGCACTGAAGGAATAATTTTGAATCCATTGGACAGGCAGCTTTCATTTTTTCCATTATCATCATGATGGTATTTTCCCAGGCTTCCAGCAGTCAAAGAAATTCCAAACATCAGTGCATGACCACAGCTTTGTGCAACAGTGAGTGAAAAAGCAGGTCCCTAGGGAATCGCTAATGTTGATGAAAGGAACCTTGCTTGGTTGAACAGGCAGAGGTGTTCTTGGGCAGGAGGACAGCACTCTCTTTTGAGAATGTTAAATCCATACTTTAGATTATAACTGCCCTTATGTCTTCCACAGAAGCATTTGAAACATAACCTCAGCGGAGATACATCTGAGATACTGTTCTCTTCTCTCACACCTGCCTAACACACCCCATTTTTCAATAACACAGCTTTTTCATATGATTTTTTAACAAAGCCAGCTACCCATAAAAGAGACCAAGACTCTGTTTGTGGTTGTACTACAAAAGAAGAGCATAAACAAGAGACAGTTTGCAGTATCAATTTTCCTTTTGGGGGTTTTCCAGTGGTTTTGGCCAATACATACAGCCAACCTTCTCCATTTATACACCATCACCCCCAAACACAGGCACCATTTCTCAAAGTGACAGAAACAATCTATCATATAAAGATTATAATTTAGTAATTTTATAATGCTTATAGTTATTTTCATAAAGGGGAAGTGTTAAGAAAGCCATTTTCAAAGAACTGAAAATCCACTCTGGGATACAAAGGTGTTCTAATATAGGCAAATGCACACTGAAAAATCTCTGAAAACTCCCATCCTTCAGTTTTTGCTTCAGAACATGTTCTACACAATCTAATATTCTACAACTTTAATAGCAGAAATGTTGTCACATGAATACTATTTCTTAAGGTTTAGTGATTTATTTAAGAAATGCTTTGCAGCATTTGTTAAATGCTTTGATGCTTGTGATGTACTGCCAATGTATTTCCAACAGTACTTAAATTTGTTACTTTTAGAGAAATCATGACTTAAGCTGAACATGTTTGGTAAAAGAATTGAAAATATCCTTTGATGACATAAACAAATTGATAAGTGGCTTTAAAAAAGACTGGTGTGAGAGATAAGGAACTTGAAAGTCATAAACAACTGCACCTATGAGATAATACACAAAAAGGCTAAAGTTTGAACTACAGAAAACAGAAATTAAAGAACTAGGAAAAGAGATAGTAGGTTGCAAGAAATACTTAAAATAGTCAGTGTCAACCATGAATGTGAATAGTATATGAACAGTAAATTAAACTTGTGTAAACTAGTGGGACAGATGCAGAGAAGTCAAAAGAAAGAAAAGAAGAGTATATACACAGAACTTTCCCGACTGAGATAGGCAGATTTGGATTTTTGTTTCTGATTTGCTTTTTCTTCTTCTTAAGCACTAAACTGAAAAGCAATCTCAGACATTAAAGGAAGGTCTTTGAGTATCATATTTAGACTGAAACCTCTCTCACTTGCAAGGTTTGAATAGTTAGAACTGCAGAAAGAATAACAGCAGGATGTGAATATGCACGTTTTGACCTGCAGACCAGTTCTCTTCTTCATTTCCACCTCTGAAATACGGCCTACAGAGCTGTAACCATCTCTCTAAGTCATTAAACAACACATCCAATAACCTGTAACTTTTAGAAAAGACAAAAATCACTTAATCTTTGTAGAAAAACTCACTAGAAGGGCCCTCCTCTGCTGGCAAGAGCTAGCAGATCTGCTAACCTAGAGCCTTCTTGTTAAACCTTGCAAAATTGTGATTGTCCTTTTGGGGAGGAGAGTGAGAGGACATATGACCTTGGACTCCCCTTCTATGTGCTTTTAGCCCAGAATAAGTCAGCTTGGACATAGAAGGCACCACATCTACATCAACTCGATCTATATGTAGTTTTAGGCTGATTAGTCTGTCCAGCTCCTTAGTGAAACACAGACTCTCATATGGGCTTGGTGTCTGACAGAGAAGAACTCATCAGATTAACTGATGGAGCTGCACAGAAGGGTACCTTCCCTTTCTCCCATCTCATGGATTTCCCATTTTGTTACTCACCAGTACTGCTCTGGATGGTCCTCACTGTAGTGGTTGTACGAGGAGGTGATGAGGATCGCAGCGATATGCACTCATCATCCTGAGAACAGCCCTTCTCAATGGCTCTGACGTAGCTGTGGCTCCTCATGCGGAAGCAGCCTGGCATGGGCAGATCCAGTGCCTCCACTGCCTGAGATTCCAGTTCACTGAACACCGACTCACAGACGGATTCAAACTGACCATTCACCTCCATTTCACTCACCTGCAGGCAAAGACCAGGCAGGTTCAGTACATTCAAGGAGATAGAGGCTTTAGGCACAAATTCAGCAGAATTTAGGCTCTTGGTTTCTGCTAAGACTGGAGGGAAGCTGGGAGTCCTTGTAGCAGCATCTGATTTATTTCACCCTGGGCCCACAGAAGAGGCTGAACCTCTGGTCACTACAACCATTACATTATAAACCAAAAATCACTCTTTCTTTGGCAGGTGAGGAAAAAAGGTCAGCTTAACGTTGGTACACAATCAATGCAACATATAGGCAATCACAGCGATAAACCTGAGTAGCTGGGAAGCTCGAGGGTAGAAGAGGTAACAAACGGGAAGAGGAGGCTGATAAGGGAACTAGCTTTGTTGCAGGGGAAAAATGTATAACTACATCTCTGGGCTGACTCCTTTGATTGAGAGCGAGAGATGAAAGGAAATCCTTAGTCTGGAGCAGACACTAGATGGTGACAAAGACTTGCTCTCACTCTCATTAAAGAATATTCAAAAGCATGTGATCTTGCTGCAGGTCTCACAAACCAGGAAACCACTGACTTTGGCTTAATTAGTAATGGATGCTTGTGTTTCTAAACTAAGAATAGAGGCCTGAGCTTGGCATTAAAGCACAATAATTATCACTGCAGGAAACATGCACGCAGAAATCATCACTTGTGGATTTTGTTAGTTTTCAAGCATGGAAAAGGCCAAGGTTGCAAGAGAAGATAAAGACTGTTAGGGTGGTGGGAAAAAATAAATTAAAAATTCTTTCCCAGGACTAATTTTACCAAGGAAAGCATTATGCTGAGTATTTCTACACATAAATGAAAATCAAAACTTCAGAGTAGAACTTTTTTTCAGAAGGGAACTGCTTAAAAGAGCACAAAAGAGCAGTGGATAGTACATTTTAAATAACAATCTTACAATGGTGAAGAATAGATGTATCCCCAAATAAATATCTCGGAATGACTGTTTTTTTTAAAAAAAACCCCATATATTCTTGACATTGCTAAATAACACTGGCAGGAAGCTTTGTGTGGGTATTAGGTGTCCAGCTAAATAACTAACCAAACATAATATTAATCTATTCAGAGACCTGAATTTCAGTGCTGTTTCCTCCTAGATACATCCTGATCCTCTTTCTAGAGCATCAGCTGTACCCTGTGCAAAGTGCTTGACTATAAAATACCCAGGTGGATACTCTATGGTTACAGTGCCCAAATACAGAGTAACACAGAAATTCAAACTGCTGTTCCATTCTGAATGGCACATATACTTGCTACAGCCACAGCTGAAGTCCTGACATCAACGATATCACATGCTTTTCTTCACACTGCAATGACCTGACAGTAACAGGAATTACAAATCCTGCCCTGATGCACTTCTGGATTAATATAAGAAAATTCTGTTATCCAACTGACTTATCCAAATGATCCACTTAAGCAAACAAGCCACAAAACATTCCAAGGAGCTACAGGATTTAGCAGATGAACTACTGGCCCACTAACCTGTGGAGTGCTGGCACTTATGCATTTCTTTCAGATCTGCTTCTGACCAATTCAACTGTACTAGCATGTTGTATGCAAGGACAGACTCTTTTATGATGTTAAAACTCATAAACTCAATGTGTCACAGTGGCCTTTGTGTTTTGTTTTTATTTCTTTTTTTCTAGTTTGGAATGAGCATGAAGAGATCTACAGAACTTCAGGGCAATAATACCTTTGCTCTTAATATATGTACCATGATACTTGTACTATATAGGTAACTATATAGTTTAGAGGTACATGTGGTTAAAAATGTATACAACAGCATAGAGGTTTAAAAATACTAACAAAATTATGAAATACAAAATACTACTAACTTAGTTTTCGTTTAGCACCTCATTCAGCATGTGAGTGCTTTTTTTTTTGAGGCATAAAAAAAATTTGCTTTCAGCTACTGAGTACAAGATCCTTAAGAGAACAGTGTTTAAAGACATTGTTGATGAGCATCTGCTTTTGGAAATGAAAAAATTAGACTCCTTTTTCAAACCAAATGCATGTTGAGCCACACATCCACTTGCAAAGGGCAGGTTATGGCATTATCAAATGCTACTCCCTCAGAACCTCAGTGTGAAAATATTTCTGTTTTCTTAAAGAACGTTTTGAAAATGTGTGCCATGCAACAGCTTGATTTCACTTAAAGGAAAATCAAGTTTCTTCTACTGTAAGGGCTTGGCCAGCATCCAGCATAGCAGCTGCTCTCTGGGCCGCTGTGGGTGCGTGTCACCCACCTGACTGATGGTGCTCATGGCTCTCATGTAGCTCTCATTGCGGGAGCGGAACTTGGGGGATGTCAGCAGCCCCGCAGGGTCCAGGCTGTCCAGGCTTCGGTTGATGGAGACTTCACTCACTGCTCTCAGGTAACTGTGGCTCCGGATCTGAAGCTTTGGCGAGTGTTCACTGGATATCCTGGGAGGTTTGTGGAAGGAAAAAAAAAAAAGAAACAAAAAAAAGAAAATAGTTATTTCATCAAATCTGAACGGCCTCACCAGGAGTGGGGTAAAGAAAGGAGAGGCCCCATAATAAGATTGGTTGCATGATCATAAACACATCAGCTGAACATCCACTTCTTGAAAATAAGTTTTTAGGAACTTTAGGGGTTGTTTTCCTCTAAAGGCTTGTTCCTCTCTGAAAACCTGATGCTGGCCAGACCTGCTAGTGCTGTGACTCTGACATCCAAGTATATACCCCTTTTATAGGACAGCTTATCTTGGAGCTTTTAAGGGTATATGGGGAAATACGGTAGGCAGATCATACAAACCATGTACTCTTAACTTGGGAAACCAGTCCCAGAACGCAGGGCACCTGGTAGAGTTTTATTTTGTAGTTAGCTTAAGCTAAAAGATAAAAAAATGTAGGCTAGAGAAGCAGTTTTATGTGATGATGTCACATAAAGTTTAAAAACCACAGTTGTATTTCTGGAGCAATAATATTTCCTAACTTTCCACTACCAGCGACAGATGAGATGCACAAGTAGTCAAAAACAAATAAAAAATTCTCATAGGTAATGTGCACAAATTGCAGTACTCCTGCCATATGTGCTCATTCAGCTAGTTTATTCAAAGGTTATAATGTGTAGCTACAATTTTCCACCTGTGAGCAGTTTTACCCTCTGAAAATGCCTGTTAAGTACTGTCTTCACAATCTGAGGCATCCTATAAAGATGTAAATCACAAAAAGTGAACCGTGTCTTGTGATTCATTCTGGCGATATTCCTTTTTGAACAATTAATCAGTGGATAAAGCACAGAACGGACACTTCTTCAATATTTTTATTAAATATATGTAATATTTTCCAATATTTATGAAGTAAACAAATTAAAATATAAACTACATTTTCCATTTTTAAATATAAATCTCACTTGGATGTTTGCAAGTACATGAAATAAAAATCTGTAACCTATTTACAGGCTTAATCTTGGTCCCCTAGACTTCAGAAATGCACACATCGATGACCTGAAAGAAGAGAATCCATTTAATGTCTAATTCCTCAACCATTTACAGAGATTTTGTACTCAAGTACCCAAAGCTGGTAATTAGTATGAGCAATTTCCCAATGGCATGCACAATTCTGGTAATTGTCAATTATTTTAGGAGGACAATTCCATTGTGTAATTGCACACCTTAGTTCAGAAACTGGGTCTGTTTCTGAATGGTATAATACTGTAATAAAATCCAGGTCATCTCTACAACATGGTATTCTCTGATTGCTAATTACCTGCCTACTAAAAATATGTAAACTTACGCTAATTACTCAATATTCCTGTCACAAGATGAAGAAAAAGGCTTTGCTTGCCATTTTGACTGGCATACAGTGCAAAACTTAGAGCAGTCATATTCACACACTTTGACTCCTTATGCCATTGATTTCACATAACGAAAATAGAAAGCTTTTTAGACATCATAATTAGTTGTGTTCCAAACTCCAAAAAAGGAAGAGGAAATGATGAAAAAGTGATTGTTACCAGCAGTTAGCTACAACATTTTGATAACTAACTCTAAACATGGAACTCTTGGGAAAAAACCTGTCTGTTATTTGATAAAAAAATAAAGAAATAAAACCCCATAAAATAGAATGAATAATTCAACACACAATTTTTCATATGCATGTGATCTACTTCACCACTCTGCTGATCTGTAAACTGATGAGCATTGCCTTAAATGTATTTCTTAAATTACTTCAAAATGTATTTTATGAATATGTTCTGAACAGTTTGCTGCCAATATGTGACATGCAAAATTCAAATATGCTTGATTAGCTGCCAGTTAGTCAAATACGTCACCTGGGGCTGTTGCTGTTCACTGATTAGGTGAGCTAACAAGAAGACTGCAGCACATCAACAAATTCAGCACACAGATACTGTCAGGCAGAAATCTGCCAGTACTGAGGCCAGTGCCCTTTAAAGACTGGAACCTGTTTGACAAGATGCAGGTACCCATAGCAGCAAGATTTTGCTGTGGCAGCCAGAGTACAGATCAGATCAGATGCTTCAAGTGCCATGGAAAGCCATCACAGGAGATACAGAAATTAATTTTCTGTATGCAATAGTGTTGCATAACGATGTTTTCTGAACAAGGGCATCCATCCATGAGAGTAAACATTTCCCTGTTGTTTCAGATGTGTGCGGTCAGCAAAGCTGCCTTCTTTTTCTTACTAGTTTTCTTTCTGACTATAAAACTGGCTGGTCTGGCACATATCTAGAACCATATTTTACAAGGGGCCACTTGTCTTGGTCTGCACATACCTCCCATCTGTTGTATAAAACAGACTAGGATATTGGCAGCTGTTGGAGGAGGCGGTTCCTTGCTTACTGATTGCTATAATAATTTTTTCACTAGATGCAGTGATGGGGGGAAAAAAAGGATTTAAAGCACAGACAAAGAAACTTCTGAACGTTTGCATTTATAATGATTGCTATCGCTTTTATAACTGTGTAATAAATCATCACTATATTCTACAGTACGCTTTAATGAACAGCTGAAATGCTACTTGAATTTTGAAAACATCCCATTAGGTATATATCTGGCTATGTATGACAGGGGAAGATTTGAATATCTAATTTATTTTCTCAGAGTTACTATTACTAGTAATCAGTAAATGAAAATGCTATTTTCTTCCTTAAGAGTTCATTTCCATCTTTGTTTATCTTCCAGCACCTAAACTGTTTTTGCCATGATAATTTCCAAAGTCAAGTGTGATAGGCAAGGACAGAGACTTTGGGACAGCTCTTTGGCCAATAGAAAATGGTCTGTTAGCTCCACTCCCTTCATTGGATATATTAATTGAGAGGATGAGGATATCAATTATTAAAGATGTTGAATGAGCTCCTCAAGCACTCTATGTCATTTCTGAGCTGCAGGGCCTGCTGGTGTGACACAGGACAAGCACTTAAGGGTAGTCCTGAACTCAGTGCCAGAACCCTTTCAGAGGGGCTTATATACAGCTCACCCTTACTGCTGTGGTAAAGACAGAATTTTTTTTTGCCTGGAAGGCTTCTAGTCCTTTGTGGATACATGATATGTTGATGCTGGTCAAAGTAGCACTCAGGGAGCTTGCAGCAGGCATGGGGAGCTAGGTGTACTTTGGGGTTGAGCTGTCCTCTAAGGCAACATGCTGCATTCACAGGTGGCAGGTCCCTAAATGAGGTGCACCGACCGCATGGGGTGGGAGCAGTAGCACTGCTAGATGTGTGTCATGCCCTGATCCTTGAGCTACACACTTCACACTTTTGTCTAGGTCTTCTTTTGACTTGTGCAGTCGAAAGAACGTGGTTTATTTATCTGTGTGGCAATCTGGAGGCTGACAAGGTCACTCTCAGGGTGAGAAGCGAAATTTATTCCAGGTTCGACCAAAATGAACAGACCATAACACTCAGGTGCACAGCCGAGATACGGGGGCGCAACTTCTCAGAGCTGCAGAAGAACAGATTTCAATCTATTCAGATCATAATCTGATTGCTGAACACAGCCAAGGTCACTTAGATTCAATCCATGACACAGGAATATCAGTCAAGAAACAGTAAAGTAAATGATATAGAAAGATAGAGAGAGAGAGAAGGGAAAAAGGAAGAGTTGACACATCAGTGGGCAACAGTAGTTTCTTGGGAACACACGGTCGCTCCAGCAGCATCTTCTCCCACACCATGTGGTCCAGGCTGCTCTGACTGAAGTGATGGGCATGTGCGCACTTTGTGGCTCCTTGCAAGTTCTTTTGTAAGGCCAGTCCATGCCCCATCAGCACGTGGAGGGTGGTCTTGCCACACATGTGCAAAAGCTCCTTTGGGAGGGTCCGACCAGGGCAGTCTGCAAGCAGAAGGATGGGGAGGGTGGCAGCCCCGGCTGCTGAATCTCCTGCCCCCATTAGCAGCCGTCCTGAGCTTGGCCATGCGAGGGGAGCAGTGAACCCAGCACCACATACAAATGTTTAAGGCCGACAAAACAGTAAAGTTGGTCTTTACAATGTGCTTCCCAAATACCACACTGCAAGACACACCAGGAGGAGATGAAGACTTCAGTTTGTTGCTGCTCTACTAGCTGCCATTGCAGTGTCCCAAGGGGATTGACAAGAAAAGGAGACAGTCCTGCACTGAGGTGTGTGGAAATGGAGTTTACTGAGTCCTGGCAGAGAAATAAAGGCTCCTCTGGGTATAGGAAGGCAAGTACCTCTGGATCCACACTGTATCTCAGGGAAGATTGAGGTAACCTGCCTGTCAGGGAAAAATGCAACTGAAAGTCTGTTCGGGGCTATGAAAGGCAGAAGAGCGTTCATTTCAGCAGAAAACACATTTTAGCAAAGCATTTAAAACAGAAGATCATATAGATGTGTGAAGGAAATCTTTAATCTACCTTTGCATATTGCCCCTTTTTTTCTGCTCTGTACATTCAGACATTCTGAGGTTGATTCTTCTGTTTTCATTCAAACACAGAAATGAAAAGATTTAAAATGCACCCACCTTAACCTCCCCTACCACTATTGCAACATGCATGTTAATAAATACTTTAAGCCAACCGTTACAGATGTGTTTGTATTTCACAGTCCTAATTCAAATGGAAACACATATTGGTCCATTTGCTTTACTGACTATTTGCAGAGTAAGGAGTTGGTCAGCATAGGTTAGCATGGGAGGAACCAGGCTTAGGCGATTTGCTCTGGTTTGTACAGGGAAGTCTAAAGGAGGCAGGACACAGTCTTAGACTCAGGTGATGGCCCAGGATGAATGAAGGGGGAAGGAAAACATCACTGTCTTTACATACTGATGTGTCATTACTGACTTGGATATACTGGCCATAATTTAGTTCATTCAAATTTATATTAAAGGGTTTTAAATTCAGTGTTAAATGATTAAAAGTGAAATAACTGAATATATTCCTGGAAGAGTTCCCTTGCCTTCAGAATGGCTTTCAAATGCCAAAAAGAAGACAGAAAATAAAGATTTACAAGAACAGGTGAGTTTAATTTCAAATATTTCCCTCTAATTTAGGAAAGCACAATGCACTCTTCTATATGTGTTCTTTAAGAAAAACACCTTCATTTATTATATTTCACTTCTGAATGAAAAAAGGGAGAGACAAGACTGACGATGGCCACTTTCTTTCCCCTTCAGGCCAGACACTATATAAAAAAATTTTACAATAAAAAATAGTCCTAAGACTATTGTCTTCTGCAAGTTCAGCATTCACATTCATAGCACAAAGGACAGTGTTGTGCTAGGTGGGTACTGTGCTGTGCCAATAGGAAATGACAAAGCAGAATAAAAGTGAAAGTCCAGAAACATGTCCTGAAGGCTTCTATAAGCCAGGAGAGGAGCTTGCTAAAATTTACCTTCAAACAAGCAGAAAGCCCCTAATGACACACCACATACAACCTCAAACCAAGAAAAAAAACACATTGAACCCAGCAGTATTGCCCAATATCCTAGCTGTCATTTTTGCAGTCTGCAATGGACAGCTTAGTTCCCTAGGCTTAATTATCCGAGGCTGAATGCCTCAACTCTACCATGGCTGCTGCGCACATCCAACACACATTTCTATGCTTAGTTTTATTTGGATTCTAGTGTTGCTAGAAGTTAGAATAATCCATCAGAGTTTGATGCAAGGCAAACACTGAAGGACATCAGGGAAGGAACATGTACAGAACAAAGTCATTCAAGTGCATCTGTCTGATCTTGGTCATGATACGGGTCATCAAGCTGGGGTAGTTTGACCATGTTGGCACCTATGTTCTGCTGCTTTTTCAGTGCAGTGAACACAGATCTGTCACACCACCAATGCATACAAGGGCAGCACATAAACAGTTTTGAGCATTCTTCCCCCTCACCAGGGATTTTTCTGGATTTCGAAGATCTCCTTTCCTGTCTTTGTTTGTAACAAAATGAACCTCCTCATGGGGATTTCATACCTTGAAGCTAAAAGAAGAAATAATAAAACCTCTCTTTAAGTCCTTAGTGTGTTGCTAAAGAGCCAAGTGTGAGAAAGAAAATCTAAAACTTGGAGTCAACCAGAAAAAGTTCATGTGCTGAAGAGCAATTCAATGTTATCAGCACAAAATTGGCATCTGTTTCTTTTTGTGTTATGAAGGACTACTTTGCTAAGACTACAAATTGTCCTCACTGCATGGGCAAGCCAACAGGTGACACAAAGCCACACGGGTCATGCCAGTGTCACAGGGATTGTCCCAAGGTGAGAATAGGCAGAAGTTACAGTATAGTGTATTTGTCTCTCTGCCTGATTTTGCAGATTCTGGTGGGACTGTAGAGGAAATCACTTTAAAAAAATATCCAGAAGTCCACACAGTTTGGTGTCATGCAGCTCTAATGTGTCTATCTCCAGCAGTTATGGTTTTTTTAGAGTGAGCACATGGTGTCCTGCCAGAGAGCTCGGGTTTTTTTGAGAGAAGCAGAAACTGAATCAACAGATTCTAGTAGCAAGTACTTCTAAAAATCCCATTCCCTTTTTAAACCCTCCATTCTGGCTACAGAATCAGCCATGAATCCAATTATTTGTGTTTTTATTACAAACCTGCCTCCCTCTCATAGGAAATGGAATCTCTGGGTTTATTTTTTTTTGGGGTGTGTGGGTGCTGAGGGATGAAAGTGTTTCAAGAGCATCTTACACCCTTAATAAGTGCTAATATGTTAGCAAACAAATCTGACCATTGCATAAAAATTCACATATACGTTAAAACAAAGATCCTCTCAGGTGCTGTCTACTGTCAAAAAAATAGGCTAATGAACTGAAAGAACCTTTCTCTTGCTGTTGATGTGCTGAATCTTCTGCCTGGTCTGTAGACATGGTGAAGGAACAAAGCACAGTATGGAAGGGGCACATAATGCTACGTGCAATTCCGCTGGTAAGAGAAGCAGATGGAAGATAATACAGATAGACACTATGCAATTCTATTTAATCAGAAATCTGAAGGGAAGCAATTGTCCCCGTGTAATCAATGCTGGGGAGGCTGCACCTCGAATACCGTGCAGTTCTGGGGCCCTCACTGCAAGAACAACATCGAGGTCCTGGAGCATGTCCAGAGAAGGGGCAACGAAGCTGGTGAAGGGTCTAGAGCACAAGTCTTACGAGGTGCAGCTGAGGGAACTGTGGTTGTTTAGCTTGGAGAAAAAGAGGCTGAGGGGAGACTTTATCGCTCTCTACAAATACCCGAAAGGAGGCTGTAGTGAGGTGGATATCACTGTCTTTTCCCAAGTATCAAGTGACAGGACAAGAGGTAATGGCCCCAAGTTGCCCCAGGGGATGTTCAGATTGGATAACAGGAAAATCTTTGTCACTGGAGGTGTTGTCAAGACTTGGAACAAACTGCCTAGGAGTGTGGTTGAGCCACCATCTGGAGGTATTTAAAAGACACGTAGATGTGGTGCTTGGGGACGTGGCTCAGTGGTGGCCCTAGCAGCGTTAAGTATGATCTTAAAGGTCTTTTCCAACCTAAATAATCCTGTGGCCTCTCTAGAGAGACTCAAAAGTTATCCAGAATCTTCTTAGATTAAACTCTTATTTTAGTAATTCAAGCATTTTCATCTGCTGGCCAGCTACCTGAGAGCATTTGTTTGAGAGTAACCCCTACAAAATGGAAGGAAGGAGATGCCTCCAGGTCTGCTCATGCACAGGTTTTGGCATTGGACATGGGACTGCTTCACTGACACTTCTAATTGCTGTTATTATGGTAAGTAAGTCAAATCATACTGTCATTTTCCTCCTCTTGCACGCTGGGTAACACACTCAAAATATCCTTTCGCTCACCTGTGCATCTACACCTCCTGAAGTATTCATGGTGAGTATTGAAGTTTGAATCTCAGTTTCTGTTAGTATTAAGCTTGCTTCTACTCAGAATACTGTATATTCTTGATCCAGAACACTAGAACAAGATTTTCTCTATTGCAGTCCTTGTGCTGTTCTACAAATATCTCAGCCTCCACACGCTCAGACCTCACTTGCTTAACTTAATTTTCAGGCCTCTCCATTCATACATTAAAAGTTTGATTAATGCTGCCAGTGGGAAAACCCAAGCATTACAGCTCTCTGCCAATCTGCAGAAGTAAGGTAGTTACTTTTCAGGAACATCACGCGGCTGTGTACTGAGCTGGCTGCATAACCAGCCCTCCCTGATTAGCACTGCAGTTTACGCAGCAGCTCTGGCTTGCTCCTGGGAGTGGGAGGATAGCGCTCCAGCTCAGCTAAAAGGCATCTTCTGGGCAGACTTCCCATAACACAGTCTTCCTGTGGTACTCCAAGTTACAATATTGGACAGTATTTATCTACAAATAATGTTTCCCAGTAAATACTAGAAATGTATTTGCTGTTGAATGTCACTGTAGTGTTTATTTAAGAGCAATTTTTCCTGTTGAATTGCAATGCATTTTCAGTCTATGCCACACAGAACTGAAACCAGGTGATGATCACCCATGTGCTGCATGGCCATGAGTCTGCAAACCCTGCCACATGCCTGCTTCTGAGTCACCTAGCTCAGAAAGACATTTCCAAATATCTGGGCTAGATCAGTATAAAAGTCTCCCAGTGAGATTAGAAACACATCATAGTTTTGCAAGTCATCACTAATACTCCAAAGCCTTCACAAAAATGAACAGCCACACGCATTTTTCAAAAATGCATTATACATATGTAGCATTTTCCCACTTCGTCTGCAGTGTTCTGCCATTTCAAAAGTTTCAGATTCTTACTAAGAAAAAAAAAAAAGCAGGTTCAACACCAGCTGTACAGATGTGCAACACAAACCAAACAATTGCAGAACTCTGAAAAGCAAGCACACTTCAAAGCAATGAGGAGAGGAGGCTAGTAACTCTATAAGGGAGAAGGGAAAAATCCCAAGTCCAGTTAAGCAAAGGAGATGAGCTCACCTTCTTATACCTCTGAGTAACACACCTACTTCCAAATAAATATTTGAGGAAGCAAGATTCAATAGAGGGCCAAGCACGCTACATGACAAATGCTTCAAGTATTGCATCTGCTGCGGGCATTTCTTGATAACACTTGTGAATTCTTGCCTTGACTGTATTATGTGCTGGTGATGATTGTTTCCTCTCCTCTTCTCTCTTCATGGCTTCATTTTGAAAGATCATATATGCACTCTGACTAAGAGGCTGTTTCAGTGCCCTCTTTTTTAGCTGGTTTGCATTTGAAGAACACTAAGCATTTTATAGTGCCTGAAAAGAAGCCTGTTTTTAATTCTTTTCTAAGCGAATACTTCTAACTTATTACATTTTTTTTTCTCTGAAGTCACCAGGGAGGTGGTGACTTGAAATCTACTCTAGTCCTGATGGCATACGGGTTTGGGGGAGTGGGAGATAAGACAGGGCAATGACCTCCAGGATAACTCTACAGACAGTTTCTCTCACTGTGTCTGGATAAATATAGCTTGGAGCTCAGACATGACTTGCAGCCTGAATAAAAAAAATGCAAAGAATTTGAGGTAAACTCTTCAAACAGAGTTACCATTGACTAAGATAAAACCCTGCAACTTCTCCTGTCATATCAATAAAGCTTGGAATACTAACTTCTATTCTATAATTTTATTTAAAGTAATGCGCATAATATAAGTAAATTAAAAAGTAATAGTGTGCAGTAGGGTTTTTGCAAATTCTCTACTGATTCTCTGAGTACCAGTCTCTGCTGCTCTGGGAGATTTTCCCTTTTATCACTGATATTGTACAGCAAATGTGATACCCCAGGAACAGGGAGACTTTCCCTTCATGTAGCTTTACCAGAGCTATTAGTCAGGAAAAAGAAGCTAATGCCACTTTCAAGCTGATGTCACTTTCCCTTCTGGTGATTTCACGCCAAATGAAATACCTCTGAAGAAATTCATGTAATTAAAAAAAACCCCAGTTATCCATGTGTATTTTATAACCCTCTTCCCATTACAAAGTTTTTCCAGCTTTGTTTTGCAGTGATGACAAAAAACCTGCCTGTTCTACTGGGATACAGCACGAAGGGGTAAACTGCTATTTCAGGTATGTGTGAAAAATTGTGGTCTAGGCAACTTGACTTGTCAATGGGTTTATAAACAAGGCCAAAGCACTGAATACCTTGAGGTCTGCAGGTGATTTTGAATATGAAATCTCCCAATAAATAGAAGTTTGCTCGAAGAATGTAAAATTACACTTAATGCACATTTTTAGATTTTTTTTCCTTTTTCTAGAAACAGACGCCTTCTGTGTTATAGGTTATCATAGGGCCAAACTTGTACAAAATTGTGATAAAGCAGAACAAATCATATTTTGAAGTATGAGAGAAAAAAAGGCAAAAAATATCTTGAGAAACTTGCACAATAGTGCCAAACCCAGCTAGGGAATGACAGTTTTTTTTTAAAAAATTATTTAAAATAGGTATCTTTTAATGCCATGGAAAAGAAATACCCAGAAACATTTATTTGAGTCTGGGAGTAAAGGAATGGAGAACCATATATCATGCCCTTAATCACGTTGTTAGTGTCAGGGGCAACAATTCACATAGAGACAATGAGAATGCAAAAGATACCTTTCCTTCAAAGGGGTTTTGCACCTCATTTCAAAGGAAGAGAGCCTTCAACTCCTGTGAAAGTCAGCTGGCCTCTTGTCCTGTAATAGTAGGCATTCTTAAGCCTTTCCGAATATTTATTTGAATTTGTCATACTTAGAATTAAAATACATGCTTTACTGAATTGCGACACCACTCTTATCCAATGAAAAATTAAAGCAAAAATATCCAGCAATGTCAGATAAAAGAAAATGTACCCAAACTTCTGTGTTTGCACAGGAAAAGAAATAAAGCTAGTTCCTTACAGAGGACTGACTAACAGTGTGTGGCCTATCCCATACAAATCACAGACCAAACAACCACCTGTGAATGAGTTAAGAAAAAACTCTCTCCTTTTCAAGACATAATGAAAGGATACATGGTGAAGATGGAGATGCCCTTCTGTCCTACTCTGGATATCTATGTTTTTGTTCATCATAACAGGAAAAATAAAAGGTAAGATAAACTAAAATTTTCTGGACAAATAACTTCTACCTGGCATTTAAAACCACAGGCAATGGATTGTGGCTTATGGGTTTGAATTTCAACGCTGACAGAAATTTGCTGTGTGACCTGAAGAAGAAATCATATAAACTCTCAGACTCAGCAAACAGGTATGTTAACACTTCCTACAGCGCCTCTCAGGTGGCTTTGTGATGCTGAACTAAAATTAGCAAACGTGATTGAGGTTCTTCAATGGAAGAGAATAGCACCATCATGTTTTTATTATATTAATGGAGGTAAAAGTGATAGAATAACTTCAGCCCTAGAGACAGATATTATATATAAAGTGGAATAGCTGGTTAATAAAGAGTAAAGTGTGTCTGGTGTGATGGTCAAATGGCACTTTAGAAAAAATGCATTTTTTGATTAAAATCATTATTGACCATAGATGGTGATTTGTGATATCATCTGAAGTCAGTGGTTTTGGTGAGGTAAGACAGAACTCTTGGGAAAGATCTCCATCAGAATAAAACTTCAATGAGCTATGGAAAAGTTTAATGCCTGAAAGGTCAAGTATAAGCGAAGTATAATGAAACCTGTATTACTTTCTCAAGCATCGCAACCCTTATGAGGGGGGTGCGAAACTGAAATTTTGCCCAGAAATCACATAATTTAATTGAGTCACGGGAGCAAGTAGATTCTTCCTTAGATGACTTCTTCCTTAGATGCCTTCTTCCTTAAATGAATGTTGTACATACAGTGGCTATTTTTGCTGCTCAGATTTTTTATCACCTTGATTAGGAGAACAGCAGCATTATGATAACATATTAATCCATTTCTTCTTGTCAGGAGCAACAGGGCAGACACCTATCTGACAATCTTTGAACCAGCATGTCTTTGTGTGTAGGCAGGATGCAGAGGGCCACCTTTGAAGGTCTGCTCAGCATCCTGGGACTCCGACTTCTCTTGTCATGTGCCAAGTAAGGGCCAATTTGCCAAACCACTGAATTTTGTCTCTCTAACTTAGTAGATAGGGGTTGCTGCTAGGCAAAATCAAGTGGAGCATTCCAGTCCTATACCAAGTTTACATTTTCCTGAACTGTCCATGAATAGAGGTGTTTGGTCTCTCTTAATGACATGAACATGCCTGAGTTTCCTGCTGGTGGTACAGTCACGCACTGATGTATCCAGGCAGACATAAGCACTAATAACCTGCTCACTTGCTCACTGTCCAAACAGGTCCCAGCATTGCACCATGACTAGACAAACTAAGCTGCCTCAATTAACCATTTTTTTTAGTTTAGCATACATCAGAGATCAATCGTATCAAATCACCTGGAACCACAGAAACACAACTGAAGTGGAGCAACCTTCTTTAAGTGACTGCTCCTGGGATATAATGTACAGAAAGGACTAGGAAAGCTTGAGAACGCTGTAGAGAGATGGCCTTGAAAAACTGAAAGGTTGGTCATGTAACATAATCAAAGACACATGCAAGAAGGCAGGAAGGTGGAGGATGCTAGCCTGAAAAAATAAATTCCCGGTAGCTACAGTAATGGAATTATTCCTTGAAATGTTAATAAAAAGCTCCATTTATTCCCACTAGAGCCAGTCAGCCACTAGAGGGAGGTATAATCTAGTGCTGACAATGACTGCTATTAATTAAGCTTCCTCAATGTATTATGTTTTTCTTAAAGCTCGTCTTATGAGGTTTGCAAAACATTTCCAGTTAAAGGAAAAAACCCTCGAGTTTTCATAGCTGATGAAGAAAGCACACAAATACAGAGTTCATGGACTCAATAAACACAAAGCATATAAAAAGATGTGGCACATCTATGTATCAGAGCATATTCTGATTTGAATAGACCTGATGATTTGCGGACCTAATTTCCAATTAATTAGGATTCATAGGGCAATTTTTTTTTGTAGCATTTAGCATATCATTACAAAAACCAGTAGGATTTAAAGCTTTCTTATGTGCTTTTCATGAATACAAGTATTTTTCTTGGTGACTAGAAAAGGTAGGTCAGCACTGGGGTTCAAAAAGGAATTTTCCTTCTCTACAGAAACTGTCAGCTTGATAAAAAAGTTACTTCCATACTCTTAAAAAATAAAGCTATTTCAAAGCAGAAACCAAAGAAAAGCCCAACAGAGTCATACACTCTCAGTGGCTGCACTACCAACCTTGCTCCTTTTGCTACAGGCAACTATGATAAATATCCATTTATAGCAGGAAGGAAGATATTTAGATATGCGAAGGCAAGTTTTTGTGTGCACAGTTGTTCATTACTCACTAATGAAAAGATTGCTAGATGTTTAGCAGGTCAGATCTTGGAGTTCTGCTGACGTTCTATCAATGGGAAAGTTCACACCCCATTCTTCCCTCAACTTAAACAAATTCTGCATAAATTAGTGGGCCTTTCTAATCAGGAAAAAACCCAAACTTAAACTCAGCACAAGAAAATGTATCAATATTCCTCATACGAAGACCACAGCAATTTCATGGATAATCTTTTCTGTTGTAAGTGCAGTAAGATATAACAATGTAAGCAGAAAACTACTCCTCCACAATCTCATGTAGATTTTACTGTCCCTGGCAGCACCATACTCTCAGTGGCTAATTAGGCTGCCATTAGTGCAGGACCATAGATGCTGCTTTCTATCCACCCCAGAGAGGAGGAAGAAAGAGACAATAACAGAGACAAATGTTTCTTGCACCCTTCCAAATGGCTTTTCATCAGAAAATTCACAGGTTTTCCAGGAATAGGCATGCACAGAGCATATCATAGGAACCCTCTCCATTCAGCTAGACTGTGATTTTCAGCATGTGGTGCATTTGCTGCTCTGTGCAGCACATACCACGTCAGCTTAGGCTCTGGGATGTATTAAAATACCTTTTCCTAGCTCTGAAGGCCTTCCCTATGGAGAAAAATAAGGCATTTTAAGATTCCCTTCTGCTATAGTGCGAAGGGTAACAAATACAAACAAACTTATAAAGAAGTGATTGGGAAGCCATGTGTTAGTGTATGTAGGCAGGGCATAGAGAGAAGAGGAGAAGTAGGACTAGCTGAAGAGAAGCATGCCTTTCTGTCATTTGCCCCCTGTGAAAGTATCTGAACCACCTCTGGGATGTATGTTAGCAATGGGAGTGGGCTGCATGGTGGTAAGGGGAGGGGATGTGTCAAATTATGAGAAGATCATAGCTATGAATTTCAATGGACACAACACAGCATGAGTTACTGTTACTTCTAGGAGTACTGTGCTCCCCTTCTGGCATTCACACATCATGGGCAAAGCAAACACATACAGCAGGTGGAAAGAGAGAAGCAAGCATCCTGGCAGCAGGATACATGTGGGAAGCACAGTTGAGGAGGAACTACAAGAACTGACCCTTCGACCCCTTGCTGAGGCCTTGCCAGCATCTGCAGCTCTTCCTCTGGCAGGGCAGTATAAGGATGAGTTAACTTCTTCCCTACTGCTTGTGCAGTATGGTGGGGCTCTTCCTAAGCATCTCAGTGAACACAAGGTAATGCTGCCACAAGCCTTGCTTCAGGAGTACAAAACAGGAGCTAAGAGCAAGGGGGCAATGACTAATGATGACTGCTTTAGCATTTCTGCAGCCTCTTTAGAAGGCTCCATAATTGCTGCACTAACTGTAATGAATCAATCCTCGTGACATCCCGATGTGCAGGAGGTGTGTGTTATTATGCCTTTTTACCCACAGCTAGTAGCATACTGATATTCACAGTTGGCAAAAGGTCAGGCAGGGAGCAGCAGTGATGGGGCACCACCTTCTTTGGCCCCTGCTCCTGAGGCTACGGATTACCTGCCATGGAGGCACAGCACAGAGGTGTGGGGGCCAAGCTTTCCCATCGCACTGCTCCCTTTGGGCAGAAAATGGGGCACCTCATCTGAGAGTTTTGCAGTTTCAGTCCTTCATTTTAATCATTCACCTGATCCTCCCCTTCCCTACAGGAACACCACAAGCCAGGCACTCATTCCAGGTGCACCCCTCACGCTCTTTTTTTGACCTGAGAAACACCAAGCAGCCAAATCATACCTTAGAGTGGTCCTGAACTATAATTAACCCTAGTGTATCATTTTATGGGAGAGAAAGCTGCTAAATTTGTCTGAATTCAAAAGAACCTGGAAGAACAGATGCAAGATAATGTTTTTAACACAGCTTGATTAATTCATGGCAGAGGTTATCATCCCATTGTGTTAGGTAGGAGGCTGACATTTAAAACTTCATATGTACTTTGCAGAGAGGAGAAAAAACCCTTCATAGCTCAGCTTTTAAATGCTTCGCTTGAGCCTTGTAAACAACACACTACAGAATCCAGCACTGAGGATCCAGATCCCAATTGCACAGTATTTCCAAGGACTTTCAAGGAAACAGTCGATATTTTGCTGTGCATTGTTCTTACTAAGTCTCAAGTATTAGAGAAAACAAAAGAGTGTTGATTCTGAAAACAGTGCATATCTCCCCATGTAGTGGGACGCTCTCCCTGTGGGTATCTCAGGCTTGTACTGGGGCAGTGGGTAGCCCAGGGAGCAGGACAGGGGATTTACATTCATCTCAGA
The DNA here is from genome assembly GCA_033459285.1 of Clamator glandarius. Classification (NCBI taxonomy): domain Eukaryota; kingdom Metazoa; phylum Chordata; class Aves; order Cuculiformes; family Cuculidae; genus Clamator; species Clamator glandarius. The sequence continues at coordinate 714,184 of JAUNZM010000070.1, forward strand.
TGTAACTTGGATCAAATATAACCTTCCTATTCTGGCTGGCATCAGTCCTACCCAGGACAGAAACACTGAGGTGATAACAGTGAAATACGAGATAGCACAACAAAAACTTGATGATTCAAATCAGAAACAAGATTTTATCTTTTTTTTTTTTGCTGAAAAGAAAGGAATGATTTTACTTTTCATCTCCAGAGATACAAATGTTATATTTATAAGAAGGGATTATATTTTTAAAAATATTGGTAATTGAAAATATTGTCAAACAGGCTTGCAAATAAGCACCAAGAAGTTCTAAATTCAATGTTTAAGTATTACTTTACATGTCAACTTTATTTCATCCTCTTCTTCAAAAATATTCCTTAAAAATAAATATCCTTCTTCTATATATTGTTTATTATTGTCTGCTATGTATCTCATTTAAAAGACATACACAAAATAAAATCTGAAAACATATTCAAAAGATAAAGAATCTCTGCAAAATCACTGTCAAACTACAGCCCTGTTTTTAAGAAGACTGCAGTTCAGGTGATTCATTGTTCATATAAACTTCAAATGGACTGCTTTATTATTCTTTGGGCTGCGGCCCTTAAGGGAACTAGTTACATTAAATAACAAGCTACCATTATGTGGACATACTGATTCTGAGAATAGGGGAAGGAAATACAGTCATAATATGCAACTTCAATAGAAAATGAGGGTTTGTCAATCTTCTGCCAGAGGCAAAACACTAAGGCAGATACCACAGTCATCACAGAGATATACTGAATCTGATTAGCTTCTCTGCAGAAGGCACGATTAGAGCTGATAGAATAAAGCCTCCTTGGAGTTCACGCATGTTTGCACAGGGATCAGTGCGCAAGAGTTGCCTGACTGCAGGTCGACACCAAGAGTACCTTGGCTACCAGGCTGCAGTTGTGAGCTACTGTGGCAACTTCTGCCTGGAGAACTGGAGCATGCAGCAAACCCAGCTGCCCAGGAAATCACTCTAAAGATAGCTTGAAACACAAATGAGTACAACTAACCACACGAAAGGTGACAGCAACAGAGCATCGAAATGAAGGAAGGCGTAGCCATTTTCCAACACAAGCTACATGACTCCCCATCAAGAAAAGGATGTAAAGAGAAGGATCCAGGAGTGCTAGCAACAGACCAGCTCTAGTCAGAACTAGAAACTGTGGGATGAAATAACTGTGAAAGAGGCACAAGGATGATACTAGTAACAGGACTATTGAAAAAGGTTAATAATTAAATCACCACTAAAGAAAATCTTAGCAGGAGAGTGTTTAAGAACAAGGCCATAATGAATGAAAGCAGAAGAGAATGCTACACACCCATTATTTTCAAACATGTGAAATCAATTAAAAAGGGAAATAAAATAGGCAATGGAGAAGTGGAAATATAATCAGAAGGTCATTTGGTCACTGCGTAAAGGGCCAATGACTCTAGATGTGGTACTCTTCATAAAAACCTCAGCTCTTTTAATGGAGAAAGGATGCTCAGCTAAGTACTGAGAATTATTACTTAGAAATATTAAGGAATCAAATAGAAAAGAAAAAGAAAGAGAAAAGAACAACAGAAATAGACACATCGTGCTGACATTCATTCCAGCCATTGTCAGTCTAATATCTTATTTTAATAGGGCATCATTCACTCTCTCTCAATTCAAATGTAAACAGCAAACAATTTGTGCCCCAAATAAAATGAGTAGGGAATCAGGATGGAGTAACGGACAGAGTTACTGCTCTGCCAGAAATGACATGCCACCCAACAGTAAATGACTGAACAACTGCAGTGGCACAGCCTGACTCACCAGCATTTCAAACAAGTCTGAGTGACAAATCTCTGCCAAAGCACCATTGTCTCACAGCTCTTATAGCCATATGACTGAGATGAGCCCAATAGATCCTGCACCAGTCTGAAATCCATGGTTAGGCATTTAGATTGGGCCCTATTGACAAGACAGTGCCAACATTTTTGAGATTTCTAACATCTTTGACTGCAGCTTCACAAGGATGTTTGGCTATATCCCACTAGAATAAATGAAAAAGATCGTTGCAAAGTCAGAAATTCAAACCCCCGCCCCGCTTTTATAAATATAATTTCTATCACTGCTACAAACATAAATATTATGGCATGAAGTCACAAGTCAGTCAATGTCATCACTGACACCATTTTACCCAGAGTGGCTGAAAGCTTTCTGCATTATGTATATATCCTTGGTTTTCAGATTTATGTGAAGTTCAGAACTAAATTATTTCTCTAAATGTGATAAAAGCAAAGTAGCAGTTTTAAGTCTTGTAAAAGAAAGAGTAAAATTAATAAATGAATTAGGAACCTTGCATTTTTTTGCAATATAGTACATTTTCCCATTTTTATCTTGCAGACAGTAATAAATATTGATTATTACAAGAGAGAATTTTATGCCTATTTTGGTGCCATTAAGTAATAAACAGTAACTGTGAACATTTTTAGGACTAGCCCAAGATGGACTACCTTCCAAAAGAATTTTTTTTACAAGGTTTCCTTTCAGGTGTAGAAGAATGAAGGCTTAGTACAGATTTGCAATAGCAATTGTCAGATATAAAACACGATAGATTTATACACTATTCCTGAAAGCTTCTGCGCTTGCCTTCAGCATGATACATCACTGTTGGAGTGCAGAGCTGCACAGACACAACCCAAACATGGCTGCTACCCTGACATGACTTAAATAAAAGGAAGGATTTGGGTGCTGTGGATGTGGCTGCTGGCATTCGGGGACAACAAAACTAGTTAGTGCTTTCTCTGGTCTCTGGGCTTGCTCCAGGCAAAACTGCTGGGCAGCTGGGGTACAGACTGGGTCAGGTAGCACAGTCCTTCAGGAGGGAAATGGGAAATTGCTGCACAACTCAGCTACAGATGCAACCATAGAAATCTCTTATAGGAACTCAGTATCTCCTGCAAAGGTGCTTTCAATAAAAATGGGTTTTTTTCACATCGTCAAATAATAGAAACAGCAGTTGTATGATGGTTCTCTATCTTTGTGGGAACAATGAATGAGAAAACAGACACTATGTAAGAAAGTCTTTAAGGATTCTCCCTAAATTCTCTCCTCCTGAAAACATTTATAACTTCATTAGGAAGAGAGGAGATTTTTAAAAGTCAGGTCTCTGCAAATGAAATTGAGCTCACGTGTTTCGCTGGGAGCAGAGTAGTATTTGACGCTGCCCTACTTCAGCAGGTTAGCTCCTACGGGCCATATACTTTATTTGCTGCCCCTGCCCCTAACCTTCACCCTGCATCCAAGCCACTAGAGGACTACTAAAATAAGTTGAAAGTTACTCCATCTTATCAGTAATGAAATCACAAGAAAATAAAAGAAACAAATGACTGGGCATCAACATGACTTTGATATAAGTAGTATCTTCAGTTTGTAAAAGCAGAACAATAACCCACTTCCATTTCTCTTTTTCCCCCTAACACAATGCGTGTTAACAGAAAATCCCAAAGCATGCCTGGACAAACATTGTTTGTCTTGTAATTTCACATTAAAACTAAGGTAAAACACACAATTTAAAATTTTTAGATACTTTATCTAAAGGGGCTCCAGCGTTTCACTGTAAATGAATGGCTGATCACAACAGAAAATTATTACAAATAATTAACTATTGGTGCCTCTTTGCTTGTTTTGTTTTGTTGGACATTAAGGACTCCAGACTGAATTTTGTGCAAACGCACATCTCTCTCTATGCCTGTGAATTTTCTGCATGGCAGATTTAATCAGCTGAGCTCCCCTCAGCAAACTAAACCAGATAGCACAAGATCACATTCCAAGAGTCAAGCATGGTATGGCTGGCAGCAGTCAGAACATAATTTCAAAATGCTAGCAATGAAATAACACTTAAAATACATGGAAGAATCGCACAGTACTGCTGTGGGTGGGATATCTAAATTTATGATTTAAAAGTAGGCCTCCAGGAATAATCTGGTCCTGATGAGAAATTTATTTTTATATTTAAAAAGTAAGTTTAAAAAAAGGAAGTAAGAACAGTGATAGTGTGTTTATTCAATAGCCTGAGAAAGACAGACAGAGAATCATAAAAGATAGGTCTAGAAGGGTCTTCATGAGGTCATTTGGCCCCTTCTCCTACCCTTAAGCAGGTTTGGCAATACTTAAATTTGTCCTGACAGACATTTTCTACCCTTTTCTTGAAAATGTCCAGTGAAGTGATTTCTCTTGGCAATCCACACTTGTACTTAACTATGTTTATCATTAGGAAAATTTTCCTAACATACAGCATGTGAATGTCATAGAATGATAGAATCATAGAATAACCAGGTTGGAAGAGAACCACCAAATCATCGAGTCCAACCATTCCTATCAAACACTAAACCATGCCCCTCAGCACCGTGTCCACTGCCTTAAACACCTCCAGGGTAGGTGAATCAACCACTTCCCTGGGCAGCCTGTTCCAGTGCCCAAAGACCCTTTCTGTGAAAAATTTTTTCCTAATGTCTAGACTAAATCTCCCCTGGCAGAGCTTGTGGCCATTCCTTCTTGTCCTGTCCCCTGTCACTTGGGAGAAGAGGCCAGCACCCTCCTCTCTACAACCTCTCCTCAGGTAGTTATAGAGAGCAATGAGGTCTCCTCTCAGCCTCCTCTTCTCCAGGCTAAACAACCCCACCTCTCTCAGCCGCTCCTCATAAGGCCTGTTCTCCAGCCCCTTCACCAGCTTTGTTGCTCTTCTCTGGACTCGCTCCAGAGCCTCAACATCCTTCTTGTGGTGAGGGGCCCAGAACTAAACACAGGATTCGAGGAGCGGTCTCACCAGTGCTGAGTACAGAGGGAGAATAACTTCCCTGGACCTGCTGGTCGCACCGTTTCTGATATAAGCCAAGATGCCATTGGCCTTCTTGGCCACCTGGGCACACTGCTGGCTCATGTTCAGTTGGCTGTCAACAAACACCCCCAGGTCCCTCTCTTCCATGCAGCTTTCTAGACAGACTTCTCCCAGTCTGTAGCTGCACAGGGTTGTTGTGCCCCAAGTGCAGGACCCGGCATTTGGCCTTGTTAAACCTCATGCCATTGGACTCTCCCCAGCGGTCCAGCCTGTTCAGATCCCTTTGCAGAGCCTCCCGACCCTCCAGCAGATCCACACTTCAACTCAGCTTAGCGTCATCTGCAAACTTGCTAAGGAGCACTCGATGCCTTCATCCAGGTCATTGATAAAGACATTGAACAGGGCTGGACCCAGCACTGAGCCCTGGGGAACCCCACTTGTAACTGGCCTCCAGCTGGAGTTAACACCATTAAGCACCACTCCCTGGGCCCGGCCATCCAACCAGTTTTCCACCCAGGAGAGTGTGCGCCTGTCCAGGCCAGAGGCTGATCCATAGCAGAATGCTGTGAGAAACTGTGTCAAAGGCTTTACTGAAGCCCAGGAAGATACATCCACAGCCTTTCCCTCATCCAGTAGTCGAGTCACTTTATCATAGAAGGCGATCAGGTTAGTTTGGCAAGACCTGCCTTTTGTGAACCCATGTTGACTGGGCCTGATCACCCAGTTCTCTTGCATGTGCTTCATGATAGCACTCAAGATCACCTGTTCCATGACTTTCCCTGGCACTGAGGTCAGACTGACAGGCCTGTAGTTCCCTGGATCCTCCCTGCGACCCTTCTTGTAGACGGGCACAACATCAGCCAGCCTCCAGTCCAGTGGAACCATCCCAGTCTTCCAGGACTGTTGGAAGATGATGGAAAGGGGTTTGGCCAGCACATCCACCAGCTCCTTCAATACCCTCGGGTGAATCCCAGCCGGCCCCATAGACTTGTGGGTGTCTAGTTGGGCTAGCAAGGCTCTGACCACCTCCTCTTGGACCCTAGGAGCCTCATTTTGCTCCTCTAGCTCAGGGGTTTGTACATAGAGGGAAAAACTTTCGGCGATATTTCTTTTCCTGTCACCACTGGATGTTACTAACTTCCTATCTCAGACAGCCTTTTAAGTAAGTGGGCAGAAGTAGGTCTAAAAATAAAAAAGAACAATTTTGCACACAAATAGGTAAGTTTGCCATGCAAACCCTGAAAGAAGTGGCTGAAAAACACACCTTGGTTCAGTGATTATAATTGCATTTCTTAAAGCAAGCCCTGGAAGTGTGCATTTGACACATAAAATACAGCAATAGACCTTGTTTTTTAAAATAGACAATGGGATGGACTTGAATTCACCAAAGTATTTTTCTCTAAAATGAACAGATGTTTACAGGATTTAACTGAGAGAAGTCAAAAGTTGTAAGTCCTTATTTTTATGTGTAGGTAAGTCTAACAAAGCTGAATCTTGTGCAAATTTGAGCCAGATGACTAGATACAGGATAAGGCTTTTCATTTCTGCAAGTAAGGCAATGATCTAAACAATATTGCGGCTTTTCTTTAACAAATTATTGACTTCCAAAACTCCGCTGCAATATTAATAAAAGATCACACGTTGACTAGCAAAGTTAAAGCTTTCTTTTGTCTGATGGCTATTCTTATGTAAGGTAATTGGAATTTTTTTATTGCCTCAAATTTCACCAAGTGGAGATAAAAGTAAAAGTGAGGCAACAAACGCAGTGTAGGTCACGGTGACCTCTCATCTTAAAGAAATGAGAAGTGATCACAAAGGTGACAATACACATGTAATAGGGCATAAAAGCATATGAAGTTAGGTGTCAATTGACATAAGGGTAATTTTATGATGGGATAAGCTATGTCTGCTAGCAGTGGGAGAGTAATAGCTAGGGCACCTCAGTTTCATTGCCAGATAAACTAGTGAGTGTCACCAGGGAAGTAGAGCGGAGGAGTGACCATCCTACCTATGCACTACGCAGTGAACTGTAGGAATGCCCTGTCTCCACAAAGGACTGTCGAGTGAGATAAGTGGGTTCATTTCTGTGCTGTAAGACACAAAATCCAGAGGGGAAGCTGCAGTGAGGCACAGACTTTCTCACGTGCTCGCCAGTGATAATAAGGATTAACTTACTGAACATGCTTTATATAATCATCAGTGGAAAGTTGCTAAAAGCAAACTAACTGTTTGCTATAAGCTCCAGGACATAAGTTTCTTCAATAAATCAATATTCTCTGCTCCTTAAATATCATGTACGCAAACCAGATGTCAGTTGCCTTAAAGAAACCACTCATTTCAGAGGAATGCCCACCTACTACCTCAAAATAAGTACATTTTTTATTATCTTGCCTTTCAAATTTTCTTCTGACTTATAAATTATTCACTGAACTTAATCATACCTGACAGGTGAGCCTGAAGAGTGAGAAACCTGTCCAGTAGCTTCTCCATGGCTTTCAGAGAGAAGGGAGAAGGTATTACAATAATATGAATAAAAAGCTAAATGCATCAGTGACTGCAGGCTGGAAAAGTTACTAATTAAGCCAATAGTAGTTCCGGAATATTATTCCTTCAGCTGTATGTCCAAAGCTTATAAAGATGGTCCAGTCTCTTTCATGCGAAATCAAAAAACTCCCCTTGAAGCAAACACACAAAACATCTCAAGGAAAACAGAAACAATTCTTTCACTAGCTCAACATTTGATGAAAATGAGAGACTGCAACATGAAACAATGAAACTCACGGCACTGGAAACATGCTGTAAAACACTAATAAAAGATTAATCAGACTTATTCCTTTTGTACTGACTACGAAAGACATTGTTCCCTAATTGGAAGTCACTCAACAAGAAAGAAAAGCTTCCCCACATGTGTCTAAAAATATTCATCATAAGGAACATAAGATATTGTATCACCTTATACTTTCCCTCTCCCTTTCCTTATCTGTAATCTGGGCCAGTGCATAACGGGACATATTGATTTATTTTAGCAGAATGATGACTACACCTCCATTTTACAAAAAAAAAAAAAAAGGCTTTTGTTTGTACGACATCTTTTTTTTCTGGGGATGTTTTTGAGTACGTTAAAGTAATACAGAAACACCTTAAAGCAAATAAGACCTTATTCCTAAGATCAAGATGGTTTTCATTCTTAAGAATGCTGTATGGTGAAGTGCAGTGTAAGTATATCAGCTTCAGATGGTTCAGGTGGTAGAACAGACTAGCTAATGTGTCAGGCTACAATGATCCTTATATGCCTTGTCATTTTCCTCAGTACAGACACTTCCCAAGAGCAGCATTTTAGAACAACTGAGAAAGAGGGAGAACTATATCTAGAGTTTACATTTTGCCACTGCCATATATTTCAGTTTGCAAAGCCACAAAGATATCTATGTATACAAACACATGCTGCATCACTATAGGAATATCAAAACTATAATGACCTCCAGCGTTGTGCATAATAGTCAACATAATCTTTGTCATATGACATTTAATTAGCTGTGTTTCTAGTGTAAAACGGTTTTGGACTTTTACTCATTCTTTTGTTCACATCAGTTCTAGGATCATGTTTGAAAGCAGACATTATGCAATTTCACCATTAATTCACTCAGTGCAGATGATGCACTTCTTCCCATCAGTCTGTCTGGATGTGCCCTTATGTATATATCACCTTCCTCCTGATCACCAGAGAACTATCATTAGACAAAATTATTTGGGAGGTCTGCAGATAATAAAACTGTTTTGAAATTTCTTTTGACTTTTACAAGGATCAGGGGGTTTTCTATCTGAAACATCGTATACTATATAACAATGGGGTGGTTGGATTTTTTTTTTGCAAGTCATCCTAGCAGAGCTGGTCCTGCAACCCTGTTGAGATTTGATTTCTAATATAGGTTGGCTGTAGCTTGAAGGCTTGTCCTCCAGGAACTGACCCGATCAATTCTCAGACAGGTGTTGAAAAGTTGGAATTCAGGATGCATAAATCAGATCTACCTCTTTCTTCTTCCTTTTGTCATTGTTATTAAGTTTGCTACCACATTCTATGTCTTAATTTAGCTGGTTTACTGTGATTTTTCAACTGAATTTTTCAAAACAATCCTATCTTCAGATTCCTACAAACATACAAGTAGAAAGTACATATGCCATTTGTATAAGCACATAAAAAATATAAGCCTGGGTATAAACACATAACATGCACATATTTTGAGATACTATTTTTGATACTATTTTTGATAAACTTTAAAATTAGGAATTGGTTGGTTTATTTTAAATATCACTCACCTGTGAAGTGAATCATAGGTTTAGATGCAGCTATGACAGAAGTTACTCAGATGAATTCTTTACCATGGGATAAAAAGAAAAGCTTGATACTTTTTGCTTATATGCTCATCCACTCTTTTCACATCAGTGCTGTAACTCGATGCCCATTAAAAAATGTCTGTGGTGTTTATAACTGTTTCTCAAAGTCACAGCTGACTAGAAAACCATGATGCATCTATTAAAATACCTTGAAAATAAGGATTTAAGAAAAATCTCATTTCTGTTCTTCCTTCTCTCCTTTTCATGAGTTTTACAATCGCGTCTCAAAGTATCAAGATCATTGAAACTGTCAATACAGTGGTGATCAGAGAGTACAATTTCTCTCAGAAGAAAGTCTGTATAATAAAAAATGAGTTTAAAGGAACAATTCTGCAACTATATATAGTTGAAAATCCATGCAAAATGCCCAGAAATGGATTACCATTAATCACTGTAATATTTTGGAAAAAAAAAAAAAAAAAGAAATGCAAAAGACTCAAACAGCTGAAGTCAGGGTAGCAGCAATATTGAGTTAGGAAGCAGAATCTGAAGCTATGTTTTAGGTAGTGGAAAAGAGGAAGGGGTCAGAATGTAACACAAAGACTATGGTGACAGGATCCATCTCTTAGACCGCTTGTCCTCAACAGAGCCTTCCAGTTTCTTTCGTATTCCTCAGCTTTTAGATGGGAAAATGCTGCAATCAATTTATACCTTGTGGTGACTCACCAGTTACTTTGCCCATGCCCCTTCAAGAGACTGTAAGGAACAATAGCAGATCTTTCTATGCCTTATCTAGCTACAGATCTTCATAAAATTTGCTGGAACTTCATATCTTTCATGCTTCAACGTCTTTAGCAAACTTGGTCTCAGTGGCCAATGGATTCAAAAGTTACTGGGAGGTGGAGGTGACAGGTTGGCATGTGGACAGACAACGTAATTGCATACTTTTTTCCCAATGAAAACCAGGCTAAACATTACAAAGATACACATAGACAAGACACCTGAATCAAGCTCAGCTGTAATAGAAATGTCAGTTATCTGTTGCTTGCACCTTCTTTACAAATTAGCTAACCAGTCCATTTCGCCATCTGTTTACAAGTGCAAGATAAACTTCAGCCACTTTTTGGGAATGGGCAAGAAAATGTCACTTTTTTTTTCAGCTGGATTGGTTTATCTAGACTGTGAAAGATTACACACCAAGAAGATACTGCCAGCAAAGACAGAGAGAAAAAGCTGCTTACTTCCTGGCAGTATAATGAGAGTGCAGCAGCGGAGGTGTGCGTTTCAAAATCACAGCAAGCTGTGCTTTATTCAGAATGGTACCACAGAATTTGATACATGTGCTGTAACCACATGGTAACCATGGCATGAGAGGAATATTGTAGGAGGGAGACTGTAAGGTAAAAGAAAACTCAGCAAAACCAGGAAAATAAATTTGTGTTATGTAAAGGAGATATGACACAGTTGTACTGTTCAAAAATTCTTTCTCATATAAAAAAAATTGGTAATAATGAAAACCTTTTCTTAGAAGAGCAGGCACACAAGCAATGGTAGATAGGTAGGTGGAACGAACAGTGTGGGTTGCGAGACCAATATTAGACTTAAAGTAGTCAGAGAGGAAAAGTCCCACAGGATGAAAAATCCCTTCAAAAACAATAGCAAAAGCAAAAGGGAACATGTTTTTAAGTTGCTTGCTCTCCGAGGGATGAAAGTGAAGCCAACTACACACAGAAAACAGAAAGAGCATAGTGCAATGACATGTAGAAGACCCCTGACAAGTGCCGTGGCAGAAACACCTCTTTCACAAGATATCTTGTTCTTCACTGACAAAATAAAACATAATTAAAGGAGTGAAATACCACTCAGCATTGTGGTGTTAAAAATATCTTGCAAGGTCAGTTAGAAAGTCCACTAGTGTCATTTAAAGTCTGCCTGCTGGTTTCTGGCTCATTTTCATAAAGCTCTTATTCAGGTGCAAATTCAGCTCAAGTCAACAGTAAGCCAAGGAAAGAACTTGTTATCACACACTACAAAATTGCTTGGTGACCTATATTCAGTGAGTTAGAGGCCTTAGTTTAGTCTCTGGCTGATATGCCAGCAAAACTCTATCATACCTCTCAGAGTAATCACGGTAGCTCTGGGATGAACAAGCACAGTAATGGTCAAGGTCAAGTCATACTGAAGAAATCTGCAAAAAGACTTAGCTTAACAGAAGTCTTCAATTCCCAGAGCAAACAATAGGTGAGTTCTCACAAAAAACCCTCCTCAAATTATCATGTTCAGCAGAAAGGAATAAAAGCAATGCATAATTATGTATTATACAATTTGTCTCTGAAAGTGGAAAAGTTTCCCAGGAAGAGATATTTCTATAAAGTATCATCATGGATTAAAATAAATAATTCTACTTCATCCCAATTTATGTTGAAAAGTTATTGGAAAAGTATCCTATTTTAATTTTGTATTTTTGTTCTCTTTTTTTTTTTACTACCATTTACAACTCTCTCCTTCCTTCTTTTACCTTGTGATTTGCATCCTACTTCTGCCTAGATCCTAAAGTTACACGAATTTTACAGAGTGCAGCTTAAAATCAAGTACATTCCTAAAAGCTTTCCTGAACAGGAAAAGATTAAAAAGCATAGGTGAAATGAAATATTCATATAAGCACTTTGTTGAATTACAATGACTTCAAAGCTAAACCCCAAACTTCTGCTGCCTAGTCCTCTGGTCTAGCATCCTCTGTGGGTGAACAGTGACATACAGGACTTTTTATTTTTAATAATTCCATACTCTTGCAAATCTGATATCAGAACAGAAATGACAAGGGCAAATACGCTCACTGTAATGCATTGTACTTCACATATACTTTATGGAACTATGGAACACATGTTTTTAAGGTCTCAAAAAGAGTAAGCTCTGTGCCTGATAGTCTGTCTATGCATAAAGCATGGCTTTATGGAGTTTTTGGTGGTAACACATTCACCTTGCAGAGGCTGCAATAACTGATCTTAGATTAGGAGTTTTGGCTCCTAAGAATGAGCTAAAGTCTGCTGGATGATGACAGGAATCACTGGATCCCTTGAGCAAATACCAGCTAGCTTATGAAAATCCCTGCAGAAAATGAGATTGCTTTCTCTTTGGACATTAACAGAAAGACAGAGCAGAAGCAATTCCTAGCATCCCCTGAGACAAAGTCAGGCTAGCTGCTATGGGGAGCCACAATAAGCATGTTTTTGTCTTCTGCTCTATTCATCACTGATGTCAAGAGCATGACATTCTTAACAAGGATCAAACACTGTTCTCTAAAATCTATTTCTCAGATAAGGTATCTGGGAAAAAAAGGGGTAGAGGAGGACAAGGAACTAGAGGAAATTACTGAGGGAAATGCAGAAGGAGGGTTTTGTCACTAATCACAGATACTAGAAGAGATGCAGCTCCTTTTTTTTTCCATTTTAAAGCTACAGCCTTAGGCAAGTTATACTAAAATTAGGTTATTTTTGGTTCAGTGAACTATGATTCACTATTATAGATATGAATTTTGCAGAAGACAGACAGAAACAATTGTTGATTTAAACCCACACTATTTTCTTTTATGGATATAATTAATTTTCTTGCTTAAGGGGACCTCTCCATTTTAGAATCACCTAAAATAAAGCATTAGTACCGAAATTCTCCATTTTTGGCTCTTTTAAAAGGCTCGAGTAGAAGAAAACCAAAAAGTGACATTAAAAAAACATGAATTCATCATTGCTCTTATCTAAACCTTTCATAAACAATTAAAAAAGAATCCACCGTGGTTATATTTCTCCACAAAAATACAGTGCAATTTTGAGAGAACTAAAGAGTGGAAACCATGGATTTGTCTATTTTCAGATAGTCTTTGGTTTTTTTTAATTAAATGTCAAATGTTCTCTGAAGAGTTGCAAAGAGTAGCTTAGGGCTAATTTCACATTGAGCATATATAAATACACAACTACGCAAAGATTTTGCAGGCCAAAGATATAATTTAGTGAAGTATTTAAAGAACAGACCTATTGTACGTACTTGAATACTCACTTAATACTAACAGGCTGAAATACTTTGCCAATTCAAAGTGCACATAGTAGGGGCCCTTTTCAGAATAAGATTGAAATTCATTCTCAAATCTATTCTGATTCAGAAAAAAAAAAAAACCAACCAAAAATAAGCATGACCAAACACACTTATTTCAATACTTAACCGGTACCTAGAGGTAAAAAGTGGAAACAAGTAGGAACAGAAACTGCATGTCAGAGACATCTATGTGATGGAGCAAAACATGAACTTACTTGAGGGTGGTGAGCTCTGTAAGGGATGGCTGAGTGGCCTTGAGATAGCTTTCTCTTCGTGCAGCAATCTTTGGAGATGGCTTTGGACTTGTGTCTGAGTCTCCACTGTCATCATCCCCCATAGCTTTGATGTAACTGCCACTACGCATTCGTCGACAGGGAATCTCATCATCTTTCCCTCGTGGAGTGTACCCAGTCCACTCATCTTGAGGAACCTAGAGTGATAAATACAATTCTCTTATTAGTACACTCTTCCCTGATGTAATTACACAGCAAGATTTAACTGTGCTAAGCCACAACAGAGCCATAACAAAAACTTTCAAGGCCAAGGGCTCATCCTTAATTCCATTTGACCATGGGCTGCTGTTTGCGGTGGAGGCCCAATTCTCCACTGCATAGTTACAAGCACTTTTGGAATTGTTATTTTCCATTACTTATCTGGGAATTTTCTAGAAAACATGCTGACTCAGTTGGGTCTAATACTGTACTGGATAAATCTATGGGTTTTTTGATGCTTTTCAGAGCATTTGCAAACCATATTAGGGTACTTCTGGATTAGTTCAGCATATTGAACACCTGTGAGGAGGCACAAAAGATGACACACAAATCCCCATATCATAATCTTTTCAGATAGAATATGCATAGCTGTACTCACTAGGATGATTTTGGTTCAAAATACATTTCAAATTAGTGGAGCTACATACTAATCATCACAAAAGCAGGTTTGCAAGTGTGAAATTATACTACTATTGCTTCTATAGCATAATTGGTGTGAGTGAACATCTGTCAGATTCCAGGGATCCTCCTTTTGAATTACGTTAGTCCGTGTGCCTGAGTCATGCAACCTTTTATTCCTTCTTTTTCTTCTTCTTCTTGATGTGCATTATTTCTTTTGATCTGAAGTAAATGCTGTCTATTCTTTTCACTGGAAATCTGGAACACTGGGAATGTATATTCATGAGATATTTGGGATATAGCAGAGGATGGTCCAACAGCACACTGCCCTTGCTCACCTTTCTTCCTCTGCTCTTGAGGCTTCTGACCACTGTAAATGAACACCTCTCTCTTCACTGTTACAGAGGAAACAAGACACAGTGGAATAGGGCTGTTGAAGGAGGTTTTTTTAAGTTTTTTTTTGCAGAATTCCCATTTTTATAGCAAGAGTGAAAGTGCAAAAGGGCTTTTTAGTTGAACATATTTTGCATTAGACTTAAATAACAGTAGCTGTGAATTTTTAGCTTGCTAGTTTTCTGATCACTCCTTGTGAATCAACTCTATAAAGCAAGCTATACCTACAACACTAAAACATTTACAAGCCACATTAAACAAAGAGTCCCAAATCTGTGTTACTAAAATTTGTACTACAGTTTAAAATACCAGTATCTACCAGGATAATCCCTGAGTGTCTCTATGCCATGGAACGTTTGTTCTTCAACAACATTTATCTTCTGCTCAGTATCTTGTGTATCTGTTGATTCCCAAATGCAGGAGTATTTAAACACTGGCTCATTTGGAGAACCCAAACTGATATACTGAACTGTGTGCTAACAGCTTAAGTGTTGATTCCTACAGCAAACATAATCCTAAATCCATAGGCTGTTAGGACTTTCAGATGTTACTGTCCAGGCTCAAACAAGTCCTTTCCTCTTGTGCCCAGACTAAGCTGCCTCTTCTCTCAGAAGTCTCTTGCTCAAGTCTGGACTTGATAAATTCATTTAAAGCTTTGATATTTTTCTCAGACTACTGAAGATTTAATCCTGCAAGTGTACTCTAATTCATATTTTTATCAACATTTCTTCTTATGACTCAGTCTTCCTTCTCAGTACTCAGTTTCCTTTCTACGATGCTCCAAGTTTTATTTGACTGACTCTTTCCTGGTACCTTTTAAAAGTAAATTTCCATGTTTTCTTCAAATAAGTTTTAATTAATGACTCCAGTAACTCTACTTCTGTGAAATATTTAAGTTCTTAACTTCCAGCAGCATACAAAATTTGCTGCTGTTGTTTTTTTTTTTTTTTTTCCTTTTCAAGTTTGGTTGGTTGGTTGTTTTTTTGGGGTTCTTTGTTTTGATTTTGCTTGTTTTTGATATTTGCTTAGTCTTCAAGAATATAAATTTCTTAAGGTAGGAATATAGTTCAAAGTGCAGTTTTCTTATTGAACAGCGGCATACAGAATTGTGTATATACATGAAGTAATTGAATAAATACACTTAAAGCACTTAAAATATTCTTCTGGACATGGGTAAGACTCTTAAGAACTGGAGTATTACAGACTGAGAATACTAAGTACTAACATAACCTACTCAAGGAGAAGGTTTGAAATTACAGCTCTGACATGTTCTCACATCAAATTGAATGAAAGGGCAAGGGAAAGGGCAAGGGAAAGGGGTGTTTCAATTCTGTGGCTAATAAGTTTTCGCCTGGTCCCCAGCTCTAGAAAGTTGATGCTTTCATGGCGTGTATACATTTGTAAAGTGCAAATGCTGTCAATAAATAGTAGTGGTTTTGATTCTGATTTTTGACATACAAGAATATTTTTAACATGCAAGAGCATTTTACACTTTTCCTCCAGCCACAGGAAAATATTTTTCAGGTCTTAGTTTTGCACTGATTCTAGGCTTATAGCATCATCGAACAGTGAAAATACAATCTACATTTATACGTCCTCTCACAAACATTTTGGAACCTACAGCTCCTGTTTGTCAACTATAAAACCATGACTTTTCAAATCACCCATGTACAAAAGAGAATTTAACACAGGATTAGTAAAATAAAGCCTTGCAGACATTTTGATGACATGTGTGGACATCAAGCATTAAGTTCAAAACCTGTAATAGCGTACTCCAAATCAGTTTTCAGACAGATATTAAATATCTAAGTTGGAGTATGCAGAGAATCTGTGAATTCTCAGAGGACACATGCTTTAGCCTGTTTAATATTTTATTCATTATGTTTTAGTTAAAGATCTGTGCTTTTTCTCATTAAAATAAATTACTGAATTAATTTTTAAAGCGCTAAATAAAATATGTTAGTATAATGTTAAGGTTCATGTCTTGAACTGAGAAAAAGTCAGAGGAGTTAAAGCTCATCTGACACCTATAATTCAGACAAGCTGAACACTAGTAGTTTTATTAAATAATACAGGTAGTTTATAGCTGCAATACTAGTGATAAAGTGCAGTTGCTATGGGCATCATAACTCCAAAATTCGTGAGTTCCGTTGTTAATAATCTCATGCATAAATACAACACCTTTCATCCTAAAGTTCTCAAAGTGATTCAGATAAGATAAGCCATGTTTTGAAGGTTGGTTGAAATCACAGAACTATAGAATCACTAGGTTGGAAAAGACCCCCAGGATCATCGAGTCCAACTATTCCCATCAATCACTAAATCACGTCCCTCAGCACCTCATCCACCCGTCCTTTAAACACCTCCAGGGATGCTGACTCAATCACTTCCCTGGGCAGCCTGTTCCAGTGCCCAATGACCCTTTCTGTGAAAATTTTTCCTATTGTCCAGCCTGAACTTCTCCTTATGGAGCTTGGGGCCATTCTGGGGTTGTTTAGCCTGGAGAAGAGGAGGCTGAGGGGAGACCTCTTTACCCTCTATAACTACCTGAAAGGAGGTTGTAGAGAGGAGGGTAATGGCCTCTTCTTCCAAGTGACAGGGGACAGGACAAGAGGAAATGGCCTCAAGCTCCACCAGGGGAGATTCAGGATGGACATTAGGAAAAAATTTTTCACAGAAAGGGTCATTGGACACTGGAACAGGCTGCCCAGGGAGGTGGTTCAGTCACCTTCCCCGGAGGTGTTTAAGGGACAGGGGGAGGATGTGCTAAGGGGCATGGTTTAGTGTTTGATATGTATGGTTGGACTCGATGATCCAGTGGGTCTCTTCCAACCTGGTGATTCTATGATTCTATGATTCCCTCTTGTCCTGTCCCCTGTCACCTGGGAGAAGAGGCCAGCTCCCTCCTCTCTACAACCTCCTGTCAGGTAGTTGTAGAGAGCAATAAGGTCTGCCCTCACAAATTTGCCACAAAACTGGAGGCTGGAACATCTCCCATACAAGGATAGGCTGAGAGAGTTGTGGTTGTTGAGCCTAGAGAAGGCTCTGGAGAGACCTTAGAGCAGCCTTCTGGTACTGAAAAAGGGCTATAGGATTGCTGGGGAAGGGCTCTTTATCAGGGAATGCAGTGATAGAATGAGGGTTAATGGTTTTAAGCTGAAAGAAGGGAGACTTAGATATTAGGAAAAATTTTTTTACTGTTAGAGGGGTGAGGCACTGCAACAGATTACCCAGAGAAGTTGTGGATGGCCCATTCCTGGAGGTGTTCAAGGCCAGATTGGATGAGGTTTTGAGCAACCTCACCTAGTGGAAGGTGTCCTGGCTCATGGCAGAGGTGCTGTAAATAGATGGTCTTGAAGGTCCCTTCTGACCCAAATCATTCTATGACTCTATGATTTAATGAAGTAGGGCAGCTTATGAAAAACAGCACACTATCTCTTTAATAGCTCTTCTACCTTTTAAACACTGTAGTTACAGAAAAATATTTGAGCTGTTCACATAGATGAAGAACAAGGCAGTCTTAGGGAGTGCCATAAACCCACTGGCTGGTTAGTGTGCTGGAGGTCACTTCACGTACAAAACCAAAGACTGATACAGATGCAACCCAAGTTCCATTACCACACTACAGTTTTAAGGGCAAATCCTTTACATGCCTAAAAGAAAAGAATAGCTATGGTTAGGAAAACCACTTAGATTTAGAGAAGAGCCTACAATAACAAACTTGATATACTTCCATTTTCAGTTTACACATTGAGGAAGGCAGAGTGTTTGAACAAACTATGTTATTGGCTTAGACAAAGCTGCAGTAGAAGAATGTAAGGGCTATCTGATCAAAAATCTCTTTTGGTTAAACAGTTTGCCCAGTTTTCTTGCTGATATTTAAGGTTGAGTCAGTTTTGTTGTTGTTTGGTTTTTTTTCATTTTTTTTTATTCAGTAAGTTTTCCGTATTTAAGAGAATGTTAAGGAAAGAAATTCGGGTCCAATTCCCCTCTATCTTATTTCAGTTTCACAAGAGTCACGAACCCTGATTTCAGAAGCAGAAGTAGGAGAAAATACTAAGATGTAATGTAACTGGTAGAGAGCACTTGCAAGGTAGAGAAACAGTTCAGAAGCAGTAGATTTTTTTATTTGGCTATTAACAGTTGCAATATCTTTTTCTGAAAGGACCTCAGAGCGTTGTCTGTATATTACTAGAATAGGAAAAACAACCCTTAAGGCTCAGCATTTCCTTTTATTGTACCTGTTTTGCTGTTCAGAAAATAGAGGCAGATAAAATAATGTCAACATTTTACTACTTCTGTGCCTATAGTCAAATACCTCAAGCACTCTTTAGTAAAAGAAGTGACCTGATTTTCAGTTTCCTAAAAGGAATGGCTGTAAGGGCTTATAGCAGGCAGTGCAATTTACTGTCATAGAGAAGTGTTTCAGATAATGGCAAAGAAGTAAAAATAAAGCCCTCTCAAAACTACAGATTAGGAAAATAAAATTAATCACATTATTTCCTGCATTCTGTTTCTATACATATGGCACTGTAGTGTTCTTCCTTCCGTTGATCTGGAAAAATGCTGGGAAAAGTATCTATGTGAACGTCTTGCTCTTTTTAATTTTTTTTTTCCCCAGTCAAGAGGTCTGCGTAAATTTTCCCAAAGGCACTTTCTTTGTTGAATGGCCAGTATTATGTCTTGCAAGGTCACATACGACACTGCATGCAAGTGCATATACAGAGTATCTGCTGCCTTAGAGGACTAATAGCTTTAAGAATGACATATATGAGATAAAGCTTTTAAGTAAATCACATTATCCAATTACTTTAGCAATACTGTTTTTTTAGTATCAGAATATCAAGCAGGTAAATCACTTGCATGATTGTCTTTACTCTCATGAAAAAGTGAGGAAGAGCTAAACTCAGATCTAACAATGAATATCATTGTTTTTATTAAGATAGAGCTATTATTATTCACACTTTGAAGTAATAGAGAACCTGGAAACATTTAACTCTGCAAATTATCTTTATGATTATGTACAATTCTTTCTTTACAAGCCTAAAAATCAAGAGTGCACTTCACTTACACATAAGTCCCAGTGTAACATAACACCATTATTACTTGAAAAGAGATAGAAAATATTCAGCAAAGGCCTCTATGCCAGGCAACTGAAACTTAAGACTTCAGCATACACCTGGAAATGAAACATTTGTTACAAGTATGAAAGCTAAACCCATCCATAGTTTCTTTCTCCTCATTATATGACAGATACAAGATTATTTAGTAAACAGCAAGCTATACAGATAACATACTGCCACCAGCCAACATCTTAGCTGGATTCAGCTTCATTTAGTGTATAGATTATCTGTCCTAATTTTTACCTAAATTCATGTTGCTCTGGAAGTGTTCACACTTTGTCATTAGACAGGCTGGACTGACTGGTCAAGTCCTTTAATGCATTTTTTTTTATATAAAGGAACTGGATTTTTCTGACAAGATAGTCTAGGTCCTTACATAAAGAAACTAAGCAAACAGGTACACTGCCCCTCCCACATTCATTTTAAAACCTCACACACAGTGATATGTGAAAAAAACCCCAGCATGTAAGTTCAAAAGTAAATTTTAAAAGCTTTTATTCAAATTCTAAATGATAAAATTACAAGATCTAATTTCCTTCTTTTTTTCTTCCAAAATTGTTATTAACTTACCTTACTAGACGAAATAGCAAACAGACTGTCTCTATAGCAAATTAAGTTCATTATTGATCTCTAGTTTGATTTGGTTTATTGCAGCTGAAATCATTAAAGCTTCTCCCTGTGCTTTGGCAAAGCAATGTGGATGACTATAGAAGTAAACACAAGGACTGGAAGGAGTGGCTAACCATTGCTCACAGCAGTAGATGTGTAACTTTAGCTTTCTATTAGTATGCAAATACTTAATGAAATGAAATCACACAACTGAAGAACAATGCTTAATGACTGCTCAGTGCAGATTTTCAAACCCATGCAATTTGGTTTTCTTAGCCATTATTATGCCTCTTGTGCATGCTGTTAAGGAAGTTTCAGTTGCAGTCTTCCACTTAAGCCTATTCCTAGCACTCATGAATATTGAATTAATCAGACCAATAAAGATCTGTAACATTTCATTCTATCAATGTGCATGCACTAAGAATCAACGAAGTACAAAAAAGAAAAAAAAAAAAGAAAGCTTTAGCAAGCTTAAAAAACAATATAAGTTTAATAAACCTCAAGAGTTTTCAAAAAGGCAGAGAGGAAGGTTGCTTTTATTTAGGACAAACAATATGCTCAGTATGTGCAGCAACACTTGCTTTAGCTTGTACTATTTCAGTCATCACGTTCTACTAAAAATTCATTTAATTTAGCTGACTTATCTCCATTTTTTTTTACACAAAGAACATTAAGAACTAAAACAAAGACCCTATCCAAGACAGAAGAGTACTTCCTCAATCCCAAGTGTCCGCACCTTGCATCAAACCTTAGCAAGCAGTGTGAAGAACTGCAATCTTCCTTCAAATAACTGTAGTTTGGAAAGTCGTCTAAAACAGTATGAACCCTCATGCAGTGGCTAAACAGACAAAATGCTTCAAGCATTACTCCAGTTTATAATTTTCATTTATCAAAAGGTGCCTTGACCACTAGCCTGTAAATCTGATTGTCATCATGTTTTATGAAGAGGAAGGTGTGTCTCCTACACAGAGCAATCACTTGATTCCAGACAAATTTTCCCCTCCCATTTTACATATAAAAATCCAACCATCCATAAAGATGGATATGTAGATACAATGATTCCAGCCAAGGGCCTGGCAAGCGTGCACCCCCAAACTCACTCTGCAGACAGGAAGCCAAACAGCAACTGCCACATCTACTAGCTGAAGGAAACATAACTGAAGGTCATATATCAGGACTCTTGGCCAGGACCTCAAAATAAAACTGCTTCCATGATACTTATGGATAATATTCTTTCTGTAGCAGAGGGCAGACATTCATTCTCATCTTTCTCAATACCCTTGAAACTTTCAGTGCAGTTGGCTATAATAAGATATGGCTCCTTGCCCAAATAAGGATGACTGTTAACATGAATACAAATCCTTAAAAGGACACTTTCAATGACTAGCAACGGAGAAGTGTTCTTTCACTTTTAGATACCTTCTTTTGGGGAGAATCAGTTCTCTCCCTAGCCTCTTCAGCACCTGAATACAGTGACTAGTTGGCATCAAATGGCAATACTGTTATTAAATGAGATGTCTTTTTACCTTTCTTTCACTACACACAACCACAACCTCACTATCCAGCAGCCAGCAGGACACAGACTTGTTGATGGAGAACATGTAGCTGAATCTGTATCCACAGAAGAAAACAATGCAGTGAGGAGACCATTTTGAGAAACAACACTTATGCTGTTTCTGTTGGCTGACTGTTAACTGGATAATCTCTGGTGCTTTGTTAATATTTTGTGCTAGCAGGCAGCAGCTGCAAGTAATGCAGTTAAACTACCATCTCCAGCTGGCTGTTAGCTTCTGTCACATTTTAGTGTAGAGTGGGCAGACTTCACTGAAACTTCCACAATGCTTTCTTTTGGGTTATAGAAATGAAATACACCTGAGTAAGACATTTTCATGTGGCTCCAAGGAAACTTCCCAGAACTTCATAGTATGTCTTCTCAGTGACTCCAAACTGTCATCCCTGCTTTGCGGTAGTGTCCCACTGGATATCAAATCAAGGTCATGTTCTTGACTCATCTGCTGGAAAATGAATGGCTAGAGACCAGGAAATCTCAAAGATTTCCTAACAAACTGATTAACATAGAATCATAGAATCATAGAATCACCAGGTTGGAAGAGACCCACCGGAACATTGAGTCCAACCATACATATCAAACACTAAACCATGCCCCTTAGCACATCCATCCCCTGTCCCTTAAACACCTCCAGGCAAGGTGAATCAACCACCTCCCTGGGCAGCCTGTTCCAGTGCCCAATGACCCTTTCTGTGAAAAATTTTTTCCTAATGTCTAGACTAAATCTCCCCTGGCAGAGCTTGTGGCCATTACCTCTCGTCCTGTCTCCTGTCACTTGGAAGAAGAGGCCACTACCCTCCTCTCTACAACCTCCCCTCAGGTAGTTATAGAGAGCAATGAGGTCTCCCCTCAGCCTCCTCTTCTCCAGGCTAAACAACCCCAGCTCTCTCAGCTGCTCCTCATAAGGCCTGTTCTCCAGACCCTTCACCAGCTTTGTTGCTCTTCTCTGGACTCGCTCCAGAGCCACAACACCCTTCTTGTGGTGAGGGGCCCAGAACTTAAACACAGGATTTGAGGTGCGGTCTTACCAGTGCCGAGTACAGAGGGAGAATAACCTCCCTGGACCTGCTGGTCGCACCGTTTCTGATATAAGCCAAGATGCCATTGGCCTTTTTGGCCACCTGGGCACACTGCTGGCTCATGTTCAGTCGGCTGTCAACAAACACCCCAGGTCCCTCTCCTCCTGGCAGCTTTCTAGGCAGACTTCTCCTAGTCTGTACCTCTGCTTAGGGTTGTTGTGCCCCAAGTGCAGGACCCGGCATTTGGCCTTGTTAACCCTCATGCCATTGGACTCTCCCCAGCGGTCCAGCCTGTTCAGATCCCTTTGCAGAGCCTCCCGACCCTCCAGCAGATCCACACTTCCACCCAACTTAGTGTCATCCACAAACTTGCTAAGGGTGCACTCGATGCCTTCATCCAGCTCGTTGATAAAAACATTGAACAGGGCTGGACCCAGCACTAAGCCCTGGGGAACCCCACTTGTAACTGGCCTCCAGCTGGAGTTAACACCATTAAGCATCACTCCCTGGGCCCGGCCATCCAACCAGTTTTCCACCCAGGAGAGTGTGCGCCTGTCCAGGCCAGAGGCTGATCCATAGCAGAATGCTGTGAGAAACTGTGTCAAAGGCTTTACTGAAGCCCAGGAAGATACATCCACAGCCTTTCCCTCATCCAGCAGCCGAGTCACTTTGTCATAGAAGGTGATCAGGTTAGTTTGGCAAGACCTGCCTTTTGTGAACCCATGTTGACTGGGCCTGGTCAGCCAGTTCTCTTGCATGTGCTTCATGACAGCACTCAAGATCCCCTCTTCCATGACTTTCCCTGGCACTGAGGTCAGACTGACCGGCCTGTAGGTCACTGGATCCTCCCTGCGACCCTTCTTGTAGATGGGCACAACATCAGCCAGCCTCCAGTCCAGTGGAACTTCTCCAGTCTTCCAGGACTGTTGGAAGATGATGGAAAGGGGTTTGGCCAGCACATCCATCAGCTCCTTCAATACCCTCGGGTGGATCCCATCCGGCCCCATAGACTTGTGGGTTTCTAGTTGGGCTAGTAGGGCTCTGACCACCTCCTCTTGGACCCTAGGAGCCTCATTTTGCTCCTCTAGCTCCTGGGTTTGTACAGCAAGGGAACAACTTTCTTTACAATTAAAGACTGAGGCAAAGAAGGCATTAAGTACCTCAGCCTTTTCCTTATCCCCTGTCACTGTTGTTCCTTCTGCATCCAATAGGGACTGTAAGGTCTCCCTAGTCCTCCTTTTATTATTTATATATTTATAGAAAGATTTTTTATATCTTTCACTGACTTTGCCAATCTGATTTCTAGTTGAGCCTTTGCCCTTCTGATGTTTTCTCTACACAATCTCACTTCCCTCCTGTAGTCCTCCCAAGAGGCCTGTCCCGTCTTCCAGAGTACATAAACTTTTCTCTTCTTCTTGATATCACTCAAGATCTCCCTCTTCAACCAAGATGTTTTTTTCCCCTGCCGGCTTTTATTTTGGGACATGGAGATGGCTTTCTCCTGAGCCGCTAGGATCTCCTTTTGAAGAGCTCCCAGCCCTCATGGGCTCCCTTGCCCTTAAGCACTGTCTCCTATGAGACTTTGCCAACCAGCCTTCTGAAGAGTTCAAAGTCTTCCCTCTGGAAATTTAATGCTACTGTCTTGCTAACCACCCTCTTCACTTTGCCTCAAAATTTTAAAACTGAAATAAATTACCTTTCTGTGAATGATATTTTTTCCATTTTAACGTTCTTAGATACTAGTTTATTTTAAAATTCATGTGCATTGAAGAATTTCCAAGCATTTTCATGATTATTCCATTAAATGGAATCTGGCCTAGCGTACATTATAACATATGGTATTTTATTTCACAATTGTTCAATTTGTTTCACTAGCTTGACAAAGAAATATGTTTCATATCAGCCTGTAAAAAAATTCAAATCTTATACCTCATATACTTTGTAGTTCTGACTGGAAAATTGAAGAGGAAATAATATATGCTTCATTCATTTTCAATTTGTAGTAGAATAAGAGAATAAAAGAAATACCTTCAGATATATGAAAACAAGAAGATCAATAGGAATAGATTTTAAATAACATATATATATAAATACATATATATAGCGAGAGAGAGGACATACTGCAAGAGTAATGTGAATATGGCAGTTGGGACAGAAATGCAAACATTACAAATGAGTAAAAGCCGAGATTTACTGAAAATGAAGACAGACGTGTATAGATAAGCCAAATGTAAAATACCAATCATAAATTGCTGTGTCATAGGATAAATACTTTGTAATTCATCATACTGTGTTAACAAATCATATGACATACTGGTCTTTATTAAAACCTTGACCTAGAACAATACCCTCTATTTGGCCATCCATGGACACAAGCAACAGAAAGAGGCTGGGATTCATAGAATCATAGAATCACCAGGTTGGAAAAGACCTACTGGATCATCAAGTCCAACCAATCCTATCAAGTATTAAACCATGCCCCGTCCACCCATCCCTTAAACACCTCCAAGGAAGGTGACTCAACTACCTCCCTGGGCAGCCTGTTCCAATGCCCAATGACCCTTTCCATGAAAATTTTTTTCCTAATGTCCAGCCTAAACCTCCCCTGGTGGAGCTTAAGGCCATTCCCTCTTGTCTTGTCCCCTGTCACTTGGGAGAAGAGTCCAGCACCCTCCTCTCCACAACTTCTTTTTAGGTAGTACTGTGCAGTCTCTCCTAAGAAACTGTGGAAGTAACTGACACTGAGACTGGAAAGCAGGTCAATCTAATGATATGAGTTCTTAACACTACACATTATATACTAACGCACATTACAGACAACTTTCACACAGGAAACTGAGCACAGTGTGAACCAGAGTCCTTCACCACAAGAAAATGTTTATTATACTCAGAAACTTGGCTTATATTTTTTATAGTATTTCTGACAGTCTCCCACTATGGGACAAGCAATGCAAATGTGGAGCCTGGAAGACTGTACCATTGCCCCTACCTACTACACTTCAGTTTTAAAAGTAAAATTTCCACCTTCAGTCCCAAGTATCTGACACAACTGAGTCTCATCAGATGGGGTCAAAAGAAAAAATATGACTGACCCACATGAGAAGAAAAGAGGAACAATACGACAAATGTCATCCTCTGTATTTTACTCCTTCTCTTAACAAATAGACCATGGAAAAGGAATAGTAATTACAGGGAATACTGAGCAGCAAAATTACAATCAGAGACAAGGTCTGCAGTGTATTTGATACTATATTAGCTTCAACAATCATGAACTCATAAAAAACAGGAGTGTCAAAGATATCTGCCTCTGTACTCAGACTGTATTGTCTGCAGGAAAAGAATGCTGCCTACATTTCATCTTTAATCATTTTATTTAATCTTAATTTTTCCAGAGGAGAATTTACCAGAGAAGTGGAGGCTGTCCACTGCTTTGTAAATTATTCTCTCAAGGAAGGGAAACCATTTTGAGGAAGAATTATGAGAAAACAAGAATAGTTCCTTCTCACTTTCCTTCAAATTAGTCCAACTGTAAACCTGGATCAAATAAAGCACCTTCCTGAAGTAAGACACAGCTTAAAAGAAGGAACTTATCTTTCTGCTATCCAGCTCTTCATTCTTGAAATGAGAAATAAAGAGAAAAAATATTCCATTCCTGAAATGCATGTGAGAGCGAAAAGTTGGCTTGACAGAATTTAGACTAGTCCAGGAGCCAGTATCTCTTTCTGAAGACTCACAGTATTGAGCCAAGCCTCGCCTAGACCTCCAAGGATGGACACTGCACCTCAGTACCTGGTCTGGAAGCAGAGGCTGCTAGGGTAAGGAAAGACTGTGAAATGCAGGAGGACTCTGCACTTGATCCAAATTCCAAATTATGAGAAATAAGCCCATCTGTAACACAAACTACTGCCAGCTCCTTCCACAGAATGCTTATGTGGAAAATATCACCACAAGTGAGATAATTGTTTGTTATTTCCATGTCTTTACACTGAGAATTCATCCAGATACTTTTATGATAAAAGTCCTTACAAGCAAATGTGAAATCAATGTCACCTATGATCACTGATACACTCATATCTATGAGGATAAAGAAAATTATCCTGGGTAGGTTGAGTTTAAAATAAGTCACTCCTTCATTGTATTCATATACTATCCCAAGAAGAGTTTGCATGAACAAAATAGTTGCCCCTTTCAAGGATCAGAGAGCTTTTGTCCTGGGCCACAAACAATAGCTTGAATTACGAGTTGATAGAAGAAATCAATTTAACATTTAATAAGCTAAATAAAGCAATAAAGAAGCATCACAATAATTAAAATAATCATCAGAATTGTCCAGTGCTGTAATGAATTTGAATTCTCATTCAGTGCATTTCTAATTGTTCCAACATAGGACACCAGTCTTTTGGTGCAATGATGAGAAGGTCACCAGGAAGAAAACAGATATACAGAATATCTCTGCAGCCCACTAACAGAGTAATATACTCTGTCACTATTAACATACACTTGTATTGCAGGACAGACAAAAGGCCTCAATTAGGTTTTGCAATTCATTGTGCTGGCCACTGTGGAAACACAAAACAGAACAAAGTCCAAGCCCCAAAGGGCTTGTAGAGTAAAAAGATAAGTGATACAGTGAAGAGAAAGGCAATGGGATGCATTCAAAATAGAGTGACTTTTTAGTATCTATAATCATTTGTCATCCTTTTAAACTGCCAAGAGAGAAGAATAGTCCTGACCTGTTTCCTCAGATCTACACTACTCTGTTTGAATATTGCCTCCAATGTTAATTGAAGCGTGGTTAAGATTTTCCCTTTTAAAAAAAATAAGTAAAACTAATTTTATTGCCCTGGCTTTTACAAACAAGCATACAATTAATAAAAATGGAATGAAATGAAATGAAAACAAAAATAAAACTACCAGTGATGATAGGAAACACAGTGAGAATTTAATTATTCTAATTCCTGCCCTTGACAATTGCTGGACATATTTTCATACAGACACAGATAATGTCCTCTAATTCCACTTCAAGAGTCTATTCCTGTCAGTTAAACATTATCTAAAAGTCCCTATGGAGGTGTTCATTTAAAGATGATGCTGGCACAGTTTTTCTCTCTTTTCTAGCCATCTGGTCACATACTGAATTGTCAGCTATTTTATCTAACCTGAGAGGAAGATTGAAGGAGTAAACAAAAACATCAACAAAGGACATCTCAGGGTCCAAAATAGCCACAACAATCAAGCCTGAAGTTACAATTTTTTCTCACTCACAAAATTTAGACAAAATAGACTAATAAAAACCCCTCAAACAACCTCAAAAGGCTGCAGCCTGAGGCAATTTTTAAACCTCTCTCCCTGCCCAGTCCATATACAGGGCTGTAAAAACATACACTGAGTATTCATATTGACCCTTCCCCCCCCAACAGTTAATAGATAACACACAGATCTATTTCTTCATATTTCAAACTTAGAATCCCAGAGGCTAACATTCAAAATTATTTTGCATGCCATTCAATAAATCCTCTTAAGATCAATTTTTAAATGTGAATGTCTCAGTCCTATGCTTTCCCTGCATACTGACTTAAACAACCAAATGTGGAAACTTGTGCTCTCATTAAAGCACCCATATGAGAAAACTTGCTATAGTCTCTATACAAATAGACAGGAGCCCCACTACATTAAAATGAAACCAAATTGTCTTAGCAAACCTCTTTTTTCCTCATGGTCTTCTCTCTTCTCTGTGCAACGTTGTTCCATCTTACACATACACTTAGATGTGCCATAAGTGCTTTGTTTAAAGTGCATAAAATCTATCCACAGCTCTCCTAAGAATGAAACAGTTTTAATATTTTCTGATCCATGTTCCTGCCACAAACATTCACCGGCAGTATGATAGCTCCAAGAGCAGACATCTGATTCTTGACATTTAAAGATACAATACTGGTGAAAAATAGTGACGCTGTATTAACTGCAAACAGCTTGTGAGGGAGTAGGTGATGTACTCCTAAAATGTATAATCAGAACAAGTAATAATTTCAACCTTTTGATTTTTTCACTTTTGACTCAGAGCCATGAGAAAAAGGAATAGCCAGATAAACAAATCCGGACACATTACAATAACTAAATGTTTTATGAGAATTTATATTCTATGGCAAAAAGGAAAGTGGGTTGTTTTCCTGCTGGAGAAAGTATTAAGGTACCCCAAAGTTTCTCAAAAGGGTCTCAAAAGCTTTCATAATAAAATAAGCAGTAAATGAAGGCAAATCTTGAAATTACAGAAATCAAAGAATTTGTATCCTGGTAACATTCTGTTAATTGACACTGTAATGCTAACTGTAAGCACCACAATATCAAATTCTCTATACCCCTACTGTGACTGCCTTATAAATTTAAAAAGTACACAGAAAGGTCTTATATTTCCGACATGAAAATATCAAGCCTGTTCCTACATGAACTGTTTCTTTCAAATACTGAATGCTGGCAAAAAAAACCCCAAACAAACAAAAAGCTGGTTTTGGTGGTCAGTGACCTCTCAGGAAGTTGAAATATCAGAGCAAACCTCCATCCCCCATAAACATCTAAGACAAGGCAGAGCACATTTAATAGCAATCAGTTCTCCACACTGTACCTGGAGGTACTGACATGACCGTTCCTGTTGACACGTCTCTGCCTTCATCACTGTCTGGTCCATGTTAACTGATGCTTTCTGGTAAACTTCACGGGCTCTGCTCACAGTTAATGTAGAGGACCAAGAGCTTTTCTTCATTAACTGGGAGTCCAAATTCACAGGCAGGTTTGCACAAGTAGAGCATTTGACATCATTATTGCTTCTGGATGACTTCACAGTATGTTCGCTAATAGTGTTATAGGCTTCCATAAAGTATTGGGAAGAAGAACGATCAGGACATCTTCCCATGGTCATGACCCCACTGGGACCATGATAAATGCAAACATCATTGTCCAAGTTGTCATCTGAACTCCACCATCCTGATGCATTGGATCTGGGCTTACCTTCTGATCGCCTTTCTTTACTCTTGCTGCGCTTCCCATACCTCATCGTCTGTGATTCCTCTGGGCTCGCTTTTCCCCCATTGACGCTTCCCTTGGATGGTCCCTCTAGGGAATGGGACTTAGTAAAGAGCTTTTGGACAGAATGAACCAGATGCCGGATCCTCCCTGGGCTGTCACTGCGGTGCTCCATGGCAGTCCGCTTGTACTGCAGAGTGTGGTAGCCATCCCGATTCAGAGGCAGTTGCCTCTCAAACTGGTCCAAAAGATTGGCTGGAATGCGGTTGGTCTTGTTGATAGTTCCATGGGGAACCAGAGCACACTCATCCTTGAGTTCGTGGTGGGAATTGTAATGCCTCCGGGGAAATGTGCTGCTGGCAATCTGATCACTGTACGGCACCATGCACTCTGCCTGAAAAGAGTTCCTTTGAGTGTAGTAGGGGTGGTCTGCAGGATGGGGGTCCATTGGGTTTAACAAATATGGCTTCCTGTCTGTGTGGTGTGGTAGGCTGTCACACGGAGGGTCACAGGCCACCCCATGATGATGACTACGGCTGCTTGATAATCCCTTCATCGTTGATGTAAACCAAGACCCAAAGTCATCTAACACGCTTGGCTATGCAACGGGCAGATCTCAGAGAAAGTCCTAAAAGAATGAAACACAACAGAAACCATAAGATATCCGAGCTACGAGACAAAACAGCATGTGCACTTTTAGTATTCATTGTTTCTAACAGTAAAAATAAGTGCAATAAGCATTCTCTGATTCTTTTTATTACTTAATCTTTTCCATGTCCAAATATAGTGATAGGGAATACCTAAATAATGTAGAAGGAAAAATTATCTTGTTCAACAGCTGGAAAACAGAGGTAGGAAAATTTTTCTGATATGAAATTGTCACTAATCCGCAGCAACATAGGTGTCACGATCTATACTCTAAAACCTCAGTCCTGAAAATATCCAGAGACAGGGGCCTCTCAGGAGCCCTTAATTGCTCATCTGCATGTTTCCCAAACCAAATAAATGCATTAAAAAAATCACGTCCTTGATGGAGGACTTTATGGGTTACTTCATACTGAATAAAGAGCATGGTGCTATTAATGGGAAGTTTCTGTTGGGCTTCAATGCACATCTGTTCATGACCCAAATGCAGTTTTACTTGATCTCCTTGTTGTCTGCATACTTTTAAGTATCCTGAGACAATACAAAACATTATTTCTTTAAACTCTCATCAAATGAAGAAAAAAATGATAATACATTTTGCTAACACTATCAGAATGAAACTGCTTAATAAGCTAGATATTTGTGGGGTTTTTTTATTTAGTAAAAACCAAACTAAAATAAAGAAATAGTGCATGTCTTGGCTTCCTTTTCAGAGGACTAAGTAGTATTTAAATATCCCTGCCTACTCCTTCTGCCTTCAGGGGAACTGGAAGAACTAAAACTTGCACACTGCTACAACAGTGTAAAGGATTTCTAGACATGATTGCAATTATTTGGCCCTGAAGTGACTCACAATGTTACAGACTATTGATTACAACAGCTTGAAAATTAAAATCTTCATCACAAGTGATGTATTTACCACTCTGTCTGAAGTCAGCTGTCTCATTTCAGCTCTCACCACTAGCAAAAGTCTGAATGCAACTGATACTGCAACTTCTGAGCTACTAATTTATAAATTATGGGGCTTAAGATGTGGCAAAACATTCTCATGGTGCTGTCTCAGCTCCTGATGGGCAGAGGACTCTTTAGAGAATGCCTGTTTGTACCACACACAGCTGAAGTGGGATTCACTAAGCTACTTTATTCCTTTCTAGCATGGCTAATCACATCATACTTTTGGAAATGTCACCCTTGAGATCTTTCTTGGAGTATGGATAGACATGCAGAGCAAACAGTTTTCCGTTATGTTCCTCCAGTGCTCTCTCAGATAAAGTTCATGTTTTAACAGGTTGTAGACATTATACCTACTGACAAATTTGCAACAATGTTTTTTTAAAATAGCATTAAGTTAACGTCAGTCTGGAAAACCCTGCCCTGATTTTCAGAACATATTTTATATTTTCTTCTGAATCTGTGGTGAGCTAAAAAGTTTTTTTCAATATTTTTCAAAGCTACTGTGGATGTCCTGCAATTCACTCCCCCACACTGGATCCCTGCAATGCAGAAAATGTTCATTTGCAAGAGACCTTGCATTCCGAAAAAAGTTTTCAACATATCATAAAAGAATCTTGAAATACTCCAAATGAATGAACTCAGTGGCTTACCTAAAGAAAAAAATGGCCAAAGGCACTTTTAAAAATACAAAAATAATATATTCAGAGAGCAGGCCTTGTCAATGATATTGTGGTGAAAATCCTTAGACTTCTAAAAAGCATTTTACATCCTTCCCATCCTTCCTACCTTTAAAAATGTTAGGCTGTGTAATACAGAAACATCCGAAGGGATGTAGTAGTAGATCCATGACCTGGATCATCAAAACTCTGACTTGACCAAGAATATCCAATCAACAAGAAAACCAGTAAAGGAAATAATAAGTAGAAATGATCCAGTCTCTGCTGTCTATGAACATATTTCACAGTTGAAGGCTTGCGAAAACAAGGCTTCAGACTGTTAATTTTTATTTAAATCCATTTACAATCCTGCAACAGTCCTCAAGATGGTTGATAAGTTATCTTAGGGCTAAAAATGGACTAGTGTGCCACATAAGATAAAAATAGTAAATTTTGCCCCAAGGCTATGAGAAACACAGAGAAGTACAGTAAATTGGAACATGCCCACAACCAATGATTTGTTTTCATTTTTTCATTATCTGAATGGTTATGAATTTTTCATTTTTGTATAATGTGGAAAATGAGTATATGTAGACAAAAAGAAGAAAAGACCAATAATTTACAGAATAGTGATGTCATGACAGGCACAGAGGATGTCATGGAATCATAATAATATGTAGTCTTAATATATTGATAGAGTAGAATGGCTGGGATGAAGAAATATGTGATCTGATTTATAGGCTGGGGCAGAACAGCGAGGAGAATCTTGAAGATAAAGACGAGCCTTAAAGATCTAAGTATGGTTTGACAGATGAGAGCAGCAGTGTTACAAGCTGTATTTTTGATGTACTGGCAATATGGATGCTAAGAAGGATGTGCAAGAAGTCTCAAAAAGTGAAAAAGCTTATGAAAAATGACATTTGTCTGTATAGAGGGAAAGGGAAAGGCTTTCCATAAATTGTGCAGAAGATATAACAAGCTTGGCTAAGCATTGCTATATGAGTTTGGATGGCAAGTAGGATGGTGGAAATGTTTAAAAGAAAAGATAACATTCAGTTCTACACCCATTTTGAGTTTGAGGTGTCAGTGAATCTTCCATGAGGAAGTACTGGAGACAAAAAGCAGAAAATAGATAGGAAGATCTGCCCAAGAGTAATCAGATGAACAGATACAGAGAATAACAGAGAAAATATGCTTGTCAAAGCAAAAGATCACAGAGTTACAGAAAAGGGAGAATAAATCTTTGCAGGAGTAGGAAATATAAAAGACGGGGCAAAAAAGATGTAGCAAAGACCAGAGAGTGATAGAAAAAACAAACCAAACCAAAAGGGAGCAACTAGCCCATGTAATGAAATGGAGCGATGGTAAGGGCTCCAAAACCTGTGAGAAATTGAAATTCAGAGTAAAAAATGCTTATTCTCAAGTCTGGTGTGTGAATTATGAGAGGTTTTTTTATGCTGCAACAGCATTGAAAACATTTATTCTATTATATGTCAGTTGTGATAAAAAGATTAGTATTAACTGGAATATAGCTCATTTTACTTTATATTACTGCTGCCATGGAAGTATAATGAATTAGAAAAGAGAACCCAAGAATATACTATAGTGCACTCTCAAGAAATGAAAGAATAAGTATAATACACTTTGCATCGAAGAAAGGTGTGGTGCTTTTCTTAAACATTTAGTGGACAATTCTTCTGCACAGACCACCCCCACAACAAAATTCCTAAATCACTGTCAGACCTCAATCCTGCTTTAATATGTTAATTTCTTAATACACATCTAGATAAAATCCCTCAACCTACAGCCTCTGATTTCATCAATATTTTTCAAAAAAGATGCATCATCTTCTGTAATTGTTTTGGCTGAACTATCAATCAATGTTTAGTGCAATTAACAGCTGGAGGCAGGGCTATCTGATCATTGCCATGAATCGCTGAGAGGAAGCCAATTAAGATTTTATTGTATTGTTATTCCTTGTCCAAACTAGGAACATTTAATTACTCATGAAATAAGGCAAGATAATCGATGAACATAATCTGTATTAATAAACAGTGGAAATAGCAGTTCTGCGGACCAAACCCACTTGATGGCGTGGGAATAAATGAGATATTAAATAGATACAGACATGCCACAGAGTCCCTCCAGTTTAATCTCATGAGATTGCAGAATTAATTTTCCTACTTCTTTACGGGAAGCTGTGAAAAACTATCAGGTAACAAATGCCTTCACTAAAATAATGCATACATAGGTTTATAGAGAATAGGTAGATAATAGCAACTTACTTCATAATTGAATAGGAACTTCATAATTGAACTATATTTTACAGGATCAGTGTTAAGAGTCAATATTCATAATTTTCTCTTTTTTCAATAATCTGATTACATTGTAGCAATTCAAGATTCAGAGCAAGGCAAACTGCCATAAGCACAATATAACACATAATGTAAAGTGTAAGGTCAACAACTGCTAAGATAACTGACAGAATAGCAGTTATATCTGTGACAAGGTGTGCAGCTTAAATATAAAAACATGCAAAAAATATAAAAATAGAAAAACTTGGTCTTGCAATTTGCATTACCAATATACAGATGGAAGGCTATACTATTATATTACATGTAGTTGACAACAGACACCCGAACAGCCAACCTGAGCCCTTATGCCAAAAGCAGCACCCTAATTAAGCATCATTAGGACCACAGCACCTTAAGTCTATTATCTTTGTCTCTTCAGAAACTAAGGAATGAGATTAATTGTTTTTTCTCGTTTGGTGAACATGGTTCTTCTAAGATACCATTCAACGAGTTAGAGGATGTTTCTGAATCCTCAGTTTCGTGCTGGGTCAAGAAACTGAAAAGCTGGTAAACAGGTGGATGGTGATGTAAACACGTAAAGTCATGTATGTATAGCTCTGAGTCAGGAAGGCATTTAATAATGTGTGCAAACTGAAACAAACATTTGCACCCCGTTGGTACTTGTACTTCAGATTCCAGCAGCCTTTTCAAAGAAGTGCTGTGTTACTGTTTGAAGTGAAAGGACATAAGTTATGCTTTTTAGCAGTACTGTTTGAGATTGTGCTCCTATTTGATGCGCTACAACAAACAAAGAGAAAGTCTTATTTCCACGTTGAACAGTATTTGCTTATTTATTTACTCACATGCTATGGGACATTCCCAAGGAAATTCCCAGAATCTCAGACTTTTGCAAGCACACAGAGGATTGGTTTACACAAAATTCCACATGTTCCTTATGCTCCTCACATTTCTTTATCCGAAAAGTCTTGATATTTTGCAGTGACTCTATGTGGCCTTTCTGTTCTTACATCACAGTAATGAAAATCTAAACATTAATAACAGGACATACATTCTAAAGTGCATCTATCTACATATTTTATTAAAGACGTTCAGAAGAAAATGAGGTCTTAAATAATTTTCTTAATCCATTTTGGCATGTAATAAGAGATACTATGCCTCGGTTAAAACTCAGGAAAGAATGTCTCCATTTTGCTTCCATGTCAGCAATGATACCAGGCAAGTGTTAATTACATAATTTAACTTTGAACAGTGGACAGGGAGTCATAAAGAGAAATATTTTGGCCAGTAACATAAACTCATTCCAAGTTTATGGGCTAATCAATAACTGGGAATAACCAGAGAAAAAATGTAATTAAACTCTAGCTAATCTGTGGAGTCCCTTGTGAATGGTATACATACAGAAAAACAGGAAGAGAGGAATCCCTTCAGTGTCATAAAAATGGATGGTTATGTTTTTCTGCCTGCTTCCAGATCTCTTTAGCTTGCACAGACTTGTGGTGGCAAGTTTCACATTTACATTTGATGACTATTCTCATCCATGTGCTTTTGGTGAGCGACTGTAGTGGTCAGTACCAGGGTAATACGTGCCTTAAAGGTCTGGGTTTCTTGTCTTTGTATCTATGGCTAATAGCAAGTTGATTCTTAAACGGGAGTGTCACTGAAACTGTAGTCACTGTAGGAATCTAACACATAATTAATCTCTATGTCATATCTAAATACATTACAAGGTCTGCAAGAAGTAATATGCAGTAATATGTCAGCAAAATTTTGTCACATGGAGCCTGTTTTTTCAATCTTGTTAAGAATGTGACTGGGAATAGGCAGGATTGCATGCAAAAATCTTGGCTCTACAAATAGAAATATTAAACTACGATCATCTGCTCTTCCACTCTCCTCACTTGCACATGCAATTAAGAGTCAACTTTTAAAAAATTCTGATCTGCTCCAGTGAGTAATAATATATCGCATAATTAGACTGCTCATGCCTTTTCTCCCTGACATGCTAAGATACAGCACATTGGTTGGAGAGCCTGCTGTAAATTCCATTGCAAATTCAAAACTGTCTATCAAAATTTTCTTCTCTCAGAAGAAAAGGACCAGGAGAATATATCTGAACAACGTTCATCTAAGATAACATATTAAATTAAATAATTTGATAAATGTCACATAGACAGGATTGAAGAATATATGTTACATTTTATCCTTCTCAGTCTGTATAATGATGAACTTTATGGCCATAGTATTTCTTTTAGCAGTACTTACAGATGAGTTCCCAGAATGCTGCTTGGGTTAGGTGAACAGTGCAAGTGGAAGAAAAGGAAGGTATTTCAAAATTTGGAATGCAGTTAACATACTTACCTGGGTTGCTGTCTTTTGAGTACCTACCCTTACATCTAATTTTGCCATTCTAGGGATCTTTTACTTGCTTTCATCACACAGAATTTCTTAAAATGGAAGGATTATAGTCACTACTTCCTAGTGATTACAGATAACCAATACAATTTAGACTGCTTATATTATTTCAGGATTACAAAAGGAGGTAAGTAACAGAAACAGGCCATATGTTCCTACTGCACTGACATCCCATGAAAATAAAGGGACTATCACATTGATATAAACCATATAGTATTAAATGACTAATATACATATGGAGATTTCAGGTATGTATATAGATTCCTTCAAGCCAGTCACTTAGGAAAGACTCGTTTTTCTGGCTGAAATTAGATGACTAGCAGATAAAATCTACATTCAATGTTCACAATGTACTTGTCTGGTGAGAATCAAGTAATGCCATGCTCTACAATACAGTCACACAGTGAAAATGGACATCAAGTGCTAAAAGAAGCACTTGATCCTCATGGCAAGGACACCAGTGTGACCAAGGAAAGGCGCCATCATAGCATCTAGCAACTGGCAGAAATCCAATGAAGTTGCTAATCTAAGTCAGACATTGCACCAATATTACACAGTTCTTGGTTGCATGGCTCACTAATTTATTTTCTATCATTTCTTAAACTGACCTGCAATCCCGTAGCATGGCACTTTTGCATCTGGAATCACATTTAAATTATTGTCTGAGGTACAGGTTTTCATGAGCTTAAGAACTTGTCTACATATATGTACATGTGACAATATTCAATGTAAAGCCAGGCAAATGGCTTTTCTTAGTTCTATGCACTATAGTCCACTCAAGGTACACCACACCAGACGATCCATACTTTATTTTCATGATGGTAGTATGACTTTGCTGGTCTTGACCAGCAATGCTTGTGACTCAAACCGCCTCTAAACTTTGTATCTCTTAGTATTCAGAAATTAAGTTAAACATTATGTTAAACATTTCTTTCCCCACAGAAAAACCAACCAAACAAAAAAAAACCCTAAATTATTTTAATTTAATGAAACATAATTTTATGAGACTCTTTCTACAGCTCCCGTCTTACTGACAGACCTTGACCCCATTTAGCAGAAATAGAGATTGGTTTCCTTGAAAAATGTTCTTCCAAGTACACTGTGATCTTTTAAGCCCAAGCAAAAGCGAATGCTACAGAAACATGTAAGCACCAGCATCTCTATGCTTGCATATGGTCTCTCATCTTGGTTTTCAATTGGTAGCTCCATCTGAATGGTATCACCCCTGAAAATCTGTTGTCAGCCCTAGGTACTAAAGAAAATGGGAAATTTACAAGTTCTTCATAGTTGGACAGCCCATATGGTACTACCCACCAGCTCACCAGAAAGAAAAAACCCCTTATTGTAACTACCAGTAAAAGCTTCCTGGAAAATCTACTTTATAGTCAAATTGGTATTATGAAGCTTTGGTTATATTAACAAATGTTAACTATGTTAACCCTGTCTGGTCACGGATATGTTACAGGTCCTGTGTGCCCATGCCAGGTTTCTCCAGTGAGGCAGTAGGAAAAAAGAGGAGGCAAATAGTGGCAGGAACGTTCTGCTCATATCCAAGGCCAATGAACTTCTGCATGGGACAAAAATGACTCTTGGAGAAACACTGGCCCTCTCTGAAGGTATGAGATAAAAGAGCTCAGCAATGAAGGTTTAAAGTTCCTTGGGGTGGAAGAGAACAGTCATGCTTAGAACAAAATTTAATCTTACTAATTTTAAGCTGTTCCTTTCAGTTCAGTTACAGAATCATAGAATGGTTTGGGTTGGAAGGGACCTTTTGAAGGTAGGTTTTCAGGCTCTTAGTAACTCCTGAAGCTGCCTCCCACCCAGCCTTTGGCTACTTTATAAAATACACTTCTTATCAGATATGTAATAATGTCATCACGCTCATGCTGTATCAGTAGATATAGATTTGTTCTTACCAATACCTCTGTCTACAAAGAACTTGATTGAAAATGCCCAGAAAAATTGTCATACCAGGGCTTCAAAATTCTAGTTTGGATGGTAAACACAGTACAACATATAAGTTACATATTCACTGCTGTCTTCAGTTCACATAATGACTTTTTTCTGTTTGTTTAGATTTAGAGTATTAATTTAAAACAACAATTCCCAAATTCTTGAAGATGTGGTTACACAGAAGGATAGATTTGCATTTTACCATTAATTAGATAAATCAAAAGTTTCTCCTGAGAGCAGTCACCTTAATCCGTATTTTCATGAATGTAAATCAGAATCACATGCAATGTTAACATAAACTAATTTTATTTTTCATTCATTTTTTCAGCCATTACTCTTCACCAATGTTTAATCTGTACTGCATGGAAAAAAAGAGAAGAAATTATGTAATCCCCATAAACTAGTAGCAGATGTAAAATTTCATGTTTACCCTCTTTCTTGGGAGGTGCACCATAAAGCCAGACCTAATGATCACTATGGGCTCTGACAGTCAGGCTAACCCCTGCATGTGAGCAGGAGCAAAGCAATGCGACACATTAGTATTACAAAACTTGCAACTATAAGATCCAGTGTATTTTCAGAGTGCACTGTTTAAAGGCAATTCAGAGAAGATCCAACGAAGGAATTTTGGATAACGTGGGTGGTTGCCATCAGAAATGTATGATTTCTGTAGTACTACATTCCAGCAGATAAGTGAAGGACACTAGTATCAGTAAATGTCCATGATGAAATTGCCTGAACATTTAACTTGTTTGAAAATAAAGAAATTACCTTAAAAAAGGAAAATAAATTACTTTTTTAGCTTACAGGTGACAGCTGTTTAAAGGATTACTCAAGTAATTGCATTAATTTTGTTCTTAAATTGTACTATTTTTTTTTATTTCTGCATTAATACTCTCTACCTATTTAAAGAAGTACTAGCTGCTGAGTATTTGGGGTAGAGCTGAGTTCTGCAAGTGGTTATAAATTAGTGAAGGCAGAACAGGTGGAGACTGCAACTGAATGAAGACATGGATTGAATCTTACATTGTAAGCAGAGATCCTCAGAGTCCTGGGATCTGCAATACTGTGCTGTCACAGAGAGTTTGGTTATTTGCACTTTCAATTCCTATGCTTCCATCACACGATGACTGTATGGAATTAGGTGTGCTCCGGTAATATTAGGATATAGATTTCTTTTATCTAGTTTCTTCCTTCCTTTTTATTTCAGGTTTAAGAACCAGTGTGGTCAAGGTAAGATAAGAAGTCCTATCATTTATTTTAATATCTTCCATAGCAGGTTTTTGTAGAGCAGTATGAAACAGAAGACTCAGCAAAACACATACACTTCACAAAATCACTGAAAACACACCAAATAATGGCACACAAGTAGATCCAGCAAATGCTGTTATTGTTTAAATAGGTGAAAATGTAGAATATTAAAAAGTGATGCTCCTAATGTTTTTCTTTAGGTTTAGTACTTATTGGTTGATTATAAAGGTTTGTTCAGAAAACCCTTGCATACTTTTTAAAAGTCATTTCTCTCTTTTCCTAAATGGAAAGATACTGGTGGTCAAGAACTTACATAGAGAAAGTTCAGAATAAAATCCTGGAAACAGCATGAAGAAGGCTGTGATCTCACCTACCCCAAGTGAACAGGAAAAACATGCCAAGACTGCTAAGGCTCTTAACATTGGTTTAGTTCCTTAAGATTGTTATTTAAAGGGAAGTTTTTATGGCCTTAATACAGCCGTTAAGAGTATGATCTCAGATCATTGTAGTCCCTCTTTGAAGTCTACTGGAGAGACGGCAAATAGCAATAAAAACTATCTGTTAAGCATTACTTGCCAGGCTGTCTGTGGTAAGAAGGTTTACACAGCCTTCCTATCTGTGCACTCACAACCATTCTTCCATCCACTGTCCTGCCTCCTGCCCTGCCTCCCCACTTCAAATTTAAAATGACAGGGGTTGAAATATAAGATCTGTGGAACTCCTGAAAGCTTTGGTAAAAAGAGGCATATTCCACCTATTTCTTGACAGTGGGAAGAACTGTAAAAGAAACCTGAATCTTCTCAGAGATGAAATAATCTATTATTTTGGAACTGGGCTCCAGTGTTACCAGGCACCAGGGACACCATCCAGAAACAGGACCTTTCCAAGATGCACTACATTGGAAATTGGGTTTGTGTGGTAGGTATAGTTTTGGTAGCACGGATTGCTTCTGAGAAAAGCTACTGGAAGCTTCCCCTCTGTCTGACAGACCCAGTGCCAGCCAGATCCAAGATGGACCCACCACCAGCCAATCAGCATATCAGCGACAGCGGTGGCGCCAGAAGTGGGAAAAAACTGCACAACGGCACCTGCAGCAGGAGAGAAGAGTGAGGATATGTGAAAGAAAACTCTGCAGACAGTGAGGTCAGTGAAGTAGGAGGAGGAGGAAGTGCTCCAGGCACTAGAACAGAGATTCCCCTGCAGTCCATAGAGAAGGTCATGGTGAGGCAGGCTA
Organism: Clamator glandarius; assembly: GCA_033459285.1. Classification (NCBI taxonomy): domain Eukaryota; kingdom Metazoa; phylum Chordata; class Aves; order Cuculiformes; family Cuculidae; genus Clamator; species Clamator glandarius. The sequence continues at coordinate 755,469 of JAUNZM010000070.1, forward strand.
TTCCCCTGCAGCCTGTGGAGGTTAACAGTGGAGCAGATATCCACCTGTAGCCCGTGGAAGACCTCACACCAGAGCACGTGAATGCCCACAGGAGACTGTGACTGCCTCTGAAACCCATGCTGGCGTAGGCTCCTGGCAGGACCTGTGGAGAGAGGAGCCCAAGCTGGAGCAGGTTTGCTGGCAGGACTTGTGACCCCACAAGGCTGGAGCAGTCTGTACCTGAAGGACTGCACCCCATGAAAGGGATACAGGCTGGAGCAGTTTGTGAAGAACTGCATCCCGTGGGAAGAACTCACATTGGAGAAGTTTTTTAACATGTAATTACGGTGACGTATAAGGATTGCAATGCCTACCAGTCCAAAAGATGAAGTACTTAATTTAATATGACTTTTTAATGTTGCTTTATGTGTAACTTGGACATATAGAGCATTCTTGTTAAAGTATTTAGACAGAATAAGGAATTTGAGTTTAATTATGACAATTGTAAAAAGCATTATGATTGTCTTATTGAATTTTTTTTCATCAACATAAGCTAAAGAACACAGACTGCGTTGCAGCATGAAGTTTTTTAAATTTCAATTCAGCAGTAAGGCTTTTTTTAACGGATGCTCTAAATCTGAAGTGGTACCAACAGAAAACACTTCTACTAACCTGATAAACCCCCTTAATTATTATAGCAAGTCTGGCTGCCCCACAGTTATGCAGGTAACAAAACACCCAGTCCTTTATGCCTTCAATTCCAGCTCACCCATATGCCCACAACTAGCTAAAACAATCCACAGAATGTGGGAAATGAACTGTCAAAATCCAATTCTTCTTCCATATATTTTAAACCTTAGCCAAAGTGAGAAGTTCTGAAGGTTGCAATATTCCCTTGCTGACTGCATCCTGGTTGATGCTTGCGTTTCACAATACAATCCTGGTCCTCCTCATGAAGTATACGCCATCCTCTTATCAAGGGGACAGGTTTGCTGCAGTGTCCTGCTCTGGTTAGTTAGATGGGGCTGCACTCACTCTCAATATACAAATCATGGAAATCCTGGACTGGAAAATTGCAGGTTTCTACCTACTCCTTCTCACATTGCCAATAAACCTATGGTGTTGCCAGACTTTGTAGTCATCATTCTCCCGTGGCCTGAAGTTCCAAGCTACTGTTCTTGTTGTTTTTCTTTAAGAGAGGTTGTGATTAGAAAACAGGATGATGGCAAGAATGCAAAGCATTTTTCTTAAAAATGCAATAAATAACAAGGATAGATATATTTCCCTAAGCTGTCGATTTTCATTATATTGGACATGAATAGTATGGCTAAAACCAAGATGTCATGTATGAAATTTATCTAGAATGCAACAACACTGCAGGAATATTCAGCAATTAATTTAAACTAAGGCCCCTGTCTCAAAGCTCTTCTTTAGGCATTGGAAGAGTCTGCCCAGGGAGGTGGTTGAGTCACCGTCCCTGGAGGTGTTTAAGGTGAGGGTGGATGAGGTGCTTAGGGGCATGATTTAGGGATTGGTGGGAATGGTTGGACTTGACGATCCAGTGGGTCTCTTCCAACCTGGTTATTCTGTGATTCTGTAATGAACAACTGGATGCCTGCAAAACTAAAATAATTGGCAAATTAATTCCTAATTGTCAGTAACTGATTATTTTTTTTTTAAACACTTCATAAGATGAATTCGTCTAAAGCTAGTTTCAGTCCTAAATGCACTCTACAGCCAATAGTTTTTTTCCTTTATGATGCATGTTATGTTTTTCTTCCCTATACTTCCATGGATATCTTCAGCATACAGCTAACTTTCCTTTGGTTTAAGGCGATTTGCCCTCAGAAGCACATGCTTGGGTACTCAGGGACATATAAGCAGCATTATGGTTCTAAAGAGTAGTATTATTGTTGATAAAGAAGAGGTAATGAAGTATGATAAGAAACATGAAGTGAGAGGAATATGAAATGCTCCACATCTAAGAAAGCTTGGCTGTCTTGGAGTCAGAGGAGTCAATAATAAGCAAAGAAATTGGCTGGTGGTATTAAGGTACCAGCCTGAGAAAACCTTTTGTGTTGCACTTCCTAGTCCTTTACATCTCGTGGTACATATTAATTAACTTCTTGGGGTCTGGTATATGTAATGGCTTTCTCTATGAAACATGAAGAAACAGAATGTACACAGCTTCCCAGAACATCATATGATACCAAGCAGAAGAAATGAAACAGGAATGTCTCAGTGACGCCTACAGGAACAGTCATCATTGCCAAATTGTCAGCATGCCTCTGCAATTCCAGACCACAGTGAGCATATGGATAGTTTAGGCTTTCTGCCATTAGACTAGCTTAGTGAAGCACATGGTTCATACCTATCTAGTCCAGCTTTGTGTCAGTGGAAAAAATATTTCCATTACAAGTGGCCCCTGGGACTTAGGGAAGAAGGGATAGTTCTCAGGCAACTTCCACAAAAAAAGCCTGCTACTGCCTTCCACACCCGCCAGGTTCTGTGGTACTTCCCCAGAGAAACCCTTCATGCGATCTGCGATTACAGATCTGAGACCATGAACTGAGGTGTGAAACAGAATACCCTTCCCTTCTGTCGAGCGAACGTGACTGACAGTTCTGCAAAATGCTTCCAACAGATGACACTGCCGGGGATTTTCATTCTGTTACAACTCACACAGGCTGTAAGGCAGCAATTTGTGCAAAGTCTGCTCTCCCTGACCTCCCCAGGCAAGACTGCTTTAGTGAAAGATATACACTGCCCAGAACCTTTTCTGAAAAAATGCTCTGTATCATTTGAAAGAGAAAATTTCAGCTCTAGTGGGACTGGATACTTCAAGTTCCATTTTCTTTAGAAAAACATTGAGTGTGAGCCATAAAAAATCCACAGGGTGAACAGCACAATACATGACCTAACTTTTATCTCTCCAGGAACAGATTCTGGTATAATCTGCAGTGACATTGTCTATGTTGTAAAATAACCAAGCCACTTAGTGCATTTTTATACATTTTGCTTATGAAAGGTTATTCCAGCAGAAATTTAGTGTTCAGATTTGCAGTATATTGACAAAACTATGAAAGCCAGAATATATTACCCTATTCTGCAGTTGACGGAGTGGCTAACTTCTATCAGCCCTGAATGAACTAAAAATACAGTTATATAAAATGTTCCTTCTTTTGAAGCTGACCGGGTTATTTATATCCCACTACATAACCCATATTACAACTCTCAGATCTAGGAAGGTTTTAACTAATATGCTACAGATGTAACAATGGTGATCATGTACCTGTATATTTGTTCCAATTTAAACAACAATCAGAATATAAAATGAGATAAAAGCTAAATACGAAGTTAAATAATGGTTAACATATATATATATCATTATGTAAACACAGATGATCAATTATAATGACTTGAATAATACTATATAAATGAATCTGCTTGCAAAGAAAAAACAATAATATTAAATATTTGTGAAATGGAGGACAAAATGTCCCTACCAAACTCACAATTGAATACAGTGGTTAATATAGTCTCTTAGTCTTTGCTGTCCATTTGTTTGGCATGCTAATTTAGTTTTATTTTGCACTGGCAGCATACAGGAATGATTTGATCAAGAACTCATTATACATTAACGACGAGCCAGAGGATTCTCAGAGGAAATAATCTTGTTAGGTCCAATGTATATGTAATGTATATGCAATGCTTATTTCTGGCATACTACTATTGTGGTCTGTCTTATAGGTCAAAAATATTATTATCCAGCATATTTTAATTAGATATATTTCCAATTAATATAGAGAAATGCCTTTTTTAAAGCCAATTGGTCTTCATGTCAAGTATCAATGTATTTTTTCTTAATACTTTAATGTTCTGTAAAACTGAAAATAACAATTAGATGTTGAATGCTTCCGTAAAAGCATACTTCTGACTACCTCATCCCTTACAACCTTTAAGCACGCAACTTCAGGCAGGAGTTGAAAAAGAAACTACACATCAATATATGGCTTGCTTTTCAGCAAAAAACCACCATATACATATACTTTGCTGAAATTATCATTTAATGCTGACAACTATTAATATTTTTACATGCTACAGATTATTCTAAGTAAAATATCCTTAAAATATAATCTGGAAACATTCTCTTTAATATCTACAAATCAGAAAACAAAAATTCAGAATTTAACCTAATTATTATAGGAATCTAACTGTTCTGGCAAATCTTTACATTCCTCTTGTTTGTTCCCACACAAGAAAGTTACTCACTGCTTGCACAAGGGAATATTGGAGTGAAGATCACTCCAGATTGGGTACACAAAAATAGCTACATTTAAATAGGTCATAGCAAGACAGTGTTGGTGGAGGTTGAACAACCACTTCTAAAAAGTCTGACTTTGTACAAACTATTTTCCTAACAGTTCTTAGCTACACTGACCATCATGTTGTCAAACATAATTTTATCATTTATAACAATGCTGCTTTACTGCTGAAACCAGCCTTTGGAATGTATAGGAATTATACTGCCAACTTCCTTAAGGCTCATTTACAATAATCTTCAGGTGTACTGAATGAAGCTGTAAGCCTATAAAAGAACATGCCACTGATGCCACTGTGACTGTCACGAGGGCTTGAGGTATTATGACCATGCCTGACAAACTGCAAAACAACTGGAAGCTTCAAAGATATTGCAGTTTCTAAGAATCATGAAAATATCCTTGAACATTTTCTAACACCTTGACAATTATCAGCCTAAGAACATACAAATACACTATATTTCCTTGAGGCTGAGATATCTTGAAAAAATCTGTTTGCCATGTTCATGACAATGCAAACACATTTGCACGTGTTCTTACTCATCCCTTTAATGAATATTCATTTACCCAACAGATTTGGGAGTATTGGTCTTTTAAGTATTAGATAATCCTTCAGGGACTTTTGCATTCTGAAACAGAAATATTCTTTTTCCCCTGGATAGTTATCATTGACCAGAATAAAGGTGAAACTTGAAACTTCATTCTGCATTCAAGATCACCATAATTTACTCAGAATGAAAAGAATGAAATGAAACATGTACTCATCATTTTCTTATAGCCATTAATTATTCATTGAAGTATGTAATCCTTTGTTCATGGAAGAATTATTTATTGTTTTTTAGAGAGAACTTATTGCTTAACTAGTTTCTGTTCTGATTCCAGAATTATCTATGGAACACAAGATTCCTTCACTGGCTTAAGAGATATCAAAGGGACTCCTAAGTATTTACAGATAGGATGCAGACAAAAAAAATGATGATTCAGTTTCTTGTGCACTATTCATTGAACTCCTTGCTGCCCACCTATCCTCCTCCTAACCTCAACAAAGCAACTTTCAAAGAGCAGTGGTGCAATACAGACGTGAGGAACTCCATACAGCCTCCTGTAAATCAAATCTTAAACCAGGGAAACATTCCCTGTTAGTAGGAGGCTAATAGGAACTGGCAGCTAGTATTTTGAAAGCCTGCTTTAGAATTCTCATTCCTTGCACAGTAAGGAAAAAACACCACTTCTTGAAAGATATACGTTGTGGGATTATGACTACTTGTTCAGTGAAATGTGTCATTGCCTATAATTTACTATTGCATTTCAATAGTTGGAGTGTGCAATAAGAATGAATTTGCAACATAATAAGTCAGATGTAAAATAAGAAGGCAAAAAAGGTTGCTTTCCATACTTAACCACTTCTGGAGATTACATTTAATGTGGTTTGGAGAAGGAATTAATTGAAAAAATGTTTGTCTATGCAAAAGAACAAGAAGAAGGTCCTCCCTGTCAAGTGAGGCAACAAAACATTTTTACTGCAGAACACTTACATCACTAAAATATTTGTATCGTTGTTATGCAATTAGTCTAGAAATAAATGAATTCATCATCTTATAATACTGTAGAAAACTGTTAGCATGTAAATTACTACAACACTCACACCAACTTATGTTTTCACCCTACAAAAAATGCTAGACTTCCATAAGTGTATTTATAATGCCTGTAACCATGTTAGTGTTTTCTACAAAACCAAAGATCAAATCAATACAGATATTCTGAATAAAAACTTCTGGGTTTTTTTTTCCAGCATATCAGAGAATTCAATGGATTTAAACCAAGCAGGCTCAAAACCTCTGTTTTATCATCTCATCCTGCACCTCCAAGTTATCCTTATTTTGGCCAGATTAATGTAAGGTCCTGGGAACACTCCTGCAAGCCTGTGCTGCCTTTCAGGTTCTATATTCAAATTGGCAATGCTCATGTCTGGTCTGGATGTATCAAGCTTGCCTTTTTACTTTCTCCTACAAGTATAGTCACCAACAAGCTCCCTTTCCAAGAGAAGGATAATTTCTTTTTACAAAACTCTAAGCATTCACACATAAATCAGAACTTTAAAAGCAGCAAAGTAGGGCAGGATTCACATCTACCACAGAACTACCTATAGGTTGCCATCACCACCAGCAGTGCCACAGGAAAAGATCTTGATATTTATCGACTGCAACTGAGGAATAAATAAAAAATAGAACTGAACTGTGACAGATGATAACAGCAGGTTCCTGAATTTTTCAGTTACTTGCAGACTGCTTGTGGGAAGAGTTCAAGGCAATGTGCTCTCAGCTGTGTCTCATTTACACAGTAGTGACATTCGGGAAGCACTCCCATATTTACAGAGGCAAAGACACATATTCAAGTTCAGGCTTCACATCATCCAAGACATTAGTATATTATTGCGTAACAGCTTCTGGGAAGTATTTGGAAGCTGATCAGCCCTGATAAATCCATAAAATCTCAATGAGTCCATTAAGCATTAGCAATGTAAGAATAAAATGAAATATATATAATACATGTTATGGAAACACTCTGAAAAAGTGTGCTACCTACCAGAGTAGAGAGGACAATGAGAAAATGTGGTGGGTTAACCTTGCCTGTCTGTCAGGTCACCATCAAGCTGCTCTCTCACTTCTCCTCCTCAACGTCCTTAGGACATTTACCAATTACCATCATAGGCAAACCAGACTCAACTTAAGGAAATTAATGTACTTTATTGCCAATTAAAAGAAAAGTAGAACAGTAAAAAAAAAAAATAAAACTACTTAATAAAAACACCTGCTCCCCAACTGCCAAGTTCTTCTCAGGCTCAACTTCACTCCTTCGTTCCCAACTCTTCTATGTGCTCACCAGCGGCACAAGGGGATGGAGAATGGGGTTGCTATCAGTCTGTAAACATCTCCTCTGCCACTTCTTCTTCCTCACAATCTTCTCCTGCTCCATTGTGGGTCATACAAGAACTGCTCTAGCATAGGTCCTTTCTATGCGGTACAGACTTCAGGAACAGACTGCTACAGAAAACCTGTTCCTGCATGGGTTTCTCTCCATGGGCCACTGTTCCTGCCAGGAGATTGCTCTGGTGTGGGCTCTCCATGAGTTGCAATTCCCCATGCAAGGCTGCTGCAGTTGGGGGTGGAGGTTAGGGGTGGGACATGTCCTCTGTGGGCTGCAGTGTGTATACCTGCTCCACCATGGTCCTCATGGGCTGCAGAGGGCAACTTACATCACCATGGTCTTTCACCATGAGCTGCAGAGTAATCTCTGTGCTGATGCCTGAAGTACCTCCTCCACCTCCTTCAATGACCTTGATGGCTGCAGGGCTGTTTCTTTCACATTTACCTCACTTCCTACTACCAAAATGCTAACTTAATTTCTGGGGGTAATTGGGAGGGAAAGAGAAACTTGCTTGTGTTTGATCTTCATCTTTCTTAGCCAAGATGCTCTCAGCTGTGGTCTAATCAAGAGATGTCTCTAGAGGGCAAAACTGTCCTCTCTCTTATTGCATTACTCTGATCATTGATAGAAAATGCACATGTGGGAAAGTGTCTTGGTTTCTGTCTAGCTTGTCATCTCTTAATGCATTTCAATAATTTAACTCTGTGTGCTCCCCAGAACATAGTTTTCATTCCCCAGAAAAATCAAGATACTCCCATATTTACCATTTCTGAAAGATGAAGACTAAATGAAATAATTAGGCAAAAAATTGCTGTGACACCACCTAATAATTTCATGCTATATATTGAGAATTCCCATCGCTAGTTTCTCAGTCCTTATAGTCAGATAATCTGATGCATTTTGCACATTCACCTGAGTCTGAGTTTGATTTCAGTTGTATAGGCAACTGTACCTAAACTGTGGAGTAATTTTGGGGTAATCTTCCTTCATTTATATAACTGAATAGATTGTAAAGCTGATCAATTCATTAAAAGGAGTACTGAACTCCTATTGCAATTGTTCTCTTTTTAATCCTGGCTTGTTTTTCAGCATTTTCCACATAATAACACCCTGTGCTCTGTTAGAAATGTCATTGTTCTCATTTCTTAGCCACTCCACTGATGCAGTGAGTTGAGAACCTTGTTCTAATTTCTAGTTGCGAAAAGTTCCAACTGGACTTGGATATACGCAATAGATTTACACACTTATTTATTTCAGCTCATTCTAATCAAGTTTAGATACTTCTAAGTTTTCACTTTTTGCACATATTTAATTGATGTAATTCTCTTTTTTTTTTTTTTGGTAAACATTCACACAAGCAGTGTAAGCATAAATACCTCTACAGAGCACATTTTTAGAATGTGAACATATGGGAATATGCATTGAAATTTACATACTTTATTCTAATGTTTGACAGACAGAAGCACCTAAAACCTCACTTATTTTTACCTAAAAGCAATGGAAAGACATTACATGTCTAAGAACTTGGCCCAAGGTTTCTTTTCTTTAAAAGCCAAATGAAACACTCAATAACAATTCATCTCAGTGGTTGCTCTTGGCGTTCGCATGGTTTCATGCAAAGGAGTGGGCTGTAGTGGGCTGTAAAATTTTCTTTAGGGATGCATGGTAATGGATATATTTAAAAGAATTACACTGTTGGAGCTGAACAATTCTAATTTTATAGAATCACGGAATGGCTTGGGTCAGAATAGACCTTTAAAGATCACCCAGTTCTAATCCCGCAGCCATGGGCAGGGACACCTCTCACTAGATCAGGCTCCTCAAGGCCCCATCCAATTTAAAGCCATTTCCCTTGTCCTATCACTGCTTGTAATAAGCCCCCAACCCAGCTTTCTTGCAAACGCCTTCAGGTACCGGAAGGCCGCTATAAATTCTCCTTGGAGCCTTCTGTTCTCCAGGCTGAACAGCCCCAACTCTCTCAGCCTGTTCTCATAGCAGAGGTGCTCCAGCCCACTGATCATCTTCATGGCCCTTCTCAGGACCCATTCCAACAGTTCCATATTCTTCTTAAGTTTGGTATTACTTCAGGTGGGGTCTCATGAGAGCAGAGTAGAGGGGGAGAATCACCTCCCTTGACCTGCTGGCAACACCTCTTTTGATGTACCCCAGGATACAGTTGGCCTTCTGGGCTGCAAGCACACACAGCCAACTCATGTTGAGTATCTCATCAATCAGCACCCCAAGTCCTTCTCTGCAGGGCTGCTTTCAATCATGTCATCCCCCAGCCTGTACTGAAACTGCGGATTGCCTGGACCCCGGTGTAGGACCTTGCATTTGGCCTTGTTGAACCTCAGGGGGTTCACACAGGCCCACTTCTCCAGCCTGTTCAGGTCCCTCTGGATGACATCCCATCCTTCTGGTGTGACAACAGCACTACTTAGCTTGATGTTATCTGCAAAATTGTTGAGGGTGCACTCAATCTTGCTGTCTATATCACTGATGAAAATATTAAACAGCACAGGCCCAAGTACGAACCCCTAAGGGACACCACTTGCCACGGATCTCCATCTGGACATTTTGCTGTTGACCACTACTCTCTGAGTGTGACCACCTAACCGATTCCTTACCCACTGAACAGTCCACCCATCAAATCCACATCTCTCCAGTTTAGAGAGAAGGATGTTGTTGGGGACAGGGTCAAAGGCTTTACAGAAGTCCTGATCCATTGCTTTTCTTGTGTCCACTGCTGTGGTCACCCCATCATAGAAAGGCACTAGGTCGGTCAGACAGGACTTGCCCTTGGTGAAGCCATGCTGGCTGTCTTGAATCATATCACTATGCCCCATGTGCTTCTAGGAGTATCTGTTCCATGCTCTTCCCAGACATAGAGACAAGACTGACAGATTGGTAGTTCCCAGGGTCACCCTCTCTACCCTTTTGAAAAATGGGCATAATTTTGTCTGTCTTCCAGTCACCAGGGACTTCCCCTGACTGCCATAATTTTTCAAATATCTTGGAGAAATTTGGGAAAGCACTGATAGTGCTAAACACAAGGTTGTGGTAGTGTTGGTATGGGGAGGGGTGAGGAGTTAAGAAGTGGAAATCAAAAAAGTATCAAAAGCTAAGTTACGATATTACAACACAGTGTCCTCCCCTTTCCATGGAATTTAGAAATACAATTTTTGTTTCTCAGTTCCTAATGTACAGTACTATTTCCAGAGTCCTACACAATGCATTGCTTTCCACCTCCCTCATCTGAAGTCTCTTGCGTTCAGACTCCTACCACAAATTATCATAAAATGCTAATGTGAACTGGCAGAGAAACTCAAGGACAGGCACGGAACCTGAAAATAATTAAGTTTCTTTTTTTTTCTCAAATGGACTAGATTTCAAATGCCCTTTTATATCCTTTATTTTGTTGCCAAAGCATTTCTGCAAGGCTACCAATGGGCAGTGTTGTTTTTTTGCACAATTTCCAAGTTAATTCTTTGTTCTCAAAAAGAAATGCCGTTATTTGCTTTCCTCTGGGGGGAAAAAAATCACAATATAATGGGTGTGATGATAGGGATAATTTGACTAAATGGTGGTATAGAACACAATAGGAAAAATATCTTCTATGAAGACCACCTGTCTCCTAATTTTTGTAGCCTGAATGATGTTTTGTTTTGTTCAGGGAAACAAATTCACTTAATAAAATCCAAAACACAGATGGCAGCTGCTAGAAAAAAAACAGTATAAGATTTTGTTGCAAAGGATATAGAAGTGATCTGAGCTGTGAATGGAAGAAGGAAGATTTTCCTCTCTGTCAATGGTGCTGTCTTCCAACAGCTCTCTCTCATGCAGTCTGGGATTTAGTTAGAGCAGTAATTCTAATCCTGAATGTTAGAAATAAGGCTTTCTTTCATGTCACTCTAAGCAATTTCTTATGTATATTATTTTCACAGACCCTCATTATTTTATTGTAATTTATTTGAAAAATAATGCTTGAATCTATATAGTATTTATTTAGGCTAGTTTAAAATGGATCAGGATTGGATTTTCCATTTGTCTTGCAAGTTCAAAAGTATATTTCAATGCAAAAATAAATAATAGTTTGAGGAAAGATAAGAGATTCTCTCTTTTTTAGATACTACTGTCCTTCATTACAATAATTCTCTATCTCAGCTTAAACTCAAATCTACAGCAAATGTGTTGACACCCTCATTTGGCAAAAAATATGCCATGAGCTATCTACAAATAATAGTAAAAGCAACAGTTACTCAGGGAATTATTTAAGAAAAAAAAATAATTTTACATATTCATAGCATCTCCTTGCAAAGTCCACAAACCCAAACCCACAGATTTGCTGTGAATTCAGTCTGGTTCTGCTTAGGAGTTTAGGAAGACAGGGGCTTGATTGAGGATATTTCTAGAAGGCAGGTCAGAAGCACATGAGGTATCTCACTCTGATTTCACTCTGGCCTCAGTCCTTCAAACACATTTGTCAACGTATGCAGTTTAACAGGGAGGATAAAATAAGGACTCTGAACAGCCAGTGAATTTTATGGTTTAGATACCAAAACAATCTTCTCCCAGAGAGGATTATCTTTCAAGGAATCAAAATTTCCGTAATGTTGTGGACCTACTTGATCAGATTTCCTCAGAACTGGAACCTTTCCCATGGGAATCTTACTTGTGCTTAGAGAGGAGGGCATATGCTTAAAGCACTGCCATTCCTCCAGAAAAGCAGAGCCTCACTTAGAGGGATCAACCAGTGCAAAGACCAGTGCAGACATCTGGTATCATTTAGTGAAGTTCTCCAGTAAAAATACAGCAGCAGAAAAACTTTGAAATTTTTATGGCATTTTCTAACCTAAAAAAATCTTTACTGGACTACTTCTCTATGTATATTTGTAAGTCCTGTATCTTGTAAACATAATACTGGAAAACTGAGAAACAGAATGAAGAAGGAATGTATAATTTACGAAACAGTCTAAACTCACCATAATCTAAAGTGATATACCAGGAACTTCTGTGCTATAATTCTAAAGCTTCTGAGACTGTACTTATCAATCATGTAGTACGAAAGACAAGATAAAAAACAAGACACTGTCCATTGGATTGAGACTGAATACTGGCCATTTTGGATCCTAGATCGTAGCAAACTCTGGGAACAAAATGAAACAGCTGCTACCTGGCTGCTCTCACAAACTTCCTTTACATATTGTTGCAGCAGCTGTACTGTGTTATACAAATGATAGGACTCTCTATATTAAAAAATCCTCACTTGAGCGAAGTAATATACAAGTCAAGTTAACTGAGATACTTGACACTTCAGTTTGTCTTTTCCCAGATTTTCCCAGCAGACTTAGCCAAACATAGCTTTAGCCATAGTTTAGATTATCCTCTAGTGGTCAACCATCCATCCTTTCTGTCTTTGCAGCAGAAGTCATCCCTGTCCTATCAGTCAATGATATCAGTCTATTTTTAACTCTGAAGATCAACAACTGCTGGCAGACTGAAAATATAAATGCAGTTTTGCCATACTATTTCAGACATACTACAGCACTACTCTGTTTTCAATGTTTAAAGAGAAGTAATTCCTTATGTTTCAAGTCACAAAAGAATATACACATCTTTCCACCACTATAGGGAAGGGAACAGATAATTATGTCTAGAACCAAAAAGCATTTGCATGTGTACTTTCCTAAAATAGTGCACAGAGGTTTTACTTATGCAAAACAAAGTGAAAATAAGCACAACAAATAAGTCAGTACAAATACATACCTGTTACTTGAAAACTTTTTTACTAAGGTCTTATGCTCGGTAAGACTTATACTCCTGCTGCAATTGTGCTGGCTGCTTCATATTTGAAAGAAACATGCAAAGAGGCTGCTTGAAGCTATAGATAAATAATAGATGATGCACTTCCCAATGGAAAGGCAGCAAGTGTTTTAAAAGCACAGTAAAATGAAGAAAACCTGTGCTAAAAAGTTGAATGGCGCTAGGACTTCTCATGAAAAGAAAGTGCTATTCTGTTTAAATCTATAAATGATCACTCAATTTCTGGGTCACTGCCCATTCCCTATGTTAGAATCACTTTTGACACATTTTAAAGTGTTACTCGCACTACTTCAAAGAGAATACAGGAAAACAAAAGAGAGCTTTCAGTACAAAAAAACCCTAATCGCTTTCTCTGGTGTTACACACCAATACTTGCACATTGGAATCCTTGCACATTTGGAATTGAAAAAGACTTGGTAACTTAATATTAACAAATTAGATTTTACTGCATTACTGAGGGAAGTACTTTATTTCCTAGTTACTTCTTAAATAAAGCCACAAAATGCAATAACCATTCCCCTGAGTCCAGGCAAAGATTCCCTTTCCAAGCATAAGAGAAAAGAAATCTGTATTGTATTCAGCCTAGTAAGGCCATAAATGAGGTCCTGCAAGACATGGATTTCATGAATAAGAGTAATCTGCACTGCTTTCAAGCTTCATTTTCTTAAATGTATCCTTGCATTCAAGAGTGAAAAGCTGAGACACATAGGCACTAGTCAAGCAAGGAATAACAAACAAAAGATTCCAGTTCCTTTGCACCTCCTGGAATATGAGCCAGAAAGTTGTTTTGGTTTACATCATAGCATTGCTGTGAAAAGCCTGTCAGCATATATTCATAAGTGTATTAAAGATATTGTTGAAAAAATCCATAAGTGGAAATAGAACATTTTGGAAGAAATCTGCTTCTCTCATAGCAAAGGAGGTCTCTCTGAGAGCATAGGATGCTCTCTCAACACCAAGGACGGTAACAATAAGCTAAGAAATAACAGCACCACCTGAAAGAGCAATTTCCAGAAAGTCACAAGCAGATCTTTTCCAACTCCTCTTCAGACAATCTCCAAACCTACAGTCGGCTTCCAGAGACTGTATCCATCATACCTCGCCACTTTTGAGAAGTTTTCTGTGCTTTTGAGAAGTTATGTCCCAGTCTGAGGCTTCACTTAGAAATTCTGTCCCATAGAGTTAGAGACATTAAGGTAGGCCTAGGGTAGAATAGTCAGAGCCCCATGAGAAACTTAATGATTATACACATGCATACACACATTCTCTTTATTATTTATTATATACATATATTTATTTATCTATTTATTTATTATATATATAAATTTTGCTGTCATTTTCTAGTTTCCTGTTAGCTAAACTGTCTTAATCTCTTTAAATCAGAGACATAACTGACTGAGCCATTTGTTAGAAAGAAAATGGCAAGTAAGTATATATTCACTGTCTAAAGTATATAATTAGTACCTTTGACGCAATGCTTACGGTTCAATTAGTTGACAAACAAACTTTGCTGTGCTCTATTAAGGTACATAAAGGAAAGTACTGCAATCAGTTAAGAATTAGAAATTTAAGCACTGATATAGTGAAGAACCTTGAGTAACATTAGTTTTGTTGCAATAATGTGACCAACAGCTTAAAAGTTTCGACCTCCATTGAGACAGTGTCCACTGCAAGTGGGATGAGACTTCAACTGAATTGTCTTCATGGTGCAAGGAAGTAAAAAACTCTAGAACAAGCTGCTTCATTATCTTCATTAAAGCCACAACTGTAAAAGTGGCCTGATCCACTCTGCTACTTTTGCAATCCCAACAAGGCCACCTATCCACTGTACAGCTTTCTCTACTACACCCTCTCCAGTTCCCTCTATAGATGCACTCAAAGATGACTCGTCTTCACAGAATCACAGAATCACAGAATGACCAGGTTGGAAGAGACCCACCGGATCATTGAGTCCAACCATTCCCACCAATCCCTAAATCATGCTCCTAAGCACCTCGTCTACCCTAACCTTAAATACCTCCAGGGACGGTGACTCAACCACCTCCCTGGGCAGACTGTTCCAATGCCTAACCACCCTCTCCGTGAAGAACTTTTTCCTAATCTCAAGCCTAAATCTCCCCTGATGGAGCTTGAGACCATTCCCTCTCGTCCTGTCCCCTGTCACTTGGGAGAAGAGGCCAGCACCCTCCTCTCCACAACCTCCCTTCAGGTAGTTGTAGAGAGTAATAAGGTCTCCCCTCAGCCTCCTCTTCTCCAGGCTGAACAACCCCAGCTCTCTCAGCTGCTCCTCATAAGATTTGTTCTCCAGCCCCTTCACCAGCTTTGTTGCCCTTCTCTGGACTCGCTCCAGAGCCACAACATCCTTCTTGTGGTGAGGGGCCCACAACTGAACACAGTACTCGAGGTGCGGTCTCACCAGTGCCGAGTACAGGGGGAGAATAACCTCCCTGGACCTGCTGGTCACGCCGTTCCTGATACAAGCCAAGATGCCATTGGCCTTTTTGGCTACCTGGGCACACTGCTGGCTCATGTTCAGTCGGCTGTCAACCAGCACCCCCAGGTCCTTCTCCTCCTGGCAGCTTTCCAGCCAGGTCTCTCCTAGTTTGTACCTCTGCTTAGGGTTGTTGTGCCCCAAGTGCAGGACAGGAAAGGGGCCCTTTATGTGAATCTGGAATAAAATACACTCAAGTAAAACCCATTGCATTGCTGGTATAAACACGCTGTATTACTTTGTACTGCTACTTTTTACAACTATTCATTGTAATCCTGCAAGATCTGCAGTTTTGATAAGACAGGTGAAAAATTCTAATGAAGAAGTATTCTGAGAAGTCAGTTGCTGTTATGTACTCAACAGCTGTTCATATGCTATACTCCCTGAGGATGAAGAAATTATTTACTTATAGAATGTAAGACTTAAACTGATAAATATCTTGATTTGAGACTTTGAAAAATCCAGGACCTTGTTTTGCATCTGTATGTACTGCACTGAGAAAAGAGCAAACCTGTTTCAATTGAAACACAGGTGGATGTTTCACTTTGAAACTAGCCCTTCCTGATGATGCATATAAAGAAGCAAAATCCAACCTCATGGTCAGCTCCAGGTAGGCCTGAGAAGTTTCCAACTGAATCAGTCATTGTAACATGAGAAAAGAGACTGCTTGGATCTGCACTGTTTCACTAGTGTAAATTAAGTGTACTTGAAAATCCATTCATTCTGCTCTTTTGTCTCTTGAAGTCAAAGGGCGTTTTGCTGGCAACTTCAATGGGACCAGACACTTTACCAAATGTTTAGATTGATGATATACTGCATGGTCAGAATGGGTTTTGAAAAACTTTTGAGTGGAGTTGGAGAGAGTCATTAACACTTGAGAGATGCAAAACTCCTCAAGGAATAACAAAACCATGCTGTATTCATTCCAAAAGCACAGTTTTCTGATCTTGGCAGAAGAGATATCATAAATAATTTAAGAAAAAATATGTGCAAGAAGATAAACGTCTCATAAACTAAATTCACCTTTCTTTGCGTAACAAGTAAACACTTAGAAAAATACCATGCAAGTTTGAGTAATACTTTCAAGACTGTCAGTGCATTCAAAATCAAAGAGAAAGTTATCCTTTGTATATCTGGCATTTTTGTTCAGGATTCCGGAAGGGTCAGGATGATAAAGCATTTAATCTCTCTCTCCTTATAAACGCTAGACTTGCTTCGAAGATGCGTTTTATTTGGAAACAGTCTATTTTCTTTTTTGGCATGAACTTCCAAGCATATTATCTGGAGTTTTGTGCAAAGCCAGAATATGATATAAAGCCTAGCTGTTTTCCCCAAGACATATGGTTGATTAGAATCACACATTAAAAACATTGTAAAATTTAATTTCAGTGGAGAATGATAATTCTCCCCCTTCCTGCCTCCAACTATTTTTAGGCCAGATTGAAGGAACAGAGCTAAAGTCCTTTTCAAAGGTAGGCTGTGCCCTGCCCATTATGAACAACAAACTTGGATGTCAGAGTCTTTGCTATGCATTTGTACATAATATAAATTGTATAAGAATGAATAGAGAAAAAGCCAAAAAGCCTCACTACACTTCTGTAACATTCCCTCTGGTATCCTGGGCCATGAATTTAATGAATACATGTATTTATAAGCTAACTGTACCATCCATCAGTTGTGGCTTTAAACTATGTATTTGCTCTCTGTGACCTACCTGGTAGATACATGCATAAAGGTGCAGCTCAATAAAAGTAAGGCTTACTTAAAAATAGTTACTTCTGAAGTGACTCTAAAAGAGATCCCCAGACCCCTTGTTTAGTCTGGAGAAGAGGCTTCGGGGAGACCTTATGGCCCTCTACAACTACCTGAAAGAAGATTAGAGTGAGGTGGGTGTTGGTCTCTTCTCCCAAGCAAAAAGTGGCAGGCTGAAAGGAAATGGCCTCAAGTTGCACCAGGGGAAGTGTAGAATGGATATTAGGAAAATATTCTTTGCTGAAAGAGTAGTGAAGCATTGGAACAGGCTGCCCAAGGAAGTGGTGGAGGCATTGTCCCTGGAGGTGTTAAAAAATGCACAGGCATGGCACTTCGGGACATGGTTTAGTAGGCACAGTGGTGTTGGGCTTATGGTTGGACTTGATGATCTTAGAGGTGTTTTCCAATTTTAATGGTTCTATGATTCTATAAAATGAAGAAAATGAACCCTACTCAGTAAGAATCTTAGCTAAGAGCTGGCAGATAAGGAATATAAGGAATTTGAACAAAAATATCCACCAAATCTTTCTTTAAGGGGTGCCTGAGCTAACCCTAGGGAAGCTCTATAAGTCTGTTCTAGAGAAGGGTAAGCTGGTAGGGAGGAATGTGAAATATAAAAAAAAAATCACAAAAATATAAGAGATAAATTTGAAAGTTCAAAATACTTGGCTTTCTTCTCTTTTTGTGAATGCAATAATAAATAACAATTCTAAAAATAAGCATCTGTTATTTGAGCAAAACAAAAAAATATCCATTGGAAGAAGTTAGGACGATAATGTAATTGAAAGGTTATAAGGTCTCCACTGGGACCTTCTTGGTTCCAGGCTGAACAACATCAATTTTCTCAGCCTTTCTTTGTAGGAGGGGTGTTCCAGCCATTTGACTGTTTTTGTGGCCCTCCTCTGGACCTGCTCCAACAGGTCTATGTCTTTCCTGTCCTGGGGACCCCAGGACTGGATGCAGTACTCCATGTAGAGTCTCAAGAGAGCAGGGTAAAGGGGAAGAATCACCTCCCGTGACGTGCTGGCCATGCTTCTTTTTGTGCATCCCAGGATACAACTGGCTTTCTAGGCTGCAGGTGCATATTGCTGGCTCAAATCTAAATTTGCATTTACCAGTGTTAGTGGATGGAACAGTAAGACTCCCCTCAATTATCTACCCAAGGTCTTTGCTGACTGTAAGCTAGCCAGCGTTGTTCCAGTTAATAAGAAGGGATGAAATAACACCAGACGGAAGAATAAGTTGGGAGAGGAGTGGCTGGAGAGCAGCCTTGCAGAGAAGAATCTGGAGGTGCTGCTTGGTAGCAGGCTCAAAACAAGTCAGCAGGGTGTCCTGGCAGCCAAGAGGGCAAACCACATGCTGGGATGCATCAAACACAGTGTAACCAATTGGTCAAAAGAGGTGATTATCCTGCTGTACTCAGCATTGGTGCTGCATCACCTTGAGTACTGTGTGCAGTTCTGGGTCCCACAACTTAAGAAGAATGTGAAAGCCCCTGAATGCGTCCAGTGGAGGGCAACAAAACTGGTGAAAGTGCTGGAAGGCATGTCCTATGAGGAGCGGCTAAGGACACTGTCATCAAAACAGACACTATTTGCATCTTAACTGCTCTGGCATAAAGAAGCATATGTTACTGTTTAAAGAAAAAAGACTGCTGAAGAAACTCATACCTACTTTGAATTTGACACCAGTTACTTTACTAATACATAAACAGCACCAAAAGTTGAACTCATATCATCTATAAAAATGAACATATCTCTATATAGAAAGAAGCACCACAAGGAAGATAACCACAGCAAAACTGGCCAGACTTCTTTAAAAGGCCAAATGATCATCCATGCATTGGACTTTTTTGCAGCTAACTGAAATAAACTTGGCTTACTGAAGCTCATTTGGCCCAAAAGCAAACTCAAATGGGACTTGTTCTCATTTCTGTCAGATAACACGCTACACAAGAACAAGGTCATGTTATAGAATCATAGAATAACCAGGTTTGTGCTACACAAGCAGATACTGCTGCATAGGGCTTGAAAAATGCTTCCAACTATTGCCAAATGGACAAAATGTGCATGTATATAAATATATATATATATAGATATGCTGTATACACACTCACAAATCACATTCTAATCATATCAAATGTCATCCATGTAGACTCTCAGGCACTATGCAATCAATATCTAGTCTTCTCTCTGTGGATATCAAAGATTCCAGTAATGTTATTTTTCATGAAGGTGTGGGGACTACTGCAGTTGCTGACTTCAGCTGCTGTGTCTGGGAAGGATGCTTCCAAATGAAAAAACATAATGAGGCACTTAATTTGAACTGGAATAAATATTTTTAATTTTTTTTCCATTGGGGAATTTAGTTTATAAAATAGAGATTTAGCAGATACAAAATCTTTGAGTATCTCAGCTTAAGCCCACAGCTATAAATCTGAATCACTAAAACAGACTGCAGTCAAAAAATTCTGGAGGACTTAAGTGCCCACAACAAAACAGCCTCTTGGTCTGTAGTATGGTGTCCTAAATGCATTCATTTATCATTTTTAGAGTTAGATGGCAGCTTAGGCATCAGAAGAAACACTTTCTTGTAGACAGCCTTTGCATAGCACAAGAATACTTACACAGAGGCATATTTTTCTTTTTGCAAAGAATACTGGTAGTGGCTAAGCATATAATAACATATATTCACAGAATATGACAAACAGAATCCAAGTGTAGCCATGTCCTAGGGTCCCTATTTAGCTGAAAATACTACTGACCTTTTTTGCTGATAGATCCTGGCCCAGTGTGCATCCAGCCTGTTCAGCGGAAAGGTCAGAAACTCATTTCTCACCTTCCCTAAAGCCTAGGTTCAAGACTGTTATAGTTTTCACTTTCCACTGCTTGCTCTTGAACAAAAAGGAATTACTTCATAAAGTCTAATCCTTGTTGAAAAAGTTCTCCTCTATGGTTCTATATGCATGCTAGGAAGAGGTATTGACTAATGCTGACAGTTTGCAAAATAATTTATTTTCTCAGGCTGACACTTCAGTTACTGTAAATAAATGTACAATGGACAAAAAAGAGAAATTATTTAAAACTAGATGAAATTGAGTTTTGTTTGGCAAGAGATTGAAAATTGTGATTAATTAGTTTAAAAGGAGGAAAACAGGTTTATCCATAGAATCACAGAAACATTTACGTTGGTTAAAGACCTGCAGAAACACACAATGAACACCTACAGCTGAGTTTCACAGAATTCACCTGCTTTTCCTATAAAGAATGTAAAGAAGAATAGTACAGAAACCAAAGAGGCAAAAATAATCCACTCAGTCATTATTGGAGCCAAAAGACTGAGATACATGCTGCACCACTTTAACCACTCATCAAAAATATGCCTATGGAGTTTTACCTAGCAAAACTATCACTCATATACTTCGGCCAAAGTAAATCATGCAGTTTTGCTGGAACTTCAGGCAAGAGCCTGAAATTGTGCTAAATCATTTACTCCCTAGAATTATGTTGTAGGTCAAGCAAGGGAAAGCAAATAAAACTCTTCTTATCATACGCTGCCCTCAATTTCTCCAGGCAAATAGCGAAAGGCAATACTGTCACTTCTGAAACTTTCCTTAGAAAGAGCCATTTCAGTTTATCATAGACTTACAAGTAGCCACATATGGCAGAGGTACTGAAATGAAACCATGAGTGGCAGCCCCAGCCCTGCTGGTTTCTGGCAATACAGCAGCAAGGTTTATCTGGTGGTTCTCCAGAGCTTCTCTCTTTCAGAGAAGTGGAACTGCATCTGCTTTCCATTGCAAACAACCACAAAAGCAAAGCTCATCCGTGGCTGAAACACTGAAACTTGTGCATGGATTCTCCACCTAAGTGTAGCCCAAATGGTCTAGATAACAGGAGCAATTCCTGCTGCTGAGTAGTACCATTCAGATGAGTTTTTAGAAACTCTGTTCTATAAGAAATTCTGCCACTTATGAGCAGAAATATGAAGCATTCCCTTTATTGATTGCCTCAAGATGTTACATCTTTACCTAGAATTGGGACAGGAATGGTACCTGCCTGTCAGCAGCCTTATTGCTGTCTGAAGGTGGACTGATGTGCATTGGGTGTATATGCATTAAGAAAAACTTTCAGTTCATTATACTGGGAATCATGGTCAAGGAGACCTGTATACTGAAATAACACCCTGTAGTTTCTATATTGTTTTTGATCCTCTCTTATTTGGATGGCAGATACATAAAAATGGTTGCCATCTCCCTGCCTTACACCAGCAATGGTATATTTAGCAAGCCTAGTGTATCAACAGCTACTCAAGTGATTAATATTTAATTAATCTCAGCCTATAAATAAATAAATAACCAAATCCCTCAGCGTCACTTCACCTATATGAGTTACTCCTCTAATCTTGTGCTGGAAGACCATGTTTCTTTAAAGCTAGGATACTACGTTTGGTCTGACAGTTAGGCACTCAGCTTTCACTGTACTGCTTCTCAATTAAGAAATTCCACTGGAAATTGATAAATGCATTGAATTTTTAGGGTGAGAGTTATGAAATTTAAATTTAAAAAAAGATTCAGGATTCAGTCTTCGTTTAGTTTTTTATAAGAAATACTGAAGCTTGAAAAAAAAAAAGGAAGCAAGCTAGTAGGTTTCTCACATGATCTCTATATTCAATCTGGTCATTGTCATCTTTTTACCTTGGATCCTCTTCAGGTTTTAGGTCTTATTTACTTAGCTCAGATATATTCAAACTCTGACTACCAGATATATTCAAATTCTGAATACCTGAATACCAGGACTCTTTTCTTCTCCTCCATCTCATTCTTTTCATCTCTATATGCGTAAAACATCAGAAGCCATGTCTTTTGTTTATGTTTAGATGTGAATATGCTTAAATAATTCTCTTTCAAAAAGTTCCAGGTTTACTAGTTGAGTAGATGCTTTCAGTTCACCTCTTCAATATATGAACAATCTAATTCTCATTCTTTATGTTCTCTTCCATCCTACTATGTTTGCAGATATCTACTCCTGGATGTCAAGCTTTGCACATGATTTGCTTGGATTCAAACCCACTTCGACAAATACCAGTGATCTATTTCAAAGGACTTGTGAGCTTAAATTCACCATCTCAAATGTACCTTATATTTTGTCTGGGGGCTTTTTATTTTGCTTGGATAAGTAAGAATATACTTTCTAGTAAAAAGAAAAAGCAGGAATGAAGTAAAGTGCAGAGTTGATCAGCAATCATTGCATCTACCACAAAAAGCCAAACACTGGATTATTTTTTTCTGTTCCATAAATGTATTTTTTTGGTACTAAACAAACTCCTACCTTGATAGATATATAATAATGGAGCGCAGATATATATAGTATAGGTATATACTAATGGAGATATCAACAGTTGAAAGTACACTCCTTCTCAAACTCAATGTAGTTCCACTAATAATGCAACTTTATCTGAGAAAGCTGTTTCCAAATACTACACGCTGCCAGCTCGTTGAATGCATGTCTGGAATGCATAAAGGCAGTAAATTTCAAAAAAGATGGAGAGAATTAATCCTTCCTTTCTGAAAGTTTTATCATTTATTCCTCTAACAAAATGATGAACACATACCCTTTACTTGAAATTGCTAAACAAAATTATAACTTCAAGTTCCAATTGAGATGCGGTATTCCATATTAAATCTTAGAGATTTAATACTTTTCTGTTAAAAAATGCACACAAACAAGGTCAGTAGAATTCACTGGTGAATATGACAGGAGTTTGCTGTTGCTCCTGTACCAGATTGTTCACTATTACAAAGACACTAAGGGGCTGAGTCACAACTTACAACATTAAATATCAGAAAAATAATAGAAAATTGGAATGAGTTAATTACTCATCTAGGATGCAGATACAGATATTTACATGAGCATATATTACCATTATACTGTAGAGATACTTTGTTATTTACATTACAGTTCCAGTACTGCCACGAAGTCTTCTCTACCCTTCTTTTAAACCACTACTGCCTAGACAATTTTTTCACACAAGTTTTGAATACGCTGTTGTTCTGGACAGCATTATAGACTAGACACTTAACAGAATATTATTCTACCTGCTAAGGATAAATAAATATGGCTGGCTATGGTAACTCACCTAACTATATTGCTAAATAGAAATTATTTTGCATTTTTCAATTCGATGATCCTGGAGGTATTTTCCAACCTAGTGATTCTGTGATTCAGTTACTGCTTAAATTGTGGCAATCTTTCAAGTCAATTAGCATGCAGAGGAATAAGAAGGCAGGTAAGTTTAGTCTTGCATTTTGCAAGTGGCTTCCATGGCTTTAAAATGATCTTTTTTTATTATCTTTTTTTAAGGTTGCTGAAATCTTTCTCTCTATAGGACACATTTTATATTTGAAATATATCACCAAATAACCATTACAACAGCTGTAAAGTCTCATTTAGGGAATTGTTCCAAAGCTGTTAAGAGTTGAATAGTGCTGAAAAGTGAAATCTTAAAATACTCTCAGGCCAGGGAGGTCATTCTACTTCTTCAGATTAGTAGTTTAGATCAAGGTTCTATCTTGACAATAACATGTGCTTCTCCAACCTTTTGCTATCTTTTTCTTTAATTTAGGGAATTAGGGTAGTCACTTTAGATATCAAGGTAATTAAATGTAACAGAGTGAACTGTGACTATGAACTTACAACTTGGCTAACAAAATGGGTGATAAAAGAATAACAAACACCCAATTCTGTTGCACAAATCTAGGCTTTATATACTTTTTACATATTTTTCAGATTAGTCACACGGAGTACGTGACAAGGCATGGTAAAGCAGTTCCAGTTTATATAGGGTCAGACAGACCAGTTACAATTACATCAGCAGCAAATCTAACTTAAAATAATTATCGTTAGATAAAATAATCAAGAGATGTAACCTGCTGTCCATTAATCCATAGTAACAAAACATTGATCCACCTCAGCTTCATTTTTAAAGATGAAACCATTATTTAAGAAAGCACCTTTCCTATGATGATTCTATTCTCCTTAAGTATTTTATACTGCATTCTGGTTACAGAAAGGGAATGTCCTTTCTCTTTGTCCCAGTGAAAACAGTAAAAAAAACTCTAAAACCAGAATGTAAATAATCCACTTTCAGAGAGTGAGATTCCCCTCATTTATATGACAAAAAAGACTAACTCTTTCAAAATAATAAAAACTTGTGTATTCTGACCAGCAGCTTTTATAAAATAGTCTCAGAAGAACTGGAAAGCAGGGTGCAGGAGAACAACAAAACAAGAAAGAAAAGAAACTATCCACCTGCCTAATCCACCCAGGACTACTACAGATCTTCATGCTTGGAACTCAGCATGGTCTCAGAAATCTTAAATTAACAGCTGGCACTACACAGTTTTAAAAGATTAGGAGAGTGGCGGAGAACAAAAAAAATGTTCTTTTTTTATATTTTCTCTTTGTTCAGAACAGATTTTATACTGTACCAGAGCTATGGTTGAGTGACCTCAGCACCTAGAAGAGCATGCATGAAAGCAGGCAGAGGAGAGACAAGAGGAACTGTGGAAGGGTGCTCCACAGTGGGAGAGACATACTGGATGAATGCCGGGCAAATAAAACGGGAGGGAAGAAGGGAGAAAAGCCCAGCCCACTCCCAACACTCCAAGATGACGTCTTCACTCCTGAGATAACCAGCTCACTGGGAGAAGCATGGGCACAAAGCAGTCTTCATGTGGAAAGCCCTAAGTATTCAAGTCCAAACACTGAAGTCTGTAACATTAAAAGCAGACCAACAGAAACACTGTAGGTATTTGAGTGTAGTAATCCTATTTTAAAATGGAATCTGCATGATGATTATGGGATCAATATTTTTTATTTGCAGTTCAACTATTTTATATATAATTGTTTTATAATATAAAGCAAAAAAGGGAAATAGGCTTTAGCCAAATCACAAATTCTTATACTCTTAAGTGTAGATCAAGCCTATATATATCATAAAATTTGAAGCCACTTCATATCGTGTCTGATCACTCATTTTACATATTCACCTCACTCAAATACTGGAAACAAAACATACAAAGGATGTTTTCTTCACAATGCTATCTCAATCATTTTGAAATATACTAGTTAAAAGCTAGGGTTACCAATTTATCACTAAGTTTTGCAAAAAATGTCATGAAATGAAAGCAGCAGTCAGTTTTCACAGCATTTTTCATAGATGTAGAAGCATAAACATCTGCTTTTGTATCTTTTTTTTTTTTTTTTCAAAATTCTCCAGGCTTGAAAAAGTTACACACCATAAATATCACTCTATGAGTCATTTACTTAAGTGAACAGCTGCCTGCTAATTAGCCAAATGCTCTCCATTTTAAATCATACAGTTAAATGAACACACTTCAACAGGCACAAGAATGAAGCACAGGAACTTTATTAAAATGATGAAATAGCAGAAACTTGCTATTTCCATAGCAGCAAACAGAAGTCATTTCCTTACTCTGCACCTATGGACTGAGACAAAAAATGATCATTTGCAGTAGACTGTGGGTCTGAATATAGAAAAACAGGCAAACACCACGGAATCTTGGTTAAATATATGAAATGATACAGCATTTAGACTAACACTGTTTTCTACTAATTTAATAATGCTAGCTTTGCTTTTTTTTCACAGAAACGCAGAGCAGTGCTAACATCTGAAGAGCCAGATTAATAGGTATTAGAAAGGAAGGTTGTTCATGTTTACTAGAAAACTCTTCTGTTCTGCAGTTATTTAGAAAGCTAATAAACTCTAGACAAAAGACAAAGTAGGCATGCCTTCCTGGAAGAAGGGAAAATGAAACGAAAACCTTTTTTCTCATGGCTGATCTTGTCCATCACTCAAATCTTGTATTTTTCTTTATTAGTGCAATTATTGACAATAGAAAAGAACTGTATGAGTCAGGATTTCCCTCTCGGGCTCATGTCTTGCCTTCCTAACCAGAAATTCTTTTAATCTTAAATGCAAGGCAACATGGATACTCAGCTCTCAAATGAAATGCAAGTGGTCAAAACAACCTCGTGCATAGTGAGAACAAAGCATCTGATCTATGAGGCTGTAACTAATGCCACACAGCTCCTCCTTTGAAGATCACTAGGCTTTGGGTATGCTTTTGCAAAATTACTTTGGGACAGGATTTAAAGAGTTTTTAATTGTCTCTTTGCATCTGTAAGCAACCAAGGAAAGTTAGCTGACAGGTGCTAAGAAAGTCAGAGCTGTAAGATCTAAAAAGCCAGTATCTGAAATCCCTACTTAAAGTACATTTTTCAGCAAATGCTCAATTCAGATTAAACCTGTAGTAAAAAAAAAAAAAAAAGCTAAACAACCAACAAAACAACAGGAACAAAAGCCAAGAAGAACATACATCATTAATTTTCCTGAAAACCGACAAAGTTTGGAGAGAGGGCTATTGGATGTTGTTGGACACATTCTGACCTGATTTTCACTAGGAACAAGAATTGCACATATCCCTTTTTGTTCTCTAGTCATTAAAACCGAGAGCTATACTTAAACAATTAACAAGTTCCACAATATCAATACAACAGTGACCTCCAGTGAAAGATAACCATAAAATGAATAACTCACTAATAGGACGGCCGTAGTGAGGGGCTTTAAAACTTAAATTACTTTATGTTATTTGCTGTATTTCTGTTCTATTTCATAGAACATAGGACAGCTTCAGAAGTTCAGTATTCAATACCTTTGCTTATACTATCAAAATAATTTCTGAAATGGTATGTGATAGATTTAAAAGAGAATTGTGTGAGATTAGATTCTTTGCAATATAAAAAGACTTGACTCGATAACTCCTTCAAATCCCTTTTAAATCCTATAATGATAATCAATACAGGACAATTTGGAAGAAACAGGTATTTCGTGTCATTTTAGCATGATCCCTGATAATGCATTTCTACCATCAGTTCCTAATCAGACCCCAACTTCTCATTTTAAATTACTGTATGTGACTGTTTTGGGGGTTTTGTTTTTCATTTTTCCATCATTGCATCACAGCTGGTAGCTTAAAGTGACATACAATTAAGAACACCTACCTTCCTAATGGTTTATCAACATTACAGTGATCTGTTTATTATTCATCCAGTCCCACAATCCTGTAAACCCTGTTCAGTAAATCAGGTAAAATTGAAATAAATCCACTCCCCATGCAGACAGGCTGGAAACAAGTGTCCACTGATCCTGACAATTTCTATTTCAAATGCAGTCTATGAACTTTTGAATTTTGGGCCTATATTTGCTGTTCTTTTGTAAGATGTAAACAAC
Organism: Clamator glandarius; assembly: GCA_033459285.1. Lineage (NCBI taxonomy): Eukaryota > Metazoa > Chordata > Aves > Cuculiformes > Cuculidae > Clamator > Clamator glandarius. Next base: position 783,075 of record JAUNZM010000070.1, read on the forward strand.
TCCTAGAGGACTGAAGCCTAAGAAAGGAAATGACAAGTGGATAAACAATTTCTGCTTTCATCTGTGCTGCTACTCAGAAATCAATTATTTTAAGGAAGGTGCTTTGTAACATGTTCCTTTCATTTTGCTTTCTTCCATATTTGCAGAAAGAGTGAATATACTGCTGCAGTTAAAAAAGATTTTATCTCAAAACAGTGAATAGTTACAAACTGAAAAGCTTTGCACAGAACTTCAATTGTTTTACTGAGGAGGCAGAGGGCAAAATTTGTTATTAAAAGATGCAGATGCCATCTGTTCATTGGGAAAATAAACTGCATCATTCACCTAGTATGTCTCTCATTCTTGCCAATACGCATGATTCAAATAGAAGTCACATATTTTTGCAAAAATTATTCATACATGGAATATAAATACTCACTTTTTAAGCACAGACATTCCCTCTTCTTACCAAGAGCCTTCAAGATGGCCCCCTGCAACAAAAAATGACTGAATCTTCATATCTCTCTCTGAATCAAGTTCTCACCCAGCCAATAATCTCCTTCCTGGTCTACTAACACCACCATGTGCCAAACAGGCAAATTCTTTTAGGAGTGGAACAGCCACAGGTATAGCTGGAGAAGGATTTGAATACTGTTGTGTAAAGATTAACTGTTTGAGCTCTATTTTATTGAGAACGGATTAAGCCCAAGAGTGAGGAGAAGAAAAATAACAGAAAACAGCGTGAGGAAAACAAGAAATGTTCCAGGAAAGGCAAGATAATCATATATTTTGGGTTTGAAAGCCAAAATGCAGAATGAATTTGTAGAGGGGATTACAAATGTTCATATCTATGAAACCTGCCTTGACTGTGGGTCAGGAGTCTGGGCACAGTTACATGCCTTTTTAGCTTGAACTGCCTTACTGTTGTGTTTACACAGAAAAGACACACCAACGTCCACAAAGACATATAAAGCCAAAAGACTGCAGCAATTTAGAAAAAGTATGGATGCACCAAAACCTGTAGCAATAACAGCAAAAAACTGCAAAACATATTCAGAAGTTCTAAGCTTACAGAATCAATTATTTTAAACAAACTGTTTCTTGCACAGAATAACAAGACACAAGTGGAAAATTCACTTTAGATGGATAGTTTCACTATTTCAACAAATAGTTGATAGGCCTATTCCATCTTAAATATCCTAAAATTGCAGAAATTGGTCTGAGATGCTTCTCTGCACAGGATTTAGTGACAGTTAAGATTTATACTCTTTGTTCAGATTTCAAACTGCATCAAAGTCACCTTGAACATCTGTACACTAGTCATAGAATCACAGAATCATAGAATAACCAGGTTGGAAGAGACCAACCAGATCATCAAGTCCAACCATTCCTATCAAACACTAAACCATGACCCTTAGCACCTCATCCACCCATGCTTTAAACACCTCCAGAGAAGGTGAATCAACCCCCTCCCTGGGCAGCCTGTTTCATTGCTCCTGGTGGAGCTTGAGGCCATTCCCTCTCGTCCTGTCCCCTGACACTTGGGAGAAGAGGCCAGCACCCTCCTCTCTACGACCTCCTCTCAGGTAATTATAGAGAGCAATGAGGTCTCCCCTCAGCCTCCTCTTCTCCAGGCTGAACAACCCCAGCTCTCTCAGCTTCTCCTCATAAGGCCTGTTCTCCAGCCCCTTCACCAGCTTTGTTGCTCTTTTCTGGACTCGCTCCAGAGCCTCAACATCCTTCTTGTGGTGAGGGGCCCCGAACTGAACACAGTACTCGAGATGTGGTCTCACCAGTGCTGAGTACAGAGGGAGGATAACCTCCCTGGACCTGCTGGTCATGCCATTTCTGATCCAAGCCAAGATGCCATTGGCCTTCTTGGCCACACTGCTGGCTCATGTTCAGTCGTCTGTCAACCAACACCCCCAGGTCCCTCTCTTCCATGCAGCTTTGTAGACAGACTTCTAGTCTGTAGCACTGCACAGGGTTGTTGTGCTCCAAGTGCAGGACCCGGCATTTGGCCTTGTTAAACCTCATGCCGTTGGTCTCAGCCCAGCGGTCCAGCCTGTTCAGATCCCTTTGCAGAGCCTCCCTACCCTCCAGCAGATCCACACTTCCACCTAGCTTAGTGTCATCCACAAACTTGCTAAGGGTGCACTCGATGCCTTCATCCAGGTCGTTGATAAAGACATTGAATAGGGCTGGACCCAGCACTGAGCCCTGGGGAACCCCACTTGTCACTGGCCTCCAACTGGATTTAACTCCATTTACCACCACTCTCTGGGCCCGGCCATACAGCCAGTTTTCCACCCAGGCACCTGTCCAGGCCAGAGGCTGACAGTTTCCGAAGCAGAATGCTGTGAGAAATTGCATCAAAGGCTTCACTGAATCCCAGGAAGATACATCCACAGCCTTTCCCTCGTCCCGTAGCCGAATCAAGTTTAAGGAAGACATACTGCCCAAAGCAAATAGAAAATCATTCAAGATGTTTTAAAATATAGTTTCTGCAGCAGTGAAATGAAACTAATATGTATTCCCAGATTAGGGGACAGAACAATCAAGAGTAATTTCCCTTTCTCATTCTCTCCTTTTGTCACTCTCCAACCTTACATATGTATTCTATAGCACAGGACATTTTCATATCTGTATGAAACTCAGAGTTTTACTTGCCTGGAATAAGACAGTCATACATTTTACTTATAGCCTCAGCTGTAGGTCAAAAGTCTACACACAGCTGAAAGTCTTCCTAGCATGACCAGCAAATGACTCTAAGCATTGTGTGCCCAGAGACAGATCAATGCCCAAAGACTTTCCATTTACATGTCCAATTACAAAAGCAAAGTTCACAAACTCACAGTCTTCAACTCTGTACCTCTTCTGTGTGGGTGTTTTAATATGCATACTAGGCTAGGTGTCGCAAAAGGATGTAATTAATTGAAAAGCCTTTATGTGTTGTCTCAGCAATGCAGATTAATTAAACTCAGATGGCAAAGAACAGTTACCATCCTCAGCTGTTTGCTCTACTTCTCTCCAGTGGACTACCATCAGCACCGCATGGATGGGCAAACCACACATGAAGCATATCCTGAAATCATCACAGTTAACAGCTTGATGCTTTTAGGCAAACTATAATTGATTCTGGGCTGTAAATGGCAGCAGGAGATGCTTAACAAAACGCTCAGTAACTTACACAGTGTTAGTAAAGCAGAGTGCTCAGGAAAGCTGCTTAATTAAACATCTCAAGAAACTGCTCCTGCTCAGCAGCAATACTCAAAATGGATCTAAGCAGCTTTATGCTTTGAAATTATGCAAGTGCTAAACAAGTTGTTTTTTCAGCAACATTGTTACATATTTATTTCTGCAGGTAATGTAGGTATTCCTGTTAATCTCCTTCTGCTCTGAATATTCAGCAAAAATAAGAAGTAAGATAGGTCTGTCAGGGTGGCTTGTCTAAAAGCCCACTGAGAGTGTGCAGTCCCTCCAGGGAGAGTTTTATCCCTTTGTAGGACTGTTAGCTGAGACATGGCATTGCCTTCTGGGCTCTTACCATTTCCTGATCACAAAGCAAGACCAAGGAATGCTCTCAAACAACGCACCTTCTTCTTGAACATTCAGTTGGATGTTTACTATCCTGAGCGAACTTCTGTTTTCATTCAGGTTTCTCCTTACCATGTTTTTCCTTTTCTTTTTTTCAGATAGAATAAAAGGAAAGAGAAAGGCCTTTCAGCCACTTTGTACACTAGATTACTACACATCTACTGAATTTTGATATTAGAAAGATTCTTCTAGTGCTCAGCCTAGAATTTCCCTCATTTAATACTATCATGTACTCTTAATTACACTCCCACTTTCTACTATGCTAAATAGATCCACTGTTACTATTTATGGAATTTGGAAGAGAGAGTTCCAAGTCTATGAACAGTAAAAAGAGATTGCTCTTGCATTTGATAAATGAGCAGATATCATATCAGAACAAAAGGAAATAGCACACTTCTAAAGACACGCTTTGCTTTGCCTTGTCAAATCATCCAAATGACTCATTTAAACCTCAAGTATTCTCTGTGGGATTGGCAGGGTACCATACACATCTAAGGCTGAGATTAGTACTAAGGCTTCACAGATAGTCCTTTCAGCCTGGGAGTTCTTATTGCTATGCATGCATTACTTATTTCCCATGGAAATCAGTTTTTGTGGATTGTTATTAATAACAGCAAAAATGTGAGCTGAAAATAACAGATAAGAGGTCAAAATACATTTTCTCAGGTAAATTTGTACTCCAGTTCTAGCTTTAGTATTTAAATGAAAACTATTGGATAAATTATTATCTCTATAATTCAATATCGGTGTAATAAGGTGATTTATAGTTGGTGAGGACTTCACACTTCCTTTGCATGGATTTTGTGTTAAAATTCTTTTTCTCAACAAGTAACTCTTTTAGTTTTTTTCTTTTGAAAAGAGGAATAAGATGAAGCAGCCATTCAGCCTAAATGACATAATTTCTAAATTTTAGCCAGACAAGGTTATTTTTTCCTCACCTCCAAATACTCCACTAGGTGCCAGTATCCTAAGACCATACCCAGCATGTTACATATATATGAAACTAAAATCCCTCCTAAGAAAGTTCACTTTGGAATAAAACTATGAAATAAAAAGAACTTTTTTCCTGCTTCTGTTCCATAGTGTTATTTTCTTTTAACACTAAAACTTCATGGAGTCATTACCGTTTGGAAAATATATGAGGCAAAGTTTGTCTACCATAGAGTCAAAACAAATCTTCTTGTGAACTTTACTATGTTAGGGAAAATAAATTAGAAATAAAGGTTGATGAAGAAGACTGAGTAAGATTTGATATTTTATGTAAAAACAAAAGTCCCAGTGTGGTTTTTGGAAATGATAGATGCATAAAGAAAAATCACATAAAATCTCTGAAAGAAAAATGGTGCTGATTTCTAAAGCTAACACAAACCTTTGTCGGGTAAAGTAATGATGGGAGCAAGTTACATTTATGCATTTGTCATTACTTTTTGGTTTTGCATTAAGCACACGGTTAATTTATGCAAAACACCTGAGTATATAAGATCTTCACAACAGAAGCATTTGTAAAGTCTGCGTGTTTTTACAGTAGCTTATACAATGGAGGCCTGACTTATCAAGGTGCCTGAGTACTCTGAAATAAACTGAATAGGTATCCATACAATATCCTTAAAAAAGTTGACCTCTGTTAAGAAACACATACTGATACTACTTTTCTTTTTCTGTTTTTGCAGATAGTGCCTCTGTCTTTTTTTGTGAAGTGGAGAAAAAAGCAACAAAAATGTATTTAGACACTTAACCATCATATTTTGCAATATTAAGTTAATATGAAAGCAAATAATACTATGTTGCCTCAAACATTCAAAATATTGGCAGCTACTTCATTAAAATGTATGAGAGTTCTTTAAAGTTGCAAGAATTTTTTGATGGATTGTGACAAACGAAAGTGAAAAATCCATACTAAGTATACAGAAACACATAAAGTGAACAGATTTTCAGTCTGAAAAAAAGAGGGGAAAAAATAAGAGGTGGAGCAAAAAATGGAATAACAAAGATTTAATTGCACTACAATGCACAACTCAGCCTTAAAGCCAGGAAGAGAACAGTTTACTGGAAACACAGTATATACTGTAACAAATTAGGTTTTAAGTCACACAAGGAGAAAAAAAAGCCTCAAACATGCATCATTTGTAAGGGTTTCTTCTCCCTTAATTACAGATATTTGATGTGACATTAAATGATTAAGAGGACCACACTGTCAGTTTTCATTAAAATATACTTAAATAAGATAACAAGTACTTTTTGATGAAATTGTTGCAAGAGTCATCATCTTTCCAAGAAACCTCTTGCTACTGCAACATGGAAATTCTCTGAAACTCTCTCTAGGTCAGTGCTGAAGATTAACACTTCAGTGAGATGAGAAAAATATCAAGATAAAGGTAAAGCACGACAGATGGCCACAAAGCAGACACTGCCCCTGCCAGTCCATAGTCATTTGAGAGAGAAAACCATGGATCCACATTTCTCACCTATCTTGTCTTCAGGGAATGCACATAATCAGGTAATTTCAGAAGTATCTATTTTCTCATCTTGATGTTGATGCCTAATCTGTGACAGAGTCTGGTATCTGAGGAAAGTGGAGGCAGATATTATCAAAAACTGTGATCTAAATTTTTTCATCTGTTTCAGTGTTCTGTGTCAATGAGGCACTAACGGTCAAGAGTTTGGATGGGGATCAGCCAAGTGAATACGTGAAATGCAAATTAAAAGCTGAAACACTGCCTGGGCTGGGCCTAACTAGTCTCACTGATCTGGCTTTACAACAGTGGCTGATGCTGGTTTTACAGCATCTGTGTTTTGACAGGGTTTTCCAAGGTGGAAAACAAACTTACAACATTATCCCTCCTTTCCTACTGAATATTGGAATTTGCACACTCTTATGCTAGACACTGCATTTCTTGATCTTAGTTTTTTCTTGAAGCCTGTTAGTGACAGGTTCTTCGGTACTTTTCTGATTCAGCTACTGAAATAGAACAACCACCCTCAAAATTGATACAAATATATTTGTTTGCATTAAGATTTTGTGTGTCAGTCTTACAATACATTGTGTAATTGCTCCCATGGATTTTGCTAACCATCCTCAAAGTAGTGATTCAGGACTTGGTTTTGCATTAAATACTTTTTTATCTTATTAATCAATTCCTCTGTAGGTAATTTTGAACTTCTTCCTTCTCAATTAAGGTGTTCATCAATAAAAGCTATTCTACTTGATGCATTAAATGGCATACCAAATAATTGCTCTGGTTAAAACTTATCCTTTGAGGAAGCTGCAGCATTTTTGTTCACCTGCAGTGGTTGCTGTAGCTGCTTCATTTTTCAGAATTAAAATGATCACGTTTTCAGCTTTGATCACTGCGGACGCTTTCCAGGTTTTGTTCTTCCCTTGAACATAAACATTAAAGTTAACTTAGATGAACTGCATTTAGTCATAATAATGCCTGGGCAATTTTTCTACCAGTCAAAACAGACCATTCAGGCAGCATTTAATATTTAAACCCTTTATGCCCACTTCACTTTTCCCAAAGGATGTGTAAGGCCTTTCCCTCATATATTAGAGCAGTCACTTTACATAGTGCTTCCCAATGAGATGGCTCTATGTAATACAGAGAGATGCAGTTTTAAGTAAATAAAAGGTATTATTTGCTGTAAGCTTTTGTTTGAGTGACAAAGATATTTAGACATTCATGGAAAAAGAAAATAGCACAGTACTAGCATTGTTACCCCAATATCCTAGATTTTTACCCTTCAGATTAGTTACCCATTCAAATTATGTAATGTGAATTACATGTTCTGGAGTTTAACAGAATCCCTAGCCTTAAAAACAAGGGTGGAAAACACTTAAAAAAACCCCCCAAACCTTCAAACTTGGAGCCATTCCTTGATATTCACCTTTCAGTTTTCTAGTTCTTACCACCTTTGTAGTCGAAGCAACACATCTCAGCCCTTGCTATTTACACCCTTTAAGTTCCGCAATACAGCCCATGCTGATACTTGTATGGACACCATCAGTCCTCATAAACACAGATGAGATGAGCTTCAAAGCAGCAGTGCCTCTAAAGAAACTTTGACAGACTGGGAGATTTGCTCGCTGTCACCCAGGAAATCTCTTGCAGAGCAAGAAAAGAAATCCCACCTTTCATCAAACTTCTTGACGCCATTTTGACAATAAAGTGTCCAAAATTAGACACAAGGAATACTTGCTTCAGTAATGCTACAACTGGAAGACCTTATGCCCTGATGGAGCTCTGTGACATATAGATTCTGCATGCTTTCTGCTCCTTTGTCTGTGGCTGGACATTTCTGATAATGTTGCGTGTAAGCAGCACTGAGCATAGACTCTCAGAGCAGGCAGTAAGAGTGGCAGGAGAAAGCTGAGAAACAGCAGGGCTTCTAATTTGTGTAGCAGCTCCATCTACCCAAGTGGAGTTCCCTTGGAAAGACCTCCTGCATAGAAAATGTTCTGCAGAGTTTTGAAAAACAACATTCAGTGCCTGTGATGAATACTTGTAAACCAGGAGTTTGTCAGAGTCTACGGAAAGAGCATTGCTGAAGGTGAGCTACTGCAGCTTAATGTTATTGTGTGCATCATTATCACCCACACAAACCTTTTGATGGATGAATAATTCCTGTGTGTGGGAAAGTAACACCAAGTGATGGATTTCACCAGCATAAATATCACCAGCAACTAGTTGGAACAGTTAAAAAAAAAAGAAAAAAGAGAAAAAAAGGAAAAAAGACAGTACAGTCAACACTTCAATTTAGAAACATATTAATTTTTAGACTGGTAATTCTAACTGAGAGTTTTATATACCATGATGTAAGAGAGCCTTCATAATGGAATGAAGTCTTTTTCTACCTCTACTATGATTGCAAAAGGGCTGCATAAACAACGAAACACTTTTCAAGGAAGGACAGTGAAGAATATGTTCAGTTCAGTTTTCTATCTATTTTGTCAATACAGAATATTCTTGTGTTATGTGATTTTCATATAGACAGTCCCTCCTAAATACAATGAAATCCTCCATACCTATCATCTGACCAGCAAATGTTTAACATTATTATGGATAAAATCAGTTTTGCTCAGAAGCAATAGTTATAATACAGGACAGCCCAATACCTGCCAATGACATGCAGAAAGCCCAGTGAGCTATTTCAGAAGAACAACCACTGATATTCCTGCCTAACAAGAAAATTATGCATATTTTTCTTTAAAAATAGACTCTTTTCAAGACATACAGTGCTGTTGTTTTCCACTAACTCAAGTCACTCCTTTGTACATAACACACTTTTTAGGAAATATCAAATTAATCTATACAGTATTTCTTAAATTTTGGCAATGTGTTACAGGTATTTCTACACCCTGTAGTATGAAATATGCCTGTAAATCACTTGTATCTCTACCAGGAACTGCTCTGCTTGCAGATAGTAGAAAATGACAAAATAACTGGCCAGAAAATGAAAGCAGAAAACTGAAATTGCTGATTGAGAATCTCTGTGTCACTGAAGCATGACAGCAGTTTCTAAAGACAGAACAGAGAAGGAGATGGTAAATCATGAATGTTACGGAGGGAAGTCTCCTACGGTGGATAGTAAGTAAGGCCTGCAGTCAAGGGCTAAATGAGAAGACATCGCAGTAGGCTAAACTGGCTTGAGGAGGACTTCAAACTTCCTTATTTGAAGGATGGAAGAGCCTCTAAAGACACACAGTTCTACTTCTGCATATATACATGTAAATGACAGAAAGAAGAAAGCAAAAGAGATCTTAGGTTCTTTATGTAAAAGAAACAGATGTGCCTGAAGTAGAGTTCAGCCACTTCATGTCTTTTACAGGTATTATTTTGGTATGAAATCAGAGTATTGGAACAACAAATCAAATCTGAGGAATTTCATGGAGTTTAACTTATTTGATATTATACAGCACACAATTATTAGAAATTCACAAATAAATAAATAAATAAATAGGAGCATCATGCCACTGTTTAGGCTGTATGAGTATCCTATCCTATCCTATCCTATCCTATCCTATCCTATCCTATCCTATCCTATCCTATCCTATCCTATCCTATCCTATCCTATCCTATCCTATCCTATCCTATCCTATCCTATCCTAAGATGAAACATTCCCCATTGGCTTCATGCTCCCTTCAATGCAATCTAGGTAGCACCAATATGCTTTTTATAAAAAAAACAAAACCCAAAACAAACCGAAACACAGGGACATTTCTTGAGCAGCACCTAAGCTATTTCAAGCCTGCTAACACGTACGTATAAAACAGTACATTAACAGATATATGCTTCCTTGGTCTTTATTGCATACACATATCAGCAAAAAGATTAAATGGCACTAGGTATTACATTATCTTACAAGTTTTGGTAAGAGATGCACTGAAAGCTATGAAGGGGATGTAGCAGAACATAGGGCCGTATAGGAGGGACTGCACATGCAGCTCCTTGGTGTCCATATGTTTGTAACACACTGTCTTCTTGGAAGAGATATTTTGAAAGCACTATTTCCATAAGCATTAGGTACCTACTTTTTAGAATTTTAACTAAAGTTTGTATTTTTTTCTTGGTTTGGTTCCTGCAGTTCATGTCGCACTTCCACTTCTTTCCAGCAATTTTGGGAATACTGAAACTTCAGCCCTACTTCACTTCTTGTTCCTTAGATGGATCTTGCACTTATTTGAAGCCCTTATAAGTGTGAAGGCACTTGAGCTCAAAACAGGTGGAAAGGCCTATTTTGTTACCAGATGTACTGCTGGACAAATTCAGTTAGTGAAGGGGGATTACATACAGTTAGACCTAAATTTTAGCAGGTTACTGACTGCATTGAAAACTATTTCAAATCCTACCTTATGGATTTTCATTTTTCCAAATAAACACATTATTTGTACTGTTTGGAGTAACAAGAAAGAGAGCAATCTTTAATTATACTATATATTATAAATAGCTTGGATCATCTGAAAGTGGATATATTGAAGAATGAGAAATCAAAGTCCTCATTTTCCATTTTTGATTAGCAGAACTGTGTTTTCTATTGTAGTTGTCCTTTTTGATGCTTCACTCATAATCCAAAATGCAGTACAGTATGGAAAATACGTATAAACACACACAGATGTTCTTTTTCTCTTTATACTATATACTTACAGAGTACGTGGAAGCAGCAGAAGCAATACACACAGTATATGGCAGTATGTGGCAACAACTGAAGCACAGCTTAAGACTGATAGCAAACAGTCCTGACATTCGTCTTGAGATTTGTATTCTGATGATTGCTGTATTCTATTAATTTCCTTTTGACCATTAGGTGTCTGTCCTTTTTAACTAAAGGTTCATTGCATTTGTGTTCTCTTCTTTTTTTCTTAGGTACAGAAGCACTTTGCTTCTCCTTACATCTCTATTTTGAGTCAGTTCCCCACAGGTATATACACTGCTTATGCATTTTTAATGATCTTATCCCTAGGGTACCTAGTCTCCAGAATAAAACATTTATATGCAATATCTGGTAGATCAGAGATTCTTTCCTGTGTCTACACAATAGATTGCTTCTAAATTTAAAAGGCAGGTTGGGGCAAAACTCATTTTTCTGCACTCCTTGTGGATCTGGTCATAGAAGCTCAAAAAGCAGCTGCATATATGAAACACTTCTACTGCATAGTTTAGACTCATTTTTGAACACCTAGAGTTTCCAATGCGATTCTTAGACCCAGCTCTACAGTATTTAAGATGCCAGGCCCTGTCTTGTATGTTTTTAAAACTGTATTTTAAATCTGATTGAGGTGATGGAATTGCAGTCACTATGAACTACCTGTTATCTATCATAAAGACAAAATTACCTTGATTAGTACTAAACTAAGAAGAAGATGGAGAGCAAAAGCAGGTATCCATATACAGATTCTTCATTAAGTTAATGAAATTGGCTTAAATACAATCTAAGTCAGGGCAAAAATCTCTAGACAAGATCTAAATCAAGTTTAGCATTACAGTACATAGTAAAGATAGAAACAACAATACAGCAGGTTACCACAGATGGTTTCACCTTCATTTTCTACAATCCCTTCCCAAGAAAACTGTTGCAGAAAAAAATAAAACACCTTTCCATCAAAGAACATAATAGGAATTTCTGTCCCTCCACTGACCTTCCTTGATTGGAAATGCCCTGAAGAGCAGAGAGGAAGATATTCCAGCATAATCTGCCAGCTCATTCCAGAGAAAGCACACTGACTGTTTTTCATTCTGGGCTGAACTGCCAGGTTGCTATGTGACCCTGAGTCCATCCTCCATGAAGCCCATGTTTCAGTGTACTGACCTTTTAAAAATGGAATAATGACACTTATCCACCGATTTAAAGATCTGTAAGGGAAATTATTTATTGCTTTTATTTTTCTACAATCTTGTTGAGATTTTTTGTTCCCTTTCAGGCATTTCATTATCTTCAGGGTTTTTTTTTAAGTTACTTGAACTGAAAGAGTCTTAAAAATTAATTAAGAGAATGGAATATTACTTAAGCAGTAAAAATAGGAAAACAGGCTAAAGAAACCATTTGAGTTGTGACTTCAGTGGGGTAGTTAATGATTGATTGTGCTTTGTAAATTAATTTCAAAAACACAATCAATGCTTTCACATTTTTTAATCACAGTGAACTGTAATTGTATCTTAAGTTGTATGGCTGTAAGGAAACCTTGCGGAAATTAGACCACTGGGCCTATCAAAATTGCTGGGCACAAGAACTTTTAAAAACACTTCAAAAGTATAATTTAAACTACATTAATAGACAGAAGTAATTTCTGCAATGTACTTTACAAATGGAAAGGCTACATTGGCCTATGTTGCTGATGGTATGCCATCTGAAAATGACAACGTATGTGGCTTTAATTCCCTTTCCTCTTGTTTCAGAGGTTGACAGGCTGAAAAGTTGAGTGTCACTGGAAATTCTGCACAGTGAAATTTCTCTGCAAACAAGTCAAAACTAGTTTCCAGATCTCTTAATTCCTGAACAGAGATTTCCAACAACTAGATGGCCTTCCAACACATTTCAGTGGTTTGAGTAATGAAGTCCTCAGAATGAAATACTGCAGACTTCAAAAGATACTTCAGTAACCATACTCCAGGGAGTTGATCTAGCTAAAGTCTCTCTCATTCTTTTAGAGATTACTTTGGGTTTTTTTGAAGGAATTTGGACCTATGAGTTGTCTTTCTCTTGCTCCTTCACCCCACACAAAATTCCTGTCCACTGGCACTCTCATCTTATGCTCTCTTGGGCTGCTGGCCAGTTGAGATTTTCCCAGTAAGGATGTAGAAATAGCCACATGAGCACAGTGATTTTTTCAATGCCTCTCTCTAATGTATTACTATCTGATCAGAAGGACAATCAAGTTTTAGACTTCATCATGAAGAATAAAAAAAGTAGCTGCTCAGCTTAAGAAAGCACTAAGACACACGTACGCCATACACTACACCACAAGTCTTGGCACATGCCGTGCAGGAAGGATGCAGTGTCTTAGGCAGGGCTTTTCCAATGCTGCTGATATTCTTAAGTCAGTTAACTCAGTGGCTCAGACCCCAATATAGGTCTTTAAAGCCTAGAGTCAGTGAATACACACAGAGCAGTTAAGCTGCTAATAACTGAGGCAAAAGAGGACCAAGAACTGAGGTCTGTCAAATGTGAGAGCTCTTCAGAGGGAAAACCAACAAATCACATTTTCACTCCAGAACACATTATTTATCTGTCTCCTATAAATACTAGGGTTTTCCAGAAGACAATCAGAGAGTAATTAAATGTCTTTCACAGCACCACTATACAGAATCTTGTAACTAATTTAATTCTTTCCTCTGTAGTAGAGAGTCATTGAGGATACTACCTGAATTGAGCACAACCTTTAGAGATGGCAAGTGTTTAAGTGCAAAGCCCACATTATGGTATGCCACAAGAAAATTAAAAGACGTAGAGTGCAGTTACTCTCCAAAGCTTTTCTCTTCATTTTGGGGAAGAAAGACTTTTTCTTCCTATTAATGCTTTCTCGACGACTTATGGTAACAAGTAATGCATCATAACCTCTTGTTCTTTATATCCCATTTCCCAGTTCACAGGAATCACAGAATTACAGAATAACCAGGTTGGAAGAGACCCACTGGATCGTCGAGTCCAACCCTTCCCGCTAGTCCCTAAATCATGGCCCTAAGTACCTCATCCACCCTAACCTTAAACACCTCCAGGGACGGCGACTCAACCACCTCCCTTGGCAGACTGTTCCAATGCCTAACCACCCTCTCCGTGAAGAATTTTTTCCTAATCTCAAGCCTAAATCTCCCCTGGCAGAGCTTGAGGCCATTCCCTCTCGTCCTGTCCCCTGACACTTGGGAGAAGAGGCCAGCACCCTCCTCTCCACAACCTCCCTTCAGGTAGTTGTAGAGAGTAATAAGGTCTCCCCTCAGCCTCCTCTTCTCCAGGCTGAACAACCCCAGCTCTCCCAGTCGCTCCTCATAAGGCCTGTTCTCCAGTCCCTTCACCAGCTTTGTTGCTCTTCTCTGGACTCGCTCCAGAGCCTCAACATCCTTCTTGTGGTGAGGGGCCCAGAACTGAACACAGTACTCGAGGTGCGGTCTCACCAGTGCCGAGTACAGGGGGAGAATAACCTCCCTGGACCTGCTGGTCATGCCATTTCTGATACAAGCCAAGATGCCATTGGCCTTCTTGGCCACCTGGGCACACTGCTGGCTCATGTTCAGTCGTCTGTCAACCAACACCCCCAGGTCCCTCTCCTCCTGGCAGCTTTCCAGCCAGACTGAGAGGGACCTGGGGGTGTTGGTTGACAGCCGACTGAACGTGAGCCAGCAATGTGCCCAGGTGGCCAAGAAGGCCAATGGCATCTTGCAGAAAGGAAGCAGTCCCGGAGGTTCCTGGAGTGTGTGGAAGACAATTTCCTCACACAGCTGGTGAGCGAACCGACAAGGGACGGTGCCCTCCTGGACCTGCTGTTTGTGAACAGAGAGGGACTGGTGGGGGATGTGAAGGTTGGAGGATGCTTGGGGCAAAGCGATCATGAGATTATAGAGTTCTCAGTGCAGGGTAAGATGAAGAAGGAGGTTAGCAGAACAGTTGCCCTCAACTTTCAGAGAGCAGACTCTGAGCTGTTCAGGAGGCTGGTCAGAAAAGTCCCATGGGAGGCGCTCCTTGCAGGCAAAGGTGTCCATGAGGGCTGGGCGCTCTTCAAGAAGGAACTCCTAGCAGCTCAGGAGAAAGCCGTCCCCAAGTTCCGGAAAAGTAAGAATGAAGAACGTGGATTAATGAAGACACAAAGGAAAGACAAAGACTGGAGAAGAAACAAAGTTCATACAGGGAACGGCAGGGAAAGAGAAGCCAACTGGATGAGGAGTTAAGATAATAAATGGACTGTTGCAAGGAGTTGCAGTAAAGTCCAAATTTAAAGAAAGATACTACATTCTGTATTTAGCCTTTCATTGCATGCATACATTCCTCAGTGATGTTACTATTTCCTAATGCTGTTAACAATACAAATCCAGATATATGTGTTTTTTTTTTCTTAAATTCCCATACTAAGGGATGTGCAGCGGTAATTTGGTTGCAGTCACTGTTAATACATCTTAGACACTGTAAAACGATCCTGAGAATCACATCATATTTAATTCACTAATATCACTGTCATAGGAGCACAGCAGGGATTATCAAGTGAAAGTATTATTTTTACTATTACGTATACCGAAACACCCTACTTTTGGAATGGTTGGACTCAATGATCCGGTGAGTCTCTTCCAACCTGATTATTCTGTGATTCTGTGATTCTGTATTAAGAAGCATCAATATTCCAATAGGTTTTTAACTTTAATATCATCAGATACCAAGCTCCTAAATGAAACTAAAAGCCATTTTGGTTATCACTGAAGAGACAAGAAAAAATCATGTAGGTTTTGATAAAAGGATGCACGTAGATGTACACAGCTACAAGCACTAGTAATACATTAGAAAAATTCCCATGTTATTACTAACATTTCATACCCTTTTACTGACAAAGATGTAAAGTGATGTGACTTCTATTCAGCAGCTGCAAAAAATAACATGAAGCCAATTAGGGTTTGTTAATGTAAATAACTCATAGGTGTAAAACTTGTATAGCACACTCTTGCAAATACAGACTACATGATAGAAAGGCTACAGTTATTAATGAGGAAACAACAGCAGTATTTTCAAAGTTACCTTCCTTTTTTTGAGTCTTTTTTATTGGCTAACAATCAATTTTGATGATTTAGTGACTGAAATCACTGATAGGTGTTTCAATCTCTTTGATTCTTATTTAAAACCTGATGAAATGAAGATGGGTCCTTCCAGTAACTCCCATTACTTTGGGAGGCTGCAAAAGCTCAGTGACTGACTATTTCTTTATTCATAACTTAAACCAAATGTAAATAGCAACATTTCAAATTATCCTTGTATTCTTTTTTTTTTGATGGATGTTTTTGAACATTGACTTCATCAGCAGCTGTCTAGCCTGCAATTGTTGAGGGTCAGATACAAAATTGTAAACATGGTCTCACTGGAGGTATTTAAAAAAAAGAAGTGTTGGCACCCGACTCAGTGATTTGACATGCAAGACAAGTTGCATTGAACATTTTTTTTTTATAAAATTTGAGCAGCAAGTTCAGAACGCATCTCATGTCCTCTAACGTAGTTCTTAATGCCCACAACTGGTTTCCAAGTGGTCTGACCTCCCTAAAGGTCAGAACTTTCAGCTGCCTTTCATCAAGTTGATCAGTTTGCATTTTTTCAAGCTAAATAGCCAATATTTTATCTAGATTGAGAAAAAGATTTAGGTCTATTTGTTTGTTCTTTCTTGAGGTGCTTGCAACATGTTTCTAATTAGTAAAATTTGCATGCTTCATCAGCATACACTTTATTTTCTTCCCTCAACATTCACTTAAATGTTAATGAAATTGAATCTAACCTTATCTCTAGGTTTTGTCCTTTAGGCATCTCCTACTCATTGATTGTTCAATTTACCACTTTAGTTTCAGTTTCAGGACAGAGCAGTATTTTATTCAATATACTGTTGGTAATTACAATAGATATCATATGTCCTAGTGTAAAAGAGGAATATTGCACTGATTTAGATTCTTTTCCTACCAGCCTTTATGAATTACTGGAGCTGCAGATCACAGCAGAGTCACTCAGTGCAGAAGCTATCCTGATTGTTGTATTTAAACCAGAGCATTTTATATCACTGAAATTTGATTCCTAATGTGGGAGTGTTCTCAGCTCTGACCATAATTTGACATGCACCTATCCTAGTATAGAATATCCTTAGAGGTTCACTTCCACTACTTTATACATCTGAGTTGTAACTACATCCTGCCTTTATCACAGCATACAAACCTTCCAAGCAAGTGCCTGTAATTACAATGTTGTGAAACTTCTGCTCTTCAGTAGTACAAATTACCACAGAACATGTTGGACCAAAGCAGTAGACAAAATCTTAGGTACAGCCAAAGTAGGGGAAACAAAGGTGGCTTTACATCACCTTTGCACTTTACCTTCTCTATGTTGTGGGTATCCAGTTACTTTACATTGTTACATGATAATGGCTGGAATAAGAATGCAGAAATTATCAACCAGAGTGAGTATAAGGAAGCAACTATAGTAATTAGTTTTGTGACAAGCACACCACACAGTTTTGTCAATGTTAAGCTTCCTTTGCTGCAAGGTCTCCGAAACAAAGTTCAAGGTACTCTCTAGCCGACCCAAAGCAAGACCACATTTCATTTTAATGACAGCACTTCAACAACAGGGAATATACTAAGGAAGTTCTTACAGCTATTAAAAAACACAATGAAGGTACAACACAGAACAGTAAAAAATCACCACTGATATACAGAGAAGCTGTAGGCAGGCAAAGCAAAAGAACAAAACTAAATCGTGCTGCTGTATCCAGGCTTAGACTTACTTAAGCTCCAGACAATAGCTCCAGAATGGGGATACAGATCAGGCACTGTATCAAAAACTGACTGCAGCTAACCTGAACTTAATGCACAGAACATCCCCCCTTCGAAGAGAAACTGGCTGTATACTGAACACTTTCATGGTGAGCAGAACCCTGTCTTCCGAACCAGAAGAATGTGTGTTTTTCAGTCCTGAAGGACTTGCAAGTGCAGGTTGAGCCTGAGAAGAGTAGTAAGTTCAGACAATATTTTAATAGCCTGCATTAGTCAATGTTTTAATGAAAAGTGGCAGCATGTTTAGAACTGTCTACTCAATGTTCTCCAACCAGAGAAAATGTAGATTCAACGAAATTTCAGAAAAGTCAGAAAAGGCAACATTGGAGAATTTTAGGTTGGTGACAGCATTTCATATCCCAGTTTGAACATCTTATGAATCTTTCTGCAGTGTGCCTTGTGAGTGCTATGGGAATAAAGTGGCATACATATAATTTCAGGGACTGAAGTCACAAATAAATTTCCCAATGCTAATACAATCTTCACTCTGCTCTGTTAGGTAGTGTATGCTTTCACATAGTGGGTGTAGTCCAAATTCTGCTCTCCCACACCACCTCTTAACAGGAAAGGGGAAGAAAATAAGATTAAAAACCTCAAGATAAAGGCAGGGAGATCACTCACCAATTAGCACCACAGGGAAAACAGACTTGACTTGGGAAATTAATTTATGGCAAATTAAAAATAGAGAAGGATGGTGATAAACAAAGACAAAACAAAATATACTTTCACCCCTACCCTTATTCCCATACTCAACCTCACTCTTTCATTCTCGACTTTTCTGCCTGCCTGCCTTCCAGTGGTGCAGGAAGATGAATCAAAGAATCATAGAATCCCTAGGTTGGAAAAGACCTTTGAGAACATCAAGTCCAACTGTACCTGTCTACTACTACATCATATCACTAAGCACTTCATCTACTCATCTTTCAAATACCTTCAGGGATGGTAAATCAATCACCTCCCTCAGCAGCCTGTTCCAGTGCTTGATAACACTTTCAGTGAAGTTTTTCCTAACGTCCAATCTGAACCTCCTCTGACGCAGCTTGAGGCCATGTCCTCACTTCCTAACACCTATCACTTGGCAAGAAAAGACCAACACCCACCTTGCTACACCCTCCTTTCAGGTAGTCATAGACATTCATAAGGTCTCCCCTCAGCCTCCTCTTCTCCAGGCTAAACAACCCCAGTTACCTCAGCTGCTCCTTGTAAGACCTGTTCTCCAGCCCCTTCACCAGCTTCATTGCCCTTCTCTGGACATGCTCCAGGACCTCAATGTTGTTCTTGTAGTGAGGGCCCCAGAACTAGATACAATCCTTCATGAACTGCTCTAACATGAGTCCTTCCCACAGGCTGCAGTTCTAACTAGAACTGCTTAAGCATGTTTTTTTTCCAGGGGGTACAGTCCTTTGGGAACAGACTGCTCCTGTGTGAGTCTCACAGGCTGCAGGTCCTGCAAGAGAACCTGCTCCTGTGGAGGCTCCTTTCCATGGGCTGCATCTCCTGCTAGGAGCCTGCTCCAGTATGGGCTATGCATGGGCTGCATTTTCCTCCAGAGCATCTGCATCTCCTCCAGTGTAGGGTCCTCTATAGGCTGCAGTGTGGATATTTGCACCTCTGTGGTCTTCCATGGTTTGTAGAGGAACAACCTGTGTCACCATGGATTTCTTTATGGGCTTCAGAGGCGTCTCTGCTCCAACGCCTTGAGAACCTCCTCCTCTCTTCTTCTCTGACCCTGCTGTCTGCAGAGCTATTTCTTTTATACTTTTTTCTCACTCGTCTCTCTCACACCCGCCATGCAGTATTTTTTACTCTTGCTTAAACACGTTATTTTAGAGGCACCACCAGCATCATTGCTGGGTTCAGCTGTGCCCTGCGATGGGTTGGTTGGAGCTGGCTGGAACCATCTGTGTCCATCACTGGGCAGCCCTCGGCTCTCCTCACAGAGATTGCCCCAGAAGCCCTCCCAGCCAGTGCCTAAGCATAGGCACTTTATACAAAACAGAAGAGAGCAAAAGTGATGAGTCCGAGAGTTCAGCTCAAGAACATTCATAGTGACTGAGCTGGCTACTTTACTTAACTCGTTAAAAAAAATTCATTTCAAATGTGTAAAAATGAATGGAGATACTTGATATGTGATTCCAAAAAATGAAATTAAAAAAAGAATTTGAGGGAAACTAGACGGTTTTAAGGTGCACAGTTCATAAAATCTGTGTTCACTGCTCAATGATAAATAGTATGCTACAATATCATCCCATTAGGTGGTACCATAAGCTCAGAATTTCACTCCAATATCAGAGTGAAAATGGATCGAGAATAAGGGCATGTAGTTAGACAAAATAAAAAAGTATTTAAAAAAACTCCTAAGCACTTGAGTGTGAAGTTAACTTCAGTACACCTTGTCTGTCAAAGCAAGCTGAAAGCCACAACTGATGTAGTCCTTTCCATCTAAGGGTCATTTCATTTATCCTCTGTACTAAAGTCTGTGCCAAATGACTAAAATCAACACATATTCAAAACTTCTGGATAGTATAGAATATTAAAACAGTAGAATCTATACACGGTGCGACTGGAACATCATCCCAGAAAGTAAATACATTTTCTAGTAAGATTACAAGAATTTAGAGAAAGACTGATGTGCCTAAAGCAACAGCATGCTCCTCATGCTAGATATCATCTTCCTTAGAGTATTGTTTTCACAATGTCAAATAATTTGGCACTAATGGGACTCAGTTTTGTTTTCATATCCTTTATTAAAGTAGAATGAAGGTCAAAGTAAAACTCATCTCTCACACTTAGTTAAACAGGTTTCCGTTTGTTTATTTTGTTTATGTGCTATAAAAATATGATTTTCTTACTTAGTTTCTTGGTCTTACCTAGTAACCCTCTTTTGTGACACTTAGCCTTTTTTATAGTAATGCTGAGATAAATTTTAAAACCTTATTTAAAATTAGTACATTCTTTCTTGTACTGTATTCATTATTAATTTATAATTGAAGAAGGTTGCATACAAGACTAAACCAGCTGGGGCAAAAAGTGACATTAATTGCCTCATTGATGCTCTTTTTAGACATATATAGAGGATTTATGTAAACAATTTGCTTTATTTCAAAGAGGAAACTCCCTGACGTCTAGGCAACACCAAACTGATTACTACTGTTCAGAAAGATGCAGTGACCATATAGACTGGGCAAGCAAAAGATCCTTTATCAGATGTAAATAGATTTTTTTTTCCCAAAATCAGGGTTATTTTGAACTACAAAAAATTTTGATTGAAACTTACTGTGATCCTTGACCCACCAATGATGAGCCAATCCATGACACTACTGTGCAAGGTTTAAAGAAAACATTATTCCAAACTGCATGATGAGATCTGTTGCACTTGCACATCAAAGGCTCCTGTAACTATGATCACCCTAGTCACCACAAATATGCTACTGTTGAGAGAAAACTAAATACAAAGGCCTATAGCAGCTCTGTGGCAATAATCTGATTTTTTTCTTGGTCTCCTGCAGCTTGGATTTTAACTGAAACTCCAAGTTATAACCCCGATCAAAAATTCTATGAGAAAAACAAAAGAGATACGGTAGATTTTTAGAAGTACGTTTGTGCAGACAGAGATTTGATCTTTTTATTAGACAAGCTGACAGAGTGGAAGGAAACCAGGGAAGTTCTGAAGCCCAGAAGGTCTTTTTCAGTTCTAAACTGTTAAATACTTCTGCGCACTTATCCTGGTCAAAACACTCTTTCACTTTTCCCAAGCCAAAAAAAGTACTCATGAGATACTCTTGAACAGTACTACTACAGAAGCGCTCCTGGTCACTAGAGAGACCAAAAGGTCTAAGTATGTGAGGATGAATTAGCTACGATTTCCAACTGTGCAGGTTTCAAATGCCTTCATCAAGACTGATTTATATAAATATGATAATTACTTCAGCAGCTCCCAAGGATCAAGCAGAATCCTCACAAAATAATCAACATATTTGTATCTAAGTGTGTCTGTCTGCATTCTACAAAAACTGGTTTAGAGTGAGATGGGTGGAGGAGGTTGCACAGGAAATTCTAGCTGCACTGGATGTTGCATTCCAGAGACTCTTTGACAATAATGCATAGTATGAAAATAAACATAGCAAGACTTCGGCCTCAGTCAAGATCTACAGAGGTTAAAAAAGAAAATTCATTTAAATTTATTTTTGTGGGGTTTTGGACTAAATATAATTTTGGGAAAAAACAATGGAAGGTCCAAACAAATTGCAAAGTTCATATTTGAAGGAAATACTGAAGAATAAGAAGGCAATAGTCCGGCTTCAATTTTAAATACATAGTAGAGCTGACAGAACTGGAATCTGAAATACAAAATTTTATGAAAAAGATGAAAGACAATGAGGAACATGAGTGGTGAAATGCTTACACAGGTTTCTTTACAGAACTATTTTCTTCAGACTAGAATGACATTGTGCACTATTTTACATTAGTGAAATATTACCTCTGAAAAACACAACAAACCATTTCCAAATTTTACTTTCTGAAGACGTAACAGGAGTCCAAAAAGTAAGAATAACATAACTGAAAAAAAAAAAACCAAACCAAAAGACCAGTGGAGACTAGAAAAAACACAGAATCCTTTTCCACAGTCAGTTACTATCAAGGTTAATACTAGATCAAATTCCAAACAAGTTCTGAGCTGATGTCCTATGAGATACTAGGCTAGTTAATCCCCTGCCTTAAAAATGGAAGAACAGTCCTTGAAAAGCCACAACATTTATTGGGGTGCACTAGAAAAGCCCTAGGTCTGGTGGGAAGTCCTCAGTCATTCTGTCACTACAGATAATGACATCTGAAGGATGTATGCTTCTCCTAATCAACAGATTTGCAATATTCTGCTTCACTGCCTTCAGGTATGTGAACCAGCTTGCAGCTTCCCTCATGGCAGGGTTTAATGGACTCCCAAATATCTCACCTTTCCTAGTCTTGTTCATGATGCCAGGTACAATATCATTATCCCAGTCATAGGCTACTATGAAGCTTGCCTCTTTCTGCTGAATGATGTCTTATCTCATTCAATCTGCAACTTTCCAATATGCTGTTCTTGTCTAGGCAGAGAAAGTTACAGATACTTAATTTGAAAAAAGCTACTGTCATAACAAAATTACTATTTTGATGGGCTTTAGCTGAAAAAAAAAAGAGATGATCAAATGTAGGATCACTTTGTTTTCTTTCAGCTGCATAAAAGGACTTCTGGAACTGAACGCCATCCATACAATTAAATCCATTTTTAAAACTAACATTTACTGCAAAAGGGCTGAAGACTTCCCTTGTTTATTTTGTTTTAGCACTTCTCGTTTGGTATAAGACTCATGAGAGTCCCCTGAAGTAAAAATGCATATTTGCCTGCCTCTGAGAGAGGAAAACTATATCTGTTGGTGCTGTATTATTGGGACATTGACATTTATGGTAGTCTGGACACCTCATGAACTGGTTACTGTCCATAGATTCTTATATTATAGTGCCTACAATGAAATATTCTACTGAACACCACATTCCACCATTCATGCATTAACCTTCGTCCCAGTGCTCCCACATACCATTTAGCACCACAAAGACATTTTCACAACTTGTCACATTGCCATCACACCACTGATTCACTTGACACTACAAAAGATGCTAATAGCTATACCTAGCAATTGGATGTTTTCATCCCTTAATTATTGAAGGACTCGTTAAGTTTGTGTCTCTGTGGAAAGCTGAAGGAGGCAAATGCTTCTCTCTTGGTCATGGGGTGGCAGCCACAATCACAGTGTTCAGATTGCAGACACTGCTTGCTTGCCTGAGAGATGCTGTAGCAGGTCCTACTCAGATTAAGTATCTTAGTTCACACCTTCCTTTGTTCATCGTGTATGCAGCCTCAGATGTACTGAGTCTTGCATTGAGCTGAGAACCCCAAAGCACAATGTCCCATGTCCTAACAACTTTGATTTCTAATGCAGGGACTACAGTGAACAGAAAAGCAGCTGGATTTTGTTTCTAATGATGCAAATAGGAAGCCTGATCTGTTCAGGGATCTCTTTTTAGCACGAAGTCTACCAGAAGGAAAGTGTTTAGGAAGAAGGTTTTCTTGTAAGAACAGGGCTCCTCTGACTGAAGCTAGTTGCTTGGTGACTCCTTGCAGCAGTGGGAAGGGCTAACCAAATTATGTGGCTAAATCCTGGAGGTTTGAGAGGAAGGCTTCCTTCTCACAGTCCCTGACAGAAAAGCTTCTTAGCAATCTGTCCAAACAATGAACAGCTTCCTTAAGCAATTTAAAATTAATATGACAGTATTCTATGGCAGGGAAATATGCAACTTATATATTTGCAATTATAGTTTATTTAGTAAATGATACCCTTACTAGTGAAGGGACTACAATTAGATGTTTTCAACATTTTTAAACTTTATTTTTCTTCCCTCCCCTTGAAGAATGGGAGAAGAAATATATTTTTTTTTTTATAATTTAACTGCAAAGTTGCCATGGTCTTTTGCAAAAAAACCCCAGAGATTCTCTCTATCAGCTGTGTGAGCTATTGGTACATGAGGCAGGCTAACCATGCAATGTGCTGTAAGGAACACAACATGCCATCAGCACAGATGCCCTTACAGAACAAGACAGAATACAGAATCAAGTGCAAGGCAGGTGCAAACAAAATATTCAGGATTCATACTAGAAAGCCTTACAAGAACACAGACTCCTTTGGGAAGTCATAACACGTTATTATTTGTAAGGACAAACACTCCCAGCAGTTCCTGCCTCCTTTTACACACACTTAAAACAATAGGAAAGTTCTGTACTGCCCCACCATGTGGTACTGGAATGGACTGTACACCCCTTTTAGAGGTGGGAAGGAGACTGGCTTTAATCCACCTTCCTGTGGGCTGAATTATAGTTTGGATCTGTCCCAAAAGCCTTAAATGGTCTTTAGGCTCTGTTGAACATACACCTGATCCATAGTACCTCTAGGCTGTCCCACACTGCACAGTTCCCCAACAATGCTCTTGTGTCACATCAGATCTCCTCCCTTTCACTCAAATACTGCCCAAGATATCCCCAACTCCAGCCCTTACAAAGAAACCTACAGAGGACAATACTATGGCTGCCTTTCCCTACCACTAAGAAACGCTCCCCCTTGTTTTCGCTAATCAGCCAGTCAGTTCTGGACAGGAATTCAACCCTGATCTCTACTTAGTAAACATGGAAACATTAACTTGCACATAAGAAGCTGAAATTAAAGAAATACCTAATTATTCTGCTGAATTTGGATTTTAATAAAGTATCTTAAATAAGAAATATTTTTCAAAGGATACAAAAATGTCTACATCAGTGAGAAAAATATTTTTAAAATGTGAAACATTATTTAGGAGTAAATGCTAATTTAAATGGCATTCCATGTATTAATAAAGTCTGAGTTTATATTTTATATTAATGAAATACTATCAAGTGGAATCTAAACAATTTAATGGTTGGCTGGGTTAATTAGCATTTTTCAAAAACCAATAATTAGTATTTTTTTAACTTCAAGGTCACAGCTTAGAACCAAGATCTTACTAGTTAGAGCACTGACAATAATTAAGAGGAAAAATATAGCATTTTCATCCGAAGATCTTAACGTGTTTTATTTATGCATGTATTTCCTCAAAACATCTACAAGTTAAACAACATTTTTTAAGGCTTGTATTAAAGAGAAGTAGGCTGAAACAATATTTTCTTCTATCATCATAGTAGAATGTAGGAAAAAGATTTTGCACAAAGGTTGGTAAACTGTCTTGACAAATTTACAAGGCTGATAAAAATATGTGTCCCTTTTTATCCTCTTCCAAAACGTTAAGTATTACTGTTGAGCTGATACAGTTTCATACAAATACATGAAAGTGCCTTCAGTGAAGACAGTAAGGGTTAAAATACAATCACTAAGACCTTTGAGCATTTCCTTTATTTAATTAAAACTTCCTTTTGCTAGAAATGTATGTATTAAATAAGTACAAGACTGCTCATATAGTACTCAGAAACATGAAACCATTTTCCATACAAAATTGATTGATCTACTATTCCTAACACCATCAATATTAACTTGCACACACAACTCCTACATAGGGTGTATTGACATTTGCAGTTTGGGGCAGTTCAAGTTCAAATAACTTCATCTACAAATATCAGAGCACATTTCCCAATTGGTTTATCAGCATTTCACTCATTTACTGTTATTTGTACTACATGGCACAAGAGACATCCACTTGAAATCGCAGCAAAGCTGTAGTGTGTGGTAGAACAAGTTCTTTCCACTGGAACCTTC
Organism: Clamator glandarius; assembly: GCA_033459285.1. Taxonomy (NCBI): domain Eukaryota; kingdom Metazoa; phylum Chordata; class Aves; order Cuculiformes; family Cuculidae; genus Clamator; species Clamator glandarius. The sequence goes on from JAUNZM010000070.1 coordinate 808,970, forward strand.
CATCAGGCCTTGTTGAGACAGATGAACAGTAAGAATGAGGGAATATTAGATCCTTTCATGGAACTCAATCACAGCCACCAATAAATGTGAAGAAATTTGCCAGCAGTTAAGCAGAAGCCTGCAGTGAAAACTCAGTTTGATGCCTTAGTAACAAGACCCTTCAAGTGGTATATTAAGAGGCATGATTCAGGTACACAATCTTAGGCAGCTTGTGCCATTTTGGATACTCTAAGCATCTGCAATTTCTTTGTGGGACTAGCTAGTACAAACTACGAGTGAGACCTGAGCTGTGCCCTACTGGAACAACAGCTTAAAGCCAGGCAGGATGACATTCAGCAACTAAACCTGGCTCCAACCGCTGTTTGGTTCATTCCCGAGACAGAAAACAGCCTCTACTATTTTAAACAGAGTAAGATAAGAAATCTGCAAAAGTGATGGGAAGCTGGTGTGCTGCCAGAATGAGGTCATCATGAGAAAATTCTCCTTTCATACAAAGAGCTGTAAACATAATGCAATGTTAATAATTCAGTTTCACTTTCCTGATTTTCTTCTACTTAACAGTGACCTGTACAATCACCTCCTCAACTCTTTATTATTCTGCAAGAAATTATAATTAATAAAGTAAAATCTGGAAAATTAATACAAAAAAGTAAACTTTTATTTATAATTATAGAATTTGATAGAAAAGATGGTATGCTGTACTGCACAGTATTTTTTCAGGTTTCTCTCTTTTCAACAAAACCAACTGAAAAAAACTATGAAAGGAAAACATAAGTAAATGAGGCATAAACTGATAATATCCCTAGGTACTGACTACTTTCACACATGCACATCTTCTAATTCCCTTTAACATATTGTGCTCTATACCACATGGGACATACAATTCTTACACTAATTTTCACCCCTTCTCAATAGCTTTCAGGGCATCTAGAAATGTTTTCTGCTACGAACAGTAGGAGGCTCCTTTATTCTCTGATCACAAGGACCCCATATAAACATTCTACAACGTTACAAACAAATCACTGGTGACAACCATAGGGCTAATTGGAACAAAATTTCATACTGTCATAGCTGTAAAACACTAAAAAGTGAGGCCAGTGGAATTTTGTATCTATATACATGCACACATGTACATTTGTCCCTGTCAGTTTCAGCACTCTGTTTGGATTAGATGAACAATTTGCAAGGGAGCTCAAATCCAAATCTGCCTGTTTGACACTGCAAGATATTTGGAGAGGAAATCAAAGACCAGGCTGCCTTAAGAAAGCAGAGGTAACTTGTGAAGTGTCAAGCGCACAGGCACTGCTTTTCTGGGCAAAAGCCTTAAACCTGGTGACAAGTGTGCTCAGGGACCTTTCTCCCTCCTTCTTTAAGGTTGTTTATCCCAATGTCCTCATGTATTTTCTGCAGTCTATTCACACATAATGCAAAAAAGTATCTTGGAAAACATGCTACTGACGTAATTCTGTGCTGTAGCTGAATAGCATGAAACAAAATCTATCCAGCCTTTGAAGCGCAACCTTTTTATTCTCCCTTCTAAATAATAAAATAAGTAAAAATTGAGGCTATCATGTTAGCTCTTCCATCTTTTATCCATTTTCTCTAGCAAACACAATGAAAGCTGGACTAGGAAGCAGACAGTAACGTACCATAGAGAACTACACAGTTGTTGCAAGACTTGGTGGCATAATAGAAAAAAGAAATCAGAACTTCATAAAGTTGTTTTTCTAAGAAATTTTATCCACACTTGCATTTTATTTTTCCTGAAGACTACGGTCCAAAATCCTCTAGTTGTTTACCCTCAATCTCTGGTAGCCCAGAACATGGAGTTCTGCTTCTCAATGCAATTAACTGACACCAGATGTCCATGCCTGAACACTGGAAGCATATTCTCTTTCTCCCATTTTTTTAAGCCCTTATCTGCATTGGCATAATTATGTTGCCATGTTATATTTGAACACAGTGAAGCATTACTCATAAACATGTTGAAAATTCTTGGTTAATATCTCTGTAATGCAGTACAAAACAGATCTGTAGTAACCTAACACAGTTTAATAAAAATGACTAATTTTTATAAATACATGCATTTAAAAAGGGCCTAAACACCTGCTGGCTTCCAGACTGAGCTATTTTTGTCAGATGTTTTAAAAGACATTGTCAAAGTGCTTTCAAACAGAAATATCAAAGTTCTTACGACAAATTCAAAGGCATTGACTCTCCATATTCAGTTCTCTGTTGCATAAGGAGCCAAATAATAATGCCTGTACCACAGAGCTGATCATAGAACAAGAGCTTCAGAAGGGTGCTGTGCCTCAACTGATATGTGCTCCTCCCATCCGCACTTAGCAAAAAAACCTTGAGAATGAAGCAGTGGTTCAGGGTGGGCAAGGAAGGAATGTGTAGTATAAGATCGGCTGCCTTTTGGCTGCTGTGCAGCTAAGCTCAGCCAAGCCTGGCAGCCTCTGGGGACAGAGTCATAAAATGTTGGCTGCCAGGTACCTCTGAAAGTTATCCAGTCCAACCCTTCGGTCAAAGCAAGGCCAACATCAAAGTTAAAGCTAACTTCAAAGTAAGATCAGGTTATTCAATCACACAGTCAGTCAGGTTCTGAGTATCTCTATGGACAGAGATGCTACAGTATCTCAGAGATCTGCTCCACTGCTTGATCACCCTACAAGTATATTATCTCCCCTAATATTGAAACAGAATTTGTTTTTCAGCTGGCAGAGTTGAAGACAGGAATATATTCCTACTAATTTGCAAGCAGCACTGAGCAAACCCATTTCTCAGCCACTCCATCTTGGAACCCCCTAATCATCTTGATGATCCTCCTCACTGTATGGTGCCAACTTTACTCCTCTCTTGTTTTGCAGGTTCCTATCTGCAGTAGTGAAGGGCTCTTGTGAAAGTGGAAGAATTATTTTTGCAATGAGCAACAGCCTGGGCACAGGGTGTTTGAGCTTGGCATGTCCTCCTTGTATTTTTCTTGTGTAAATGTGGGGGAGTCAACCTCCTTGGGTTTGGTTCTAGCAGGGACTGTTAAGCTCTACATCTTGAATTAAACCTACCTAAATATAGTTATCTAGTACACAAGAATAATGGTTGTCTATACTGATTATGTGAGAAACAGAGAGCAGTTGGGTCCCTGAAATAGCCACTTCAGTTAATTGTCAAATGCAATTTGAAAGATGGATTACGGCCTAAGGTAATACAAAAAGGGATTGAGGTGAATCTAGGTAACTGTGGTATAATAAACACCTGTTATCAATAGCATCAACCGAACTTAAACTGCTTTTTGCATGTGCTTTGACAGAAGAGAACGGCCAAGGCAGAGTTATTAAAAGTATGTCGGATCCCAAAATCAAGAGTTGGGGCAAAAATATTATGAATGCTCTAGGGAAGATCAAGCCAGTTTTCTTTTATCTATCTTCTAATTCTCCACTCATTTCAGATATAAGTACAGTAATAATCACTTTGCTACTCCTTGTGCAGTCAGTTTAACATGTCTCCAGGGGCATGAATTCCTACTAGGGAATCAGGATCCCATTGTTCTGAGCCATGAGCTCAGCAAATATTAAGGGATGCTACTGCACTGATGAAGCTAACAAAGCTCCTTGGACTGTGCATTGGAACACAAATTCACCAAAACCTCATTGCATATAAATGCCAAAAATCTCTTAGATGGAAATAGCACTTAAAACCTGCTGAGCTGTGCAGGTTTCAAACTGAACCTGCAAGGGAATGGCTTTATGCATGAGTAGAAATAGCTTAAGACATCCCATGTCCTTAAAGAACTTAGGTTACATCTTTCAGAATGAGCTGAAATACAAGCTTATTAAATCAAATTTTAACATTTTTGTAGCTTACATCAGCAGATGTCCTGCATATAAGAAACGTACAAAGTATCCCATAACAGGCTCTGAGTATATACATTTAGATGAATATAAAACTGTTTTCAGAGAAATAGTTCTTCCTAGCTGAAAACATAAAAATGAACATTATCACACCATCCAAATTCATTTTGGAGTGCAAATGTTTTGCAATATAAAAATTATTTTCCATAATCCTGTTGTAAGACTGGCAAAGCAGATGAATCTTGATGCCAAAGTAATAGGAATCTGAAGTCTGTTCCCAGCTCCACTTAAAGTGACCTTGAAGAAGCTGTCCAATATTTTATTTGTGAAAATGAACCACTGAAAGATACTGTCAAAGTCAGAAATATGAACCATGTGTAATGTGAAGGAAACAGAAATATTAACAGCAATTAGGAAGTGAGCTGGACCAGAAATTTATCCTTTCTGGGCTTCCTATCAAATGTATCTTTGTACATATTAACAGCAATAATAACAGGGACTGTCTGTGCCTCTTCTGCAGTTGTTCTCGTTCAGATAAAATAAGGTACTCTGGCTGTTGTGTTTATCTTAATGCTGCTGGTCAATCTGATAGCCTTCTATGATGGCATAACTTGCTGAGTAGATGAGGAGAGAGGAGTGGGTGTTTTCTGCTTTGACTACAATAAGGCTTTTGACACTATCTCCCACAACATCTTCATTGGTAAGCTTAGGAAGTGTGGGTTAGATGAGCAGACAGTGAGATGGACTGAGAACTGGCTGGACATCAGAGCTCACAGGGTTGTCAGCAGTGGTGCAGAGTCTAGTTGGAAGCCTGTAGCCAGCAGTTCCCTAGGGGTCCATACTGGGACCAGTCTTGTTCAATATATTAATTGATGACCTGGATGAGGTGACAGAGTGTACCATTCAGCCACTTTGCTGATGAAACAAAACTGGGAGGAGTGGCTGATACACTGGAAGGCAGTGTTGCCATTCAGCAAGACCTGGACAAGCTGGAAAGTTGGTCAGAAAGGAACCCAGGGAGGAATATCCCCATGCACTAGTACAGGTTAGGGGTTGACCTGCTGGAAAGCAGCTCTGTGGAGAAGAGCAGTCCTGGTGGACAAGAAGGTAATCGTGAGCCAGCAATGTGTCCTCGTGCTCAAGAAGTTCAAGGGTATCCTCGATGCATTAAGAAGATTGTGGCTAGCAAGTCAAGAGAGGTTATCATTCCCCTCTACTCTGCCCTAGCGAGGGCCCATCTGAAGTAATGGGTCCAGTTCTGAGCTTCCAAATTCTAGAAAGGCAATGAATTACAGGAGAGTCCAGCAGAGGGCCCCAAAGATAATTAGGATACAAGCATCTCTTCTGCGAGGGGAGGCTGAGTGAGCTCTCTCTCTTTATCTGGGCAAGAGAAGACTAAAAGGGGATCTTTTCAGTGCTGATAAATATCTAAGGGGCAGATGTCAAGCAGATGGGACCAGGATCTTCTCCATGGTGGCCAGTGAGAGGACAAAGGGCAAAGGGTATGAACTGGAACACAGAAGTTCCACCTAAACATCAAAAAAAAAGACTTTGAGGGTGACAGAACACTGGAATAGGCTTCCCAGAGAGGTTCTGAAGTCTCTTTCTCTGGAGATAAAGACCTGCCTGGATAAATTCCTGTGCAGTCTGCTTTAGGTGAACCTGCTTTAGCAGGGAGGTTGCGCTAGATGATCCCTTCCAACCACCACTATTCTGTGATTCTGTGATATGAAATAAGTAAAAGGAACTAAGAATTTTAAAAAATGGAAATATGAAGGTCCAAGTCAGAACTAGTGGCACACAGATTACTTCTCCTTACAGCAGGATGCTTTGATTTTCCCTTTTGCAACTATGGAATCCTTACAAGACCGGAGATTTAAAATACATTTCATAGAATCATAGAATAACCAGGTTGGAAGAAACTCACCGGATCATCGAGTCCAACCATTCCATCAATCACTAAACCATGCCCCTTAGCACCTCATCCATCTGTGCATTAAACACCTCCAGGGAAGGTGACACAACCACCTCCCTGGGCAGACTGTTCCAGTACCCAACGACCCTTTCTGTAAAAAATTTTTTCCTAATGTCCAGCCTAAATCTCCCCTGGCAGAGCTTGTGGCCATTCCCTCTCGTCCTGTCCCCTGCCACTTGGGAGAAGAGGCCAGCTCCCTCCTCTCTACAGCTCCTTTCAGGTAGTTGTAGAGAGCAATGAGGTCTACTCTCAGCCTCCTCTTCTCCAGGCTAAACAACCCCAGCTCTCTCAGATGCTCCTCATAAGGCCTGTTCTCCAGCCCCTTCACCAGCTTTGTTGCTCTTCTCTGGACTCACTCCAGAGCATCAACATCCTTCTTGTGGTGAGGGGCCCAGAACTGAACACAGTACTCGAGGAGCGGTCTCACCAGTGCCGGGTACAGAGGGAGAATAACCTCCCTGGACCTACTGGTCATGCTGTTTCTGATACAATTTCAGTTCTGATACAATTTCTGATACTGATTTCTTCAGTTTAAAAGTAAATCAGATTATAATTTCACTGAAGATGCTTTTCAAATTGCTTTTAATAATCAAAGACACTTAAAGAAAAATATATAATCGTTTCCATAGCAATACAAATTTCTCCTTTCTTTTAGAAAAGGGAAAAAGGATAAACAGCAGGTTTGAATTGCCTAAATAAGCCATTTTTTTGCAAAACTCAACCATTAGTAATAATAACAGGAAAATAAAGTGAGGTTGCAACACAATTTTTTGTGGATTGCAAAATGACTTGAGACAGTGTGGCATGGGCCACTACAAGGCTACTTTTACTGATATTTTGGAAGTAAAGCCAGACCTCAAAATACTGGTGTAGACATTTTATAGTATTAGAATAATGACAGATAAAAAGTGTTTAGATTTTGTTTCCACTAGAATATGGAAACATGTCAGTGTGCCCTCATGGCAAAGAAGGCCAATGGTATCCAGGGTGTATTAAGAAATATGTGGGCCAACAGGTTGAGGGAGGTTATTCTCCCCGTCTACTCTGCCCTAATAAGGCCCTAGATGTCAGGTCATCTGCAGTTTCTTCAGACACCTAAATTATATACTTTATATCAGCATAACATTTGGTTTTATTGTGTGATTTTAAGTTATGACAATTAAATGGTTTAAAATTTTGTATGGAAGTAAATTTAATAATAGTGAATTTTATGTGGATTCACAGAATCACAGAATGACCAGGTTGGAAGAGACCCACTGGATCGTCGAGTCCAACCATTCCCACCAATCCCTAAATCATGCTCCTAAGCACCTCATCTACCCTCACCTTAAACACCTCCAGGGATGGTGACTCAACCACCTCCCTTGGCAGACTGTTCCAATGCCTAACCACCCTCTCCGTGAAGAACTTTTTCCTAATCTCAAGCCTAAATCTCCCCTGGCGGAGCTTGAGGCCATTCCCTCTCGTCCTGTCCCCTGTCACTTGGGAGAAGAGGCCAGCTACCTCCTCTCCACAACCTCCCTTCAGGTAGTTATAGAGAGCAATGAGGTCTCCCCTCAGCCTCCTCTTCTCCAGGCTAAACAACCCCAGCTCTCTCAGCCGCTCCTCATAAGGCCTGTTCTCCAGCCCCTTCACCAGCTTTGTCGCTCTTCTCTGGACTCGCTCCAGAGCCTCAACATCCTTCTTGGGGTGAGGGGCCCAGAACTGAACACAGTACTCGAGATGCGGTCTCACCAGTGTTGAGTACAGGGGGAGAATAACCTCCCTGGACCTGCTGGTCACGCCGTTCCTGATACAAGCCAAGATGCCATTGGCCTTTTTGGCCACCTGGGCACACTGCTGGCTCATGTTCTATAGTCAGCAATATATGTGTGTAAGGGCATGTCCTATGAGACTCAATAAGGATGCTTTATTAAAATGAACCACAAGCACTGAGAGTATTAAATTGGACTTTGACCTGTCATTTTCTGAGGGTAGTTTAAAGAAAGCTAATGCACATCAACAGGATCAATCATTTAATCTCAAGTAGAAATCTCTAGGCCTCCTTTTTCTGTCAACTTTGTGTGCCTTAAGAGTATCATCAGACATGACGGCCTAACTCTAGCACTTGCAGCTGGTTAAGTCAGAAGCAGCTTGCAGGACTGACAGGAACAACTTCAATATAAAGTAAATACAAGAAGAAAAGTGGATTCAATGTTTGTAAAATACTCCAGCAGAGTAATTATTTGTTTGCTTATTTTGCTGAAGAGTTAGAGAGATTGTAACACCAGAGTACTGGCTTCAAAGAGACTAGAAAATTTGAAAAAAAATTGACTACTCTCTGTAATGAGGAGAGACAGCAGCTGTTTTTGAAACCCTTATCCTGATTTTAAGTCATAAGTCTAATTTTTTCAATTTTCCTTTTCATCAATAACTGTTTTCTGCCTTTGATATGAAAGGTTCATGCTGTTGTTTGACGACATTGCTTGCAGAAATGTGGTACATTTGCACTTCTGTCTATAAAAATATTGTAACTGCTGTCTACATAGACAGCCTGGAGTGAAAAAAACTTCTCCCTAAGCAATTTCTAAATTTTAAGATTCTTTCTTTTCAGTAGTGAATTACTCCCTGCCTATCTCCCCAGTACTGCATTTCAACTTTTTCTGCTAGACAAATGGGGGATATATTGTTTTGGCTAGATTTCTACTGTGACCTGATTTTTAATTAGAGAATGTTGACTTGCAAAAATTCTTCAAGTGAATTTATTAAGGTTTTCTTAGTTTAGAAAAAAAATATATGTAGTCTATCTATTTTACGAAGCACTGTTTTTCCTCAAGAGTTTGTCCTGGTTTCAGCTGGGATAGAGTTAACTTTCTTCCTAGTATAGTGCTGTGTTTTGGATTTAGGATGAGAATAATATTGATAATACACTGAATGTTTTAATTGTTGCTGAGCAGCATTTACAGAGTCAAGGACTTTCCAGCTTCCCATACTGCCCTGCCTGTGAGGAGGCTGGGGGTACACAGGAAGCTGGGAAGGGACATAACCAGGACAGCTGACCCAAACTGGCCAAAGAGATGCTCCATACCATGTAACATCATGCTGAACAAAAAAGAACAGGGGTAAGTTGGCTTGTGGGTGGTGGCTGCTTCTCAGGGTCATACAGGGCATCAGTCAGTAAGTAGTGAGCAACTGTATTGTGCATCCCGTTTGTATATTCTCTTATCATTTACTCTTTGTATATTCATTTATGATCAACATTATTATTATTTTCCCTCCATTTTCTGTCGTATTAAGTTGTCTTTACCTTTATCTACAAATTTTACTTTTTTTTTCCCCAGTTCTCTCCCCACCTGGTGTGCTGGGGGGATGAGCGAATGCCTGTGTAGTGTTAAGCTGCCCAGTGGGTTAAACCACAACAAGCTTTAAAAAAAAAATCTCTATAAAGGGGAAGTAATTAATTCACCTTTTAAAGACAAACATTATCCTACATTTAGTGTTATTGCATTTGTCATCTCCTTTCATGAATAAAGCCATCAGCTTCAAGACATCTTTGGATGAAGTATAAATTATCTGCACCACAGGAGCACATTTAATTTACTAGACATATATAGCTTTTTCAAGCAGCACTACTTCAGCACATCCAGAAAAAAACTCCAGTTTGCATCAGCAGTACAGTTGTATTTTTTGGTATATGACAAAGAATGTGAAAAACTCACCCTTTGCATTAAAAATAAGGTAAGTTTCTAGTCCTCAGCTGTGTGAAAACAAGCTCCAAAGGAGTCCTAAAAACTTAGGAACCAGCAGATGAATAAAAAGAAACAGAAGTCAAGGATTTCTGGAGCTTGATGGATGTTTTTGAATGTCTGAGGTTGACATTGCTGAGTTTATTACACACTTCAACTATGATAGGTCCACTGTGACTATCTTGTGTTGTATCTAAAACTTATTTAGTTGCCTGGAAAAATCCTGTGTTATGCCTAGGAGCTACCCATGCTAATGTATATTGCTGCTTTGAGTGGTCAAAATTAAGTCGCAAGATGTATTTTACTCCTTCAGGTTTTTGGTGTTAAAAGAACTTATGCGTTTTCCTGCTCAAACACAGTGAAAGGACCTCTAGATTAATATTTTTTTCTTAATATTTCTGGGATTTTAAACATTCTGCATATTCAGAATATACAACTGTGCAATTGTTGCAAGTAACCAGAAAGCAGATAAAATGGATGGGATTTTGTTTTTTAAAGTAGTGCTACTTTGCTGTATTATGCATTCATAATTATCATGATGCAACAGAAATTAAGGAGAAATCTAGCAGGTGAGTGCAGGGGATTGGAAGCTTCCTACTAACACCTTTTACTCCTATATCCCCCTCTCTGACTTGCTTTCAAGCAACCCATGCAAGTTTGAGATGAATCTATAGGATTCGAAATGGTGAATGCGAAATTAATTTTGCATTTGTTCTCAGCATGTAGGGTCTTCGGAACAGGTACAGCATTATGCAAATACTTGCCTTTGTCCTTTTTGCTTTCTAACAGGAGATCTAGAACACCAGCTGCCATGAAACAGTAATGTACCATTCACATTCACTGGAGAAAACCATATGGACACTCCCAAGGAGTGTCCTTTAGTTCCTCAACAGGATAGCCTGCATCAGGGTTTTTATGTCCCCACTTCCAACCACAGTGTCATGAAAGCAACTGTAAGTACTGGCACAGATTGAAAAGACTGAAAGTTATCTGTCTATACAGATAGGGTGAGATACTTCTGTATTGGTAGAGACTTAATTTTTTATACTACAAATTCTAATAAAGTTTCTATAAAATTGTATTGTCACTACAAACAATTACTCTAAATGCTTATTTAAATGTTTATTAATGCATGGTGTTCAGGATGTTTTTCACAGTTCTACTGTTATAAATACATACAGACAATAAAATTGAAATATTTCATATCCAATTGTGCACAGAAATTTTATCAAAGTTAGAACATGATTACTCTTATTGGAAGAAGTTTCATTACAGTTAGCACTCAGTAGGTCTTGCTTCTTTCTGCCTAAGAAGAAAACCAATGACTGGAGAAAGCCGTACCTGGAGTATCATCTTCCTATAATTACCACAGAGATTTCTAATATTAGGTGCATTTATTTCCTAACTTTGTGGGAAGAAACTCAAAGCAATCTCTTTTAGAAATTCCTGCTGTGCCAGCATTATTTGTGGTCTGATATCTTCTCACAGCTTTTCCCAGGTATAAATGAGATGTCAAAGTTACATTAACACTGGAAACACGACCTGCCCTGCTCTTTTGCTGCAGACTGACAGCCCATACAATTATGTCAAATGTGAATCACCTTCCCAGTTAACAACAGACTCAGGATTGGCATACTGCTGAGCTGCAAAATTTTCTAACAAAATGTCACCATGAAGAATAAGGAATCTCAAACAATTCAATAAACTCTACTTTTCCACGTTTTGCGTTTTTGTTTGGTTGGTTTTTTTCCCAATAGTTTTGCAGTGTTAAAGTTACAGGGCCTCACAAAGCGCTCCTGCTTAGCAAAGATACGGCTTTCAAATAAACCTCTTTCCCAGAGAACTACATTTCTTACACCTCATTCTTATACACTGTCATTTGGATTCTGCTTTGCTCTTTCCTTCCTTATGATCATAATAAAAAATGCAACCTGGGATAAACTGCAGCTAGTGATTTTATCAACACTCCTACCAAAACTGAACATACCTATATACTTTTGAATCTTCCTTTTTAAAAGCAAGCCTGTCAGGCTTTTTTTCATATCCTTTACAGAATGGAAAAATAAATTTCCTTCCACTTTGTAGTGACCTCCTGGTTAAGTAAAGGTTAATTTTCGTTTTCTTCTAAGCAGTCATTATTAAGCCTTTCCTCTCAATAACCAGTTTCCTGGACTCGTATAATTTCAACTGCTCTCTGCTGAAATTTATCCTGCAGGTTCTAATCTTTCCTGAAGCACAGGGCCTAGAAGCAAAACCAGAGGTCTGCTGTAACCCTCCAATGACAACTCTTTCCATCCTGCTAAAAGTTCTATGCAAAAGCCTTTCAAAACAGCAAATAATTCAAAACAATTAATAGAAAGAATAGATAATATGAGCAGAAGAAAGATGTAGTGAAACCTCTGTGTCTTCATGTACCAAACTCTGCTTATCTTCAGATCACCAAAAAAGAGGTTTTTAGTTCATATGGACTAAAAAAGATCTGAGAAACTTGGAAGACTTGTAAAAGCTTAACGTTTCCTGTCAGATAAAAGTAGAGATGAAAAACTCCTGTTTCTTTCTACGCAAATGATAAACCCATATTCTCCATGGACCCCAAAAAGAACAGGAAGAATGAAAGCATTTTGGAAAATCATGCCATCAAACCCAAAGAAAAGTAGAGGATGATCAAAAACATTGACGACTGGCAAGAAAATAAGATATACTATTTTTGATGTTGATTTTCATTACCACATCTTCCCATACTGGCTCCTCAGTTATAGCTAAACATAGTTTATGTAACTGCACTGAAATACCTTTTAGCTCTTAAGTGTGAGGGACTAATCTGCAATCTTTGTCGTTCGTCAAGTGAACAAGTGCTCAGCACCTCAGATTTTCAGCACATTTACAATTCAGTGGCTAGTCCCTCCTTTACCTCTGACATTTTAACTTATCTCTCTACTTTTCAAAACAAGACTTCTGCCTATACATACCACTGCAATTCTCTGCTGATCCACCTTATTAACATCATCCTTATTTTACCCAGGAAAGTTAACACCATTACTGACTTTCATCCAATAAGGATCTATTTCACCATAGATTTTGCAGGACATTGGTATTGCTTTCTGGACTAAAGCTGAGGGCAAGAAATAGGAGTGGTAAAGGTGGATGGAAATATGCCTAATTCACAGCACAGAAATTCCAGCCTGCTCCTTCTTCCACAGCACTTTTAAGGCCTCTCTAGGAGTTGTCAGAGCCTGGTGGCAGCAGGAGTAGTAGTATACTGGCATGTGGTTACACAACAGGTATGTATAGGAGTCAACACTTTTTCTAGGTGAAGTGGAGGATTCAGTATTAAATCAACTGCATTTCACTTTGGGAATTAATATAGATGACAGCTATGCAGGAAGTAGGCATTTCCCGAGCAGCTAATTAGAATACTCCTCTGAATAAACAAGAATAACAACCAGTCATTACTGTAATTATTCATTTCTCTGCCAGTCACTTTGCCTTCTCAGTGTACATTTATGTACTTTAGAGATGGCAAGCACTGCTGAACAAACACCCTAAAGCACCTGAAATTATTGAAGCACAAAAAATGAAGACAATATATTGATGGTTCTGATACAGCAATATGAAGTCATTACTGAAAGACAACAAACTAGATGCTGTCACATGTCAAAGACTAAGTAATCTTTTGGAAAGATAAACATACTGTATATACAAACTGCAATTATGTTTAGATAATAATGTATCAGGTTTAAATATCTGGTCCATGTGCAAACAGGTCAACATTCAACAACTGATTACATATATATTCTAACCAGAACAGAGGTACAGAGAATCATGTTTGAACTCTTTCAAATATTCACAGTAGCACTACTTAATTTACATTTCGTACTTCTGGTATGTGTAAGGTTTATTAACAAATACAGACATGAAAGTTATCACCATGTTTAGAGTTCTAGAACTCAGCAACTCAGCAATGTGTGGAAACTCATTCACTATACTGCACACTTCATTATACTACTCCTGGAACACTTTCAGGTATCTGAGTAACCAGGTATTTTTGCCACAGCTGTCTATTCTCTCTGAGAAGCTGATATTGCTTTAATTCTCCACAGCCAAGTGTTATTCATGAAGTAAATTCCATCAATAAGCTTTCATAATTTTAGTTTTGTTTTTTTTCTATTTTGTGTATGCAAGGTCAACCTTACAAATTAGATATTTCTTACTATTGAAATAGTGAAGATTTTACATTGACTTCCATTAAAAGTGTTAGCTTATACTGCACTACCTATAAAAACTCACTGTTGATAAATGTTAACTTCAAATCTCAGTTACTCCAGTATTTGAACAAAGCAATATAGGCAAAAAAGCACCTGCATTCTAGGATGCAAAATGTGATACGTTTCTACAAAATCAGAATAATTACAGGATTAAAATTACAGAATAAGGGAGAAAAGCAATAGAAACATTCTTGTGATAAAGAAAGGGTCATAAATACTTCTCTCTAGTTTTTTTATCTCATCTCCTTTGACAATGTAACTGCCAAGGACTTGCATAACATCAGCAGACCCATATAAAACAAACACGTCATGTCAACAAATGACAGCCACCCACCAGCAAACACTGTGATAGATCAGAAATAATACAAGAGTAGGATGAATCCCTGTGGCATTCCCAAATTAAAATCACAAAATATTGATTGGGAGCAATTTGGAACAACCACCTGGCCTCATTACATTATGATTTTAAAATGTGATCATAACTGAATCAGTGCAATGTTAGTTTTGCAGGTACAGTCATATTCCATAAAGAAACTTGAAGAGAGATGCAGTAATTCTTAATAGGAAGTCCTGTAGCACTGGGAAAAATGGCAATAAAACAGTAAATATAGTTTAAATCATCCTTCCTCCCTTCTTTTCTGGTAAGATTTTTAATTCACTGTCTAATACAGCGTATGGATTTTAACATCAGACAAAAGATAGTAGAGTACAACCTCAATGTGACTTTGTTTTATAAAATTTCTTAGTCTTATCTGGAAATGTCTCCTGTAACTTAAGTAACTGAAACCTTTCAGCCTCTTAAACATACTTGTACTGAAGCCAGTACATGCAATTTGATCTGAATAATTATGAAAAGGAGAGAAGGAGGAAGGAAATAATGTTTTTGATTTAAAACTACTAGACACTATTTGTTGATCCATAATCATACAATTAAAAAGTAAAGGACTGTCTTTTACATCAAGAACTGAAGTCCTAATCTGGCCTGTCTTGAAAGCTCCATTAGCCTGTTAGGTCCCACGCAGAAGATGGACCCAATACCTCTTTACCTGTACAAGATGCTGGCAGGAAAGTGTGACAACATTTGACAACTTAATATCTACTTTGAACAAGGTATATCTTGCCTTTACTCATATGAAGCTCCCATGGCAGTCCTCTGAGATGCTGCAAGAAGTGGACAGAAAAGCACTCTGGGCACCTTTTTACTCTCATGTGGAGAGAAGTCCACTCTGTTAACCCCCCTACAAACTGAGAATAACATTTCCAACAAACATGTGAGTTATAAGATGAGGAAGGCAGCCCACCTGAGCAGTAATGACTATTTTTCAGAAAGCATTCAGGGCACAAGGGAACAAATTTCTGATGGCAGAAAACTGGGAGGATCCAACACTTTCAGAGACTGGGAGGAGGAGAAAGGGGCACAGAGTAGAAAAGAGGCTCAGTGGCTCTCACTGGCCAGGTCAAAATAGGTGACAAAGCTTTATCTCAAAAGAGGTGTGCCATATTGTTTCACTTCACATAGATATGCTGCATTTAAACTGGAAATACATGAAAGTGTTGGTTAAGCTGTTGATTAATGTTTTCAATAGTTCCGAAGTTGTTTTTCAGGTGCTTGCAATAAACTCCTCCACATAACCTGCCAAAGCTACTCTATTGACAAAGAGCAAGGATGCCATCAGATTTTTCCTGCTAATCATGAAATTACTGTTAAATCCCCACGCTAGTGGAGAAAGAAGAGTCTCCTCTCAAGCCTCTAAGAGCAGGCTCTCTTCTCCTCATTGTCACAAGCTTTTAGGTTGACACTGGTTTTCCCTTTGGAAGTGAAAGCATTCCTGCAGAATATGATAGGCTATTAAGCTTGCCCGGGGTGCTGTAAGGAGCTGACAGAAAGAGCCAAGCTTATCAACTGGTTATGCTTCCATTTTCCCACTAAATTTGCTGTGAAGTCACACATCAAACTTCAGCTAAAAAGAAGGAACTGTGCAAATCTGCAAAGTTTCACAGGGAAGAGACCTAAACTAGGCCTAGAGATCAAGGCACAATCACAAAACAATACAATTCACAACCCTATGTCAAGTCCTCCCATTAGCAATCCAGTGAAGTTATTACCACAGTTTAACTTAATAAAAATTAATATTTAATTCCACAAATTTGCAGTTCTGACATTTTATGTGCAGAAGCTAGAGGTATTTTATTTGTGGGTGTGCCTTTTGATACTGACACTTCTGCTTCAACTCCGCAAAACAGCATCCTGCAGCCTGTACTGTTTTTCATCCTCTTCTGTCTCTCAATGACTATTTCTAGCCTATCAACCATATTTTAAGATGAGCCATTGCATCTTCTGTTTGAGTCAACATTAATTCGTGTATCTTCTTCTTCTTTTGTTAGACGCCGACAACTCCAAAATGGAGTATTCAGAAGCATCTTTTATAAATTTAGCTATTTAAGCTGACGTGGCCAAACCATCTGATGGGTACTGTATTTATCACTACACATTGCTAAACTAACAGAATCTCATTGTTTTCTGTTTTATTTGGAATAAACTTTAAACCTTGTTTTTCCAGTTATATGTCATAAATGCACATCTTCAAAGCATTAAAAAAATTCTAGGGTTTCAAAAAAACAACAAAAATTCTCAAATATTCTCATTATGCCTGTTCTATACTTCAATTTTTATTTCTGATGAAGAAATCCAGTAGTACTTCAAATATGTTATTATCATATCAGAAAATTAAAAGGTGTGCAATGATCTCAGTATAAACTGTGCGAAAATCTAGTTGCTTATTTTATTTTTCCTTACTTGTAGACTTGTATAATACTGATTAAAAATATCACAAATGGCCACAATACATTGAATGAAGAAACTACTGAACAATAGCCAGGAAAAACAGCCTTTAATTCCCTAAAGGTTGTAGTTCTGGGGAATAACTGTAGCTCAGCTGATGTTCTTCTCCCTCACTCAGAGATAGGTATATTTACATGAGTTTTCTAATCCCTTTCTGTGTTACTTTTTAATCCCATTCTCCATTCTATCACACCATGTCACCATACTCTCAGAGACTTTTTATAAAATGTTACCCTAATGAATTTCTTCCAAGCAGAATTAAAATGGCAAGTATTGTAAATAGGAAATGCAAGGTAAAGTGAAGGTTACTTTTAGGCTGACAGCTCTAACCAGGATATTTAAAAATACAGTGGAAAAATCTATCAACCTCAAAAGTGTAGAAGTTTATTTGTGAATATCAACCTAGGAAGATTGCTGCAGAAAAATAAGCTGATAGCTCATGAAACCATAAAAAAGTTATAGCTGGAAAATCAGATTGGGAAGTCTTTCTACTGGGCCATCATTGTGTATCCAAAGTACGCTATTAGGCCAGGTACAAAGAAACATACAATGGTAAAATACTGCTGAGGGCTGCAAAGATGGCTTAAGAATACCACAAATTAAAGATCATGTTCATCAGGTGTCTCCCCCATCAAAACTAAGTAGAGGGAAACTTTTGGGCACCAAGATGCTGAAATCTTGGCTGTACTGTAAGTTATTATTGATCCAGTTTGGTTGAATTGTGTTCACTCTCAAATTTTATGTAAACATTTGGACTAATAATCAGCTAATATTTTAAGGAAATTTGGTCATAACTATGCCATTTTACAGCTTTTTGGTTTTTTAAGATTATCTACTGGTGTTATACATTAAAAAGTTTAATTCAGACTTCAAACAACAGAAACTAAGTTCAGTTCTGAATTGTGAAGCTGCTTTAAGCCAAAACCATCTCTGGAATTTGTTTTGATCATAGATACTTTCTGACTCTGCCTACATTCAGTAATCCTTCCTAAAGATAAGCTCAGCTATTCATATTGGAAATGAATTGTAAAAACCAATGTACAATTTCCCTCCTGATTTCAAATTTATGTGCATAGAACATACCAGAGATCCATTTTGTTCATCTGACTATGACATAGGATCAATAAATGGTTGTCATCTGTTTAAGGCAGAAAAAGCCAATCTGTGGCTACTTAATTGGGACTAGTTATTCTAAATTATACTAGATTTTCTCATAAAACTTGCTTATATCTTTCGTTGTAAGCTCTTTATGATTTGTATTTTTTAATCATTACAATTTCCTTCTCTTAAATGAACTTCTTTATTTCATTCATGATTTTAATAGTACCAGGGAGCACAAAATGCCAGTTCAATAAACAAACTCTATTATTTTAGTATCATGAATCTCCCAAGACCTTGTTTTGATGAGATGGTATCCTACTAGAACATTTATCATGCTAAATTCTGTTATTACATTAAAAATGTTTTGTAGCTTCTAATGAAACAGCATAGCAACTTAGTTACCAGAAACATGATGTCAGTTAATAAGCTTTGTTCAGCTCAGATTCAGAGCTGTTTGAAGCCTCCACAATAAATAAAGTATTATCTTATCTGGTTAAATTTAAAACTAATAACTCATAAAAATGTATTCTAAGACCTTTTCAATATTCTGTGTCATTATGCTGGGCAGTAAAAGGCTCAAAACACTGAAAACTGACTACAGATACTATTACCTAAGATTGTATTTTGTAAAACTGAAATGGGAGTTCCTTTTGATTTACTAGGCAGTTCATTCCCTACATCCAGATATTTATCAAACCACTATCTGCAAGCTGGTGAAGAACCAGTGTATTCTGAGAACACTTTTAGTTCTACGGCTTCTATTAACTGCAATTATAAACACATTTATAAAATTCAGGGCAGAAGTCTACTTACTACCTTACAATCAAGAAAATCTCTATTAAAAATGCATAGGGAGAAAAGGAAACATAGCATCCTACGTGAAATCCACTTTGGCTTCAGAGACTTGATACTTGTTTTTTCTCTGTCTGATGTACAAAATTATAGAAACACACAGAAATGACACTTTGTCCTTGGGTGCAATGGAATGACAGATTAAATGAGTAAATGGAAGACTTGGAGCTTCCTCCAAAGGGAAAAAATAAGCTACTTAAATACTTTCAAAGCCTTTTCAAGTGTCAGCTTTTTTTCCAAATCAAGACTGTAATTATTTAGTGAACGAACTTGAATCTCTTTAGAAAGTAGGAAGCATGACTGAAATGGATGGGACATAGAACTTGATTAGTTCACCCACAGTGAGGGAAGTGAGATTGTGTAATGAAAAAATCAGAAGGGTTAAGGCTCAACTAGAAATCAGATTGGCAAAGTCGGTGAAAGATAACAAAAAATCTTTCTATAAATATATAAATAATAAAAGGAGGACTAGGGAAACCATACAGTCCCTATTGGACACAGAAGGAACAACAGTGACAGGGGATGAGGAAAAGGCTGAGGTACTTCATGCCTTCTTTGCCTCAGTCTTTAATTGTAAAGAAAGTTGTTCTCTCTGTGTACAAACCCAGGAGCTAAAGGAGCAAAATGAGGCTCCTGTGGTCCAAGAGGAGGTGGTCAGAGCCTTGCTAGCCTGACTAGATGCCCACAAGTCTATGGGGCCAGATGGGATTCACCCGAGGGTATTGAAGGAGCTGGCAGATGTGCTGGCCAAACCCCTTTCCATCATCTTCCAACAGTCCTGGAAGACTGGGGAAGTTCCACTGGACTGGAGGCTGGCTGATGTTGTGCCCATCTACAAAAAAGGTTGCAGGGAGGATCCAGGGAACTACAGGCCTGTCAGTCTGACCTCGGTACCAGGGAAAGTCATGGAGCGGGTGATCTTGAGTGCTGTCATGAAGCACATGCAAGAGAACTGGCTGACCAGGCCCAGTCAACACGGGTTCACAAAAGGCAGGTCTTGCCAAACTAACCTGATCGCCTTATATGACAAAGTGACTCGGCTACTGGACGAGGGAAAGGCTGTGGATGTATCTTCCTGGACCTCAGTAAAGCCTTTGACACAGTTTCTCACAGCATTCTGCTTTGGAAACCATCGGCCCCTGGCTTGGACAGGCGCACACTCTCCTGGGTGGAAAACTGGTTGGATGGCCGGGCCCAGAGAGTGGTGGGAAATGGAGTTAAATCCAGCTGGAGGCCAGTGACAAGTGGGGTTCCCCAGGGCTCAGTGCTGGGTCCAGCCCTGTTCAATGTCTTTATCAACGACCTGGATGAAGGGATCGAGTGCACCCTTAGCAAGTCTGCAGACGACACTAAGCTGGGTGGAAGTGTGGATCTGCTGGAGGGTCGGGAGGCTCTGCAAAGGGACCTGAACAGGCTGGACTGCTGGGCAGAGACCAATGACATGAGGTTTAACACGGCCAAATGCCGGGTCCTGCACTTGGGGCACAACAACCCTGAGCAGAGCTACAGACTAGGAGAAGTCTGGCTAGAAAGCTGCCTGGAGGAGAAGGACCTGGGGGTGCTGGTTGACAGCGACTGAACATGAGCCAGCAGTGTGCCCAGGTGGCCAAGAAGGCCAATGGCATCTTGGCTTGTATCAGAAATGGTGTGACCAGCAGGTCCAAGGAGGTTATTCTCCCTCTGTACTCGGCACTGGTGAGACCGCTCTTTGGATACTGTGTTCATTTCTGGGCCCCTCACCACAAGAAGGATGTTGAGGCTCTGGAGCGAGTCCAGAGAAGAGCAATGAAGCTGGTGAAGGGGCTGGAGAACAGGCCTCATGAGGAGCATCTGAGAGAGCTGGGGTTGTTTAGCCTGGAGAAGAGGAGGCTGAGTGGAGACCTCATTGCTCCCTATAACTACCTGAGAGGAGGTTGTAGAGAGGAGGGAGCTGGCCTCTTCTCCAAGTGACAGGGGACAGGACGAGAGGGAATGGCCTCAAGCTCCGCCAGGGGAGGTTTAGGCTGGACATTAGGAAAAAATTTTTCACAGAAAGGGTCATTGGGCAGTGGAAGAGGCAGCCCAGAGAGGTGGTTGTGTCACCTTCCCTGAAGGTGTTTAAGGCACGGGTGGATGAGGTGCTAAGGGGCATGGTTTAGTGTTTGATAGGAATGGTTGGACTCAATGATCCAGCGGGTCTCTTCCAACCTGGTTATTCTATGATTCTATGAGTTGTGACTGCCTTCATAAACACCTGCTTTTAACCTGAAGCTACCTAAGCCACTTGCTTGTATAAAGACAAGTAGCATCATCAGCTGACACATCAGAATGCTTCTTTTTCTTCTGTCAGAGAAGAAACCAGTTACTATGTTTCACCTCCAGAAACTAAATATATTTTATAATATATTTTGATCCTTCACCATAACTTAAGAGAGAATTTATAAAGCACAATAAAAGATGAGTTAAATTTCAATTCATTCAGATTGGAGGCTTATACCAATTAAAAATTTCAAAGGAATTAAAGACAAATTGCAATAGCTCAATATTAAGATGGGCAGGGGTGAGGTTATGCAGTCAAATGTCTACCTAACATTCACGAGTAATGGCATAGAACAAAGACTCCACATCTTATCCCTGAATTAAAGAACTTCCTTTGAGCAATTTTAATATTTCAGAAGGGATCCTTTACAACATCTGAGTGTTTTCCCGTTTCAATTATGTAATTTTTTCCTGTCTTCTCTTAGGTTACATTTTATAGATATTTATTACTGAAGAGGAATATTTTGTTCTGTTTTCAATTTATAAATTAAAACTCCTTTCATCAAAACAACAAATTTAAACCCCTACCTTTGAGAATAAAGTGATAAACTCAAAATGAGGATGGATCAGAAATATTAATTTATTGAACTCATTGATCACAGTCGCAAATTAAAGGAACAGGTAAGTACCACTTTGATTTAGACTTCTAGACTAATTTAAAACAGCTGTTTTGAAAAGAAAGGAGATGATAATGTCAAGGTCAAGACTTATGTCAAGACTTATGCAAGAACTCACTTTTTTTTTTCCTAAAATAAAGTATATACATATCTTTTGTATAGCACTAGAAAATTAAGAAATTTAGCTTCCAGATTTTTTTTGGGCAATAGAAAACAGGTGTTGTAATACTGTGACCCATATGTGAAAACAGCAACTTAAAGACAGAAGGGAATGGCAGAAAGAAATCCTAGAATGCCTATTCACACAACTGATGCCCCACATTTAAAGAAAAATGGAGCTTCAGTAGAAGTAGTATTGTGAACTAACACTCCTAGGGCTCTTAAGAGATGGTTTATTCTCCCCAGACAAATCAAGAAGGAGCTGTAAGGGCAGTTGAGGACATATATATATATTTGGATAGACTTGTAATTCACATGCATTGAAAAATGCTGCCATGTTTTATGGACAATCTATAGCTAACCACAAACTTTCCTGAAATAGACAGGTTTGCTCTCTCCTATGAAGGAAGGCTGAGAGAGTTGAGGTTGTTTGGTTGGACCTGCAGTGACAGGACAAAGGGCAACTGTTTTAAACCAGGGCAGATACAGTTTGGACATAAAAAATAAATTTTTCATTATGAGAGTGGTGAGACTATGTAACAGGTGCCCAGAGAAGCTGTAGATGCCCCATCCCTGGAAGCATTGGTAACTTAAATATTATAACACGGGAAAAGAAGATTTATAAGAGTTAAGAACAGGGTAGAGATGGAACACAGGCCATCATCAGATCTTACTATTATGGTACCCATATTTTTCTAAACTAAAGGAAATTTGTCTAAAGCTTCATGTTCATAGAGCTAGATGGAAAGAAATCCAGTTCAGTTTCATAATGACAACCAGGAGAAAGAAAGAGACAAATTCTTTATTAAAACTTACAGCTACTGACAGGACCTCTGTCGCATCACCTGCACTGTTAATTAGTAGAAGTGTATCCTGGCCCATAAATGCCTCAAGAAATGTTTGCACTGCAGCATATAGTTGAAAAATCTTGCTAAAGGTCCTTCAGAAAAAAAATGTTGCCACTAATTTATGGAGAATCAGCTTTTCACCCTCCATAGGTTTATCTAGGGTTCAACAGCAAGAGATAGCATGAGTGGAACAAAAACCCAAACCATCCTCAAAACTACTGCAGAAGTAGCAGAAACAAGATACTATCAAAATACATGTTCTGTTGTCACGCTTTATACACTTTTAGGACAAGTAATTGTGCTGTGTCAGACACACAAGTAGCTACTTTTGATGCTGGGACAGCATGCATACTTTCCAGAAAGCTTTGGGTCTGTGGAGACTGGGTCTGAGGCAGCTTTCTCTCTGCCTTGTGTAGTCCCACGTTGCAGGTGGGAAGCATAATCTTCATTTTCATCAGGACACTAAATAAGTGCTCAATAAGAGCTCAATAAGAGCACTTATGAGAGCTCTTATGATGGGGCATTTCCCTCAGGCAACCTCCAAGTGTTTTGCTTGCATGGTTCTTGCTGAGGAAATGCAAGCTGGCATGCCTAGAGCTTGTTCAGACCACCAACAGCAGGGTAGCTAACAGGACAGTCTAAGGTTCTTGCTCTCCAAATGAGCAGAGCTTCATCTCCATGCAGTAGTAGTTTTCTGGTGGGTCAGACATACTAGGACTGAAGACATACCCACAGGTGTGGATGGAGGCAGATAGACGTCAGCCTCCACAAGATGAGATCTGTGCAGACCTACTAACTCAGTATTGACTTTCAGAGTGGAAGAATGATGGGGAGGTGGGATACATCTCCTGAGCTCAGCCTGGCACCAACAGGACTCTTTATACTATACCTTCCAAGTACCATCTAGAAGCCTCTGGTGTAATCATCCATACACCGTACAACTAATATTTACCAGTATTTCTTTTACCACGAAGGAACTTCTTTTTTTCATTATTTAGGGGCAGAAAGAGAATTTGTAAGTAAAAAGCAGAAGCAGCAGCACTAAAAAATTCACCACCAGAGTATTTTTTTATTTTTCACAAAATTTGTAATTTCTGACAAAGCTTTTTGTCTTTCATTCCAAAACAAATGCAAATAAACTCAAAATTGTTTTCAGTTTTGTGTTTTTAAACCAAAACACTTTAACCAAGTTGTTGAGTTTTTTTTAAATTTTCTCTTTCTCTACCATTTCTGACAGCAGTACTAGTTAAGCACCTCAAGAGCAAGCGCAAAACCGCTTATAGCATTTAAAAGGTTTTCATCATTATTTCTCATTGCAGATAGACTTATGTCATTAATGCCGAGTCAGCAGTACAACTGCATGGACAAGGTGGGCGATGGTAACTGTACTGTCTGATGGTCATTGTATTTTTGCAGTGCAATGCGACACTTAAATCCTACTGTACTAAAGAAAAGGCAATGTGAAAAGAGATGAGATTAGACCTGTAAAGACCAGATGGCCATTTTTCATAAATCATAAGATCCCAAGGAACATTTAAGTCAGGCTCCAATGGATAGGTACTGAACAGCTTTTGCTGCCCTCCCCCAAGTCAGCCAGCCTTACAAAAAACAGACTTTCTATAGTCTTGTATTTTCAAATTTACCTTTTTGTGACACCAGAGAAAAGAGAAGTCAATGACTGCTTGCATAGAGTTTATTTTCCACATTTGTAAGAGCGGCTGCCAATAGATTGCTCAGGGGAACTGAACATATCTGACTCTGCCTTTGCACACCTTCACTGGACCTACACTGCCTCAACTCCCTGGGCAAAGCCCCACTCCTGAGGCTTAAATCAAATGAGTAGTTGAAAAATCTGGCCTACTTGAACACAGATGAAATTAGTGTGTGCTTAAACTGAAGGGAATGCTGATGGTATAATAGAGCAAAAAGGGAAAGAAAGTAAAGAAATGATTTTGTAAAAAACCTCAATAATAAGTATGTAGGATTCTTAGAGCACTGCCCCAGTCCTTCTCCATACTGCCAAAACTGTTAGCCTAGAGCAATTGAATAAGATGCTCCAGGAAAGATGAAACACAACCTGGAAAAATACTGGCATTATTAAAAAGTAAGTTTAGCCACTTCTAGGTCCAAGTATGATAAAGCACAGAAGAAAGGAGAGTATATGAGTGCCCTTAAAAACTATAGATTTAATAAGAGTACATGTCAATGTAATAAGAGAAAAGTAAGATGGTCTTTTAATACAGGTTTAGTGCATATACAGAGCTTTGCTGGCTATCAGTGATAACCCAGCAGCCATATAAGTTTTATGTGATAGAAGTTATATATCTATTTTATGACAGAGGTAACTTTTAAGGATGGATGTGAAGAAGGAGAAGATGCTTGGATGAAGCATAACACTCCAAAAATTATATAGATACATCATATACATGGGAATTTCTCTTGTGAACTGCAGTATAAAACACAGGATAAGATAATACAAAAACCACCTTAAATCAGCATAAATGAACATTTATTGAACCACGCAAAAAAGACACAGAGAAGTTAAACCATCCGGACTTCAGCTATGGCAGCAGTAAATAAGATAACCAGAAAAAAAATAGAGCAAGAACGAGAAGTGAGACAAAATTGCCATGTGCTGAAAGAAGCAAATGATTCTGGCACATGAAAAATACAGTTATTTTCATTTTAAAATTTTTGAATTAGTTACTGATATATTTGGGCTCCACCTAGATTAAGAGGATTTTAAATATGTAACATCTGTTTGCATTATACAGATAAAGAAGATTTTATGTTAATAAAGATAGAAGTGTTCTGCTCTGAGAAGTTGCTCCTCCTACACTGTTAATGTAGATTCTCACTTGCATACAGGAGGAGCTATTTTTTGGAACTCAGTTTCCAAAATTATGGAATCACAGAATCATTTAAGTTGGAGAAGACCTTTAAGATCACCGAGTCCAGCCATTAACCTAACACTGTGAAGTCCACTACCAAACTATGTCCCTAAGTGCCAAATCTAGACATCTTTTAAATCCCTCCAGGAAGGTGACTCAACCATTTCCCTGGGTAGCCTATTCCACTGCTTGATAACCTATTCATTAGAAGAAATTTTTCCTAATATCCAGTTTAAACCTTCCCTGGTGCAACTTGAAGCCATTTCCTCCCATTCAACCACTCGTTACTGGGACAAGAGACCAACACCCACGACACTACCACCTCCTTTTAGGTAGTTGCCGAGAGCAATAAGTCTCCCCTCAGCCTCCTTTTCTCCAGGATAAACAGTCCTAGTTCCCTCAGACACTTCTCACAAGACTTGTGCTCTAGATCCTTCATCAGTTTTGGTTTGTCTTTAGATGTACTCCAGCACCTTAATGTCTTTCTTATGTGGGATATAAGATTTCTGAACAGATGAATTACTCTTCTAGCTCTCAGTCAGAAATGAGTATTTGTGCCATGGGATTCATATATACTACTGTCACAAGGATCCTTTTTAAGAAACAACGCAAAAACATTAAGATTTCTAAGACACCCAAGATTTCTTACATGCTTAGTGCCTCTGTTCCTTCTTTATGGCACACACTATTTTCCTCACAAGAAATATCAGATGCACTAAATTTTTCATGGCCTTCTCTTACTTTTTGATTTTAAGCATCCAAGTGTAGAAAAAAAATGTACTGACATGAAATGACATTCACGCCTTAGCAGAATATCAGCACATGGCTTTTATAAAGCCTGAGAAAGAGGGATTGCTACTTAGAACAAATTTGCTTCATTCAGTGCAATGAAAGTACAAAACTGTGGAGAGTGACTCTTTTAATAAATGTCCCTGACAAGGGTTTGTATCAATCAGTGTTCAGACCACATTACATCTGTTGTGATCCTGCCATTTTCCTTTTCCATGAGGATCTGTGGTTGGTTTTCTTTAGAAAATGGGTTCTCCCAATCTATTTTCAGTTTGCAAAGACGAGTTACCAAGGAACAAGTACTCTATTGAATAATTGCCAACTACTCTGCAGTAACAGGAACATTTAAGCTAACCTTACTTATTTAATCCTAATGCACTTACTGACTCCAAACAATTCGCTCTGTCCAAATGTCAGCACGATCCTCCTATCAAACTTGTTAAACAAGGCACTTCTCACTAAAATAGAAGTTCAGTGCCTCCTGAGGACAAAAAGTTGCAAACCAAGTTGCTAATGAGGCAAGGGTTTTTTTCTCTTTTTTTTTAGCTTTCGTGCCTCTCCAGAGCGTCCCTCGTTCTCAGTCTATGGCAGCATGGTATCACTCCCCCAGCTCTACTTTCACTGAATGTGCTCCAGATTATGTCTTCCTATGCTAAGTAATTTGAAGCTGCACAGTAACATTATTAATTAGTAATTACCCATCTTAGAAATTAGTGACTAATACTTCCATAATTGATAAATCACACTATAAGTTCATTTGTGAAGTGGAAACAAGTAGCTACATATAAAACAAGACAGTCTTTGCTCATATAAACTTTCTTCCTTATTAACTTGCGTGACACATGTACAAACATTCTTGCTCTGCATGATTCAGTGACTCTGAATTTTAATACTCCTGCTAGGTAGAACCACTGTAGAGAAACTGATTTAAGAAGCAAAATAAAAGACAGTGAACAGTGGCAGAACTCAAGTAATTACAGCTGATAATTCAGCTGAAAGGTTTTCTCAGAAATGTGCAATATATCAAGACCATATGCATTCAATCAACAAAGTATTCTTGACACAAAGCCATCTCTCGATACAATACATCTCAAAATTTAAAATAGTTATGATAAAATAAGCTTTAAAGTACTTTTTACTTTTGAAGAACTTTGACAAAACAACAACAGCAAGTTACTTAGAATTTACATCTGAAGTTGTGAGAAGGCTTTACCCTGCAAGTAAATGTTATCAAGTTGTCCAATTATTTCCTTAAAGACCATCAAAGTGTATCATTAATTGCATGAAAGAGTTAAAAGTAGAATCTTATCTTCACTGGGACAGCCAAACAATAAAGATCATATATTTAATCCCTAATCTGACAGATAGTCAATGTGAAAAGGCTCTGTGTGACTCTTACACCTCCTTAACAGTTTATTCACTGCAGTTACCCAGGAATTTTCACTTGATTTTTTTTATAAACACATTCTAAGATGCATTTAGCTTAGGACTTGGGAAAGGGCTAAATACAGTAGCAGGCATATTGCCTGGATGCACATCACAGAAGTGTGACATTTGGTATCCAAACTGTGGTAATACAGGAAATAGGAAGGAGAGAATGAATTAGAAAGGATTAGGCACTGCAACTTAAATAGGACACTAAACATAATACACTTGATACTATACATAATATATCTGCATACATTACAGGTATATAATATTCTGTAAAATCTGTAAATCCTGTTTCCTTGCCTTTTTGACGTTTAGGAGTTTTAAAAAAAATAATTTGTGCTTGAATTGTTCTTGAAAATAGACAGAAACAAATCATTACCAAGTTATAAATGAAAAAGCAGGATGCCTTTACCTACACACAAATGATAATTTTGGGATGACTGGTCAGAAATTATAGGAGTTACTAAGTGTGGACACAAACTGCAGAGGTGTCTTGGTTTTAGGCCCAAATTATAAGTTTTTCTATACTGAATAATGAAAGATACATGACAGCTTTAGTACGTTATTACTTAGGGTTTGCTCTATAATGGAAACAGGAAAAGCACTGTTAAGAAAATACCAGTATGAAATATTGATAATGAAATCCTAAGAGAATATGTTTACCAAGACAGAGGTAAATTTCTCCATGACAATGGTATAACACCTTGCATGCATATTTGCATTCCTCATTTTTTCTAGTATGAAAGTCCAGAAAAAAAGGAATCTGCTAAGTGGAAGCAGAGCTAACTTCATGCCCCAGTACTCCCTCTTTCCCAGCACCCTACAGACCCATCCCAAGGCCTATGAAGCATTTATGTCCCACTTTATGTCTAATTTGGATAATACATCCTGTCAAATAACACAATTTTCAGAAGAAATCATACATCACGTATTTGGTAGTTACATTTCCTACTGGAAATTAAAGTTGTCTGCAAACCCACAGTTAGTTACATAAATATTATTAAAAATGCATGTAACAATTTTTCAGTCTGAGATTACATATCAGTAATGTAAAAGATTAAATTATAAATTATTTCATTTTAATAATTAAAAGAGAGATGATTACAGATAAGCAGAAGAACAGAACCTGCTTTGTAGGTTCTTAGGCCTATCAATATTCTGGGTTAAGAAACAGTTAATGCACTTCTCAGAACTGCCAGACTTCTATACAGTATGTTGCATTTGACAAAGAAGGACATTTAAAAAATACCTAGGAGTGTTTTCCCCCCATTGAAGTCCAGCTGTTTCTCTATTATAACTAGCCTTCCTCTTGCTATATCGGAACCATAGGTTTCATTCAAGTACTGTTTTCTTGCATAAAAAGAGAACACTAAACTGTTACATAACAGGCTGAGGCAATGAAAAGTGCTCTCTTCTTCTGCAAAACCATTTCTCCTGTTCTTATAATTCAGGCCAGGCATCTTTCTTGCTGTTAAGTCTGGCTACAGGATAAATTTCAAGGTCCCTAGGATTATGAAACAGGTGAGGAGTATAGTTAGGACCTTAAATTTTAGGGAAGAAAATTCCAGCTCTTCAAGGACCCTCCTGGGAATCGGTCCTCGGGGACAAGGGAGCAAAACAGAGCTGGCAAATATTTAAGGATGCTTTCCATAGAGCGCAAGACGTAGGAAATTGGGCAGGGAAGAGACCTGCATGGCTGAGTCGAGACCTGCTGGTTAAACTGAAGAGCAAGAAGGAACTACACAGGCAGTGCAAGCAGGGACAGGGAACCTGGGAGGAGTATAGGGACACTGCCTGGTTTTGTAGGGATGAAGTCAGGAAGGCCAAGGTGCAGCTGGAATTGCACTTGGCAAGGGAAGCAAAGAATAACAAGAAGGGATTCTATAAGTTTGTCAACCAGCAAAGGAAAGTTAAAGAAAGTGTGCCCCTGTTGATGAATGAAAATGGTGGCCTCGTATCAACAGATGAGGACAAGGCTAAGGTACTCAACAACTTTTTTTTGCCTCAGTCTTCACTGACAACTACTCTCCTCACCTTTCCTGGGTCAATGAATAACTAGACGGGGACTAGGGGACTGTAGCCCCTCCCACTTTACGGGAGGATCAGGTTCATGCCCACCTGAGGAACCTGAACACATATATGTCTATGGGACCTAATGAGATGCATATTAGACACCTGAGGGAACTGGCAGATGTGGTTGCCAAGCTACTTTCCATGATATTAGAAAAGTCATGGCCATCAGGAGAAGTCCCTGGGGACTGGAAGAAAGGTAACATTGTGCCCACTTTTAAAAAGGGTAAAAAAGATGACCTGGGAACTACCTGGCCTGTCTGTCTCATCTCTTTGCCCAGGAAGATCATGGAACAGATGCTCCTAGAAGGTATACTAAAGCACATGGTGCACAGGGAGGTGATTCATGACAGCCAGCATGGCTCCACCAAGGGCAAGTCCTGTCTGATCAACCTAGTGACTTTTTATGATGGGGCAACCACAACCATAGACACAGGAAAAGCAATGTATGTAATCTATCTGGACTTCTGCAAAGCCTTTGACATGGTCCCCCACAACACCCTTCTCTCTAAATAGAAGAGATATGGATTCAATGGGTGGACTGTTCAGTGGATAAGGAATTGGTTAGATGATGACATTCAGAGAGTAGTGGTCAATGGCTCAATGTCCAGATGGAGATCCATGACAAGTGGTGTCCCCTCGGGGTCTGTACTGGGACCAGTGCTGTTTAATCGATGACACAGACAGTGAGATCGGGTGCACTCTCAGCAACTTTGCAGATGACACCAAGTTGAGTGGTGCCATTGTCACCAGAAGGACAGGATGTCATCCAGAGGGACCTGGGCAGGCTGGAGAAGTGAGCCTGTGAGAACCTCATGAGGTTCAACAAGGCAAAGTGCAAGGTTCTACACCTGGGTTGGGGCAATCCCCATTTTCAGTACATGATGGGGGATGACGTGATTGAGAGCTGCCCCGAAGAGAACGACTTGGGGGTGCTGGTCAATGAGAAGCTCAACATGAGCCGGCAATGTGCACTCGCAGCCCAGAAGACCACCCATATCCTGGGCTGCATCAAAAAAAATGTGGCCAGCAGGTCAAGTGAGGTGATTCTGCCCCTCTATTCCTCTCTTGTGAGACCTCATCTGGATTACTGTGTCCAGTTCGGGAATCCTCAACATAAGAAGCAAATGGAACTGTTGGAATGGGTCCAGAAGAGGTCTACAAAGATGATCTGAGGGCTGGAGCACCTTCCCTATGAGGACAGGCTGAGAGAGCCAGGCTCTCCAGGAGATCCAAGGAGATCTTATAGCGACCTTCCAGTACCTGATGGGAGTCTACAAGAAAGCTGGAGAGACTCTATTCATAAAGGCTTGTGGTGACAGGGCAAGGGACAAAGGGTATAAACTGGAGAGGGGCAGATTTAGACTAGACATTAGGAAGAATTTCTTCACAATGAGAGCAGTGAGACACTGGCACAGGTTGCCCAGGGAAGTTGTGGATGCCTCATCCCTGGATGTATTCAAGGCCAGGCTGGATGGGGCCTTGAGTAACTTGATCTAGTGAGAGGTGTCCCTGCCCATGGCAGGGGGTTGGAACAAGACGATCTTTAAGGTCCCTTCCAACCCAAACTAATCCATGATTCTATGATTCTAGCTATCTTAGCGTAAACCAGTAACTCGAGGTGGTCAGTGTGGATAAGTTGTACTCATCCATAGCACCCTGACTAATGCCGCTTGTGGGAAGCATTTGATAATGAAAAGTATATTACAAGACTTATTAAAGAGCACCCATAACACACCAAAATAAACTTGTGACTGATATTAAATGCTCATTTCAGTGTTAGTGCAATACTATAATGTTTTGGAAAAAATATAATTAATTTATAGAGAAAGCTAAACTTTATATGTATGGTAGAAAAATGTTCATTCAAAGATGTGATTATTATATTTCCATCAACTACAATCTGGGTAGCTGTACATAATTTAAATTGTAAATTACATAACACTACACTATTCTAAACAATAAGATTATCAATTACATTGCTGATTTTTCTAGCCCAATTTAACATTCATTCACATTTGGAGAAATAGATGATCCTTGGATGAACAAAGGATCATATTTTCTGAGCTAACAACCTTCCCAGTGAGTACACTCCTCTGCCAGCATTTACATTACATCCTCAAGCAGAAGTTCACCTATGAAAGCCGAAAACAAAAATTACAATATTAATGTTGACACGAGCTATTTATGGGTTAAGCAACGATGGCAGGTGAGAATTAATGGTGCTTAGTAATAGATTTATTTTTCAGAGAATCCCACGCACTGTAGAACAAGTTCTATTTAGCTGTGTCAAATAAAAGAGTTTCTCAACCGTGAACCCACAGTAACAGTAAAGAAGATAAGTATGCCAACAGAAATCAGTGATAGCAGGAATGCTACATTACCTGGGTCTTGTCAAACACCTGGATTTAATGGCATCAATGGAAATAATCAAAGCTTGTTAGCAGTCCACTAAGTTTTCCTTGTTCTGTGGAGAGTAACTAGTGCAAATGCAAGTCCATTTCCAAGAAGCCTTTTGAACACTGTGGACTACTATTTTGCCGATAGGAAAGAGACATTGATCACTTTGGCACCAGCACACAAGCATCAGTTTGTCCACAACAGAACTGCCTTCTTGAGACACCTAGCTGCTGTTTGAAATCGCCATAAACAGCACATGTCCTCTTGGAGGTGTCTCCACTTTCAGGACCCTTAGATCACTCCTCACACTAGAGGAAACTAACTGCTTAATGTGTGCCAGGATATTAGGTACTACCATGATGACCAGAACAGAAAAGTATAATTAACAGATTAAATGAGTCCTGTACAGAAATAATCCCTTCGTTTCCTAGCTATATAGAGGTAGGTTCTATTTTTTTTAATTAAAACCAAAATATATCTCAGTACACCGAGAGATTTTGGAATTGAAATAATATTTATTCAGATTGGAATATCAAAGTCCCAGCTTTCATAGATTTTGGGGGGTCAGGAGGATTAGTAAAAACTGCAAGGGAAAACTGTTGAAGAGATTAAGAGAATTCATGTAAGTTTAATCAGGATTTGCCAGAGGAATGTTTGCTATATAAATAATTCAAGTTTGAAAAATATGCCACAAATGTGCATTCTGTTTCCCTGAAAGAAGACAACATAGCATTCGAACCTCATACATCTTCCCTTGTTTTAGTACCACTGTAGCTATGAGTAAGACCGTAAACTAATATTATATGTTTAGAAGGATAACCAAAGCCAGTAATATTTCAAAGTCAGACTTTTTTTCTTCTTTTGCACAGAGGTCCAGCTCCTCTGGATAAGACATTTCATTTTGTAAAGTTAAAAAGGAATACTATATCACATCTCTGTAAAAAGCAAAGCATGAAATTTATCAAGAGTTCCTCACAGAAAATACCTTTTCACTTCTCAAACATGCATGAAACAGTCTGAAAGACTGTAGCAGCACAAACCATCAGTAACTATAGTAATACAAATTATTTCAGCAATCCTGTTCAATCGTTCTAACCAAGAAGAACATCTGATGAACTATCATTTTTTTATGAAGAATCACAACATAATGATATTTTGCATATAATTAGTAAATCAAATGGAACTGAATTGGAGAGAAAATAGCTGTATTACAGGAAACAGTGATCTGTTGATTCAATAAACTACATTTGTCATTCTCAATCTGAGTTAAGATTTGGATTTTAACTACAAATCAAGTACCTCATCTAAGCTGCAACTAGAGAATTCAATTTATGCCAGGTATGGGTTTCTAGGAAGTAATCAATCTAACATTTCAGAAAGAGGAAGAGAAAGGTTTTCTTTTAGTTCATTTGTTTAAATATGGGGAAACAACTGAGAAAATAAATACAATCAAAATAAAATAGTTGTACAGAGCTGTACATACTACGAGCTACTTAATATAACAAACATTAGATTTAGAATTTAAGAGCTAAAAAGTATTGGTATTATTGATTTTTACTTGTCCCCTGACAACTAACCACTTACTCAGAGAAGACATGCTACAAGCACACAATCTTACCAGTAATATCATGTTCAATAAAGACTAGAAATTGAAAATAAAAACGCACCATGTTTTGAAGGCTACAATAGTCAGGCAGTGTAGGGCAAATAAATCCTTCTGCTACAAGAATATCAGGATACAGCAATTATTTTCTCTTTTCTCAGATACTCAGGCTATTAAGATCTCAATGAGAGATCAATTCATTACCCAAACTGTCTCAAGGCATTAACTTGTCTAACCCTAAAACAGATGCTCTGTCAAATAAGGTAATCTCTAAAACTACTGTGATATAACTGGTTCTGTTATGCTTTCCCCACAGCACATGCTTTTTTGCTTATTTTTGCTCTAAGACACCCATGATGCTTAAAGAAATCTGACTGGTGTCACCAAGTATCAAAAACTCAGACCTAGATCAGAAATCTTGCTGCAGGAAAAAGTTCATCCTTGTTACAAATTTCATCAAATCGAGGAGGGGGGGGTGGGAAGAAAAGAAAAGATCCTACATGGTTCAATAGCATCTGCATGGAGGTGCTGGTTTTAGCATCATAGCTCACTTATTTCTGATGAATTAAGACAGCTGTGCCTCCTATAATGTTGCTTGCTTGTATCTCTCTTATTGGATTGCTCCTGGTCTTAAATCTAAGAAGCTCTATAGTTACTTTAAATCATATTTCAGCCCAGTGGTGTTATTTACTTCTTGATGTCATACTGACTGCCTTCAGTCCTGCCTAGTATTATTTTGCTTATGGGCAGTCTCCACAATATATATTAAAGAAAATATGTTTTGACCTAATCAGTCCGATTTGTACCTCCTGGGACAGCCAGTTTGCCTCATCTCCTTGAACCCACTTTTTGGGTTGGATAGAAAGAAAAAGGAATTACTTCTATGTCTTATATTTACAAATGCTTTAGAAAAATATACATACATATATGCACAAAACCACATACATAATGTAAAGAAATGTATTGTAAAGAAACATAATGTAATATTTACATGACTCATTCAGTGCAAGCATGTCTCGGACACATTTGGCCAAATCAAGAACTGAACTTAATTAGTTTATCATAAAGCAGCACAACTCAGTTTTTACTGTGTTCAAAACCTAATTTTAACAAGGTTTAACCATCAGGAAGCATCCTCCAGACCAGAGGGCATCTTCATGCAGTGCTCAGCAGCTAAAATCACAACAGCCTTAGAGGAAAGCAGTTCTTTGAAGCATGGGAGCAAACTGGAGTGTATTATTTGCATAGTCACATTATAAAGCTATGGAAGTTAAGAAAGATGTATATTACTTTTTGGGCTTGCTCAGTCATAGCAGCAAAAATTCCCAAAATGCTAACATCAGCGTTTTCATTTTCTTAGTCAATAACATAAATTATCTGCTTGGACACTGGGCACCTTCAACTCACCTACCTGGCTGGAATAACTTGATCTTGAAAAAGTACTATATTTCAAGATTGACTTACACTTTATTCTTTTTCTAATACTGGACATCATAATAGCAGCTTTTTAGTCTGAACTTCTGTAAGCTGCGCAAAGAAACCACACAGCAGTTGTAATATATAATTTGTCTGAAATATATACTGCTGCATCTCCTCATTGGATTTGATAGATCGCATGATAACAATGACAAACACAGCCGTCTTATTGGTATAATTTTTATTTTGATGATGATAGTTCATGCAGATGACAAATAGCTTTTATACACCGATGAAGATACTGGCCCAACAACCTAATATAAACTTGTTGTCACAGCAAAGCCTTAGATATGCAGATTTCCAAAATATCGATGATATATCAACCACTACATAAGCACTTATTTTTCTTTATACTTTATATTCAACTCAATTCACTTTTATACAAACTGAAGTGATCTATACACTTTTTACCACTGAGCTGACATAAGCCTGTTTTCTTTTACAACAAAAAGTAAATTTTGAAAACAATTAAGAGGAACACAGAAGTCATAATTTCATTAAGTGTTAACAACCACAAGCAGACTACTCATTTTCTACATTAATTATTTTCATGTTGTTAAATCATGGATTCTTTAAAAAAACAGGAAAAAAAATCAAGAAACCCTCCTAAAATGTTCTTGGTTACTGCTCTATACTTAGTGTTTATCAGGCAGAGTTTGGATTTCTAGAGCCTGACAAAACTCATCTTAGTGAGTAAACAAAACTCAGGAAAAAATCTAGCTCTGATTCAATGATATAGTGACCTTCCTCGCCCATAGGTAAGCTTTACTTTTTTCTCTATGACCATGCTATTTCAGATGCATATCTCTGAAAAGTAATACTAGGAAATTGGTCTGCAAATAGTACTTGTGCTGATCAACCATGCAGACCCTAGGCAGTGAAGCGTAAAAAAGAAAGTAAACATATAATTTCTACAGAAGGAGCTGTAGTGACAGTGAAATTTCTACAGAAGGAGCTGCAGTGACAGTGAAATTACTGCTTATACTGATGCGTGACTGGATGTTCAGTATGTCTGTGTAGCCTCTACTTCAATATAACTCTTTTTCAATGTAACTCTTAAAGAGGTAAAATCAAGCCAACCAGACTCACTTATTTAAGATGAAAGTTACCATGGTTAGACAGAATGGCCTGAAATTAATTATTTTTATAGACAATATTACAGAAAACCAAGAAATGCTTTGTTAATGTATATAGTGATATTTTAGGACCCTCTCTAGTCAACACACTCCTACCACAGAGGACATCCTGAAACATTTCTGGCAACCAAATGAGCTGTTGAAAGCCTAATAGAAAACAAACTCAGCTGCTCCATGCCATCTATGTGCAAAGGCCTGGTCTTCAGTCTTTTTCCCTAGCAGCAGCAGCAGAATGGAGGTGAAATAGCATCCTACTAACGTAACATGAATCACTGTCATCTTCTTAAGCAGAGAGGGTGTAAGAAAACACTCTGAAAGTACTTCAACAGCAATCTCAAGAAGCTTATATTAGGCCAGAATGTTTCTTATCTATTCTCACACAGAAATAAATAAACAGTGACTCTGTGAACAAGAGAGGCCACTGGCACAACACAGTCTAACCTGCTGTGTAATTTATCACGGAACATCTCAGACTACTCCACAGCACCTTCAATCAAGCCTCATTTGTGAATGAAAAGCAGCATATTTTTAGCCTTGCTGCATTTCTAGAGGAACCCAAGAGATCTTGATGAATTTAATGAGTACATTTCAAGGATGTCTGAGCATCTAAATCCCAAAATTGCTTCAGCAATCCTAGCCTTAATTCCAAATGAAATCTTTTGAGTTACAAGACTCCACAACACTGCTTGGTAAATTGTATTATTTACTTCTGCTTAAAAATATGCATTTTGCTCCCATTTCTAGGTTTAACTTCCACGTAGTGGATCTTTTTCGTCATGACTTTGAAGTCTCAGAAGTTCAGTATTTTGCTGTCTTCCACAGAGGGAAAATAATTTTCAGCTACTCCAGAACACTGAACCAACCCTGACATTATTTTTAGTCTCATTCGAATAGTTTCTGTGCTTCTCCCAAAGTCTCTCCAGTTTTCAACAACTTTTTTAACCTGAGTACCTTAATGAAGTATGTCCAGGAGTGGCCATATTCAGAACAGAAAGGTGATCCTCTCATATTCCTAAGCCTGAGTAATGCATTAAACCTGCACATTCTCAAAAATCTTTTCAGAGTTTTGATTTATGGGATCACATCCCCATTTTTTACTCCTTCATTTCTAGAACTGCCTCATTCTTAACCACAAAATTTATCTATATTTATATCAATATAGGACATACCGAACTATACTTTAAATATAAAATCATCCAAGATGTTTAAACAACACAGTCTCCTCAGCATATATAATTTCACCAGTTTTTGAACTATTTCCAGACTTTCTATTATTTTAGATTTTCTTCCACTCCTTGAAATTGTCCTTTTTTTCCAGGATTAGCAAGATCTGAATGTTAGTTGTTGAAAGAACTTTCTAGACAGCTCATAAATCCTAGGTGAATATTATTTCATGTGCTGATTTTGCAATGCTGAAATATTTCTTCTTTAAAATAAAACTAGTAAGATGAGTATTTGCAGGAAATTTCTAGCCTAATTAAACTTCATCAGAGCGCTCAGATAAATCCATGCCTTAAGAGTAAAGGCAGTTTAAAAAAGTTTCAATTAAATACATGATTATACATTTTGTTATTGATTAATTGCATTTTGTTAAGCTGTTTTTCTTGCTCTTGAGAGCATATTCACTGCATCCAACCATGACTGTGGTCTCTCTTAAGCATTCAAGTCCTGAATACCAGAATTCTTTGCCATGTGCTTAATGTGACTGCTATCTTGTCCCTTCCCCAGATTGCTGGCCAGTTTTTTAAAATGTGCCTTCAGCACGTACGCAGAAGCTAAAAATGCTGGCAGGAAAGGGCAACAAAACAAAAGATGAGTAGAAACTATACAATAGAAATAAAACAGATTTCAGAAACAGTTTAAAATAGTAACTGTATGGCAGAGAGAGTTTCATATAAAATAAGGGTCTCAGAGAAACATTGTTTTGCATCACCCAATGCATTGGAAGATGTTACTAAGGTACCTTGGCCAGCCTTTCACTATTCAGTAAGGACAAACTGATCTTTTCGCTTTACACAGTACAGGTTCCATGCCTGCAATACCACATTAAAAAGACTGTCTGAATCAGATTTTTTTTTTCATGTTATTGCTTTAGCTATTGTAATCATAGAAAAACATATAAAGACAGACCATATAAGGACAGACTATACTTCCTATACTCTTTCCAGTGTGACAATACACCTGGAGTCATCGATTCCATGAGGACATCAAGAAGTCATGAGATAACTATCATTGTGACTATGTCTGCTTATGATGTGCAAGGTAAACTTAACGAAGACATCTCTTCCTGCATCAGCAGTTCTATCGCTGCCAGTTCTATAGATCAGTTTGTTTCTAGGGCAAGTGAATTATTTCACAGATATGATTTTACACCATGGGAATAAAAAGGATTTCCCGCTGTGCTGAATTTGAATTTTTTTTTACTGGAACTAAATGATGGGAAGACAAGAAATGCTCACATTCTGAGTTAATGGTGTTATTACTATTGACCTGCTATGCAGGCTTCTTACAGGTTTCTACTTCCAGTAGTATGCACTTAGAAAAATAACCATACTGGAGTGAATTCAAAGGCCCACTGAGCCACTGCCACAAACAATGGTGGAAGAAGATACCTAATGAAGAGTGTAAAAAAAGTAAGAAAAGGTTGAATAACTTCGTATTTCCTGACTCAGTAATCACAGAATCATAGAAAAGGTGTAATACAGCAAAGGCCTAGATACTTTAATATTTAGCCTCACTTCCTTATCTATCTTCTACAATTTCATACTTAACAACGAAGTAGGAGGTGTCCTAGGAAGCAGGCAACACTGCTTTGAAGTTACTTTCTCTCTCTTTTCCCAAGCCTGTACCTCTGTGTTTACCAACTTGCTTACTTTCTTCTTAAAAAAATATGAAATTAAATAAAAGTATTTTTTAGAAGTATAAATAGTCATGTTTCTTTACTAGTCCCAGTGCCAGTGCCTCATTGCTCACATAGTGAAGAAATTCTTCCTAATGCCTAGACTAAATCTGTCTCTCTTCAGTTTATACCTTTGCAAACACTCCCTCCCCAGCTTTCTTGTAGACTCCCATCAGGTATTGAAAGGTCACTATAAGATCTCCTTGGAGCCTTCTCTTCTGCAGGCTGAAGAAGCCCAACTCTCTCAGCCTGTCCTCATAGGGAAGGTGCTCCAGCCCTCAGATCATCTTTATAGACCTCTTCTGGACCCATTCCAACAGTTCCATTTGCTTCTTATGTTGAGGATTCCCGAACTGGACACAGTAATCCAGATGAGGTCTCACAAGAGAGGAATAGAGGGGCAGAATCACCTCGCTTGACCTGCGGGCCATGCACCAATCTTAGTGACAGAAGAAGAAGGACCACACCTTCTTCTGGAATTCAGTCAATAAATATCTGGATGACACCAACTGTTAAAAGGCAAGAGATAAAAGGTGCATTTCTGAAATAAATTTCGACACTGTGAGGAATCGTTATCCATTTCTGCTAGATATGACTGGTATAGAAAAAAACAATGGCCTTAGCTATAACTAACTTCAACCTTGCTCTTTATTTTGTTCTTTCTTTCCCCAGTTACATAATTAAGTAGTGCAAGCAAATTCATCACAGTGTTTTATTACTCACAGATAAGCCTCTGTACTTTCTAGTTATTAGTGAGTGTTTCCCTGTTTATCAGTAGAAATGAAATTTTTGATACAATATTTTAGTCTATATCCCAGCACCTCCCCATCTTCAGTTTCTGATATCTTCTCCACATATATACTATAACTCTATTTTCCCTTATGCCTACACAGACCACAATTGTTCAGAGTTAGTTTCTTTTCTCTGATTCACAGGCTTTGTATATCCAGTCAAGGAATTACCATTCGAGCTATAATAAAAAGTCTTGTCTAAATTTTTCTTTAAAAAATTCCACACAAATTTTCAATTAGCACCCAAAAGCTGATTTTTTTAATATATTCTATCACATTGCCTTTGCCTCATCTAAACTTTTGTGTCTTCTCAGTGTACTTTACCTGAGGCAATAGTTCTAATTTTTCTCATTACAGCTGTTACCTTCACACCACCATTATTAGTAAACTATCTTACACTTCCTCGTGTACTGCATCAATGATCATCATATCTTTTAACTGGTAATTTGTTCTCTATAGCTTGTGTCCTTTTTCCCTAAGGAACAATATTTTGAAAAACCTAAGACCGCTATGTAATTAGATCATACAAAGCATCCACTATCCTACCTCTCAATAAGACAGGAAGACCTTAAGATTGACATTTCTTTCATACATTCTCCCTGAAGAGGATTAATTATATTCCTTTTGTTTGGTCTCATTAAAGTTCAATTTCCTCTTCGTCCCCAATAAACTTCATACAGATTCTCCTCGTCTGACTTTTTCAAAGCGTAGTCATCTTCCCCTTGCTCATAAACATCTTGAATTTAATGGCATATTTAAGTTCTATCTGTAAATCCTTTGAACAAGATTCACTAATTCACAAATAAATAATGTATTTTGATGACATGCTTATGAAAATAAAGGGACCACACCCTGTTCTTTCTAAAAAAATTGGCACTAGTCAAAACATTATCTTCGATGACATGATGTTTTCTTTTGTATTGCTTATTTCTTATGCTCCCACTCTCACATCCTTTTGCCTCAAGCAAAATGCCTCCTTTACAGACAGGCAATAAATTGATAGGAAGCCTAACAGAAACTGGTGTTTCTTATAATAGGCATTTATATCCTCACAGGAGTACTTAGCTTCTGCCATTTGGTCCATTCAGATTATTGTAAGACTAATGGTAATTTTTTGTTTAGTCTTAACAGTGTTTTGGTTACATTCATACTGCTGTATCCCCCAGTATTTCAGCTTTCAGTTTTTATGAGCAATCAATTAATTATCCAACAAAACAGTGTATTTACAATAAAAATCACTCCCCTCTGCATTCTCCAGTACAATGCACTATTTCAAAGAATTTCATGTGTCACCTCTTCTCCCAGCCTGCAGTGAAAAAAGTCTCTGTTCTGCCTTCCAAGTGATGGTACAGCCCTTGCTTCTTGCGAATAAGCAAAGGATTGCTTTATTAGGGGGACTGTGAGCTTTTGTATACATCTACAGATAACCTATTCAAGATCTTAAACTACCCTATACAAAACTGGATGGATTGATGGAGTATGTGGACTCTGTACAAATTTGTAGGTAGGGTCAAATTTAATAATATAACTAAATGACAACTTTACTTCTTAATCATTAAAAAAGGAAATCACCAATACTCAGGTGAACTTCAAGTAAAACTACAGGAAAAAATGGTACACAAAAGTGTTGTTGGAAAGCATTTGTCATGTGTGTGAACTGATAACATGCATTTTGGTACTTCCTAATTTTTGCAGAGGTGACTGCAAAGCCTTAATAATGTTCCTACTACATCATTCTTAACTTCCTTGACACTTTAAAAAGAGTGCATATAGCAGCAATAGTAGCACAATAGTAGGAAACTGAACACTGGGAATGCTGGAGATACCATTTTTAAGCAGCCACAGGGAACTGAGGAAACAGAATTTTTTTGTGTGTATGAAAGTCCATATTCATTGATGTAAATATACATGATTAAATGTATTATTATGAAAAATTAACTCCTATGCCAAAAATCCAATTTTTACTTGCATAAATCACAGCACTGCAAACTTTGTATCACCATTTCAATAAAGATTTAGAGTTTTACAGAAGGCCAAACTGAGCCAAAGGTGGTTGAACTGACCTGAGTACTTTACATAGTCAGGAAATACACACCAGTTCTCAGTCCTATTCTGCAAAGAAAATTCTCCACTTACCAAAATATACATTCCTTAGAAATATATACTTGTAATATGTAAGTACATGTCTATACTACAAAACTAACATGCAGAATCCTGTATATAGGAGGTCTGACAAAAAAAAAACCCCAAGATTAACCCTATAGCTTGGGAATCAAGAGTGGAGGGGAGAGAAAAAGAGATGGTTATAGAACATATTCTAACCTGTCACAGTGAGACAAGGCTCAGTTCAATTGCTCTGCTCAGGTTGAATGGATGTGTGATGTTTTCTTACCCTTGGTCAGACATGTTGGTGTGCAAAAGTGAACAGTGAGTTAACAAGACAACATGCCAGCCCACAACACTTTGCCTGTGAAGCAGTTTTTAGGTATTAATATTACTGTGCTTGAGGACCCATCCTGTTCACCAGACCTGGATCCCTGCTCCCAAAGATCAAGTTGGTGCTCAAAGATGTTGGTAGAAGATGTGAAAGCAAAAACGATTAAGATCCTCAACAGCCTTTCAGAAAATGATCTGTAGACTTGCTTCAAATGTTGGCAGCACCATATGCAGCTGTGTGTCAACTCAGGAGAGAACTATTTTGAAGGTGATCATAGTTGATTTTCTTAATTTGTTACAGAAAAATTTGCAGGCACAATCTCTTTTTGTGTGTTTGTATCAGACCTTATATATTATGTGTAATAAATTATTAAGGATACAGTTTTACAGCTAATGAAATGATGCAGCAGCATCAGTATTTCCTCCTCTTACAGTATGTTTACTAAAATACAAAGCAATTAACTTCTGCTGGATAGTTTGGTAACACTCTAATTGCAAGAAAGCAATTTTTTTAAGTGAGGTATCCATTGGAATTTTTAAGTAAAAGGAAAGCAACAAATAAAGATCACTCTGCAGTGATACAAACAGTATTCTAGAGATGTAAAATATTTCATCTTAAACTTATGCTCTACTCAGAGAAATTTAAATGTGGAAGTACAGTATCATGCCTAACTAAACCTGATATGCTCATAACCAATTATATAATTAATTAACAATATAATTAAATTGCTTGTTCCTGAACTGCAAACAGTTGACTATAGCATAGTTCTAAGAGTTACTTTTAAAATTATATAAAATCTAAAGTAGCATAACCACAATTTTAAAAAGAAATACAAATTAAAAACACTCCCTGTTTCTAGATTAGGTATATTGAAGTCTGTCACATAGGAATTAAGTAGGATGTGGAACTGTTGATTTTAATTTGTCTTCATATTGTTAGCTTTGTGAAATATCTATAGTTCACTATATGCAGACATTTCACTACTATTCAATTTTTTTTTTTGTAGCTCTTAGTGTAAAAGGAACCACAGAAACCAATAACACAATGACAAAAAAAACCCAAGCTGTGGAAACTGTGGAAAGGGAAGCTCTTTCTGCACTAGAGCTTCTCTAGGTGATGTTGCTTCCAAGATGCTGCAACTATTCCCCTCTGCTGTCTTCTGTACTTTGTTTTCACAGAATCACAGAATAACCAGGTTGGAAGAGACCCACTGGATCATCGAGTCCAACCATTCCCACCAATCCCTAAATCATGCTCCTAAGCACCTCATCTACCCTAACCTTAAACACCTCCAGGGATGGCGACTCAACCACCTCCCTTGGCAGACTGTTCCAGTGCCTAACCACCCTCTCCGTGAAGAACTTTTTCCTAATCTCAAGCCTAAATCTCCCCTGGCGGAGCTTGAGGCCATTCCCTCTCGTCCTGTCCCCTGTCACTTGGGAGAAGAGGCCAGCTACCTCCTCTCCACAACCTCCCTTCAGGTAGTTGTAGAGAGCAATAAGGTCTCCCCTCAGCCTCCTCTTCTCCAGGCTAAACAACCCCAGCTCTCTCAGCCGCTCCTCATAAGGCCTGTTCTCCAGCCCCTTCACCAGCTTTGTTGCTCTTCTCTGGACTCGCTCCAGAGCCACAACATCCCTCTTGTGGTGAGGGGCCCAGAACTGAGCACAGTACTCGAGGTGCGGTCTCACCAGTGCCGAGTACAGAGGGAGAATAACCTCCCTGGACCTGCTGGTCACGCCGTTTCTGATACAAGCCAAGATGCCATTGGCCTTTTTGGCTACCTGGGCACACTGCTGGCTCATGTTCAGTCGGCTGTCAACCAACACCCCCAGGTCCTTCTCCTCCTGGCAGCTTTCCAGCCAGGTTTCTCCTAGTTTGTACCTCTGCTTAGGGTTGTTGTGCCCCAAGTGCAGGACCCGGCATTTGGCCTTGTTAAACCTCATGCCGTTGGTCTCAGCCCAGCAGTCCAGCCTGTTCAGGTCCCTTTGCAGAGCCTCCCGACCCTCCAGCAGATCGACAGTTCCACCCAGCTTGGTGTCATCTGCAAACTTGCTAAGGGAGGACTCAATGCCTTCATCCAGGTCGTTGATAAATACATTTTTGGCTACCTCTTTTTCATTATACTCCACCAGGCCAAAACAGTCCTTTCCTCTTATGTTCTCTAAACTCACGCCAAAGCTATGGCACATCTAGCACTATGGTAAGATTACAGGCTACATTTTTATGTTCATGTCAGTCTCATGAAAAAAGTTCACAATGTTCAAAGACACATGACACTAACACTGTCTGCAGCCTGCAGACCTAGGTAAGTACAAAGATCAGTTATCTGATGTATGGTCTTCTAACACAAAATAGTAAGCTATCAGGCTACCTTCAATTCCATTAGAGCAGTTCAGAATTTGCAGTGATTTGGCTTTCTGCCTTTTACAAGCAAATCTGGAGAAAAATGAATAAAAGTGATGCAGAGACGGATCAAAGAGAACAATCAGAGAATAAGAAGAAAGGACTTACCAC
This sequence comes from Clamator glandarius, assembly GCA_033459285.1. NCBI lineage: Eukaryota > Metazoa > Chordata > Aves > Cuculiformes > Cuculidae > Clamator > Clamator glandarius. The sequence continues at coordinate 853,943 of JAUNZM010000070.1, forward strand.
CTTTAGTCAGTTTTCCATTTTAGTTCTTTTCAATGATTAAAGAGGGAAGATACTTTTTGCACACTCTTTAATTCAGATGTCAGTTCCAATATTTGGTGTTTGACTCGTCTGAAACAAAATCAAAGTGTAGCAGTTAAAACTACTAGCCTGAAAAAAGATAAAATTATTAATATGGCAAGCAGCTACATATTCATTAAAATCACAGCAATGTTGAGAGCCTATAAACCAGCAGTCCATGTAAAATTTTCACATGCTACACACTCTCCTCCTTGCAAGAAAAAAGCACAAAAAAAGAACATTTAGATTGCACTGAATTTCTCCTGCCATCTCACATTTTTTATTCTCCCTGCACAATGCATGAAGAGTTTGTCGCTTCTTTTACAGAAATAAACAAAGACTAGTTACATGTGATTGCTTCAGAAAATCTGCTGACTCTCTGCAAGCACACCTCACCCCCAGTCTCATACTTCTACAACCTTTTCCCACACTACATATGCACCATGAAGTCCTGCTGCTTCTGTCTGGAAAAGCAGAGGAGAATGGTGAGAAAACCTGACCAATCACCCCGTGTATAACACAGTGGTTCCCCATCACCATTTGATGGGTGGTGGACAAAATTGTAATGATAAATAACCCTATATTAAATATATGACTTTTAAAAATTATATAAATGAAATTATTTCTAAGCCATTTTCTTTTTTATGTTAAGGAAAATTATATGTATGTTTTTGCCTTCTTAATTCTCCAGTACTACTCACTGAGACTATGAGAAATAAATGGCTTTCCTCTATGTTCTATATTTGAGCTCTATGAGTCATCTCACTATTTCAAGTTTTGTTTCTCATCGTTTAAAGGTCTAGCCTATTTTATTCTGTTTTTTCATGTGAACAATTTGCAAGTGCAAGCCAGAATAAGCACAGTTTGTCTTGTAAATGCAGTTAACAGCTCCAATCAAATTTTTACTGAAAAGCATATTAAAAGAGAGAGAAAAAAAGTACAGATACACCTGGTTTGAAACTAGCCTCAGCATATACTGAAGTATGTTTAGTAAAACAACTTGTTTGACATGTTGAAAATTTGCAAGTTATTTCACTCTCTTGATGCTCAAAGGAAAAGTCTTACACAGACTGCAGTTAATTACTGGGCACTAGTTGTCAGAAAAAGCAAGTAAAAATTTTCAGAACGAAAGTAACCTGCAAATATTAAAAAATCATTTTATACAGCCAGAAGAGGTCAACCTGGCCAGAGAGTCTAACGTGTCACTTCCTATAGGCTAGAAGATTTTCTGAATTAAACATATCCTTTGGAAATGAATGCGCATCTTAGGAAAGCACTGAACTTTGCATTGAAGTTCTTCCAAATAACCACTAATAGGACAGGAACAGTCTCTGTACACAAGGCCAGTTTATTTCTAGGAACCTCTTAACCTCAAAAGCAGTCAAATTGATGAAGGCTGCAGCCTGTCTTTTGTTACTGTCTTTCTATATACTATGAGACCCCTTTTCAAGATGAACTAAATTCTGACACTAGTTCCGAGTCTCTGAAATGAATATCGGAATAGGAATACCTCCCAGTAGTACTTCAATGACAACACTTTGTGCACAGTTGGCTTTGAGGGCCTGCCTCTCCCCTGAGGTATAAAACCATATTAAGTGTATTTCTAAAGTCTAAAAAGTCTAAAACTAACTTTCCAGTGCTTACTGTGCAGCTGGTCTGTAAAAAATTTTTCTTTTTTTGTTGTTCAGGTTTTTGTGACAGAAGAGGGAGAAAAGCATGTTTAAAGCAGCAAAATGTGATGATAAAACCATTAGATTGGCAGTGGGATCACAAGAGAAGTACAGAACCAGAAATTTTAAATAGTTTCAGAAATGCATATATTTCCAGTCCACAGAATCTTTTTTTGAGAGGCTATAATTTGACCACAATATTGACTACATCATACTCATTTCAGATTTTCCCTGAAAGTATAAAATCAACAGAGCATATTTAATTTTAACAAGTATCCTGGATTGATTTTCCATACAAGATCCCCTTAGGGAGTTTTCAAACATAAATCTCTAAAGGATCAAATCCAGCTGGCCTCTGTGCAGAACCTTCAGTTGTAAGGACTCCTCTGAACCCATTGGAAGTCTTGTGTTTGAAGAACCGTACTTGAGAACGTTGCTGAAGTGGGTTTCTCTTAGGTGACAGAATTCACTTGGATAAGAGAAATTTTTACTTGGCAGATACGTTTAGTGATGACAGAGAGACTGAAACCTGGCAAAAAAGGTATCACCTGCACCACACAGGTGTAAAGCACACTGTAAGTCACTGTCTAAAATGTAAAAGAGAAGACAATGCTTGAGAGGAACTTTCTGCAAACATTTATTGAAAGAATATATGATAGCGTTTTCAGAGGCAATGATGAATGAGTGTTTCAAGCAATGTACTGCAAATGGTACTATCCAAGTTAACAGTCCAAACTGAATCAATATTGATTTAATAGTTTTATAACTTCTTTAATTCTCCATCCCTTTTGCTTTTAGTCCTTATGTGTGCATGCAAGGACAACACAGGGCAAGAATCTTTGGTCTGTGAAAAACAGAACTGAACCATTGGAGCTTTAAAAAATGACTGACATGGAAGGGAGGGTCGGTAAAGCAGGTTTTTTCACTGCCTCATTATGCCTAGCACAAGAACTAGATAACATCAACTGGAGCTGGTTAAGAATCACATGCAGAAAAAGGAAGAAAGCAGAGCAAATAAATGAAGGGAGTTGGCTCTTTCTGCAACATGCAGTTGTGCGGTGGAACTTGGTGCCACAGGAAATCATGGACACTGAATCATGCCTTCAAAAGAAGACTGAAGCAGTTTGGGAAAATTAAACCCCCTGAATTTAGCTAACTATAAATGTTCAGAAACATTCAGTTCAGAAAGTCGTGAAGTTCAACATAGCTGGAGGCTAAGAGCATATCTCTGCCACATACTTACATTCTTTCTTTGGATTTCCAATGCATGAAACAGGGCATGGGACAAAGGATTTTGCACCTTGACTGGCAGGATTTTTATGATCTTTTCGTGGTACAACCAACAAGTTGTGCATCTCCACCTGGTCTACAGGAAAAAGAGGGCAACTGAATAGAAGGTGGACAGGATTCAAATTTCGCTCTTTTAGTCTGATCTATTGCAATACTTTGAATAATGTTTAACTAAGCACAGAAGTAAAAACTTTCAATTAGTTTCAGACTTCTAATTTTTCATGAAATAAGAGGACACTATGAATTGACGTTTCACTTAACAGACTGACCTGAAATTGCCTCATAGCCTAACACACATCACCATAGCAGGAATCAGACATACCTTAAACACTTCAGGTTTTGGTTTAGTTTTAGCTCAGAGCAGTGACTCAAATTAGCCAGGTACTGTATGGCAGATCATTTACAAAAAGCAGAGTCTCTAAAACCAGATTTTATGTGGCAAATAGTAACCTATCCATCACTATATGGTTCTAACTAGATTTGGTCACAGAGACACCTGGAAAAAGCACAGAAAAGAACAGGAACAAAGAATAACCTGGAACAGGTACTCAGGGAAGCTATGGTATCTCCATCCTGGGAGATACTGAACACTCAATTGAACAAGATCCTCAGCAACTTGATGTAATTTTCACATTATCCCTGCTTTAGCATGGGCTTCAACTAGATAAACACCTATAATTCCTTTCCACATAAATTATTCTGTAATTCTGTAATTCTAAGAAATAAACTCTAATTATATCTGTATCACTCCTGGGCAGAACAGCAATTCACAGTGTGACCATTATAATTAAACTAAATTTCAGGCAAAAATGAAGACCAGGTCTTCAAGTGTTTCATTACGTAGTTAGCCACTTGATTTTGCTTCTACATGATGCAACTTTACATTCCTGGGATTATACTGTCATGTGCCATTTTTAATTAACAAAGACATACTGTAAAGCAGATGGATCAAATTTTTACCTGATTTTTTTTCTTTCCCATGTTCTTTTCCCATTTCTCATATTTTTATATAGTAAAAGTAATTCATACTGAAGGTGCGTAATTATCTATGTTTCTGTAAGCAGTATCAGGATACTGACCTACTTAAAGTGTCCAAATTTGTTCCTTTATAAATATGCACATAGAGGAGCTTTATAGTGCAGCCTTTCAGTGAGGGTACCTAGGGTGGGAAATGGCTGATAACCTCAGATGTTCAGAAGAGTCCTCTTTCAGAACATGATTTAGTGCCTATTAAGCCACTAGCATCAATAATTTTTTGCTTTAAGCATTACACAAGACCCTTATGTATATGCTACTTAAATTATAGCAAAATAGTAATAACTATAGAAATGAGGACTGCCTAGTAACCACTGGCAAATGAACTTCTAAATATTTAATTACAACTACACTAGTGTAGTAATAATGGGAAGACCGTAGAGCTTAGCAATAAGCACAAAATTCAACCTTCTTCCTATAAAGCCAAGACTGCAATAATACACACTTTCCCTAGCTCATTTGTAAAATTAACAGTCTCCCTTAGACAATTAAAAATCATGCTGAGTACTGAGCCACAGTAAATTACAAATATAATTAAGTAAATAATATGAAAGCCCAAGTCCCTACTTAAATACACTGCCAATTCAGCTAACCTAAGCACAGCAAATATTAATGCAATACTTCAATGTCTACAGCTCAGCTCCTGATCTACAGTAATAATAACACATTAAGATTTTGTTTGTACTCAGAACAAAACTGCTTATTTTCCCCAGGACAACTGGAGCACCAAGTTACCAATAATAAGCTACTTGTATCTTCCATCACCCTGCTGGGGAAGAGCACTTCTAGCCTGATTGTATTTGCCACCAATTACACAGACACAGTCTCTCAACTATACCTTACTCTAAAATGAAGAGAAGCCAACCTGAAGCTATTTAACAACAAAGGATTAAAATCAATGCTGACTAAAGAGCTCTGCAAAATGTGATTTTTAATCATGCTACTTTAGGAAATCACTAGACAATAATTACTGGTTTCTGCATCCAAAGTGGAAACTATTCGTACCTTGAGAAGACTTTCTGATTTCAGTAGTTAGAACATCAATGAGAAAAAGTTTAAAATTCTGGATCAGTGCTAACTTTGAATAAGTACTACACAAGAAATGAAATATGTCTAAAATTATGCTGACAAAACATGTCACTTGCCAACAATGTACATTAGTCCTAATATGCACTGGTATCTGCTAACAAGCTCTGAGAGACAGGATTAAATGCAATTTAATTCATTCAAACTTAAATATGTATTTATACCACTATAGAGCAGCACATGAATTGCAGACATTTGACTGTCTCACAGTAGTTGTATTATTCTCAGTTCAAACTCATAAATATTAATTGTTTTTGAAACTGAGTTATAAGAATGCACATGTCATAAAGGAAAAATCCCAAGCACAGGCTTTCCCTCAACATCAATTTATAGGAGGAATAAAATATTCTCTATGAAATGTTCCTGCATCACCATCAGTGGGAAGTTCTGCAGTCTCTTATAGCTGGAGGTAAATAGTTTTAATTTGCTTTCCCTTGTAAGTGAAAGAATCAGTTACATAAAGCATTAATACTTCCAAATCTGTTCTGCAATAAAAAAGAGGTTTACATAACTCCTCACCTGTCCTACTGTGAGATTTTTCATGGTATGAAAAGATGTTGGCTTAAAAATAAGTAAAAACATAATACAGAAGCAATTTTTTTTTTTACATTGTAAAAACACATTCTTTGGTACCCAACATCTTCCTCATCCTCCTGAAGACTGTGTATTTTAAACAGGAATTGTAACAAAATACAATACTAAAAGGGACGACATAAAAAATCTAAGTGTAACAAGTAAGAGAGCAAGGCAAGAAAGGCCACAGGCAACACCTATGGTCACACTCACTCAGAACAGCTGCTGCGTTGCTCCTGTTGAGAACTTCTTGCCCTGCATTGCCTGCATCTCGTAGACATAAATATTTCTAGGGAGGTGAAACTCTTACCTCACCCTGACTTTAGAAGAAGAGCAAAGCAACTAACCCAAACATTGCATCTGCTGTGCAAAAAGGTCAACAAAGTATGAGAGATGTCTAGATCTGGCAACTGGGTATTTGGCACATGTGCAGTATTATCCCAGTTTCAACTGTATTAATGGAAAAAGCAATGGAAATAAAAAACCGCCTCATGAAATTTGTAGAACACATAAATAGCCAAGGTCATTTATCCCATCCCCTGCTCCTAAGGAAGGAAACTAGATAGAAAAGTTTTATATAAAATAATCATGACCTAAAATTATATCAGTGTGAAGCACTGTATAAGAGACTGTCCAGCCTACCTCCCATTACATTTATTTATTTATTTATTTATTTATTTATTTATTTATTTATTTATTTATTCACCCCACACATGCAGTAGAAGTCTCTGTATTGTACCTGCAGAGTCAAGTGAAATGTTATAAGAAACAGCTACAGTACTTCTCTTTCATACTGCTGTACATCTTAAGCAATTTCTGTCTAAAATACCTATACATCATAGAAGTGCTTCTAACACAAGTCTGCCAACTTTTAAAAATCCATGTACCTCAAATGACATTTCCACAAATGTATAATGCTCCTTCTCAAATTAAACTCTTCTCCATATTCCCCACAAAGCTCTTACGTTCCATCAATTCACCCTCACTTCTGAGAACATGTATAGAAGCAAATATGTCATGCAAGAATTACCGTGGTTTTGAACCACTGTAAGTTTTCATCCATCTCTTCCTCAAAATAAACAGGAAATAAAAAACAAGGTGTCTTAATTTTTACAGTACACAATGAAAAGTACACCGCTTTAAAGTATATCTTCCAGAACGTGCATGTGAATTTAAAAAATGTCCAGTTTATGTTTGTATTGTATGCAATCCTACTCATGTAATTCCTGAGATTCCGCGTGCTTTGAAATGCCAAAAAATCTGTTTCCAGCCTAAATAGCAATCACAGAATCATAGAATAACCAGGTTGGAAGAGATCATTGAGTACAACCATTCCTATCAAACACTAAACCATGCCCCTCAGCACGAGCAATTGAGCAGTTTTTGATACTGAATGTGCTAAAAAACCTGCATACAGCTGTTGCAGGGAGAAATTCTCAATTATACAGTCGGTTGAAAATATGCTATGCAGTAGAGAACTCTACCTCTGCAGCAGAACTAAGAACCTGTAAACATGCTTTGATAAACTAGCCACAATTTTTATAAAGGTTACGTTTCTCATAACACAAATTAGTCAATGTAACAGAACATCTTTCAAAATATTTAAGAGCACAATTCTTTTTCTTTACTGTTTCCTAGTGAAAAAAATGTCGTAATTCTTTTCTTTCATCAGGTTCATGTCATTCCACACTCATTTTGCAGCCAAAGCAAAGCATGATTGTGGATATATGACAGAGGCTACCCTTGTTACAGGTAAAACATCTAGCTAGGTAATGGTTTTCCCAAACAGCATGCAATTTTTTTTGTTTAGTCATCATCTATTGTCTGCACTTACACTAAAGCCTTCTAACCTCCCAAACAGGGCTATGGATTCTACACTGGATGTGGAATAAAAGCTGGCAACAGAAAATTCATTATCTTCCTGTCATACTACACAGGGTGATAAAAAGACAAAAGATTATTCATGCATAAATTCCCACCAACCTGAACTGTCCTGGTCAAGGCACAGTAAAGATCGTGTGTTATGTCCTGCACAATTAAACAATCCCTTTGCTAGCAAAGAAATTGCCTTAAAAAATAAACAAATAAAAAATCAAGGTAAGTCATGTATTTTTCTACCCTAGCAAGCTGTGAAAAAAAGACTTAGGCAAGTTCAAACTACCTAGTCAATAGAACTGATTCATAAATGTACAAAATAACCTCATATGTCACTGACATAAATCATGGCAAGCGGTCATTTATAAGTTCCTAGGGAACATACAAGCAAATGAAAATACAGTACACTAGGTTTATCTTTATTAGCTACATATCAGTTATATTTTAAAAACAACAACAAAGTAACAAACAATACTGCCAGGTTGACCCTAGTAAAGATTTTTGTCTTTACTTCGAGCTAACAGGCAAGACACATAAAGACAATTTGATGGAGTCATGATTGTGATACCTTAGTCACAGCATTTTCCTGCTGGCTTATCTCTGCTCACACTGGCGGCCAGTTTTACTGCTGATTTGAATGGGAACATAGGTTGAAGTAAAAAGCTTTTTAAAAACCCCACACAGTGTAATCAGGTTTATTGTATCTAACTACACAAGCACTGGGTTTGAATTGTATTTTACTGAGAGAGAATTGATCACCTAATCAGGAGAATGTTTTATACATATTTTTGATTATAAACTTCACAGCATGCCAGTATGCAAAAGGATTGTACAAGGACAAAGGAGAATACAGTTCCTGTAACTGCATGTTGGTTGTACTTAATTAGTTTATTAACTTCTTGATTAGGTAGTTTGTGCAGTACTTAGGAAATGTAAAGCAGTAATAAGTGCTAATTAATCGTATTATTTATGTAACATTCAACTACAGCTGTAAATTGTACACACGCAGCAAAACCCATGAACTGCATAATGGTGAAGAAACAAGCCTACATGGCTGGTGAACTTCCTTCTTCAGGAAAAACAGAACTAGAAAGGAGTCAGAGCACCAAATAGTAGGCTGGAACAGCAGAAAGCCTGCTTCGTGGCAAGTGAAAGAAGCAAGATGAGGTGAGTGAATGATACAGAAAGTGCCGCCCAACTTCTTATATTAAGGAGAACATATGGTGTAAAAGAAGCAGAACTGCAAGAAAAAACCACAGTTTCATTGAATTGCAAATGAGAAGTAATAATTTCAACATCCACTGTGACAGAATACTTCTATGTGTTATTATAAACTCTGGTGGATATTGTCTTAAACTAATTCATGACTTGGATCATTTGGTGCCACAGCATTTAGAGCAGTAAGGTTGGAGGCAGAAAGGTGCTCCTGGTAGCACTTTCTGATGACCGAATGAACCTACTCTAACTGGAACAGCCGTTTCTGCTGTCAGAATGACTTAAGAGCTGAGTGATAAAGGGGAGATAGCATTTATCACTTTTCAGATTCCAAAACCATGCATAAATGGATGAAGTTAATGGGACAGAGTACCCACTGATGGCAGAAAAAAAAAAAGAAAAACAACAGCAACAACAAAAATCAGAAGAAAGAGATTAGTGGAACAAAATATACAGAAAATATACAGAAGAGAGAGATATACCTGTTAGTCTAAGAACAAAGTTAATTTGACTTCTACGAAAGCACCCACAAAGGATGTAAAGGATGACAGGCCTGTCAGTCTGACCTCGGTGCCGGGGAAAGTCATGGAGCGGGTGATCTTGAGTGCGATCATGAAGCACTTGCAAGAGAACTGGGTGATCAGGCCCAGTCAACATGGGTACATGAAAGGCAGGTCTTGCCAGAGTAATCTGATCACCTTCTATGACCAAGTGACTAAACTCTTGGACGAGGGAAAGGCTGTGGATGTATCTTCCTGGAATTTAGTAAAGCCTTTGGTACAGTTTCTCACAGCATTCTGCTTCGGAAACTGTCAGCCTCTGGCCTGGACGGGCGCACACTCTCCTGGTGGAAAACTGGTTGAATGACCGGGCCCAGAGAGTGGTGGGAAACGGAGTTAAATCCAGCTGGAGGGCAGTGACAAGTGGGGTTCCCCAGGGCTCAGTGCTGGGTCCAGTCCTGTTTAATGTCTTTATCAACGACCTGGATGAAGGCATTGAGTCCTCCCTTAGCAAGTTTGCAGATGACACCAAGCTGGGTGGAAGTGTGGATCTGCTGGAGGGTCGGGAGGCTCTGCAAAAGGATCTGAACAGGCTGGACTGCTGGGCAGAGACCAACGGCATGAGGTTTAACAAGGCCAAATGCCGAGTCCTGCACCTGGGGCACAACAATCCTAAGCAGAGCTACAGACTAGGAGAAACCTGGCTGGAAAGCTGCCTGGAGGAGAGGGACCTGGGGGTGTTGGTTGACAGCGACTGAACATGAGCCAGCAGTGTGCCCAGGTGGCCAAGAAGGCCAATGGCATCTTGGCTTGTATCAGAAACGGCGTGACCAGCAGGTCCAGGGAGGTTATTCTCCCCCTGTACTCGGCACTGGTGAGACCGCACCTCGAGTACTGTGTTCAGTTCTGGGCCCCTCACCACAAGAAGGATGTTGTGGCTCTGGAGCGAGTCCAGAGAAGAGCAACAAAGCTGGTGAAGGGGCTGGAGAACAAGTCTTATGAGGAATGGCTGAGAGAGCTGGGGTTGTTTAGCCTGGAGAAGAAGAGGCTGAGGGGAGACCTTATTGCTCTCTACAACTACCTGAAGGGAGGTTGTGGAGAGGAGGGAGCTGGCCTCTTCTCCCAAGTGACAGGGGACAGGATGAGAGGGAATGGCCTCAAGCTCCGCCAGGGGAGATTTAGGCTTGATATTAGGAAAAAAATCTTTACGGAGAGGGTGGTTAGGCATTGGAATGGTCTGCCTAGGGAGTTGGTTGAGTCGCCGTCCCTGGAGGTGTTTAAGGTTAGGGTGGATGAGGTACTTAGGGGCATGATTTAGGGACTGGTGGGAATGGTTGGACTCGACGATCCAGTGGGTCTCTTCCAACCTGGTTATTCTGTGATTCTGTGATTCTTTGTGATTCTGTGAATTTCACGTCATTTATGACAAACGTCAAACACAGTGAACTTTCAAAGAAAGAAAGAAAGAAAATAGGTGCATTCTACAAGTGAAAATAAACCACTTGCAAAATGCTTCTGCCACAAATTTCAATGGTAAAGTTACAGAATTAATAACAATAAGATTTAAATGTACGCCTAGATATTTAAAGGTAAAACAAACTAATGGAACAAAAGATGGAAAACAAAATTAACATATCAATCTTAATAAGTAGGCATGTATGCAGTCTTAAATACTATTACCTCTATGATATCAAAAGTTTTCCAGATGACACTTTAGAAAGTTTAAACACAACTTTATCAGGTGGATTTCTGTGCCATTTTTTCCCCTAATTGGCTTATTTTCTTCAGCCTGCCAGTACATGTAAAACAGCCTGCAGAGATGATTAGTAGAATGAGACATAAGGGTTTTTTTAATTTTGCTTTAAATATAGAGAATGCTGAAAAATCTGATGGATTTATCTTAAGAGATAAAGAAGCTCCAAACATTTTGTGATACCATTGTTATCTAACAATGTAAAAAATGTCCAGAGTTAATTTACAATTTTGAATTCATTTGCTGTGACACATTGTTACACATTAGTAACCCTTTTCATACTTCTTTTTTTGTGGTCATGTCCTACTGAGTTGTCCTTTTATTAGTTTGTGGAATTAGCATTGGTTTAATTATTTATTATTTATAATATTCTCTTTAAGACCCTGTTAGGTACTCCGTATTTTATATTATCTACCATAATCAGGGCAAGTACCTAGGAATCAGAGTTTTATTATTGTGGAAGGCATTATGAGGACACTCTTTCCAAGGACAATCTTAAAGTGATATGTAGATTAGAGTTTTACGTTAATGGTCATGGAATGTAGAAAAAATTAGTAAATCAAAACCCAGCAGTGGAAGTTGCAGGTCCTCAGCACCAACTGCTTCAGTACACTGATTCCATCCTCTCATGGTGCAGTAGTTTCTGAACAGACACAGATTGAGAGTCCAAATGCCCACTCACCATTGCTTGCATTTTTGGCATGTGCACTTTCTTACTGACAGAAGGTACGTACATCCCACGTGATGATGACAATCAAACCATGCTGGAGGAACAGAGGCCCATCCTATTCTCAGGCAGCTAATGAGTGACAGGCAATTCATTTGCTCTTATGGCTGTTCCTCCCTTCTCTCCCAGGCGCCACCTCTAGATTCAGGATACATCACAACCTGCATTATGTTCAGATTACAAGTTTCTGCTGAAGCGATGAGGCAAAAAACTATTTTCTTTCATGAATGCTGAACTTATGACTCCAGGAGCCAATCTCCATCAGGTGTATCTAAGCCTAATCGAAGGAAACATATTTTGAGCACAAGGAAAATATGCTTTGAATAATAGCTCATTCTAGCCTTTAAAGAAATGCAGCTGGACAGTAATTCTAAAAGCCTTGGGGTTTGTTATTTTTTTTTTTTTACCTATCACAATCATTCCAGAAGATGACACTACACAGCAAAATGCAATCTTCAGTTTCTTCACACTTTAAAGCTCAATTCTATCCAAGTTGGCACCTATTGCAATTACTGCAAGTTTTGTAAAGAGGCTGAAGTTGTGTATGTGTACGTCTTAAAGAAAAAAAGTTGGGGTTATTTTTTTTTAACTTTTTTTTCCCCTACCATCTGGAGAAGGTCCATAGTCAACAGATCTTGTGGTTTTGTAGCTGAACACAGCCACCTATGCTTACTAAAACCTCACTATGTGGAGCATGAACTAATCACTTTTATATGCAAAGTAACATACAAATCTCAACTATGCATTTGGTGGATTTATGTGCCCCCTACAGAAAGAACAAAATTAACTGGGGCAGATCTTTCTACCAAGTTTGCACAGGAACAGCTGATTTTCAGTGTTTCCTGGCTAGCAAATCTCATAGAAGTCCCACAGAACTCAGAAAACACCATGAACAGATAAACCTTCATGAGATGGTACAGAAAATAATTTCATTGTTTGAGCTTGTAATGACATGCTGGATGTTACAAGGCACAAGACCTACAGTCCTAAAAAACACTTCATAACAGAACTGACAGTATCTCTAGTATATCCATCTCTGTTTTGACAGTTCATTTGGTGAATTTTCACTAATGGCAAATGACAACGTTGGGAAGAAAAAAAAATCTTCAAAATATTGATGAAGACTCCCATTGCTTCTTTAAATGGCTTTTGCCTTCTTCTGTTTTTAACATAGTTAAGCAGTTATTGTGATAGAGAAATCAAGTCTTGATTTGAGAAAATTCTTTTAAATGTTTTTTTTAAATGAATACAGAGTCTTTTCAATATTACTTTTTCTAGCCCACAAAAATACACTCCTTAACCTGCTAGAAATTTTTTTTCTCATATGTTGAACTTTCTTGCTCTGACTCTTCTTATTTACCACGCTCTTTTAAAATCCTGCTGTTTAATCTGTAGTAATATTTATTCTATGACATATTCAGAGATGGATAATTTAGAGGTACCTGGGGATGGTAGGCAGCAAACTGGCACTGTGGCCTTAGTTAAGTCAAGGACCGCTTAGTTGGGGAGAAGCCCTATTACGAAGGCTGTAGCTGTGCCTGCCCAGCTGAAGTGCATTTACACCAATGCACGCAGCATGGGAAATAAGAAGGAGGAGCTGGAAGCTGTGGTAGGGCAAGGAGACTACGATGTCGTTGCCATTGCGGAGACGTGGTGGGATGACTCGTACAACTGGAGCGTACCCATGGTGGGGTATAAACTCTTTAGGAGGGACAGGAAGGGCAGAAGAGGAGGCGGGGTAGCCCTCTATGTTACAGAGGGCATTGATACCCTCGAACTGGACTACGGTCAGGATGGGACTGAGTGCCTGTGGGTGAAAATCAGAGGAGCCCATGGGCAGGCAGGTATTGTGATGGGAGTCTGCTATAGACCATCCAGCCAGGAAGAAGCAGCTGATGAGCTCTTCTACAAACAACTGAGTGTAGTCTCAAAATCGCTACCTCTAGTCCTTGTGGGAGACCTCAGTTTCCCAGATATAGGCTGGGAGTATAATACAGCAGAAAGGAAGCAGTCCCGGAGGTTCCTGGAGTGTGTGGAAGACAATTTCCTCACACAGCTGGTGAGCGAACTGACAAGGGACGGTGCCCTCCTGGACCTGCTGTTTGTGAACAGAGAAGGACTGGTGGGAGGTGTGAAGGTTGGAGGACGCTTGGGGCAAAGTGATCATGAGATGATAGAGTTCTCAGTGCGGGGTAAAATGAAGAAGGAGGTTAGCAGAACAGTCGCCCTCAACTTTCAGAGAGCAGACTTTGGGCTGTTCAGAAGGCTGGTCAGAAGAGTCCCGTGGGAGGTGCTCCTTGAGGGCAAAGGTGTCCATGAGGGCTGGGCGCTCTTCAAGAAGGAACTCCTAGCAGCTCAGGAGAAAGCCGTCCCCATGTTCCGGAAAAGTAGCCGGAGGGGTAAGAAACCAGCATGGTTGAGTAGGGAGGTCCTGAGAGACATCAATAGGAAGAGGAGGGTCTACGACCTCTGGAGGAAGGGGCAGGCATCCTGGGTGGACTATAGGGAGGAAGCGAGAATGTGCAGGGAAAAAGTCAGGAGGGCTAAGGCCCAACTAGAAATGCGATTGGCCAACACTGTGAAAGACAAAAAAAAGTCTTTCTACAAATACATCAACAGCAAAAGGAGGGCTAGGGAGAATCTCCAGTCCCTAGTAGATGCAGAGGGAACAAGAGTAACAGGGGATGAAGACAAGGCTGAAGTACTCAATGTCTACTTTGCCTCAGTCTTTAACAGTAAGGAAAATTGTTCCCTCTGTGCACAACCCCAAGGGTTGGAAGAGAAGTATGAGATTCCCAAGGTCCAAGAGGAGGTGGTTAGAGACTTGCTTGCCCAGCTAGACACCCACAAGTCTATGGGGCTGGATGGAGTCCACCCAAGAGTTTTGAGGGAACTGGCGGATGTGCTGGCCAAACCCCTTTCCATCATCTTCCAACAGTCCTGGATGACTGGGGAGGTTCCACTGGACTGGAGGCTGGCTGATGTCGTGCCCATCTATAAGAAGGGGCGCAGGGAGGATCCAGGAAATTACAGGCCTGTCAGCCTGACCTTGGTACCGGGGAAAGTCATGGAGCGGGTGATCTTGAGTGCGATCATGAAGCACTTGCAACAGAACCGAGTGATCAGGCCCAGTCAACACGGGTTCATGAAAGGCAGTTCTTGCCAGAGTAATCTGATCACCTTCTATGACCGAGTAACTCTCTTCCAACCTGGTTATTCTGTGATTCTGTGTGAGGTTTTTTCAAACATAAGCTCTTGAGGAAGTGATTAATAAAAGTAGTGGGAAAATACGCAATAAATGCCTCTGGCACCATCTTCATACAATGTTGGCTGAACATTAGAATATGTTCACTTTGTTCTTTTGCAGTCTGGACTGTTGATTTGTAACATTGGCTTCTGTCTGCTAGATTACAGAAGATGACACTGGGTGAGAGATGCTTTCATTCCTCGTTAGTGAATACAAAATACCAGAACAATATAATGCTTAAGTGTTCCAGCACTCAAATAACTTCCTCTTTGTAATCACTTGTAATACAAACATCCATACAAACCTTTTGTATTCTGGACTTCTTCAACAAACCATGACTGTCCATAGCAGCTGACTGTCATACAAAATCTGTCACTGAAATACAGCTTTAACTTAAAATATGCCAGCACTCAAAACTTCTCACACTATGGCACATTAGACATTGCTTGAGTGGTAGACAGTCTATCCATAAAACCTAACCTATGATTTGCAAAGAAATATTCAGATTGGAGGAACATTGATTTAAAATGACATATCCTTCTCCACTGAAGTTCCTCTCATCAGAAAGTTAAAAACAAAATAATGATTCAAGCATAATGACTTGAAGAAACAGAAGCTTGTTGTGAAAATTCAAATCACTGCATTGAATGATTAATGAATTCTATTAATAGCTTGTGAATTAGATTTCTGGCCCAAAGGGACTGAACTACTTCACTCTGCACTTAAAAATGTTGTAGCAGCATTACAAATGGACAAGGCTTCCCTAAAAGAAGACACAATATTGCTTCTTTTAAAATGTTTGCAGGAAAGCGAAACAATTTTAAGGTAAAAAAACCTTGATACTTCATGAAACTACAATGAGTACGGGCTGTCTGGCCAAGAAACAAGTGCGATTTGGTGGGGTTTAAAATAGATCCCTAGCATTTTTCTGAGGAGCCTGTAGCACCGAAGTTGTCAGTATGATTTCACATTTGCAACCAGAATGAGTCATAGCTCAAGATTTTTAATACAATCATTGTACAAGACATGGTATCATGATATACAAATGCATGAAACTTGGTAGAACAGAATTTCACCAAAATGACTTAAGCATGATTTGCTTTCATCTCATTTTTTCATGATTAGGCTAATAAAAACTAGCCTTGTTACTTGGCTGAATATTTTTTGACCTTTGTGAAGGCAGATTTTTCAGTTGAAGTTCTGGAGTACACGATGAACAATCTAGTCAAACCTCTAAACCAGTGTCTTAAAAGTCTGACTGTAACCTGCGTCCACCTTTCTGCTGATTAAAACGCCTGCCAAAATGTTCAAAATAAACGCATCAGGACAAGAAACATAAATAACATACGTTGCTGTCTCCTGATTATTGAACTCAAACAAGTCTTCTGGCACATTACTCAGAATTACTATTATGCATGGTCTTTCCTGAATCCTAGTATCAATAAGTATAATATGTTAAGGTTGGCCAAGCCAACAGAAATTATACAATAACATGTGATTTACCAAAGCTAATTGCAACAATACTATAACTTTCCTTCCTTACAACCCCACTATCCACAATTGGGTCCCAATAACATAATTTCTTTTTTATCATAATTTCTTTTTTATTTGTTTCCCAAGAATAATTCTCAGCAAAAATGTTGTGTAGCAATTTCTTCATTGAATGTGACCAGCAATCAACATACCCTAGTTCTGCATCTGCATCAAACCCAGGAAAGTCAAAGAAGATCCAAGTCACAGAATTGCTACTATGTGCCTTGCATGGCTGATTTTCTACTTCAGTTCCCAAAGATCCAGCTAAGGTAACATATAAGATGATTGAACTACTGATCTACTGCCAATCAGTTCCCTCTATGCAAGTCATTATCTTTTCTATCTCTCCTTTGCTCTCCACAAAAATTAAAATCTCCTTTTCTATAGTTACACTTTTCCCCAATACTTTTTTTTTTCCTTTCTGAAGGTAAAAAAAAAAAAAAAAGTTGACAAGTTACAGCTTGTGATGGTCAGAAAGCTATTGTAACCCAGTCAGTATTTTGAGATCATAAGCATTAAAAAACAGAATTCCTGTTGGATAAAGGATTTTGCACGTAAAATATTGAACTGGTATTGTATCTGTTTTCTAATCAATTCATTAATGTGTTGTTCCATACAGAGAGATGAACTTAAGTGCTATAATTGGCAATTTCATCAGCAATACTAAAGTGGAAGCTATTAAGACTGCAATCAAAAGCTGATGGGATGATATACAATAGCAAGGAGGATGCTGTTTATAGGGCTGTTGATTATGTCAAATGTTGCTTACCAGCATTGCAAGCAAGCTTACCCTCTTTGCCACAAACTTGACAGAGAGATCCTATGCACTGCATTTGTGGATCTGGTCTCTCTCTTGTGCAAAAAGGAAGGTATAAAAAGAATTTCTGTTGTGTACTTGTTCAGTCTTATCTCGGAACTCTGCTATGTTTAATTATTGCAAACAAGCATACTGACAAGGTTAAAAAAGTTTTCAGACAAAGTCAATCATGCTATGAGACACAGAAGAACCTGTAAATATCCCAACTCAAATACCAATTTATATCCTAAAAAAAAGACTTCTGTTATGCAAAACAGCATTTGCTTAACTCTTTCTGAAGCACAAAAAATAGTAGCATTTGTCTTTTTTTCACCACCTAGTTAAACACTGATTCTCTGAAGTTTGATGTCAAATGCAGGGTTCTCATGTCCTCTATACCCTGCAGAGCATCTGTACAATCTGTATTTCTCCAGATCTCAGCTATTTCAATTCTAGAAAAGATTCCTCTTCCATTTTAACAGTTCTTTCAGTATTTTAAGCTTGTTACATGTGTGCATATGAATTCACAATGCCTCTGAACTTAAAATCTAAATATTTAGAAAAACTGTATTGCAGTTTCGCCTGTGCAAGGCTATACAGAGTGTGGCAGAGCCTACTGCAATAGGACAGTCTTGTTTTTCCTCAGTTTCTTTAGTTTCAGATTAGCAAACTCTTCAGATTAAAGTGAAGTTTGCATCCCACCATCAGCACGGGGAACAAATTGTTCAGTGAAGGATGATTAATAATTTTGCTACTTTCCCCTTTCCAAAGTTGCTTGTGTTGTCACAATTTGCAAGTAAGTTACACAGTTTAATTTGAGAATGACTCACTTTCTATTATTACCAGCCAGCCACACATGAGGAGGTCAGAAATTCTAGTCTTACTAGTTACAAAACAATTACTGATTCATTTTACCTTTCTTTAACTATCCAGAGAGCTGCACAGAACTGGCTGGTGTGTCTGTATGTTCATAAGATCGATGTTTATTTTTATCATGCAAAGCAGATACGTGCTGGGTGTTGGGATGGGGGACTGGATCGCAGTTCTATAAGGGTTCTTTTAACATTTGCATTTCTTTAACAACTCTCAGACTCGGACTGTCTTTTTTTATGCAATGACTAATGTAATAGGTATTTGATTATTGATTTGACTTCCCACATAATGCAGCAACCTCTGCATTAAATAGCAGCACCGTAAGAGTATCAGGAGTCTGTTTTGATAGCACTACTGAAACAAAACCTCAATGCACAGTCTATGATTATGAGAAAAGAAAACCAGCTAAAGCAGGGAAGAATGCTACTGAAGCAGGAAAAGCTTTAATACCAGATGCAGCTGAGCTCCCTCAACAGAGCACACTTTGCAAGATGAAGGGATAAATAAGGAGTGGAATTCAGTCAGAGCTGAATCAGATTGGCAGGAATATTTTGGTTTAATTTTTTTTTTTGCATGACCAAAGAATTGTCCTTGGTGTATTAGATAGTATTTTTCAAGAAAAATAGTAAAATCAGATCAAATCGACACTGCAGAGTCAATCAATACTGCAGAGGGTTTGGGGTTTTTTTTCAGTATATGCACAACAGTATGTCTTGGGTAGTTCCAAGGAAGAGTATCCTCCTTTGACTTTTGAATCTCCATGGCTCTCTGCCACTGAGAACATAGTACGGAACTCCATAATGTTAACTTTACTCTCAGAATAGATCATGATTTAAGGGATGAGGCTTGTCTCTACAAACTGCTGATAATTTCAGCACAAAATCTAGATGCCAGACTTCAAAAAAAAATCTAGAAAAGCAGATGCAAGACTAGTAGAATAAAATGTTCAGAGGTACCAAAAAGAGACAAGATGTTTACATTCCACTTAATTTCAACAGAGATCACTGTTAGAAAGCTACTCTATTTATTGCCGAAAAAAGATGGTACCTTATGATCTCTCCTTGCTGCTTTCTTGGTAGCTTAAAAATGCCTCAGTTTTATGTTGCCTCTTAAGGAACAAATGCAGGTTTCTTTTTCTTCTCCTAGGAAAAGGGATGGAATATTTCCTCATTGTCTTACTATTGTTGCAGTACCCTGCCTGCCTGCATAGTTTTGCAAAAATGTTGTCATTCAGATGACCTAAATTCTGAACACACAGGCACACCTATCATCTCATTGCTAGCCCTATTTATTCCAGGAGAAAAGGGAAACATTGCTGGGGAAAATCATGAGCGCCTTCTTACTCTGTTCTGTTTTACAATGCAATATCAGATGTTTTATTGTGCTTTATGCTGGCTGTCACTCACCTTCAGGAATACTACAACAAACACTTAAAATGCCAGAATTCCAAGTGCCACCTCCCTCACTATATCTTACCAATAGAAAAAGAACTATTCTGCCTTTTAGAAAACATTTACGATAGTGCAATTCTCTCACAGTTATCTGAGTGGCTGAATGAACAGGTTTTAGTGGAAGGAGCCCTGAAAAATGCTAAGCACTTCAAAATTCCTAATGATAACAAACAATAGCCTACTCAGAAGAGCTCAGCAAGATAATAGAAAATGTTTTGCTTTAGCTTGTGGACTAAACATGCTTTTAAATAGAGTCAAATTTAAGTCGCAGGAGAAGGAGTGGGAGAATTTTTTCCAAGCTGTGCACTCTTTGGGACATACCACATATACTCTTCATCACCCCACAATATACTCTGTGTATCTGCACACTCTAATCAACAACATAAGAAGATGATCAAATCCTAATTTTTTCAGAAACCTAACCAACAGCAGATATGGTGTAGGGAAAGTATGGAGGAAGAAAACTTGATAAGCCTATGCCATTCATCTGCTAGAAAGTATTTCGAAGAAGGGCTTGCAGAGAAGTAGGAACTGCTCAATCAGATGCATCAATTTGCTGGTTTTGCCTGCAAGCTCAGATCAACAAAAATCAGATATGTCTCTCTTTTCATCCTCCTCCAGCACAGAAATGCATCAGATGAACATTAAGATAAAGAGTTTACTTTAAAGTCCTTCCATCCTCACTATTTAACAGATGACTCCCAAGGTAAGCACACAGACAAACTACTCCAGCAATAGCAATGAAGCTGAAGGGTTTTTCCACCTGCAGCTTTCCCTCAGCTTCTTTTGAGTTCTTTTCTGTTAGACTTGGCAACTTAGTTGCACCTGTAGCCACTCCTTAATCCTACTTCACCAAATGAAGTTTAGCTTGAACTCCTTCCTCATAATTATCTCTTCATTGCTGACTTTCCTCTTCACTTTTAAACCAGGTCTTTCTTGACTGAGCAAGGCTGGAAAGCATATTTGATTTGCTTATACTAAGCATCATGCAAACTACACACTTTTCTGTGTGACAAAGAAAAGCTCCTATATCAGAAAAAGACTAGCTACTTGTAAGATAAAACAAGAACCAATTACAGATAACATAATCTGTCATTTCAGGTCTTCTTTTAGACACAGAATCTCTGAAATAAAAATTCCTAACTTCATTGTCCCTTGCAGCCTTCTGAAAAGCTCCCTTGAAATATTACGCTATTTTTTCATTGTACTGAACTAGAAAAACATGTGTAAAGGCAAAACAAACCTTCCAGCATAGCAGAATAAGAACGGACGATTTATCATTCATGAAGGGGATGATTCACACTCTCTTAACAATTTGTTAACACTTAGGTTCTCTTGCACTTTGAGTTGAAACCAATGTGCTTACTTAAATTCAAATTATCTTTCCATGACCAAGTAAATGAAGGCTCTTCCACATCTGTTTTTCATATATTCAAGCCCAGTGACCCCCTTTGAAAAAAAATTACTTATTTACTGATGTTTCAAAATTTATTTTTAATATAATTAAAGATGTAATTATTATCTAAAATTATAAATTCATATTTGTATGTACTGCTTATGTTGAAACAATCTATCTGGAACAAGTTATGAAAGGGTACAGATGTAAATATATCATGATTTAATAAAGAGAGCTTCTGGAGACATTTCATCATATTAACCAGACACCATAAAATTAGTAAGTTGTTTGTTCTGAGTATTTGAAAATGTTTATTTTCTCTTGAATTTTATCTCAGTCTAGAGATGGCTTCTACTTTCTATTAAATTGTCCTCTAGATAACTACATTTGGTCAACATTTTTTAAAAGTTGTTGTTACTGCCTTTTATGGTCCACTGCTGAACGTGCATGAAAAAGCCAAAAGAATTTCCTATGAACCACCCCTAGAAACTCAAGTTTTTCTTACATCATAGTTGAATTGCCTGTTTATGAAATAAATAGCTGACACAACCATCAGTGAAAATGCAGTAGTTCTTGAACTGCTTTATTAAAAAAAACAATAATATCTAAGGGTCATTCACACTCTGTATGGGCACTTCAGGGAAATAGTAATGATTTCCTAAAATTTAAACAGAAGGTGATCTTACTTGTATAACATCTGAGCTTGAAGGTATAAGGATTCTAAGAAAACTGAACCTTTCTTAGCATGAGGAAAGAAAGCTGGGATTCCCACATTCCAACATGGATGCTGAGAATACAGAGATAGAATGATCTCTGCAATAGATTATCATAGCTGACACAGCTGAGGTACAAACTCTTCAGGAGGGATAGGAAGGGAAGGAGAGGAGGCGGGGTAGCCCTCTTTGTAAGGGAGGACTTGGATGCCATTGAGATGGATTGTGGCGATGAGGAGATTGAGTGCCTGTGGGTTAGAAGAGCCCATAAGAAGGTAGATTTTGTGATGGGAGTTTGTTACAGGCCACCCAGCCAAGGAGAAGCAGCTGATGAGCTCTTCTATAAACAGCTGGGGTTAATCTCTAGATTGATGCCTCTCATTCTTGTGGGAGACTTCAATATTCCTGATATCTGCTGGAAGTACAATAGAGCAGAAAGGAAGCAGTCTAGGAGGTTCCTGGAGTGCGTGGAAGACACTTCCTAGCACAGCTGGTGAATGAACCAACAAGGGAAGGTTCCCTCCTGGACCTGCTGTTTGTAAACAGAGATGGCCTTGTGGCGGATGTGGCAGTAGGAGGACGCCTAGGACTAAGTGATCATGAGATTATAGGGTTTTCTGTTCTAGGTGAAGTGAAGAGGGTGGTTAGCAAGACAGTAGCATTAAATTTCCAGAGGGCAGACTTTGAACTCTTCAGAAGGCTGGTTGGCAAAGTCTCATGCGAGACAGTGCTTAAGGGCAAGGGAGCCCATGAGGGCTGGGAGCTCTTCAAAAAGGAGATCCTAGCAGCTCAGGAGAAAGCCATCCCCATGTTCCGGAAAAAAAAGCCGGCAGGGGAAAAAAACAGCTTGGTTCAACAGTGAGATCTTGAATGATATCAAGAAGAGGAATGTTTATTGGCTCTGGAAGAGGGGACAGGCCTCTTGGGTGGACTACAGGAGAGAAGTGAGATTGTGTAGTGAAAAAATCAGAAGGGCAAAGGCTCAACTAGAAATCAGATTGGCAAAGTTGGTGAAAGATAATAAAAAATCTTTCTATAAATATATAAATAATAAAAAGAGGACTAGGGAGACCATACAGTCCCTATTGGACACAGAAGGAACAGCAGTGACAGGGGATGAGAGAGCTGGGGTTGTTTAGCCTGGAGAAGAGGAGGCTGAGAGGAGATCTCATTGCTTGCTATAACTACCTGAGGGGAGGTTGTAGAGAGGAGGGAGCTGGCCTCTTCTCCCAAGTGACAGAGGACAGGACGAGAGGGACTGGCCACAAGCTCCACCAGGGGAGATTTAGGCTGGACATTAGGAAAAAATTTTTCACAGATAGGGTCCTTGGACACTGGAACAGGCTGCCCACGGAGGTGGTTGATTCACCTTCCCTGGAGGTGTTTAAGGCACGGGTGGATGAGGTGCTGAGGGGCATGGTTTAGTGTTTGACAGGAATGGTTGGACTCGATGACCTGGTGGTTCTTTTCCAACCTGGTTATTCTATGATTCTATGATTTAAGCAGTATTGACAAACAGCCTCTTCCTTTTGCCAGTTTTAAAAAGATTCATCCTTGAAAGGGCAAGCAAACTCTAGACTCCTGGAGCAAACAAAAGACTACAAGGACTACAGATAAGGGAACACATCATTCCACAGACCATCTTCTTCGTGGAGCAAATGGAGAAAAAAAATGTGGATCATAAAGATTTTAAGTTCCAATCTGTCCTATTTTAAGCCTTTATAAATGCAGCAATTCAAACAACTATTGCTTATAGCAACAAATATACAATAGTAGAGACAGGGAAAGAATAAACATTACTGCAAGCCTATTATTGTGCTTAGCAAATTTACACCTCTGAGAGCATGTTGGGTTTGATAAAGGAGGAAAAGGGCAGACATTAATGTTGTGGTAATGAGGAGTACACTTGTCAGTGTTTACACACCCTAAGTCACCCTTAGGAGGCCTTCTATAATTGAAACACAGGCACTTATCTCTCAAAAGTGTGTCTCAAGACTATGAACTGATAAGGCATGTTTTATTTAAATGGACAGCAAATACACTTGCCACCAACTAATTAGCTCACTAGGTCTCCTTTTAGTTAGAGATAAATATTTCCAAGAATAAAGTAGAAAATATTACCAGTGAAAATAAAAATCAGCCTTTCAGTAGAAACGCCAGAAGCTGAAGAGCTATGATTTTGCTGGCGCATGTTTAGCTGACAGAAAATAATACAGTATACAACAGCTGCATGATCATTACCTAAGAAAACATGAATTTTCAGTAATGGAACAAACATGTTTCCATTTGATATAGATACAATTTTGCTAACTACAGAAATGACCTGACCAAAGCATACTCATTTAATTTGCTTGACATAACAGCAACAACAAAGGATCATCATGTCCCAGTCCTCCATCTACTGGTGAGCAAAATGATATTGCACTCCCCCTTCTACCAGCAGTAACGTTTGCTACTGTGACTTGGAAACTATTTTTTTGTTTTTGCAAATTCTTATGAAAAGCTTTTATTACAACTGCTGTCACTGCCATCAATATGTTTTTGCTCTACGTGGTACAGTAGCACTCAATGTTTATTCTTCCGTAGTAAAGTCCTCTATAGATAGTTGCTATTGCTTCCCTCGCCCACCACAGCCATCAGTCATGCAAACTGGATGCACACTTTGATGAGCTGTTAGGCTTCCTCTGTCTTGCATTTCACCACCAGCCTTGCACATGCCAACCAACCACATGAGAAGTGAGTTTGCTTATACATGGTCTGTAAGAACTCAGGAGAAGGCACACATGAAGGAATACAATGTAGTCTTCGCTCTCCTGGCAGCACTGGCTTAGGCATGCTGGTGAAAATAAGAACTCCAATTTTGCACACAAACTCAAATAGATACAAACCTGTTTTGTAAATAGTTTAATTTTCACATAATTACAGAGTAGAAGCCATGGTTGACAAGTTTTAACAGCAAAATCAGTGTGATGTGTCATACCAGAAACCTGGTGATAACACATAGCCTGTGGAGTGGCATGGACTATTATGCTAGCGTCTGTGAAAGGCAAATTTTTGCATGTTTTCAGGAAGGCAGATGACTACTCTGGAAGCGTTACAAACGTGAAAAATAACTACTTTCACTTTCAAATACTTTGAGAGATGTAGGAATAAGGAAATTTAAAGCAAAGGGCGTGGCCTTGGTACTGTGCCTGAAATAGGGTACATGTGACATCAGCTTTCAAAGGTACCATGAGAATCTTGCAGACCTGTAAGAATGGAAGTGGTGGATGTAAAGTTAACGTATTGGGAAACAGCCAACACAACATTTGCAAAGGGAACTCATGATTCATTATGCAGCATGTGCACTTTGAAAGGGTTTATGACCATGTGGATTAGGACAATCCACTGATCTACTCCCGATTTTCTACTTGGATTTCCAAAATTATCCTGAAGAGGTTCCTCACAAAACAAAAAAGCAGTAGGACAAAAAAGGAATATACTTGCTCAGATACAATATTGATTTAAAAGTAGGAAAAGGAAAGTTCTTGTGCTGGAAAGAACTGACTCCAAAAAATCAAAGATATTTTCAGGGAACAATTCTCTTAAGCATTTTCATAAACTATCAAGAGGCGTGTAATGAACTCACTTAAAGTTTGGTGATGATACTGCGTTCTACTGGGTAATAAACCAAGGACAAACTGCAAAAAACTGCACAATGATATTACCAGATGGAGCAGTATTCAGTGCATATACATGAATAGCAACACAAGTGGGAGAAAAAAATCCCTAAATTTGAACATAAATTATGGCCTTTAAGCTATGAACACTTAGCACCTAGATCCTACAGCTACTGTCTTCCCAAGAAAATGGCAGCTGAGTGATCAGCAGTGTTAGGAGTTATCAGGAACAGAATAAGGAATTAAGACAGAACCTCCCTATGTCACTAATTGAATAAATGGCCCATCTGCATCTGCTACACTGCTACAGCTTTGCTCCACCATCTCAAAGTGATTCAACAGATCACAGAATGGGGAAGTGAGGATGATCTGTGTTCTGGAAATGTTTCTACAGAAAAAAAAACCCAAACAATTAAAATGGCTGGAATTTGTCAAGCTGGAAAAGTGATTTTTGAAATCATGGCACAGCGTGTGCTCTGTATTACAATGTGTGTATCACATTGTAATACAGAGCACGAAGGCCATCATGAAGCCAAGAGCACAAGTTTCAAACAAACATCTCATTGATCTGTGGACACTTTTGACATCTTGTGGATGTTAGCAGTTTACACGGTTCAAATAGAACACTGAAACTGTCCACAGGTGAAAATTCATCCTCCCACTGAATATAAAGACACCACTTCTGTCAAATCCAGTCCTTGTCCAGGAACCCAATCTGAAGCAAATGGTTAGAAGCTGAGAAAATACTATGAAAAGTTTCATTGTGAAGTTTCACAATTTTTACATATTTCCCTAAGCTTCTGGGTTTGGTTATTGCTGGAAATAGGATCCTGATTTAAGTACAGTTGGCCTGAGTAATTTTCAAGTACAGCAAATTAATGATTCAATGCAAGCCTAATCTGATGCCCATTGTTAATGTTCGTAGCCATCTACTATTTAAGAACTTAAAAAAAATATATTATTATTATTATAATACTTGCTGGATTTTGCTTAGGCTGAACATTTTCAAGAGCTTTGGTCAGACTTTCAGAGGCTGCCGAGGTACCCAGCTCATTAGACATTCCATCCCTAAGGTACCTGAAATGCAGATCTGACCTACCCATGTTTACGTTCTCCTTTATGTCTTTTAGGAAATTCAAAGTGAGATTTTCACAATTTGTTGAATGCAATCACTTTATCAAGTATTTTTCTCCCCTTATGGCATTAACAATTAAGATTATGCTTCATTTTCCTGAAACCGTGATTGCAATTTCCTCTTAACCTGTGGCTAGGACTATTATAGTCAGTCACATACTAATAAAACAAGACAGTGCTGTCCCTAGGTTTGCCAAAAAAATCTGCCTAAGAATTACTTTAGACTTGAGGGAAAAAACAAACCACTGAATCAAAGTACTAGTTTTACAAGACCGGTAGAATACTGTAGGTTTCTAACAACATTCATCATCTCATTGAAGACTGAATTCAAATGACAGGACCACATACCTTCCTTGACAAAAGGTTTATGTTTTTATTAGCAACAATGTTACCAGAAATCCTTCAAAAGATTGCCCAATTCCCGGTTCCCATGGGCTAACTAAACTAAACGTTTTGCCCCAGCTCCAAGGTTTTGATTAGGTATTCCCAGGTGCCTAAACTGGGCCACTGAATTTTGGTGCACAAAAGTTAGGAAGCTAGTCTTACAAGCTGTCTTCACACTCAGCACAGAAAGGCAGGCTGGTTCTGGTCAAGAGCACAACCTTGGTATCTGATGAGCCCTCTTGTATCCAGTCTCTGAAACGACAACTGGTTTGAAGAAGTCCATCCGTCCATCCAGTTTAGGGCGTCCCCTCACCTTCACTTCTATTGCTTTGAATGACTGATGGGGATACTGTTTAGAAGCACCTTCACAGCATATGACCATGTCACCATAATCATGAGATCTCTAGGGACTAGCCTTGATGCTGCAGCCGAGTTCTGCTTTTCAGACTGGACCAGGAAAACCTATTAGACACTAGTGCATGCATGTCTTTTCCTTACAGTTTTCACTTGGCATAGTCTCCTCAACTGGGAAATGAAAATAAAAACCAAACTTTTATGTGGAATAGTGACATGCTTTCTGTAGGAAGAAGAAACATAGCTTCAATCTGCTTCTTACTCTAATTTTCACTGGTATAAGAGAGTGTGTAGTTAGATGATTGAACTCATAGCTGGAAAAGAAAACTCCAGGTGAATTTTCTGTAGACGATCTTCATAATTTGTTTGTCTCAGCAAGATTTTGTCTTATTCCGCAGCTCAGCAACTTCAAAATAATTGTTTTCTATCCATTCATTTGGAAATTTGGATGGCACTCTCACTGTGGCAGGATGTGATTTTTCACTATAAATAGATTCTTTTGTTAACATTTATACCAAATAATTCAGGAGACAGCTGCTGCATAAATAATAACAAATCATCTTTATCAGCTGAAAGACCAAGTAATCTAATATTAGCCTTACAGCTTCATTGCAGAAAATTTTATTCACCTTTGAAAGACTATTAGCAATTTGAGACAGCAAGTTTATTTTGCAATCCTCCTCTTTTACAGTGTTTCCAGCTTTAAAGGTTTCGGTGCATGCCATTTTGGAGAAATGTCTTGCAATATCCCTTTACCATCCAAAGCTGGTATATGCATACATATTAAAATGTTACATTAATCAACTTCATCATTAAATTACTAAAATGTCTTTCTTTATACTTCAGTCACAGGAGAAATGGTTAAATGACCACAGGAAAAAAACCGTTTTATATTTATTTTCCCCTCTCTATAAGATGATGTCATTCAGTATGCTTGGGCCAGAATTTGGTTCTCTCATCACCCTGCAACCTGTTAGAAACCAGAGTCTAGGTAAAACATCTGAACTAATAACCAAACTTTCCATGACATTAAAAAGTGACAAATAGGACAGGGAAGTCACATCATAAAAGAATCTCAAGAACAGCGTTGCACTTGCTGTGATATAAAATTTGCCCATCAGGGAAGACAAAAGAATACTAATAGCTTTTTGCTGTGTGCTTAAGACTTCCCAGACAACCTGCAAGCTCCCTTTTTAAGAACAATGACCTTTTTCTTGAGATCAATGACACAGTTTTAACACAGAAGACCTTATCAAGGGGGTTGTTCTGTTTTTGTTACTCTAGAAAATAAAACCTACAATCTCAGTGATTCAAATATAAGCAATTTCTAGACTTAAAATATGATGCAACTGTCATTCAAAAAAGTTACCTTCAAATGTGCCAAGAATCACAAGCATAGTTCATGGTCTGAAGAACAAACCAGTGTAAATTCATCACGATGCAGTGGGATCTTAAAAAATGATTAAGGAGTGAGAGAAAAGACAACACAAAGTTACCTCAGAGAATTCTATGTCAGTTTTGATGTTATTTTTGTTTATCTATCTCTTCTTTTGCTTCTTACAGACAGTAAAGAGGAAATGATGGGCAATTTATGATGACTGTTCTACAAAATATTTGGGAGTGATCACACAGAAGTCTCTATAGACTTTGTGACTGTGTTTTGGCTAGAAGCATAGGAAAAAAAAGATGCTAAGGACAAAAAAGCTGGAACTAAGAAGGGGAAAAAGGGCAAATGCAAAGACTTGCTAAAGATTTAGAAAAGTCTCATTTCTCTTCTTGCATTAGCATTCTCACTCTTACAATAGCACTCTAGAGAAGTATGAGAAAGCAATACAGGAGTTCCTTTTTTTTCTATACTATTAGTAGTAGTAATGTGAAACCATTTCAGTAAAGCCATTTGGCAGCTGCACTGCCATTCTCAAGTCTGTGCTATCAGGTACTTGTCTTTATACTTAATTCTCCCTTTTACCCAGCTACCATCTCAATTTCTTTCTTCCCTCTACCAAATTAAAGATGAGCGACTCAGCTGTTTCACTGAAAAAATCCATGTCCCAGTCATACATCTTGTCCTGTGAAAATAAACTATGATGATAGATATTTCTATTCAATCCAAAGCTTCTTGAACTAGGAGGTTTGACTGGACAAATACCTTCCTCTTGTTTGACAGGAAGCAATGTAATGTTTCACATAATCTGCCCTTTATTCATACCCCAAATTTCTGACTTTCAAATTACATTGAGAGTTTCCCTGTGGTTGCTAACATGGCTGATCACAAGTCAAGATCTCATTCTTTGCACGCAGGAATACTGATCAGTTGTCAGCCTTTGCAGACAAGCACCGGTCAAGACTTTCACTTAATCTCCTGTGACGTGAATTAAGAAACACACTAAATTCACTGCGTGGAATGACTGAGTCACTACAGTCGAATGAACAAATGCCAGCACAGAGCTGCCACAGAAGCTTAGGCCACTAATGAGACTTTTCTGCTTTAGTGGATCAGTTAGTTTGGGTTTCAGTTCTTATTTGTTAAATACTATTCAGAAGCAGGAAACTGAGCTCACCTGAAGAAAGAAGAAAATGTACTATTTTTGTTTGTTGTCTTTTAAATCAAAGTCAATGCTTTTACAACAAGTACTAAGAATTTGCTTTTTCAATATAATTCAAACTGCATCAGATAACTGGATCATTTGCTTTTAATCTTGTGCTGCAAAGCCACTTTTTAATTTCAAGTTACAGTCACAGAACAAACAGAACAAGCTGTTGCTTAATGACAGAACAGAATGAAAGTGCTTCTAGAGAAAGAAAGATGCTAAAATCAGTACCATTTAATTCTAAATGCTAAAGTTTTGCATAAAAGTATAATACTACAGAAATGAACAACTAAAATGTATGAAAAAAATACCACGAAACTCATCTAGAATCTCTTGATAAATATTTTTTAGTGGAGTCTTTAAATCAAGTTGGCTATGCAGAAAAAGAAGCAACCCATGACCTTTAATAACTTATATTTACAATCACCATGGAGATGTAGCCTATTGGACCTAGCTTGACTTGATTTTAGCAGTATGCAAGAGACAAATTGCTGATTTTACCTTCTCCAAATTATCATAGATGCATTTGCAAGTTCTTCAGTGTGTTACTGCAAGTTGATAACGCACTCAGTAAATAAATCTCTCCCTTATGGAATTTCTTCTGAACATTACTGAAAGAAATAGCATTTAGGAACAGAGGTATCGGGACAAATTACAATAAGTTAAATGCTCATGATGTGTAGAGAAGATTTTACTGCCAACCTTAAGTATATATCTGTGACTTTTTACAGAAGATGCAGTTAACACAAAAACTTCATGCTTTAGAATATCAGAATTTTAAATTATTCAGTAAACCTCTTTCACTATTAGAAATACCAGCAATTTAGTGACATTGCGCTAAACTTTAAGCACATAATGAGACTCAGTTAAACTTGAAACAACAAAGATATTATATACTAAAAAACAGAAGCCTGAGTGGAACTTTGAAAGTCTTTAAATGCAACTGTGTATTAGGCATACAAGAGCACATGGAACTGACGGGACTTGGCTGCTTCAAGGACAGCAGGCTGAAGGCAGATTTATATCATCAACTAACAGCTTCTGTTGCAAATGGGCATGACAGTTTCTATCTACTTTACCATTGATTGAGATTGCCTTAGTGTAGCAATACCCAAAGAACTCTGCTAAATTTAATTTCTATTTCCATTCCACAACAAGCAGGAAAGCATCCTGTCAGTTAGCTTTCAATAGCCATTGCCTGCCACACTGCAAAAAGTCATTCTAAATTTTAATTTATTTTCCAAGAATATTTCCAGAAACTTTTAAGATGAAATGCTTGAAACTAAATGGAACAAACGGCCCTAAACTGCAGATGAAGGTTTACTACGGTAACAAAAGAGAACTGGTGCCAACAAGGCATCAGTCACAGCCTCACATTTTCACAGGAGTAACTCAGAGGGGAGTTAGGAAGTAAAGTTTTAGCATGACTGAACCCAAAGTTTTCCTTGTGTTGGGTTCCTGGTTACATTTACTATTCCCAGGAGTGGCGGCTCCTATCCAGCCTGATCGCTGAAGGTTTCCCTCTCATGGAAAGCAGGGCATGGCAAGAAGGGCAGAAAGAAAGAGACACTCCTTGTTCTCAACCAGTAGGGTGCTGGGACACTGCTGGAATGTTTTCCCATACCTTGGAAATGAAGGGGCACTCCTACTACAAATTACAGCTTCTCACCTTCAAGTTACCACAGCCACCTTAACTGTACAACATTGCAGTGTATGTTCCTCTCTGCTCCTCTTTTCCTTAGGCAATAGGTCGTTATTGTACACAAGAGTTGATGTGGCAGACAGGAATTATAATCACACTTCCAGAAACATGGTTTCAAAATTTGATATGACTTCCTTTATAACAACTGAGGTTTTGATATAAAATATTCGAGTTATACGTGATAAATCAGCTTGGATTTTTGCCCTGGGTAAAAACTGCTCCCCTGTAATGGACAAATGCTAAAGGATTCAGTATTTTTAATTCAGATGCTGTGTGTAAACAGCAGAGATAATGTAAAATGATGGATCTTCAGAATACAGGACCACTACTACAACTAGAACACTATACGAGTTCAAGATCTCTCTGACTTCCTCTCTAAAATGACTTTTTAAGTACATTATAAACCTGAATCCTCTGAGTGCTTGTTCTCTCAACCACTGTTTGTCCCTAATGAAGCTTTATACAAGTGCAGTCTAACAACTCCTTGCCTATCTTTGAAATATTAGTGAACATACTAGTCTATCCAAAAAAGAACATAATAATAACATTTGTCAAAGAGAGAAAAAAAGAGTAAACTAAAGTTTGGGATTTGGTAATAAGTAACATTTTTAAAGATTTATTAAAAAAATAAAACCTATAAAAGTTTAATGCCTTTTAAAAGAGGAAATGTACTTAGTTGTTAAAACTAAAAAAAAGGAAGTAACATAATCTTGGTTAATAGCTTATTGTTGTGAAGGACTTATGACTTGTAAGTCTCACCTCTCTGCTCCATTTTGACCTCTATAAAATGGGATGACATCTCTTATTTGAAAAAAAGTATTGAGCTATAATTCTTTCATGATGCAAAAGCACACATGGCCCTAAGATAAGAATGATTGTTTTACAGCATGTCCGTTCTTTCTTTTTGAACTGGGATGTGTGAATATTTTCCTAAACTAATACCTTAGAGAAAGAAAATCTTATCAGAAGAGACATTAGTATGCGCACACTTGATTTTTTTTTAAATAACTAATCATATTTATATTCTCAGATCTTATAAGGTCAAAGAAACTAGCAGCTTTTCAACATAAACCTATTAATGTAAAAAAATAAAATCATTACAGTTTAGACTCATAATTTATTTGAATTTTTGGACTGCATAGTGAAAAGTAATATAGCACATATTAAGAAGTAAGAACAGATACTGGATTAATCAAGTTAAAACTGGTAACTGATTTTTTTAGCACCACCTAAAGAAAGGACAACTAGGCTACACTATGAGGTAAGCCTTTCCACAAGCATGTGAAAAGTCCCAAACAAAAATATATGAATCAATACTGCTTTAACAGCTGTAACAGCAAGCCAGAACAGCAATACAAAAACTGATGGAAATCTAGTAATGCCAATGCAATGCTGGTGACTAATTACTAATGCTCCACAGAGAAGTACCTTCTTTAAGATTTGTTCTTGCATTTTTCTTCTAAAACTGCACTGTCTTCCTTAAGTTTTACAGTTCCAGGATACAAAATGAAACAAAATTATTCAGATGATAATTAGCTTTGTCCTTTTCCATTAAGGATGTTGGCCAATTTAAATATCGTATTTTTAGGTTCTGAAATACTGTTTCATTAACAATTGTTTATTGAAAAACAACAACTTTAACTATTCTGTGGACTGATCTTGAACATATGTATTGCATAGTCCAGGATCTGTGTAGACATCCTCAGGGTAAGATATATTTGCTAAACCAATCCCTTGCAGCTGGAACTTCTCCAGCTCTCATTGATTTGGCTAATTAGCGCACTGGATACTGTTTATCAAGCCTTTCAGTAAAATGAGCTTGCCTGATCAAATGACACAAAATGAAAAACCACGTGTGCTGCGAATCACTCCACTATTTTGCTCTGAAGTACTGGTTTAGGAAATAAAAATGAAAAAAGCAAATCTACCTGTGAATTCATCAGTTTGGGAGTTTTCAAGAATGGGCTAGTACCAAATGATTCGCTTTTGAGCTTCGTCAATCTAGTGACCCATTGTGGGATTTAAAAAATGCTGTGTAACTATCAGTATAATACCCTACAAATAATTTGAACTAAAATATTATGTTATCTGTAGTAAAAAAGCCTAAAAGAAAAAGCAACGGGCACAGAATGGAAAAGACAGGGCACTTCCAAGTATGACTTAATGAGCAGAAATACTGAAAAATATCTTTTTAAAACAGTAAAATTTAAGATAATGATAAGAAAAAAAAGAAACCAGATTTAATTCGATGTTACTCTGTCTTGATGAATAATTCTCTGAGTTTCCCTTGTGGAAAAATGACACAAATTTAACAAAACGATTCATAGCACTAAACCATTTTCCTTAGCAAACACCATGTATATTAGCAGGACTTCTAGAGGAGAACATTTCTTTGGACAATTTATTACTGTGAGATTACGGTAAAATGATCTGGATGGCTCGGTGTGTGAAATCTGAGTCATCCTGGCAGAAATACTTTGTTCTTCCAAGAGGCAGATGCACATTTGAAAGCAGGCAAAAGAGCTTAAATTCTGAAGCTGCAGAGTCAGGGTCTGTACAGGCTCACATTGACTTGGCAATAAGCAGTAAATGCCTGCCATTAACCCCACACCAAGCAATATATGCTGGCATGAGCACTGGAAGAGGTCCACTTATTTACTGAATTGAAGGAGGCACTGCAACAGCAACAGTAAAGTATGTGTATGGGGAGGTAACAAAAGGAAGAAAAGAATGCACCCTGACATTTTTAGTGTCACTGATAGAGGTTTATTTACCAAAAGAAGAAAATCTCTTCCTATGACCAGTATCAATATACCAGAAAATAGCTACAGGAAAAGCAATCCTGCTGTGCAAATTGCACATATGGTGGAAGGCATGTGAACCTAAAAGGAAGAGTTTTTGAGGATCACATTCTCAAACTACTCCATGAAAATATTTGCTATCTAACCCCCTGAAATAGATGGACTGGAAAATAACAACAAAAACTATATTTTAAATAGCATCTGTCAGAGCTGCAACTGTATATAATTCACTGTACGAACATAACATATACTGGTTCACTTTAGGTTGCACCATCATCATAAAAAAAACCAAAACAAATTTATCAGAAAACACAGTGGGTGATAAACATTTTTACACAACCCTTGAGGCAAACCAGATGGTCTAATGACTTCCATAGTGAGCCCACCTGCAAGTCACTGGGTGACAGTGGAAAGAAATCCAGCCACCATCTGGATAACTAGCCAACAAGATTCACAGACAGCAGCCAATATTCTCCCTGTCCCTCCTCTGCCTTGTTTTCCCCAAAGAATCCATATATGAAGCAGGATTCACATAGCAGACCATCACCCAACTGCAGGCACATTGGGCAACATTAGAAGAAGGGGAGCAGGGCACCAAGGCACAGCTTGCAAGGAGCACCTTTCCACCAGAGCTCTTCTGACAGCAGGTTGCAGCACAACTAGTGGAGCCTCCTTCCAGCCTGGCAGCCTGCATGGCCGAGCACCTTGGGCTAGCACACAAGAACTCAGAGCCAGAGACTAGCTATGACTGCAGCTATTTCAAAGCACAGCTCATCTTTTAAGCTTCCAGCTTCTTGCTGATAGACATTTTGGGGAGAGGGAGCCATGCAAGAGTTATGCAGGTCATAAGAAGAGAGCTTAGAGGCGGATGCAGTTCTGGAGCACTGGCAACCTGGTATGAGTACAGCTTGTATATTAGGAATGGGAAGGAGGGTAGGCAGTACAAAATTGGAGCAGCCAGAAGGTGAGGGAAACACTTATTTGGACAAAGAAGCAGAAAAACAGAATGAGGCAGTGGGAATGACTGAAGACCCTATTTTGGATAGTTCTATGGAATGTACCTCAGGAAGCTGTGGCTCTCAAACATATCGCAGCATGGCTTCCAGTTCTACAAAGTCTGGCAACCCTCACTCTGTAAGGTCTACTATAAATTTATTCTTATCTCTCAATGTCACTTGCTCCTGTATTAAACCATCCAACCCCCCTCGACCCTGCTTCTCATCTCATGCAACCTTTAAATCCCACAACACTTAAAATAACGTCTATTGAAAAACTAGGGAATACAATTCCCAGGGGCTTACCTACCACATCTTTCTGTAATATCAAATAAACCGCAAAACTAAGAGTGCAATTCAAAGTGTGAAAGTGGACTTAGGGAGGCTCCATAGGTATCCCCAAGAGCCTGCAGTCATTATTATCCTGGCAAGCAGCAGGGGAACACCACTCTGAGGCAGAACCATAAACATGGTTGACTTCCCTCTGTGCTGTGCATGTGCACCACATGGGCTCAGGCAGTCCTACCACATAAGTTAATTAATTTCAATGGGATTTAAGTTAATATTGTTCATTAGTCTGTCATCTGTACTTTAGGAATTACCCAGGTGTACCATGTGTTAATAATAAAGCCCCAAATACCAATATGTTTAAATGACTGGCGCTCTCTTAATTATTGCTGTTAATGTCAGTGTGACACCACAGTGGTAACCTTCCAGTACAGTTAAGAGAAACATAGGCTAAACCCCCAGTGCTCAGGCTTACTTTCTGTATCGGAGGGGTGTGATGATAAAATCTCTTTTGAAGATCATCATCAAAGCCTATTCTACTATTGATTTATACTGAGTGTTAATAATTAATCACCTGGCAAGTTTCTCAGCTTCCTCTCATTGAAACCAAATAAAAGGTAAGCTATTTATATTCTAGTTGAGATCTCTAGTGGTTCTTTACTACCTTACTATCCAGTAAATTGTCGCTAAGTTTATTATGGAGCAGAACTAATATTTCACCTGCATTGGTAGGAAAGCTTCTTTAGCTCCCAACTGTAGCTGCTGCTGAACCTGTGAAGTGGGAAGGAATCTGCGTAACATACAAGGAAGCTACCCAATCCCTTAAACAACTTCCTTTAAACAGGAGCTGGACCTGATTAATGGAAAAATGTGTATGTTCAGTGGGTGGTAACTTTGATACAGTTCTTTTATGTATGTAAGGGTTAGCCAGAATGTCTGAATAAAAAAGGAAGCCAATCTGCTTTTATTCAGGCATAGTACCATGTGGGCTGAATGTGAAAAACAGAAATGGTATATTAAACGCGATTCAGAGAAGAGACTCATTTTCTTGTTAGTACAAAATATGGGAATAGGAGCCCAGCTGAAACGCAAAACACAATGATATGAATCAGTGATGACTGTAAATGTGTGTCTCAGAACAAAATTTGTTTTTCCTATTGCAAGGATTACGGTGACATATTTGTTTCTACCGTCCCCATGGAAGAGCTGGAAACACCTGTGAGAGAAGTAACTGATCCTCAGTGATGTTCCAGCTCTTCCAACATTCCTCCTTCCTAACACTGGAACAATGCATGTACAATTGTCCTTAAAATCTGATCATTTAAGGGTCTGTAATAATTATGGCAGTAAAACCATACCACATTTGACATGAAAGGTACATTCCTCCATCAGCCTGTATGTCCTTGTTTACCCCCATTCTGGGAAAGTATGCCATGGGACCCATTGCAGGAGAAAAATTTGTGTACTTTTCCTAGATGAAATTTACATTTATAACTCACTACGCATCTCATAGAAGGAACAGCTGTTTAAAATTGAAAACCAAACCATCAGTTTCTGCCAGATTAAAATAAAAAAAAAAAAAGAAGCAGCCATTTAAGTCACATTTAAAGTTCACAGGGGTTACTGCATTTTATTGAAACAGGTCCAAATGAAGCACCTTAATCATTGTCATTAAAAATCCACTGCTGCAAAGGAAAGAATCCTTTTACAGGGAAAAGATTTAGAACAGCTTCCTGATCATTTTGTAACTGGATTTCTAGAAAAACACTGAAAAATCTCAAAAAAACTTTGGACTTCTGCATAACTTTTTTTGTTTCTGTTTCTGTGAAGTGGCAGTTAATAAACTCATCATAAAGAAGTGGTCTTCATTAACTGATCAACCTAGCATCACCTAGAAGACTGAACTCTCTTCCAGAACTTTTATCTTTCAAATTCCTTCAACAAACTTTTGCCTGCACCATTTTTAACACAGAAGCTCATATGACATGGCATTTGAAAAATAATTAGACAGTAAATAATTTTACTGTAATTCAGTAAATTACTGAATATAAAATATATGAATAAAAATATTTGCGGGAAGCAGATTAACAATTTATTGCTGTAGAAGTGGACTGATAGTATCACAAGTATGATTTAGATTGTGTCTGTTACATAAATGACTGAAGGATTTTGGTTTAGAATTACAATTTGGAGTCTATCCTGAACACAAAATTGCAATCCAGTTCTACCCTTTTCTTTCAAAAAGTCATCTTTTGATTATCTTTACTGGAGGAAGAGTGCAAGATATGAAGACACATGCCACTTGTGGGGTGCCTATGATGGACTGCAGTACACAGAAGCATGCTCAGGGCAGTAATATGCTAAGTGTGACATTCAGCACGTGTAATTTCATCTAGCCACATCAAAACAAGATGTACCAACACTTTTCCAGCGCCTAGAAAAGGCCCACAGATAGTAGCTCAGACTAGATGCCCAGTTTTCAGACACCAGCCATACATGTCTTGCAGAGCTACAGCGTAAATGTCGCAAACTAAACTTAAGCCAAACTGTTAGTGAGCTGAAGTGTGTCCCTATTAATTTAAAGTACTTTGGTTTATACACACCAGCTTCTTAGGGTTATTACTTTGCACCAATTTTGCCTAAGGCTATTAAGTATGCCTTATGGACTGTAAGAGACTGATTTATCATGTCACACACGGATCTTTATGGTATTAATGACTCTACTGCCAATATGTGGAATTCTGGTAAGCAGAAACATAGGGGATAAATAATAACATGAAACCTGAGATCTACAAAACAATACACAAAATTGTATTTCCATGTCAAGTTCCACTACTCCATTTTGACAGGCTGAAAACCATACTGGTGAAAGCTTTTTACCAAATCAAATGACATGGATTATTTTACAAAAAACACAGGATGGTCTGTTTCTTTAATACTCTTAACAGTTCCCTTAAAAGAATCCTGTGGGCATATGGTATTTTGGGGAAATAAGGTCATGAGGGAGGGAAATTCTCCTCTTCTGAGCCCCATAAATCTCTCTCTCTCCCAGGATTTAGACAGGCCAAAGGCAATTACGGCTATTTACATGGAAAGCCAACACTTTCATGTAGTCTCTCAGTTTCTATGGCAGCACAGTTTCTATTAAAAAACCCCTCTTCAAGCTCACTGGCATCTCTGTGTACTCCCAGCCATTCATTTAACAGCAAATTTCCCTCAATATGTGCTAGACTATAAATCAACGCTGACCCCACCACCAGCAGAGCAAACAGCAAGATGCTGGGGAAGGCTCTCACTACGAATGGCCAGTGGTTGCCACCGCTGCCTTCTGGCCTCCCTCCTGCTTTTTGCTGGCATTCTCACCAGGACTGCCGAGGACTTGCCAGGCAAGCAGCAGGAAGGGAAAGCCAAGCCAGAGAGCACGCTTTGTTTTTACATCCTACTGCCTTCTCCTCTGAGTGAACTGAAAAATCCATCACCCAGAAAATTAAGATGGAAAAGACTGAAATCACAGCTGCCTTTATCATTACTGAGATTACACAATAGAAACATGCCTTGGATAAGAGGATATGTCAGCATCAGCTGAAAAAATGCCTACTCTGTCATAATATTAAGAAAACAACCACCTCTATAAACAGGAAGCGACTGACATTATTTTTCAGTTAATTCAATGCCTGAAGCAAGCTATATATTATTGTTAACCATATAGATAACTGGAGAGCTTATACAGAGTTTACTTAAATTTTACGTCTGCTTTACACAGACACCTGTTTAATTTTCTCAATATCACCTTACTCTATTCCTACGAATGACTGAAAGATTTGCTTATTACTACTGGAATACCTAATTGCAGCCAATAAAAGAGAATACGATGTCTAGAGTATAAGGAAGCATCCAGTACGCTTATTAAAATTTAAATATATTAACGTATAAAATACATCAATTAAAAGTCCAATGGGAAGGACATTTTTACAGGGTGAAAAAATATCTGCTTAGGATGAGAATACTCAATAAAATTTAAAACTTTCTTTATGGAAGTTAAGTATCACATCATTATGTGATAGTTTTCCCTTTGGATGCTGAGAGAGTGTTGGATTGTCAGGAGACTTAGAAGTTTTGATTAACAACCCACTGGAGCTTTTGGCAATGTGCCTGGGTGTTTCAGATTACTGCTGCTATAGAAGTTCCCCTGGGTAACTACGCTGCTTTTCTTTTTCTCACATTTCTAAAGTGTTGGACTTCAA
The DNA here is from genome assembly GCA_033459285.1 of Clamator glandarius. Lineage (NCBI taxonomy): Eukaryota > Metazoa > Chordata > Aves > Cuculiformes > Cuculidae > Clamator > Clamator glandarius. The sequence goes on from JAUNZM010000070.1 coordinate 893,885, forward strand.
CTTAATTTTTTTTTGTCCTTTTGCAGTTTGCTCCACTTAGTAGCAACTGCTTCACTACTGTTCTACTCTCACTCAGTGAATAGCAAAGCTACACAAACAGCTATCATTACAGAGAAGAGGCATCATAAAAGAGTTTGCCATATGCTTTGTCAGCTGGCCAAACTGATGACACAATTCTTTTACAGCTGTCTGGGTAGTTCATAGGAAGTATATACATTTCAGGAAGCTGGCAATTCATTAGTGTTTCTCTTAGTGCAATTCTAGTTAACATACTTTTAAGGACTGATTATATGAGAGCTTAATATTAGATTAATTTTAAATGGCTACTTAAAAAATGTAATTCCAATGTATCTAAGAGAGAATGGAATACTGACTGCAAAATCACACAAAAAGAATTAATTTTTGCATGACTCTCTCTCCTTTCAGTTCACTTTTTTGCAATTCTCTTTCTTTCTTCCCCTCTAGGATATTCCAGATTATACTAGCATTGTGAATGGGCTATCTCTTTTTCCAGCATCACCAAAAGACTTCAGTGGGAGCAAGAGCAGGACCACAAGCACTTTCCATTGTTACTTAATGGAACGGAGTACAAAACAGGGACACAGCATAGAGTGCGGTACCTGACTGATGCCCTTAGCATCTGACTAGGCTGAGTCACGCAGTTATCCCAGTTACACCAAAACCCTATCCAAGTCATCATCAGTGAAGTGACTGCATCTTATGCACACATGAGTTCACCCATGCACACAGCTGCAATTGTGGTTCCAACAATCCCAGGGTTTAACAAACATGGACATAAGATACTAAGCTGAGTCCAGTCTATCGGCACTGCACAACACGTGCACTTGGGATCCCACACTTGCACCCCTGAGAGCAGGGCAGCCACCACTAGGCTAAACCCTGCCATTCATTCCTGGTGCCCTGCTGTCCAGAGACTGCTTGCAAATGGAACAAGCTGCAAGTGGGATAAGCTGGTTCAGCAGCGATGGTGTATTACTTAGTGTTTTACCTGTACACATATGGACAAGGTCTGGTCTGATGGGGCATAGCAGGGTTGTATCTCCTACACCAACGCATCAATGGATGAGCTGCCTCCATCAAAATAGCTCATGCAGCTCACACGTTGCTCTGAGGCCCTCTGGGAAAAGAAGGATACCAGATACTACTACAGGAAGAATAAACAGCCCTCAACTGAGTCCAAACGCACACGCGCAGCTGACTGACACATGGTAGAAAAGAAAAAAAGAAACTGCTGCCTGAGTCAGGTAAGTCACATTGGTAAGTAGAAATCAAATGCTGTGGTATGGTAGTGGTATCTCTGCTCCTCATCTGCAGAGTCAGCATACACCACAGAAACACTGTACTTCCAGATACTCCTGATAAAATGCTGCTCCCCTGCTCTTCCTTGCAAGGAAACTGGGTCGACAGAATAACAATTTGCTTCTCTGTTTCTCTCTTCCCTTTTCCTTCTTTTTCCTTCCACCCTCCAATCTGGGTATTTTGGGGCTGCCACTCGGGATTACTGCTCTTTTTCTCCCTGCTAAAGTAAAAACAAACAGCAGTTATGCTTCAGATTCTGGGTTTAAGTATGAGATCCATTTCCAACATTCAACAGCTACACTTTCTTGCCCGAGGTGCAATGCTATCTCCTACGACACAGACTAAAGTACGCCTTGCAACTTAAAGGCAAATTCTGCTTCTGGATGCACATGAGCAGTTTTCTGACCTTTTTGGTAACTATCTATCTGCAATCCTGAACTGTGCCCTGAAAATGCAGCACTGGCTGACATTTGCCTAGTGTTGAAGAATGTAAAATGTGCCTTTCCAAATTGAACTACTTAGGATACACACAGCTAAATTAGAATATTTATAACCTAAAGCACTCCTTCTGTTTGATACATCATCTTCATTTCAGAGCACCTTTTATTACACTTTGCTTTTTTCTAGGCACCTTGAAGTTTATTACTTGTAGATGGTAAATTTGTAAGGAATTTAGCATCTACAAAATAATATACAACATAATAGTGTCTATTTCTCACCTCTAAATAAAGGTCTGAAGTAGAGAAAAAACGATGCTTTTCCAGGAAGCAATGACAAACATTCCTCCTACTCTGATCACAGAATGTCACACATGAAGCCCTAGCTGAAATCAGCCTCGAGGTTTTTTAATGTGTGCAATATCAGATACACCCCTAAACTAAAACATCACCAAGTGTTATTCAAATGTTCATTTCCCTTCTTTTTTTCTGCATCAAAATACTTTCAGCTATAAAAGAAGATTTTCGGTACCTGAAAAAAATTCCATTTCTTGGTAAAATTCAATATGGTAAATATCGGACAGGAACTGAAAGAAGAGACTAAGTGTTTAAATAAAAATCATTGCTTTCCCACTCTAGATAAAAGGCCAATGTACATATATCTCAGTTTTCTTGCTTTTCCACATGATGGTTTAAATGGATAAATTGAGTGGAGTTCTGAGTTGTCCAAGACACAAACTGGGTATGTTGGCTCCCCTTCCACAAGGTAGACCAACACTATTTAAGAAATTAAATGGGTTACTACCTGAAAAAAATACTTTTTTAAATTTCAGTGTATTAGACAAAGTGAAACAAACATACACTAGATTTTCAGCAGTAGGTGGCTCGAAGGAATTAAGCCATCAAGAGAATTACAGGAAAGAGAACTCCTTGAGAAGAAGACGGCAAGAACAAACATGCTGACAACACAGAGGGAGAGCAACAGAGAAGTTAAAAACCTCCATGAAGTACACGAATGTCCCCTCACCTTTCTGAAAGGATTCTGCTAATATAGCACCAGACTTAGCAACTCAGAAAACATAACCTCTTTTTCTTGAAAGTGTCATCCAAAAAATATGCATAAAGATTACCTAGTCACAGCAGGATTTCTTTACAGTCCAGACCTGAGGACTGATAGAACTTTACAACAAAAGTGGCTAAACACACACAAAAAAAATTTTAGACTGCCAACTGTTAACCTGAAAAATATCTACAGTGTTACTGGAAATGCTTTTTAAAATACCATTGTCATCTATTGTAAATGAATAGCAGGATATTCAGGCTTGAGATAAGGAAAAACTACTTCACGGAAAGGGTTGTTAGGCATTGGAACAGTCTGCGCAGGGAGGTAGTTGACTCGCCTTCCCTGGAGGTGTTTAAGGTGAGGGTGGATGAGGTACTTAGGGGCATGGTTTAGGGATTGGTGGGAATGGTTGGACTCGATGATCCAGTGGGTCTCTTTCAGCCTGGTTATTCTGTGATTCTATGAAATGTTGATATGACTTCTACTCTTTGACTGAGTTCTCCTGGGAAATAAATGCCGTTACATGTACGGAGTTGTTAACAAGCACCCAGTAAGCAGATTGATTAGGAAGGAATTTTCACTATTTTAATGACTTTGAGCACCAGACTTAATGCAGTCCCCCTTAGGAATACATGTAATTCCTTTTCACAGGTGTTCCACAGACATTCCAAGCACTCTCATATCCCCTTAGAAGTAACATTACCTTTCCCAAGGTATATACATAATTTTAGCAAGTAGTCTGGCATATAACTTTATACAAATGAATTTTTTCAGGTTTTGACATGTTCTAAAATTTTGAGTAAGAATATTTGCATATTAGTACTGATCACTTACGTATTGACCCTGTCTTCTCTCCCTTGATGGCAGTTATGTTTCAGTGAAGTCTGCAGCCATATTATATTGAAGAATTCAGCCTAACAGTCTAGCTAAGTTCCTGGTATAGTATTTCAGCTTGGTGTAAATGTAAATATTAGCTCTGTGTTCTCCAGCTGTGCTTTCAAAGCGTTAGTCAAATGAGTGACACAGTCTTTATCATATTTCAGGTTTATGAAAAGTTTTTATCTTCATTTGAACTAACACAAGAATTTTATTCCTAGGTTTACAAGACTAGTATTCACATTTGGATATTCTCAACATGTGTTAAGCTCATCAAAAATTATTCCCTTCAAAGAAACCCCTACTATTAGAAAATTAGGTTGATATTTATAACCAGAACTGAAGGTGTTCCTGTATCAGGCAGCAGAGCATTTATCTGTAGCCCAGGCTACAAGTCCACATAGCACATACAGCTCAGTGCTGCTGTACATGCATAGGTTGAAGTCTCTGTAGGCAGCGTGGCTGTCTTCTTAGGACTTGTTAGCACAGCCAGTGTTCCTAACTCTACTCCAGATGAAATTTCATCAGTTAGTCTCTGGGTTTTTTTCACCTACTTTCTTAGGACTAATCAAAAGAGGGAATTGATTCAACTTCAGACAGATTTTTTTGGTAGAGAATAGCAAGGCAAAAATTTCTGAATTATTGTCAGCTAGTTCCTCAAGCAGTCATCTATATAACATGTAAGTGAGATGAAAACATTGCTGTGAGCAAAAAAGCAATTTATGTATCCATCACTGCTATACTGCAATAACATGCCCACATGTAGGGATCAGAAATAAATCAAAAGCAAACAAGGAGCTTATTGAAACTAATAAATTATTGATACTCCTCAAAATAATTTCAGTAAGATTAGAAAATCAGGGTATGAATGATATAGGACACCACATTTTTGCTTCTCTAAGCTCACTATGCCCTCTGTTGATCATTATAATACTCCTTACAACTACATGATGAAACATTTTCCCAGTGATCCTGTCTTATCCAGGACAGTTTGTGGCTGCCTAGCCAATGAAGCACAACTGCACAGGTAGAGTCCCATGTTTACAGTACTGTTTCTTTATTTCATGCTAATCTTGGAAAAACGAAGCATGAACAGGGCAGGAGATTACAGAAAGAAAAGGACTGTTTAATGGTTAAAATGGCTAAATACTCCCCCTCAAAAACCTGCATTCCTTTTAACTGCACAATTTCTACGTGGTATCAAATTAGACTAAGTAAATCCAATCATTTTTTTTTGTAGCTGGTCACTATATTAGTGTTTCTCATCTCAACAATGTCTTGAACAAAACTTTTGATATAATTTGTCAAAATGTTCAGAACTGAGGACACCATGGAAGCAATGGTAGCATTGCTTTGACAATGCAACACTAAATATTTTGAAGTATAATGGACATACAAATTACACAGGTACTGCAGTACTGCTACAGACATACAAATACAACCGGAATATAATTATCATGCCTCAGATCGACAGGCTTATAATACTATGTCCACTTACTTCCATCAAAATGGCTATAAATTTTACAACATAGTTTTTCTTCCTAAAAGTACTTTGGAAGGGAAAGAGGGATTTGAACAGCTTTCCAAAGTGTACTCCAGCAGCTGTGGAGTTTCCCTGAGAAAGTAAAGGAGATAAGAATTTTACTTCCTGATAACTACACTATCAGGCACACAATTTTCTCCTGAATGTGTTGGAAAATAATGACAATTGAAGCATACCATTTTGTATAAGTATTTATAGAATTTTGATTGTGACCTAGTTTTTTCTGCCAGTTTTTCTAACAGCTCAAAGTATCCCTACCAACCTTTGGTTTCATTTCTTTCACATTCAGTTAGGGCAGTCTTCTCTCTTCAGGCTTAACAATTGTTACACATGCAAGAGTCTTTATATGCCTTCTCATCAGAACTCTGTCAGTTGTATTCCAGACAAACTCATGTAGAAGAGTCTACTAATACAATTTTTAAAAGCTTTCTGAAAATCTCAACTGCTCATCTGAAATATTTATCCAGTGGAAGGATAGCTCAGGCCACTACTACTAACATGCTGACACTTTAAGTTTTGTGAAAACGTTTCAGAAGTAAGCTGCATACAAATAAATTCTGCATGCTACTAAAAATGTATTTCTTTGCTGTCATGCAGAGCTAACTTTCACTTTTGGATCTCTCTGTGTTGCAAAACATCTTTCCACTGATGTCTTACGCACGTCCTACCTTTTGCTGGAAGTTTCTGCACTTAGTAGCTTGGTGTTTTGCTTCATCTTTCAGTTTCCATTTGTGAACTTCACATTCACGCTATATGGTGTATTTGCTTTAACTGCTTTTTTATGAACTTCTCTCTGGGTCTGTCCTCTGCTTAACACTGTCAGCTTACAGATACTTACTTGCAGTTACCTGAATATTCCTACCTGGAATATACACCTGGAACAGGTTGCGCAGGGAGGTGATGGAGGCACCATCCCTGGAAACATTCAAGGTCAGGTCAGATGGGGCTCTGAGCAACCTCATGCAGTTGAAGATACCCATGTTCCTGCAGGTGTGTGGGACTGGATGACCTGTAAAGGTTCCTTCCAACTCAAAGCATTTTATGATTCTATTCAACTTTGCCACAGTATCTGCTGAGTCTGAACTACTCTGTGTTGATGATAAAGTGGTGTATCTCTTGCCAATGCCTGCTCTTTGTTTACTATTAAACAGACAGATGCCAATTAATATCCTTTCACAATATACTTAATTCACAAAATACTTACACAAAATCTTCTCTTTTCCCCATAGTTTTGGCCCTTGAAGATATATTTTTCTTTATTTCCCTATGAACATGTTTTAAAGTTTTTTTCTCACTTTATTGAGAAAATTTTTCATATTGCAGTTCAGGAGCTACTTTTTCCATTTAGCATTTTTCATGGCTGCAAAACCAGAAGTGCTACCATCACTCTAAAGCAAGAACACACAAGAAAATGGAATCACTTCCATTATCTCAAAAGCCTTACACACTGCTACTGCACATGCATAGATAAAAAGTTTATTGATGCACAATCAGTTTTAGTTCCTCAAGCAACAGTTTATTGAACTACATCTGCTCAAAAGATTGAAGGGAAAATATCGCACACAACAACTACTTTCCCAGAGTACAATTATTGTGTATACATTCAAAAGGACTTTGAAATGAGGCATCAGAGATCTGAACACACAAAATGTATCTGATAAAAAGCAGAAGATTAAAATATCCACTTTTAGTGGATTTAAGTATCTTAAATAAAATGTTCTGTAGGATTTGGAATATATGCCATACTATTATGGAGGCCAAATCACAATTCTTCATTCTGCATCTAACTACTATCACAATTAAATGTTATTATCAAGAAAATTTCTGATTAAATGTATTTAGTTCAGCCATATGCTTCTGAGAACTGTCTTCTAGTGCCCATTCACATTTTATATCTAAATAAAATTTGCACACAGACAATGACTGTGCATTACCAGTGCAGTTTGTATGGCCATACGCATTCTCCAAAAGATCAGAAGTATTTGCACAATCTCCTCCTAGTACCAACAGGTTTGAGGATAAATTGACCCTAATTCCAACTAAATAATGCTAAACAAAATAGTCTTCATTTGGAAAACTGAAGAGCTTACAAAACATGGCTAGAACTCTCATAGTGAAAATTAATGCATTATTTTATAGTCTACAATTGATAGCTTAGTTTGAAGAAGTGTATTACAGTGTCTTCTGTAAAACCATCTCTGCATTGGCTTGGCAGTTTGATCTATATGCATTCCAAACTACATTGTGTCACTTCAACCTAGAGAGAAATACCACCCTTTGAACACAGAATTAGAGCACACTGCTTTTCTAATACTGTGATTAAAGCTGTGAGCTACACCCTGCCTAGCCTTCCTAATCTCTGGGCTTTCTAATTTATAGCAGAGATGGATAGGCTATCAGTGGGGAATTATAAGGATTACTAGCTGTTTATCTCTCCTTTACAGAGACACTTTGCTGCTTATGGAATTACCGTAAACCCTCCAGCTACAGTGCTACTTCTGTACTTGTCCAGAAGTCCAGCTACCTATTGGGCAGAAAATGTTTTGGTAGCCAAAATATTAGAAAATATTGGAATTGATGGATGTATTTTTTCTGTAAATGATTTGAACATACTGTCAAGGCCTGTCATGTTACTTCAGTGGTAATTTGTCTGCAGGTTATCTTGCATTCCCTTGAAATCCAGTGCTGTGATCTTGTCTACGCTAATTAGAGTTCAGCATTAAGGCTTGGAGGTTGCCCTCAAGCATCACCACAGGTGAAACCATTAAACATGTATGTCAAGCCATTTCTGCACTTGCAGCAAGTTATGTAACCCATTTCAAAAGATTTCATTTTTATGGCCACCAGGAATGTTATCAACTTTCCTACTCCTGAAAATTACGGGGTTCCTCAATGCTTCTACAGAAAGCCCTTGTGCTATGGAGTACAAGTTTTGTTCTGGGCTGAAACTAAATCAAAGAGTCTGAGGGGAAGCAGGAATGTTATTTGTTTTAGTTTCCTGAAGGAAAAAGAAATAAATAGATCTTATAACATTTATTATTATACTGATTTTAAAAAATCTGAATATGTACCTAACAACTTCACCCATTTCAAAAGAAGTTCAGGAATGAAAACTATCAGTAAGACAAATTTTAGTCCATGTACAGCATATTGGTAATAACTACAAGTGTCCTCCAACACCACCTTTTAACTATGGACTGCATTGATAGCCACGGTTTTTATAGTATCTCTGTAACCACAATTTAACTAAGTGACCATTTGAGTACTAACATTCAGCTAATTTGCACATATTTCGTACTGCTTAGATACAAATTTTTACTTGAGATAAGCATGTTCTTACTCAACTCCTCATCATTTGCCATTGAGCCAAAACCTTGCCTTAACCAGCCTGCAAAACAGGAGACATTAAGAACAGCTAATTTTAAAGTTCTGAACTCTAATTTTATCCATCAGAATAGGTGCATGCATATTTATAGACATAATAAAAAGATGTACAACACAAAGATTACTCCACACTCAAAGTCACATCATACTATCTATGATTGTCATCAGACAGTCATTGGTATTTGTCTAGTCTTACTTTATATTCAAAAACTATAACAAAAGAAAATTATTTAGAACATAATTGTTGGTTAAAATAAAGAACTCTTCTATTCCCTACATTCTCCTCACTCACTTGTTTCTTACACCTATGGACATCTTTTGAAATACTTGATTTTTTCAGACTTACTTAAAAAAAACTCAACTAAAACCAAACCACTTCATGCCTGGATTCCTTTCAGAACATTATAAAATGTCTCAGCACATAAAACACACAGGTATAGCCACTCTGGTTCTTCCTTCAAGGTATCATATCTTGTAACAGGAAGTGAAAATACAACTGCCAAAGGGGGGAACCCCTATATAGGAACCAGATAGTCTGCCAACCCAGTCTCAGTTCACATTTGTGCAACCCTGTCATGTTAACTTCCATCATTTTATCTCATCATCTAATCTCTGGTCAGCTCCTCAGTGAGTACAAAACAGCAGAGATTCATTCCTACTTTCTCAGGTTTTTTAGTACTTCTTCAGTTATCTTCTGTGGCATAAGACCTCAATTGCCTTCTAGGACCATCTAGGCTTGTCTTATGTAATTAATTCCCTGCTGTACCAGTGGCTTTGCAACTGAAGATACTTTGATCTTTCCTCTTCTCTCAAGTTTAGTCTCTGAGGGAAGGAAATTACTTTGTCTGAACAAAGTCATTTGGCCAAAAAGAATTATACCTACATTGAAAGTTAACAACATGGAGAGAGAGAAGATCATCTAATTACCTAGTTCAGTCTAGCAGCCTGTGGAGGCAAGCTAACAGAAGTGACCCTATCCTTTGTTTCATTGAGTCATGTTAAGCCCATGCCTTAGTGTGCTGTCATATCCTATTAGCAGGATGAAGTCACCTTATTTTCTTCTGTACTGCGTTCATTTGCTTTTCTGGCAGGGCATGCTAAAAAAATATCAGTCTGTACGGATTTATCAAGGTGGATTTGGCTAGATACAGAAAGGCAGAATTGGGAACCTTTCCAATAGGTTCTTGAAATCTACTACACATTTACATAAGATGTGAAGCTTTCACTCCATTTGCTTCCATTTTTAAATGGATCATCTAAATGAGTATGTGTTAATGCATGAAACATGGCTAAGTGCTAGAAATTAGTTATTCTGCTGCCTTAGAGAATTAAAGAATATTAGAAAATACTTGATTTTTACACTTTTGTATGTAATAATTTGCATTGTTCATACAGTTGGTCTAAATACAAGCAGATTACGTGAAGTTCATACTCTTCATTCAAATGCAAGCTTTCTGTTTTGCAATTAAGAACCACTATTCCATCTTCACTTCAATCAACTAGTCATTGCAAAGTAATGCTCCCTCTATTTTCAAAACCCTATAACAGCAAACCAAATATCCTTGAAAAAGAAAAACAAAGAGCTAAGCATAACTGAGCGACAAAGTAGGGACACTGTCCTGACAGGAATACAAGCATCCGTGATTCTTCAATATGCTTACAAGCTCCTTTCCATTATGAAAAACAATTCCCATCACTAATTTTTTCTCACTGTATGCACAAGATTGGAAATGAGGCACTGTCAATGTGAAAGGAATTCAAACAGACACTTTCCTATTATCCTGCTGGCCTATGTCACAGCACTGTCCATTTTATTTATTACTTCACTGAGCTGGGCTTCCCAAAACAAGCACTTGCCAAAATAGTGATGACTATTATTACAAACTAGTGCTTCTCACAAAACAGAGACATAAAGCAGATTTCCTTTGACATGAGCTGCAAAAAAATCCTTCCTTAGCACAGATACTAGCCACAGCTTCAAAAACATCACTTGGCTCTAGGATAAAGTTCATACACTGATCCTTCCCAGCTGAGGCCACCACATAGCTATCCTTACCTGTGGAGTACCAATAGATGTTGGCAGCAATGATGTCCTTCTAGAAATATCTGCACTCCACTAAAACACACTCAGTTATGTGATATTCATGACTGACAGACTTCAACTATTCTTCATTCCCTCCTCCAACACCTACAGTCAGTTTTCCTCCCCATACCTCCTACTGTAACTCCTCAAGTTTACAAGGAGAAATAGGCAAAGTAAAGTTTTATACTTCAAATGAGAGATCCACTAATGTACTGGTAGAGAGTATCACAGACTTATGATATGAAGGAGGGAGTTAACATTTCCTTTTCTTCCTGGTATCCAGTAACAGAGCAAATGGGAATTTTTCAAAGCTGTGCCAGGGCAGGTTTACACTGGACATTAGGAAGCATTTCTTTACCAAGAGGGTGGTCAAACATTGAAACAGGATTACTAGTGAGGTGGTCGATGCTCCAAGCCTGTCGGTGTTTAAGAGACACTTGGACAATGCCCTTAACATGTTTTAACTTCTGGTCAGCCCTGAGCCGGTCAGGCAGTTGGACTAGATGATCGTTGCAGGTTCCTTCAGCTGAAATATTCAGCAAAGCATGACACGGTGATTGAGGAAGAAAGCATCATAAAAACTAAGCCACTGCTTGCTGAAATATATTCAGGACAGCCAGGTTAAATGAGATAGAAACTGTAATCAAAATCACAACCGTCAAAATAGAAAGACTGGCAAAGAAAATGAAGACTGGAGTGCTCTTCTGAGGTAAGAATAATGCACACTAAATACAGCAGCAGTGAGAAGGCTAAAATCTATCTAATGCAGATTATGTAATGCTGTAGAGTCCATCATGAAAGAGAGCTTAAAGTTTGAAGCATTAGTGCTGAAGGAATGCATTCAGCTGAAGCAGAAGAACAAGCCCTTTATTCCTCATAGGAACTGTGGCTCTGTGGAATCTGCAGTGGTACCAGCTTTGGTTGCCATTTGGAGTGAGAGACTTGGCAGAAAATGGAAAAGGCACCTGCAAGAACAAGTTTAGAAAGCTTTTATTTTATTTGAACTCTCAGGTGTGCTTGATATCACTTACCAAGGTAATAATGGTGGAAAAGTTAAACAAGCACATGATCTCGAAATGCTGTACAGCTAAAACTGCAGTTAAATCAAACTTTGTGTGCCATGACAAAGCTGACATCTTCATAGCAGAATTTTGTCTCAGAACTGTTTTAACAATGAAAATATAATCAATTAATTAGATTCAGAATGATAAATGGCCAGATTGTCACTTTTGATACTTTCAATGAAGTATGGATAGCACCTCGCTACTGATAAAGCTCATGTTGACTTCACACTCAGCACTTAAAAACCACTGACTGTTAAGTCACCTTTGGTACATTATGGCCAGAGAATTCATAAAATAACATAAATCGTTGTCAAAGTTAGTTCCTTCTCTTTTGAAACCCTGCTTAAATTTAATTACTTTGCATATATATGTTAAGGTAACAAAAGGCACCCTGTATTTTTTTTCCATCTTCCCATGAGACCTGATTAAAAGCAATAGTAAGAAGTATGCAAATAAAACATTGCAAGAGAGTATGCATGTACTATAGAGGCATGCTGTGGGGTTCTGTGATATTCATGTCTCAGCCTAAACTTAGAAGATAAATAAGAACTGTTAATACCCAGGAGACATTCACTCATGAAATCAGAGTGGCCTAGGTTGTTCTGAAAGTATTGTACAGCTCCTCCTCTTGCACAGAAGCCTACAGACAATGGCTTCTTAGGAAAACTAAAGCTGCTGTATGCCATTCTAGCAACAAACCTCTTCTTGAATTCATTCATCCAATAATTAGGAATTACTCCGGCCAGAGGGAAAAAGACTCCAATATAAACCAAGGACAATGAAATGGTCCTTTATCTTCTTCCTCCTGTCATCCTGGGGCTGGAGAACACTTCCCAGAACTTGTGTATTGTGCCAAATAACCATATACCCACAGGCGAGCGCAGAGAAGCCCTCAGGCTTCTCCAAGGTATTGCACGGGATTTGGCTGACATTTGGCAGCTCAGAGTCACGGCATCAATAAACTAGCTCGTATTTGTCATCATGTTGTCTACTCAAAATTTATTTTAAAAATAAGACTGATCTGGAAGATTCTTTGTATATAATATTATTCTAATTTCCATAAAGCCTCACATTATCCCTATGTCAGAAAGATGTCCACGAACCAGCATGAAGATCTCAATAATAAAGAAGCATTCAGTTTTACACAACCATTAATGCAGATGTTGTGTACCTTTGACACATGAACAAATCTGGGGAGTAAGAGAAATGGAGTTTTTGTTCCAATGACTTTCTATTTCTCCAGTTCCCCTATAGTTTACACAGAAAGATTTTAGCCTATGCTTAATTTAGAAAAAGCTTATTTAGAAACTCTCAGCTTTACAGGAAGTTCGGCATAACTATACAACTAAAAAAATACTTATGATTTGGGGCTTTATACTGCTCTTCTACAGACTCTGGTTGTTCAAGAAATACAGATTTCCGGCCAATGTAGTCAATGACTTCAATGTAGAAGACTGCTGACATTTCCTATTTCATACAGCTATTTTGCACCGTTAGTCTGTAAAGTACAAAAGGAAGCAAGTCATTACTCAAGTCTATCACTATTTATTGTTAAGAACAAGCTGAGTGTATGATGTAAATCTGCATAAGCTCAGAAAAAGACCATAATCTTGTTAGACCTGATAAAAAAAATTGTCTATAATAATTCTGTAGGATTGGTTTATGTTGTCATGATGAAGCTGTACATTTCATAGTTTCTATTTCTATATCTTTCTTAAGGTGCTGCTTCTGTGAGATTAATTTGTTTAGTGTTGCTATTTTCTAGTGAATATTATATTAAAATATGCTTAAAGCCAGAAAAAAGTGTAGAAATAATCTGAGACTAACTGCAACAGATTCTCAAATGTAATTCTGCTTTCTAGAACTGCGTGATCTGACAGAGCAATAAGGCACTCTAATGTATAGAGACGGACCTACCAGTATGCACATTAGAAAAAAAGATCTGGGGCACTCTAATCACAATAATATTCATTCCAACACTCAGCTTCAGGCTCTTGGAGATGGAATTCTAGTGGTATGCAGGAGTAAATCTGAAGAAACCTCCCCAAAATACAGAGGTAGTACAGGTAGTGTAGACGTCTCTGCATCTTGTTATTTGCACACAGTGCTTTCCAACGGCACTACATACTCAAAGACAATGCCACAGGCAGTGAAGCACGCTGCAGTGGAAACACTCATTAGACATTCCCTGTTTTCTTGGGGATGCCAGGTTGCAAATGAAATGTTCAGTACTGATACAATGAGTGAAACCATTGAAAAGGGAGTCAATGGCAAAACAGAATTGCAAATTTTGGTATATTAAATCTAGCAACCTTGCTTGTGGCTAATGCAGACACTAATTAAGCCACAAAACAGTAACAAGTAGCTTAAAAGGTTTTGTTCTGTAAGAACATTCTGTAGATCTCAGGTGATGTTGTGTTAAAAATAGAGCTAACAACAAAGATGAAACAAAAAATGACCTACTCCTTTAAGCAGGATATAGAGAACAATAGAAGAATGTAAAGGTAATGTAAATGTTTACAATTAATTTCACAAATGAAGTAGATTTCTCATTGAATATCAGCAAAATCATATTGCAAATGCTTACTAGAAGTACACTAACAAATACACTTATACCAGCCAACCTGTGGAGAAACTGACAAGTCTCATATGATCAGAGAGAACTACAAATCCTTTGGGGCTTAGATTCATCGGACATTACCACTGAAAGGAAGCATGTTTCCCATTCACAATTTGATCCGCAAGTCCAGATGTTCAGCTTCCTTACCTGCCCATACTAGTACTGCCTCTCCATTTTACTTAACTGTAGTCATACTTCCAATTACACAGCTACATCTAAGACTATCAATACTTCTAATACAAACCAACACACTCCAAATTACATGGTTAGATTAAAAGATGAAAGATACTTAACTATTCAGTAAATAAGAAAACGCTTGTTTCTGATCTTTACCCCTTAAACTTAAAGGTAGTTAAAGAAAAGTAAATCCATAATTAAAGTATTTCTTAGATTATATATTACATTATTCTAGCTAAGATTTTATTTCTCTTTCCACAATATTAATATTGTCCAAAAATTCAAATCCTTCTTGAAGCAATGATAAAAAACTACATGGGTTACTTAAGTTTTGGGGTTCTTTAAAAAACAAAAAGGAAAGACTACAGTTAATTAAAGTATTTGACAATGTGTACATTTTAATTATTGTACTTAACATTGTTTAAACACATGTTAATAGGTCAGTTAAAGTGCTTTTGCTGGATTCAGACCCTAAAAGCAATACCACTGCAGAATCCAGTGGAGTAGAAAATCACTTAATTCATTAAAATTAAGAAATTTCCATGTCACATGATAATTCCTTGGAAATTTTATTCGTGGACCATACATTATGCATTTTGTATCTAACTAACATTTTTGTGAGCTATCAGAAAGTGTGATTCACAGAATACAAGTTTCAGCTATCTCACAGACACAAAGCATTCAGCCTGAACTTTACATAGTTCAGGTTCCATCACAGTATGTTAGTCTGCGGCCAAAATACTACCTTGCTGAGGCAAAAAGAGGATAATAGCCACTTTTGATGTTCATATTTCCTCTGAAGAGTAAAATATCTAGTCATCAGAAAAATAAAAGTTATTTTCCATCATTATGCATTATATAGAGGATGGAGTTATTTATAAGGATTTCACAAAGAACACCTGCTTTCTGCATGTGATTTTCATGATTTTATTAAATTCTAGGGAACTGGTCTCTCTCCTCCCCATAACTCCCTTCCCAAATAACTGTTGCAAAGCTGCATTGAGATGCTGAAAACCAAGTGAGGCAAAGAATCCCAATAAGCAAATTATGAACAATCATGCTTGTTACCTTCCAAAAGCTTGCTTAGAAAAAAAAACGGTTAAAGGACAAACTGTTCGCAGTTTATGGTGCCACAAAACAATAGCAAATTAGTAACAGGAGTCATTAAAAGCCAAGATCAGATAAATTCAGCTTTCAAATAAAAGGAAGATATTTTTAATAGCAGAGACAGCTTAGCAAATATTGTCTATAGTTGCTCCATTCATGAATATGTTCAAAATTCAGGATGCAGAATTTTTAAGAGAAGATGATGCTCATCAAACTCAAGACCTCAGCAACTGTACAATATCCAAGACAGCCTTCCAGGGCTACTCTACTTTTTCTTATTGTAAACTGTCCAAATATTTTAAAACTTATTTCAAATTGCAAGAATTTTCTGATGTCATACTACACTATCATGATTTATAATAATGCGTCACAATTATAAATGGACTGCAAATGGTTTGCAGCTCTTAGTCATCTTCATTTCTGAAATACATGTAATGCCTTATAAAGTACGTATAACTACTGCACCTGATTAATTAAATACAAAATAATAGACTCAAAGACAAAACAAAGGTTTGTCAACAAAATTTAAGTACTCATTGAATCAAAAATAGAATTGCTTGGAATATTTCCTATTATTTGTATTTAATGATCAAAAGGCATTTAAAGAAAATATTTTTTCTTTGAGTGACATTATTTTGAGTGAAAGTATAAGTTTAAGACTATTTGAAAGAACAAAGGCAAATCTGATTTCCTTTTAAGACCACTTGTCCACAAGAGCTCCTGTGTGATTGATGGAAATGAAACTGCCAAATTCCAATTTGCCTTCCAGTCTCATTTTTTTGTACCCCAATGTCTTTACTATGCTTAGACATATCTTTCTGCTGAGACCTTCAGTGCATTTCAAAGAAGTCAGATCTCTATTCCCAAAGTACACGAAAGTTCAAATTAGTTTCACTGCCTGTGAAAAGCTTGTACAATTAAACCGGCTCTGATGACACTCACTTGTTGAACAAGGAAAAGCTTCCATCAGAGGTCAGTCTCAGAAAAGAGATTGCTTGGAATAAATGAACAAAAAGGAAAAAAAAAGTATACTTAATACTACTGAATGTAAAACAGAGCTGTTCGTTTCCTTTCAATTACAATTATATTTCATTCAGATTCAATACTCAAATACCTAGATACATTATGTTTCATTAATGTAGGTGACTGAGGAAACTGGGGTAACTTCATTTAGGAATTACAAGAAAGATACTGAATGCAGAAACAGTACGCGTGTAAAATAAACCTGGGAAAATTTATTAAGTACCTGTAACAGAGACAATTCCATAGTAATATTAGATTATTATTTTAACTGCCTAACGATATGCTATGAACTGTATATTGCTTAATTCCGCCTCAAATATAAGCCTTACACATAGAATCATAGAGCAGTTAGGGTTGGAAGGGACCTTAAAGATCACCTAGTTCCAGCCCCTCTGCCATAGGCAGGCACATCCCACTGGATCAGGCTGCCCAAGGCTGCATCCAACCTGACCTTGAACACCTCCAGGGATGGGGCAGCCACAGCTTCCTGGGCAACCTGTGCAAGTATGTCACCACTCTCATGGGGAAGAAATTCTTCCTTATATCAAGCCTAAATCTGCCCCTCACCAGCTTATACCCATTCCCCCTCGTCCTATCACCACAAGCCTTCATGAATAGTCCCTTTCCAGCTTTCTTGTAGGCCCCTTTCTGGTACTGGAAGGTCAATATAAGGTCTCCTTGGGGCCTTCTCTTCTCCAGGCTGACCAGGCCCAACTTTCTCAGCCTGTCATCATATGGGAGATGCTTCAGCCCTCTGATCATCTTTGTAACACTCCTGTGGACCCGTTCCAACAGCTCCATCTCCTTCTTATGTTGAGGTTTCCAGAACTGGACACAATATTCCAGATGAGGTCTCACAGGAGAGGAATAGAGGGGCAGAATCACTTCCCTCAACCCGCTGGCCAAGCTTCTTCCGATGCAGCCCAGGATTTGGTTGGCCTTTTGGGCTGTGAGAGCACATTGCCGGCTCATGTTGAGCTTCTCATCGACCAGCACCCCCAAGTCCTTCTCTGCAGGGCTGCTCTCCATCATGTCATGCCCCATCGTGTACTGAAATCAGGGATTGCCCCAAGCCAGGTGTAGGACTTTGCCTTGTTGAACCTCATGAGGTTCTCACAGGCTCGCTTCTCCAGCCAGTCCAAACCTGTCTGGATGACATCCCGTCCTCCCAGTGTGGTAACTACACCACTCAGCTTGGTGTCATCTGCAAACAGTTGAGAGTGCACTCAATCTCACTGTCAATATCATTGATGAAGATATTAAACAGTGCCAGTCCCAGTACGGACCCCTAAGGGACACCACTTCTCACGGATCTCCATCTGGACTTCGAGCCATTGGCCACTACTCTTTGAATACAACCACCCCACCAGTTTCTTATCCTCCATACTGTCCACCCACCAGTTCCCTATCTCTCCAATTTAGAGAGAAGGATATTGTGGGGGACTGTGCCAAAGGCTTTACAGAAGTCTAGGTAGATCACATCCATTGGTTTACCCGTATCCACTGCTGTCGTTACACATCATAGAAAGCCACTAAGTTGGTCATACAGTATTTGCCCCTGGTGAAGCCATGCTGGCTGGAATTAATCACCTCTATGTCCTTCATGTGTTTTAGTATGTCTTCTAGGAGGATCTGTGCCATGATCTTCCTAGGCACAGAGGTGAGGCTGACAGGTTGGTAGTTCTCAGGGTCAGCTTTTTACCCCTTTTTAAAATGGGCACAATGTTACCCTTCTTCCAGTCATCAGGGACTTCTCCCGATTGCCATGACTTTTCAAATGCCATAGAGAGAGGCTTGGCAACCACACCTGATAGTTCCCTATCCCTATGCTATCTTTTTCTCATTCTTTCTGAAATATGATTGATTTTCAGGACTAGCTTCTAATGCAGAACAACTTATTTGAGAGAAAAGCAGCCCCGTTGTTTTAGCAAAAATAATCTCCCCACTTGAAAAAAACAGTAAATAGTAGCTGATGCAACTCCTCCCCCCAGGAAATGGGGAAAAAAAATCTTTCCTATTTTTCTAACAGTTGCTATTCACAATCAGCTTTGTGAGTGACTATCTATACTGAACATGAAAGATCCACTTCTGTTTTTTCTCTGCTGCATTTTTTGTCAGGAATAGAGTACTAATGGCCAGTAACATGGTGTCCCTACCTTTGCAAACTGCTTCTCTAGAAGAACCACTCAAACAGGCTTAACCCTATCAAATGACAACTCTAATCTGACTTAAATCCTAACTACTATTATTCTGAGGTGCTTTAGAGAAGTCATTTCTGTAGCATATTTTCACTGTAGGAGAAAAAAAAAAGGAAAAAAAAAGAAACAAAACTTTATTCATTGACCATTACTCTCCCTAATAAGCCATACGCTGTGGTCCTTTGGACTGAAGTTCTCTGAACTCAGAAAAAAGTACATGGTAGGAATAAAACCACCTCTATAAATTCCTATTCATACTGCAAAATCGACTACCAACCCCCTTATTTCAGAATATGAGGAAGGATTAGTTTCTTTCACTTTTTAATGGTTAACCACTTAATCTGCGTAGAGAAAAAGTATTCCATTTGTAATGCACATAGTTAATGAAGCAGATAATATTCCATCAGCATGGTAAAATCGCTAAATAATTGAATTAAAGCTTTCTAAACCTCATTAGCATATTTTATCTTGCAGCTATACTAACCTTATTTTATATCAATCCATTTGTTGGATATTCCCCTGAAATCCCTTGTACCTTTCTCATACACTTGCATAGATATTCTATCCTTCCATAAACATTTTCGCAATGTGTTATTTTTTGTAGTCTAAAAGTTACTTCAAGATTAAAATTATGAATTATGATAATTTTAACATTCCAACAGTTTCAGACATGATCTATCACATTGCAAATGTAATTTTTCACACGCAGCAAGAATAAATCTCATCAATGTACTATCTTTCAGAACATTACCACTCCTAAGAACAAAATGATTTACCAACTTTGCTGACCTATTTTTCTTCTAAAAATTTAGAACTATCAGAAATACTTAATGACATGATGTAAAGTGCTAAAATGGAAGCAAGCCAAAAACATATTAAAAAGTTGGTTTTTCTCCAAAATTAACATCTGACAAATCAATAAGTTTTGAAGTAGAAAACCTCATATCCATTTCAACTTTCAAGTGTGCAAGTAAACACTGTAAAAGGAATGTGTCTTATTGCTAAAGAAGCATGAAATCACTCTGTCCCTTTCTGATAATAAGATTTGTTTGCTGTGAGACTTCACTACAGAACATTTATATTCTTTTTACTTCAAAAGCTAATCATGTAGGAGAGTTAACCTCTCTCCTTTGAAAACTACTGGCCATAATTTAGAGAGATACAAACATAATTCTGGGACTGATCTAACCATTACAGCACTGTAAAAGAAAAGCTTACAAGTACTGCTATACAGTTTCCAACCAAGAGGCCAAATGCTAACAGTCACACTTTCCCAGGTATGCAATACGAAAATAGCTCTATACTGCAGCTAAGACACTTAACACACCCTCAGCCTCAGCATGATGGAACAAATCACAACACAAATGTTTTATCTAGGATACTTTGCCTGACAAAACTTGATGCAACTACTAGCAAAATTACTTTTTGTTTACAAACACCAAACTTTCTTGAATAAGAATTAAAAATATGCACATCTAATACCACTGTCATTAGGATGATATGTTCTCTAGGGAGCACAGTTGCAGCTGACTGGTGTTGGTCTACCTTTTGGAAATCAAAACCACTCAAGAAATAAAGCCCCAAAAGCTACCACCGATTTCTTTTCAAACATACAAATCTCTGCTTTAGGTTATTTTCTATGAAGATACACCATATAGGATTAAGAGGTAAAGTGTTTCTAAATATGTGAGAACTGCCAGCAATGTTTCTACTGAAGAACATTTCAAGCAAATACCAAAATGCACATTAGAAGAAAGAAAAATCTAACAGTAGGTGAAAGATGTAATAGAGGAACAAATCAAA
The DNA here is from genome assembly GCA_033459285.1 of Clamator glandarius. Taxonomy (NCBI): domain Eukaryota; kingdom Metazoa; phylum Chordata; class Aves; order Cuculiformes; family Cuculidae; genus Clamator; species Clamator glandarius. The sequence goes on from JAUNZM010000070.1 coordinate 914,583, forward strand.
CAGAAATCAAGCATATATATATATTTTTAAATATATATACACACATACATCCACATAAACAAACCCTCCAGCTAGAACAAATCACTGCATATAACTGAAAACTTTAAAATATTAGAAATAATTAAATGTTTTGCCCCAATTTAATAGACAAGATGAAAACGTCAATAAATAATACTTTTATTTATTAAACTATTTATAAATGCATGAAATTTCTTCTGCAGCATTCTCCAATATCAATACAATGATCTGTAATTTTATGCAAGTTTATGCTATTGACAACACAGCTGATCAGTTCAACATTCAGTCAGAACAAATTTCAGACTTTTCAGCTTGAAAATAAAAGAACAGAACTAAAAAAACCCTCTTACATGAGATATGACAGTTGGATAGTAAAACAGCAACATGCAGAACCTCTGGAGGGATCAGCGTGAGGAGGAGCTGGGGGAGTATTACATGAAGAAATACGCCAAGTCCTCTGTCGGTGAGACGCGAGTCGCATCCCAGGCCTTGATCTGGGCCCCATTCCCAGTTCTCGAGCTGGTCCCTGTTCCCAGTTTCTGATCCCTGTTCCCAGTTTCTGATCCCTGTTCCCAGTTTTTGTCTTCATTCTTGATCTCCGTTCCTGGTTTCATCCTCATTCCCAACTTCTATTTTCGGTTCCCATCCTTGTTCCTGGTTCTCAATCCTGTTTCCGTTCTCTTTTACTCCTCTCGGTCCTCACTCCCAATTCCCATTTTCATTCTTGCTCTCCATTCCAGTTCCTGTTTTCATTTGTAGTTTCTGTCCTCGTTCCCAGTTCTGGTTCCTATTTTCATCCCTGGTCCCCGTTTCCAGCTCCAGTCCCTGGTCCCCATTCCTAGCTCCTGATCCCAGTCCCCATTCCCAGCTTTATCCTGGTTCCTGTTTCCTGTTCCTGGTCTCAGTCTCCAGTTCCCGTTCCTGGTCCCCAGTCCTTGCTTCTGGTCCTAGTTCCCAGTCCCAGCTTCATCCTGGTCCCTGTCCCAGTCTCCACTCCCAGCCCCATCCTGGTCCCAGTCCCTGTTCCCAGTCCCCCTTCCCAGCTCCATCCTGCCCTCAGCACTGGGGAGACCACTTCTGGAATCAAGGGGTCAGTTCTGGGCCCCTCCCCACACGAAGGATGTTGGGGCTCTGGAGCGAGTCCAGAGAAGAGACCGGAGCTGGAGAACAAGAGGAGCGGCTGAGAGAGCTGGGGGGGTTCAGCCTGGAGAAGAGGAAGGAGGGAGCTGGGCTCTTCTCCCAAGGGACAGGGGACAGGACGAGAGGGAACAGCCACAAGTTCTGCCAGGGGAGATTTAGGCTGGACATCAGGAAAAAATATTTCACGGAAAGGGTCATTGGGCAGTGGCAGAGGCTGCCCAGGGAGGGGGTTGATTCGCTTTCCCTGGAGATGTTTAAGGCAGGGGTGGACGAGGTGTTAAGGGACACAGTTTAGTGTTCGATAGGAATGGTTGGACTCGGTGATCCGGTGGGTTCCTTCCAACCTCGTTATTCTATGATTCTATGATTCTATGAAATAAATAAAGTTTTAGTCATCTCCAAATTTACATCACTTGCTTTACTTACTACTAAATGGAATAATCTTAAAATATATTAAATTACAGTACCACTGTAAGCAAGCATTTATGAACTGTAATAGCATGCTTCTTATAAACTAGCATAAATAAACTAGCATAAGATAGTGTTACAATAGTTAAAAGATCATCAACAGCTTGGAAAAGTACAAAAATACTTTTGGGACATGGCCAGTGACACCAAAGACCTCATCCTGATATTAATACCAACAGACTTGTATTTTCCTTGTATGTTTAAAAGTTGCCTTGTGCAAGTAAAGTAGTTAAGTTCTTGCAGACATCCTTAATGATTTTGATGCAACTCAGAGAAGTTCCTTTGATGATTATAGGACAGCTGTCCTGGTTACACTCTGCTATGATTTTCTTTTTTCTAAACTGTAGAAAAAGAGCTGTGGCATTATGAGCACACTCTAACTTGTCTGTGGCTCTTCTTGAAGCAATGCAAGCTCTAGCACCTTACCTGATCTTGCTGCACAGACTTTTCTACGAAGGAGGTCACCAGCCAAATGTACATGGCCTCTAGTATAGATAGGAGTGACCAAATTTCAAACAACCACAGTCACCTTTGTACTCAAGGGCAGAAGGGGAAGGGCCAAAACAGTTGAGGTCCCATTTACTGTCCCAGACACCAAAGCTGTGCTCAGAGTCCCTAAATGGACAAGGTCACGCTAACTGCAGTCCCACTCCAATAAAGATTTCCCTACAACAGGTCCCTAGTCAGAGACAATGTGCTCTGCTGAATGCCTATTGCAAGCCATTAGTTCACTTCTCATGAGGTCGCCAACCTAAGTCTGAATCCAAGGGAGTATTTTTCTGAATTCATTAGGCAATACTGTTACATCTACTCACCTGAGCTCCTGTCTCTGCCTCTCAGTCTGCCAGTAAGTTTGCACTGGCAGCTATTTCAGCTGCTTCAAACCAGATTTTCATGGACCTGACCTTGAAAGCTTTCCTTTTATAATGTCATACTCCTACACAAGACCATAGTAAGCAAACAACACAAAACCTGGATAACTTTCCTTACTCATCTTAATTCTCTATGTGATTTTCATGTCAGCGAGACTGCTTGCAGAAAATATAATGAAGATATGAGAACCTCATGGGTTTCAACAAGGCCAAGTGCTAGGTTCTCCACATGGGTCATGGTGATCACTGATTTCAGTACACGATGCGGGATGATGTGACTGAGAGCTGCCCTGCAGGGAAGGACTTGGGGGTGCTAGTCTATAAGAAGCTCAACATGAGCCGGCAATGCACGCTCGTAGCCCAGAAGGCCAACCATATCCTGGGCTGCATCAAAAGAAGCGTGGCCAGCAGGCTGAGGGAGGTGATTCTGCCCCTCAGTTTTCTCCTATGACACCTCATCTGGAGTATTGTGTCCTGTTCTGGAATCCTCAACATAAGAAGGAGATGGAGCTGTTGGAATGGGTTCAGAGGCGTGCTACAAAGATGATCAGAGGGCTGGAACACCTTCTGTATGAGGACAGGCTGAGAGAAAATTTCTTCACCATAAGAGCGTTGAGACATTGGGACAGGTTATGTGGGGAACTTGTGGATGCCCCATCCCTGGAGGTGTTTATGGCCAGGTTGGATGCCGCCTTGGGAAGCCTGATCTAGTGGGATGTCCCTGCCCATGGCAGAGGGGTTGGAACTGGATGATCTTTAATGTCGCTTCCAACCCTGACTATTCTATGATTCTCTAGTTTGTCACAGCATCCTGCTTAGGAAACTGGCTGCCACTAGCCTGGACAGGTGCACACTTCTCCTGGGTGGAAAACTGGCTGGATGGCTGGGCCCAGAGAGTGCTGGTAAATGGAGGCTGGTCACAAGTGGGGTTCCCCAGGGCTCAGCTCACTGCTGGGTCCAGCCCCCTTCAATGTCTTTATCAATGACCCAGATGAAGGCATTGAATGCACCCTTAGCAAGTTTGCAGACGACACCAAGCTGGGAGGTAGTGTCAACCTGCTGGAGGGTAGGGAAGCTCTGCAAAGGGATTTGAACAGGCTGGACTGCTGGGCTGAGATCAATGGCATGAAGTTTAACATGGCCAAATCCCGGGTCCTGCACTTGGGGCACAACAACCCTATGCAGTGCTACAGGCTGCACCAGGGGAGGTTCAGACTGGATATCAGGAAAACAGTTTTCACAGGAAATGTTATTGGGCACTGGTACAGGCTTCCCAGGGAGTTGGCTGAGTCTCCATCCCTGGAGGCATTTAAAAGACAGGTAGATGAGATGCTCATGGACATGGTTTAGTGGCAGATAGGAATGGTTGGACTCCATGATCCAAGAGGTCTTTTCCAGCCTGGTGATTCTACCATTCTATGTAGTTAGGTGTGCAGCTTCAGATTAACACACCCAACATCTGTCATCTACATGCCAGAAAGATGCTTAGATCCTAGACACCTAAAGCCTAATTCAGTTGCCTAAAGAGATGCCCTGGAATATTCCTTCTTGGCCTCCAGGTGTCCTACAGATGCTGTGATGTATTTATCAGTTCCATATGAATGTCCCACATACCCTGCAAACAGTACTAGTGGCATACACAGCGATCAATGATTTGAACTTCTAGAAGCTGATCATTTCAGTAATTCTTTTGGCCTGACTACCACGAAGACATATAGTCTCTTGATTATGTAACAGAATTTAGATACCTAACATGCACTGAGACACTTACACATGCTTGCTCTAAAGTGTTCTCACCACAGACTGAAAATCAACCACAGCCTGAGATGATGGCAGGTAACAGCAGATAATGGCAGCTCACAAATCAAATGTCAGTGCGATGTGCCAAGGGTGAGGACAACACTTAGAATGGTACTGTGTCTTGGGTTTGGTCAGGGTAGTTATTTTTTTTTCCCTAGCAGCTGCTGTTCTTTAGATTTAGTATGAGAATAACGTTGATAATGCACTGATATTTTTAGTTTTTGCTAAGAAATCAAGGGCTTTTACCATTCCCTATGTGTGCAAGAAACTGGGGAGAGCATAGCCAGTGCAGCTGACCCAAGCTGGCCAAAGAGGTACGTGACACCATGTAACATCATGAATAAACATGGTATATAAACAGGAAGTTGCCTGGGGGCCAGAAGTGACTAATCTCCAATTGCTGCTTGGGACAGGCTGGGGTCATTGAGTCATCAGCTGGTGAGAAACTGCATTGAATTGTGCATCACATGTTTCATATACTGTATTATTACTATTATCATTGTCTTCATCATCTCTTCCTTTCTTGTCTTGTTAAACTGTCTTTAACTCAACCCTTCAATGTCTCCAAGAAGTCTTTCTCTTAGCTTAAGAGTGGCAGAGATTTCCATCTCTTGTTGAGAGTGGATTACAGTGGCAGTCCCTGTCCTTAAAAAAGCTCCAGTTGATTCTGTTCTCTTTTTTTTAATACTCCTCTTCTTTCTAGTAAATTTTCACAGAGATGAAAAAATGCATTAAAATCATCCAAGTCAGCTCAACAGCTGTGGAAGAACCATGAACAAGGAGTGAACTTTTAAAGATTTTAAGTATGCTAATACAGTCAGAAGCAGACAATATTAATGAGAATCATTAATTTCTATCTGCTACAGGCATTTTCATCCACTACAAATTTCTTGTTCTTGATTTGTACTTCTCCTTATGCTTTTCTCAACTGATAACTCCGTTCTTCTCAGGTGGGTAACCTTTGTGTCCCAGAAAGGTACTCAATTCTGCCATATCCTGTCAGCCTTATTTTCCTCAGCTGCTTTGTGAACTCAAATTATGCAAACCTCGAACTTCCAAACTGCACAGAGGTTATAGCTAGGGTTGGGGCACTGCTTTGATAGTACTATACATAAAATTCAATAAATTGTGAAAATGTTAAGCAGATGCCTTGATTAATTTCCTCTAAATGAATGTTCATGAATTACTCACTTGACTAAAAGCTGAAAGATTCATATGAACAATAACAAAATTATTTAAATAAACTGTTTTATGATGTCATTCAAACTACCCTTGGCTATAAATATTCTGAAGCCATCTGGATGAATTCCTACATGCCTTCCCAGATGATCCTACATGTTACTTTGTGAAAAATTTTGTTGTGTTCATTTGTCTGATATCTTAGCCAATGCAATTACTGAAAGTTAATACTACAATACATTATCTTTCTTATAATTGTGGAGTCTTACAGATCTATGTGAAGCCGGTGACCAAACCTATTACTTTCCTATGACAAATTAAGTTTGTCTTAAAGTATCTGCACAAATTAATACTAATTGTGTAGGAAATACAATGAACAACACTGTGGGATCCCTTTATTTGAGGAAGTCTTCATTTCACAGATGAATAAAGCCATTTTCCTTTCTGATATTTTGCAAAATGCATGTTTATGGCAAACTGTCACTAGTATTCTGATTTATAAGCTAGAAACCACAGTGATGGTTTGTTGGAATGCTTAAAATAGATAAGATGGATTGATTGATTGCATATTCCTTTGAATTACTGTGAAAGCACCAGAACTATCTAAATCATGCTGTGAAAAAAGTGGAGTTAAAAGTTATGTAACTTCAAGTTGCTATAAATTGCTTCTTGTTGAAAGCTATATAAAACATTTTCAAATCTGTCATGTTCCACCTCTTCTGCTTAAAAAAAAAATCTAAGTGAAAAATGTTCAAGAAAAATATGAATCAGGATTATGTTACAATGGATCAAAAGCTATGCTACCATGAAAACTGAATACTCTTTTGCAATTAAATATAAGAACTTGGTCCATTTTTATGTCCAAAACATATATACTACAATAAGACATATTTTATTAGGTCAGCTAAACCAGTGTAACTAATTCAGTAACAAAACCAGCTCAAGACATATCTTTTCTCAGGGACACTATCTGTTTTCACTGTTGCTTTAATCCAAGTTGATTTCTTGAATGCAGATTATATTTACCTTTTTTCTCCTACTGGTATTTCCATGTGCCCTCAGAACAAGCTATCTGGCAAAGCAGCCAGGAGAACACCCCTTCTACTTCTCCTCCCACAGCAGCATGCAAGATGACTGCAGAGCCACAGCAAACCAGAGAATATGCTCTACAATGTCTGATCTGACTTCCAATCTTTGCAAAAAACTAGACTCAAATATTGGACTACCCTGACCTACCACAAAGCAGCAGAAATGGCATACAAAGAGGAAGAAGGCATGAAGGAGTTAGAAAACTACTTTAATGGTACCTGTAGGAACTGAAGAAATTAGTACAGTACTTGGCAGAACACAGTACAGAGGTTAAAGCTGTAGGACAATACCAGAAAAATACTCTTGCTTGTACTGAGACTAACTGTTGTAGCCCATAACTACTGTAAAACCAGTAACAGTTGAGATGAATGTTAGGTCCTTCCTTTCTATCCTGAAATATGTACTTAAATTTAGAAAGGAACCCCTTTTCCCTTTTTTGGCTATTTAATATACATAGACACACATTTCACAACTGCTATTCTGATTTCTTTTTACTGGCAATGAAATTTTAAAACCCTTTAAAAGCATTTTTAATAGTTTCACTGAGGGCAGAGAGTGAAACTACTACCAAATGAGTCTTTGAAAAAGAACAGTCAGAGAAAGCACTCATCATTTTCAGGAGAGAATTTCCGTCTGTGAAAAACACTTCTTCCTAACACAGGTGCCTTAATCATTAAAACACATTGGCTGACAAAGCAAATTAACAAAGAGGTTGTGGCAGAATTGCATCTGATATGTTGAGAGTGCCTATCACCCAGCACTGAGCACCACACTATGATTATATCCTATTTTGTACTCTGAAAAACAAGTCTCCTACAGCAACAAAGACAATTATAAGACAGCTACCATTTATGCAAGAAAAGCTCTTTGCTACTTAGAAAAATTCTAGAAAGGAAAACAACCTCTTGCTAGTGAAATCAGCTGAATTTAGTTCCTCTGATGATCTGTTCTTTAAATTGGGAAAGAATAAGAGTTATTTTTTTGTTCAGCATGATTTATTTTTAGACTGGCAAAGAGACAATGGCAAACAGAACTGAAGCTCTGTGGGCACCTTCTGAGGTTAAATTACCTTTCATGCCATTTGCACAGAAGACTGTTCTCCAGCAGCTTGAGCAGATGGTCGGGACACCATTGTCCGTTTACTTGTATCCACAAAGATAAACGATGGCTCTTTGAAATCCTGAACAATGTGACCGTTGTTATGCTTTAGGCTGCCAAGGGAAAAAAAATATATATACATAAATAAATACAAAGTTAGCTGAAGAGAATAAAATATATTTGATTTAGTAGTTTATACTGAAAGTTAATCAAATTCCCTCTTTAACAAGCACATTTACATGTAGTCTGGAATAATTCTGCTAAAAGGAACTAATATGTTCTAGAATACTTAGCAAAGTAGAAGACATGTGAAAAAGAATCATACACAGTAACTCCGACTGAAATATGAATCTGCCATCTGTGCACAACTGCTTTGATTAAATACAGCATTTGCTGGAGCATGCTGCTAAATAACCACCAGTTCTGCTTACTGGGCCACAGAGATGGTGAGAGAATATCTAGGACCAAGCCAGATGAGACAACTGCCAGGGCACAACAATCCAACCACTCAGCCAAGTATTGGTAGAGAAGGTCATTAAAGTGAGAGAACATGCTGGATATGCATTTTCAGTTGTTTTAAGAACTTCCCAGACTTCAAGAGCAGCCCTAGTGAAACATCCCCAATATGAGTATTTGCCAACAAGCAACTTACTAAAAAGGCGCTTTTATTGAAATAAATTACTAATAACAATGAGTGAATTTAAAGAATTGGAGACAAAATCCTCAGCTATGAATAACACAACTTTTAGAAACAATTTGGGGGATTTAAGGGTAAAGTGAGCAGATATTAGTCCTTGGACTTGCAACTAATGATTGCATAACCCGTCACTCTAAAAAGCTCTTGAAAGAAAAGGAAAAGCGAGGCTGCTGAATATGGCAAGATCACATAGAATCAGTGAAGGGGCCCAGACATCAAGTTCAATACACATGGCAATATAAGACAGAATTGGGTTTAGAAAATAACAGTGAAATTAGATAACTATGACTCATCAGCCACTCAACTAAGCCAGCAGGTACTGCAAAACATTTAATTAACTAAAGTTGCATAGAAGATGGATAGCTGTTTCAGCAATACCTGCTTGTTTAAACACTGACACAACAAATAAAATTCATATCATCCTCTCTCTGACACTATACATTCCACAACAACAGAAGGTTAACAGTGGATACATTTCGCCCAATGTACAATTTAGACATTTAAGATTCTTGTAAAATTTTTAGAAATTGTTAACACTTATTGAAGTGATAAAAGAAAAAAGTTGAGACAAATGTCAAGCAGTGGTGCCCAGCAACTCAAAGTAATAGGTTTTGATAACAGAGGAGTAATTATAGCTCATACAAACCCACTCCTGGGCTGCATCAAAAGAAGTATGACTAGCTGGGTGAGGGAGAGTTTTCTTAACCTCTACTCCACTCTCGTGAGACCTCACCAGGAGTATTGCATTCAGTTCTGGAGCCCTCAGCACAAGGAGGACATGGATCTGTTAGAGCAAGTCCAGAAGAGGCCACAACGACGATCTGAGGGCTGAAGCACCTCCCATACAAAGACAGGCTGAGAGATTTGAGGTTGTTTAGCCCAAAGAAGCAAACCACCTCTCTCCATGGTGAGACTTTATGGCAGCCTTCCAGTACTTAAAGGGAGCCAACTGAAACGCTGGGAAGGGGCTCTTTATCAAGCACTGTAGTGAGAGGATGAGGGGTAATGATTTTAGGCTGAAAGAGGGGAGATTTAGGTTAGGTATTAGGAAGAAATTTTTTACTGTGAGGGTGGTAAGGCACTGGGACAGGTTGCCCAGAGAAGTTGTGAAAGCCCCATCCCTGAAGGTGTTCAAGGCCAGGTTGAATGAGGCTTTGAGCAATCTGATCTAGTGGAAGGTATCCCTTCCAACCTAAACTATTCTGTGATGCTATTATTCTATTATAATGTGTGAAATGAGGTAAATATGAAAAGGAATTTAATTTAAAAAAAATCAAAACTTAGGGAAACAGAACAATTTACATTTATATGAGAATACAAGACAAAGCCCAGATATAAAGATTTTCCCTAATTATCCTCTCTGCCTCATAAAATGGGGAAACAGGTAAAGCATGATGTTTGTTCTCAGTATCAGTAGCTCATGCTAGCTTTCTTGTTAATGCCATGTCCATAAAAAAAACCTCAAGGTCTTTCTTTCCCCAAGGGAGAAGTCTGTACATTTCCCCCACATTTTTCACAATGTGAAATGGAAGGCTGTTGACCCTCAGCTGCTTGTTTCCACTTAACTTTACCAGCTACATTTGCCTATTTGCTAATACACTATGATGAAAGTTAAGAATACACTCATGAACATGTTTAATGTGAACTCATTATCTTTGAGAATAAGTTAGGTGATACAGTCATCCATCTCTCAGCAAACCAACACTATGCCTTCCAAAATCAATGGACTTCTCTTAGAAGTATCTCTATAATTACAAACTGGACAGCATTTTCTTCCTCATAAACAAACAGATAAATCAAAAAAATGCACATTATATTTATATAAAAAACATGATAATGAGGTCGGTGATGGACATGATAAAAATATCCTTGACCTCAAAACTAAAACATTTTCACCAAAAACACGAGAGTATACATTTTGGTTGCTCAGTAGAAACAGAGAGACATAGGATTATAAATACTTAGGCAGCTGCACTGTGATCAGATATCCAGTTTCTGTGATACTAGTTATAAAGGATCTGATGTTTTATAGGAAATATGGTGAACCAGCTTTATTTACAAATGTGATATTTGAAATGTGTTCTAAATAACTTCCATACTGAACAAATTGGAGCATCCATAAACGTTTTGGCTCTCTCCAGACATGATGTTGCTCAAAAGGATATCAACAAAATGATTTTCAAACTGATGTGACTAAAACTTCAGCAAATCAAATAAAATTTCACTTTACTTTGTGCTCCTACCAGGAGCTAATAAGTGCCACGAAGGGTAGACTGGTAACAGCAATACACACACATAGGCAAGCAGACATATGCATAAGAGGACAAACTAATTTCCAGGGAACTGAGGATGAAAGCAGATGCATAAATGTTTGTGGTTAAAGCAACCATTTATTCTTCTTTGGTAAGCAACAGCTAATCAGGTTCCACTTCACATAAATTATTTTCTAGTTCTTTTTCCAAGCTCTTGTAAGGTTGGCCACAATCAGCCTGCAATAAGAAGCTGAGAATTGGACTGTTTAAAGCTGCTGCAAAAACTGATATAGAGACTTAGGCTGTCTTTCCCTTTGTACAACTGAGCATTAACACAACTTCCTTTCTGCAGGTTTAGAAGTATAAAGGGCCACAGTGGGAAGGTCATGAAGGCATTCCCATCTCTCGATTATGCAGTGAGTTAAATTGATCATTATTTATGGAGATAGAGTATGCTGCACACTCTCAGAAATACAACTCACAATTTTAGTTTTAATGGTGTGGTTATACAGCAGCTGATCCCAGAAGGAATTTCTCAGCACTTAATGAAGTCCTTTCAGACTGCACCTTGTTTGTGAAAACAGTAGAAAAATACAGTAAGATTAGTAAAATCTTATCTCCCAAAAATCTGAAGATACAGCATGTATTATTCCATAATCACAGAAGGGAGGCAACACAAAATTGAAAAGCTGCCTCGAGTCTCAATAATATGAGTGTCTGGCCTGGAACATGTTATAAACGGACAGCTATTCTGAATGAGGAACATTAGTTTATCAAAATGAGCACTGGGAAGAAAAGACTACTTGAAACTGCATCTATTAAAACTGTAGTTATTTCTTATTTCCTAAGTCTTTGTTCCACTAGATGCAGCACTACCAAAACATCACCTCCCGTATAACACCAGAGAAAAAATAGGTATCCGCGTGAATAATCTCATAAGTGAATAGGAGAAAGAATGAGCTCCATGATAACATGGTCTGACCACAGAGCACTCCACTAAAACCAAGCAGAAAACTCTGAGCAACCAGCGCTGTGGTTGGAAATAATATATTAGGTCTTGACTTGTTGAAACTAGTAGATCATGAATTTACAGACTGTTTGACACATGATTTTGCAGTGGTAAATGAAATGCATGTTTCCAAGTATAATGCACATTACTAAAGACAGAAGTATAAATAAAACTTAATACTGTGACACATGTGGAGCAATTTTTGCCTTATACATGCACGTCTTTCATATATTTGGCAGAAATCATGTCCATTTATGCAAGGTTAGAAATTCACTACTGCCACGGCCCACTTTAAAAGACTACTCAAGTTCCGACGTCCAAAGAAGCAGAAAGAGGAACTTCTGATATTTCTGCTTGCCCCTAGTCTAATGCAGCTTTTACCAGAACAAAGATCTGTTTTCAGTACACACACACAGACACACTTTCGATTCTGGGAAGCGAAGACTTCATTAAACTTACAGACCTTCTGATGACAGGGCACCACCAAACACAAACCTTACCTGGCTGAGTCAATGTTCTGGGCATCTGAAAATCTCTACAGAGATATGTGATGACTACTTGAGCTCCCAGCAACTTCAGTGGAGTTACGGTTAACCTGGAGGTCATTAAAGCCTTAGCATTTACACATCACTTCATCAGCAGCCAGGACGTAGTATCAAAATATAATTTATTTCAGGAAAGACAAAGCAACTCCCTTCTACATGGAATATTTACAGAACAACTAACAATATCTACCTCTTTCACCATGAAAATGGCCAAACCCTAGAGTAAGCTACTCAAGAGAGATGATGGAACCTTCACCTTTGGCTGTATAAAACCTAAATGAAGCAAGGCCTTAAGTTATCTGATCTAGCTTTTAAGTTGTCCTTAAGGTTCAGAAGCCCCTTTTAATCTAAATGACCATATGAATCTATGAAAAACTACCTTGTCCTCAGCTGGACCACAGCAGTATGAAGAAGGTAAGGCAAGAATTTGATTTGATCTACTTCAGACACTTTCAAAAAAGAAGTGAGGCTGAGCAAGGGAGTTCTAAATTGTCTCAATTGCTTTGTAATGACCATAGGAGATTAGCATCTCGGCTTCATGTTTCATAAAGACAATAGCTGCTACAGTGCTACAAAATCCTTAATTCTCAGCTCATGCTTCAGTAGCAATTCCAGAGAAGTACTGCTAACAGCCAAAAAGCTGCCACATCTGGGTTTTCTTTTGAGGTCTCCCATCTCACTAATGATGAGGTCAACTTTGCTACCCATACAAGACCTAGCAAAGAAACAGCCTACAATGATGCTGAAATGGAAAACAGAGCAAATTAAACTGTTTGCCTTCTTATTTTACAACCAACTGCAATTATCATACCAGGGAAATACCATCTAAAGAAAACACTGAACCACACAAACAGGAACCATTTCATTAGCATTCACAGAGTGAACCTTTCCCCAGGTGTAATTTAAGGAGCCTTTAAAATATGCAATTCTGTCTGCTACTTTGAGTCCTCAATCACTTCCAACAGTAATTCTAGTTTCCCTCTACATGAAATCCTGCAGTTAAACCTACTTTCAGGATGACTGCCCCAATTAATAACTCCATAATGCCTATACTCCCTGTTGGATAAAGCATTTCTTTGTTCAAAAGTAATACTTTTCCTCTGAATACCAGCAATTTCAGTGCCAAGGGAATGAATCACCACTTCTTGGTGCTGCCATTCACACTGCTGGGATGTGTAGTCATGTGAAGTTGTTCTAAGCCATAATTTCTTATCCTCTTCAATCAGCTGTGGATTCTGACAGTGAAAGGACTATATGGATGCAAGCAACTCACAGGTCATCCAACATGTCCATCTGAAAGACCAGAGCAACCTCACAGATACTGAATGAGATCTGAATATCTCTATTTTTAAAAAATTCTGAACGCTAATTTGAGAAAGAATATTTGCTTGGACAAACAAGGCAACTAAAAAGGCAGAACACACTAATACAGGATACAGTTTCTGGAAGGAAATGGAAGGGAAAAAAATGCTTTGTTCTATAATAAGTTCCACTACTGGTTGCTGGGAAATAAATCTGCTTGTCAGAAGTGATCAGTATTTTGATCTCCACTCTACATAATGGAATGAAAAAGGAAGTAAAGAGCTCTTGAGTTTTCACTCATCAGTGACATAGGTATATTTTACAGCAGAGGGCAAATATTCAGTGGCCTGACTTGGGACTTACGTATCACAAAGGATCATTTAGTTCACTGTAGAGATCTGAGCATGAATCAATGCTACCTCCACGTCTCAACCCTACTGATAGGGAATCAACAATTAGAGGCGTAAATGCTTTTTGAAAGGCCATTTCACTTGGATTTAGAAGAGAATAATTCTAGAAAAAGTATTTCCAGAGAATAGAATAATATACGCCTCTTTTAGGAAAAGCATACCTTTCAATACAGGATTTAAACATTACTGAACGAGTTTATTAAACACATTTTACTATAGTCCTACACAACAATATATTAATAAATTTATGCTGATGACTGAGGGTTAGAATTGTACAGAAAAAAATCCAGAGGAAGAAAGGCTGAAACATGCATTATTTTATCAGCTTAGTGGGGCTCATTTCACCTGAATTTAAATTATCCGAGTAAGATTACGCAGTGAGTCAGCTCAGAGCCCAGAATAGAACCAGTGAATCGTGGCTCATTGTCTCTGTCTTTAACCATTAATTCTCACTCCCATACTAAGAAAAATGGATGTCGCTATTTTATTAATCCCCTCCAATATATTTAAATTATACCACCAAACTGAACCATATTAAACAAAAAAAAACACCTGAGATGTAAGCTAGACATCCAGTTTGAAACTTGAATCACTATGAATACATGCAGAAAAAAGGCAATGCTTGTGCAAGCTGAAGGACCTACAAGCTTTACTCTAGCTTTGAGTGCTTTGGGTTTTCTGACAACTAAAATATGTCAATCTCACTTTCAAAACAAAAGGAAAAAAATTGCAGAGGTCTCCAACCACAAAGAAGCTCTTTATATCATAAGTCATGTATGTATTTGTTACCATAAAGGTTCATTCTATCATAAATATATATTTTAAGCCTTCCATTATGATGCCTTTTAAAACCTCATGACAGTATACTACCACTTGTGAAGTGCTTCAATAGACAGAGCACTGGATAGTTGTTGCTTAACATGAAAACTGTCATTTCAGTCTGTGACAGTAGTGGATGGATGCCCTGAAAATCTCCACTTATGTGGCAATTTACAGTACAGATTAAAGAAACTTCAATATTAAAATAAAGAACACATTCTGATAATCTTTTACTAAATTTAATACCTCGTAAGGAAATTAATCAACTCCTTATTGCTAACAGAACTCTCGTTTAATAAAACACAGATTTTTAAATGAAATTCACGTTCTGGAGAATATTCTCTTTCTTTTCTTCTTTCCTTTTTTATCACATTGTGTTTTTCTTTCACTCGTTCTCAGACAGTCCTCTTTTTGCCCTGTGAATATGAAGGATCTCTTTCAGAGTCTGTCGGGATAGTAACAGGTCTGCAACTGCTGTAATACCAGCTCAGCACAGACTTTGTCTGCTCTAAAAGCACTGCCAACTGGTTCCAGACCTCTTATGGAGCTACGTATTTCCAAGCAGATTTTACATCTCAAACTCAAATACACAAATACATTTGAAACTATCAATGGCCACTGAGATTGCACATGCCACTGGACAAACATAAATACACACAATTACTTCACAACCTGTTCCAGGTAAGAAGAAACCCACAGTTTCCCTAAAATGGCACAGATCAAGAACCACTTTACATCTGCATCAGTTGTTTCCCACCTGCCCACGCTGGTTAACTGGGATGAGCCAGTTGCATTTCCATTTTTCAGTACTGCACAGAACTCACCCTGTGCGCTCTCTCAGTCACTTTTCCTCCCAACTGACAGCGGGGTGCAGCCAATACGCGTTCACTCTCACCCTCCAGTTGCTCATAGCAGATAATGGTAGATAAATAGTCATTATTTTCCTCCCCACAGCAAGAGTCTGGGATTGATCACTGCTGAGTTAAGGAAGAGGAATGACTTTCCCTAGTCAGTCAAGAGGCAGAATCATAGAAACATTTAGATTGGAAAAGACCCTGAACATCATCCAGTCTGACTGTTAACCTAATGCTGGTAAGTCCACTGCTAAACCATATTCCTAAGCATCATGTCTACACATCCTTTAAATATCTCCACGGATGGAGACTCCACTACTTCCCTGGGCAGCGTGTTCCAATATTTCACCACTCTTGGTAAAGAAATTTTTCCTAATATCCAGTCTAAACCTCCTCAGGTGCAACTTGAGGCCATTTTCTCTCACCTTATCACTTCTTGCTTGAGGGAAGAGACTGACATCCACCTCACTACAGCCTCCTTTCAGGCAGCTGTAGAAAGCAATAAGGTCTCTCCTCAGCCTTCTCTTATCCAGGCTAAACAACCCCAATTCCCTCAGCCACTCCTCATAAGACTTGTGCTCTAGACACTTCCCCAGCTTCGTCACCCTTCTCTGGATGTGCTCCAGTACCTCAATGTTCTTCTCGTACTAAGGGGTCCAGAGCTGAATACAGTATTCAGGGGTCAGCCTCATCATCACTGAGTACATGGGGACCAACACTTCCCTGGTCCTGGTCCTGCTCCCTGCACTATTTCTGATACAAGTCTAGGTAAACAACATGTGCAGCCTTTCTTTCATCTACTAAATGGGTCACCTTGTCATCGAGGAAATCAAGTTGGTCAAGCGGGACCTGCCTTACGTAAACCAGTATGAATTGGGCCTAATCACCTGTTAACCAGTTTCCTAAACAGGCCAAACTCTCCCCTCTGCAAGTCCAGGATAGCAGTTCTGATGACCCCACTCCTCGCTTCACCAAGAATTCTTATCATTTAATGAATTGGTATGCCCAAGACAGCCTCCAACCATCACATCACCTACAAGTATTTCTCTGTTCATGAACAGCAGGTCCAGCAGGGCATCTTCCCTAGTTGGCTCACTTACTCCAGGAAAACCTTAGATTGTTTCCTACCTTCTTGTACTGTACTTCCAAGATACATCTGGTAAGTTGAAATCCCCCACAAAAACAAGGGCTAGAGATTGTGAGACTTCTCCTAGCTGCTTACAGAATGTTTCATCTGCTTCTTCATCCTGGTTGTGTAGTCTATAATAGATTCCTGAAACTGGCCTTGTTGGCCTTGCCCCTGATTCTTAACCATAAACCATCAGACCTATTGCGCCCATCACTAAGCTCTAGACAGTCAAAACTCTCCCTTTACACACATGGCTACCCCACTGCCTTTCCTTCCTTACCTATCCCCTATCCCTTCTGAAGACTTTATAGCCATCTATTGCAGCACTCCAGTTGTATGAGACCTCCCACCATCTTTCCCTGGTAAGTAGGTAGATGTTTCACAGTGTGTTTTACAATCTAAAAATGTTGTTCTCAATTGCTTTTTACAAGGCAGACCACCTCAAAAATTAAAAGCTAATGCTTGAATACCTTTTAAAATATCACATGCTGACAGAGCTATACAATATATTAATATATGTTTCCTTGTCATGTTGCAAACTCCTTATAGACACCTTTGAGACCTATGGATCACAAGACTGAAGAACTATCAATTAAAGCTGTTACAACGTGAAATAAGGAACAAAAGAGAACAGGGAGCTGAGAAGGCAACAGGGAGTTGTTTATATACAAAACATGCAGGATTTGCATACTGTCAGCTTGCAGGCTCAAGGTGAAAATTTCCTGAAAGATGCAAATAGACAAGAATTACAAGTGACATCAGCAAATTATAGCCATCCAAAATAATTAAGATAGACTTCTAAGCTATGTATCTCTCTTCTGACTGTAAGAGAAGGGTGTCACACTTGGTGTCACCCTTGCAGAGACTTCCCAGCAACTGCTTGGAAGGAAGGAAGAGAGGTTTAATTGCTTCAGATACTGTTTTCTTGGAAGTTACCTTCATTGCAGTGTTGGCAGACATGTAAGAGTAAAATAAAAGATCGTTTAGACATACTACATGTCAACAGATACACTAGGATATACTGTTTTCTATGTGAGTGCACATGAAACAATCTGTAAACCCATGTTCTTCAGAAGATCATAAACTATTTTTGTACCACTGAAACCTCCACATACCACTTCAAATTCATAAAAGGTGGCTATATAGTCATTATAAATGACTAACAAAAAAATTTGGTGCTGTCTTATGATATTACCAGCCAGAAGGTTCTAAATATGATTTTGATAATGTAAATCAGCTGCTTGAATAAACATACCCTAATTGAAATAGTATTCCAAAGAGTGTTATTTCTATTATTATAACTTCCCTGTTGACTAGCTGTAAACAGACAGATGAATGATGCCAAATGACCTAGATAAATGTGTCCTGAGAGCTGTCGCTCCTGTCTTGACCTTTGACACTGTTCCAACTGTGCAATAACTTGTCCCAGAATTAAGGGAGAGACAATCTCAGGCTCATTCTGTTCTGGGTAAACTACTAGTATTTCTCTACAGATACACAATCTCATAAAATCAGTAAACTAAAACATATTTCTAATATGAGATCAAAAGAAATACTGAACCCTTCTACAACTCCTCATCTCTTACCATAAACATACAAAATAAGCGAAGGATTACAGTACTAAATTAAATATGATGTATATTTTAATAGTAGTTGGATGGGTTTGCATTTGTTTTGAGCTTTTTAACTCAGAAAGTACAAGTCTCATGAAATCTCATTCCTAAGGAATCCTATTTCCTTTTAGTAAACAGCAGAAAGGAAGATAAATAAGCCAGGCTACAAAAGAAAGCCTAAAGTAATCAGAGAATACGTAAAATAGGGTGAGAAGCTGTGATCACTCTAAAATCTTACCATAACCAATAATTCAGAGACCAATGTGTATGTTATAAAATATATGCCACATTATACACACAGAGTACCCATGTTTTTTACCTAAGAAACCAGTTCTACAATGTTGGGTGATGTCTACATTCCAGCATTACCTGGCAAATACAGTCAAGAAGCTTAATACAATATCACACCAGTAAATTACATAATTAGAGACTGAATCTTGTATTCCCCTATGTAGCCCTATACTCCTAGGTAAAGCAGAAAATATCCATTTTTAAGCAACAGAATATTTTACCAAAAATTTTAAAAGCAAATAAGCCAGATGTGCTGGACTAACATCACTAGTAAAATGTAGCCTAGCCTCTATTATTTTCTTTAGCAAGAGTGAATAATTTGTTGTGACAGGGAGGACAAATTGGAAAACTTCATCAGTTTCATTAACTGTTACAGTAAAGTCTGAAATAGGCCTTTCTGCCAGGAGTAATACTTTTTAGAATTCTGCTAGGAGAAAGTTCTAAGAAGTTGTCCACCATTCTCTGCCCTTCATTCCTACCTACTTCTTTATGTTACATTAGAAAATCGCTGCTAGAGCAGTGTGTTGAGTACCAATAGGCCCATGAGATGGGAATGACAACATTTTCCTACAATGTCCAACTACTGTAGCACTGTACAACAAATTAAACATAGTTTAACTATAAAGTCTCACTACAAAAATTTAAAAATAACAAAAATACTACTATATAATTGAATTTGGATTAAAGTAAAACAAGAGAATTTTCTTGTGATGTTTTGTGTTTGTTTCTTTTAAGACTTACTGGTATTGTTGTCAGTAAGTGACAAATATAAACCACTTTAAAATGTTCAAAAGTCTTTCAGATAGATACCTGACACACCTTTAGACATGCGTAAAGATTGTGAATAATGGGTGCTTCTGGGAGGAAGGGAAGTCCTTATTCTGTAAGATAATACCCTTCAGGTAAAGAGTGACATTCTCAAAGAAGAGTCTGAATAAAATGTGAAGCCAGCTATAACGACTATGCTATATTAAAAAATGCCCCACACTGAACTTCCATATTCACTGAGATTACAAAAATCTAATTTCATGTCCTACAAAAAAAAAGAGCTTTTAAGGCTTATTTTGAAAACTAAATGCTCTGTTTTAAGCTAAGGCCAAATTCCTTTTATTATTATAATTTCTTTGAAGCTGTTTTCGTTTCCAACCCGTAAGTCTCTCTTTTATCTTTCTCCTTTCCTAGTGTGTGTGTTGTGCGGAGGGGATTAGGACCCATGGAATTGCTTGTGTTTAGCTGCTGACAAAGCAAGGAGGTTTGCTGACAAAGCAAGGAGGAGGGCTAAACTGTGACACTAAAGTCCAATGTTAATTTGTTCCTAACCCCTTTGACTTAAAAAAAAAAAAAAAAAAAAAAAAAAAGAAGAAACTTGTACTTTATTCTTGGTTACCTTTTTAGATATTGTATTTAACTTTCCTAGACAGTAATTTTGACACTATGTTGACTCACTTTTGAATCCAGACACAGCAGGATGGCACTTTCCCTGCACAGAACACCAGGGACCGCCCCCTACCACATAGCATGTCCAGCACAGTGCTCCAAACAAAATAAAGCTGAAAACCTGCAAGAGAGCAGGAGGAAAGTAAAACAATGATTTGAGATCTGCAAAACTTACTTCCTGGTGAAAATTTTAGGAAGCTCAAACTATTTGAACTGTCCCTAAAAAACGCCCGTGACTCAGAAACAAGCAAAAACCCCTCAAACGTCAGTGAACCCATGCCTAGATCAATGATAATTGCCCACTTGGAGTTTTCTCTGTTCTCTTCCCACTAAAATTGCACTGGACACTCACACATAGCCCACAAAAAAATACAAATTGGCCACATTATGTTTCTTTGTTATTGAAAATTATGAAAGAAGTGCAACTGTGAGATCAAATTGTAGACTGAAGGATAGAGATCATGCAGAGTTAATAAACTCTCACCTTTGGCTTTATAACATACTTAAGCTGCTCAGAAACTCTTGAACAGAAAAGTCTCTATCTGTATAGTTGGCACTTTTCTAACATAAGCAGCATGCTTATATAGTATTACTAAAGAGACAGTGTCAGTTTTATTCCATTTTTTTTTTTGCTGTGAATAATGGGTTTCTCCTTTGAATGAGTGACCTGTGTAGGTAACTGGGTGATTTAAATGTTCACTTCAGAAAATCAGAAGGCAAACAAGAGCGTGAGAAAAGGGTTGAATTACATCAATTAGAAATTTGTAATGGATTCACTGGGTCCAGAATTTCACACAGCTATATTCAAGCTTATGCCTTTATAAAAACAAAATCAGTATAAGCAGCTAAGATCTTTCAGTGCTCATTTTTGCCCATTTTAATGGAAATCAGTGATAACAGAGCCTTTTGAGGCTATAGCCTATCATTTATGTGGGAAAATTAATTAAATCCATGCATTTGCTGACTGCTTTGCTAGCAATGCTTTTACCACCAAGCTAAAGCCAAAACCAATCTAATCCACTTTCCTGCCAATACTGAACTGATCCTTATTGTACTTATACTCTAGCTAGCTTTAAGCAACCAAACATTGATGTTTAGATCCATCTTTCAAAGACAAATACAGACATCTCTGCCTAACGGTACCCATTTAGAAGTGGATTATCATTGTAACTGTCCTCAGAGTTTCTTGTGCTTTATTATTAGCTGCAAACAGGTCATGCCTTAAAGAAGCTATCAATGGCAGCAGCATCAAAGATTGTATCTCATTCACACAGAGAGGAGATACAGGTAATTTCTTTTGATATTAACAGGACTTGTATACACGTCTTTTAAGTTAATGGGAAAAAAAGGACCTTAAAGTTGGCACAAAGAAAATAGAGTAAATCAGAAACTGGAAAGAAAGACAGGGGAAAAGTTTATTTCTTCCCCATATCCGTCTAAATCTCTCCAACAACACATTTTTGTCTGTGGCTTTATGTACCAGCCCTGATCCTGAGACATTCTAGTATTTAAATGTTTAATGACTACCTTTGGAGCTAAAAAGAAATATGCTTAAAAGCTGACCTAAAAGAATGCTTAATGAGATCTAGATAAAATGTTGAAATAACGTGTGATCTTTGCTGTTTTAAGCCCTTGGCATCACTGGTAAGTCCCACTCAAATGAAGCATTCCAGGCTCCTCAGAAACATAGGGAAGTTTTCCATAATGGACACAGATCTGTTGCAGCTCCTCTCACTTCAGTATGCAGTGTTATAGCAAAAGGTAACGTACTGAGCAATAAAGGACCTCTCCCTCCAGGAAGCACAGAAATGGATGGATAAAGCAGGTTCAATGCAGAATACTGCAGTTCACAGTGACTTTTTTTTTCTTCTCCACAAAACAAAGATGACGTCTGGATACTTCTAAAGAAAAGGGAGCCATGTCAGCATCAGCAAAATGCATCATCAACTTCATAACAGATATTTTATTGCCACTATGTTAACAGACTTGCAGGAAATGAAGTTCCCAGCAGAGGTCACTGAGTGACCTCTACAACAAATAAAATTAGCCACAGGCGAATAAAATGGCAATACTCTCCCTGCCTCCTGAAAACAACTTAGGTATCCATACAATTGGAAACACACAGAGAAGAGAGATAAATAGTCTTTTCTCAACCCTGTGGATATTGTAAGGCATTGAGACTCATGATTTGGTACCATTTCTAGTGCTCTGCGTTTGACAAAACCATAACAGGTATAATTTGCACTTTGTCAATTAAGACTTTCTTCGTCCTAAATATGCCAGCAAAGACAGAGAACAACAGTAATACAGAGTGCATGAAAGTAAGTCTTCATCATTACGATTACACGTTCTCAGCAAATGAAAGCTGAATGAAGGATCTGGCTCCCCTTCCAGAGAAGAAAATTTCAGAAATAGAAATTTTAATTCACCTGTCCAACACCACACCCAAACTCTAGGATAGAATCTACACTTTGTTTTAAAAGTCATTGCCTGACCGCAGTAGACTTGGTAAATCACAACTGAGTTTCAAATGTATTCATCAAAGAAACAACCATGGACAACACTTATTGTGCATTGACAATTTTAATCAAAGGACTTTAAGTGTATCCAAGTCAAAGCATTTTCAATTTGACATGAGTTTAGAACAAATATACATATTCTGCCTGCGGCTACAAACTGTTAGATATCCCACCTTTGTAAGATAATAATATTGGCTGATACTGTAAATTAGCATTAAAAAAAAGTAAAAAGATAACATCCTGGCAGAACAGGAGTATCACAGGTTAATTTTAGCCTATTAGAAATACAATTTACATATATTATGAGTGGGTTAACTCTCACTAGAATTAATGCAACAGAAAAATACATTATAACATACTCCAGCAACATTCCCCACTTGAATATACCTAAGCAGAAGAAACTCCCTTTTCCAAAGGAAAACCACAACAGCACAACTTCAAGCATTGTGACAGAAAGAAAGGAGTCTCCACTTCCTCCTCAGAGGCTCCTGATGGAAAAATCTTACAGAAGAAAACGATGCTACCACATTCTAAAACCATGGGGACTAAAACCTTGCAAACAAATAAGGCTTGCAACTGACCGTTTGGGTGAGAAAGAACAAAAGAGGATAGGAAAAAAAAGCTATACTTTAATTTCTATATAAGACTTCTAAGAAGAAGAAAACTCGCTCCAATTAAGAAAATATCAATGCCTTCAGCTATCGTAACTTTGATCTTATTCTTTGCCAGGAAAAAAATTTCATCTCTTCAAAGTCTTAACCAAGTAGAACCAAGTTATTAAGGAGCAAGAAAACTTAAATAAGAAACCTTTAGTGAAACGAAGGGCGAACTGACAGGTGTAATATTTTAATTGCATCAGAGGAATTAAAATAATAACATAACTGTTGGTACAACAGTAGTCATATATATTAACCTGATAACTGAGTGGCAAAAATATGCAAAATTTGCTTGAGAGAAGAGATCGAAACCCACCTCACTACAACCTCCTTTCAGGTAGCTGTAGAGAGTGATAAGGTATCCCCTAAGCCTCCTCTTCTCCAGGCTAAACAACCTCAGGTCTTTCAGCTGCTCCTCATAAGACTTGTGCTCCAGACACTTCCTCCGTTTTGTTGCCCTATTTTTGATGTGGTGCAGCACCTCGATGTCCTTCTTGTACTGAGAGGCCCAAAACTGTATTTGACCAAACATAGTATTTGAGCTGTGGCCTCACCAGTGTTGAGGACAGGGGGATGACACTTTCCTACTCCTGCTGGTGTCACCATTTCTGGTAAAACCTAGGAAGCCATTTGAGTGGGACTTGGTCACCTGGGCACAATGCTGGGTCATATTCATCTGGCTGTCAACCAGCACACCCAGGTCCTTTTACACTGGGCAGGTTTTCAACCACTCTTCCCCAGTACTGCAGTGGTGCCTAGGGTTGTTGTGTCCCAAGTGCCTTGTTATACCTCATATAATTGACTTTGGCCCATTGACCCAGTCTGTCCAGATCCCTCTGCTGAGCTTTCCTGCTTTCAAGAAGATCAACACTCCTGCCCAATGTGGTGTCACTTCCTAACTTACAGAGGGAGCACTCCATCCTTTCATCCAGATCACTGATAACGATATGAAATAAGACTGACTCCAAAACTAAGTTTTTGGGAACACCACTTGTGACTGTCCTACAGCTGGGTTTAGGTCCATTCACAGCTTTCTAGGCTTGGCTATCCAGCCAGTCTTTTACCCAGTGAGGAAGGGGCTCTCTGCACTCTCTGACATTCCCAAAGATTTGTATTTATTTGCATTTACTATTCTGAATTCTGTACTGGTATCTTACTGGACATGAGCAACTAGTGACTTGGATCACTGTTATGTTTACACATCATGATGCATACTATACAAGAGAAAGGCCTTTATTTTGCTCTTTTAGATGTTTGTTTGCAATTTATTTAAAAAAAAAACAACACCATAAAGTAATGTGATAAGAGGAAGACATCGATCATCCACTGTGGTTATTCAGGGTTAGAATACTGAAAATACTTGCCACAGACAAGTGAAGCAAAAAAATGTGTGATTCCTTGCATTGTGAAATCATTGGTTTTGACTTTTGTATTATTAAATCCTTCTTGCAGACAAACCAATACTTATGGACTTAGTCATTCCATAAGCTAATCAGCACCTAAAATCTTTTTCATCTGACTTTGAATGATATCTTAACAACTTAATATCAGCTCACACTGAAAACCTGATTAGCAGAGACAGGTGACAATAGCAATGAATTCTACTGTGTGTGGGACCATTACTATGCTGTTAAAATACAAAAGGAAAATATTAACTCCTACAGCTTTTGCTTTTGAATTTGAAGAAAAGCCCATGCTAATATGTTTTACATGGAATGCAGATTGATCTCCCTTTCCTCATCTACAGTCTATACTGGGATCAAATGAATGAAAACTTCTCACCTCCTATGTGTATGGCCTAAATCACTATTCCATTACATGGATGTATTCTGAACCTTAAATGTATGCAAATAAAGTTATTCTGAACAGGAAGACCCAGTAAGCCTCCAACGTATTGAAGAGAAGGCTTGGTACAGCTACGTAACTTAAAGCATAAAAGTTGTCATTAAAGGAGGCCTTGATTGTATAGAATAATAGGATTGCTTGGGTTGGAAGGGACCTTAAAGATCATCTAGTTCCAACCCCCCTTGCCATGGGGAGGGTCACCTTCCACTAGATCAGGTTGTTCAAGGCCTCATCCAACCTGGTCCTGAACACCTCCAGAAATGTGGCATCCACAAATTCTCTGGGCAACCTGTTCCAGAGCCTTACCAACTTCAAAGGAAAAAGTTGCTTCTTAAGTGTAATCTCAAACTACCCTCTTTCAGCATGATTGTTAATTCTAAACTGCTCCATTAGTCTTGAGAAAATAATACATTTATTTCGGGATATTATTTTGAGGAAGGTCTTCCAGGCATACTGAAAAGAGCATTACAGACTTTACTCTGGTACTATGCTGCAGAACATAAACTACTAATGCAGGATTTTTTTGCATAACAATGAGAACTGATTACAAGGAGTTACAAACTGAAGAGCATCAACCTGTCCTTCCCTCACATGTTGATGACAAACAATATCTTGCTTATATTGGTATTCAAAAACCCCAGTGAAGGCTTCTACTTTCAGTATTTAATATGACATTACCATAATGACAGGAAAAATAGTACCAAATTATTTACATGGAAGCTTTAAATTGAGTTATTTGCAACAGTAAATAAGATTGGCTTTTCCCTATTTCATGGCTGCTGAAAACAATGCACAGAGCCATTATGCAACACGTCCAGGAACGCAGGTTATGACTTACTAAGGAAGGGTATCCTGACATACAAAGGCTTCACATTCTGATGCTATCTGTGGCAGCTAAGTTGTGATGCTTCCTATATGCCTTCTGTAACACAGATACTCTCAATTAAATATATTCATATTTTTCATCGCTATTCTACATGCACGCTATGCCTCAAGTAATTATCACACTCATTACAAACACAGCAGTACTGTATCCCATGTCAGCATTTAAATGAAGTATGAGGATATATACAATACAATTAACAGAAGTATTCCCAGTGAATGGGGCCTTGAAAAACAGAGAGAAGCCTTGATGGGAATGATTCTGCACTTGAGGCCTACACATAACAATCACTAGGGCTTTTCATCTTTCTTTTTTAAAAAGAACTCACAAGCCTGATAGAAGCAGAAAGAGAAACTACAATTTTGAAGCTTCATTATTATTCAAGATGTAGCACAAGGACATCCAGAGGCAGCCTAGGAAACACGAGATACAGGCAGAAATGAAGCCTGGTTTAGCAGCTGAATCCATTTACTCTTTTTAATGTTCTGCATAGCACCTGACATGAGGGCCTCTCTCCTGACTCATGTCTTTCAGAACTTCACAAATAAAAATATCATGTCTGTCTGAACATGAGAGACCCAAAAGACAAAAAAAACAGTAAGGTTGTATCTCATATTAAAACCTGTGTACTTTCTGCTCATGCAGCAAATACCTCTGCGCATTTATTTACCTTGGAAAAAATGAAAGGTCACTCATTATGTGCATAATAAACTAATCTCAATTGTAATTACACTGCAGAAAAAAACCCTTCATTTGAAGGTTAACTAGATTTAAAATAACCCAGTTCTCACCAGGGTGTTGCATTTATTTCAATTAAGTCAATCAACTTAACAAGGATTTAATTAAAAACAAGTTAGCCAGCCAGAAGAAGTATTTTAAATGTAATTAATAAATACTTTTAAAAAGCAAAATGTAGCTAAATCAAATAATGCACTAGCCTATTATTTCTTTGCACGCATTTGCTATTGGTGTACAACAAAAAACACTCCACCCCGGGAATCCTGGTATGCAGCTTATCCTTGCAAAGAGAAACAAATGCATTGCCCAGGAGGTGTAATATTGAGCTTTCAAAGATTTAGGTAGAGAGATGAGAACCTATTTCCATTTGTTTTACGAGAGGGAAAACCCAAGTTTGCCACACTTTCTTTGCTCTATTTCACCCATTGCTGTTTGTGCAAAATAGCAGTTCAAGGCAATTAAACAAAACAAAGTGCCGTTTCACTACACATGTTTTGTTAGTTGCGCGGTTTCTTTCCTCTGCAAGCACTCTGAGCTGGCAGAGCGGGGAGCACTAACAAACAAAACCAGACAACCATCAGTATGAAGAGGCTGGTGTTCATAATGGCCATGCAATCACCCAAAGTAACTCACATCCAACATGTTCCCATTCTCTGCATTTCCATCTTGGAAAATAATGCTTCACTAGCTTCGGAGCCTAACAACTCTGCTTAGACTTATGCCTCCCACAGCATCCTTCAATGTTTCCCAGGGATGTCTCTTCCGTGTACTACCATTCATGGAGGAAAAAAAAAAAAATCAACAAAATCCACCTGCCCCCCCCCCCAAAAACCCAACCCCAACAACAACCCACAAGCAAGTCTCCTGCTGTCCTTAAACCATCACTGAAAATACTTCATCCTATTGGCACCAACATAAACCAGTTTAATTAGAATCCAACAGATGTAAACACACTTTCTGTAAATACACTTCTAAGTTAAGAGCACATATATAGCCAAATAAAAGGTTTTGTCTACCTCCATTGCTTACAACTGACTGAGCACATTTTCTTTCACGTATCTGACACATTGAGAACAGAAGCACAAAGATTAAGACAAGAATGATCAAAAATGTCAGCTCCTTTTGGGCAACCAAATTTGAGACGCCTATGCTTGATCTTTCAGATTACCTCACATTACATTACACTTTTCACCTTCAGACCACAATTCCTATTAAACTGGCCTCCGCTACAGCTGTAAGTGCTCCAAACTTAAGGAAATCAACTTCTGTAAGAGTCGGTCAAAGGATCGATTTCTGTCTCAACATTTTCTCATTTTTAGCCTCAAAACTTGACTGTATAATTGAGAAATGCAGGCCTCAGAAAACAGCCAGAACTGGTACAAAACAAATGCTTTGTACCTAACTACCTATACCTGCCTCCTTATCTCAAATATGTTTTGTACATGTCTTCAAGCCTCCTTGCTCCCTACCATTGTGAAAGATCCATGAAGCAAGGAGGAAAAGACAGGAAGATTAATGACGGGACTTACCACAGACCCACAGCCAACAGAGCATGCACGCAAGGTCATGATGACTACTGGCCTTCATTGGGAGACCCCAGGTCGACCACCGCTGCCAGAAGGAGCACATGTGCAAGGGGAGGAGACCTGCAGACACTCCTCTCTTGACATGTGTGGCCTGCTAGGTGGAGATTGGCACATCTCCACAGGCAAAGGCAGGTCACAGGTGTATTGACGAGCATAAAAGACAGCTCCGGAGCAGCTGAATTGAGGGGGGGGTAACAGAAGACCAAGACAGAAGAAGATCCCTCCACCATGGGATCACCTCCAGCAAAGACCAAAACAACGGAACGCCTTCTGGACCAGGATTCCCAGAGACGCTGGACATCTGTGGACCTGTGGTGGTAGCCATGAACCCCTTTTCCCTCCCTCTTCTCCCCATCTCTTTCCTTGTTCTCTGTCTCTTTCTATTGTAAGTTGCTTTATGGGCATAATTAATAAAGTGCCAATTTAGATCGAAATTTGACTCCCTTGACTCTTTGAATTATTTGCACTCTGAAATCATAAATAAAATGAACCATCACGCGTCCGCTTACGGGCAGACCGTGACACCCTCTAGGTCGTGATGTTAAGCCCTCAGAATATAAGCCACACAGAGTGAAGAGTTATGCTTGAGTATTTTTTCATCTTCATGATTTGCCCAGCATTACTGAGGAATGCAAGAGCAGAGGCTAAGCTAGAACTCAATTAACCACGTCATGAACATAGTCCTAGAATCATAGAATCACCAGGTTGGAAGAGACCCACTAGATCATTGAGTCCAACCATTCCCACCAATCTCTAAACCATGCCCCTCAGTACCTCATCCACCCACACCTTAAACACCTCCAGGGAAGGCAAGTCAACCACCTCCCTGGGCAGACTGTTCCATTGCCTAATAACCCTTTCTGTGAAGAATTTTTTCCTTATGTTGAGCCTGAACCTCCCCAAGTGGAGCTTGAGGCCATTCTCTCTTATCCTGTTCCCTGTCACTTGGGAGAAGAGGCCAGCTCCCTCCTCTCCACAACCTCCCTTCAGGTATTTGTAGAGAACAATAAGGTCTCCCCTCAGCCTCCTCTTCTCCAGGCTGAACAACCCCAGCTCTCTCAGTCGCTCCTCATAAGACTCGTTCTCCAGCCCCTTCACCAGCTTCGTTGCTCTTCTCTGGGCACCCTCCAGAGCCTCAACATCCTTCTTGTGGTGAGGGGCCCAGAACTGAACACAGTACTCGAGATGCGGTCTCACCAGTGCCAAGTACAGAGGGAGAATAACTGCTCTGGACCTGCTGGTCACACCATTTCTGATACAAGCCAAGATGCCCTTGGCCTTCTTGGCCACCTGGGCACACTGCTGGCTCATGTTCAGTCGGCTGTCAACCAACACTCCCAGGTCCCTCTCCTCCTGGCAGCTTTCCAGCCAGGCTTCTCCCTAGTCTGTAGCTCTGCTTAGGGTTATTGTGCCCCAACTGCAGGACCCGGCATTGGTCTCTGCCCAGCAGTCCAGCCTGTTTAAATCCCTTTGCAGAGCCTCCCTACCCTCCAGCAGATCCACACTTCCACCTAGCTTAGCGTCATCTGCAAACTTGCTAAGGGTGCACTTGATGCCTTCATCCAGGTCACTGATAAAGACACTGAACAGGGCCGGACCCAGCACTGCGCCCTGGGGAACCCCACTTGGGGTTCTTGGGGGCCTCTCTGTTATGCACTGTGAGTTGTCCTCTCTCTATATAGTTCTAATGCAAATCCATCTCATACACTGAGCTAGCAAAGGTTTTGTGGAAATTGGAAGGGCAAGCCTCTTTAAGCATACAATTAACCAGATACCATAATGTATATGCACAAAGGTGCTAACTTAGTCATATATGGTTCAATTATATGCACAGCATTCCTAACTTACAAGCTCTTGACTTTATGAGTTTCACACACACTTGTTAGAAAAGAAGGATTGTTGACTTGAACAACAAGCCTGAGTCTAGAGAAAGACACTGGACAGGCACTTTGCAGTCCTGTAGTTCTATTCTCACCAGCTGTACCAGCTTTTAGCTTTTCATTTTTTTTTCCTTTTCTTTTTACTATCTATTGCCTCCTTGACTAGTGCACCCATGCCCTACTCATATGTGTGCCTAGTTCCTTCCATTTATTTCACCAACTTATCTCAAGGTTTAGTGAAACCTCTTAATCCATTTCTTCAGAAAATATTGGATGGGAAGTGCTTTTTCAGAGTTCTAAAATTACTCACTTCAAGCAAGCAATCCAAAGCACTTACAAGAGCAAGATTCTTTTATGATACTGATATTTCACCATCCAGGTGACTGCCTGCAGAGAGCAAGATGTTTCTACAATCAAATTGTTTCTTATCCCTTTTCACCCAGATTACTTTGGAATCAAGCTTTCATGAATAACTGCAATTGATAACTGCAATTTATGCTTTAAGCCTTTCTATTTCAGCTTTACTGAAGATACTTTGTTAGAAGTAGTTTGAAATAGCTTATTCTGATATAGTGATCACCTAGACCAAAAATTAGAAACAGTTTTGTGTGCCTTGGTATCAGCTGGCACCAAAACCATTATACTGTGCAATGAACTTCCAAGGACTTAAGATAAATAATTCCAGAGAAGTACATCTTGATATCAATTACTTCCTTTAAGAAAGCATTTTTCTGTTTTGTCAACTGCATGTATTTTGTCTGGTCTGTCCACATGCAGAGAAAACTTGGGATTTTATCACAGACGAAGGAGGAAAACAATTATACATGCTCCTTGTCAAAAATAAGGGCAAATAAAGTCCTAACTTCTCCACATGTACCTGGCTACCTTGTCTCCTCTGTTCCACATTCTGCCACATCCCAGTAGAGCAAAACAAAACAGAGGATACAATATTTTTGTGCTATATAGAAGGAATTCTGTTATCCCTAGGAAGAAAACCAGCACTGAATGCCTTCTGTTCCTCCCCAGACTTATTAATCTGAAGAGAGCTGGTATATTTGATTCCTTCCATGCCTTGTAGGAAAGGAACACATCACCCTCAATAGGACAGGCGCAAAGCAATCAAATGTTTGGATGCAGTATGGAACATGATTATTTTTCCTTTTACCTCTTTGATGCAGTTTGTTGCTGCCTATCTTATTTGGATTTATAAAGCAGCACTGGAGAAAACCCAGCATTTTTTAGCCAAGATAGTATGCTAGTTTGTCAGCCAGCTTCCCACTAATCTCAGATAATTCTCAAAAGCACAATGCAATACAGCGTAGTTCTAATACAACTATTCGCACAGTGAATGATGGAGTAATTTTAATTGAGTTATCTGTGAAAGGCACCAAATCTCTACAGGAATATTATCTGAGATTTAAGCTGGCTTTTTTTCTGTCATCTCTCAAGACTCCATGCAGATGTCATCCTTTCCATTTGACGCAAATTGGCAAAGAAATGGCAAATAATGAGTAGCAGGAAGAGAACAGATATTTTGGTGAATGGAACTCATTTTGTTTTAGTGTTCCCCTTACTGCCACCTGTCACACAGAGTTAAAACAGAAGATATAAATCAAAGCTTTGCCTCTCATTCACAGGTAATTAAAGATATCCCTAGTACCATGTTACCGAAAGGCTTAAACATCTGCATCCTCAACATCCATGGGAGCTCTCTGAAGTGCAGTGTATTTTTAGCTGACCTAATATTCTGCTCATTCTGCTGAAGAAAAATAGTGGAGTTGGTTTTGAGGATGCTCTCATATCTTTCCCCTAACTCTGCACTCATCAGTCTCTGTATAAAGGTATGAATATCAGGTAAAACTGTTTCAGTGAAACACTAATAGCTTCTAGGGAGACTTTTAGTACAGGATGGAAGTATTTTCTTCTTAGGAAGCCCTTAAAAAATAGAGTCCCAGTAAAGGTGATGAAGAGGCATCTTTCTGCAAAAGGATGACAAAATCATAGAAGGGATATTACAGCATCTGGCTGACTGTTTCGCTCTAACAAAGGATCCATATATAGACCATATCTGAAAGTGTTTTTTCTAATCCAATGCTTAAAATCTTAAGTGTGGAAGATAGTTTGCCCTCTTTCTAGCAAGACTTTATACCATGACAGATGTTGACTGCACTACCTAATCAAACAATTTTTTAAAATTCAATTTAAAATAAAACATTCCCCTGTAGATACATTTCTAGATCTCAAACAAATGTTGCTGTGATCCAAGACTTACTTCATCTGCTGTTTAGAGTGTGGCATCCACAACTACAAGCAGCAGTACATCTGAGACCTAAGTGACATTTATTTAGTTGCATAGACCAATTACCTCCCCACATTTCACAGAAGAGTCTCACTGACCATTTTTGTAACTGCATCACAGTGCCAGATTTCCATTCAGGTTGAGGTCCAAACAAATAGACCCTGCTATCCCAGCTGTATAGCTAGTCATTCCCCATGATGTGCTTGTGAATCTCATGTTTCCTGAAAGCGGTGATTCATGCTTGCATTAAATTTGGATCAAATTTAATCTTGTTGCCATTACAATACGCATCTCAAGTCCTTTATCAAGAAACAGTGTTATCTCCCAAGTGCCTCATTGCTATGCTGTGGTGCCTGGGAGCAGGGCTGCCCTCTTTCCCACAGACAGCTATAGAGCACTGTGCTGGATGGGCTGCAGAAAAATTCCTTTTAATCTACCATGTCAAATAAACCACCCTAACTAGGCAAGAGTAGTACTGGCCCCATACCTATCTTGAGCTACTGAAGCTGACTAAACATGAAGGAAAACACTACAGCACTTCAAGGAAGACAGTGAGAGCTGCACACTGACTGAAAGCATCGTGTATTCTAGGCAAGATTTCTTTCCAGGGTTTCCCCAGTAGCAGAAAATTCACAAAGAGCTGTACAGTCACTACAAGTTTGGACCCCAACCATCACTATACACAAAGAAAAAAATCACAAATACTTAGATTTACATGAAAATGTGAATGATAATAATAATAAATCAGCTAAATCATTTGAAATAAAACTGATACTCAAAAGGGAAGCAAAATACATTCATCATCTATTGCCTTACTATTTCTCATTTTCATTCAGACTCAAAATGAGAAGGATGCCACTGACAAGTGCACCATAACCATCCATTGTATCTGACAGAGAGACCATTTACTGTATATTAAGGAGGACTGTTTTGGCACTTGTGCACAGTGGTAGCAGCCTTAATTGCTAAGATGCACTGAACAGCTCTTCTAAACATAGCAAAAATTTACATTTTAAAAACAAATCAAAGACACAAACAGGTGGAAACACTCCATTGTGCCATTTGAGACCCTTGTTCCTACAGCTGCAAGTCAGGACAAATGCACGTTCACTAAAATATCAACTTGGGAGTAAAAGGAGACCACTACTGAGCTAAATTCTCAGAGTTCAGGAAAAAAAAATACTGGAGGCTTTATTCCAAAACAGTTAAACAACATGCTTGGCAATGAAAGGATTTAACAGGCTTAAAAATGGTGTGTACAAATAAGCCACATTTACTACATTATATTCTCTCAGAAAAACTAGGGAGCCATAGTCTAGGGCAAACCACAGTAAAATAGGCTTATAGCTATTGAGAACAACGTCTAATCACTGACAAACACAAGGATTACTTAGGTGAAGTTCACAAGAACTGATGTTCAGTATAGGATTATTTTTATCAGTGAGTTAGATGATGGAACAGGGAGTATGTTCTATTAAGCTCAGAGATCTCACTAAGCTGGGTGGGATTACAAGCTTTCTAGAGGCCACAATTATCATTCAAAAGGCACTCAAGAAAATAGAGAAACTGCCCAAAAGCTATAGCTCTCTTATGAATGAATACAACATGCTGCAGTAATGCAGGAATGGTCACCTGCACAAATTCAGGACTGAAGTTTGGCACAGGTTTGAGTGTCAAGCGATTCCACAAAACAGGTCTGGATGGCTTCAATTTAAAACAAAACGCATGTGCATCAACTCTTAAATAACAAAAATCCCATCAGTTATCCCATTGGGTTGTATGATTAGTCTTCCATGCATGAGACATGAAGCAACTTACTGTTCTCTTAAACCCAAATTTCTGCCTAGCAGCCTCTCCGAAGTTCCATGAGGCAGGGGCTGTGCTAAGCTTGGCTGGACAGTAAAGGAAGCTGCCTGGAATAAACCAAGAGCTTACAGCTGACCAAACTCAGTTCGCCCATGGATTGGTTAATTCTTGAATCTCTTGGCAAGATTCCTATTAAATACAGCTAAGTGCAAAAAACAAGAGAAATTGTGACTGGAAGGCATAAGCACCTAACCTGTCCATAGTTTTAGACTTGGTAAATCACCCTACAGGAATGCTGCAGCTTACAGCCTTCATATAAAAAGTTTGCACTAAAAGAAGGAGCTGACCCTTTCTTCTTTAAAAAGAAGAAAAAAAAAAAAAAAAAAAAAAAAAAGGAAGGCTCCAGGTGGATTGATTGATATCAGTGTAGGCTTTCTAAAGAAACTGAAGCCCCATAAGGGTTGCAAACAAATTTGGCTAAGAAGGAGAGAACAGTGAAAGGAGTGAAAATGAACAGATGGGAGATAAACGGGATACTGCAGACTGGCTGACTGAGCAAAGCAGCAGTAAGAGTGAGCAAGAATAACTGTCAGAGAAAGCGTCTAGTGGAAGCCAGTGGCAATGGCCCTGGCTGGCAGGGAATGACTGGAGGTGAGTGGTGTGAAGATCAGGGTCAAAAAACTTGCTCCAGCAAGGTGCCCCAATGCAACTGATAAATGGCAATCCACTAGGCTAAACAAAAGAGCCTCAATATTTGCTTCAGCAGCAAGATGGACTCTTCTTACTGATGATTGTTCAGACTGATTTATCCCAAAGGCTCTGGTGTCTGTAGTTCACTATCAGGGTAATCAGCTCTCCCACCTCTTGACTGCACTGCAATCAAGTGTTTGACGCCCAAGATCATCTAGTCTGAACTCCCTGCAATAAGAAGGGACATCTCCAACTACATCAGGTTTCTCAGAGCCTCCCATAGCCTGACCTCAAATGTTTTTACTATGTCTTTGGGCAACCTGTTCCAGTATACCATCACCCTAATTGCAATAAATACCATCACCTTATATCTGGTCTGTATCTACTCTCTTTTAGTTTAAAACCATTACTACTTGTCCCATCACAACAGGCACTACTAGAAAGTCCATCCCTAACTTTCTCATAAGCTCACTTCGAGCACTGAGAAGCTGCAATAAGGTCTCCTAAAGCCTTCTCTTCTCCAGTCCGAATAACCCCAACTTTCTCAGCCCTTCCTCATGTAAAAGCAGCACTAAACTGTAATGTAATACAAATGTGAATTAAGATTGAATGCATTAACACCTGTTCTGTGATCTGATGTGGACTGAGACTCACTCGGGAATTTTTGTAGTTTGGAGGTTTTTTTGTAATGCAGTCCTATTCCCCATTATTATTACAGTCTCTGTGAATGACCATATTCTGACTTTATACAACTGAATGAACACTTTGATAATGCCATTATATCACATCTTATTGACACCTGATTCTACTTCAAAGGGAGAATTCTGCATGAAGAGGATCAC
This sequence comes from Clamator glandarius, assembly GCA_033459285.1. Taxonomy (NCBI): domain Eukaryota; kingdom Metazoa; phylum Chordata; class Aves; order Cuculiformes; family Cuculidae; genus Clamator; species Clamator glandarius. Next base: position 950,349 of record JAUNZM010000070.1, read on the forward strand.
TTGCTTTGGCAAGTAATAGCACTGGGAGATTTAGGTTTTACTTTAAGCAGCAAAGTCAGATGTTCTTATTGTTATTTTGAACGCAGATCCTCCTCCTTTCGCCTGAAGGAAAAGGTGATGAAGCTCATATTGATCACCTGAAACACAAAATAAAACTTCATTAAGAAGGAACCAGCTTCTACACTTCTTCCTGAATGGATAAAGTAGTTTGTTTGGAAGGAAATGGGACAAAAGATGGGGAAAGAAGGCAGCATGTTTAGAAAAAACCCACAGTTTACAAAGAGGTTCAGAAACTCTTAATGAGCAGATAGCAAAATTAAACAAGAAGCTATACTTTCAGCTGTCACAGCTAAAACCACTGGCTAGCATCTCAAAACCTGCTAATTATCATCCAGCAAAATGGAGTAGAGAACATAGCTTTTTCTTATTTTCATAAAGGCTTAGAAGTAATTGTCCTTGATGTATTCGTGAAAGCTGTTTGCACATCAATAGCAGGTTTTTTGTTTGTTTATCTTAAGAGAATAAAACAGCACAGGACTGTCCAGGGCTTTAAATTTATTTTTACAGCATCAAGAGAAAGAGGATAGTAGGTGCAGGACCCATAAAATAAGGACTTCAGTTTTACGTAGATGAATAGATGAATACAATTTACATTATATTTAGACCCAATGATATGGACTTAAATTGTATTACAGGTTAAAACATCATAGATAAGCCTACACTAGGAGCAAGGAGGAAGTTTTACCATCCATTTCCCTACAGAAACACATTAATGATATACATCATGATTTTTGCTAATAATTCCTCTTATGACCCCAAATTCAGATTCTTATTTATACTTACAATGACATTGACCTTACATAGCCTGTTTGAATTACTTAAGAGTAAACAGTGACTATGATGTATACAAAGGAATATGGTCTACACAAATGAAATGAAAATATAGCCCACAATATATTTATCAACAGAATAAAAATAACTTAATGACAAAACCAACTTTTGGTAATTTTTTACAAGGAGATATACATGACTTTTTCTTTTTCTAAATTAAATGTATAATTGATGATGAATAGTATCTAAATACCAGTTAAAACTATCCCTATATAAATCTCAATATCTTTTATCGAGGAAAAAGCCTCCAAAATCAAGCCTCCTAACTTGTTACTTTTCCAAAACAGCCCATGACTCAGATTTACTTTTTATAGGTTGTGACTTGTATGTTGATTCTTGCTAATAGAATAAAATCTGAAAAGAATGGAGTCCTTCCTTCCAGAAACGGAGCTTCTATGTATAAGTGGGCAGCTTTTGCCACTGATGCCAGCAGGTTGCTCAGAACAGAACCTCTAGAAGTTTCTTGAAATATCCCAAAGAAAGAATCAAATAATTGCTAGCTGCACAGACGCTCAAAGCAAAAGGAGGCTTGGCCTTCTGTGTCTGTAGCTATTTGCAGACACATCTTCTGGCTCAAGTATAGGAAATAATCCTATCTTCAAGGGCGTACATGACATATAACTAAGTTATGAACAGTTGATAAAAATAATATTTCCCCTACAAAGTACAGATAGGAATCACCACTAGATTTTTTTTTAAGATATCAGACCTAAACATCTGCACAGGAATTAACATCTAGAAGAGTCAGAAGAAGATTAAAGCCTTTTGAAATGAGACAAAGTACAAAATTCACATTCTTGGATCCCTTCCTGAAGTCAACAATCTCTCATAGGTTTTCTCAGAAAAACAGACTTGCATACTTGCATGCTTGAAATTTATTTTTCTTTTATTTCTTGTTATCCTTTTTATTATTCAAAAAGTATGACAGCATATGAACATTCAGTAGGAAAACTGTAAAACGATCTTAGCTAGAAGCTGGTTACATACATGAGAACTAAAGAATCATGCTTGAATTCCAAGTCTTTTTTTTGAAGAAAATAAGGATTCAGAATTAAAATGTTGTACAAAGCCTAACGGACTTTGTTGAAAATGGGCATACAAAGTCAACTATTTCTAGGCAAGGTCAAAGTATTTCCTTTCAAAAACATCAAAGCAAACAGCAAAGACTTTGTTGTTTTGACTTAGTATTACTGCAAAGCTGAGTCAAGAAAATTTAACCTAAATGCTGCCTCTTTATCCAGCTTCACTGGGGATACCAATACCCAAAATCATTAATACCAGAAAACAGAAAAAGAGAAAAAATTTCCACTAACTCCTGAAAATAGCATACGTACAGGCAATTTATTCCTTGTGATTCCTATGACAAATACATGGTATAAATAATCAAATTCATCTCAGTTTTACTTATGTTTTGTTCATTAAGATGAAGTAGGCTAGCCTTCATCAAAAAATATATTTAGTAAGGCCACAGAGACAAACAAGGAGTCCACAATTTAATCAAATGAAAAAAATGAGAACCACTGTGCCTGTCTTCCACAATGACAGACTCTGGTGGAAGTATCATTAAAACAATGCAACTTTTCAGATTTTTTTTCCTGTTTTCAAGTGGACAAGGAGAACAGAAAACATCATCCTAATTTCAGACAATGTCATAGTAATTTTACCTTTGACTCTTGTCTACCAGCAGATAGCCAATAGGCTTTAAAATACACAAACTATCCATCATAAGTGCTTTTTCCACTGCTGGCCATAACACTAATTTACAGGAGCAATCCCAGACACTTCAACTCTAGAAGTGAACTCTTAACAATGAATTGAACTAGTGAAGTATGTTTCTTTTTTAGTGGATTGGTGGCTGTGAGCTTTTAATTACTAGTACTTATTCAGATTCCACACTCTCCCTCAAAAGATAGGAAAAGAGGCAGGGAGGGGGGCAAATCAAAAAGGCATCAGGAACCAACTGCAGTGTTCCAAACTCTAAAGCTGACACATTTTTCCACAATTAATTTTTAATCAATAAAGTCTACACATTCCTTCTGTGCATCCAGCCACATGTAGAACAACACAAACTATTTGGGTCAGCAAAAGAAACCTAGGGTATAATATTTCAAAAACACCACATAGTTTTATGTTTAGCCATATGTGTTAATAGACAGAGAGATGATGGAAAATTATTTTGCAACAAAACATGCTAGATAATGCCAAGAGTTAACTACATTAATTTTAAACTACTATTATAGTCCCTGCTGTTTATACCTGCTAGAGTACAGAGGAATACATGGAGTTCAAGGTCCTGTTTCCCCTTTGAAGCAGCCTCCTCCTCCTCACCAGCACAGAAGCATTGAAGTCAATACTGCTGTTTAAAGTTGTCCCTCCAAACTTCAAAGGCAAAACTCTACTTGCCATGCCACAGAGAGGACAAACTACTAACCTGTCTCTGGTTAACTTCCTATAAGACCATGGCCAAAAATATCTCAGCATTCAAGGGTTTATCCACAGAGAAGCACATTCACTTACATATTTATAACCACCAATCCAATGAAAAAACTCAGCTAAGAATGCATTAATAATAAATCAAGAACTAAATCTGCAGCAGGTGTCACACTTGTAGCTTTACTAATAATGAAGCAGGTGCCAGCAAGAAGGTACTGCTACCAGTCCAGGAAAATCAAATGTCATCATCTTATTCACAGAAACTCCTACTGACAATTCAGCTGAAAGTACTTCATCACGTTGAAGTAAATCCACCTACAAAAACCCCCAGTATGATCATTTTTAACTTACTCCTAAGGAATAACTCACAAATTCTGCATTTATGGCACAAGACTGAAAAATATCTATCAGACCTTCTAATGACATCATATTATTCATGCTCCTAATCAACATAAGCATTGTTCCAATAGCAGTTATGTTTCAGCTCTGTATTTTCCCTGTGTAGGTACTAATAAATGTAGAATTTAAACATATAAATGCAAAAGGTCAGTGATATCCACATTCTAAAAATATAATTTTATTTACAGACTACTTTATTTTTTAATTTTTCCTCTTTTATTTGGAAATATAACCTTGGATTACATTACATTTTCATTATAATTGAGTAATTGATTTAACTTCTCATAATCAGATATTCAATGTGGAGCATACTGTTACACACCTGACTCCTTGGCATTCAGAAGAGCTGTAAGATTATTAATTAATTGGCCTTCAGAAACTGTATATGTATTGCCACTGCTTAATTCTTTAAAAAAATGCTCCAGATAAGAGCCTTCAAAATTTACAGAACTCTAGCACTTTATATTAATTTCAGAAATTATGAAATAATTCAAACATTCTGAACTGAAACTCAGAAATTCCACAAGTTTGGAAAGCCTGGCTTGGTATCACATTATCATGGGACCCTACCCAAACTTCCTGATGCACTCCAGGGAAAGGCTGACCTTTTTCCACAGAGGAAACAGATGATATCTTGGTACTAACAACTTTCTGAGAGCAGCATGTTGTAGCTGCTTTCTAGGTAGTGAAGAAGTAATAGCAGCAATACAGTAAAAAAAGCAACCAACCAATCCATTCACTCCCCCAACCCCCCCAAAAATAAACTTAAAAGCTCCCTAAACTCCCTTTGCATACTTCTCACTAACTCATTATCACGCCTATTCCCCTTGCCCTCTTGTAAAGGTAGCTTCTCTCCATTTCAGAAGACTGAGACGGTTCATGAGTTATACATTTTAATGGAATAATACTCCTTCAAACATTTTTAAAGCTACAAGTGCCCCCTCAAAAACCTATTTCTATTTACTGATTAGACCATAAAGGCACCTTCAGAAAAGCCAACAACTGTGCTAGAGCTGAGAGCATATGTGCCAGCTTTCAAATAGAAGCAAATTATTCATTCAAATTATTCAAGTCCTACAAATAAGATTTTTACAAAATAATTTATGACAAACCATTATAGCTGGAAAGAAAACAATTGTGTATGATTTTGAATTATTTTTTGTCCCTTTTTGCTCTGGAACTTAATGATCAACTCTTTATCAACACAACAAGAAATTCCTCTTTGCTGTTGTTGATTCTGTCTTTTTAATTACAGATTTTCAAAAAAAAGCTAGATTCCATATACAGCTGCAACAATGTAACATTTAAATGCCTTCCCTTGTTCTGAATGTAAAGTGACTGGAGGGAATAACAAAGTGATGCACGAAGAACTGATTTCAGTGCCCAGGACTATTAATCAGGAAGATACTTTTACGAGATAATCTGTCTTGTCTACACTATGAAAGCGATAAGATCCTCAAGCCTGTTTTATATGCTCACTGTACTCACATTATTTCACACGTGTTCAGAAGCCCTAACAACGTTCTTCCTCCATACCCAAAGCACAGTGACAAGAGATGGCAAGAGGTAAGACCTGGAACAGCATGTTTCCTGCAGCATCTGGTTCTCACCATTGAATAAATGCAGGTGACTTATGATGTTTCAAGAACTAAATAAAGGAAATAATAAATGAAGCTGGATTACCAAACTGTTTAAAAAAGCTTTGATTCAGACACATCTCTGCTGCAGCAGTGACAAAATGGGAAAAGACAGAAAATTACATTGCAATTTAATGACATTTTAGGACAATCTAATATGATAATGCTTTGGCTGAAGCTGCATTGACCCTGAGAGCATAACCACTACAGAATTTAATATGCTATTCACAACTTGTCTATTTCCACTTACATAAACTCTCAGCTTGGAAATTATTCCTTTTAATTAAAATAAGATTAGTATCATTTTAGTTAGAGCCACAAAGCTTTGTAGCATCTTAGATAATTTTCTTTCTTAGCTCAAATTTTATTCAAATCACTGTGTGATTTTTTTTTTTTTTTTGCAGGTGACAGAGTCAGTTTATAAATAATGAAGGATACGTGGTAGCAAGTCACAAATAACCCCCAATAATCACACACAAAACCAAAATAGGTCACACAGCTGAATGCCAGAAAAAAGAAAGTACCTACTTAATACTCTGGCAACGTGTAGAGCTATTTCAACTTTGCCACAGAGCATCAGAGGGTAGATTTAGATTAAATGTTAGGAAGATGTTTTTCACTGTGAGCATGGTGAGGCACTGAAAGAGTTCCCAGAGGAGTCATGGAAGCCCCACTGCTGGAGATGTTTATTCAAGGCCAGGGTGGAAGGAGCTTTGAGCAACCTGATCTACTGGAAGGTGTTGATGCCTACAGTCAGGGGTTGGAACTAGAGATGACCTTTAAGGTCCCTTGCAACCCAAACCTCTCTATAATTCTATGATCTCTTAAACCAAAGAACAGCAAGCTCATGTTCATCATCTTAAGGAATGTATAGGGTTATACTTGTCATACAAACATTTCACCAGATCAAGTCTCCAGGACCTTGTTCTCATTTACATGGGGCTTTCCTCACATATGATCAAAGACAGCATGTCAATGTTCTGAATTTCTTTACTGACAGAAATATGAATGTATGGTAATGCAAATGAGACTTCAGCCCCCAAATAAAAACCTCTCTGCTTCAGTGTGTTGGGTCTACCCTGAACAGATTAGGCTTAGCAACACATGAACAGGTTTAATTCTTTTATAAAACCATTTACCACTGGCGGTGTGGGAGTGTCTGTGTTATATTTTGCTTTTAATAGTGCTATCCTGAGAACACCGGATAATTACTTTTTTCAGCTGACTCAAAATAGGTATAGCAGCATGAGGACCAGCTGTGCACACTTTCCTACTCCAGCATTTCCAAACCAAGACAAAGTAAGTAACATATTGCTTTGACTAACCCAAACCGCAGATCTCCATCGAACTATTTCTCATCTCATACTCCTAAACCCATAACTGTCCAATTACAGCAAGAAATATTCAGAGAGTTATTAAAAACCTAGAAGTAACATAAAGGAATGATATGGAAAACACTTGCATCCAGAACTATTACTTAGATAATTTATCTTTAAAAAAAGAAATTAACATATGTATGTAAAAAAAACAATATATACATACAACTATATATACACACTACATATTAATACACACACATATATATATAAATTACCTACGTACAAATTAAATTTAAGTAAAGATAGGTAGCACTAGGAAAACAATTCACAGATGATGCTGGTTTGACCTGCACTCAGTATGAACAGCTTTATCACATCAGGATGGGTCCTATGTTCTATTTATTCCACTTCCTAGTGGCTTATAATAAGTGCCTTGTCTACACAACCACCAAGAGAAATTATTCCTCCTGAAAGATGTATTACCTGCCCTATGAAGCCACCTATACCAAACATCCTGTACTACAATCTAATTTCAGCAAAAGCAGACAAGTGAAAATGAAAAAAGAAAGCACAGAAATTATGTAACAAGTGCAAAGCTACACAGCAGAAAGTAAGGCAGAAATAAAATGAGATTAAAGATCTGAACTCCTGAATACGCTATACTATGTTTTCTTTCAGACCACATTGGGAAAGCTCACATCCACCCACTGCTAAGGATATTAAGAAAAATATATCCTTGCAACAAATATATGGAGATAGTCTCTTCAATCTACACAGCCAAAGAATCCACTCTACTTTAAAAGGGAATTCACAAATAAATAATTGTGGATGGATATTGTGCATTTTTTGAAGTATTTTTCCCTAAACATAACCAAAAATTTTGGTCTTGAAGATGTGAACAGAGTCTGAAAATACAATAAACAAAACAGTCTTTTTAATAAAGTTCAGCTTTTGAAAAAGATTTTAAAAGATTATTTTTGTACAGTTGATTTTAACGATACACAATAGTCCACATGATATGAAGGCAGCTTTGATGCTAGCATATTTATAATGATGTTTTATTCATGTGCTCCTTTTGTAGCTCTGTCACTAAGAATTGAATCAGCCACACAGAACTTATACCTTCCACTGCTAGTTGCACAGTGAAAAAGATAATATTGCTTTCTGATTGCAGTAAAACAAAATGAAATATATTGCCTGTCTGTTCTACTATGATTATCAAATGCAGTGAGCATGAGATATGACATGAATGGCTACTTTTCAACAGAAACGTAATACATATGGAGCATTTTTTGTTGTACGTATACCAAAGACTTCTGGATTTTTCAAAACTGCATATACATCGGTATATCCAAGCTGCTAAAGTATATTGTCCTGCTATCCTTTATACTTAGTTCAACACCTATTTTGTGATAACTTTAGTTAAAGGAAAAGAGCATGTTGTGGACCTAAGAATTTCCAAATTTCTAAACACTGGAGACATTGGAAGCTTTGCTTGGTTTGGGTTTTTGTATAATAACAATAAAAACAATAATAACTAAAAATCATAAAGAAGCCATACCCCTGTGTCTACTCTTCCTTTATGCCGTCATCTGAAAATTATTTTAGAAACGTAAACTGAGGGGAAACGAAAAAAAAAAGGAAATGAAGAAGCAAATGTTAATTTATCCTCAGATTAAATGAAGTTTTCAGTTGAAAACATTTTAATTGCTTGTCAAAGAAGCTTGCCAATGGCTGTGAATGATGGCAATAGAGTATTACATGAAAAAGCAGAGCACTGTAGTGAATATCTGATGACATGGTTTGCAAGGTCCTCAACTATCTTTAGAAAAACTTCAAGGTACCTTTGCTTTGGGAAAAAAAGGAACAAAATTACTATTGAAATTATGCAGTGATAAAAAACTCACATTTCAGTACCAGTAACATGAAAGAACATGACATTGATGCCACCTAAACCAGAAGACAAACTTCTAAACTTCATGCCCAGGCACCCCAGGTAAGATGTAAGACCACCTGTTAAACAGCCTAGCCCCCTCCTGTGGACCCTGCAAACAAATAGCACATCCACTTGTGCTCTTCAAAAAGGAAATCCTAGCAGCTCAGGAGAAAACCATCCCCATGTTCCAGAAAAGGAGCCGTCAGGAGAAAAAAACAGCTTGCTTGAGCAGGGAGATCTTGAGGGACATCAAAAAGAAGAAGAATGTCTACGAACTTTGGAAGAAGGGACAGACGCCTTGGGTGGACTACAGGGAGGAAGGGAGACTGTGTAGAGAAAAAATTAGGAGGGCAAAAGCCCAACTAGAGCTCAGACTGGCCAAGTCTGTGAAAGATAACAAAAAAAATCTTTCTGTAAATACATTAACAATAAAAGGAGGACCAGGGAGACTATTCCATCCCAATGGGATGCAAAGGGAACAATTATGACAAAGGAGGAGGACGAGGCTGAGTTACTTAATGACTTCTTTCCCTCGGTCATTAATAATAAGGAAAGTTGTTCCCTCTGTGTATGTCCCCAGGAGTTAGAGGAGCAGAACAAAGCTCCCCTGATCCAAGAGGAAGTGGTTAGAGACTTGCTTGCCCAGCTACACACCCACAAGTCTATGGGGCCAGATGGTATCTATCCAAGAGTACTGAGGAAGCTGGTGGACATGCTTGCAAAACCCCATTCCATAATGTTCCAGCAGTCTTGACTGACTGGAGAAGTTCCACGGGACTGGAGGCTGGCTGATGTTGTGCCCATCAACAAGAAGGGTCACAGGGAGAACCCAGGGAACTACAGGCCTGTCAGTCTGACCTCAGTGCCAGGGAAAGTCATGGAACAGGTGATCTTGAGTGCTATCATGAAGCACATGCAAGAGAACTGGGTGATCACGCCTAGTCAACACAGGTTCATGAAAGGCAGGTCTTGCCAAACTAACCTGATCACCTTCTGTGACAAAGTGACTCAATTACAGGACGAGGGAAAGGCTGTGGATGTGGTCTTCTTGGACTTCAGTAAAGCCTTTGATACAGTTTCTTATAGCATTCGGCCTAGAAAGCTGTCAGCCTGTGGACTGGACATACGCACACTCTCCTGGGTGGAAAACTGGTTGGACGGCCGGGCCCAGAGAGTGGTGGGAAATGGCGTTAAATCCAGCTGGAGGCCAGTGACAAGTGGGGTTCCCCAGGGCTCAGTGCTGGGTCCAGCCCTGTTCAATGTCTTTATCAATGACCTGGATGAAGGCATCGAGTGCTCCCTTAGCAAGCTTGCAGATGACACCAAGCTGGGTGGAAGTGTGGATCTGCTGGAGGGTCGGGAGGCTCTGCAAAGGGACCTGGACAGGCTGGACTGCTGGGCTGAGACCAATGGCATGAGGTTTAACAAGGCCAAATGCCGGGTCCTGCACTTGGGGCACAACAACCCTAAGCAGAGGTACAGACTAGGAGAAGCGTGGCTGGAAAGCTGCCAGGAGGAGAAGGACCTGGGGTTGTTGGTTGACAGTCGACTGAACATGAGCCAGCAGTGTGCCCAGGTGGCCAAAAAGGCCAAAGGCATCTTGGCTTGTATCAGAAATGGCGTGACCAGCAGGTCCAGGGAGGTTATTCTCCCCCTGTACTCGGCACTGGTGAGACCGCACCTCGAGTACTGTGTTCAGTTCTGGGCCCCTCACCACAAGAGGGATGTTGAGGCTCTGGAGTGAGTCCAGAGAAGAGCAACAAAGCTGGTGAAGGGGCTGGAGAACAAATCTTATGAGGAATGACTGAGAGAGCTGGGGTTGTTTAGCCTGGAGAAGAGGAGGCTGAGGGGGGACCTTATTACTCTCTACAACTACCTGAGGGGAGGTTGTGGAGAGGAGGGAGCTGGCCTCTTCTCCCAAGTGGCAGGGGACAGGACGAGAGGGAATGGCCTCAAGCTCCGCCAGGGGAGATTTAGGCTTGAGATTAGGAAAAAGGTCTTCACGGAGAGGGTGGTTTTGCATTGGAACGGTCTGCCAAGGGAGGTGGTTGAGTCGCCATCCCTGGAGGTGTTTAAGGTTAGGGTGGATGAGGTACTTTAGGAGCATGATTTAGGGATTGGTGGGAATGGTTGGACTCGACGATCCAGTGGGTCTCTTCCAACCTGGTTATTCTGTGTGTGATTCTGTGTGTGTGTGTGTGTGAGTGCACCCTTAGCAAGTTTGCAGATGACACTAAGCAGGGTGGAAGTGTCGATCGGCTGGAGGGTCGGGAGGCTCTGCAAAGGGATCTGAACAGGCTGGACCGCTGGGTTGAGACCATTGGCATGAGGTTTAACAAGGCTAACTGCCGGGTCCTGCATTTGGGGCACAACAACCCTAAGCAGTGCTACAGACTAGAAGAAGTCTGTCTAGAAAGTTGCCAGGAGGAGAAGGACCTGGGGGTGTTGGTTGACAGCCGACTGAATATGAGCCAGCAGTGTGCCCAGGTGGCCAAGAAGGCCAATGGCATCTTGGCTTGTATCAGGAATGGCATGACCAGCAGGTCCAGGGAGGTTATTCTCCCTCTGTACTCAGCACTGGTGAGACCGCTCCTCAAATACTGTGTTCAGTTCTGGGCCCCTCACCACAAGAAGGATGTTGAGGCTCTGGAGTGAGTCCAGAGAAGAGCAATGTAGCTGGTGAAGGAGCTGGAGAACAAGTCTTACAAGGGGTGGCTGAGAGAGCTGGGGTTGTTTAGCCTGGAGAAGAGGAGGCTGAGGGCTGACCTCATTGCTCTCTTTAACTACCTGAAAGGAGGTTGTGGAGAGGAGGGAGCTGACCTCTTCTCTCCCAAGTGACAGGGGACAGGACAAGAGGGAATGGCCTCAAGCTCTGCCAGGGGAGGTTCAGGCCGGACATCAGAAAAAAACTTTCACAGAAAGTGTCATTGGGCACTGGAACAGGCTGCCCAGGGAGGTGGTTGTGTCACCATTCCTGGAGGTATTTAGAAGACAGGTAGATGAGTTGCTGAGGGGCATGGTTTAGTGGTTGTTAGGAATGGTTAAAACTCAATGATCCTAGGGGTCTTTTCCAACCTAGTGATTCTGTGATCCCTTACATCAACACTTTTAGTCATACTGAAAACAATATTCATAGAATGCACAAATTACAGGCTATCAGGTATCTACAGCCTTCGAACTTATGTGTAAAATGGAAGTTCTGTAGGGGTAAAATGGCTCAAACAATGGATGATTCATTTTACTAATTACCCTGGACACATCAATTTGATGCCTAATCTGATACCATTAAGACATTTGGCACGTTTGTCCTGAATTTCAAAGGAGCTTGGCATATATTAAAAGCAAGCAGTGAGAGTAGTTTCATATCAGAGGTATTTACTGCAAAAGCTGTGGCTTTGGAGGCATAAAGGGAATTATTAATTCACCAGAAGCGTAACATGAAATTAAGATCCCTTAGAAGGATTAGAAATTACCGCTCTAACTCATGCAGATGCTGCTCTGTGTACTGTTATGTGATGCAACGAGAGGTATTCTCCTGGTGACTACAAGCAATTTTGAAACTATTGGTATTACAGTATATGCGAAAAGATAAAGACAAAAGCATCACAGATGTAGCCAGATGAAATATCGGATGAATATTTGTAATACAAACACAGAAGTAGGCTCAGAGTGCATCTCAAGCACAATCTTGGTGCTAAGGAGAATTTTGTGAATACAGAATAAACTGGATGCTCCCTTTATTATTCCTATTCTTTTTTTATTTAGGAAGATATAATTTTACAAAGATTTGTTTTGCAAACAAATATAGATGCATCAAATATTATAGGCAATTCTCTCATCACTTTTTCTTCACACGAGAACAACACTTAGGACTCTGAATACTAAACATTTAGCTTAAAAGAGAGTATGGTATATACTCCCTTTTGTATATAGCTGGACTACAGGCAAATATGACTCCATTCCTAATCATGTTTCTTATATTAAAGAGGTCTGAAAGCTCCAAAAGGAGCACTGTTGAGACAGAACTATGTGGCCAATCTTCTTGACCACTTGTCCATGGGTTTGCTGTGGATTCAGCCAGTGCCATAGATTGAAAGCTGGCAGTATGCACAGTGTTAAAATGTCACTCAGCTTCACTGTCTCAATCACTGTGCTCCACAGAGCAGAAAATTATGTTTGACAGATTTGAAGGAGGTTCTTGTAATTTAATGTAATTTAAATAAATCATTATACATATGGCTTTAAAATCTCATCTGTAACTTCCAAAGAACTATGACTGAGTTATGGCTGTATTTTATAACATAATAGAAAGAAAAAAAAAATCAAATTATCAGTTTAGATCAAATACTCATTTTCATTCCTGTGGACAGATGCATTGTCATCGTTTCTATCTTTAAAATAATTTTCAGAGAAGTTTAATTTCTATATCATCTGGCCTTAATTAAGATGACATTGACTACTAGTCTTTTATATTTTAACTTCCTAAGGATTTTCTGCTGGAACTGCTTTTAACTTGAAACATCTTATTTATGGGTGACATTTTAATATAAAATATCTGTCAGGTTTCATGAACTTTCTATAAAATGTAATCAGCAGTCTACTGTATTCTGCCACACACATGCTGCTTTTATGTCTCTACATCCACTGCGCTGGGGACAGATAAGTCAGAAGCCATGCCTCTCCAACACCTCAGGGATGCAAACTGTCCTAAATCTGGAGAACCCAGGACTGTCTGCAATGAGAAGCATTGTCCTTCCAGGGTTCTCAGGGATGATGCCGAGCACCCTATCTGGGAAACACTTATTTGAGTTGCTAGCCCCAATGCATATGACAATTAATATTTTCATTGGTGATATGGGCAGCGTGACTGAGTGCACCCTTAACAAGTTTGCAGGTGACACCAAACTGAGTGGTGCAGATGTCACACCAGAAGGACAGGATGTCGTCCAGAGGGAACTGGACAGGTTGGAGATGTGAGGTTGAACAAGGGCAAGTGCAAGGTCCTACACTTGAGTCGAGGCAATTCGTGGTTTCAATACAGGCTGGGGGATGACATGATTGAGAACAGCCCTGCAGAGAAGGACTTGGGGGTGCTGGTTGATGAGAAGCTCTACATCAGACGGCAATGTGTGCTCACAGCCCAAAAAGGCCAACTGTATCCTGGGCTACAACAAAAGCAGCCAGTAGGTCAAGGAAGGTGATTCTGCCCTTCTACTCTGCTCTCATTAGACTCCACCTGGAGTACTGTGTCTAGTTCTGAATATCCAACATAAGGATATGGAACTGTTGGAATGGGTCCAGAAGAGGTCCACATTGATGACTGTAAATGTGGAGCACCCCTACTATGAAGACAAGCTGAGAGAGCTGGGGTTGTTCAGCCTGGAGAAGAGAAGGCTTGGGGGAGACCCAAGAGTGGCATTCCAGTACCTGAAGGGGGCTACAAGAAAGGTGGAGAGGGACTTTTTACAAGGGCATGTAGTGACAGGACAAGGCGAAATGGCTTTAAATTGGAAGGGGGAAGATTTAGGTTAGACATTAGGAAGAAATTCTTCACAATGAGGGTGGTGAGGCACTGACAGAGGTTGCCCAGGGAAGCTGTGGATTGTCCTTCCCTGGAGGTGTTCAAAGCCAGGTTGGATGGCACCTTAAGCAGCCTGGTCTAGTGGGAGGTGTCCCGACCCATGTCAGAGGAGTTGGAACTAGATGAACTTTAAGCTCCTTTTCCAAGCCAAATCATTCTATGATTCAATGAATACCTTCGTATACTGACAAATGATTTCCCTTTTTGTTTCACTGCAGTCTTTAGCCTCTCAGTGTCCATGCTACATACATATTAGTTTGCACACAGACTCCTACTTTGAACAATCCAAGGAGTTCCCTTGGTGCAAGAACCCAAATACAGAAGAAAAGATAATATGCTCCAGGATCCCTACAGTTCAGGCCCAGGCCAGTTCACATCAGCCAATGCAAGTCTTGCTTCTTGGTTCTATATCAAAGAGCCTCCCAAGAGCAGTGCATCTCATTCTTTAGCTACAGTTTCTGACACAGATACTTTCTGTACAACTCCAAAATTTTCCATTGTCCAGACATGCCAGTTCTAAATCTCAATTCATTTGCAACAAATTAGTCAGGTTTGGATGCGAAACCTGTGATAACACCCTTACATACAATATGGAAAATGCCACTGTGAATCTACTTTCCTTTCAGGCAGGCCCCTTTGTACCTCAGCTATTGAGGTCACCAGTTTAAGAGCTATGAAATGCTCTCATGGAGTGCACTACAGCCTCCTTAATGCCTTTAGTATTTACATTAATGATGTGTAACTTTTTTGTGTATCATGCACCCAATTGTCTTATTTCTATGACAATGACGGGGAAGAGAACAGATAAAATACTAATGTATTAAATAATTTCTCCCATAGTTTGTCTCGGGTTTGAAATATTTGGGTGCAATTAGATATACATGATCCTTTGAAAATTGTCTATAATGAGATATTTAATACATGCACCAAGATTACATTTTGCTCTCTAGTGACAATCATTTGAAGTTGAAGAGAGGGAAATAAAGCCTCATTTCACTGTGACCTTCAGGACCTCGGTAAGTTTTTTGGTGATTTAGAACTGTTGAATAGAAAAGTAATGTCTAGAGCTCATCTGGTGGTTGTAGTAACATAGTGACTAAAAGGAAACACAGAGGGCTATTAACAACTTGATTAAGTTTCAGGAAGTATCACAAAATCAAATTAAAGAACTCCTGCAACTTCTCCCTCACAAGCTAAAACCCCCAAACCTCTTAACTCAACTGTTAAAGGTCTCATCTTGCTGGAAGGACATTTTTTCAGATGCTTTACAGCTTTCTTGACTTAGTAGCTTCTGAAATTGAATGTTTACTTATGTCTTCTTTTGTTTATCTATTCAGTTTGTAAACTGACCAATGCCTATTTATCAACCCAAAGAAATTAGTTACAGAAGAGCATTTAAAACTGGCAACCATAACAGGAATCCTTAAGGAAGCCTAAAACGTTAACTAAATGTAAACTTCAATTATAAAATGAAGCAAGACCTACTAATTACAGTTTAACAGGTATTCAGTATCCTAAGGCAATGGCATGCAGGTATCAGACAGCAGAAATTGCAGCTGCTGAGCTATGGGATGCAGGATACTGCTACTGTTAGCTTCAGTTATTCCATAAGCAGCTTCACGAGGAATGGGAGAAGGCATTCTGCAAAGATATTCATGAGAATTTGCCTTTTCCACTGGGAATTTACTTTATTTCAGGAAATAATAACTGCCCAAGTGTCTCCTGATGCCCTCACTGTACATCCTGCTTCCCCAAATGAAAACAAAATCTATGGGACACAGTCATGTCCCACTCAGTTCCTGCCAATGTGTTGACTGATTTTTGAACAAAGAATACAAAAATAATACGAAAGTATTTACTGAAATAGCTACCTAATCCGCATTTTCTGGCTTTTCTTTGTGCACCTGAAAGCAGGCTGTATACAGTTTGATTAGTCCTTCTGTGTACTTCTTAGGGTATTCTAATTGGTTCAAAACCAAATCAGAGAGCCACTTCTGATGTCCATCTAAACTATTTCCTTAGCCATTTTTAACTGAAAGAAAACAACAGCATCATCCAGTGCTTTGGGACTCTATAGCAGTTTTACCAAAATAAAGATCAAATTCAGAAGCTGCAGATCCATGGCCAGCCCAAGTGAGGTCAGATGAGAGCCAATAAGCAGTCTCCCTGGCCTTCCCTCCAAGTGTGATCACTGCAGAGGAACATAAAAGTGAAATCTCACACAATGATGAAAGAATGGAAATAGAAGGAAGGACTATTATCTCCATAACAGTACTTGTCTCCTTCTTTACACTTCGGCCTTTAATAATCTCAAATTTCAGAAAATGAAAAAGGTCTTGTAGTTGCATACGGACATAAAAGAGGAAGACATTGAGTTTCTCCTCTAGCCTTGCAAGAAATAATGAGAAGACAGAAGTGTCCCCTGTAATAGCTATTTAAATGTCATAATTCAGATAGAAACTGAGACATGATTTTTAACCACTGAAGACTGTTATTCAAGTTCCTCTTAAAGAACAAACCACATAAAAAAAAAAAACAAGAGTTGCCCACTCATTTTGGCTGTGGTGGGTAGAACTACCAAATAAAGGAGGAAAGAAAACGCAGACCACATCTCTCACATTTTCTGCTCCACAAACACAGTTCAGCTACCGCCATGTGCTATGCAGCATGTTTTACCACAGCAGCACAGAGAAGATGACTCTGGTTTGCTGGGGAATGGTACGCACACAACCAGAGCACCTGAAGCCTCTTGAGAATCCGCCCTCCCCAGACCCCCTGTAGGGAAGCAGGTAGCACATTGTTAGTCACAGCAACAGCTTCAGGCAACAAACAGACCCATTTTACAATCTGGTTCTGGATTTGTTTTCACTGTCCCTCACTAGTCCTCATACAGCAGTCGGTTCAGAGGATTTTGTTCTTTTTACAACTGATAAGATAGAGGTTACATTTATATATAAAACATGAATACTTAGTATTTATGTTTATAGCTGCTTAAATACCTCAGATGGAGTTAAATTTCTCAGTCCACATAGTTAACACTTGGGCTGGGATAGGGAATGAAGTGGTCCTTGGCAGAGTTACCAGAGAACCATACAAGTAGCCAGGTTTATGACCGTCAATTCAATACAAGGTTTGATTTTTCATCTCAGCCAGTTACACTTACTCACTTTTATCACATTCACAAGATTTCAAAAGTCATATTTTATTCTCTCATCCTCCAGTGTACCTGAGCTACCTTGTTTACGATCTCAAGCATTTGAACGAAAACCTGCATTGAACTGAAAAGTGGACCATAGAAGATGAACAAGGGAAAAACTGGAGAAGAAATTGAGAATTAAAAAATGCAAACATATCACATAATATCATGCAAAATAGCTGTCTGGGTTAATAAAATGCAAGAAAAGAACAGTTTCACAAATACTAAAAGCTAAAATAATTAAAAAAAACCCACCTTAACTAAATAAATTTACCTGTGGACAGTCATGACCTAGAAACATTAATTTCTTTATTTTATAACATTACAACCTCTTTTTGCTACCTCTGCTTGAGGACTGTCTTGCCTGGAACTGTTAGCCAGGCTTGTTCTCCCTAGGGCACAGGCAGTATCTACTTTCTTGTCTTCTAATCAATTAATCTGCTCCTTCTGTTTGTCATTAACTATGTCTCTTCAAATAATACGTCTTCAAATTTTTCTTTCATATTTAAGAACTGCAAGTGTAATCTAAACCTGGGGTTTTTTTCTGTCTGCAGCAGAATTTTGTACAGATTTCAGCCAGAAAGATGTGTACACTTTTCAGTCTCACAGGCTCAAAAGTTGTCTTTTTGGGTTGATACTTACTGCTTTGCAGTCTTTTATACACAGTAAATCTGATAACCTCTTTCTTTTTTCACTCCAGTACCTCAGTCTGGGATTCTGTAACCATGCTGGGCCGCACCTTGCGTTGCATCACTTGGCAATTTAGGTTGTGCAAGCTATATTAAGTGCATGCAGATTTTCATACCAATGGCATGTACAAGATGTTCCAGCTTAGTTACACTGAAGCCACTAGCTGCAATAGATTGCTAATATATTTTTTTTCTAGTAGGTATTACACACACAAATAACCCATTGTTAAAATGTGAAGATGGCAAAGCCACTCATTCAAATGTTTGGAAATGCCAAAAATTAATTAGTGCTGTGTGCACCCTTATGTTCCAAAGCAGCTGAGAGTACTTTGCACTTCTGTAAATTGCAACACATTCTCAAGTCAAGCAACCAACTACCTAAAACTTCACTTAACTGTTACGACACACCATCACTTTGCCAGAATCAGAAAAATGCAGCTCTGAAAACCCATACACCAACTAGTCATACATTCATCCTTTTACTTTCTCAAGTTTCTTGCTTATTCAGTACATGTTCTTTTGTGCAGTTAGCTTCTACAGGTCAAGGCTTCTCTGCTAGAAACCCTGACTTGACTACCTCTGGTCCTTCCTATTGATGCCTCTGCCATTTCTGTCTTCTTTAGAGCAAGGAAACCCATCATGCAAGTCTCGCCCTGTTCCTCAACTTCTTGACAATCTTCATCCCCAATCTCTTCACAGCAGTCTTTACTGCTTCAGCACAAAAGTGCCCTGCTGGGCTTTATCCAAGACTTCAATGTGCTCTGTAATGTCACAGAACTGGTAATTTGTGCACATAAAAGAAAATAAAAAAACAACTGTCATTCAAGCAGAAAAAAACAAAAGATATTAATCATTTGGTGTTATCACCACATAGCACTTGTGCACATATGACTAAGATGTGAGGGAGGAGAACCATATGTACCTAACTATTCGCAATGCAGACCTAACGAGGTTTTCCAAATTAGGTCATTGACAACAGAGGTATCAATACAATACACACACACATAAACTCAAATGCAGTATTTTTGCAGTCCTAATGGACATGAGGATCTCCTGGTGCAATTTATGCAATATATGTTTCATAAGACTGAAGTAACAGTAGCAATATTGCACAAGCAAAAAAAAAAAAAGATTATGTAGAGTTTATTTTATTTCAGTTTCAGTCAGCTCAACTGCTTCTGGATGACCAGATGTCAGTAAGGATCAGTGACATCTATTTCCGTTTATGTATGGTTGAAATGTTGCCAGCTTTTTCTAGAAATAGACATTACAGAGGCTAAGCGCTCTCTTCTTACCTTCCACCTGCATCACTGCAATCTGTTCTGAACTTAAAAAAAAAAAATCCAAAAAATTCAGCTAGCATAGAAGTAGAAAATATTTTAGGGGCAAAACATTTGGGAACAGCAGTATGTGCTTGAGAATAGCTGGAAATCTTAGAAAAATACTACTTTTCTCTTTTCTTCTTCAAGTCTTTTTTCACTAGTTCCTGCCACTTTACCATTTCTACAGTGGCCTGAATTTCATTATTATTCGTGGAAAACAGAAGATGGGTCTTTAGAGCCATATTTATTGTGATATCCTATACATTACTAATTCGTGCTTACCAGAGACCCTGGAATCCCTGTGCTTTTTCATGTCCCATTCTTATTAGCTACCCCTTCTCTCCCAATTCTCCTACTCCAGCCAGCATCTCCCTGTTTTACAAATTTCTCATTGTTTGCCTGAACCACTGAGACCATCCAAGCAGTCAGGAAGCCAATCTCTATATTTAGGTGGGACAACTGCCAGCAAGAGCATGTTCACCAAAAATTTATTTCAATAAAACAACCAATTCTTTCAAATAGAACATGAATTTTATGAGTATTCAAAAATGTGCAAACTTTCTGGAAGGTTTCTGAAAGAAACATCATTTAGTATTATGTGATCACTGTTAATTTTATATAAAGTCAGTTATGGTTCTAGCAATGATTAAGCAACAAACCATTCCACTTAACACAACATGTACATTAAATCTTTTTCTGAATTTCTTCCACTCTCTTCCTCCAAAATATTTAAACAAACATTAGCAAACCTTGTTTGTAATCTCAACTGAAGCTGAGAAAGCTGTTACTTCAATGTACATATACTCCCTTCACTGACCTAAATTATAAGAGACCAGCTTCAAAACCACTGACTGAAAACTAATCTTAAACACTGAGTGAGTATAACAGATCCTGTAACTACACCTCCAGAAGCAATGCATTAGAGATGCACTAGGAAAAAAAGAAAAACTGCCACAAAGTAAATATAGAACCATTAGGTGTCATCTTAACTCAAACACTGAGTTTCTCTTTTGCAGCCTAAGGCAGCTCCTCTTCCATGCACTGCGTTACTGAGGCACAAAACTAGTAATCAGAGTGCTCTGGCACACAGCAACATCACAGTGGGGCAGCTTTCTCACAGAAATGGGTGCAGTGGTTCAGCTACCGGCCTGGTATCAAACAAATTGCTTCTGCTCATTGCCTGACACTGACACACTTTGGCAAAGAAAGATAAAAAAGACCAGATCCACTTGAATCCAGGGGTCCTTCCCCAAATGCTCAAAATGCCCAGCTACATGTCACTACTTTCTGATGTCAAAAAGCAGTCTGTTGATCACAGGACACTCCATAGCTTCCAGACAATGGACAATGCCATCCATCCTCCCTGAGCCCTGAAGCTTGGTGAGACACAGACTGCTTAGGCAACATATGCAAGATAGTACAAAAATAAACATTTATGCTTTCTGATCCAGGTACTGATGCAATGGAGAAACTGTAAAAACCTTTTACAGGTGCTGAAAGAGTGGCTTTCTTCAGAAAAAAATCCCTTTTGTCCCTTAACACAAGTGACCCATTAGCATGTATAACTAAGATCACTGACCTACCTGACAGCAGGATTGTAGAAGCAGGTGTGACCTGTTTCTGAATCTGGACAAAATCAATGCAGTCCAAGTGCCTCCAGGGAGTCAGCTTCACTGCCTAAAGAAATCTATCGTGTGCTATGTTTGAGCTCCTTTGAACTGCTTGTTTGATACAGGCCTTTGCTCTACAGCTAGTTAAATCCTTCATACTGTTAGTTGCAATTAATTTTCTGTACTTTGAATGGTTTACCTAACTTAGCAGAAAGGTGTATATAGCATATATATTCCTACAGTGAGCATTCCCAAAGAACTTCAAGTATGCACAATACGGCAGGTCTGTATCTTCAGGTACAAATTAGCAAGTCATTCTGCCTCTAGCTTTGACTACATTCCTTGTTTTAAGCCAAATTCAGGACTGCAACAACTACACACAGCTAATGCCTCTTCCATGATCCTGTATGGAGGCAGCACGACCTTGGGAGGCTCAATGAAGACAGAGGTAGAAAGAATTTTTTCTCACAACATGGCCGTATACACACAGTCTATGTACTGATAGTGCTCTGCTGCTGCACAAAATTCTGTGCAAATCGATATCATGCCCAAGTCCCTTTGCAGGGAAATCTGGTTGTCTTCCATGATTTTATCTGCAATATTAACAACAACTCAAAGTAAAATAATTATGGTTTGAGTACATGCATTTTGCCCTAGTTCTGCTACTTTTCAGTCCAATAATGCATCCTCGCATTATATTAATACTGATCAAAAAAAAAGAAGTTAACTTTCCCAGATAAGCCGTCTTCCCTCTTTTTGAGTATGGTTCTGTTTGTTCCTGCCTGACAGAACAGAGAACATAAAAGAAAAACAATAACACATTCTGGCAGCTACAGCTAACAAAGAAATTATCTACCTTAAGACTTGAAGACAGAAACCTAAGATTAAGTTCACCATATCCTATCCAAGAAAACCTGCAGAGAGTCATGCTTACAGTGAAAGCAAAGCTGGTAGCCTAGCTTTCTTATAAATTTCAGTTACAAATACATCTAGAATTATAATGAAAAGATACTTCTAAGTATGTAGTGGCAATTTTATAAATAGCCAGTCACTCCTGATCTGTGTCACAGGTTATCAGGTAGTTCCATTCATGTCTATCTGAGAACTGAACCACAAATTATTTTGGAGTACTTTACAGTCTACTGCAATTACATGAGATCAGCTTTTGGTGACTACTGTAGTATGAGAGCCCTCATGAAAGCCTTTTTAAGGTGAACATATTTTCTCCCTCATGTCTGACTTCTGTTGGTATAAAGCATTAGAGGAGAGGGGATTGCCTCAAGTTGCAAGAAGTCTCTGCTTTGACTGACATAGTAGAATTACAGCACAGGAATAATTTCAGATATGGCAACTCAGATGACTATGAACCTGCAAGTGCTTTCCCTTGAAGCAAAACTCAAGTCAGTGCCATGTACCACATGGTCAGGCTTCCAATATACCTCACTAGTTAAAATCTTTTCTATAGTGTTGATGCAGAGTGTCTAGACCTGAGGCTGAGGCTCTTCAAAGCTCTAGTCTCTAAAGACATGTGCCTTGCTGCTCTGTTGTTCAAGAACCAATGAAAATTTTTGGGACTACTTCACAGCTAGAACTGATTCACTTCACTTGTGAATTTATTTTTGTGGCTGTTTTTATACAAGCACCTCCCTCTCAAAAAAAAAAAAAAAATTCTAGAGTAAGTCAATTCCCGTTAAAGGCATGTGATACTTCAAACTATGACTGCATTTCAGTACATACTGAAATTCAATGCCTGCTGCCTTAATAAGCAGAAAAAAAATTGTAGCCTCACAAACTATCCTAAATTTGATCCAAAAGGGACGATGACTCTTAAGGCTATTATCTCTGAAACAATCAGCACACACACTGCTGTTATTTTAAACACTGCACATGGGCACAAGCAATAACCAGCTGTTAAAGTACTGATGCTCCTACATGACATTTCAAAATACATTTTCTGCTGTATTGCTAGCAGTTTTTTGGCACATGCTCTTACCTTGTAAACCTGTTCTCCTCTGCTACCTCTGCTACCTCTGCTATTGTCTTGACCTAGCATTTTTCTTTCTGCTCTAAAAGTCCATTTTTTAGAACCAAATTCCAGTATCTTTCTGAGAATAAAAAGGCACACTATGACTGTAGTTGTGTAAATCCAGGACAATTTCATGTGGAGCTCCTTTGGATTTACTCTGTATGGGAGATGAGAATATGATTAACCCTGAGCCAAAGAAAGGACCACACTGGTAGTAAATAAACATGCCTCTTCATTGATTCTTTACATATTCCGAGAGGAAAGGAACATTAGCAGTCTATTTCAAACTAAATACAGTTAACCAGAACATTCCTCTAGCAAATCCATACCTGAAACTGTGAGTGAGAACTCATCCATGTGTTTGTATTCTGAGTTTGAGTTGAGCAAGGCATCAGAAAGTACTGTAAAAATGCCTGCTTAATTAGCATAAACTGTTCTTAAAAGCAAAAAAAAAAAAATTGTCACCCCCATATATACTCAATAGCCCAGTCACAACTAACATCTGCCTTGTTGATATAAGAGGTACACCAAGACTTTTTGTGTATATGAAATATCATCACACCTGGCCCATCTAGAACAGGGGGAACTCTATTTTATTTCTAGAGCATGCAGCTGTCAAAAGGATCATGCTCTCTTACAAGCCAGACGTCTTCACAATCAGTAAAATAATTTAAAAATATACTACACTAGCGCAAGTCAGACACATCAGGATTCATATATAAAATGTTATGGAATACAAATTATGTTATTTAAGAACAAATGGGCTCACCAGGAGGAATAATATCAATAAAATAAGATACAACTAGCAATTTGCATTTCAAAGAAGAATGGTCAACATTTGGTGAAGATCTGTTTACAATGTAATCATGATAAATTTCAGAAAAAAAATGCCACTTGAAATAATTTTCTTTAATAACAAGATTCTTAAAAAATCAATTTTATAAAATATGCTTTGCAAGATTTAAATAGAAAAAAAGATCTGGTTATTTGCCTTCATGTACAATTTGATCAGATAGCATGTAATAGAGGTGACAAAGCCCTTTGAAGTTTCCTCCGAGACTTGAATTTCAGCTAATTTTCTTATGCAAATAAGAGTTAACTAGTTACTTTTTAAATTCCAGCTCTTTTGACTACAAAACCTCTAAACAGATTATTCATAGCTCTTTGTGTTTAAGAAGTTTTGAGTTTATTCTCATTTCATTTCACAGACAGCTATGCATAAGCCTCTCATTAAGGATAAACCACCTCTCATTGAAATGAGAATATGTCCCTAAGGGTTTCTGAATTAAATTCACATTTGGTTATTCACCCAAATTATTTTACATTTTCCTACCATATTAACATACTCTCTATAACTTCATGGTAAAGACAGATATACTACTCAGAATCTGCACTAGAATATAAAAGCATGTACGGCTGTGCAGTGTTAGCACATCTGTTACAAGGCAGGGCGTTGGAAAATGCATTTGGAAAGAGTTTTGCTATGTATCAAGACTTCTGTCAGTGCTCACGGATTGTCTCCTATTTGTCATGGCTTTTCCATTATTATTTCAAACACAATTTAAAGTGCATTTTGCCAGGCAAAAGAGAGGATTGAAAAATTTCTGTTTGACAAAATGGAATTTGATAAAAGCCCAGGCTAAATGGAGACAAAAAACTCAGGTTCAATTCTTGACAGTATTTTGCTGCAGGGTTTAACACACCCTAGAAATACATCACATCTAGATCCTGATCTTCATGTTGATTTTTTAAGCTGAAGTAGCTATGTAACCAATTTGTCAGTTTGTGTTACATTTCTCCTTCACCTCTGCTCACAGAGGGAGGACACTCCTCTATTAGCCATCAGCTATGAACTCTAAACTCTCCAGCTTAAAGTTAAGATACCTACATTTTCCTTTGCTTGTTTTCAACTCCATTAGAAGCCACTTCATTGGCAAAGAAATCAAAAAGATGTTTGAAATCAAGATCTGATGTAATTTTTTGTCCTCTAACTTTAATAATGCAATTTGGAGGCTAAAAAGAAGAGTGAAAAATAAATATTTATTGCTTGGCTTCCTCTTTTCTTCCCCAGAGTTCTAGAATCCACCTTACTGCTGTAGTAAGTACCAGGGAGAAGTTAGCAGGATGTTTTACAAAATGACTTTAAAATTTTCTTCTTATGCTATGATTAATTAACTTGGTTTGTAAAATGAAACAAACAAATCTATGAAAGCAATGGCCAGAGTCATCTGACCTTTGATTTAAAACAATTCTGCAAAAAATTAATTTGACCCAGTGCATCTATAGATTTGCACAGACTCTTTTAGTTATGAATGTCTCTGATCTTCTGGTTGAGGAGGTCCACACTTATTTAGGATGTGACATTATGCTGAGTACCACATGGCAGGTCTCAAAAATTTTCCATTCTCACTAACATCAGTAGGAAGTAAAAACATTCAGTCTATAGCACAGGCCTCCAAAACCTATGACGCTTCACACTGATAACAGAACAGTCTCTTCTCAAAGACGTTCTCAACCAATATTCACCTTTCATTTGTCATGCACTTCAGTTTAGAAAACATACACAATCAATAGAATAGCAGAATTTCACAAAGGAAATAAAATCCTTCAGCTAAGCCACTTCTCACTTTAAATGCTAGATGCTTCAGGACTCGCTGAGATATCATTCATACAACCAAAACCCAAGCTAACTGTGAGAAAATATTACTTAGAGGGTAATATTCAGATACCTATCTGGTTTAGAAGTCATTATCTTTTGTAAAAATAACATTTTTATTTATAACTGCGTAAAAATATAATGCATAGGAGAATAGAATTTATAGTACATTCCTTCTTTGAATTGTAATAATTTGGACATTTCAGATTTAATAAAAATGAAAATAATCAACAGGAGCCTTTGTTGCTCTGCAACTCCCTCTTAAGTTTTACACAAACTTTAATAAACTACTGAACATATAAAAATAAAGCTTTGTATACTGGCAACCCTTTACAGCTCATATAAGCTTACATTTCACAATCACAACAGAAACACAAAAGTAATTGCGGTCTCACTTGACAAACTTGTTTCCCCCTCCAAGAGTTATTAAAAACAGGTGTTTTTTAAGGTCATGTAAGGGATCTGGGTATCTACTTTCTACTAATTTTAATAGGCAACATGGAAAAAATCTCAGTCCAAATATTTTATGTCTAAAATTACAAATTACTAACTCACCAGGTCACACTCTCTCGCTACTGGTTTCAATAGATTTTGCATACAGAATGAGTGAAACTCCTATGGAGTTGTACTTAGCACTATAGCACATGATTTCAGAATTTTTAGAGGATAAAATTTATCAAACACATATTTGAACAGGTACTTTATTCTGGAACAGAATGAGTTAAAAGCACTTAGCTGTTCTCCAGAAACATTCAGCAGGCAGGACTAGAAGATGAGAAACACTTTTGCATCATATCAGCAGTAGTGGTGTGCACTGGACTAACATGAGTCAGAAGGATTCATCACGCACCAAAAACTTTCAGAGTTCATATTGTGTCAGAACAGTTATTTCGCTGCAGTGGCTCACAGTCTCACAACTGCATAAAAATGTTCCTTTCCAACAGAAAATCTTTTGCCTTTTGGTCTCAGCTCAGAGATTTTTTTTCCTTTTCTAATCTGATTCCCTCCAGCTGCTTTTAAGCAAAAATATTTTAAGCAGAAAATTAAAACATACAATGCAAAATATCCCCCAATTCAAATGAGCTGGCTACTTATATTGTATATTATCCAAAAGGCTTATTCTGACTGACTTCCGCTGTTCACTGAGGTGTCAAAAATTAGAAAATAAGAACCCTGAGGCAGAAAGAGAGCTCACAGCCACTAAAGAGAGCAGCAGCATCAGAACATCAGCGTCTTTGCTTCATCAGCGGGCAATAGTAACCTCTGTTAAAACTGAAGGCTACATGACCGACTACCTCATTTACAGATAATTATAAGAAAGTCAAGCAATTAAGCACCTCAATGGCAGTGCTTAAAAATTAGAGTGGTAACTAAAACAGATGTGAAAATGAGAAAAGAAAGAACCGGCATTAATTTAACTGCACAAGCAAAGTCTACCCTGAAATCCCAGGGGGTGGGAGAAATGTTCAGTAGGGCATAAAAATCTCAAGCAAAAGGAGTTCAATGTATTTTTTATACTCAAGTCCACAGCATATAAGTGAAATTCATAACTTGGCTGCCTGTGGATCACAAAAAGTATAAATCTCAGTTCGAGTTTGCTGAGCACGCATCATGCAGGCTAGACTCTTCTGGAAAAATTGAGACATTAAAATATAACCCCCTGCACACTAATATATGAAATTTAAGAACGCATATCATCAAGATAAACTGCAAATGTTATGAATTCATAGGAAGATTAATGTAGTCATATAATGCCATGTAATTCAGATATTCAGAATTGCTTTTAAAAAGCCCTCGTGGTATTTTTAAGTTAGACCTGTCTAAATTGTGAACTTCACAGCACAGAAACTACTGAAGTTTTATATTCTGTGTTAACAGTATACTTGCACATTTCATATGTTTACATAAAGATAAAACCTCTGTATGAATACATCCAAAACCAAAAGTAACTCTGAATATGAACTTTGTGAATGAGAGATTGTTAGGACCTGTCATTATTGTTAAGCTGCCCAAACCCTGTGTTATCAAATGTATTAGAAGAGTTCTGCAAGAAAAGTAGATATATTTGGCACAGGACTGGAAAGAAGATTGAAGAAATACATGAAAAGAGTGAAAGTTTCAGCCCCCTGAGGACTCTTAGCAGTTTCTCTGAACAGTCTTCAGGTGTAACACCATATCTAAGATCAGCCAAGCATACAACGTACAATATGCAGCTCTCCACTGCAGGCAGACATCAAGCCTCATATTGGATAGAAATTACCAAAGATTTCTTACCTTTCTTTGATTCCAAAGAAGTCAATTAAGTTATGAGTAGGAACATAACATGAAGCTAATGGCGCCGAAGGAAACAGCCATTTCATTTGTGTTTTTCAGTAAGTTACTGAAACTGGTATTGTCACGAAGGAAATAAGGACTTTACCTTGTCTAAACACTTAGACAAGAAAGAGAAGTAAAAAGAGCATTGAATCCTGCATACCTGTATTTAGAATCATAGAATAACCAGGTTGGAAGAGACCCACTGGATTGAGTCCAACCATTCCTATCAAACAGTAAACCATGCCCCTTAGCACCTCATCCACCCGTGCCTTAAACACCTCCAGGGAAGGTGAATCAACCACCTCCCTGGGCAGCCTGTTCCAGCACCCAATGACCCTTTCTGTGAAAATTTTTTTCGTAATGTCCAGCCTAAATCTCCCGTCGGAGCTTGTGGCCATTCCCTCTTGTCCTATCCTGTCACTTGAGAGAAGAGGCCTTTACTCTCCTCTCCACAACCTCCCCTCAGGTAGAGAGCAATGAGGTCTCCTCTCAGCCTCCTCTTCTCCAGGCTAAACAACCCCAGCTCTCTCAGACGCTCCTCATAAGATTTGTTCTCCAGCCCCTTCACCAGCTTTGTTGCTCTTCTCTGGACTCGCTCCAGAGCCTCAACATCCTTCTTGTGGTGAGGGGCCCAGAACTCAACACAGGATTCAAGGAACAGTCTCACCAGTGCCGAGTACAGGGGGAGAATAACCTCCCTGGACCTGCTGGTCACACCATTTCTGATACAGGCCAAGATGCCATTGGCCTTTTTGGCCACCTGGGCACACTGCTGGCTCATGTTCAGTCGGCTGTCAACCAACACCCCCAGGTCTCTCTCCTCCTGGCAGCTTTCCAGCCAGACTTCTCCTAGTCTGTATCACTGCACAGGGTTGTTGTGCCCCACGTGCAGGACCCGACATTTGGCAGTGTTAAACCTCATGCCATTGGACCCAGCCCCCGTGGTCAAGGCTGTTCAGGTCCCTTTGCAGAGCCTCCCTACCCTCCAGCAGATCCACACTTCCACCCAGCTTGGTGTCATCTGCAAACTTGCTAAGGGAGCACTTGATGCCTTCATCCAGGTTGTTGATAAAGACATTAAACAGGGCTGGACCCAGCACTGAGCCCTGGGGAACCCCACTTGTAACTGGCCTCCAGCTGGATTTAACGCTATTTCCCACCACTCTCTGGGCCCAGCCATCCAACCAGTTTTCCACCCAGGAGAGTGTGCGCCTGTCCAGGCCAGAGGCCGACAGTTTCTGTAGCAGAATGCTGTGAGAAACTGTGTCAAAGGCTTTACTGAAGTCCAGAAAGACCACATCCACAGCCTTTCCCTCGTCCAGCTTCCGAGTCACTTTGTCATAGAAGGCGATCAGGTTCGTTTGGCAAGACCTGCCTTTTGTGAACATGTGTTGACTGGGCCTGATCACCCGGTTCTCTTGCATGTATTTATTTCACTGCATTCAACTGTCTCAAATGCTTTGCTTTTAAAAGTCTGCTTCCGTTAGCGGACTGGAATACATCCCATACCAAAGCAGATTATGCCCTATGCAACTAGAGCCATATCCCTCTGTTCACCAATGACTGCACGTGACAGGTACAATGGCTGCTGATTCAAAGGACAGCAAAGCAATTTTTCCCATCAGGATCAATGTAACAGAGGCAAGATGCTTGCAGACTTTACGCAAAGCACAAAATTGAAATGCACAGGGAAACATCATTGGCACAACAGGCAGAGAGGCAAAAGAAAGCACATTAGGATTTTCAAATGAAGGAAATGTTAGCTTTTTGAAACAATTCTCCATTCTGATAGATCAAAGCTCCTCCTTCTCAAAGGCTGAATGCCTGATAACCATACCTGCTTCTCATTCCTTTACCCTTGGAGTGACAAGCAATTTGATTCAAATGAGGCAAGTGGTGATGATGATAAAAATGAAATTGCTCAAAATAAGATGTAAGAAAGCTCACAGTAACATATTTACACTGGGTGTTGAGTTTCACAGATAAAGCAACCAACATTTTGCAGGTCACTGATTTCATCTGAACAGCCAGCTGCCAAAAAGCCACAACTTCAAACTGTGCATACTTCTTAAGCTCCTGAACACTACACCCTTCTTCCTTATTAAGAAAGCAAGTGAAAATGGTGGGAATGGTTTGACTCGACGATCCAGTGGGTCTCTTCCAACCTGGTCATTTTGTGATT
The DNA here is from genome assembly GCA_033459285.1 of Clamator glandarius. NCBI lineage: Eukaryota > Metazoa > Chordata > Aves > Cuculiformes > Cuculidae > Clamator > Clamator glandarius. Next base: position 980,542 of record JAUNZM010000070.1, read on the forward strand.
CTGTGAAAAATTGCTTCTTAGGACAAAAGGCAAAACAAAATAAGACACACATAGAAAACCACATCAGTAATGGATTTCTGTGATAACTTGCCTCTCCCATTGTACCATTGGAGGGGAACAGGACTGTGGTCAGCTCTAGGTGCACAATTGAACTAAGGTATACTTGCTGATACTTCTCAAGATGAGAAGCATTGTTTATCAAGATGCATCTGTGTGCATGGCTCAAAAAGTCTATCTGTAACTAGAGATGCAATGAAACGTCACACTGCAGCTCCTAAGCAGAAGAGATTCTATAAAGATGGAATACAGCCTGCCAAAGTTTTAACCTCTTGCTCTTAACGTTATCTTTTTTTTGGTTTTATTTTTCTGAAGAAAGACTATGGAAATGTCTTCAACCCACATCTACCAAACTGTTGTAGAAATTGCTGTTGGATGCAGAATATATGCATGATTTATTCTATATGATGTAAATGTTAAAGAGCTCATAGGTAGGACTAACTGTTGCTTCTGGGTACTTTTAGTACCACAGACATTAACAAATTTGAAACAATCTTGAGGAATAATTCACAACAGAAAAACTTCTGTCAAGAAAACCTTCAGATCTCATGATGCCTTCCTCCTAGATGTTTTCACAAGTCAGGAAGCCCGAAAGTACGCCACAGAAAGCATCACTATAAACTTCACCTGTTCCTATATGTTACGATAGGTATTCACCACATCCAAGCCAGAATAATGGGACTAAGTGAAGCATGCACACATTGCACTACAAAGTTAAGTTGGGATTGAATTACAAAGTAAGAAATGTTCATAATGAAAAATATTTTAATAGACATACACTGTAATCTGGAAAGGGGCTAAATTCAGGCTCTGGAAAGACAGTTCTTTAAAGGAACACAGAAATTTGTTAAACGTTTGATTCTGTGGCTTTTAGAGGCAAATCCCAAAGCATTTATCCAAACAAAACTCCCAGTGAAGTGAATATTTTCTCTACAGGCTGCAACATTTTGCCCTTAGAAATGGTAAATATTCAATAATAAAGAGTTTGGTTTAAGTAAATTCAACAGCAAATTGAGCTACACAAATAGTAAAGAGAAAAATAATCTTTTGATTAACTATTAGAACTAGAACACTTCCATAAGTCTACTATATTCATACATTTACTTATAAATTATACATTTACTGTATGAATATCATAGTTTAGTACTCAGTAACCTGTATCAACTACATAATAGCTGCTGCTATAACCTAGTTGAACTGTTGGTATTTCACTGCAGATTCTGCAGCTAATGCTCTGTAACTTGGTTAGAAATGTTCAGCCAGGAATAACATATTTCATAAAATAATTCTGAGTTTGTGAATTTACAGGGAGATGTAATCGAATTCAAACCTTAAAAACAGATGCCAGAGGGGAAAAAACTTTACATATGGATTTGAAACATTGTACCTATGGACACTGGACTAACCTGTCTTTAATTAGTCTCCCATGTGTGCTTTAATATGAGATAGTTTCTCATACGACAGTCCCCAAAACTCGACTCTAATGAACTGAAATCAAAGTAGCCAAAATTTACCACATGCAATCCTAAAATTGATGGTAGAACATATACAAAGTCTGTGTACTTTTATCACCAAAATATGGTACCTACAGATAACAACTGTGAGAGCATTCAGAGGCTTGGTTCACATAAGCACTGAAAGTTCAGATGCTTCTCTATAAGAGATCAGATTTCTCTTTCACTGATCTTCCTGTTATTCTTACTTCATTCAGTTGATTATGTTTCCTCAGCAGCATTACCTTCCTTCATTTCTGCCCCCCTTTACAACAATTCAAGCATGTTAATCTTTCATAATATGCTTTATCAGCAACATCAAGAAGATCAATTTTCTGAAGTTAATCACAAGGGTACGTGAGGTGTATTATGAAAAACTGCTAAAGGGCAATTCAGAAAGTAAAGAAAAACCTAGGAAACCACATGATATTACTGAAAAAGCTTGGTTATACAAAAAGAAATAAATTCCACTCTTAGGGATGCTCTTAAGACTGTGAACTAACTCTACAAAATCATTAATACTCGATATGTGAAGCCTTTATTATATTGGAAGAGGCCTCTAGGTCCACAAAGGCTTCTCCCTTGTTATCATAGATAACCACATCATATAAGCCCTTAAATAAACTTAGCAAATTGAATCTGAAAACACCATTCTTGGAACATTGCTCTAAAACCTCCTGTTAGTGAAAGCAATAAACTTTTCTCTAGTTTCCATGGGCTGGTCATTTGTGCTTATACCAATGCTATCCTTTGATTCAAATAATTGTTCCTTCTCTGGTGTTCAGTTCAGTTCCTCATGCAAATATGGAGAGGCATTTGTAGCCATCCAGCTCATCTTTTTCAGCCATACAAAAAAATTCTCTCTCTCACCCTTTCACGTGGCCTTTCCTCAAAAGTGAACCTTCTTTCTCCAATGGGTGATAAGAGTTTTACACAACATTTTGGATAAAATCTAACCACTAAATTTTGCAATAAAATATATGCTTTTCTTCCTTTCATGTCAAAAAAGTGTCATGGAGATTTCACCAAAGCAAGTAGCTATGGTAAAAGGGTTTACAGGTTTCTAGAGGAGTGAAGAGGATAAGCAAGACTACAGAAAAGTTGCAGAGTCATGTGATCTTTGGAGGAAGCATTATCAGTGGGAATACAAGGACTTTCTTGGGAAGAAGGAAGAACCAAGTACACAGAGTAAATCCTTCAGGGCAGACAAAGGCAGCAGAAGGTTCATCTTCACAGGCAGCACTGGAGCCCACCCACCTCCCTCATCCCTGCCCCTCTGTCTTCCTTCTGAAGTGTCCCCCTACTCCTTAGCAGCAGCAGCTTGCCTCAGTTCAAGACTGCATCCCAGCCTCATGCCCTCTGTGCCAGTGCTCTGAGAGCAGGCAGCTCTGGGACAGGTAACTCAGATGCACATAGGGCAAGCAGAGCTGCAGCAATGGCAAATCTTTAGCGCAAGCACAGCAGCATCCACCACCTCTGCATGTTGGTTTTTTAGGCAAACACCACACTTAAACTACACCTAAGAAAATCTCATTCTGTTTTACAATTGGCCTCCATCTGCATGTGAAACATGATTATGAGCCTTCACTGTCATTCTGTACACAGCTAGATCCCCAGTTTTCTCTCTCAAACAATGAATTCCCAACTTTAAACAGGAACTATGTTTATCCTTAAGCCCTTGCATACGTGAACTGGTTTTCTGCAACTTTTAAAGATAAACTTCTCACTTTTGTAAATCCAGTCCTCCTCTGAACTGTAGATATCTCTAAAACATTGACCCCTTCCTTAGCATACTCATACGCTTTTTGCCAGGGTCAAATATGAAACATTAAAACATAACAAATCTTGAGACTTATCTTTCAGGAATGCAGATTTCCCCCTAGCTGATACTGCTCCTTTCACAACAGTCATCAGTCTCTCCTTTGCCCAATACCTTATCCATCTCACAGTTTGTCACTATTCATGTTTCAATTAATTTCTCAAGTGGCACCATAATAAGTGCTTCATTAAAGCTCTTTGATTGCATCTGCCATGTTTTCTTGTATTAAAAAAATATTTACTTATTTTTTTTAATGGTAGAGTTTGTTTGATAACATCTGCCTCTGTCAAGTCCATATAAAATTTTATGCAACTTTTTCTTTATCCATATTTCTAATTGTTCTTTCAAGCAATATCTTTATCTAAGTATTTACAGTCTGTTAAGATAAAATAAAGGTCTTGCAGTTGCTCATCCTCTTTAGGTAAAGAGAAAAGTATCCGCAGCCATCTCATAATTCCCATAAAAATCACTAATGAATAGACATTGACATACATCTTGTAGCCTCTAACATTTTCATCCTTTGCTTTAACTTTGTTCTCATAGTCAGACATACTATCCTTGTTGATAAAAGAAACAGAATGTTAATATACCTTTCAATCTACACCTAAACCTCTATAATGAAATTTCTATTTAGTCCTCCCTCAGTATTTCTCATTCTGTGTTGTTTTCTTTTCCCTCGGTTGAAGATCTGTTTGTTAAAGCATCTCCTATGATATCTAAATAACTCTTGCTTTTAGAATTTTTTATTCTACCCTTTAATGGCTTTCTTCACTGATTAGCTGAGAACGAATGAAAAATACTAATTTCTTAATTCTAAATCATTCCTGGAGAGCAATAATTTTACCCAGTTAAATCAGAAAACATCTCCGACAGTTTTTTTCTTGTGCTACTTGTTTCCAATACCTTTTTAAAAAATAAAAGTAATGGTGTTTCTCTTCACAGAACAAATCCTGAATTCCTCCCCAATAGCTCCCCTATATGCCTTTCCCAGTTCTAATTTTTGTCTTTGGAACTAAAGAACTGAAGCATACTGCTAGTACACTTCCACTTAGGCTTCTGTTTAAGTCAAAGTGAATCAGCTTATGCACACTCAATTCAAGGTGGGTTTTACAGACTTTTTTTTAAAAAATAAAATTAATTTCTCTAGTAATCACAACTTGCCAACTCTAGAGCAAAGCATTTAAGGCTGTCACATTGACAACAGTATTGATTCCCCCATCTCCATCTCTGAATTTCTGCTAGTGAATTTCTATCTTAGTTCATAACACTACAGGAATCTGTACCCATAGTGAATCCTGTCTCTGGAGTACTCAGGTAGGTCTTTTTTCACCAAAGAATGCAATTTCTCTGATTGTCTCTCCCCAGAGGAGATCTAACAGCATCTTTTTACTTACACTGCTCCTTGTAAGTCTATGGCATGATTAATTAATAATTTTCTCTTTAAGGAGTTGTCAGTAGGTTTAATGAAGATATTGCATATTATTAGCATGGGTAAAAAGAAAATTTAGCTATATAAGAGACTACAGAGGTACTACCTAGCAAAATCTGCATCATTAGTTGGTGCGATGGCTCAGACAATTAAAAGCAGTTATTGACATGATGAACATGACTATGAAATCACTGAGTTTCTGATTCTTGGTGAAGGAGGCCATTCAGCAAAACCAGATGGCAGACTGGCTTGTTCAGATCTGAACAGAATGGTTCATTCAGAATGCTTATTATTCTGTCTGTCCCTTGGGAGAGAATCCTAAAAGGCAAAGGGGTCCAGGAAGGCTGGACATTCTTCATGAAGGACGTCTTAATGGTGCAGGAGCAGTCTGTTCACATATGCCATAAGATGAACCATCAGGGAAGACAAATGGCCTGGCTGAACTGGGAGCTTTGCTGGGACTCAGAAAAAAAAAACAAACAAAAAAACCCAAAACACCAAAGGAAAAAAAAAACCATAAAAAACCCCACATAGTTTACTACTTTTGAAAGAAGTGGCAGGCAACTCAAGAAGAGTGTAAGTATCTCATTAGGTCACGCACAGAGAGAAAATTAGGAAGGCCAAAGCCCAGCTAGAACTCAATCACTGTGGTACAAGATAACAAAAAATGTATTTACCAATACATTAACAACAAAAAGAGAGCGAAAGAGAATTTTCAGTCTTTACTGGATGAGGAGCCAGGGGCAACATTGCCACCAAGGAAGAAGAAAAAGGATGAGGTACTTAAGGCCTTCTTTGCCTCAGAACCAAGACTCTGAAGTTGTTTTATATGGTGCAGCAATGTGTCCATGAAGTATTAATATTTTAAAGACATGTAAACACAGTGCTAATTATTACAAAAATCCTCAAAAAATCCTACTACATTGTTGCTAAGTGATTACCTCTACCAACTGCAGCCACCAGGTGTGGATGTGTTATAAAATGTTAAAAACTTATGCTTTGTTTTAATAGCTATTCTTTTCCATTTATAGTGATAACTAGGAATATTACCATGAAAGTTAAATTCTACCATAAGCATGGCTTAGGAATTCACATGACAATTCACTTCTATGTTTTTAGACCTTCTACATTTTTATGTCTGATCATACATATACATTCAAGCCCACGCTCCTGGGTAGTACACCAAAATTTCAGGAGTCCATTAATAAACTCCAGGTAAAATTCACTAGCTGGCTTTAAGAGTCTTTCACAGAGCCCTAACATGACAGTAATAGATTCAAATTGCTGTCCCTGAACTCAGAATCTACCTATCAGAAAAGAACAGTTCCTAGAGAGTCAGAGCTGGGATACGGTTTATGAAAACTGTTGTTTGCAATGTCCGAATGCAGAGCCAGATTTGCAGAAAATGAAGCTTTTGGCATTAGTGGTGATACTGGTGAACTTCACATTCACTGTCTTGCTTTTATGTTTTACTGAGAAACGTGGGTTACGTTTGCTTTAAGTAAATATTAAACAGATGATTCTTTTGTCAACATCACCTTCTCAGAACAATACATTTTGATGCGTGTCTCTCTTCACGCATGAAGTTGCAAGTGATAGTTACCAAAAAGAATCACAGAATCACTAGGCTGGAAAAGACCCACAGGATCATCGAGTCCCAGCTTAGGGTCATCCACAAACTTGCTAAAGGTGCACTCAATGCCTTCATCCAGGTCATTGATAAAGACACTGAAGAGGGCTGGACCCAGCACTGAGCCCTGGGGAACACTAAGGGAGCAGAGATTTCTGGTTCAACAGCTCATAAAGACCTTTGCAAAGCAGTTTCTTTAGCTGAAAAACATATTAGGCCTAATTCTGCTAATTACATGAAGAAGAAAGCCAGACTTTGTCAAGCTTAAAATAATCTGGTCTTTATAAGACTACTGCAGGCTACTGCTGTACTCAGAATTTATCTAGGAAGACACCACCTAGTATTCATTAAGCAACACAGACTTAATAGCATGAAATACAGAAGAATCCTAGTGTAATAAATTGATCTTTGGGAACCCTAATCAGACACAAATTCTGTTAGATTTTCTGTGATAGAAGAATGGCTCCTACTAAAGTGATATGGGGAAGTAAAGCACCTCAAAGTCTTAGCCTGGAAGGAGGTCACCAATGACCCGATCATACACTAATCAAAGAACTTCTCAGCTTACCTTGTATCTCTTACCTGTAAAACATCTGTGCAGCAGAAAGGAAGACAATATTCAGATGACTATCTTGCTAGCCTCCATAGAGAGACCATGACCACCCTGAAACGGGTCATGTACATAGGTGAAAACATATATACAGTGTATCCTATTGTAGCCAGCAAGGGCTTTAGACAGATAAAATATATTCTAAATATTACCCTAAAGAAGTTAAGGAAATAAGGTTCAGGGCATATACTCTGACACTAAAAAAAAAAAATTGCATACATTGATTATTAAATATATGATTACATAAAACATCATTCTGGTTTTTGTCCAAGTATATAAATGCATACCTATGACAATTTGCTAGATTTTGTTTTATTTTTTTTACTCAATTTCAACTTCCCCGGATAACAATGAGAAAGGGTAAGAGAAATTATGGTTTTCTACAAGAAGGTACCAATATCAGTCTTCAGAGGTGACATTGCAAATGCCATGAATATTAACTAAAGACAGGTAAAATTTACAGAATTACAAAGCATTAAAGAATTAGATAATCTTTCTCTTTCCATTTATAAAATGGCAGTTAACTTAGTAGCTACATTTCCCTTGAGCACCACCACATAACTACATAGGGTAGCATGAAAACATTTACATTTGCAACATGAAGTTACAAAATTTGCCAACTTAATTTTGTTCATTACAAAATTTCAGCTAGTCTAATAAAGACCAAATTTAGAGGGTCACTAAAATCAGATAAAAGGCACCGAGTTACTACAAACGCATTCTGAGTCATTACCTGTCTGTATACCAGTCTAAGCCGAGCTCTCTTTTCCCAAACGAGCAGTGTATTTGAGACAAGCTCTCATTTTGACATTACATCCGCTAATTCACAAGATAAACTGAGCCTCTTTTGCTAACTCTGAGGAGAAAACGATTCAGGTCTATGCCTCAGGAGTGTAAGAAATCAAAATCTTCACACTCAGAGTGAGAGAAATGAGAACACAAATGAACTTTTGGCTACCAAGCACAATGCTCCCAATGCAGCACGCTCTGCCTATGGTGGCTTACAATGCAAGTGATAACGTTGTGGTGTGCCTTAATCTACATCACAGCTGACAACACAAATCTACATTACTAAGTCTAAAAGCCATCAGGTGCAAATCACATCAACACAAAAAACTTCCAGCAGTCAATTGCTTTATATAAGAAAAACTATGTCTGATAACAGGTTTGCAGAAAATAAGATACTTTCTTGTTGTGATTCTGCACACAGTAGATATAAGCTCCATGTCACTATTAACATAATCACTAGGTTGGAAAAGACCCACAGGATCATCAAGTCCAATCATTCCTATCAAACACTAAAGCATGCCACTCAGTACCTCATCCACCAGTCTTTTAAATACCTCCAGGGATGGTGACTCAACCACCTCCCTGGACAGCCTGTTCCAGTGCCCAATGACACTTTCTGTGAAAAATTTTTTTCTGATGTCCAGCCTGAACCTCCCGTGGCAGAGCTTGAGGCCATTCCCTCTTTTCCTGTCCCCTGTCACTTGGGAGAAGAGGCCAGCTCCCCCCTCTCCACAACCTCCTTTCAGGTAGTTATAGAGAGCAATGAGGTCTCCTCTCAGCCTCCTCTTCTCCAGGCTAAACACCCCCAGCTCTCTCAGCTACTCCTCATAAGGCCTGTTCTCCAGCCCCTTCACCAGCTTCGTTGCTCTTCTCTGGACTCACTCCAGAGCCTCAACATCCTTCTTGTGGTGAGGGGCCCAGAACTGAACACAGGATTCGAGGTGCGGTCTCACCAGTGCCGAGTACAGGGGGAGAATAACCTCCCTGGACCTGCTGGTCACGCCGTTTCTGATACAAGCCAAGATGCCTTTGGCCTTTTTGGCCACCTGGGCACACTGCTGGCTCATGTTCAGTCGGCTGTCAACCAACACCCCCAGGTCCTTCTCCTCCAGGCAGCTTTCCAGCCAGGCTTCTCCTAGTCTGTAGCTCTGCTTAGGGTTGTTGTGCCTCAAGTGCAGGACCCGGCATTTGGCCTTGTTAAACCTCATGCCGTTGGTCTCAGCCCAGCAGTCCAGCCTGTCCAGGTCCCTTTGCAGAGCCTCCCGACCCTCCAGCAGATCAAAACTTCCACCCAGCTTGGTGTCATCCGCAAACTTGCTAAGGGAGCACTCAATGCCTTCATCCTGGTCATTGATAAAGACATTGAACAGGGCTGGACCCAGCACTGAGCCCTGAGGAACCCCACTTGTAACTGGCCTCCAGCTGGATTTAACACCATTTCCCACCACTCTCTGGGCCCGGCCATCCAACCAGTTTTCCACCCAGGAGAGTGTGCGCCCATCCAGGCCAGAGGCTGACAGTTTCCATAGCAGAATGCTGTGAGAAACTGTATCAAAGGCTTTACTGAAGTCCAAGAAGTCCACATCCACAGCCTTTCCCTCGTCTAGTAGTTGAGTCACTTTGTCACAGAAGGCGATCAGGTTAGTATGGCAAGACCTGCCTTTCATGAACCTGTGTTGACTGGGCCTGACCACCAGTTCTCTTGCATGTCCTTCATGATAGCACTCCAGAACACCTGTTCCATGACTTTCCCTGGCACTGAGGTCAGACTGACAGGCCTGTAGTTCCCTGGGTCCTCCCTCCAACGCTTCTTATAGATCCATCAGCCAGCCACCATTCCAGTGGAACCTCCCCAGTCTTCCAGGACTGCTGGAACATTATGGAATGGGGGTTTGCAAGCATGTCCACCAGCTTCCTCAATACTCTTGGATGGATCCCATCCTGCCCCGTAGACTTGAGTGTCTAATTGGGCAAGCATGTCTCCAACCAACACCTCATAGATCATGGAAGCTTTGTTCTGCTCCTCTAGCTCATAGGTACGTACACACAGGGAACAACTTTCCTTACTATTAAAGATGGAAACATTCTTCCTGAAACATTCCTGAAAAAACATCTACAAGAACAAGTGCAAAATGTGATCACTTCATATGGCAGACAAGACAAATGGCATGAATTCAGGAGATCTCTCAAGTTTTTATAGTCTGTTTTCCTCAAGCCTTATTATACAGCTATTGTAATGATAAACTGTAATAAGCTATTTTCCTGCACTAGTTCCAAATGCATCTTTCCCAACTTATCATTTGTCTAAAATGGATCTGAAAATAGGTCATAATTTCTATGCAGTTGTTTAATACGCAGAAATTTCCATCCCAACATTTTTTCAGAAGTCTCACATAACTATATGAGAGGAATGGGAGTATTAAATATTCAAAGTTTATTTTGATATAAAACGATCACTTAACTTATTGTCGTCCTTAACAAAATGTGATTTTGAAAAAACAATAGTTTCAATGCCACAAAGGAGCTACCAAAATCATCACAGAAGTACTTGATTTAGGTCTGTTTGAAATCCGTGTTAGAGTCTGTCAAATTGCATTAACTTTGCATTAATTGTTGAAGCATTAAATCCATTTATTCTCAGCAAGAGTATAGTTTAATCCTCTATAAAATCAGTTCCTAGACAAATAATACTGTTAAAATATGAGCCTATTAATGCAACATTTTTAATATCAAGGAAAACAAAGAACATCAATTTCCCTCTGTTGCAATGGTGAACTGGTGCCACACCCACAGTTAATAAAAGCAGAAAATTTAAGAAGTAACCTATGAACTTGGTAAAAACAAGAAGCTACAGTAAGACACTTAAATGATATTAAAAAACTGTAATTAACTGCACAGGAACTAGTCCTTCTTTGGAAGATCTATTTCAGTCATACCAGGTGCTTTTAATGCAGCGCCTGCCATGGGAGCAAAATACCCGCATCCTCTCCAGCACTACAGAAAACAGAAATGCAAGTAAAGCCTAAACAAAAAGACTTAATATAATCCTGTCTCTGAGGGACAGCAATACCTCCTGAATCCTCAGCTGAATAGGTGCGTTCTTTGAGAAGCTATTTCCTCTAAGATGCAGTACTAATGCAAAACAATGATAAACATTAAAAAATTCTACATAATCACAATTCGTTTCCCCTACACAACATACAAAGTTCCAGAGCTATATTCAACTGACAACAAGGGAAATATCTTATGGATATCACTAGTATTCTCTCAGACACTAGGCTGTTTGGCATCACCATTAGAGTAGTATTTCAATTGTGAGACAGAGAGCTGGGATTGTTTATCCTGGAGAAGAAGAGGCTGAGGGGAGACCTCATTGCCCTCTACAAACACCTGAAGGGAGGTTGTGGAGAGGAGGGAGCTGGCCTCTTCTCCCAAGTGACAGGGGACAGGACAAGGGGGAATGGCCTCAAGCTCTGCCAGGGGAGGTTCAGGCTTGACATAAGGAAAAAATTTTTCACAGAATGGGTCATTAGGCAATGGAACGGTCTGCCCAGGGAGGTGGTTGACTCGCCTTCCCTGGAGGTGTTTAAGGTGCGGGTGGATGAGGTATTGAGGGGCATGGTTTAGAGATTGGTGGGAATGGTTGGACTCGATGATCTGGTGGGTCTCTTCCAGCCTGGTGATTCTATGATTCTATGAAAATGATCTAAGAAATATGGTGATACTGAAGTTAAACAACATTTTATAGTGCGGATGGGAAGGAAAAGAGTTTATTATTAGCAACAGAATAAACTATACACTGTCAAGAGGCCTCTAAAATGTGAGTAAAGAAGTCTAATGGAAAAATAGAAGCTAAAACAATAAAAAAGTTTACATTCCGTTTGCGTGAAAATTTCCTTATATCATTATTCAGCCTGTATAAAAAAGCTGATGTTACATTTCATTTCATTGCATTAAGGAACAAAGATCGGATCAAATCAAGTTAATGAACACTTCTATTCAGCTACTAACGATGATTAAAGAACAAGGCGAACTTTAAAATCCTTTAAAGCAGATTACAAGTATGTATTTATTAGGACAAAAATACTGAGAATTAACTAAATACTACAAAAGAAGCTTTAAACTGGAAAAATGAGGAAATATATGAGGAGATGAAGGTACTGATACAACCTTAAGAAAGCATTGTTCTAAGAGCACTACAGTTTTAGCAGTAACCACAAAAAAATATTATCCTTCTGCATCAAAAACTGAAAACTGGAATGTATTCACCATATTTAAATCTAGCATATATCACAACACCTGGAAGCAGTTTAGTTGCTTCTTTACCATTTTAGGCACTCTTACAGTCTCTTCAATCCAATTCCACCAAGAAATGGCAGTAATTAGTATCATTTATCCTCTCTCCTTTAAAGAGAGAATCCCTCCACTGAATCTTCTCTTGAATTACAAATGCTTCTTATCACAAGGTCAGTTTACTTGTAACAGTGTGGAAATATCGAGTATCTCATGGAGTATATATCATATCTAAAGTAATATCTCTTCTGTTGTCAGGATTACTTATTGGAACATGCAACTGAGTATGTCAGCTGATTTCTCAGGTCATCTTTGCCTCTCTGACTAAGAACCAAAACAGTATGTGACCTTTTCCCCAAAACAATCCTAGGTGCTTTTGTATTAGGATCTCAGTCCCTTGGCTCACTGCCATAAGGAATTACCATATCAAAACCCAGGGCAACTCCTGTTAGCAATAATATATTGCAAATAATTTTTGCTCTTCACTGGACAAGTTTCTCTTCCTGCCACATCCGTCAAAGTATATTTTCAACAGTAGCTCCTGATTTGAGCTTCCTGTATGTAGGGAGCACCATTCACTCTTGAATTACAGATGCCATAGACTGTCCTTAAAAGCAGCTTCACATGAGTGGCAGAGGTATTGTACAGCACTGTGTCATGCCATTGCACATAATATCCTACCAAGGGGTTCCTGGTAAACCAATCTCTCCTGACAACATCTAATTCTCTTTAAACAGCAATTGCTTGCACATCCTTATCACAGCTGCTGCCACAGCCAGTGTAGATATTAGATCCAATTTATTCATTCAACTAGTTTTGTTCAAATAAGAAATAATCAGAGTTACTAACAAACTGTGAAGATATTCAAGTTGTTCAGAGTCCTTAAACTTTTTGAGAAGATCAGTTGAGGTATCTGAGCATATGGGTTTAAAAAAACCTGTTTTGCTTAAGCCAAATTCTTAAAAATATCTCACTAAAAAGCTACCACTCCTATTCTTAAAAATAGGGCAACAAGGTTATCCTGGCTTGAAAGCTACGAAAATCATCAAAAGCTGGCCTTAGAAAACGGCCATTTCATCTCACCCAACAAGAGTTATGTTAGAAGCTGTAAGAAAGCTTCTCTTTGTATCCAGTCCCACAGAATATGCTCCCTCAGCATCAGCCATTGAACCCATCTCAGCCTGCAGGTGAGCAAGAGCCTTCCTGGAATTCTTATTGCTGTTCAGTGGGACACAATGGGATGAATTCTAAAATGTATATAAAAAGATAGTCTCTTTCTAGTATCTTCTATCTTACATCCACACTTTATGGAAAGTATGAAGAGAAGGCAGTACCAGCATTCACCATAGTGCAGAAAAAGTGGGGAAAGGAGTGTAGCGCACACAGAAGGAACATGAGTCAACATGAAGAGACAAAGTAGTCAGGCTGGGGGAGACGCAGATAACGCAGGGGTAGGGAGAAATGCAGTCACTGAAGTATATTTCATTCCAGCACTTGGAGTGAAGCCCAGAAAATTGAAGTCTCAAAAACCTCCTCTGCTGTCAGCTAGAATTTACAAAAGCTAATTGCAAAGCTCTTCTCTTAGGTTTGCAGCTGGACACAGAAAGGGTAATAGTCTTCTATAGATACTTGTCCCTTCACAATTCCAAGAGGCAGACAGCTTTGTACTACAGTTAATATCTTCAGATACCTATATAATATTACTAAACAGAAAAGGAATCACGTGTTTTTATTTAATAGTATGATACTTAATATTCTAAAAATGTTCCACAATTAGGAATTAAAAAAAAAATCATTGAATCCAGTGCAGAATGAATTAAACATTAAATTATTCCTGTATAGCCTCTAGCACGCACACACGCACAAGTGGCACACGTTTCTCTTCCTTTGCAACCACGGGTTATTAACGCACTGCCCACAAATATGTATGACAGCATCAATTAGGTTTCCTTTCTTCAACTTTGAAACAAAACTTCATTCTTTTTTCTGTGACACATGGTTTCAGCCATATGTAAAAGTTTCAATACATAGAAAACAGCTATCTGAGCTAGCATGAATAGGAAACAATGCAAGCGGGGAAAAAAAAAATGACAGTTTGGTCAGATGTGCATCCAGGCAGCCTGTCTGCTGTGCCAGCATCCTGCTATGCAAGTTGTATCACGCAATCCTTATAACTTTTCTTCCCCTCCCTCTTAGCTCATGTCTCAAGTTTCAGAACTCCTTCAGAAGATGAAGACCATGGTGTTCACAGGAAAGCACCGTAAGCTCTCAAATTACAGAATCCAGCTAAGTGCAATGACTGCCTTTGGGGAGATATATTACAGTAACTCAGGGATTCAAAGTATTAATTGCACACATCACTACAATGCCTATTATCCCAAGAAAGTATCTTTAGCCTCCAGAAGTAAAAATACATCCATTTTCCACTGCAGCTCTACGAAGTTACTACATTTCCTGATTTGTATTTATTCACCCTTAATAAATGAGGATATTCACCACACATTATATTTACCGAATAATAAAGTTACTCCCCAAAAGTGCAATCTAGTAAATGTGTAAGTGTAAACCCCTGATGAAATGTTAAACAAAGCAAGAGATAGGCACTGACCCATAAAGCAGACACGCAGCAGCATTTAACAGGCTTATGGACAAAATCTGTGACCTTATTCTGTATGTGGTTGAAAGTGACAGCCCATCACTGAACAATTAGCATATATTACTAATGGAATATTAATCCAATATTCTTTACTCTAATTAGAAAAACTTGCTTTGAAAAGCAGTCTGACTTTTCACCTCTGGAGCTGTAATTGACACACAAATGAATTTGATGGCCTTAACTGCTACAAATCCTTAGTGGAGAAAGTGTCTTAATCTTCCAGCATGTAGCTTAACAGCCAGTTTCCACTCTATGGGGAAAATTCCAGTCAGCCTAGGCAGTCTCGTGCACTACTTTAACCTCCATTAAGTACTAAACATACATCTAACATGAGCCAAAAATAATGCAGAGGCTATGTGCAGGTTTACTGGGAGGAGATTAACTTTTTCTTTGAAAGAAACCTGGCATATCTGTCTATCATGTACAAAGTCATACCTGAACTGGTATTTCAGTTATCCGTGGGCATGCACAAGCTTCTTAATCCATACAGCCTTTTATGTACCTTCAAAAGTGCCATTTTTGCGCATATATAATGTCAAAAAAGCCATAAATATTAACCAAATACAAAGGAGACCAGCTATCAGCATAAAATCTGCCTTTCAAACAATGCATATGGAAAAGAAAAGCACTTTGGAGACAACATTTTGAAGTGGCAATAACACAGCAGGTGCCATAAAAAAAACCCCAAACAAACAACTCTGTGCTGATGTATTGACAATCCAATGCCTGCTTAAAGCAATGGTAGACATCACATTCCCAGAGTGAGCCACACATTTCAGCAAGTATCATATTAGGCTTCTATGGATTAACCTAGCTATTCTAAACCATGAGACATTCTTTTAGCAATAAAATTTATACATGCATACATTAGAGACTCCACTAGGCTATGCTTGTTTACAGACATGCTTCTTTTCACACACCTTGCTGAAAATGTTGAAATCTGGATCCATTTAAGCCACAATAACTTCTACTATGTATTTCAAAGGATGTCCTGATTTTACCCAACGTAACATCATAGAATCACAAAATATCTCGATTCCAACTCCCTTATTCTCACAGGACTGCCTAAAACTAAACCATATGACTAAGAGCATTGTCCAAATGCTCCTTGAACTCAACAGGCACAAAAGACACACATCCTACCATTAAAAAAATGTATAATATTTTCTGACCTTACAGGATACTTGGTAAAGTCAATATAAATAAATCAAAATTCAAACTGTTGACAAAATATAATGGAGAATTAATTACAATATAGAACTAGGAGAACACTTAATCTTTCTTAACTTAATCTATTAGATAATTTATTTAGGGAATATGAAGAGTGTTACAATTTTTTGAGCACTTCAATTTTTTATGCTACCATTCCAAATTACTTTATTATTTTCATTTATATTACCAGATATGGTCTGAAAGTATGTGGAAATTCTATTTATCATCTCTGAAACAGGAAATTCATTTGGAACCAATAAAAGTCTAAATATAGAAAAACTCTAAAAGCATCACTTTAAATTGCTTAATCTTTGCCCCTGGTGATACATCGTCACTATTTTACTTTATAAAAGTAATTCAGACTACATATTCATTTGTAACTAAGCTGGCAAAGAATACTCAGATATTACCTGTAATACTTCAGTTTGAAACAATAATTTTTGTATGACCTCTTCTTGCTAAAACAGAATTATTCAAATTCATTATCTTGACAACAACATCCTACGAAATAGCGACCATGTTTTACCACAGAAGGAATGGGAGAATTGTATTAGTCACTGAAGAAACAATGAATATACCTGTGGTCAGTATCACACGAATGATTTGTCAGTTGTGATATTCATTGCATAAGACATTTCTTCCACACATTCTGCTCTTGCTTTAACTACAGACTGCTCTGAGGCTTAGCATCATATATGATAACAATTAAGGTCCCAAATTTCAAAGTCATTCCGTAATTAGCTAACAAAGCAGTAGGAATTGGTGAACTTAATATTACACCATCCAAACAAACCTCTTCCTGACTCAAAAAAAAAAGTGTCCAGGGTGAGGTAAAATTTAAAAATAGTAGTTACATAACAAAACCAGCTTTTCATTTGGCTTTACGTATTTACATTTATACCTACTTGAATCTAGCATTAATTCAAATCCATTCCTGCTTTCAGCCCACTTACCTCCCTGTAAATACACTAGAGACAAACCCAGTCTTCTGCATTTTGAATCTACTGAGATAAAGTTTACTGCAAATACATTTCTACTTATTTAATGCTAGTGTTATCCAGTTGGTACACAGAACAGAACATGACTTAGTCTATTTTGATAAGACATATGGGTTTGAGTATTTTTTTACAGAGCTTTTTCTTCAATATATCTTCAGTTTAATTTCATACCTATTAGGCACAAGAAGAGTTAGTTAAAAATAGTTATTGGATAAAGCATGGCTAATTTAATCCTACTTAAAAAAAAGTATTTGACCTAATAATAAAACAACAAAATTAATTCTGTTTCTTAAAGTATCTCCATGTAAACTCTAAAAAAAAATGCTTAACAAAATAACCGTTAATCCTATATTTGCCACACTTAATTTTCCAGCACACACACAAACTTAGCTCTAGAGAGACTTCACTGAATTAATTTACCTACTTTAGCTGGTATATTGTAAACATAATAATGGAATCTATTAAGAAAGGACTGCATGATTAGGTTCCATAAAGCTGTGAGCAACAATCCATGACTAAACCACAAATTCAGAGGAGGAAGCAAAATGAACTTTTTTCTTTATCTATTTTAAACAAATAAGATGTGCAGTGCACATACTGATCAATGTATTTAAACATATTCTTTCTAATACCATGGCTTAACTTTGCATTCCACAAAACACACAACAGGCAGCTTACCTCAGAAAAATTCATCTTACAGATGAACCAACTGGAAAGTGACTGAACCTTTGTGTTACACACAAAGTTTCAGCATTTAATGTCAGGACGACCTAGTTTGGTTCCAGGATGATTTGTCATTGAAATCTGTTGGAGCAAGAATTGTTCTCTTGATTGCCAAATTAAATGTTAGCTCATGATTGTTTAAATGGTATGTGCTGAAAGATTTACTTTTTCCCCCTCTAAATAAATATAAGTAAATACATACTGTGCTATAAAATTACAAGCATCTGAGTATCATACAACATATGCATTTGGCATTGAGTAATAACTTACTACACAAATGTAAAGCAATTTGTTTGTATCCACTAAAACAGAATGAATCATATCCATGATACCAATTGTAGTAATAAATTACTGAGCTCTGAGTGGTGAAAATGCTTTATCATATTAGATTTTATAGTACAGCTCTATTACAATCAACTTTTATTTATTTATTCAGCCATTCATCATGGTATACTAAATAACAGGTTGGCTATTTACAATCTGTAGAGGGCACACCTCTGTCTAGATCAAACTGTTTAAAAATACTGTTTCCTTTACCATGCATTAGAGATCTTTACTATAATACAAAATATGAGTGCAGCATAAATTGTGCTGCTGGAATTCAAAAATTCTGGACAGTCACCGTGACTATGCAGAAAAACTGTTCAATAATCACCCTCTGAGTGAATTATTTTTGAGAAGTGGACTTGTGAATAGCGGGTTCTACTACATAGAACCATAGAATGGTTTGGATTGGAAGGGACCATGAAGGTCATCTAGTCCACCCCCTTGTACTGAGCAGGAGATATCTTCAACTCAATCAGGTTGCCAAGAGCCCATACAACTCGACCTTGAATGTTTCCAAGGATGGGACAACCACCATCTCTCTGGGCACCCTGTACCAGTGTATCACCACTCTCAGCAAAAACCGATTTCTTCCTAATATCTAAACTTCTCTTCTTTTAGTTTAAAACTATTACCACATGCCCCATTGCCACAGGCCCTGCAAAAATGTTTTTTCCCATCTTTCTTATAAGCCCCCTTTTTAAATACCGACAGGCTGCAATAAGGTCTCCTCAGAGTCTTCTCTTCTGCAAGCTGAACAATCCCAGCTCTCCCAGCCTCTCTTCATAGAGGAGGTGTTCCAGGCCTTTGATCATATCTGTGGCCCTCCTCTGGACTCACTCCAACAGGTCCATGTCTTTACTGTGTTGAGGGCTTCAGAGCTGGACATCAGTATTCCAGGTGTGGTCTCACCAGAGAAGAGCAGAGGGGCAGAATCACCCCCCCTCAACCTGCTGGCCACACTTCTTTCAATACAGCCCAGGATACTGTTGGCCTTCTGGGCTGCAAGCGCGCATTGCCGACTCACATCCAGCTTCTCATCTACCAGAGTCCTCTAGGTCCTTCTCTGCAGGGCTGCTCTCAATCTCTTCATCCTCCAGCCTGTAGCAATGCTAAAGGTTGCCCCAACCCAGGTGCAGGGCCTTTGCAGTTTACCTTGGTGAACATCATCAGGTTTTCACAAGCCCACTCCTCAAGCTGGTCAAGGTCTCTCTGGATAATATCCAGTCCCTCAAGGCTGTCAACCTCACCATTCAGATTGGTGTCACTGTAAACTTGCTGAGGGTGCACTTAATCCAATCATCTATGTAACTGATGAAGATACTAAACAATACCAGACCTAGAATAGACCCTGGAGAGATACTGCACATCACCGACCTCCATCTGCCTTTAAGACCTTCCTTAAGGAATTCACAGTTCCTCCTTGAGGTCCTCATTATTTCCACGAGAAAAGATGAAAATCTCTTTACGGTGTCCCATGTACCTGAACAGCTAATCTCAACTTCTTTTCAGTCTCTGCTACAACACTAAAGAGGAGGGAGAGATTAACATCAATAAGAAGGATTTTAAAGGGAAATCACTTTCTAACTTTTTATTCTCCCTGTGGTTCAGGAAAGAAATCCCATCAGTCCTGACTCAAGACTAAACTCAAAGCATATATAAGCCTGAAGAGGTATCCCACTTTTATCAGGTATTTTGCTACCATGGGCAAAAGTTATCATGAAGTGGATATGGAGGAAAGATGAGTATAGCAGCAGTATATAGTTACACTAAATGTTAAGGCAAAATCAACAGATATATCTAAAATAATGTATATTTTACAATAACACAAGGCTTTCATGTATGGACAACATTGCAATCAACTTATGTTCATTTTTCAATACAAAGCAGTAAAAAATTAAACCAAATCAATCCCAAATGCTCAAAACCAGGATATTGCTTCATTCGGCAATTGTTCAAACCAATGTCTGAATCAGCTCCAAGGAGTCTGTATGCTAAGGCCCTAAAGGTGAGTGAAGCCAGAAAGGCTAAACTAGATCTGGCAGACTCATCAAATTATTAATTAATTATAGCACAAATAATTAATTCACAATCCCAGTTCTTTATAAAAATAAACAAACAAATAAGAACCACACTTGACCCAAGTGAAAAACATCCACACCCAATTTTTTTCTTACTTTGCAAGAAAATACTGGGCTTTTCTGCAATAGCCACAGATTCAAGCACTATTCATTGCATTAGGGACACGTCTCACACAGACATTACAGAGACTGGTAAGATTTGTTCTAAATGATCATAAAATGGTTTTGCTTAAAGATCATCTAGTTCCAACCCCTCCGCCACGTGCAGGGACACCTTCCACTAGGCTAGGTTGCTCAAAGACCCATCCAGCCTGGCCTTGAACACCTCCAGGGATGCAGCTGCCAGGGCTTCTCTGGGCAACCTGTTCCAGCACCTCGCCAATTCACAGTGAAAACACTCTGTGGTATAACACTGGCACAGAGGTGGAACTGACAGGTCAGTAGTTCACAGGGTCCTCCTTTCTACTCTTTTTAATAGTGAGTGCAATGTTTCCCTTTTTCCAGTCACCAGAGATTTCACCTGACTGCCATGACTTTTAAAATATCATGGACAGTGGTTTTGCAACTACATCACCAAATTCCCTCAAGACTCTAAGATACATCTTATCAGGTCCCATAGACTTCTGTATGTTCAGGTTCCTCAGATAGTCACCAATCTGATCTTCTCCCAAGAAGAAGTGGCTGGTGACCACCTGAGGAGCCTTCTCTTGGGAGAAGATCAGGCTCCTCAGTGGGAGGGACTTTGCTCTCCCCGACCCCATTTTGCAGTCCATCCACTTGAGAGGTATGGAAAGAGAAATGGCCAGTGAAAACTGAGGCAAAAAAGTTGAGTAACTCAGCTTTCTCCTCATCTGTCATTACCAGTTTGCCAGTCTCGCCCATCAGGGGGAGTATGCTTTTATATCAACATGGCCCTGATCAATTGGCACTCAACAATAGAAACCTCATGAGACTTTTTACAGTGCAGGCAACCTGCTCCTGCAGCTCACATTCAAAATGTCAGTCAGTGTAAAAAGCAACAGATCACATCAAGGAATCTAGTATACTCTTTTATTTTGACTTGGTTCTGTCAGAAACATCCTCTGGAAGGTAGTTTAATCAGAGAGATTAATTATTTTGCAGCACACTGCACTAATTTTAGAAGTGTTTTATACCGTATCTGCTTTGTAAATGACAAAAGTGCTTGAATACTGCAGAACTTCCTTGTGTTTAGCTTTTCTTTTTTTTATATTTATGATCACATTGCTAACTGTGCAAGGTTGGGGGTTTTTTCCACATACATGTCTAAAAATGGGAATGGCAGTTTCTCTTCTTTAAATCCACCACTGATAGTTATTAAAATTTGGGTTTAGAAATGTGCAAATTATTACATCTTTTCTGTCTGTATGCCATGATCCTGATTTGTAAAGGTAACCCCTTTTCTGAAAATACATTTTATCTGAAGACAAAGAGTATGCAAAAACATAAACATACATATAGAATACTAAGTCCTTTTTACTGTGCTCATTAGAATATTTGTGGTGTACTAGTGGTCTCACAGGCTTCACGCTGTTGGGTTTGCCCCTTAACTGAGAAATTATTAGCATATGACACAACAAACAAATTATCATTTTTATGTATAAATAACTTTGTTCATATGTTATTCTGCTACACAACTCTCTTCACAAAATACAGCATGAGGATTCCTAGTGGGTAAATTTATACCATGCATTAGCAATAGCTATGTAAATCACCGTACAAGTATTCTGCAAGTCAGACCAGGGACCATCATCACAGTATGCTAAAAAATACCTCATAGATTTTTAAGTCTGAAAAAAATGAAAGTTGATAATTTGTACATAAAAAAATCAACTTCCACCCAAGATGCAATGAATACTCTTCAACAACCATGACACTTTAGTTTTGTAAACGACACTACGCAGCTATTGTAACAGCACCACACAAAGAATACTATCTTTAAAGCAGTTTTTAAGAAGTAATGAAAAAACCTAAATGAAACAATAAACCCAAAGTAGAAAAAATAACCGTGGCTTTCATGTGAATAAGTGTGCAATATCACAGGAATTAAAAAACAAAAATAACTTTCTGAGATAAGAGGACAGCTGGCTGGCTTGAACACCATTCAACAGCTTCTCCCAAGACGTAATTAAAAGGTTACATCTTCACTTTATGATTCCTATTATTTTCTCAAGTAGATAGCCATATTGCAATTTTTAGAAACAGGTCAAAGTTACAGTACTTCCCAAATTGATGACATATATCTTCTTCTAAAGCCTTTCATTTCATACAGTGATATACAAACTACACTTAACAAAGTACCACTAATCTAGTAATTGCTAGCAATATTTCACTGTTGCTATTATATTACATATACCAAAAACATATTTATTATGAGTGCTAGTAAACAATACATCTAAGACGATAATCTACACTTTGGTATTTGCGATGAGTTTCCTCAGAAAATCATTTAAATAATCTCCCCAAACATTACATTTTAT
Source organism: Clamator glandarius (assembly GCA_033459285.1). Classification (NCBI taxonomy): domain Eukaryota; kingdom Metazoa; phylum Chordata; class Aves; order Cuculiformes; family Cuculidae; genus Clamator; species Clamator glandarius. Next base: position 1,003,154 of record JAUNZM010000070.1, read on the forward strand.
GGTTGCAAAGTTCTTCCATGAACAGAATTACAGAATTAACATTCATTTTCAGATTATATTGTTTTGACACCACAATGCTTGCTATATTTCACTTGTGCAAAATAACAGTATGTTCAAATGAATCCTATTAATTCTACCTTTCACTCCCTGCTGCAGGGACTTCCTCCACCTCCTTCTATTTTATTCTACTTTTCCATCTCTTTGCCACTAGAAGCTAAATTTAGATATTCATCAATAATATTTACAAAATTGTATATCAATTTGATAGCAAGCACTTCTCTGCAAAGAAAACCTCTGTCAGAAGAAAAAGCTCGGCAGATGAACTCCTATGGTATGTTCTTACAAAGTGAGATCTGATAAAATATTACAAGGATGTGATAACATATTATAGTGATGTTCTAAAAGACAGTCACAAAAAAAAACCCAAAAGCAAATCCCACAAAATTAAGGAGGTAAATCCATTGCTGTTGACAGCTTTAAAGGAGCAAACTGCATCTGAGCATTACAGCTGATGAATGGATTGCCAGAAGACACAAACTGAAGAGAACATTTTCCTTTGATATCTTTACAAACATGTACCAACACAGTTGCAGCACCAAAAAACCAGCAGCTACATTTTCCTACACTCCATCAAGCCAAGCTCACCTTATGTGAATGATATACTGCAAGGAATCTGAAATTCTTTCAGCTGCAGGACAGAGAGAAGATGGAGAACTCTGGACACCTGTGAGACACCATGTGTCCATCAAGCTTGCTGACTCTCAATACAGCTGGACAAAGGCAATAGCACACTGCCTGCTGTCCAATTATGCAAAAATAGATACAGTTGAGACTACCACCAAGCCCCCCAAACCTGGACACCACCTCCTTTTTCCTTTGTTTTGTTTTTATGATAACAAGACAAAAGAAAAGCACAGGATACTGGACAGTAGTGAGAGACTAACTCACAATGCTGACTTTCAATGTTGGATGTATACTGCTAAAACTGAAGTCACCATGATGAAGGTGAGACTGCTACTCCCTGTCTTTCATTGACTTCCAGCCAGCCAAACATATTATCCTGTTCCAACTGCAAAACTAAAGAGACACAGGAAGAAAGTGGACAGAAGCACAGAATTAGCAACGGAAGTCACACTCTGGAAACTGGCTGGAAAAAACCCACTCCCTTTCATTAAAAAAAAAAAAAGTTTTTCAGCTACCATCCTATCAGCCTGCCCCTTGAACTAGCTTCAGTGAGGATTTATGTCCAGAACATGAAACTGACTTTCAAGTATAATACTTAAATATATATATATAGAAGATCCTTATCCCCTTGTCGTCCCCTTCTCCTCAAAAAATAAAAAAAAAGAATCCTTGACTGGATCTAGCACAGGCAGCACATCAGGGTATTAAGAAGCTGAAACCTGTAAGCCATTGCAAGTCAACACAAGTTACTGCAATTTACATTCAAAACTAGTCCACAAAGCTTAAAAAGAGCATCTTCTACATATAAGGTATTTTAACTACTGAGATCTTTGGTTGAGTTGATGCCATATACTTTAGTCAACTGAACCACAACAAAGGAGGTTCAAAACTTGGATAATATGTATCTAGAAGTGTACAACTCCTTCACACAATTTGAAGCCCATTTATCAAATCCCCAGTTTCTTTAGTGTGACAGATGAAGAACCTCTTCAGTTAGTTAAAGGTGAAGGTAAAATTTTCAAAGGGAGGGAAACAACTGGGATGAGTGACCTTCTTTGAAACACAACCAATACAGGGACAAGCCGTCATATGGAAAGAGGACAGGAATTTCTCATATACAAAGGTTAAAGGAAAAACTTCACAGGCAGTTTTTCAAAAATGGTTCTCCTCTAGCAGAAGACATTAAAGATACACATAAAGTCAAGCTCACACAGCAAGGCAGATTATCAATGGTCTAACTGCTATCATTATGGTTTCTTGAGCAAATTTTCAAATAAGACAGGCAATTCTTTCAGAAAGATAGATATACAGGAAAGTAGAAATCCACTGCATGACTTCAAAGCACTACAAAGTGTTTCTATAGACAATCTGCCAACAAGACAAGTTAAGAAGGCCAAAGTCAACATTAGCATGTGCTTTCCAACTGCACAGTCACAAATAACATATTGCTTAGTGACAAATGGTGACTGCTGTCTTACACCAAGATGGTTGCTCTCGCAGATGTTTTCAAATTTTCCCAAGTTATGTCACAGGGAAAGGCAAAAGAACTGGAAATATGCCCAGAGAGACCTGGTGCACTAGCAGCCTTAGGGGGCCATTTAAAAAGCTATTTGGTATCCTCTCATGAGACATTAGCTACAGAAAATGAAAATGGAAATGAACAAGGGACTAGAAAATACAGTACATTCCTCAGCGGAAGTTTTAAGTATCTCATTCCAAGATCATTAGTAATAAAAAGTGTTCACTTCATCTTACCTTGGATAGACACATAGTCTAGGCAGACAGCCCTTCAAAGAAGGAGGGGGGAATAAAAATCCAACAATTACCCTAGAAAGCAGTGCTTCATATTATTGCTCTGTGATTATAGTGCCAGGGCAAAATAAACTCTTTATCGTGAACATCTCTGAACAGTAATCCTAGTATCACGTCACATACTGACTCAAAAAAAAAATTAAGCCCTGCTCCCTGGTAAGAAGAGGTATGCTTGTTTTAACTTCCACAAAACCTCTGGGACACCACAGGGAAACTCTGTCCAAAGAGTACAGAGAAACAGAAGAGAAGGAGAGAAAGGAGATGACTCTCCTCTCATCTGAAATGGACTAAGGAGTAAAGTTCTGTCAATTCTTACACACAGAGCCACGACAGGTCTTCAAATCAAAAACCTAATGGGGAAAATGAGTTATTTCCTGAAATCCAACAGTCATATCATACAGGCACAGAAGTTCTGAAAAATGATGCAAGCAGAAGGGAGCATGAGAGGTGAGAGAGACACAAAGGTTGAGCTCATCCAGTGTAGCATTGTTCACAGGAGCAGCAATCTGGAAGCATGAGAAAACAGTAAAAGCATGCCCCAGTAGACAAAATAACCACAAAGAGGAAGGTGCCAATGAATGCTGCTACAAGTTAAGGAATGGGTAGGCGTCTAGTCTTGACCTATGGTGAGGGAGAAAATCCTCTCTCTCTCTCTCGTTACCATGGAGATCCCCTTTTCAGATTTCTCTGTATGAGCCTCGTGCATGAGCGCAAAATTTGGCATGAGGAGAACAAGTATTAATTATGTGCCCCTGACAAAAATAGCCTTCTTAAATCTTGAGAGATAATACAATAGAGGCTGCAAAAAAGTTCAGCTATAGAAATTAAGGGCTGAATAAATTATCTCATGTTAAAGTGCCTTTAGCTCCATTTTCTTAAAACAGCAATGCTAGTTTGAGGGTATTTCACACATCTAATACAATTTGGGCGAGAACTTGAGTTACTGGATCACATAAGATCAGCGTGAAAATAAGAAGAAAGAAATTGTGTGTAGGCTGCTTACTTGGTACAAAATTGTCCTTATTTATTATAATATTTAATTAATTACTCATGCAGTTCTTTCTCTATCACCAGGTGAGACCACTGTTAGCCAGGGCTGCACTGAGATGTGCCACCTTTACAGGAAGGACAACACTGCAAAGTCTAACGCAAACAGATTACATTTATATGCTTGCAAGCAGCAATCCCACAAGAGATAAACCAGAATGAGCCTTGTATATTTAACATATACAGTTCTGGTGAGGGAACAAAAAAAAAATTCATTCAGGAGGATATATATGTAATGGAACACTATTATACTCTATTTTGAAACTACTTGGTTACCTCTGTAATAAGTGTGTTTGGCTCCTATAGGTTTTCATAAATTTATACTACCTAATTTTAATAGTTCTGAAATACACAATACACACATACAAGTCAGCTGTACAGAAGACAACAAGGAACTTGACTGTTGCCATCAAAACCCCCTTTAAATCTTTAAATGTGTACCCCTTGGACTTTTTGACCCATTGGGATCCTTTGTATCAGCGAACACTGATCAAACTCACACCAACTTTTAAGTGAGGGGAAATACCTGGAGTCTATACACTGGTCCCACACACCAGCAGAAATTAGTGTTGCCTTTTTAAAGGTGCATTAACATTGAAATATAATCCAACACAACTGGCTAAGCATACACCATGCCTACAAATAAAAGGAAAGTGTGCTTGTAAGTAGGCTATAAGGTTAAGCAATTACTTAAAAAAATAATTAACTTCATATGCTGTTCACTACGTTTCACACCATTTTTTTATTCGGTTACTGTTTTCCTTTCTTTGGTTTCCTGATTTTAACGTGGTATTTACATATCTCTTGACAGGTGCAGCAAACAACATGAATGAAATGAGATTATCTCTAATCAATCGGGCGTGAAACCAAAGCGGTCCATGCTAAACGTTAATTTCTCGAACAATTTTACTGCAAGATCCAATATAAACCCCCAACTCCCTTCAGAAACAAGCCTGGTGTAACGGTTCCCTCGTTGGCATCCTGAGCCCGGTTTAGTAACAGCAACAACCAGAAGAAGGGGGGGGAAGAAGCCGTAATTACATAACAGACCTGGCTAAACGCCTCCTCCTCCCCGCGGAGGGGGCACCGCGGCGCCGCTCCCGCACCCGCGGAACGATGCGCGGCGGCACGGGAAAGGGGGAGGCCCTTATCTCCCGAGGAGAGCTTTATCTCCCCGGCTCCAGGACAGCCCAGGCGATCCCCGGAGCTTCCTCGCTGCTGAACGGCCGCGCCTGAGCCCCGGCCGGGGGCGTCCCGGGGAGGGGGGCTGCGCTCGCTCCATCCCACCCCCGGCGGCCAGGGAGCTCCAGTTCCCGAGCAGCCCAGCCACCTTCCTCCCTTCCCATCTCTGCCCGAAACGCTTCCCTGGGCGGCTGCGCCCCCCCCAGGGAAGTAAAAAGTCTGGAGCAGGGTGCGGGCGAGCTCCCGCGGGACGCGACCCTCCCGTCGGGGTGCTCGGTGCGTGACCCCCTCTCGGCATCACAGGATCCCCGCACCACGCGGGCTTCGCTGGGGCTGGGGCGAGAGGCAAAAATTCCCACTGCCTTCCCTCGTCCTACCGAGGAGGGACACGGGGCAAACGCGGCCCGGACAACAGGCGATAACTAGTTGCGGAGCCCGCGGGGGGGGGCGGGGCAGGGTGCGGGGCGGCGGCTGCCCCCGGCCCCTCGCTGCCTCCCCGGGGCAGGGGGAGCACGATCGCGACTGTCGTCGGCTGCTAAAACACCCGCGGAGGGGAGGGATAAAATCCCCGCAACGCAAGGCTAGCTAGAAATTACTCATTTGAATGATGCAGCAAACGACGGGGTGTGTGTGTATGTGTGTGTGTGTGTGTGTGTGTGTGAGGGGGCCGGTCCTCCCGTTGCCACTCTCCAGCCTTGATTAATAATGTACAGGTTCCCTGGCCGAGCGAAAAGATCGCTCTCTTCCGCGCGCACGCAGCGATTAATAGCAACCTCCATCCCGCGAATCCTCCGCTAAAAGCGCTGCCGCCCGCCTCGCAGCCGCGGCGACCGCCAGCAGCGCGACAGCAGCAGCTCTGCGCTCTTCGCCCCGGAGACCCGGAGTGGAGGTCACGCTGGGGGAGCCAAACCCCGATATTCCCCACCTCCGCAAAAGACGAGGAGTCCCGGGGAGGGCAGGCTGCCTGCCTGGCGAGCGGGGGGCGCACCGCACGCCGCCCAACGCCCTCACCCCTCGGCGTTGTTAGCAAACGGCACACGCGCATTTACCTTTCAGTGCCCGCCGTCCGTCAGCCGAGCATTTGGGGGAGAGGAGGACAAAGGAAAAGGGAAGGACAAGAAAGAGAGTGATGTAGAGACCGAGAGGCGGCTGCTAATCCCCGTGTAGAAAGCCTTCCAGCAGCGGCAGCGGCAGCTCGCGTGTGTGTGCGTGCCCGGAGTGGGAGCGCAGCCCTCCTGGCGATGCTCCGGCTCTCGCACCCGAGCGCTGTCATGTGCGTATCTCGGTGTGTGCACCCGCGGAGGGAAGGCGGGGGGGGGGGGGGGGAAGGAAAAAAAAAAAAATACGGACGGGGGGAGACGAGTCAGTCACACGCCCGGCTGTGCACGGCTGGGAGGAGCCGCCGGGCGCCGCGCTGGCCCCGCACGCCCGCCCTTCCCCGCCCGCTCCCAAGGACGTGCCACGGGAGAGACCCCGCGGCGCCCAGGGCGGCACAACCCCTACGGTTTTGCCCCAAAAATGCCGTCCGGAGGGGACACAGACACACCCCGGGCTGCGGGGGAGGGCAAGGGGCTGCCCGCAGCGGGGCTGGGGAGCGGGGACGCGGTGTTCCCCCAGAGCGATGCTGGGGCAGGAGGACACCCAGCTCTTCCCACAGCCTGGGGGTCACCCTTGGCTAGGCGAGGGGGGTCGGGGGGATGCGGGGGAGCGTGGGCTGGGCGTTTGAGAACTATAGGCGTAACTACAGCTGTTACCATAACTATAGAACTATAACCATAACTGCAGAACTCTAGCCATAACTATAAAACTATAACCATAATTATAGAACTATAACCATAACTGTAGAACTACAGCTATATGTGTCTGCTAGGATTGAAAGTGATCCCACAGCAAAAGGCTGTGCTAATCCAGGCCACTCGGCAAACACCCCAATACTTGCGTGTCCCGTAAGGTACACTCGGATTTCAGCCACGGCTTCTGACTCTCTAAAAGGTATTTGAACAGCGGTAATACCTTCAAATCAATTTTCTAAATAATAAATATTATATCTATCTTGTGATTATTGAGCGTATAGTGCATATATTATGCATATAAATGAGATTTTGACATACAACTCATAAAAGAGGAAAAATGGAATAACTGAATTATTCTTATACTTCTAAATTTATTAGTGGGTCATGACAGCAAGTTTCAATATGCGATTTCTTTAAGCCCCAAATTAGGAAAAGTTTGTGAGAAATGTTTTTCATTTCATATTTTATACCTTGCACAAAAAAAGGTAGTATAGATGGACTAAAGGTTGGTAGTAGGAAAACGTTTATTAAATGACAAATATGAAAAAAGTTTTGGTGGGGATAACTGAGACACTCTTCATACTAATTGTTGGGTTTTTGAAGGGGACAATGTAGACCTAGTGTATCAGGGATAAAACAAGGAAAGGAAGAAGTGTTGTTGACATTTTCAATTACAAATGTAGGTCACATCTATGAGCTAGGTAGGCTAATAATTCTGATAACTGATGATTATGTTTATTAGCAAATAATCAACTGAGTGGGGAAAAAATGACCAACTATTTAAAAATACTTGTTGTGGGGGTTTTTAGTTGTAAATGTCATAGGTGGTGTAGAGAGGAAATCAGTAAAAAGATTGTCCATCATGTTACAGTTTTACTGTTCACAATAAAATATTTTGAGACCTCCCAGAAGTCCTGTAATAAAATCAAAAGGGCCAAATTTGTTGTTACTGAGTTTTATAAATCAAGTCAGTATGACATTGTTAAAAAATAAATTGCCCTCCAAAGCCATATAATTTGGGGTTTTGTTTATATACATAAAGGTACACATACCCTTTTAGATCATGAGCTGAAATACAGATGCTGAATCTGAGCTAACTCTGATAAATAAGCTAAATAGTACAGCGTTCATTGGTTTTCTTGAGTGTTTATATGGACAGCGCTATCCTATGCACTACATTACTTTATCTCTTAGCAAGATTTTTTTGACTTGTCATCATGACCCATATTTCAAGCTAGTTTCAAATCTGGCAGAATGTGTTGTTTAAAATATGACAGTCTATGAAGGCTTCATAGTAGAATTTATGTAATCTTTCCTATGTAATAATGTGAAGATTTAGCCTGCCCTCCATAGGCCTGTGAAGTTATAAAGCAGATTTAGTTATGTTATGTGTGATAGCTCTATAAAAATATTTATACCAAACAGGTTCATTGCATTAGTTAGTAGAAGACAGATAACGTATTTTTAGACTTCATACAAACTTCCAGAAAATGAAGTAGACCAATTTGCTTGAAAACCAAAGAGTAAAGTGGAAAGAGGAGACATTTTTGCACAAAATTATCCAACCTCAAAATAAAATCCAGCTTTTTTTGCTTGCATTCCCCGTTGAGAATCTAAATCATTAAAAACAGTTTTTAAATTTTTTTTTCTTTGCCTGACTTTGGTCTGCCTGGGCCAAGAGAGTGGGAGAGGCAGGTCTTGTTATAAATTCTCTCATGAACTTATCCAGAGGAATATGCATCTTGGCGGAATTTAAGCTCCTTTACATGATGTTATAGATGGTTGTTGTTGGCGACTAATTGTTTTGATTTTGGGCATAACACTTGTCTGTACTGGAAGTTCTAGTAGTCATGGGTGTCTCAGAAGACATGCAACTTGGAGGGGAGATTTCTAGGATGGGAGCAAAGATTCATCACCAAGCTGTGTAAGAGGTGCCATGCACAAACAAAACTGAGAAGAAAGCAGAGGGTTTCAGTAAGGCCCGCAAACAAATGTAGGTGAACAAGAAACAAATGAAGAAAGCAAAGCCTAGGAGAGAAATGTTCTGAAATAGTTTTCAGATCAGAAAAGTAGGAATCAGAAAGGAAGGATCCTTAACAGCCTGGGAGTATGAGATAGTTTGTATTAATAACCATCTACAGTTTTATCAAACTACCCCAAATGCAAATGTCCTTTTTATATACCATATTCACATTTTGATTTGTTTCTTCTTGGAGGAACTGCTCATTGCGGTAACTGATGGTGAAAGAGGTCACCATATCGACTGTCATTTCTAGATAATTAAACTATATGCGTGATTACTTAGACTTCCTCCACATGCTGATGCTTGACGTTACAATTTTTAATTGAGAGTTTGAAAATAAGGTTAATTTTTGTGTATCACTGCCCTCTACTGGCGAGCAGATCAGAACTGCTCAATTAGGCCTTAGTGTGAAGTCTAAGAGCCACTACAGCTCCTGGTGATCCTCGTTTGTTGTTGAATCATCTTTCCACAGGCGAGGCTTGCAAATGTGAAGTCCTGGATGGCCAATACCCCAAAGACAATATCTTATTCTTTCTTCTTCTAAGTTCAAATAATGGAGCACACAGTTTGCTGTCTGTCAGTTGCTGACGCAATACGATGACTATGTAGAGGTTGAGATTTTAAGATACCCATCTTCCATTAACTAATGGGGAAGATACATCTAAATTCCTCACAGAGATGCTGAGAATCATGAGAAGTGCTGCTTTGATAGCACTTGCCTGTAACTTTGTAGAAAACCTAATCACCTTTCATATCTAAATCCATTGGTTCACTCCACATTTAATTTCAAAAACATTACCCTCTTTCCCTTTTCCAACTCTGACCTTTTGTGACTCTGTACTTGCCTTTCACTGTCTATAGCAATACTGCCAGAATATCACATTTTTGTTGTATTTCATTGTCCTCACAGACTAGGCATTAGCAGAACAACTGAAACAGGGAGAGCACAGCAGTAATAGTCTCTCAGTTCCCCCGTGCCTCATTTCCTCCCCCTACTGTCTCAGCACTGATGCACATCGAGAGCAGTTTCTGTTGGAAAGCACTAAGTTTTCTAGCTGGGCAGGCACCCACATCGCCAAGATACAATGCGAGCAGGGAAGGGTGAGACCTGCTCAGAGTACAATATAGCAAGTTTCACTATGTAACTCAAAGTATGTCTTCTACACAGTAGATGCTAGCAATTTCTCTGTTTGTTTTTTTAAATTTGACACATCTAGGTCAGATTTCCAGAGGAAAAGATCACGTGTGCTTTTCTCATTCCCTTCTGGCATCAACTATTGCTTTATAGCAAGAAAACATTCTGAGGGTAGCTATAAGGGTATCTTCAACATGGGCTCAAAGAGTAGCTTTGGTGGCTTCTACCACTATCCTAATTAATGGTAGAGCTATTTAACCTAAGTCTTTTCTCCTCCCCTTTGAGCACCCTGAAGCAGACATCTGCCTAGAAAAATTTTATTTAAAATATTTTAAATTCCCTATTATAAATATCTTTCATTGAAAAGGATTAGTATCCACCAAAGCAATTGGAAGTCTGTGTGTCATATTTTATCAGTTTGCACTGAAGACAGTGATGTCCTAGGTAGATGAAGTGTGGGGGTTGCCAAACCTGCAGCAAATTCCTTTCCCTGGCCTAATGGACAACATAAAGGAAATAATAGAACAGGGAGTAGCACAGTTGTTCCTAGTGAGTGATCCTTAAATGGCAGGTGCTCTTCAAGGAAGGGGTAAGCTGACATCGACTCACCTTGTAGAACCACACTGACTATCCCCCAAAGCCTGGTAAACGACTCATTACTCATCCAGAAAAACTGGAAAATATTAGCAAAAAAACAAGAAAACAAGCTTCAAGATGAGCATGGATTTACAAAGGATACATATTCCTTTATGATTTAGGACTAATACATGTACTCTGTTGAAGGTGTTATTCTTGTGACCTTTAGACTATCATAATTCCACAAAACCTGTGTCTTTCAGCCTCAGTCAGGAAATAAGTCAGCAATTGTCCTAAGGCATTTGTCAGCAGGGTCTCTGTTTTGGATGATGTAAAATAGAAGATTTGAGAATGACATCTTCCCTCCCAAGTCTTTGTTTGGTATTAGAAACAAGCAAGGTGTTGTGACTTTCGGGTATCAGGATGTATTTCAGTGGTATCAACAGCAATATTCTGAATAAATATAAAGAGAGAGGAGGAGAAAAACTATTTCACAGAATCACAGAATAACCAGATTGGAAGAGACCCACTGGATCATTGAGTCCAACCATTCCTATCAAACACTAAACCATGCCCCTCAGCACTTCGTCCACCCGTGCCTTAAACACTTCCAGGGAAGATGAATCAACCACCTCCCTGGGCAGCCTGTTCCAGTGCCCAATGATCCTTTCTGTGAAAATTTTTTTTCCTAATGTCCAGCCTAAATCTCCCCTGGCAGAGTTTGTGGCCATTCCCTCTTGTCCTGTCCCCTGTCACTTGAGAGAACAGGCCAGCACCTTCCTCTCCACAACCTCCCCTTAGGTAGTTGTAGAGAGCAATGAGGTCTCCTCTCAGCCTCATCCAGGCTAAATAACCCCAACTCGCTCAGCCATTCCTCATAAGGCCTGTTCTCCAGCCCCTTCACCGGCTTTGTTGCTCTTCTCTGGACTCGCTCCAGAGCCTCAACATCCTTCTTGTGGTGAGGGGCCCAGAACTGAACACAGTACTCGAGGTGCGGTCTCACCAGTGCTGAGTACAGAGGGAGAATAACCTCCCTGGACCTGCTGGTCACGCCGTTTCTGATACAAGCCAGGATGCCATTGGCCTTCTTGGCCCCTGGGCACACTGCTGGCTCATGTTCAGTCAGCTGTCAACCAACACCCCCAGGTCCTTCTCCTCCAGGCAGCTTTCCAGCCAGGCTTCTCCTAGTCTGTAGCTCTGCTTAGGGTTGTTGTGCCCCAAGTGCAGGATCCGGCATTTGGCCGTGTTAAACCTCATGCCGTTGGTCTCAGCGCAGCAGCCCAGCCTGTTCAGGTCCCTTTGCAGAGCCTCCCGACCCTCCAGCAGATCCACACTTCCACCCAGCTTAGTGTCATCTGCAAACTTGCTAAGGGTGCACTCGATGCCTTCATCCAGGTCGTTGATAAAGACATTGAACAGGGCTGGACCCAGCACTGAGCCCTGGGGAACCTCACTTGTCACTGGCCTCCAGCTGGATTTAACACCATTTCCCACCACTCTCTGGGCCCGGCTATTCAACCAGTTTTCCACCCAGGAGAGTGTGCGCCCATCCAGGCCAGAGGCTAAACCCATAAACCCATGAAATTCCCTGAGCAGAACAAGAATACTTTTCCACTTTGCCTTGAGAGAATGGCGAAGTGCAGACCAGTTTGTAATCATGTGTATCAAGAAAGTACATTCAATTTCTTACTTAGGGAGGGCTATAATAACTTATGATTTCATGTTTATATGTAAATGTAATTCTAAAATGGTGTGCACTACAACAATAGGAATGGATTTGCTCCTTTTGACAGAAAAGTGGGGAAACGTGGAAGGATTTATAGGAACTTCCTATGAATTGGAAGACTTAGTAATCATGTAGAAAATTCTCTCTTACTTAGGATGTTAAGTGAGTTATTTTTAGATAAAAATATTTTATATCTGCATTAATTCCCAATCAGGCAGTACAAAGCAATCAGAGCTGGCTGAAAACTAGTCTGTACATAACCACCATTCTCTACCATGTGAGCTGGGATTACTCCTGTCTTACAAAGTGTAACAGTGGAAGATAATTTTCTTCTACTCTGACCAATTACATATCAAAGAGCCCACAACAGTCAACTGAGATCCAGACTGAGACCACAGCTTCACTTTCTTTGTGATGCTAGTAATTCAAACGTTGAAGAAACAGACTGTTGAAAGCAATGTTGTTCATAAGCAATTAGGAGTTTAATTATATATAACATGAAGCGTGATGGGAAAAAGAAAACTTACTACTTCTGTTTTGTAGGTTGAAAGTTGAATAGCAAGAGATGGACTCCTGTGTTCTAGTTTTAGATTTTAATAATAAGGTTAGCCTAAGCTTGATGCAAATGTTGTTAATGCCACCAGAAGAGTCTTAAAACAAAAGCCTTCACAGAAAGTGCCAGTGAGAGAAGAGTCCTAAGAACATTCAGCAGGGCTTCCTGATGTGACAACTCAACTTTCTCCCTCTTCTTAAATGACTGGATATATACGAGTGATAGCTAGATTTGTCCACATTTACTGTTGTGTAATCATCTTGTCATTTATACAGAAATGAGATTAGTTAGATAGAAGTTGTCTGCTGCCTTTAAGAAGAATTGAGCATAAAATGTACATTAAAGCAGAAGGGAAGACATCCAAAGCTTTAGAGATGGCATTGTTCATTTTTCTGAGGTTTGTTTTGGTTTTTTTTCTTTTTTTCTCTTTTTTTTACATTATGGGAGAAGGAGGCAACAATTGCGTTTCTAACAGTTTTTCACCTTTCTTCCATGTGACTCCAAATAAATCAGTTAGTAAGCACTACGCAACTGTCAAGAAGTCCCACTATTCAAGGTTAAACCCACATTTTTATAACATGCTCAATTATTTTCCACTTTGTGCCTGGAAGATATGCTGATATCTCATAGATAGGATGTTTCTGATGAGAGCTTTTAACAGAAACTTCTAACAGAGTTAGGTACCAGAGAGATCAGTAATTAAGATTTACATCAGTAAAGATGTCAGTCAAGTATGGGAAAGGAATTATTTTAAGGCACAATAAGGAGCTGATAACATCAATGAAGGTAGCTTAAATGGATATTTTAGGCTTGTTTTGCCTCCCATGTAAATCAGCAGTTTTACAGTGAAGTTAGCATCGGAGGAAGATAATAAATTATTTCATCAGATCATGGGAAATATTATTTCCTATTTTCCATAGATGAAATCACCCAAAACTGATATGTGTTACAGTGTAATTATAATTAAGAATTGTCTTTCGTGGAGTGTCTGTAGTTAAAATAAAGACAAACCAAAAACAACTCAGGAAGAAGCTACTTACAATATTTTTCAAAATGTATGAGAACTTATTCTAACATATTTTTGTCTCAAGTAGAAAGAAGTTTTCAGGCAGTGATAGAATTCTACAGTTGTTCATAAAAGAAGAATTTTGAGTTAATATTAGCAATTTAAGAACTGAGGCCTTCTCAGACCTTTTGTAATACCTGGACATTTTCATTTCATCAACTGAATTCTATCTGCACTGTTTCAGAGAATTCCTTTCTTGTTAAAGCACACCTATGTATTTTCTGTTACTACAAAAGTTATGAATGTCTAAAAAAAAGGTCTCTACTAATGGATAAGAAAAAAAGTGTGTCTTAACAACAAATGACTCTCTTCTGCATTCTTTATGGCACGTCCTTCCAGGTATTTGGGGGCTAGCTATAAAAAGCAGGGAGAAGAGTTTGTTCAACATGCTTCGTTTATCACCAGAAAGCCAGCAGCTGCTGAATGGCACTGCCCTTGTCTCCTTGAACAGTATTCTGACAGCATCCTTTCCCATTCCTAACAGTCATCCAATGTTAGTTCGGTCAGCTTACTTCTGCTATTGTGTGCTTACTCCTAAACAGCTGAAGTAGCCTTCTGAACTTACAAAAACCCCCAGACTTTTTAAAAGTGAGGGAAGATATAAGGTTTATGACTCTTATAAGAGGAAATCCTTCTGTGCTTCTTCCATTCCAGTATTGTAGATACCAGCTATGCAGGAATCTTTGTTATCTAATAATCGGCAATCTAATCTGTAATTAGTCTTCAGTTGAGCTAGCACAGTCTTGGAAATCTGCAAGTGCCTGTAAAGTGCTGTGCAGCTCAGCATATTTTATAAAGTTATTTGGAGGGCACAATAAAGTATAACTGACACCATTCTTGAACAACAGAACTCCAACACCAAAAGCTTTGATCTTACCTGGTAACATTTTATTCCTATAAGATTGTAAATAAAAGCCCTAGTTTGCTCCTTTTTTAATAACTGTTAGATTTTATTTTAATGTTAAAATGGCATTCAGTAAAAGACAGCGAATTACTCTGAATAAATCACTATGCATATAGAATAGAGTGTCTGTGAAAGCAGAAACCTTTGGCAAAAGCAATACTGGCAAATTGCACAATGTCCTATAGATGTTTGGCCAATGTCAAGCAATCAGATTTTCAGTTTATGAAAAATGCTACAGCAGAGCTTATCCAGCCATTTGTTGACTAGTTATGCCTTGGAGAAGACCTTCTGCCATATAGCTTCTCTGTGCTACTTCAGTGATACTGAGAGGCTATAAAGCTGGTATAATTGACTATCATGGTGGAAAGCTGAAGGCAAGAAAAATGCCATTTTGAATTTGTTCATAAAGCAACGACATCATGTAATATTTGATAATTATATGTACTGCTGTGATCAAGAGGATCTAAAAGCCACTGGGATGACCAGAGATCAACAAAGAGGACATACTATTTTAAGCACAGGTAGAAAGTCAAAAGACAAGACTTTCTCAATTTATTTATTCAAATTGGTTTTTAAGCTGCCATCCTTGAAAACTGAAGCTGGGGTTGAAAACCAGGTGATGTTCTTTCTGCATCACTGAAGGACAGAGTTTCAGGATTATGCCATTGACTTAGTAGCTAAATAATGTTGCTTTTTAAGCCAGGTATAAACCTGTTTTACCTGTCACTGATACATTGCTTCTGCAGTGTTAACAAGAATAAAAAGTTGTAATATATGTTTTGTCTTTAAAAAGAATAATAGTTATAGTTTTGAAGAAGAAATTCTTATGTAAAAAAGGTGCCACTGTTTTAGTTGTATCATTTTTTATTTTCTACCATAAGTGCTGTGGGAGATGGGCCTGGAAAGAGGTGAGATAAAATGCATTACAGTTTCCTTACAGTTACCAGTCTGACCTGTTGCTTCATCTGTACTGAATGCCTATGAGGCTCTGGAACAGACTCCAGCAGTAAACAGTGAAAGTCCCGTTTCTTTGTCTTTAAATACTCTTTTGGAGAAACACGTGAGATTATACACTTGTTCTGCCAAAGTAGCTAAACAGACTTATTCAAACGTATAGATTTTTGGATATTGATTTTAATACATATTTAAATGGATAAATTTTCAGCCTTAAAAATAACAGGAGTATTTTCTAGAGATTGCTAAGTGTTATTATCAATATTTCTGTGACGGATGGATGTGGAGTTACTTCTTCCCAATTAGGTAGGACTTTGTTTTCTACTTGCAGTGTGATGATCACCCAGTATTCTTGAATGGAAACTAACAGATTATAGGAACCAACCACAGGCAATCTTTAAATTGTTCATCATATATGAGCTGTTCTAAATCCCCTTGGCTACTTTGAACCCAAGACCAGCAACTGTATTCACACCTTCACTGACACAAGCAAATGGTGCCTATTTGAAGTAAACAGGGTTTCATTCAGGGGTGAAATTCATACAATCTAAGGTCAAAAGATCCGGTAAGCTGGTCTCCTATTTAATTACCTTTTTACTTTTTTTCCCCTGTACAAAGTTTAATAATTTGATTTACTTTTTAAAAAATCAACCTAGCCTGAAATGTGCTCAGCAAATGAATGATTATTTTCCTTTTCCAAGGAAACAAACTAATGTAACCAGCATCAAATAAACCAGCTTTGAATAGTTACAACCTAGTATCAGGCTGGTCTCATAGAGGAGTTAGCCAAAGGCCAATTACAAGCTGATCTAGCTAAAGCCTGTGTATTCTGGACCTAGGACAATCTGGATTTAGTCCAAGACCTAGGATGGAAAGAGCTTTACTGGATGATGAATTATCTCCTGCTGTCAGCAGACAGTAGAAACACATACATTCTCATCCTCTTGGAATTACACACCATAAGATAAGATAACAAGTGCCACTTAAAGGTAGCATGAATCTTGAGAAATATATTCTCCATTGCTTGTGATGCTATGCCTGCTTATTTTCTAACATTTCTGTGAATATATTATGGACTATATATTGTAGATTTCATCCCTCTGCATCCCATGTAATCAAAACAGATTTCTGCACATAACGAGTGCACCCTAGTGTAGTAGTTGGCTTTAAAGAAAAGAGATTGTTTAATATTCATATTGTTGTAATGCCTGGGAATCATGCTCAGGAAGATCAGTTCTCCTGTGCCAAACACTTTGCAAATACAGAACAAAAGAGTATCTTTCAGACAGTTAATAAAGTGAGAGCAAGACTAGAGATGGAAGATGCGCACAGAAAAGAAGAGTGCAATGAAGGAATGAGGTTGAAGGCAGCTAGGATAACAAAAGCCTAGCTCTGCAAATAGCTGTATACCAAAGTGCAGGCTTAAGGCCAACTTATTAATTCAGCTAATAGAAGAATCTTTTAATATCAGATATGTTATTAGTATTATCATTGAGAATTTGTTAACTGGGTTCAGGGCATCCATTCCAGCTTCTAAAGATAGGTGAAAGCATCCAGAACTCACTTTAGAAAATGCATTTATAAAATGCGTTGTGTGGAAAGGTGTCAAAAACTTTTGCATCTTGGAATTTTCTCTATATTGAACAAGAGCTTGACCTAGGTAAGCGACTGGATAACAGCTGACTGCTCTGAAAGTTTTACATCATCCATGAGTCTGAAAAGGTTGCAGGAAGAGTCACGGACTGCTCTGCTTTATAAGACCAATCTAAATATAAGAACAAGACCAATTAGTTTTAAAAGTTAAGGACATGCCAGCAGTGCAATAAAAGTTAACCAGAATTAATGCTTGCATGTGTTTTTGCAGGCTTCACATTAATCAAGTGTAAAGCAAACAGAGTGGTTTGTATTGCCGAGTTTGTCCTTCTCTGAAAAGATTTTCCCACAAGGGCTCAGATATTCCAGGATGGAACTCTCTACATTATCAAACGTTTCAGTAATATGTAATACGTGTGATGGTGAAGGTGAAGCTGTACACAGTGGTACAGTTTTCAAGAGCAGGCCTTATAGAAAGGGTGTAGTAGGACAGAGAAAAGTTATATAACATTTTAAAAGTAACCTTATTGCCCTCTGCTGAGGTGCTTTCTTTACACCCTTAGTAAAATGATAAAAGCATTCTTCTGTGTGAAAAGGAATGTCTTCTTTATACACTGAAGCATGCACAAGTCTCAGTCCTGGGTCAGTATAAATGGAATACAACCCATAAGGTCCTATTATTTCTCTGAGAGTTTGAACCTTTGAGCATGCATTGCACAGTGTGTTCCAGATCTAGATTCTCAGTACAGTGGCAGCCAGCAAGATTACTCATAAGTATAAGGTGGAACACGCACATAAACATTTTATAGAATTACGTTTTTGGCCTCTGTCCTGGAGCATATGCTCCCTATTTAGTAATTGCAGTTTAAAATATTGCCCTCTGAGAAGCTCCTTGTGTCAATGTTCCAAACACACTGGGCTTCCTCAGCTGGCTTTATTGATGTATTGTTAGCTACATTTTCTCTTAGAAAAGAATGTGTATACTTGTATCAAGAGACTGTGTCAAAAGAAGGGAATAAATGCCCTTTTAAGTGCAAAACTTTAGCTTTAAACACTGTTAAAACAATTTCTGTGGGCATTACTGACTTTCATGTGGAACCAATAAATGAAGTAAAATGAAAGTAGAAAGGTAATAAATACATATTTCTTAAGTCATGTTGAACACATTCACATACTTTATAAAATAAGACAGGACATTCTTTTCACCCATGTTTAAACAATGGCTAATGGACCAGACTCCTAGCTCATAACTGAAATTTATTGGTGCTTAGTTAACACTGAATTTAATTCCTCTCCTCACCCAAGCAATTTATCCATAAAGTTTTAATATGTACTGTCAAGCCTCTAGTTTCATATCTATGTCCAGGGCTCAATGCTACTGCAGTGCAGAACATTTCACTCCAGAGGAACTCAGCAGGTGACTGGAGCTGCCGCTTCCATGGCAGGAAGGTGCCAGTTTGACCCAACATGAGGCCAAGGCAGCTGGTTTGCTCCAGGGAGCTTTCGGAAGATGCTGTATTGCCAGAGAGGAGGAATTGCTGATGATTTTTTTTTGCTTTTTACTGGCAGTAAGTGATCCACTGCCACATCAAGACTGCAAAGTCTGCTCCTCCATACTCATATGAACAGCACCAGGGCCAAGAAAAGCTTTAAACTGGCATTTCTATCAGTAAGCCAATATTGAAAGAGGGAAAATTATTGATTTCTGCTTTGAAATCATGCAAAATGTCTCATACTTCATTCATTTAGACTGTAGATGTCTTTCTTACTAAAGTACTAAATCCTACAGTACTAAAGCAAAGTAAAGCCCCAAGATACTAAATAGACACATGAAATCCCTGACTGAAGCCTATACCTTCCTATGTAACAGGGCACTTAAATAGTTAATTTTAAACTCCTGACCTATTTAGCTGTTCTATAAGAAAAAAAAAAGAATTTGTGTCCTCACAAAAGGTAGTGTTATAACTCATACCAATGCTTCCAGTGGCCTCCTTCAGCTTCAGGCTCTGTTCCAATCTTTTTCATTTTTAGTTCTACCACCTAGCTCTCACGCAAACCTGAATCTTTGTCAAACCTTGGGTCATGCATTCCATGGCATGTGCTGGAGCAGCGAAGATGGAGAATAGTCATGCATGATTGGGATGCAGATCCCAATGCTTGAATTAATGTATGTCAAAAATATTCTATTCAGAAAAAAAGGTACAATCAAAATTAAGAAAGGGAGATGCAGAGAGAAAGAAGCAATGTAATGAATACGGTTCCCCACAGACAGATTTTTTTTTCACTTTTATGAACGATGTGCTTTATAACAGAAATGACCTTTCACAGAATATTTTATGATAAACAGGAACATGGAGAATAAAAGCGGGATTCCTATTATAAAATTAATTAACTAATCATCCTGTGTGATATTCCTGCAATTCCTTGTTCTGCTGAACAGAAAGTGGTAAATCATTATAATGGTCTTTGCAATGTGTGAAAATAAACAAGGAAGAATGATTCAATAATTCACTTAAATGGTATTCAATAAGCATAGAGGAAGAGCATATGCAAGAAGTGTCTGTGTTTATGTAGCTTTACAATTGGCTTGTATTTTGTGAAATTCACACTGCTAATGTCAAAAAAGCATTCCCTGGAATAGTTTTGCCATTCAGCCAGTAGTATATACACCCTAGTACACTGTGTTCGAAAGCAAATGTGGTAAATCCATGCAAACAGAAACAAGGGCAGACAGGAATAATTTAGAAGAGTCATCAAAGCTCATTTATGTAGTTTATTGGTACCTCTCTATTCAATATGTATGGGTGATGCATATTCACCAGGTACAGAAAACCAATAGGTTAAAACCAACAATTTAAATCATTCAGAAGCCATTAGTGTTTTCTGATTCTGCAAATAGCTACAAAAAGGCATGTAATCACCTCTGTTTTGTTTGGGGTTTTTTTGTGGGTTTGGTTTTGTTTCTTTTTTAAAATCAGACACAGGAAGTAAGTTTTATGATTTTATAGAAATGTTTCAGCTAATGGTATTTCATAGGGAATATTCTTCTAACTTTATCATTGAAATACAAAGATGCCCTTGCAAAGTAGCATTAGCACTCTTGCTAAAAAAGAAAAAAAAACAAAACAAAACAAATGACCCACAACCAAACAGCGGAGTAAACTAAAATCTTGCTGCTCTGCAGGGGAAAGCTGAAATGTAGAATTGCCTATGTGCACTGCATTTCCACTACAATCAAATGCAAATTTGCCATTCTCAGGTTTACCATTAGACAATTCAGCAGTGACTAGATGGGAAAATGAACTGCGCAATGAAAGAAAATAAAAGTTTAACTGCACAGTGTTTACTAAAAGCACATTAAAAAAAGAAATAAGAATAGCAAGCAATGAAAGAGAGTAGGAAAGCTACAGAAGTGATCCTTGGTAATATAACTGTCCAGTACACCTCAGTTTTTTCTATTAGTGGATCTAAATATGTACACTTTGTAGAAGTGCTTTTTCACATTGCAAAAGTACGTATTACTACAAATCATGTGAGGATCTTCCGAAGTATTCATTACCCAGGAGGGTTACTAATAGTTAATTAAAAAATTATAAATTATATGATACTAAAAACTAAACTGGAAAACAAGTACACAATAAATGGCAACTATCCTACTGAACTCTTCTTAGCTTGTAAATTTACTAGATCAAAATGTCTTCTTAATATATCTCAAGCTGTTAGCAGAACATATTTTAATTTATGGTTAGATTTTCTTAGACTTCTGGGGAATTTGAACAATAGGAGTAGATCTGAAAGAGTATAAGTGAAAGAGAAATTGTTTTCTAATAAATATAAGAATAACGGAAGAACTGCTTAGAAAGAATGTCTAACATAAAAGGAATACAGGCATGCCATGGTACATGGATAGTAAAAGTATTCCCATCTCTTAAAAAAAAAAAAAGAGATTTTTATTAGTTATTCAGAAACTTGGTTTCATATACCCTTTGTTTTTCAGACCCTACAGTAGCACCAGCATGTGGAAGGTGCAGGGAGCTGACATCCTTTATAGCTAAAAAATGAAGAAGTGGAATTTTGTGACACACTGAATTTATTTAAATGCCAACAGACACACATATTCACTCACTTTGTCTGCTCATAATTAAGAATATTATTTGCACCCAAAAACCCCCCTGTCTTCTCTGACATGCAAAAACGTATGGTATTTTGTGTATGACTTTTCTGTATACAAGAGGAGTTGAAGAAATGATGATTTTGCCACCAGAGAGAATTTTTTAAGTGCAGATTTTTCCATACAAGCTATGGACTTAAGTAATTTCAATGTGGATAGTATTAACTAGAGCATCAAATATGAGTCTAGCTGGGATGTGAATTAGGGACAAAAAAGATGTTAAAAGTAAAGTATTCTGAGAAGTAATCAGTTTTTAATAACATCACATGACTGTGAGCACAGTGTTTCCACTAACCTATCTGGGACCTGGTTGGCTTGCTTAGTGAACCAAATTAAGTTTTGCAGGTAGTCTTTGCCTAGTTAGAGAACACTGAAAAACTCTATTTTAAAAGATTGAAGCAGGCATACTTCACTGTAAGGAATAAAACGCTGGAGTTTGCTGGCACACTCAAGTTATTTAAAATACATTTTAACACAATGTTAACATTTGAAATAGCTGTACTTTTAATAAAAATGTTGAATATACAACTACAGCTAATTCCTTAAAACATCTCCTTTTCAGTTCCTACAGCATCACCTGTACCTCACCTGTGTTGAAAATTCCTCAATTTTTATTCCTTGTTTTCCCAGGTGATAAGAAAGTTCAAAGGAGAGAACTTTCACCATTTTCTGCTTTCAGTATCCATTAACATCCCAAACAGCGTATTATGAGTGTCAATGAAAAAAAAACCCAAAAACACTCAACAAAGTTTGCTGGGTTAGGGGTGTTTGCAATAACAACAACAATTATCATCACCACCAAACCCCCAGTTTTCTTCAATTTGTCCAAATTTGAATCAGTATCATTATAAGGGAACATTACATGCTGTAGGTATAACAGGGATAGTTTCATACTGAGTTGGCCTTATTCCTGGAGAAGTGAACACCACCACTGTGTTCTGGGAGAGGGCATGAACAGAGAGAGCTCTGAAAAAAATTATTTTCCCTAGATAAAAAAGCTCTGACCTCCTCTGTATCCATTCAAAAGAAGATACTGGTGGTAGTAAAAATGTGGACATTTATGAAAGAAGAAACATGCCAGTAAGCTCATAGGTGGGACAGCTGAGATATTTCAGCTCTAAAGTCCTTAAGTTGTAGTGGCAAAAGGCCTTCACCTTCTGCTGTGAACATTTATGTTAAGTGTGCTTTCTTGCTCTTCATATAGGAGTTAAGTGAATCAAAGTACTTGGGGCAAATCCAAGGTAAGCACTTGGTACTATGCAAGCTTCAGAGATAACCTTACACTGGTTGTGTCACTAATGAATGTATATATCTTTCTACTGAGTTTTTAGATCCTGATATTCAGCTATAGGGTTAAAGTAATCTTTGACTGGAAATTTTGAGAATCGGTGAAGGGTATGATAGATCATATACAATATAATGAGTTATTATGACCAACAGGGTTTCGCTGTTGCTTATTATGGGAAGAAAAGCAAAATTTAAAAAATCATTCCCTATTCAACATTGATCTCATGGGTATTAACTTTACATTATTTGCTAAGCGCTGTCTGTTTAAATTTAATTTGTTTTGCTCAATGTTAATGCATTTCTTTGTTGTTATGTCATACTAACCATTTCATATGAGATCTGTTATGGATAACTTAGCCTGTAGAGCTCTTACACAAGTTCAAATTATTGGTTTCTTTTTGATTCAGTAGAAGCTATGGCTTGTCCTACCATAGACTGACAGCCAAACACATAATTTCTGTCTGATCTGCACATTTTTGGCCAGTTTCCAGCTATGGATAGATTTTAAATGAAATTATTTATTCATAAGTATTAATTCATAAACAATATGTGAAATTCATCATTATGCTTCTGTATATTAAAACTGCAAGATTAATTGTTCTGTATTTTCATGGGATTTTCCAGGAGCTGGCCTTTAGAATATAAGCCAAGTAGGCCAGTTGGAGAATTCCTCTGTTCTTCTGACAGGGATGAAATTAGAAAATGTCTTGTTATAACATACTGCAGAAGGCGGAAGCCTGAAGAATTAGTGTTTGCAGTCATCCCAGTTAATCTCCATAGACAAGAGATTTCCACATGATTAAGTTACACATGCAGTTTTAAACATCTAATTTCAGTTCCTGCATGAAAGACTCTGTCAGTTCTTTGCAAGGAAGAACTCCATTGCAAATATCGAAGGTGAAGCCCCAGAATTTTTCTGAGCTCAATAATACCTACTGTAATTTTTAGATTTCCAGACATCTTAAACATGGAATTGTTTCTGTGAGTACTTCTAGTCTCTCATGTATCAGGGAGACAACAGTAGATTTTCAACCTCAGTCCTGTACCACTACGTGATCAATATCTGGGAATTTCCATAGAGATAATTTCTACTATATGGACACAGAACTGATGTGTTTATTTTTGCCTTCCAGAGTTAGTCAGAGGAGAAAACTTCTGATTTAAGACTCTTTATAATAATATGCAATAAAATGCTTATTTTTCAAGAAGCATTTTTTAATTGTTCGCAGTTAGCTGAAACAAAATCAAACAACACAGAAATACACGCAAGCATAAAACTAATAACTACAGAATTTCCATTTTAAAGGTCAACCCATTTGCTTTAGTTCCCCTACTATATTACAAATGGAAAAGGAATTTAATAAATAGATAAAGAATAATGTAATTAGAATAGAAGAAGTCAAGAGTTAATGTCCATGTGTCTAAAATAGTTTTTAGCATACTTGTTTATATCTATACTAAGAATAGTTCCATGCTAAAGTACACAAGTTTAAAGAAGATAGCTTGATTGCAAATAAAATTAATCTAAAACAATAGGTCTTCACAAAATAACAGTAGAGGTCTAACTGATACTTTTTTTCCTCTTTAATGATTTCTAAATAGGGCAGTGTAATTTTATTTTAAATATATTGGCTGATTTGGTAATTTCATTTAACTTTCAGTAATCAGTTTTCTCTAAGTCCAAGAAGAATTTCTATTCAAAAAGTCTATCTAGTTTTCTATCAAAAATAGAAAGACATTAAACACTTCCTGGTAAAACTTTTATCAAAACCACTGATGAATCATTCCTCTGAAGAATCAGAATTCAACTAGTGTGCTGAATTTTCTTTTAACGAGGATTTTTTTTCAGTTCATGTTTAACCTTTTTTCTCCCTCTATTTTATTATTTTGTTTGGGTGTTTCATCTCACTAGCAGTGAAGTTGATGGTTTTCACTGATTTTAAGGCCTCCTGAGATAATTTAGTTAACTTCCTCCAAATTCCTGATTCACAGAAGTTCCATCATTTCTGTTCGTTAATTGATGATTGAAGCTGAAGTTAAGTACACCTTCCAGAAAAGCTCCTTATGTTGGTTTTGGAATTGCTGTTTGCACAGTGTTTATCACAGGCCTTGGTTACAAGTCCAAGTCAATAACGCCTTTCCCATTCAAATTGGCAGGAGTTCAAAGTCAGTGTTGTGCCACAAATTTCTGTATCATTATCTTTAAGTTCTCTTCCAGGTATTTGGTATTATTACTCTTGTTTTCTAGACAGAATTATACTTTATCTAATTTGTGACATTTACAGGTTGATAAAATTACTCCTTAATCTTCTGTTTGATAAGGTAAATTGATTGAGATCCTTGAATCTCTACTTGTAAGCAACAGTTTCCAACTCTGTCATGATGCCTGGGCTTTTTTTCAAACCCAATTTAGTTCACATCAGGAGCATAATTGGCCTCTTCTCCCAAGTGACAGGGGACAGGACGAGAGGGAATGGCCTCAAGCTCCGCCAGGGGAGATTTGGGCTTGAGATTAGGAAAAAATTCTTCACGGAGAGGGTGGTTAGGCATGGAAATAGTCTGCCCAGGGAGGTGGTTGAGTCACCGTCCCTGGAGGTGTTTAAGGTGAGGGTGGATGAGGTACTTAGGGGCATGGTTTAGGGATTGGTGGGAATGGTTGGACTCTACGATCCAGTGGGTCTCTTCCAACCTGGTTATTCTGTGATTCTGTGATAATAGTTACATCCTAAGGGACAACATTATCCCAGGTTTCTCATTGGAATTACAATTATCTATCGCCATGATCATAATACTTTATTTAGAGTAACTGCTCCCTGGGGTAGTGTATCCTGTCATATATGATTGTCTGCACCATGGCTTTAGATGTAAAACCTGGTAACTGCATCCATGCCCTAATGATGCACAGTGGTTTACCATGTCTAAAATTCAAGTTAGCTGTATTGCTTTGTATCGGCAATCTGTCCATATCATGATTTCCCCCTCATTCACTAATAGGTTTTTGTCTTCTCTTTCATGTCATTAGCAGAAACAATAAATGGCATAATTCGAAAGCTGGTTTAGAGAGATAATATCATAAGTCATTTAGAATGTTCATTTCTTTCAACTGGCTTTTAAATTCTTAGTTGCAGCAAATTGCTTATTGAGAAGTACAAATCTTCCTCACCCTTTCTAGTTTCACAATTATTCAGTTTAACTATAACTGGTAAAATTAGACTTAAATTGGTCCACTGCATATTGTGTAATTTACCCTTTGGTTTAAGGTTTCTTTTCCTACTTGATGGTATTGTTCATACATCACTTACAATTAATTATAGATTTAACTATTAACACTTGTTAAATCTTAGAGAGTTTTTGTTTTAAAGGGCAACTATAAATACTATGCCAATGTTCAAAAGCAGCAGTAATACCTAGTCTCTATTTTAAAGCATCATATTATTATTGCAAACACACATGATTAGATTACTCACTTTTTAAAAATTAATCAAATATATTTGTGTACCTAAAGCTAAGTGTGTACTTACTTACTCACTGGTTTCCCTTTTAAAATATCACATAGTTCTGACTGTTTCTGTTTCTTTAAATGAACCACAAGAATCTTATTCATATACAGCACTGGCTGGTGGCCATGCCCAGGTTTGAGAGCCCCAGATAAAAATTGCTTTGGGATATTTTCTGATTTGATCCCACATAAATGTCGTTAAGAGCCATGTTTCAGCTAGCATCCACCTTATGTGAAAAGCATGCTACCCAGTCCATTTCTTAAAATGCCTTAACAAAACTGGAAGTTAGGAGCTGACTTCAATCAGTATTGAGCAGCCATTTCTGTGAGGGTGCTTAAGCCATCACAGAATCCCACTGCCAATGGTCCTTCAGACTCACAGAATCACAGAATCACAGAATAACCAGGTTGGAAGAGACCCACTGGATCGTCGAGTCCAACCATTCCCACCAATCCCTAAATCATGCTCCTAAGCACCTCGTCTACCCTAACCTTAAACACCTCCAGGGACGGTGACTCAACCACCTCCCTTGGCAGACTCTTCCAATGCCTAACCACCCTCTCCGTGAAGAACTTTTTCCTAATCTCAAGCCTAAATCTCCCCTGGCGGAGCTTGAGGCCATTCCCTCTCGTCCTGTCCCCTGTCACTTGGGAGAAGAGGCCAGCACCCTCCTCTCCACAACCTCCCTTCAGGTAGTTGTAGAGAGTAAACACTCAGTGAAGCTTCCCTTGCTGTTTTCAATTCTGTATGTAATAAATCTTAGAACAGTTTGTATGTCTAATGCTCAGGATTAGGAGTTTTATAGTCAGGATTTTTTTTCTGCCTATTACAATTTTAAGCTATATTCTGAAAACATTAGCTTATTATGATTTCAGACATTTTTGTCCATTCATGCTGGACCAACATGATATAAGCACAATCTGCTAGGATTTCTCCTAGACTGTTCCACTATTTTTCAAAAGGAACCTGAAATCTTAAGTCACATTTGGGATTTATTCTGTGAGGAATAAAACTTTGGGACATCAGTGCTGATACTCCCATGGAAGCTGATAGGAAGTACACAAGCTCTCTAACTGTTGTTTGAAAATAATCTTATTTCATTGTACCTGACCAGAGACAACTATAAATTTCTTCAGATTACATGATTAGAGGCAGTAGTGTAGTTTCATCTCTTTTGTATGCCAGAACTGTCAGGTATTACTTAAATACTGAATCATGCAGCTGACTGAAATTCTATTTAAGTGCTTTATGCGAAGTGCTATAGCCCTTTTCTTAAAGTGCATTTTCTGAACATTGTTTCTTTGGCTACAATTCCTTTTCTGTTTTGAAGACTTTTGTAATGGGAAAATCAGCTATTAAAGACATTATTGAATTTTCTGAAGCAAAATACCTATGAAAAAGCTGAGTTTTATCTTGGCCATATGTCAGAGATGAAAGATGTACCTAGTGATGTGCATTATTTCTGTTTTCCAGCATAGGAAATGTGCTTAAATTCATCTTCAATTTTTGTCTTATTATCATAGACACTTCTGAGAAATGTTAGGGTCAGGTAAAGAATTAGAGTTCATACGTAAAATAGCTTTGAGGCTCAGAATGGACATCCCGTAATCTCTGCAGTGATCTATTCCTTTTCCTTATTCGCAATAATGCTTGTAATTCACAAGATAAATCATTCTTTCTTCTTTTCAAATGTGATATTGCAGAGTTCTGGCTATGATTAGATGCTCTGAATGACTAAGCAGATTAGTGGAGACTCACTGTACAAAGTTAAGTCTTGTTGTATTTGTTTGGGAAGTTAATCTTAGAACCAGGGACCTATGAAATTAAACCCCTAGAGTTACAAGTACCTCCAAAATAAAGTGATGTATTAAAAGATAAAAAAGCTAAACCAAGCAAATATGAAAAAGGGAAACTGATGTAACACTTTTGTCTTGGGAGGTATATGTTAGAAAGGGTAGAGTGAAATATTAAAAATTCACTGTACTAAGCTTAATCAGCTACTTAAAAAAGATCACTTAGAAGATTTTGAATTATTGGCAACATGTAAAAATTCAAAATAATAGACATATTAAGGATGTCATATTGTGGCCAATTTTGTAATACCTTTTAAAATCCATTTGAAATGTATTTTAATGTTGAATACATTGAATATTGAACATATTTAATATTGAATACATTTAATATATTTTAATATTGAATACAATAAAAATGTCCTTTCTGTAGAGTCCAAGTCATAGCACTTTAAAAGAGCAAGAACATCTTCCCTGTAGGGTAAGTCTTGTAGTCATTAACATTTCTCGTGACTCGTGCAGTGTATTTTCTAAACAGGGAAAAAGCTAGGAATCTTTGGCAAAGGCAGAATTACTGCCAGTTGAAGCTATATTGCTTCCATTAATTTTCATGCAGACTTCTGGTTATACACTGCATCTGAGGCAAAACTTATCACAAAAAAACCCCACAAACCCTTCTCTTTCATGACAATTTAGAAAATCCCTGGCTAGGTGGTAATTCTGGAAAACTTATAAACTGGAAGCCATGCAAAGAATGGTATAACCCATCAACTGCCAAAATCCTCAACTTGGTTGATTCCTCTACATAAGAGCTGCCTGTGACATAGTTTTGTGTAAAGAGGATGCATCTTCCTGGCACTTTAAAAGAAGAATTTCAGAAGAGAATCTCATATTAGCAGAGGCTGAGAACCCCAGAAAAGAACAGGGGTTCATGACAGTGCTCACTTACACAAGCCACAGATGAGAGGTAGGTCAAAGGAGGTGACAGAACTGATGCGTTCTTCTGTGTAGAAGGAAAGGAGTTCCAGTGATGTGAAGTAAAAGTGCAAAAGCTAAGGACATCCACCAGAGAAGAGCAATGAAACTGGTGAAGGGGCTGGAAAACAAGTCTTACGAGGAGTGGCTGAGGGCATTTTAGTTGTTTAGCCTTAAGAGGAGGCTGAGGGGAGACGTTATTGCTCTCTACAATTACCTAATGGGAGATTGCAGAGCAGTGGGTGTTTGTCTCTTCTGCCAAGTGATAGGTGATAGGATAAGAAGGAGAGGCATCACGCTGCATCAGGGGAAGTTTAGGAAAAATTTCTTCACAGAAAGGGTTCTCAAGCACTGGAACAGGCTGCCCAGGGAGGTGGTTGAAAAGGCAGGTAGATGAGGTCCTTGGGGACATGATTTAGTAGTGGACAAGTACGGTTGTAGCTGATGATCTCAAAGGTCCTTTCCAACCTAATGATTAGATGATTCTATGATTTCTCAATGGATTTAGGAGAGAGGTATTTGAAATAACAACTGTCAATAATCCTTTGGAATTTAGGGTTGTGTATCAATAGGTGGAAACAGGAGTAGGATTAGAAAACAATATGTGGATTAAATTATGCAATCTAGGTTGATGGGAAGAGTTCAGGAGGTAACAAGAGTAAGGATGAAGGTAGAAGTGAAGGTGGTTCACAGCCAAGAGGAGACTGGGTACAGAAATAGGAGTTTTCTCAGTATTACCTTTTCTACTTAAACTAGTATGAGGAAGCTATGCAGTGGTCAGGGAAGACATCTGGGTTAAGACTTCCATTATGAAAGTTTTTTACACTTTGACCCAATAAATCATGTCAAGCAAACATTTTCATGCCTTTATTTTAAAGCTCATACATATTTGGAA
Organism: Clamator glandarius; assembly: GCA_033459285.1. NCBI lineage: Eukaryota > Metazoa > Chordata > Aves > Cuculiformes > Cuculidae > Clamator > Clamator glandarius. The sequence continues at coordinate 1,032,820 of JAUNZM010000070.1, forward strand.
TAGGCTGATACCAGAAGAAAACATAAAGTCGGTTTAAGAGCAGATGTTTTTTTTTTACTGAATACAGGTCCAGGTGCAGATCAGTAGATGAGAAATACAAGCCCAGCTGATCAAGTCTCTCTTGTACCCTTGCATATCTAAAAAGTCACCAACAACAGGTGAGTGGGGAATGTAGAAGAGAACAAATAGTCTTGACCCATACAAAATAATGACTTGCTGATTAACAAAAAGGAGGATTTTAATTGAAAAAATAGAAAAAAAAAATTAGATTTTTGTTGAATAACTGACAATAGCATCTCTAAAGCCTTGATGAAATAAAAATAGTAAGAACAGCATCTCACAGTTGCATGGTATAATGAAGAACCTTGTGACTAGCAAAGGCAAGGGCAAAAAGACCTTCAATTTGACATATGGAAGCAAAGGTGTAAACATGACTAATTATTTCATTTCAGCAGATTCCGTTCTGAGTCATTCTAATTAAGATGGTGAAAAGGGAAGCTGAAGATGAGTTTCTCAAAAAACATTACTACTTCAGGAAAACTGTGTCTTTTGAAAATATGCATAAAGAAATACTTTGATTTCCTTAGAGTTTCTTGGGGGGGTTGTTTTTTGGGGGGGGTTTTTTTGGTAAAAATATATTCCTAAGCTAATGTTGTTGTATATTGAATTTTATCTAGTTACATTGAATTGTGAAACATTATTTGTGTTCTGTAAGTGTAAAAATCACCATGTAAATTTGTTATCTACCTTAGTGAAACCCAGAAATAGCACTGCTATTTTAAGCACAAAGCTCCCTGGAGTATCCCAAATTTAAGAATAGAACTCATATGTTGACCATTGATATATCCTATTTCCAGTTCATCTTGTATGACCACAGTAGAATGATTATACTTAACAACATTATAAGTCCAACTCTAAAGTAAGGCTTAAAGCAGCCTCTAAATTCATGGTGCAAAGCTGGACTGAAAACATTAGAGGACTGTGATATGGAAAATTCCAGTGTTTGGCAAACTGAAAAAGCTTGATTGAGACAGTGAAGTGAACATGAACAGGAAAAAATAGAAAATATCTGATATCAGATTCTGACACAGATGAAGAATTAATACAATATGACATAAAACCTAGTTGTCAAAGGCACCTTGCCAGATGCAAAAATGCCATCATTTATGATCACATTTATTTGAAGTATTTTTAAATGGCAATTATTTTAGAAAAAGGTATTACAAATGCCTTACTTCTGGACATAAAGGAGTACTACTTGATAGAGAATTACTGTTTCTCTGTCTTGGCCAAACATTGTAATGCAGTGTTCACCCATAGTTTTCTTCTAAATTAGTTGTTTTTTCACTATTGCTATCTTATTTGGGTAAGGAGTCCTGCAGATTAACTTTGTTGCTGTTGCACCAGGTTTTGAAAATGAGTAATTTAATTTTATTTCCAGGTGTCTTCAAACCTCCTTGTGTGTGTGTCTATATGTGTGTGTTTATTTTAGTCTTAGACAGTGAAATAATATATGTGATCTTTTGTAGAAGTCAACCCTGTGACTTACCTCTCTGTTTGCATGACCCAAACCTTCATAATACTCTGTTTCAATCAGGATGTGTTAAACTTTCTATTACAAGAAACTGGAATCTTCAACACACTTTATCATACTAACCTGAAAACTCAAAACAGATGGAAAAGAGGTTTGATGTACATGAACTGTTGTTCAGTCATCTTTGTTAGGATTTATGAATTACATGTGGCAGTTTTATTCGATTCTGGTAAGTAAGGACAAACTCAAATCTTTTTTGATTTCTGTATCTCAGAATCACAGGATCACAGGATCACAGAATCCCTAGGCTGGAAATGACCTCCAGGATCATTGAGTCCAACCATTCCTATAAAACAATAAACCATGTCCCTGAGCACTTCATCCACCCATCTTTTAAACACCACCAGGGATAGTGAGTCAACCACCTCCCTGGACAGACTGTTCCAGTGCCCAGTGACCCTTCCTGTGATTTTTTTTTTTTTCTGATGTCCAGCCTGAACCTCCCCTGGCAGATCTTGAGACCATTCCCTCTCGTCCTGTACCCTGTCACTTGGGAGAAGAGGCCAGCTCCCTCCTCTCCACAACCTCCCTTCAGGTAGTTGTAGAGAGTAATAAGGTCTCCCCTCAGCCTCCTCTTCTCCAGGCTAAACAGCCTCAGCTCTCCCAGTCACTCCTCATAAGATTTGTTCTCCAGCCCCTTCACCAGCTTTGTTGCTCTTCTCTGGACTCGTTCCAGAGCCTCAACATCCCTCTTGTGGTGAGGGGCCCAGAACTGAACACAGGATTCGAGGTGCGGTCTCACCAGTGCCGAGTACAGGGGGAGAATAACCTCCCTGGATCTGCTGATGACGCTGTTTCTGATACAGGCCAAGATGCTATTGGCCTTCTTGGCCACCTGGGCACACTGCTGGCTCATGTTCAGTTGACTGTCACCAACACTCATGGGTCTTTCTCCTCCCTGCAACTTACTAGCCACTCTTCCCCAAGTCTGTAGCACTGCATAGGGTTGTTGTGCCTCAAGTGGAGGACCCGGCATTTGGCCTTGTTAAATCTCATGCCATTGGTCTCAGCCCAGCCGTCTAGACTATTCAGTTCCCTTTGGAGCTTCCCTACCCTCCAGCAGATCGACGCTTCCACCCGGCTTGGTGTCATCTGTAAAATTACTTAGGGTACATTCGATCCATTCATCCAGGTCATTGTTAAACTGCTGTACTGCTGGAAGATGATGGAAAGGGGTTTTGCAAGCATGTCCACCCGTTCTGCAGTACTCTTGGGTGGATCCCATCTGGCCCCATAGACTTGTGAGTGTCTAATTGGGCAAGCAAGTCTATAACTACTTCCTCTTGGATCATGGGAGCTTTGTTCTGCTCCTCTAGCTGCTGGGTATATACACACAGGGAACAACTTTCCTTCCTATAAAAGACTGAGGCAATGAAGGCATTAAGTACCTCAGTCTTGTCCTCAAGAGGCTCTTCTATTAAAGACCACATATTTGTGTGAGCTCTTAAATGGCAAAGAAACACTCCATGTTTGGTTAAGCGTTTTCTAGTGACAGCAACTTTGTATTGCTACCCAGTAAATTTCACACTTCGCTATTCACTACTCCCAGTCATTAATAGTAATGCTAAAGATGAATGCAAAACTAGTTGAAAATGAATTGGAATATGTTAATAACTCAAAACTATTTTTCACTGAAGAAACAACTTTTTCCAGAAATTCTCATGGGAAGGATAGATCGCTGCAAGAATCGTTGTTAGGAAAGACTCTTCTTCCCCGTTTTCTGAGAGGGAATGACATATGGAAAAAAAAAACCTGTGCAATTACTCTTCTCAGAAGTCTGTTAAAGCCACCAAATATTGTTGAAGCCTTACCTGAACTTCAGATGTGTCATTGCTTATTTAAATAATTAAATAGAGCTATATCAGTATCTGTGTGATGATGTAGCTCTATCACCCATGAATGATGGTACAAATGGTAGCTCTTCCTTTTTAAACAACATGTGATAGCCATTAAAATACACAGTTTGGTGTTCTTCAAGGGCCCGATTTCCCAGGCCGGAATTTAATATTAAATTCCACAAGGATATGAGAGAAGATTGTCCCAAATAAAGTGTAAGCTTGACTCACAATGGATGAAAGGATTAAATGTAATTAAATAATTTCAGTGTCTTGTAAGGTGTTAGGCTATACACATAATTATGCCAGGTGCTAATCCACAGAGATAACAAAGGTAGCTATTTTTATTGATTGTTTCTTTCAAGTAGAAAGCTGTCAGTTAGTGATCGCTGCAGAATTTTGCAGCGAAGAAAATTCCTGCTTCAGCCCTAAGAATGCTTCAAGTCTTCTATCTCTCCTTAGGTGTAGCAGTGAATAGACCCACAGTCTCTTGTATCAGTAAAATCTCATCATTCCTGAAAGTAGTCACAGACCCAGAAGAGCAAAGAAAGCCTTGAGAGGGCTCTTTTGCGCAGGTAGGAAACTTCAGAAGGTGGCAGATAGTCGTGAGCTGCAGGATAAGGTCTAGAACTGCAGCCTGAGGTGGGAATACAGCTTAGCTTCACTACAGCTCCAAAGCACCCAGAGACCCACGGAGAAATACAGTGGAGTGTGTAATTGCATGTCATGTTTTCATGGAATGATAGCTATTCTCGCAACAGGCCGGATTCTTCACATTCAATATTTCTATAATGTTTTCTGCTTCTATTTTCTAAGTAAAATTTTTCTCAGTATTGCAATTGTAAAAAACAGCTGAAAGACATGACTAGAGTGCATTTGGGTGACCTTAAAAAAACCCACTTTAAAGTAAAAAACTTAAAATCACCATTTAATGTTTAATATTTGGAAGCTTAAGTTTTCTCTTTTGAATACATGTACTTGGCTAGCACACATTACAAAACTGGGCTAGCTTCTGGAAGAGTACAGCACAAACACCTTTGGGCAGTTGGCTTTCTTGACATAGGGCTGGTAATGGATTTATTCTGGTTCACAGAAAGACAGAAAGGAAGGCTCCAGTCATCCTTGTCTGGAAAGACATTCTGTTTCATTCTGGTGGACGATATTTCAGACTTAATTATCTTTGCCATTTCTGCACCAATTCATCAGCATACATGGCCATTCCTATTTCCTCCTCAAAATGCAAGGCATGTTTTTTCTGCGAAGATTTCTCAAACATTATAGCATACATACAAAAAAAATTTTAAAATCCCCTACCACAACACCCTGTTGTCCACATAGGTTCTTTTTCTCCATGGAAAGCAGATGAAAGAGACCATGAGACACATGTAACATCTTACTGCGTAGCTTAATGCACTACTGGCAGCCTCTTGGATGCTATGGTGCTAAGGGTGGCAAAAGAGCCTATGTAGAAAAGATTAGTCAGGGATTTGGGAGGAAGGAAGCCAAGTGACAAGCAAACTGGCTGAAGAAGATACAGGGAGCACAGAGAGGATTGTACAAGAAGAACCTGCCTGTCAAAATACTCTGAGTATATATTTACCTCCCTTTAACTATTTTCCATGACTCAGACAGCACTGGTAGCAGCAAATTGAAACAGCCTCAGAATCCTTGGATATCAGCTTGGCCCTGTGATCCAATAGCAGTAATTATCTGTCATTATACAAGAACACCTGAAAGCAGCTTTTGTCTAGCTAGAACACTTTATGCTATAATGGAAAAGCAAAATTGGATCTACTGCTTGAAATTGCTGGGTGAGATTTTTTTTATGACTACCTCTGAGATATAATAGTTCTTTACTCCACTCCCTCCCCTCTTTCTTCCTTTTCTTTTCTGGCACATAGACCCCAAAGTAATCAGGAATCTTGACTGCAGTCTGTAGGATATTGTCTTCAATGATGCATAAACCCTAAACCATAAAAAAGAAAATTTATTTCCAGCTCCAATATTGTGGTGAACTTCATTTTAATAAGATAAAGTCAAGTAATTACACTTCGGCTTCTACTTAATTGCGTGAGAAAGTACTAAATGTGGCACCTTAAGAACACAAAGTTAGGATTTTCTTGTTTACAGCCTGTAATTTTTTTCTGGACATTGTCTCTATATGAAAGTTACGAAAGAAACACAAAAATAAATAAATAGATCAGCAAGATTTTTAAAAGAAAGAGAGTAATTTAGAGTACAACAATATTTAAATAGCTGAACCATGGCCTCAAATCTGACTAGCCTTGCATCAGCTTGTAAGTAATTAGTTAGTATTTTACAAATGTTTTTTAACCAGTCATATTTATTTGGGGGGGCTATTTTGGCTCTGGCATACTGGACACTAATTTTAATCTAGATACAAATGTACCCCGTTTTCTCTACTGACACTGGTCATACATAAAAATCAGACGTACTCTTATCATCTTATGTTCCAGGTTGCAACAACTTTTGTAAAAAGTAATCACAGGAGCAAGACAAGCTATACCTACTCTAGTTTTAAATATGGATGAAGATAAAGATAGAAGTTTATGGAAGACAAACATTGTTAATTAGTACTTTAGCACAGAACTCTATTCAATCAAGTTTTTTTAAAAAATTATAGCTCCCATAGAGATGATACCATCCATAAATTTCTAGTGAAATGTAGTAGTCTAAGCAGATAGTTCTAAGGTCTCGCACATCAGTGAAGGTGCCATACACCCCAGAGTCTCTGCCTCCCGTAGTTGATACGAACAGAAGAGAAGATGTCAAATAATCGTAAACTTTTATAACAACAGATAGAAGACATTGTCAGAATCTCAGCTAACAGCTCCCTTCCTAAAAATCATAAACTGGAAATGCTCACTTACATGATGAATGTACTCTTTACTTTGCAAAAAAAAAAATCCTCAGAAGTTCATAAAAAAAAGAAATAAAAGGCCTTTATAAAGATGGAAGGGCCTTCAAGAGGTCATTCAGTTCATCCTCAATCCCTGAGAAAGGATCGGTCATCCATAATTCCCTCTTTATCTGCTCTTGCAAGCCTTCATTGATGGAGACCCTGCAGTCTTACTGGACAGTCTTTCACTGCTTCACTTAACAAATGAAGTTTTCCTCACATTTAACATGGATTTTTCTTGGTGCAACTTGAACATATTATATCTGGTCTCTGACCAATTTGGACACGAATAATGGATTATTCTCTTGTATTTTCAACAGCTTTTTCGTATTGGAAGACTGTTATTACATCCCACTCAGATCCTTCATCCTTCTCCTAAACAGCTGTAGTTTTTCTCATTTATCATAAATAATGCCTTCTAGATTTCTAGATGAACAATTGTTTCTTTTTACAGTGTATTCCATTTGGTTTGCATCTTGCTGAAGTGCTTCTTGAAACATCAAACAGGGTGATGTCTCAATAATGAGAAATATTACTAAAATAATTATTCTATTGGTCTAGGAAACTTATTCCAATACAATGAACTTCTGTGCACCTGTGTGGCATTGAAAGATTCATTTGGCAGTAACTACCAGAGCCTCTCTTCAGAGCAACTACCCACCCAGTTGTTTTGTGTCTGTTCTTGTGAACGTGATTACTTCTACCTCTTTCATTGAGGTTTTTTTTCAGTGTAAAAAATTTTCCAATCATCTGTGAATATAACTTTGAGTTATAAAACACTTTGTAACCTTCCACATTTGGGTTGTTGGTAAATTTAATTATTTTCACTTCATTCACCCCATCATTAGTAAAAACACTGACCATTGAAGATCTCACCTGTGACATATCTGCTGAATTTGACTGGATGCTTCTTTCCAGTTTGACAATAAATCCACTGATATCTGTTCTTCAGATGCTGTTATCCAATCAATTCTTTATTGCAGATCATATTTCTTCACCTTCTCAGTGAGAAGACTTTGTTAAGAACCTTACTAGAGCTCAGATACAGAACAGAACACAGGGTCTGTTATAGAAAGAAATCATATTGGTTTGATATAACTTGCTAACATAAATCCAGTTAGCTGCTACTTATCTTTTTCTTATCTTCTAAATGCTTACAAATATTTTTATTATTCATTTTAGTTGTTTTTTCATGGGATTGAATTATAGATGCCTGACTTATAATTCACTAGATTAGATGAAAAAAAACAAACCAAACCAAAACAACAGAGCAAAGTTTCTTCTGTGTACATCTACATATTCAGTCTTCTGTACCATGCCTACTTTTTACCTTAATGGTTCTGAAAGTGCTCTAGGGTCTTCTAGGATAAAACTCAGAAGTCAGAACTCATGTGACAACAGGAATCTTGACATATTATCCTTTAAGCCACATTTTTTCTATGCCTTAGACTGAGTTCTAGCCCCCAAGTTTTTGTGATAATCAAATCTTGGAAGTGGTCCTTGTAGACAAATAACAAGGCTTTTAAAATCTTACAGTTGTTTCAAGATTTATCTCCAAAAAATTGTCCCTCACTGTGCAATGCAGTCATAACATATGCAACACAGACACTTATACCTAAATTGTCCATATCTATTGACAGTGAACACAAGCCAGATAGGCCTGTAAGTTAAGACTGCCAGAAACTCCAGCCACCTATTCTGACTACTAATTAGAGCTGGATCACAGAATCACAGTATAACGAGGTTGGAAGAGACCCACTGGATCGTCGAGTCCAACCATTCCCACCAGTCCCTAAATCATGCCCCTAAGTACCTCATCCACCCTCACCTTAAACATCTCCAGGGACGGTGACTAAACCACCTCCCTTGGCAGACCGTTCCAATGCCTAACCACCCTCTCCGTGAAGAACTTTTTCCTAATCTCAAGCCTAAATCTCCCCTGGTGGAGCTTGAGGCCATTCCCTCTTGTCCTGTCCCCTGCCACTTGGGAGAAGAGGCCAGCACCCTCCTCTCCACAACCTCCCTTCAGGTAGTTGTAGAGAGTAATAAGGTCTCCCCTCAGCCTCCTCTTCTCCAGGCTAAACAGCCTCAGCTCTCCCAGTCGCTCCTCATAAGATTTGTTCTCCAGCCCCTTCACCAGCTTTGTTGCCCTTCTCTGGACTCGCTCTAGAGCCACAACATCCTTCTTGTGGTGAGGGGCCCAGAACTGAACACAGTACTCGAGGTGCGGTCTCACCAGTGCCGAGTACAAAGGGAGAATAACCTCCCTGGACCTGCTGGTTACACCGTTTCTGATACAGGCCAAGATGTCATTGATTGTCTTGGCCACCTGGGCACACTGCTGGCTCATGTTCAGTCGCTGTCAACCAACACCCCCAGGTCCCTCTCCTCCAGGCAGCTTTCCAGCCAGGCTTCCCCTAGTTTGTACCTCTGCTTAGGGTTGTTGTGCCCCAAGTGCAGGACCCGGCATTTGGCCTTGTTAACCCTCATGCCATTGGTCTCTGCTCAGCTGTCCAGCCTGTTCAGGTCCCTTTGCAGAGCCTCCCGACCCTCCAGCAGATCCACACTTCCACCCAGCTTTGTGTCATCTGCAAACTTGCTAAGGGTGCACTCGATGCCTTCATCCTGGTCATTGATAAAGACATTGAACAGGGCTGGACCCAGCACTGAGCCCTGGGGAACCCCAATTGTCACTGGCCTCCAGCTGGATTTAACGCCATTTCCCACCATTCTCTGGGCCCGGTTGTTCAACCAGTTTTTCACCCAGGAGAGTGTGCACCCATCCAGGCCAGAGGCCAAGAGCTTCCGAAGCAGAATGCTATGAGAAACTGTATCAAAAGCTTTACTAAAGTCCAGCAACACCACATCCACAGCCTTTCCCTCGTCCAAGAGTCTAGTCACTCGGTCATAGAAGGTGATCAGATTAGTCTGGCAAGACCTGCCTTTCATGAACTCGTGTTGACTGGGCCTGATCACCCGGTTCTCTTGCAAGTGCTTCTTGATAGCACTCAGGATCACCCGCTCCATGACTTTCCCCGGTACCGAGGTCAGACTGACAGGCCTGTAGTTCCCCTGATCCTTCCCGATGTTCTGCTGCTTCATTTTCTCTGCTAATTGTTATGCTTGTTACTTAAACTGCACTAAAAGATATCATAGATATGCTTCAGTAACTCAGCTGATGAAATATATATCTCCAAATACTACAGTCATCTGTCCCTTATATAAAATACCAGCAGTGATGAGGGAAGTATCAATAGAGTTAAGCTGCTTTCTGTTTATGGTATTCTATTGGCAATAGATTGTTATTTCCTGTAATGCCTTCTTCATGAGTCACTATTTGATAAATTACTTTGTGGCAGTGTTTTATTCTTTAATCAAAAAGACTGAAATCTAGTTGTTATTTGCAGTAATTATCTTTCAGACTTGTTGGATAGCTCAGATTAGTCATTTATTCACTAGATTTGAATTTACGGACTGCATAAATATGTAAATGCTTAGGACATAAATTTTATCCGTTTTAGTAGACCAGCAAGATATATAATCACATATGTTCTGCTAGCAAATATAAAATAATTTTAATATATAATTCAAATGGATAAAAACAAGACATATGAAACTAAGTAAATTAGAAATATGATAGAATATCTAAATAATTGTAATCACTATATATTCTTGAAATAAAAATTAAACATACTGAATATTAGTGCCATTTACAATTTTCCTTATTGTTCCCTTTAAATTCACTTTGTGAAGAACATTTTATTTGTTCAAACTACAAAGAAAACTGTTTAGAAGCCAATGATCCAGGTTCCAGCCAATGATCCAGGTTTTTGGAAAACCTTTGTTGTCTACTTGCTAAGTCTCAGGCATGACCCGGCCTACTGAAGGAACATAAAGTACAGCCAAATGTTGAAGCCAGAGAGAAGGAGAGCAAGGAGGGCATGGCAGAACTGGAAGCATATTTCAGGTTCAATTTAACATAATTTTAAATTAGCACTGCAGCATTCAGCTAGAATAACATTTTCAGAAGCCATTAGTGCACTCTAGTGATGGGCAGAGGACACCCTGAGGAGCTTTATGAAGCAACATCTTCCCTATTTTGCCTTCAGGGCTTGCCCATGCCTTCACAGTCATATCAGCAAAACTAAAGGAGAGGGAAAAGGAGTTATTTTAAGCAGTATTAGGACAAGCTCTGTACAAAGGGAGTTTAAAGCTGGAACAAAATATTTGTACTGCTCCAATTCTTCACCCTCCAAATCATTCATTTCCCCCACAAACGAAAGTCACAACTGACTGGACTTGTAAAATGCTTGTGGAGTTATTCTTCTGATTGCTTCATTTTGTATCCATAGTAAAGCAATCTGCTTGATTTCCAGGAGACCTTTTTTGTTTGGTTGAAATGGGAGACAGGTCAGAAAAGAGGAGAAGTAGAGGTTTCAGTGAAAATGAAAACCACACTAGGAAGAAATAATAATTCAGGTCAGGTTAGAGTTTAGGGTTTGTTGGAAGACAAGTGTTTGGTTTTGTCTCAAGTTTACTTGACCTTTTTTCTTAACTCCCACTCTTTTTCAGCTACTTATTTCAAAAAGAAAAGGACATTTCAACATGAGAAGATGAACTATTTTTTTTTTAAATGTCAAACATATTTCAGGTGCTCAGATATAAGAACACACTAAGGTTTTTAATACTATCTTTTTCACTATTTTTGGTTGAAAGTATTTGCCCACACCATCTCTTTAGAACTGCATGCCATTGTGAATTTACTTTGCTAAGGGGAAAAAAACAACAACCCAGAGCTAGCTGCTATTGAAAAGCACAAGATTGCCTGGGTAATAATTATTTCTTGCAGATGTGTGGCTTTAGACTTTGCATCTAGAGATTATTGAGGAACTTCTATTTTTAAACCAAATTCCTTGAGATATGTAGAAATCTCTGTAGATCCTGAAGATTTAAACAGTTTATATATTTCTTTCTCTTTAGAAAAGAACCAAGTTCGTGTTACTGATAAACAGTGCACAAGGAAATATAGAAAATCTCAATTACAGAAATCTTCCCAAAATCCTCAAAGATTAGGAATTCCTGTAAAATTCCTCTTCTGTTAGGACACCATCAAAACATCTCAGGGGTCATTTTTTTTGTTATTTTTAACTATAAATATAGGCACAAAAAGAGACTCCATCTTACAGCAGTTCAGTGGTTGGTTTACACACGTGGGAGACTGTCCCATCTTTTCTCAATACCTCTGTTGGATCTGTAGAGCATTAGAAAAAGCCATCAAGAATCATGTCTGCCCCTGGATTCTCCCACACCCCAAGGTGAGAACTAATTAGTAAGCTAAAGAGAATCAGTCTGTCTCTCCCTGTGTTTGAAATATTAATGAGAGTGACAGTTTGAGTGATAGGCAGGATGAGGGTAAATATATGATTGCTGAGAGGACATGAATACCCAGTTTTACTAGTAGTACTTAGGTGAAGAAAAACTGCAAGTTTAAGATGTGAAGTAACCCAGTCTGCTAGAATACAATTTCACTACCATGCTGGAGGAAGATTCCCATCTACTTCAACCTGAAACCTGTTTGTATCGAATGAGTGATGATGTAGCTATGCCCATACTAAGCTGAATCAAGGTTTGCAGGATTTTCTTGATAGGTCTTAAAGCAGGGTAACTTTTACTTAAGCCTTACATTAATTAATGTCTTTTAAAATTAATTATCTCTTGCTTTATGCATTTTTGTGGGGTTTTTTTCTTATAAGCAAAAGATGTGCTGTTGTCAGGCTCTTTGTGGGTATCGCAACATGAAATTCCACATCTGGTCATAGCACAGAGTCTAAAGCTTGTCAAATGGAGGAGTATTACCTTCTTAATGTAAAGAAAAGTTAGTCTGACAACTTTATAGCGATATGGGAAATCTGTATGAAGAGAAAAACTGGTCCCTCCAGAAACAACCTTTTTTTCCAAATGAGTCAGGTTTGCCTCTTTGCTCACTGTATCCTTTGGGGTACTTACTGCTCTTCTAACTATCAACTTTCTTGCTTGTCAAGTGTGGGTATACCTGCTGAGAAAGCTTGGTTTATTTTTCAATCTTTTTTGTTGGTGCTAGTGCCAAGAGCAAGTATTTGTACAAAGAACCCTTCATTGTTCTAATGAGAGACAGAATTTTGATGGAACTAATTTCTCCTTTAAATCTTCAGAAAGTTGCGCAAAGGTTTTGTTGCAAACCCAGTCCACAGGAACAAAAGCCTCTGCCTGCTACTGTAGCCCTGACTAATGGTAGATTTCTTTAAATAGCACTCCCTTCTTGTCCTAAGGATACAGTGTTGACCTGGCATGGGTGAAAAGCATAATTCTAGTGAGAACCAAAACACTGTGTTAGACTGCACCACCACACTCACAGAATCACAGGATCACAGAATAACCAGGTTGGAAGAGACCGACTGGATCGTCGAGTCCAACTATTCCCACCAATCCCTAAATCATGCCCCTAAGTACCTCATCCACCCTCACCTTAAACATCTCCAGGGACGGTGACTAAACCACCTCCCTTGGCAGACTATTTCCATGCCTAACCACCCTCTCCGTGAAGAACTTTTTCCTAATCTCAAGCCTAAATCTCCCCTGGTGGAGCTTGAGGCCATTCCCTCTCGTCCTGTCCCCTGTCACTTGGGAGAAGAGGCCAGCACCCTCCTCTCCACAACCTCCCTTCAGGTAGTTGTAGAGAGTAATAAGGTCTCCCCTCAGCCTCCTCTTCTCCAGGCTAAACAACCCCAGCTCTCCCAGTCGCTCCTCATAAGATTTGTTCTCCAGCCCCTTCACCAGCTTCGTTGCTCTTCTCTGGACTCGCTCCAGAGCCACAACATCCTTCTTGTGGTGAGGGGCCCAGAAGTAAACCAGTACTCAAGGTGCGGTCTCACCAGTGCCGAGTACAGAGGGAGAATAACCTCCATGGACCTGCTGATGACACCATTTCTGATACAAGCCAAGATGCCATTGGCCTTCTTGGCCACCTGGGCACACTGCTGGCTCATGTTCAGTCGTCTGTCAACCAACACCCCCAGGTCCTTCTCCTCCTGGTAGCTTTCCAGCCAGGCTTCTCCTAGTTTGTACCTCTGCTTAGGGTTGTTGTGCCCCAAGTGCAGGACCCGGCATTTGGCCTTGTTAAACCTCATGCCGTTGGTCTCAGCCCAGCAGTCCAGCCTGTTCAGGTCCCTTTGCAGAGCCTCCCGACCCTCCAGCAGATCCACACTTCCACCCAGCTTGGTGTCATCTGCAAACTTGCTAAGGGAGGACTCAATTCCTTTGTCCAGGTCGTTGATAAAGACATTGAATAGGACTGGACCCAGGACTGAGCCCTGGGGAACCCCACTTGTCACTGGCCTCCAGCTGGATTTAACTCCATTTCCCACCACTCTCTGGGCCCGGTCATTCAACCAGTTTTTCACCCAGGAGAGTGTGCACCCGTCCAGGCCAGAGGCCGACAGTTTCTGAAGCAGAACACTATGAGAAACTGTATCAAAAGCTTTACTAAAGTCCAGGAAGACCACATCCACAGCCTTTCCCTCGTCCAAGAGTTTAGTCACTCGGTCATAGAAGGTGATCATATTAGTCTGGCAAGACCTGCCTTTCATGAACCCGTGTTGACTGGGCCTGATCACCCGGTTCTCTTGCATGTGCTTCATGATCGCACTCAGGATCACCCGCTCCATGACTTTCCCCGGTACCGAGGTCAGACTGACAGGCCTGTAGTTCCCCGGATCCTCCCTGCGCCCCTTCTTATAGATGGGCACGACATCAGCCAGCCTCCAGTCCAGCGGAACCTCCCCAGTCATCCAGGACTGTTGGAAGATGATGGAAAGGGGTTTGGCCAGCACATCCGCCAGTTCCCTCAAAACTCTTGGGTGGACTCCATCCGGCCCCATAGACTTGTGGGCATCTAGCTGGGCACTCATTTCTGCATGGCAGGCAGTAGAAAAACTCTGTGCTAACATGCTGTTGAGATATTCTCACCTCATCTGTCTCAAATGCATCCATATTTGTAGAAGCAATGTAGTGATAATCAGTGTTCAAAGCATTGAAGAATAATGATTAGAAATAGGACAGGCCACAGCAGGGAATTTTTTTTATTTCACTGCAACCTTATCACAGCTCCTCAAAGGCATCCAAACAGCAATGGGTCAGCTTTTTCAGTCAGCTTTAATTTTATGTCCTAGCTTTTCCAGCTAGTAGAGGGGAAAAGCTGTTGATATGGATGGTTCAGTTAATACATACATCCAGGATAAAACTGCTCTGGAATACAGAAAACAAACTAACTTCAGGACACTGAGGAACTAACTGTAAGTTCAAAGACAAACATGAATATTATTAAAAATTTCAAAGACGTTATTTTAACGAGAAATTTTAATTAAAGGTCTGCCACACGTACCATGGAAAGACTCACTGAAACATTGAAGCACCGTGTGCTGTTCATTGATGCAAACTGAGAGAAAGGAAGAAAATGGTCTGGTAATGCACTGGCTGGTTTCTAGGATACTGCTTTCAATTCTAGTGTTCCCCATTCCTGAAGGATGGGCAACAGCAGAAAGGGGAATAGCAGCTGGGAGCATGCAGAGGTGGTCATCCATAGGCTGGAAACAGACCTTTGTGTACAAGGCTTAAAGAGGTGTTAAGGCACTTAGCACATTCATCTTAGCATATTAACACCTATTATTTCAACGTTTTTAAATACACAAAGCAGTAAACTGGATCAGTCTTTGGTTTGATTCACTTCTGTAATTCTAGCATTCCTACAGAGATGGAAGAAGGTTAAGCTTATACTATACTAAGTTTATAAAATTCCTGAAAATATGTAGACAGTTCCACCGTCGCCATGGTAATTCCCTCATTTTCTAATTAATCTGATTTATAAACTAGTAATCAGTCAAGTGTCTACATGTTCTGTGCAGGTGTGTGTACAGAGGGAGAAGACATAAAGGAACACAACCACAGGCCATATGCTGGAAAGTACCTGCCTGTTTCCAGATCAGGCCAAAGGAGAAATGCCTACTGTCTTCCATTGACAAGACACCTGCATGAACCCCTTTTTCAGTTCTGTGATCAATATTCTCTTCACATGCCCAGGCCACCTGGCTGCAATATCTATCACAGTATCACCATCAGGGTACAATTTATTATGAAAGCATGGACAAACAGGCAGATGGTAAAATAAGGTTTTATTAGGTTGAACCCTAATCATGGAGTTGTACACAAGTAATTATGCAGAATCAAAATGCAATCACTCATTTCAGGTATAGGGGCAGATGAAGAACCCTGGCCTGGGGTCAAACTGCTAAGGAAGAAATGTGAGTCTCTTGGACAAAATCAAAGAGAAGTAGTTGGTAAAACCTGAAGTGGTCTGAAAATATTAAGACACCGGTGAACAGTAGGTTAAACCATGGTTTAGCGTTAGTTCTCACCAAGCCAGAATTAACAAATAAGGTCTTAATCAGCAAACCCAGAGCTAGTGGGGGGAAAAAAGTAAAATGAGCTTGGCTTAATTATGTGTGAGAAAAGGAAAAGAGAACGTTAGGCAAAGAAAACCAGTCGGGGCAGTTCTGTGTCCCTCTCTGCAACCCTGGACCTAATCAACTCAACTCAGACTAGTACTGGTCAGGGATCCAGTTGTTGTGACTGCATCCCACATCTGACCAGCTTCTGTAGCCTAAGTGGATGGGATGCTATCCATCATGTGAATTTGAGGATACTGTAAAAGGGATGGTGGAGAGACTGGACCTGCCCTTACACAGACATGATTAATAGCGTACTGATGCTACAGGCTTGGCTTCCTCACCTACTTCTCTCTGCTAAGACAAATCAACAGATTAGTTGCAGTTCAGTTGAGAGCACTTGACCATCAATCTGATTCACTTTTTTTCTATTAACTTGCCCCTCAAACGCTGTGCAGTACTCAGATAACGGTAATTTAATCCTTTCTGATAGGAACTGGAAAATGAAGCGGTCATATAGACAAAAAAACTTGGAACAACAAGAGATGGTGCAGACTAATAGGGTCAAACAGAATATGGCATCTCTGCAGTCAGGACATTGTGTTCTCACTTCACTGTTGCTGTATTTTATGACTACGTGCCAGGCATCTTTGCGAACTTCCTAGACTTCCGTGAGATTTTCCAGGAATTTGAACAGAAGTGTAATGATTCCGTCTTGGCAGAGTAGACCTTCTTGCAGAATATGGTGATTCTAGTGGGAAATTATTCTACATAGTAAAAGCAGTATAATTTTCCAATCCTGAGTCTAACATAGCAAATTATTCTGGATATTACAGAAAATAAATACATTCTTTTCGTTAAAGATGACTATATAATGCATTATAGTCCATCTCCATAGGCTTTTAAATAAAACAGAAGTGCTTTAATGGCCAAACTTAATTTACTTTCACAATTTTTACCAATTATTTCTCTGCATCAAAATAAGGAATGCCTTTCATGAGATTTTATCAAAAATCGGTGTAGTATATACATAATTTAATAACTCACAGCTGCTTAAAATGTAACATCTAATGACCTTTTTTAAATTATTTCACTTGACATGTAATGATTATTGCCGGAGTACTAACAAGTAAATTGAATCATTCTAAATAGAAAAAAAATCTTTATAAATCTTTGCAGGCAATATTTGCTGCTTTATTCCAGAGTTAGTCCCACGTAAGCTGGCACACAATAGAATTTATATACAAGTAGTCTTTTTGGAACAACTATACAGGGATTACAGAATCATCTTTATGAGAACTGTCAAGACTCTGTATATTTTAAGACCATACTATTACAGCAAATCTGCCAAACCTTTGCAGAAAAGGTGAAAAAGAAAGAAAAAAATAAAGGAAAAAAACCCAACAGCAACAAAAATCCCACCATGTTCCAAAACGTGAGATAGTATTGATGAATTAATAGCAATGAGAAAAGCCAGATAAAACTGGTTATAAAGAGCTGACTTCTAAATTTCAGCTCCTGATCACACTTGTTCTGAAAACAATAGTTGTATGGCTTATGCAGTGGAAAGCTTGTGACATAATATATGCTTATTTAGGTTGCTAATCCTTAGAGATGAAACATGCACAGTCCCCTCTCACTTCATAATGAATTACAGCAAAAGAACAAAAGTATTGTTTCAGCATTTATGTAGGCACATATGATTAGTCACGTAGGAGAAAAATCTTCCAGAAAGATATTACTGGAGACAAGGAGTATTTGGTGGAAGTAAAACAATTGTTTTATTCTTGTCCCTGGATGTTCATGGCTAGAGGCAAGGTCTTCAGCATGACCTGGAAGAGCTTTTATGCCAAAGAGTAAAGGAAGATTGAAGAAGTGATGAATACAATTGGATCTAATTCGGGTTTTTTTCACCATTTCATGTGTAGATATTAAAGAATAAATTTTGATATTTCATTAACTACCTTAAAGTTATAAATTTACAAATGTAGTGTATGTAATTTGAAGATTAATACCAATTCACCTGCTCTGGATTATATCCCAAAGTGATAAACATGGATGATGTTGCCCACACATAAAAGGTGATTTAGACACAATCATACCCTCACATGGGACATCTCAGTGTGGGAAAAACAAGAAAGAAAATGCCACCCCATTTTCTTCCTGAAAGTTTACTTCCCATTTATTCTGATAGGGAAGTAGATTTGGGACCAGTTTGCTACATTTTGGATGTCATAATTGGATTCCTATTATCTGAAAAAAATGTTATTTCCAAACAAAGGAGAGGAAAGGCAGGGGGTAAAGCAAGGAGTTTGAGAAAAGTTTCTCCTCTTAAAGAGCTTGTTGAGATGGAAAGTTTCAGACAGCTAAAAGCAGGAGAGTTTTGGGAAAACCTGCTGCATCTTGGAGGAAAGCATTGTACTGAAAACCCAGCCCAAGTCTTAGAGCAATAGGCAGATGGTCCTTTCTGCGTACTGTCCTCCCTTGATTCGTAATTATATGCATATATCTTTCTTACCCCTCTACACTGGGAGAAAACAGCAGTGACAGTAATGAGTATATGAGACATTGTACCGTGGCACAATTCCTTTAAACTCATACTGAGGAGGTCTAAATGCAATGACAAAATCAAGGTTTAACAATTTAATTGCAGTCTAGAAATAACCTCAGAGTAATGGCACATGTTGACACCACTACAGCAGTGGAAAGAAGTAACAGCTCTACTCTAGGTCTATGCAATTTTTTTTTCTCTTTACTGGGAAGAGACTTTTCCACTGCATTGAAACAATTTTTTAATTGACTCAATGAAAAATGAGTAAAAACTACTTTTCCAGTTTAGTAGTAGGCTAACATGCATCTTCCAGATGCTTATATTTCTCTTTCAGGTACAAGGCAGAAAGTAAAGTGACCTGTGGTATCTATAGCTCATACTACCTGCACACAGTATTCCATGGCATTAAACTGAAAGACATTTCTTTTAAGCTGTGCAAATTTGCAGAAATTAATCTCCATCTTTGCTTTTTTTCTTTTTTTTCACTAACCAATCAGCACACTAACTGATTTCACTCATCTTTATAAATAGCATTTGTCTTCCTATCGCCATTCAAATATAATTTACACTAGGGAGAGAGCTGACAGACCTTGATTTTATATGAAATATCTTTGAGTCATAGTGAGCAAAATGACTCACTTCCATCATCGCTCTTCAGTACAATGATTCTGAAATATCAAAATTATCTGTTCTGTCTAGTCCACCCCATTCTATTTATTTTCCTTAAATTTTACTTTTGATGAGCAATTATTTCCGGCAAAATTTCAAGTTTTCCCCCATTGTTTTTCAGACCAATCTTTGACTATTACATCTCCTAGTCTTCCAGATCAGACAACCTGCCACTTTTGTAGCTTTTCTCTTCAGGTAGATTTTGCATTCTGATTCAGATGCCAGTCAGCAGTTACAATGAAAGATCTCACTGGGAAAGAAAGAGCTACTTGCTCCTCAGAAAAGCTCACATTGACAGAAAAGGAGAAAGCTTGTCTGCTTGACTTAAAGGAATGCAAGTTTAGTAAGTTATTTATGTGGTGCATACAACGTAGAGTCAACTTTAGGCTTAGTTCTGGACTCGACAATAGAAGAAAGATTTGGACATATTGGGGTGAGTTCAGCAAAGGACTATTAAGGTGATCGAGAGATGGAAGTATCTGACATGAAGAGAGGCTGAGAGAGGTAGGTCTGTTCAGCCTGGAGAATTGAATCACAGAATCATAGAATTGCTAGGTTAGAAAAGACTTTTGAGATCACTGAGTCCAACTGTACCCGTCTACTACTACATCATAGCCCTGAGCACTTCATCTACTCATCTTTTACATACCTTCAGAGATGGTGACTCAACCACCTCCCTGGGCACCCTTCTCCAGTGCCTGACAAGCCTTTCAGTGAAGAAATTTTTCCTGGTGTCTAGTCTGAACCTCCCCTGGTGCAACCTGAGATCATTCCCTCTTATCCTTTCACCTATCACCTGGAAGAAGAGATCAACACCCACCTCACTACAATGTCCTTTTGGGTAGTTGTAGACAGTGATAGTCTCCCCTAAGCCTCTTTTTCTCTAAGCTAAACAACCCCAGTTCCTTCGGCCACTCTTCATATAACTTGTTCTCCAGTGCCTTCACCGGCTTCATTGCCCTTCTCTGGACACGCTTCAGGACCTCAGTGTCTTTCTTGTAGTGAGGGGCCCAAAACTGAACACAGTATTCAAGGTGCAGCCTCACCAATGCTGAGTACCTGGGCACATTCATATCCCTGGTCCTGCTGGCCACACTGTTTCTGATACAGGCCAAGATTCTACTGGCCTTCTTGGCCACCTGCGCACACTGGTGACTCATATTCAGTCAGCTGTCAACGAATACCCTCAGGTCCTTCTCTGCCAGGCAGCTTTCCAGCCACTCTTTCCTGAGCCTGCAGTGCTGCACAGGATTGTTGTGTCCCAAGTGAAGGACTCAGCACCTGGCCTTGTTGAACCTCATCCTGTTGGTCTCAGCCCATCAATCCAGTCTGTTCAGATTCTTCTGTAGAACCTCCCTAACCTCCAGCAGACCGACGCGTCTTCACAGCTTCATAGAATCATAGAATCACTAGGTTGGAAAGGACCCACTGGATCCAACCATTCCCATCAATCAAGAGCTAGTGATTGTGAGACTTCTCCCAGTTGCTTGCAGAATAACTCGTCAGCCTCTTCTTCCTGGCTGTGTGGTTTACAGCAGACACCCACCATGATATCTGCATAACTAGGTGTTCCACTCATTTTTACCCATAGACATTCAACCCTATCATCACCATCACTGAGCTCAATGAAATCAGAACACTCACTAACATCGAAGGCTACCCCACCACCTCTCTTTCTTTGCCTATCTTGCCTAAGGATTTTATAGCCAACCATGGAAGCACTTCAGTTATGCGAGTCATCATTCCATGACGGCAATTGTATTGTGGTCTTCTTGCCTTACAATGACTTCTAGTTCCTCCTGGGTTTTGCCCACGCTGCATGTATTGGTGTAGATGCACTTAAGCTGGGCTATTGATCACACTATATTCCTGAAGGGAATATTCTTAATTCCTGTATGACTACTTGCTATAGTTTCTAACCCTTCAATAACCCACCTTTGCTGTCACTTGAAGTGCTATTCCCCATTTCCTCTGAGGTGACAGACCAAAGGGCCACACTGGTGCACTGTCCTTCAGACACTGGAGTGTCATTCCCAGGCTTGTTTTCATCAAGCCTGGTTTTGTCCCCCTTACCCTTCACATCTAGTTTAAAGCTCTATTGATGAGCTGTGCTAGGTTCTTGGTAAGCACCCTTTTTCCCCTTGGGGACAAGTGGACCCTATCCTTTATCAGCAAGCCTGGTTCTGTGCAGTCCCACCCATGGTCAAAAAAACCCAAAGTTTTGCTCCTCACACCAGGTGAGCAGGTATTTATTTCTTGGCTCTTCTTACTCCTTCCCTCATCATTCCCTGTAACAGGAATGACAGAGAAGAATACCTGTGCACCAGATCTATTCACGATTTGTCTGAAGTCCCTGAAGTCCCTTCTAATTGTCTTCAAATGTCTTGTTGGGTTTTCATTATTGCCTACTTGGAAAATCCATAGTGGATAATAACCCATGGACCGGACCAGAGTAGGAATTTTTCTTTCTACATCTCTAACTGAAGCCCCAAGTAGGCAGCAGACTTTCCTGTGTAATGGGTCCAGTCTGCATAATGGGCCTTCTGTTCCCTTCCAAAGGTAATGCCCTATGATGATGACAATAAAGGCTCAGGGAGGATTTTATCAATGTGTATAAGTACTCGGTTATGTCCATTGAAAGGGCAAGAGTCTATGAACACAAACTGAAATACAGGAAGTTCTATTTAAACATAGGAAAAAAAAAATCACTTTTGTTGTAAGGGTGGTTGAATATGAGAACAGGTTGCCTTGGAAGGCTGTGAAGCCTCTGTCTCTGGAGATGTTCAAAATCCAAAGAAGTGGTTCTGAGCAACCTGCTCTAAATGACCCTGCTGTGACCAAGAGTGTTGGACTTGATGTCCTTTGAAGATGCCTTTCATACTCAACTATTCTGTGATTCTGGCAAGAGTTAACTTATTTGCACCTGATAACAAATCAACCCTAGGAAGTATACTGTACAGCTTCTTAGAGGAATGCTAAACAGATCACTGTTCCCTGAGTCAACAACACTTGTGATTTAATAACAAAATAGAGTTACAGTTAATATGCTTCCTGTATCCTTGTTTGGCCACTGGGTTGCTGCTGAAAAAACTACATGCTTAAAGAGCTACAGTAAGGATCTTTATCATCAGCCTGCAAAAGGAGGAAACATTTGATTCTTTCTGTACTATACGAGCAAGCAAAGAAAAGGTGAAGAAAAAAGAAGAGTGCAAGGAACTGTATACAAGAGAGTGTGCGTCCTTGAACTTCAAGGTAAATAAAGCCTACTAGCAGTAAAACTTATCATGGAATATTGTATGAAACAGATCCGTTTAGTGCAGTAATTTTATTAGTAACTTTAATCATGTGTTCATCAAAACCAGAAATTATTCTTCCAAATGGGAGAAAAAGAGGTAGTGATGATTTCTGATGCATCAAGCCAGAACTATTTTTTTCTCTTTTAGGAAGCTAAGTAATGTGAGAGGTATCATATGTATAGGAAGAAGAGAAGAGACTTCCTATTCAGGCATGCAGGGACTATGCTGAGAACCAGCTGGAAAGAGGTCTTTGTACAGCCTCTATAATTCTACTGTTTTTGCCTCATCCCATTCCAATTATATCCCTGACTCCAAGTCTTGTACTTTAGCAGCAAGGGCAGAAGGAAAAGCACCAATGTGGAGCTTATTCAGTTTCTGGCTTCTCCCTGTAGGGGTGCTGACCTTACTTCTTTTGAAATCCTGACCAGAACAGTATCTGACTGTGCAGAATCTGGGGCAACAGCACATGTTTGCATATCTCAAAAACTGTACCACTAGGACAGATCCTAGAGAACAGACTAATTTACTCTCATGTGTTAGACCTACAAATGATAGAACAGAACAATCTTCTTTTTCCCTTTCTCATCCAAGAACAGTGGCCCAGAAATATCAGATACTGTTTTCCAGCTGGCTAATGCTGTTGAAAAAGCAAAGGTACCCTGGGCAAGCAGAAACAGTTAATTTTCATCTCTACAAGTTGCTTTCACTGTAATTTAGATAAAGCCACCCTCATGCCCATTTCCTAGAGGAGAGAGAAACAGAAAGCTGACTGTGCAGCAGCAAAAGAAAGTACAGAAACTGCAAGAAAGGGATTTGCTTTTCAAAGTTGACATCCTGGCTAGTCCCAAGGATTTTATATCCTCTTCACTACTTCAGACTGTTCTTTGTGTTTCCGTACCTGGTATCTTCAAAATAGATGCTTTCCTTCCAAATAGGAAGCTATTAATTGGTAACCAATAGAATTTCATTTGCTTTCCCAGAATCCATTCTAAAATTGCTTCCAATATCCATGCTCTCCTAAATGCAAATTTATCTGTTAGTCCCTCCTTCCTAATGAATAAGTAGCATTACGTACAGGGGATAGAACATGAGCAAATAGTAATCCTAGAGCATCTTATTTATTACAAATTCATACCCTTCGTTAACATAGAATATTTTGTACCCTCAGTCCTCTTCTAGGCAACCTACCTGCTTTTCTGATGCAGAAGGTGGGAGAATGATGTTCCTGTTTCTTGTTAAAATGTACTAGTTTTTCATCCTACTGTGGCATGGATGTTGTTTATAAGCAAGCATGAAAAGAATGATCCAGTTTGTCAAAGTGCAGCTGGGGCAGCATATTCTGTTTCTTAAATTTTACAACAGAATAACCAAAGAAGTCATACTGATGATGCAGAGAATGTGGAGTTTGGTTTACATCAAAGGAATTTATGAAAGTTAATGCATATCAAAAATAAAAGGGCATATGAGTCACTGCACAAAAGCTATTTTTGAACTTATATAATCAAATATACTTGCGTATGATATAGAGAGATTGTGCCAGCTACGGCATGCATATCCCTCTACTGTAATTAATCTTTGCAAGCACTTTCAGTCATTTTAAATCTACATTTACTTCTGCCTCACACAGTTGTGGCGTTATCTCAGTTTTCACCATCTGTCACGGACATCAGAAAAAATGACTTAAATCAAAGATTAAAAAATAATTTTTAAAGCATTCTGTTTTTCATACTTTACAGTTTCTGTAGGTCCGCATGTATAATTAAGACAAAAAGTACCGTAATACTGAATGACAATGACAGGAAGGTATCAGCAAAGAAGCTCCTACTTTCATGAGGCCTTTGCTTAATATATATACTTAGGTCTTGCATCTTTCACATCATGGTTCACATCCTACATTTCAAGCTCCTCTCTGTTTATAAAAAAAAATCCAATAGAAATAGCAGGGGAGGAAGAAATCTTTTGGCAGATCAGCAGTTGCCAGGGTGTCTTTTCATGCTTCAGCAGTCGCTAGGACTCTTACCCAAGAGCTATGCCATTAATGAGAAGTCTAATGTCTTCCATTCCTCTTCTTAAAGGATTTGGCATTTCAGCAGTATTTATGAGGTAGCCTGCTGTAGCTACAGGGATATTATGTTCTTCACTACATTTCAAGCTGAGAGATGCTGAAAATGGAGCATTAGTTTATCTGCATTTTTGGTGTTGCATTACTGATTTCTTTCAAAACTGTCTCCTTTTCCCTCTCTCCTTTATAAATAAACGTGCCACATTTCTTGCAGCCTGAAGCTAGAGAAGTGTCTTCAAGTTTGTCACCGGATCTATTTTCCTCCAAATATCCACCAAATCATCATAAGCTCTTATTAACTGGGTGAGACGAACTTTCAGACAACAACTGTTCCAGTTCCTCCTGGGGATTTTCTATCTGTGTATAGTAAATAATTGAAAGTTTGGAGTTCATACAGGTGTGTCTGTTTTTCAAAGCAATCAAAACCAGCATTCTATAGGCAACATGGCAGTTCCTAGCACTGAACAACATCTTCAAAATTAATCTGTTTTCAAATTTCTTCTCATGGCATACTTCCTTTTCAAATTTTATGAAGGGAAATTTGTTTTACATTCCTTCCTGAGGTTAAAAGTGAGTACAAAGAGGTTAAGTTCCCTGTTTTGCAAATACATACTGACTTCCTCACTGAAAATGCTCCTCCCATCAGCAGTGACATTGCTCATGTGTGGAAATAAGCATAACCTTAAACATTTGTACGACTTCTACCTTGACTCTTTACTGTTTCCAGTTTATCCTCTGGCATCTATGTTGTCTACCCAGTATGTCATTTAATACAACTGCAACCATCAGGATATTAATTTAAAACTTCTCTTGTTATTTGCCAAGTTAATGATCTACCTATGTGATTAAATGTATGAAAAAGAGAATCCTGGAAGTGCAGAGACAGTGAGATCAAAAGTCTTTGAAGTGTAGAAATACCATTGAAATACTGATTCAGCTCTTAAAAAGCTTAAATTGTTCTCCTGACACCTGTACTTTGTTATAATTTCTTAAGGAAGCAGAAAAGAGATTCCCTCTTCTCCATTCTTCCAAATAACATTAGAAGCACTGTTGATGTATGAGGACAGGTTGGGTGGGGCCTTGGGAAGCCTGGTCTGGTGGGAGGTGCCCCTGCCCATGGCAGGGGGTTTGGAACTGGATGATCTTTAAGGTCCTTTCCAACCCAAACCCATCATTCTATGATTCTATAATTATATGATTCTATGATTCTGATTCATACAATTGTTATCCAATCCATCAGCAGCCACTTAAAAAATGAAATAAGTTATGTTTATGGGTGAGTTCCATGATAATTTCTTGTAGAGGTTATGCAAGCAATGATAAATACACAAATTCACTTCCTGTCAATGAAATCGCAGGAACTTTTAATCTTGCGCGCAGAGAAAGCTCCTTTGTAATCAGAATGCCTATTTTCTCCAAGGAATGGTAAAAACCATCTTCTTCTCTGTCATACCATTCCCATCTCACCTGCTTTTTTGGTTTGTGCTCTCTTTTGCCCTCACAGCCTAAGGGAATTGTACATCAGTGTTCAGTGATAGGTTTCTGCCTTTTATAAATAATTTTGACTCTATATCGATTGATAATCACTGGGAGATTAAACATTTGCATCACTTCTCCTCACCCTCCTCTCCACTGTAGAACCCCATTCTGACAAACAACCGTGAATATAAGGTGACATTTTGAGAAAACATCCAGAAACAAGACAAAGTTTGTACTTGACACTCAAGAATTTTGTCAGATGTGCAAAGCATTTCACAGGAGATTGACACTTTGAAGTCTGAAAGCGTTGCTCAATTTTATGTACAGCTTTAGCAGTCTCTGTAAAGAAACTCAAATATTTGTTTATTTTTACACAATATTTAAGTTTTCTTCCAGTAAAAACTACCTGAAAATTTTCTGAAAGTCAGATATCATCCTATTTTTTTTCACTGTATCTTTATGCTATTTCATTGTGATTAAGTATCATGGGGTGGAAAATGAGTCATAGAACAGTACTGAATGATGTGTTAACATCCTCACTTCTGGGTTTTTTTCCCTTAGAGTGACTGTAGTTCTCCTGTTATTCTATATTCACCAATACATTTTTGACGTGTACCTTGGCTATAAGGCGATTATGATGTTCTTCAGATGTTACCAAAAAATGGAGTTGGATTTTATATCTTTTATACCTCAATGATGTCTAACTTTTTCAATTACTTTTAATATTACCCCCTTATCAATGACTCATAAGATTCCCCATGCAATCAGAGCATTTACTCTCCCTAAGTAGGCTAACAAGAGTTAGCTACTGCTTAGAAGTTTTCTAGAATAATATTTGTCATAGCCCTTACGTGGTATGCCCAGGAAATAATAGAACACAAAGGCAGATTGTATTATTAATCTCAGATTTGACAGGAGAACCACAAGTTTAGAACTGATTGCAATAGAAAGAAATATTATCACAGCCAAAGATAAGCGTTACCCTAAACTTTTCTGAAAGCTAACACACTAGTGGCAATAATTCAGCCCAATAATGTCCACTGTCTGAACACATTACCATCAATCAGGAAACCCTCTCAGGACTTCAAGATAAAACCAAATGGAAGGAGATTTTGTGCAGAGCTGCTGTGTTAGGTGAGGAACCTCAAATGCCTGTGATGGGAGGAGTGACAGGTGACAAGTGGAGGCAGATTTATGAAGGACTTGGGGCTAATCGGAGTCTCTTATGGACTCAGGCCCCCTAGGCATTACAA
Source organism: Clamator glandarius (assembly GCA_033459285.1). Lineage (NCBI taxonomy): Eukaryota > Metazoa > Chordata > Aves > Cuculiformes > Cuculidae > Clamator > Clamator glandarius. The sequence continues at coordinate 1,059,958 of JAUNZM010000070.1, forward strand.
CTTGGTGAAATAATGGATGTCATTTAAAGTGGCTTTTTGTTGCACTGTGGTATTTTTTACTTACATGAATAGTCAGTGGAAATTATAATGATGCTTAATGCAGGAGGTGTATTGTAAGGTACAACATAAGCACGGGTCAGAGAAATGAGACAAGGGAAAACCATAATTCTATATAGTCGAAGAATCTAAATGACTCTTTAATTATAGTGTAAGCTCTTATAAATCCACGTTACTGCATGAAAGAGAATTATTACTCACAAAAAGCTTATTAATCCCCTGTGCCCAAAGAAGGGACATGGTGATGCAAAAGGCTAATTTTCTAGTCAAAAGCACTGTGAATCCAAGTCTTATAGCTGGAAGTTGTGAAAAAAATTCAGTAATTAGAAAAAAGTGTTATTCCCTTCATTACAGCTACTATTTCAGACAATCCTTATATTTTAAATCCTGGGGACCATAAAATATAATTTTTATCTAGTGTAATTTTTATTTGTCACAGGACTTGCTCCTTTTTTGTACAATTATTTTTAATAATATCTGGAATATATCTTTAATAATATCTGGAATATACCTTACGGAATATCTGGACATCAGCAATATGCATGTATATACACTTATATGACTCTAACCAGTAGGTCAGAAAGTGGTTTTAAAAAAATCAGAAAAATGAGGCCCATAAGGCAGCCCAAGGAAATGAGTGCAAAGCAAGTGGGGAGCAGGCTCTCTCATAGTACTCTGAGCCCCAGAGATTTCCAAAAGCAGGATTTGACCTTCTGTTATTGGCATAAGCAAGTATAAATATATGCTGAATAGTACCAATACTAAATAAGTATAAATGCTGAAGAAGTAGAAACACTTTAATGGAGACATGTCCACAAATAAGCAGCTCTTGGATGTAATGGCTACTTTTCCCTCTGTGTGCCTGTAGATGAGCCCTCATAATCAGACCCACTAGGAGAAAACAGCCAGAAGCTCCTCTGTCTTCCATTAGTAAGCAGACACCCAGTTCCCTTATGAGTATTTTTTTAATTACAGAGAGGCAGTGAGTGAGGGGAAATGCCCTACTTTGGAGATAGTTCATCAGGAAGCAGCAAATGTGTTTGAAAGCCGTTGCTGCCTGTAATAGGCTTTTAGCATACGGAGTCATCAAGAACTACACTGTAGTAAAGAATAACAGTGGAAAAGCATTCGAGATGAGAATACATTCTGCGGGAACTGGAGCTAACAACTGCATGAGTGAGCAAAGCAGTCCAGGTGGCAGTTTACCACCTTCATCACAGCATAAAACTCATAATTTCCCAGCGGCCAGTCTCAGCCTCTTTGACATTGAATTGTCTTACACTTGGGCTTCATGGTGTAAGACTGAAGATGTTTCAATATATGAATCCTTGCTGGATAATAAAACCCTTTGAAACTCAGTTGCTAGTAATCTCCTCGTTACATGATTCTATACAAATGTTGACCCTAACTGGATCCTTTACCCCATAATTGTGTCAGTATACACAAAGTTATGTGTACAGCCTTCTTGTTAGGCAAAGTGCTTGTGAAGTACATCAGCAGGCCAGTGCTTGTATAAGAACTGGTTTTGACACTGCTGCAGTCACTAAATGGTCTTTTTTGTTTAAAAATTTGTACCATTTTTACACCAAAAAGCATATGGATTCATGGGACAACTATTTCTTGTTACAGTGTGAGTGGTATCTCCATTTAATTTATTGAAACATTCATTTTCAAGGAAGTTATTATATTGAATAATACGTATCAATTCTGAGCTCATAGTAAAGGTTTAGAAAGGACTTCCTAGAAGATGCTTCTGTAATCTGGCAGTACCATCATTATTGTGATTTAGAGAAATGAAGTGAAGTTTAAACTATCAGGGCAAGTTTCAATGGGGAAGAAGATCCTTAATGAAGCATTTTACCTGCTTTGTGATAAAAGGAAATTTTTAATATTCTCCTCTACCCAGTTCTTCAATAGTCTTCACTCTAATTTGATTGCACAGTATTTACATAACAAATGCAATGGGATATTTTTTCCCTAACTATCTTATAGAAGTGTTTTCCATATTCCCCCACCACAACAAATAGCTTTCAGCCACTTAAAGGAGTTAAAATAATTCTCAAGTAGTGGAAAAAACCTTTTGTCTGAGGTATGTTTGTAAAGTTACTTGCAGTACTATGTATACAACTACAACTACTGTGCTCATAACTTATCAATTTTCTAGTGCCCATAGAATAGGACTTCACTTCTTGCAAAGTAAAATATTTCTTACTAATCACAAAATCCAACATACCACATGTATTCCAAAAGGTATACAAAATCATCCTGTTTCCTTTGTGGCATAACGTTGAAACTACAGTCACCTTATTTTTCTCTCATTTTCTGGAATGAAAGGCATCTACATTAAAGTCTTGCAAAGGAAATAACATGAGGGTAAGAAACTCCACCTCCAGTACAAGTCAGAGCTCAGCAGGGATTATGGAAGATGTGTGCTGAGGATGATTGGCCATGCAGCCCTGGGCAATGCCAGCATCCCACAGCAGGGCTTGGCGTCGCTCTCCTCTGATCTGGGGCACTGGCTCTCAGGCTGTGTGTGGTGTCTGAAGGACAGAACAGAGGAAAAACTCACAAAAAACCCAGTCCTTTCAGCTATTTAGAGTAATCTACATGAAAATAAAATAAGAAAGTGGGTTTAATTCTCAGCTTCAACTTGGCTGTGCTTGCCCTGGCTAGAAGTGGAATGCAAGTTGTCAGTACTTAAAAGCAACTCTGTGGACTCGTTAAATTGAATATTTGAAGAAAATGCAAAAATGTGAGTTCTAAGATGCATTGCCAACAGTCAGCTTAACACCAAAGTAAGATTGGGGTGCTGTCTGCTTAATGATGCAAATATTGCTAGAGCAAGGTAATAATTATCGAACCCAAACAAACTGTGCTATTGTTTTTCTTTTACAGTTTTATTTTTCGCTGTATGATTTCAAGGCTGATCTTTGGTCTATATATATTTATTTGGTAACATTTACTTTTCGCTGTATGATTTCAAGGCTGATCTTTGGTCTATATATATTTATTCGGTAAATTTTAGAGAAAATGAAATATCTCAGATGTTTCCAGCATTAATTTTAATCCTACAGGTTTCATTCAGTTGTTCTCTCTTAGACTAGTCATCATGATAAAGACGTCAGGAAAAAACAAGTATAGTTGCTCATTTCAAACACTGGGGTTTTTTTGAGAATGCATGCTTTTTTGATAGTAAGTTGCAGTCATTAATATTTTCTACAGCTAAGATCTGAGCATTGCAACCAATTCAATATCTGAATAACCTATGAGATACAGATGAGTAGAAACTCTACTGTAAATAAATACAGTGTGTTTAAATTTAAAATTATTTCACTAATAAAATAAATTTTTTGGATACTTCACACACACACAAAAGAACTTAAAGTACAGCATGAGAGTAGATTGCAAAGTAGCTGGACCCAAGGGTGTGACAGTGCTCTTTATATCAGCTCAGAAAAGCAGAACACACTGGTGGTGTTGCAAGCTCAGTCTCTTGTTCTTGGCCCTTTTATCTTTTCAAAATTATTCATGTCTATAACAGAGTAAAAGGAAAAAGAAAGATTTCTTTTTCGAAGAGACAGGTTGATTGCTGTCTCTTTTTGAGAAGTAATATGTGCAGAAATGAGGTCACTGTCTGAAATCACTCCCCCATCTGCTCTGTTTAGCCTGTGAGTCATATGGAGTAAGAAAAAAGATAAGAACTAGAGTTAACATGGAACAGAAAACAATAGAATAGCACAGCAATAAACCAAATGACTAGCCCAGAGTTTACAGTGTTCCCCTCTATTTGCTTACTAGTTTGGATGCATTAATTAAGAAAAGAAATGAAGACAAACAAGGCAGTGAGAAAAATACAATGCCTAATCATGATTAAAGCAGAGGAAGAAGAGATTCCAGTAGAACTATGGAAGTCATGGTGGAAGTGAACGTTTTTGATGACCTATTAAAATTCTTGGGCGTGAAGAAGAACTCTTAGAAATTATGAATTTTATCAGGGCTGAGATAATACTAGTATGTTTTGTCAATGCAGCAGACTAGTGTGCCTTCTGGTGTCTAGAAATAAACCCCAAGGAAGTTACAGCTACTATGTAAAGCATGTGCAGTGGCACAGATATAAATGCAAGGTGGTAACATAACAGCATACAGGAGGTATCAACTTAATAGTTACACTTTGCACTCAAATCTTTTTCTTCTGTAAAGTTTGAGAAAAATGAGGTCGCTTTCAGGGCTTTCCAATACAGATTTGATAAAGTTTGCAGAAAACCAGAAATTATGTCTTCCACAATAGAGAGTATCAAGATTCCTTGAAGACAACATTTATTTTCCTCTCAAATTTTTGGGACCATCTACAGAAGTAGGTCAAAATAATCTGCAACTAGTTCGTGATCTAAAAATGCTGCTTCAGATGTTTTGAAACTATCCATGAAATTGGGTCTTAAAAAATACAGAATAATTTTTGGCAGAATAGAAACTAAATTAAAAAAAACAGAAGTAGAACAAGGCTGACAAAAATGGGGAAGGACCTATTCTTGGATGCATCTCTTGACAAAAGAGATTTTATGTCTTTCCCTGAAAAATAAAGTATTTAATATTGCACATTTGTTGTACAAGAGAGACAGCTTTAACAGGAAAACAGCCAAACTTGAGATGTGCTTTTCTGCACAGCTCTGCGGGTGGCTTGCATAGTGTGTACGTCTGCTTTAGGAAGAGAGGAGAAACAGTTGCTCAAGGGCCTTATGCAGCCAAAAGCAGGGAGCTGGAGGCACCTTCAAATCTACCTGAGCAGGTCAACCTCTAGCCCTGGGTGCAGTCAAAGTCAGGCTAAGCTCAGCACCCACAGGGGGAAGCTCCTGCTCTGCCACCACAAACCATGCTCAGAGCCCCAATCCAAACCCCAGCACCCACATTGCTCACAATCAAATCTCCCATGGCAAAAGATAGATCCAAATTCAAGACTTCCCCATTTGATGGAGTGCCCAGTCACTGCCCTACTGCCATCAGCCTTTGCTGACAAGATATGACTTGCCATTTTAACGTAAATGTAAAGTTGTGTGCTTTTCTGACATCATCTTGGCAGCTGAACCAGAAAGCATAGACTAAGTCAGCTGCCTTTCACTTCCAGCTTTAAATTTATTGAAATATTTCTTGTTTCACTTTTCCAGGGGCTCTACTGAAAGCAAGGAAAGACACTGATAGCACAGGGGAAGATATTTTAGTGAAAATATAAAACTCCTCAGAGTCCATCAAGGAGCAGCCTTAAGAAGGATGATTCTTTATTCAATGCTTTGGAAGGGAGGGTAAGAAACTAATGCGAGGATTGATCAAAATTAGATGTGAAATAGTCATTAAAAAATAAAAGTGCTGATGAAAACAGAATGACTTTTTAACTTTTTTTTTGCTGAATATAACAAATTTTTTTTGTTACCTGGTTAGAATCTTGTGGGCAGGACCATGAAGGAATAGAGAATTTTTCATACATTTATTAAATACTTTCTCATTAAATATTTATTAAATGCTTTAAAAAATTAGTTGCCAAAGCCCATGCTTGGTAAACAAATCTCTGTGCTTATTACACATCAGAGTCAAAATAAAGTCCTTATTCTTGCTGAAAAAAAGAATGCCAGTTCAGATATTCTTTTAACAGTATTTTTTTTAAAGTCAAACTGCTGTTCAAAGGCAGCTCTTACCTAGGGCTACATACTCCTGCACCTTGCTTCTCTGACATAAAAGTGTGCATGCAACAGCCAATACATCAACTAATAGCTGAACTCATGGATTCTAAGCTGCATAAAGGTGTGAATTCAGCTTAGGTTTCAAGAATCTGAGTTTGCAGTTGGAGCTGATACGAAACTTGTTCTTATAAATGTAACATTCCTCCCAACTACTGAAAGCAAGTTAAAAAGATTTTTCATTACTCCCTTAAATGCTTATCCTTCAAATTCTTCTGTTTGCTGAAATTTCCTACCTGAGAGTGAGAACAGAATTATGATGTGATATTTCATTACTATCAGTTGAATAGCTAAAATGCAGAAAACTTGCAAACATAAAGAGCCAATGCATTTGTTCTTTTGGTGACTACAACAATCTGCTGAATATTAAAATTTCTAAAAACTTTAATTTCCTTTAAGTTAACTGCTGTAGTTGGCAATGTCTCCACAGGTAAAACAAGGTCAGGTGGAGGTAGCTCAGCTCACTTAGTTCTCTCTCACTTCACCCCAAAACCATTCTCATATGTCATATCAAAATACACTAAATTAATAAAGATGAATCAACACCTACAACTCTCTGAATACTTCAAAAGCAGAACAGTAACCTCTAGCACAGACAGCTGGAGTGTCAGCCCTGAAGGATTTACATCTGTGGTTACAAAATGTCGGAGAAAATGCAAAACTAAACATGAACCTCTCCCAGCTAAGACCGTCTTTATCGGTTTCTGATTAAGATTCCATCACTATGTCTGCAATCCCAAATACTAGTAACACTCACCTTCCTTGAAATTCTGCTGGCTCATCCCCACCCCCATAAATGCTGCAACCCTCACTGCATTAGTGACCCCTAGTTTGAGAACTGCCACCTAGGTCTTCCCTCCCCTATGCTATATTTGTATCCAGTCAATGAATCCGAAATCCCCTGCTAATTACCATCTAAGCTGTTATAAAGAATCTACATGTGTTACTGCACAAAAGAGGATTACTGTACTTTAAACTTAGCAAGGCTTGGTAATCTCATGGGCTGTAGGACCAGACACCGTAACAGATGCAAGTTTACAGGCAGCATTTTGGGCAGCGATTCCTCAGCTGCATGATTTAGTTGCTACCACTATTCTTTATTTCTGTTGTGATACCCAAGAAGTCTCTGGTCACAATAGGTGTATAGAAAGCTGAGAAGCACATGCAAAAAACTAATACAAATACATGCTAAGTAATATTTTATTTAGTTCGGTAGTTTTACAATTCTTAAAAAGGTAACATCTTTTCAAGGTGATGATGTCAGATTTCTTTGAAGGTATTTACAGCCTTTCAAAATTCCTCTGAAATCTGTTTTGGTGTTAATGATTTTTGTTTACAACAACATCCATTGTAGAAAAGTAAGTAAAACTCCCACCATAAGAGTTCAGATGGTGAATTTAAGCCTATGCTTATCTCCCAATCTAAATATCTTAGACATCCCAAATTTCTGCTTAATGAACAAGTTAATAATTGAAGATAGCGTGAGAGTATGTAGCAGGTGCTCATTCTATTAAAATGTGTTTTCAAATTTAATCAGTGCTCTTCTGAAATGCTTCTGATCTCATGTCAGTTAACATCAATAATTTCACCATTATAACAGTAAGCATTCATTTTAGTGCTTTGCTATCCATGTATATAAATCAAGTCATGCTGGTGCTTCCAACTTTCCTAATGCAAAAGCCAAGACTGAGGACTCCACATCTAAAGGAAACTATCATTTACATCCTTCCCTGGTATTTACAGAATCAAAAGAAATCTCAGTGAATTCTTTCTACCCACTCCTGAAGGGCTAATGCATCATCACCTTTTTCATCAAAGACAATACCTGAAGTCATGTAATGATTAAGGTTTTGATGTCCTATTCTAACTGATAGCTCTCTCATCATTCCTGGCAGAGAACCTGTGGAGGAAATTTTACTTTGAGATAATCTTTTCGAAATTATTTAACACAGTATTTTCATGATTAATTTTATTAACTTACCCAAGACAAGCAATGCAATAATATATCTCTTCACACATGAGATTAAAAGCCTTCTCAGAAGATATGGCTAGTTAAAAAAAATCAGGTAACACGATACGAAAATTGTCCCAGAAGCACATTAAAGGCATAATGCACTGATGACATTCTGTTTAGCTGGGTTGAATCTCTACAGCAGCCATAGTCCTCTTCACACATGCTGCACAAAAGACAAGAGACAGAAAAGATGAACAGATGATCATAGAACATAGAATGGTTTAGGTTGGAAGGGACCTTAAAGATTATCTAGTTCCAATGCCCCTGCCACGGTCAGGGACACCTCCCACTGGATCAGGTTTCTCAAAGCCCCATTCAACCTGACCTTGAACACCTCCAGGGATGGGGCACCTATGACATCTCTGGGCAACCTGTGCCAGTGTCTCATCATCCTCACAGTAAAATATTTCTGCCTAATATCTAATCTAAATCTCCCCTCTTTCAGCTTAAAATCATTACCCCTTGTCCTATTACTACAATACCTGGGAAAGAGCCCGTCCCCATGTTTTCTGTAGGCCCCCTTTAATTACTGGAAGGCTGCTACAAGTTTTCCCTGGAACCTTCTCTTCTTTAGGCTAAGTAAACCCTGTTCTCTCAGTCTGTCCTCAGGCTGGTGCTCCAGCCCTCTGATCATTTTTGTGGCTCTCCTCTGGAGTCATTCTAACAGATCAATGTCCTTCCTGTGCTGAGGACTCCAGAACTGAGCACAGCACTCCAGGTAGGGTCTCATGACAATGGACTGGTGAAGGAGAATAACCTCCCTTGACCTGCTGGTCATATTTCTTTTGATGCATTCCAGGATACAATTGGCTTTCTGGGCTGCAAGTACGCATTACAAGGTGACTTGAACATTTTTTTTTACCTGTTGTGATCTTTTCAATAAGCGTCAGTAGATTTGCAGGATGAGGGCCTGGGGATAAAAGGAAATCAAAATTTGCAGGCAAAAGCAGGTAACAATGGCTGGGAAAAAAGGGCAATCTTACAGTCACTGTTCCTTAAGAACCTGAGGGCTGGAGCACCTCCCATACGAGGACAGACTGAGAGAGTTGGGCTTCTTCAGCCTGGAGAAGAGAAGGCTCCAAGGAGACCTTATAGCAACCTTCTGGTACCTGAAAGGGGCCTCCAGGAAGGCTGGGGAGGGACTGTTCACAAAGGCTTGTAGTGATAGGATGAGGAAGAAGGGGTATAAACTGGAGAGGGGCAGATTTATGCCTGATATACTGAAGAATTTCTTCACTGTGCAAGTGATGAGGCACTGGCACAGGTTGCCGAGGGAAGCTGTGGCTGCCCTTTCCCTGGAGGTGTTCAAGGCCAGGTTGGATGGGGCCTTGGGCAGCCTGATCTAGTGTGTTGTCCCTGACCATGGCAGGGGTGTGGAACTAGATGATCTTTAAGGTCCCTTCCAATCCACACTGTTCTATGATTCTGTGATTCTGATAAAGTTACTTTGAGATAAAAGGTTGTATATTTCTCTTATTCCAGCTTTGTCGGTGAGTCTAAGGAAAAGGTACTACCTCTCACTAGAAATTCTTCTTCCATGTTCAGCACGCTGCTTTGTCTCAAACTTTGGGTCAGTCTTTTCACAAGTGACGGAAAGACAGGCAGTTATATTCCTGTGCTGTAGAAGAAGATTTAACTAGGAGCCATCATGCGCTTAAAATGAGCAAGGTTGGAGGAAAAAGAGACACATCTTACAGAGAGACTCCAGTCTTTCTGAATGTACCAATTCAGCTGCAGTAGTGCTTTCCCAAAACCTTTTCCCTTTCCCTCTCAACCACAGCATGCAGGAAACCACTTTGCAAAGATCTTTCCTCCCTTCCCCCACATCACTTTATTCTTTACATCTTCTCTCTTACACTGAGAAAATGATGCAGAAAGAGTAGCCAGTGTTTTCCACACCAAATAATTTGTTGACTGTTAGAGGGCATATGGGCAAGACAAGCGCTGCCTTCAGCAGAGTATCTGTGCCCTCTGTCATTATTTTCTGCTCTCACTGCCTGTTCCTAGCTCAAAGCAAGCCCTACTTCCGTCAGCTACTCAGAGCAGTCATTTAAAGGACAAGAGTTTTTTTGTAGCTGTGCTGCAATTCACAATGCCAACACAGAAAGCCTGGATCCTTCTTTACTTTTTATCTAGGAGTGAACACAAAAGATGAAGTGGGGGAAGGGAAGGAGAGATGGAAGAGTGCTCCAGTGTCTCTTCTGTGCACAACATTCATTGCAATGTTTATGGACTTAACATATATTATCTGAGTTACCTACAGAATATTGAAGTGTACAGTCATTAAAATTCAGTCAGTGGTTACATTATTTTCATTTTCGTAACTACAGAAGAAGAAATACTATTATATTTATTTAGAGTAATTATCCATCTGTGACAACTGTTTTTTAGCTGTTATTTTAGTCAAGTTGCTGTTTTGGTAGTGTACTTATTTTTAAGAGTTTACTAAGTAACCACTCAAATATTAACCAGATTTATCTACCATAATCCACTGCTAACATTTATATAAAAAAGTTTAAACATGATTTTCCAAAGATATGTTCTTTTTTATATAAGGTTTAATATTAAAAATTCTTTTGTGTATTTTCATATAAGGCTTAATTTTAAGAATTCATACAAGGCTTAATTTTTTTCATATAGGGCTTAATTTTAAGAATTCTTTGTGTGCTGCTTTATTAATAGCCACAGTTTTATAATATGCTAAAATTGTGTATATGAGCAGATGAAAGCAGAGGCATTTAAATTCCTGAAATTTTAGAAAATCATATTTCTGTGCCAAACTAAACAGACTAAAGTCCTTCTCCTCCTGTCACTCATCTCATCAGTAGCCTCAGTGTGAAAATTTGTCTTTGCTCATATTTGCAAAATATTTTCAAGAAGTTACATGTGTCATGACATGTGGGTGAAAATTCCCATTTCCAATTTAATTTGCTATTGAAAATTAAAGAGTAGATAAAGTTTTAGTGCATTTTGCTTGGAATCGAGGTAGGCTATGTTAGATTTGAATGTGACTCCAGCAAAGGACCTACAGACACAGTCATATGGGGCACTGACTCCCAGGGAAAGTAACCAACACAAATAAACTTCCTCTTATGATTAGTATTACTTCTTAAATTATTATTTTACAATTGTTATACCTGCTAGTTAAAAAATGCAACCAAGTATAACACTGAAAAAAAGACATTACAAACCTGTGCTGTTGTCTTCATTTTCTCTCTAAGAAGAAAACATGACTAACCTGCCCTATAATTTTCTTATTTAGATAATTGTCCTTTATGCTGCCCTCAGCTGAGCAACAGACCATGGATAATGTAGCCTCAAAATGTCTGCAGAAAAGAACTCAATTGCCTCCTTCTCTAGAATCAATGTTTAGATAGGTGAATTGCATTCAATCCTGTTTTGCTTCAATCATAAGCACTTGACCCATTTGATATAGAGAGAGTTGGTCAACATTCATCAATCAGCCATTGAAAAGGAAGATTTCTTTCCGTAAATGATGTGTGTACAGTAAGCAATAGAATTAAAAGATCAAAGCCTTCACTGAGACAAGGTGTACAAATGCAGTAATATAGAACACTCCTTAGTCTAGATAGCATTTTTTTACTAAAATCAACTGGAATTTCTTCATGTAAACTGTTTTAAACTTTGCAATAATTAATCTATTATAATGTAGAAAACAAGACCATGCTTCTAAGGAAAAGTCATATGGCATACTTGAGGTCTGCCTCCCATTCTGAGAGGCACAACCCATTTCCTGCTGAGGTAAGTAACGAGATGCCTGCCAGGGAGGTTTTCCACAGCTGTTCAGGCAGCAGCAGTGAGTGGGAAATAAGGACTTTGCCCATACTATACCTGATGGCAAATATAGAGGTTTTAAAACAGAATGCTATTCAGATTGTATTCGGGAAGAAAGAAGAAATTATCTCCTTTCTCTGTGAATTTAAATGCTTCAAAACTATATGAAAGGCTCATTTTTTTTTATGTTATCCTATGAAGTTGAAAAAATATTTTCCACAATATTGAAATACTGATATTGGGCTGGAAAGCTCTGCAATGAAAGAACAGTGCTCTCGTGCTGTGCCTATTTCAAAATAGCAATTCCTCAGTACCAGTCTGTGTCATTGGAAAATGTCCAACTGACTTCAGGTAGGTATATGAATTCTCAGAGGTATATCTTAATCTCTGCAATGCAGGAGAGTGCAAATTATGTATTGGCCCTCAGTCTTGTCCTAAAACAGTAGTACCGTATGCTCTCTCATACATGAAATTCATGTCAAAGTTAGCTTAATTCCCTGCTACAAAAGGACCTCTGGTATTTTTCAGGTACAAAAATATCAGAACTATTTGTGTTTGGAAGGGTGCAGAATAGCTTGAAAGCAGCAAGCAGCTTTGTAAGAAATGACATGACGCATTCACAGTCTTCTTTGTTAAATGCCAAATGATATTCTATTTTGCAGGGCTTAAGCCCACCATCTCTGTTGCAGAATTCACTAGTTTCTCCAACCTACCTCAGCATTGAGATTTTTTTCTGTTCTTGCACGCAGCCGGCAGTCTGGCAAGCTAATCGTCCTCTGCTGATTCTGCCAGATGTCTGTGAAATAGAAAGCTGCCCACCACCAAACAGACTGGCAGTTTTATGACTGTGACAATTGCTTGTGGCAAAATTATAATTAGTACACCAATGTCGCTATGCATTTTAAATTGGATCACACTGATTCCTGCTCCAGTTTTTTTGGACATTCTGAATATGATTTTTAAACAATTGTGAAAACAGCTGCATGCTGATTACTATCAAAACCAGCATCTACCAGATCTTAGCTTCAGGAACAGTGATTTTTCTCTTGCTACTCCAAGAGATGGTGTAAGCAGCAAAGACTATGCTATGTTGGTCCAAGGAAGGCTGTCAATGTTGTTCTTAGAGTTATAAAACATCTTTGGATGATTAGATATAACAGCCCATGCAACGTCTCCAAATGGCTGCTGACATGCTGATTATACAGACTTTTTGCTAAACAGAACGTTCCACACAGGGCTGTTGCTGTGATTAAATATTTTTCATGTGTGTTTCCATTCCAAGCATTTTTAAACACCTCAAAGCAAGGGAGAGTGGGTGGAGAAATGACATGCAGAGGAAAAGACTTGGAAATATAACATTTCACAAAGATTGTTCTGGAAGAGGCCAGAAATGCTGTGTTTCTCCCTGACTGCTGCCCCAAAGTGTCTCTCCTCTTACTACCTAGTCCCTAGGAACATGGAAGACACAATCCCGCCAAACTATTTTTTACATACTGTTGGTATTGCCCAAGGAGGGGACTCACAAGGTGTGCACCTCCCTTTAAAAAGCTTAGCAGGTTATTTGCAGCCTGATCGAGCTGGCATGAGGTCCCATGGTGGTGGGGAAGGAGTCACTTTTCCAGGGGCTGTTTCCACAGAAGCTCCTGCATGGGGAACCGGTGCCTTTCCAGTGATAAAGCTGTGCTGCACTGCAATGAGGTCTAAAAATGTTTTGCATGTCTACATAATTGCTCTTATCATGGGAATACAGAGCAAAAATCCCTGGCATTTTCTTTTTCTCTCTTGTAATTGTCTCTAGTTCGTAGACACCACTGCATAAAGCTTAAGCAAAGTTGGTGGCAACTTACTTGCTGCAGCTAAGAAAAAGCCAGGTGAAGAGAAAACTGCTCAAGCTGGGGAGAGTGGCTGCCTTGTCTCACATCCACACTGCTAGGAGCTAAGAGGTAAATGTGCAGAACCCTTCGATGAGTGCATGGAGATCAGCCCACCTTGAGCTCTCTTGAACCAAACAGGAACTATCACAGATAGTGGCTTCCTACCAGCATAAAGCCGGGCTGAAATCAGCTGTGGTGTACTTGCAGACTATTAAAACAAGCCAAACATGAAATGGAGATCATAGTAGGCATGCTGAGACAGTAGGCTCTTGAGACAAGAGTTAAGGTGAGACATGCTGCCAATTACCAGACAGCTGCATTGCAGGCTAGCAGGACCTTCCCAGTGGATGCTTCCTGCCATGGGGGTGACAGCAGCTGCCAGGGCTTCCCAAATCCAACTCTCCTTCGGATGGACCCACAAGGAGAGCCCGGAGGGCTGCCCAGGAAAGCTTCACAGCCCAGTGCATGCACAGAACAGGCAGAGAGCATGCAGCTTTTGCAAGAAGAGGGAAGTTTTGCCATGTGTTTGCTAAGAGGTCTTTTGTGAGTTTTATAAACACAAATTTTTGAGCACTGTAGCAAGTACCATAATATGAGGTATCTTTGCATCAGTTACAGCACAGCAGCACTTGGGAAAACAAACAAAAAACCAAATTTGCTGGCTGGAATCTTCAAAAGGGAATGTCCAAAGGAACATACAGGGAGCAGTGGTTCTTTTTTTCCTAATGGCAATGTGCCTTGTAAGTATTTAGCGATGGCTGTGACAGGCCACCATCCATATACTGCCCTCCCATTCTGAGTTTCTACAAGGCAGGTGGAAGGTCATGAAGACAAAAATCTTGGAAAAAAAAGTCGCATAGTATTCAAAGCAATTTCAGGGTTTACTGAGAGAACTAGGAGAGAACAGAAATACTTATGCCTCTGAGGCTCCTGCACAGTCCTTATAATCACCAAGCTAAGACATGTGAGCATCTCCAGGGGACAACTCCAAGGGAGTTAGCAGCCAGCTTTGAAAAATCCAACTTTGGAGCTCAAATGTGCTGATTATAGATTGCCATGGTCACTGTCATTGTGCTAATGACTTAAACTCTGTTTAGCATTCAGGACCAGCCTTTCCTGCAAAAGCCATCATATTTTAAAAGAAAATACCCTCTCAAGACAATTTTATTGTTCAAGACCTGACAACAAACAAGCAGATCACCCTTATACATGCAGCGATTAGTCCAGCCAAAATGAGAAGGAAAAAAATAGAGAACAAAACTCTGCTTCTGAGCATCATTTTTATCATTCTGCATGGTGAATCTTGAAAAAGAACAAAAGGAAAAAAAAAGCCATAACCTTATCAAGCAAGAAATAAACAGCAGCTTAAATTTCCTTGAATTAGGAAAGACAACAAATAAATTTTGTGGCATACAAAAAGTATTTTACTGACAAAAACTACTTTTGAAGCCTTCTAGGCCAGATTTATCTATGAATAAGATAAAAATATTTTGGGTTTGGGGTTTGTTGGTTTTTTTAAAAAAAAAGAGGAAATCTGCCCAATTGATCAACCTGGAAATTCAAGAGAAGATTTTCTTGTGTATTACATTGTTTTCTCCCACTGGCATTTACTCTTTTCAGATGGTCTTTACAGGTTGATACACTGTGAAAACAGTTGGTGGATGAGAAACTATTGATCCAGTTAAACATTAGGGATTTGTAGGCAGCTAGTAATTAATTGGGTTGATCGTTCTGGTGCAGCAATTTGGAAAGTAGCTGGAAGAATTAAAGGGTGTAATGGAAAACCTACAATCAAAAGCAATCTCCTTCCTCCTCTTATCCTGCAAAATAGCCACCTCTTTTCATTTTGCAACTTTACTTGTCATACTAAAATTTCCTGTTGATTCAGATATTTTGTGAAATACATTTATTAAATGATAATGTCTTCTGTGTTTCTGTTTTGTGAGCGAAAACACAGATTGCCAGAAATTCACAGCAAAATCCACTCAAGCGGATCAGAGTGAGAAACTGCACATGAGAATTTGCTCACAGGATGTCTCTCACCCTTTTTTCATAGGTGCCAGTGTGCTATCATCAATGACTAACGTCCTTTAAACAATTAGCACAAACCCCTCTTCTGAATACCATGTATTGCATGGAAGAAACATCCAGATGATCAAAACTATGTAGTCAGGGGTGCATGCAATGTGGTGAATGGAGGAGAGAAAGCAGTACACCTCCCCATGTGTATCTCCAGCTATGCAAAACAGAGCAAGCCATCTTCTCCAGCATACAGCGTAGTCATTACAGCACTCAAACCTCAACAAAAATAAAACATTATGCTATTCCAGGGACAGTAAAAAGATCAAAGTCACAAGTGTTACAGATATATGGTATATATTGATCCATCACATTCCCCTCCCATCTGCTATTTCCTCCACAGCTGCACCCCCAAGCACTATCCCTCAGCTTCCTTCGTGGAAAACCAGTACCAAAAGGACATAACCCAAGGAAATACACAGCTTTTATAAGATGTTAGATGATATGGCTATTATAACACTTGATGTCACACCTTCAGGGAAGCAAAAAACCTACGAAAGACAGATAAAACAGGCTAGCTTTAGCTCAGTATGGCTACAAGAGCTGCAGCTGGCCACAGACAGCCCTGCTGTATCTCAGTACTGCAGAATAATCACATGTGTTAACTATCTGGCCAAGACCTGTGTTTGCAGTTATTTTGCTGTCAGTAAATTAAAAACAACAGAGACAAGTAATATACTTGTGGCAATTTGAATGCTATTTCATGTTAACTAGTGAGGTCAGCCTTGATGCAGTACTTAAATTGATTGTGGGAAGGCTGTATCAGTCACTAGTTGACTTCTAGGTAGCACTGACAGAGCTGTTAGGAATCTAATCCATCATTCAGAGACAAGAGGCAGCATTTTGGAAGAAGATACGAAGCTTCAGGAATTGCCTTTTCTCTGTGAGCCACTGATAAAGCCTGTTATTAGTATTAATGTTTTATTAATGAAGATGCTAAAGGAAAGAGACAACATTTTCTGACATGCCTGGACTTGGGACCCCTAGCTGTCTCTGCCATGGTCCATTTGCCAAAAGGGCAGAGCATTTGTAATTCCAAATTATTATCAGCAGCCATCTTTGCTGATTTGGCTAATACCATGCCTGTTGTTACACAAGCATTGACTACACTGCATGGCATAAAGCAGAGCTCCCCCCTTTACTTCCAGCACCACAAAATCTGGTGCATCAGGAGAGCATCAGTCTGACATTGCTGTGAGGAAAAGTTTCTTAGCAAAATATCTTGCATTACAGCAGTGGAGCAGCGCTTTTCCCCTGCCCTCAGAACTGTTGTGTCTTTTTCAGTGCTAGTGATAAGTTCATGCATCCTTGGGGGAGCCTGCAGCACCCCTGCAAGTTCCATTTTGGTTTTCTGAACAGCCTTTTCCCTGCCTTCACTATGAAGTTATTCTCGCACTTTGTTCTTCATAAATACTACTCAGAAATCTTAGTGGCAACCAGCTTAGAGGAGAAAAAAAGAGCATTTGTCCTCTCTGGCTATAGTACAACATACATACAAATACATCTCTTAGCAATAAAGGATTCCTTGTTCTTCCCAAAAGCAATTGCTCTAGGTTTGTTCTCTAGAAGACAGATGATTAAGAGTGGTTATTATTCTCTATTAAAATCACTTTTCCTAGTCTTGATCAAACTTTCTAAAATGCTGTAAGAACCACAGTTTGCTGCCATTAGTGAGAACTGCATTTGTCATACAAAAATAGACAATAAATGGACTTGTGAAATTGCCTCATACCGATCCCAGGCCAACAGATTATTATTATGCAATTTTTGGGGCAGTTTTCTCAACTGAGAACATCAAATTGGGTAAGTATTTTTTTGCTTGATTAGTCGCCTAGGTTGTTTTCCGACTGCTGATACCTCTGCAGCTCACTCTAGCAGTGGGCACATTTTAAATATCAGCAATTTTTTTTTTTTGCATGTATTTATCTCATCACAAAAAGAATAGCTTACCTATAGCTTTTTGACCTAACCAAAGAAAATACAACAAGTCAGTAGAAAGAGTCCAACCTAATTGATTGCTGTTTTAGGTCCATGACCCCTAAGTGTAAAAGGTTAAATATAAATAAATAAATAATTGTAATAACTGTCATGACTTTTTTTTTCTTCTGGGTAAGCAGTGTGCAATTGTTCTGCTTTCCCTACACTCCTGTTGAAGATAACATATGGCCATATAGGAAACCCTGCCAAGCCAATGCAGTGCACAAAGCATCCACATCTTTTATCCTCATTACAATATTTAAAATGAAACAAAACTAATTCCTCCACATGCAGGATCCTAGTGGATAGTGCCACATTTTTTTTTCCCCAAAGAAACAGTATTTTAATCTCTCAAAAACCAGATATTTCCAGTGTGGAGCCATCATGTATGGTTGCTATGGTGATATAACTGTTGGTTAAATCCAATCAATTCTCCTTATTATTTTGAGATTCTGTTTAAGAAATCATCACTTAAAGAAAAAAGCTCCCTTCCCCTCTCTTACCTTCACACACATTATTTAAGAGTACTCAATGAGCTTATTACTGTCCTGGTCATTCTAACATGATCTTGCCTTGAAGCAAAGCCTCTTCTTGAGGAAACCGCTAATAAGCATAAAGAATAAATAGCTAATAAATGTGGAGACACATGACATTTCATTCTCCTTTACCTTCCTTTGTCTTACATCACTGGTACATTCCTGTATCCTCATACACTGATGTGTCTTTGCTGAGGCTATTTTTAACACATCAGGCACCTAAGCAGCTTGGTTGTTTGATTTTAATTTTTTTTTTCTTTTCCAACTACATGCTTTTACTTTCTGGCTTTCTTCAGATAAGTAGAATTCCATTTTCAGAAATGCACAAGTTTTAGCCACAGTGGAATCATTTTGCAACCCCACAGTGACATGTGTAATGTTCAATATCACTGCAAACTGGGAGCTTTTTAAAGTCACTGAAAGCAAGTTCCACTTTCCAAATATGACAAGTATTAAGGCTCAGTGAAGGAGTTTGAAAAAATTCTGATTGAAGTATATGGGAGGTCACCTTAGTCCCATATATATCTAAAAATAGCTGTGAAAACAGTGCAAAATGAATGTAGCTACCATAGGATCACAGAAATGGAACCCATTGTGTTTGTTTAAGCTTTAAGAAACTGTTTGTTCTGTTATTAATGGGTCTGTCTTAAGACACAGCCCTGTGTGTCCTGTTTCATTATGCAACAAATCTCAAAGAAACTCCACAGCAAAAGTGAGGAAAAGACAGGTGCAGAGTTGATCTGCATTAGCAGATGCCTCTGCCTTGCACACAGAGTGAAGCAGTACTCGTCTCTATGCACAACCTTGTGATAATTTTTAAGGCCAACCTGTATCTGAGCAAGGGCACAAATGCAGGCGTTAGCAAGATGTAGGATATTTACACATGCAGAGACAGACACTGGAACTCAAAAGCTTCACAAATGCATTTCCTTCCTTTTCAGCCCAGTCCACCCCCAACTTGCCACTACTGGAATTCGGCACCAGGCTGACCAGTGGCCTTGACCCAGTGCTGGGGAAAAGGTCTTCCACTTCCCCAAACTGCTGTCAGAAAATAAATGCAACTGGGATAGATGATCTTTTGAGCCAGGAAGGTAAAATCCACGCCCAGGCAAGGCTTGTACCGTGTCTGTAGCATCTCAGTAACCTCAGGGGCTCCTTTCAGCCTTCTGCTCTTCCTTCTTGTCTCTGCTGTTCATTCATCATTAGAACAGACAAGCTCATATTTTAATGACAACTTGAGAGATCTCTCTTCCTCTCTTTCCAGCCAAGGACATAGAATTCAACTCAAGATACAGTTTCGAAGTGTTTTATCTGCTTAAAAAGCTTACTGAGTTTTTAATGCATCCTTAAGAAATTCTAAAAAAGTGCATTTTGTAGAGCAGCTGAAAATTAAGCTAGCCCTGACAACCAGCTCCCAAATTTAAATTGCTGTGATAATAGAATCATGTATATTTATACTTTAAGAATGCCTTTCCCACCAATCTGGAAGCGCACAAAACTCACACTTAACCAAAGAAAATGGTCCTGCTTAGATGTATGTTTTGCAGTGGCAGCATGCCTGAGGGCATTATTTTGCCATACTGTTTCAATTCACTTTATTTTTATTCTGAAGATACGTAGTTAAGTCAACAGTAAATGAAACAAAGCACTCTGCTTACAAGTAGAGGAAGAATTGTGAGGCATTTTAATGTGGGAAAAAAACATGAACATTTCAAGTTTTACAAAGGCATGCCTGCTACAAATCTGCAAAGCAAATCTGAGACCATTGCAGAATGTGTTAGCGTTATTTGCATTCATTTATTCATACTAAACCCTCACTGACTGATGCCTAGCAGAAAAGATTTATTTTGTTCACCAAAGGTTCTTCCTTTTGCAGTTTACAATGAGCAGATGGGAGCAAATCAGAGTAATGATCTTTTTCCTCCAGTATACTTAAAATAAGACACCAGATACTGCCTTGGTGTCACAACAAAATGGAACTAATGCCATCTGTGGATATTACTGCATTTTCTATGTTAAAAATAGTTAGGAAGTTTGACAGTTTTCCAGGTACTACCAAAAAGTCCATTCAGGATCATAGTCTCTATTATGGAATAAGGTGAGTTTTAAAAGACTGAGACACTAATTTCTTAAAAACTTTGCTTGATAGGTACCATGGCAACACCACCACCAAACTGATGAGCTCAAGAAGGTGTCAGAACATTGGCAGTTTCATTGAATTTTCCAAACAGATTCTAAAAGCATAATGGACATCAATAATTTAATCACAAGCCTGCTGAAGTAGCTGGGTTTTGAAGCATATAATTGAAGGAGAAGCATGAAAGTTTAAGTTTCATGAGTGGCTCAGCTAGATGTGCTAAACATGCCTGAGAGGCCACAGTATCTCTTTGAACAAAAAATGTCCCAAAACTTAGGGCCAGGGGCTGTGCCACCGACTCACAATATTAGAATCATAGAATCATTTAGACTGGAAAAGAGCTTTAAGATCATCAAGTCCAACTATAAACTGAACAATGCCAAATCTGTCACTAAAACATGTCCCTAAGCATCATGTCTACATGCCTTTTACATACCTCCAGGGATAGTGACTCAGCCTGGGCAGCCTGTTCCAACACTTGATAACCTTTTTGGTGAGGAAATTTTTCCTAATACTGAATCTAAACCTTCCCAGCTACAACTTGAGACCATTTCCTTTTGTCCTATCACTTGTTGCTTGAGAGAAGAGACCAACACCCATCTGGCTACAGTCTCCTTTCAGGTAGTTGTAGAGAGCAATAATCCCTCCCTCAGATTCTTTTCCTTCAGACTAAACAACCTCAATTCTTGAGTTGCTCCTCACAAGACCTGTTCTCCAGCCCCTTCACCAGCTTTGTTGCCCTTCTTTGGATGTGCTCGAGCAGTATGATGTCCTTCTTGTAGTAAGGGGTCCAAAACTGAACACGATATTCAAGGTGTGGCCTCACCAGTGCTGAGTACAGGGGACAGCCACTTCCCTAGTCCTTCTGGCCAGACTGATTCTGATTCAAACCAGGATGCTATTGGCCTTCTTCGCAAGACTGCTGGCTGTCGCAAATACGATTTTTTACACAGCTTTGTTTTAACAGCAATTTAGGATTTTTATATATATATATTTAGATAGATCACTAGATTAGGTTGTGTAATTCTTAACAGCATTTAATCATCAAAAAAAATCACAAAGTGATTCAATGGAATTTGTTGCAATCAAAATAGTGACTTAGTTAAAGAATTGAAGGTTCAGATGAGACATACAGCAGTGTTTTGTCAATCAAATTGCACATACAGGTGGAGGTTAAGTCAAATCAGACATACACAGATAGACAAATGGTTCTAAATTAAATTGCATACACACACAGAGAGATGTTAACCTATGATTAAAATTTACCTTTTTGCGAGTTTCATGAATTACTCGCTTTTATGTGCTGGCATTTATCAACAGACAATAGTTGAATCTTGCAAATCAGGTCTTTGAGTCCTTGTGAAATCATCGAGGAGCAACGTTTCAATCCTCACAAAATCTACCCTGAAAGGTGTCCCAGCTCAGGGGGACATACTAGATCACACAGCCTGGTGAGGTCCCAGAGAGCAAAAAGGGTCTCACTTTGAATTGCTGTTTATCAGATTATTATTTGATTGGTTTTGATCAATGCTTTCTGTTCTGGCCACAATTTGTGCTGTCATGCTAGTACACAACTCAGACAATAGATGGCCTGGGTGTGACTAGGGAGTGCCTGATTGCCCCACCACTGCATTTGCAACCTAGATAACAGCATAATGGGAGCTTTTCCCAAAATATACATGGCTTATCCTGAGACCTCAGAGTGATGTGGGGAGTGACACCACCAAATTCCACCCCATGACCAAAGACAATCTATCTTTTTGCAAGGTGATGGTGTGGTCATCTCTTACCTCTATGCCTATGAACAGAAAATGCCACATTTAAATTTTAATTTGAGGACAATTTTTCATGTTTGGCCAACCTCCTTAACTATTAAAGCTTCATTAAATGTGGTTAGACAACAACAAAGGGGGGGTCCTTGCAATTGTTTAGCCACTCTCCAATCTCCAATGTATAAAAGAATGCTTAAAAAGCGTAATATAACAAGAGTCAGTAAAATCATGATGGGGTGCGGCATCAGGTTCAGCATTCCAGTTGTCAGTGGAGACCATCCAAGCAGGGCTTTCCAGCATCAATGTTCTCCATCCCTTTTAACTCTTTTCAATACTCACTGTATTTCTTCACTATCATGATGGACTGTCCCATTTACTGTGTTTAACTAAAGTCAGATTCATTCCAATAGCTATTGCAGGTCATGATATAGCATGTAATCAAAAGAAAAATCTTCATAAGTAGTTATGGATACAGAAAAACTTAAATTGCTACCAATGCTCATGGCAAGTAGAACACACATAGCTTATAGTAAGTGGTTACGTTGCAAACGAAATAATCTGTTAACAAGGAGTCACACAATGTTGTCTTACATTCACATCCCGTTCCAATATGTATATAAACTTAGTTTTAGGAATCTCATTGGGATGTATTTCAAAGTGGCAAATATTTTGTTCTGTGTCCAGATGTCTTGAGCTTCAGGAGTATTACTTTTGAAAAAAACTTTGTTGTTTCTGCACAATTCATGCATTCACATCAATTGTTTGCCACTTTCCCTGCTTTTAAGGAGCACACAGACTACGTTCCAAGTGATTTAATTCTAGTGCAATGATTTGGTATGTGGTGTATACTGAAACGTTGCTTCTAGTGAGAACAAAGGCAACAATCTTATTACCTTCTGAATGATAAGTTGACTAATTGCCACCACAACAGAAACTTTTCCTCAAATTCTGAGGCATTGTTTCAAATCACTTTTTTGAATTTCATGTAGGTTGGATTCCTCCTTCTCTTTCTCTAATAATAGCTGCTACTACAGTCTGTATCTGTAATTGTGCTTGAATACAACTCAAGGCAGGAGAGGTCTTACCTTGGGTTGTTCTGAGGGCATTTAAAATAATCTGGCCAGTTTCTTCATTTCATTCCCAGTCAAGTGTAATGTCAAACAGCAGCCATTAACTTGCTTCTAAGGCAAATAGAAGATTTTTTTAGTGGGTGTTCTAATTTATTTTGGTCATCAGTGGCAGCAGTTAGTTTGTTCATTAGGATTTCAATGTCTACACTATCCAACACACCCAGTTCTGTTCCTAGGATACCTGTCACATCTGGTTTTGATCACTTTGGAGAGGTGAGAGTTGGTACAGTAACTATTGATATTCCACTTCCAATATATTTTACTAATATGTGATTCCATGGGCTTTGTGTTTGAGCAGTGGTGATTATATATATTTCGATTAACAGGAAAAGAGAAGTTAGGGTAGTGGTATATAACTGTTCTTGTTATTCCCATCAATATTGATTGTAGCAGAGCAGGCAAGGAGTATACATATTGAGGTGAACTTGTTGATGTCTAGTATAATACAGTAGTTCCCATGGTGTCTTTAGTGGGATTCATATTTTCCTGTAAAAGAAAGAGAAGACAAGTCTCCATTGGGAAGGAAAAATGGGTTATCTCATTTTTTATACAGTACTGCTTAACCTGTCTAACATTCTGATCTGTATTTCTCTTCCATAATTTATGATGCTGTGCATTAATCCTGCCCATATGGGGAGATTTTTTGATGTAGGGTTGCTTCCTGGTCATCTTCATCACTGATGATAACTTTTACGGCTAACAAAGCATTAAAATCTGCATTCCACTGAATCTCCTCCCATTTTGCAATAAGATAAGATTTGAGCGTGGCAGTGGCTCCCTTTATTAATGGCTTTAGCACAACATGGTCTACAGTTGCCAACATGGGAACATCAAGGGAACTGCACTCATGCACAACAGGCAGCTTTTGTAATAGCTGTGAGGAGGTCATCATACAGGCAGCTTTTGTAACAGCTGTGAGGAGCTCATCCAAAAAGCTAATGTGTATTAAAAAAGGTTCTTCTGTCTCCAGTATATCTGTTCCAGGAGCCCAGTATGCCACCTTACTTGTTACAGAATGAGGATCATTCAGGGGTCTGGGCTAGAATTAAAAAAGAGACCAGGGCCCCTGTAGCTGTTAACCTTGTCAGTGCTCAGCAAAATTCTGTCTCCCCTGGTAAGTCACACTCTTCATAGGTATTCAATTTCAGTTTCTTCTCCTGAATTACAGCCATAGCATTCTTTCAAAGTAACTGTCTAAATTGGGTCAAACGGGATTGTTTCAAGAGTACTTAGACCTCATCCTCCCTGTGGACCTATCTGCTGTTCAGTTTTTATAATGAGTCTTGTCATAAACTGAGGAAGTCCAGGAAGATAAGCTGTTATTATCAGAGTTATTCCAAATATTGCCATCCAAGTCCTCTGTGGACACTATCAGTTTTCTGATCTGAACTTTGTCAGGAGTTTTGGAACTTCCAATAACATCATTTCAACACGTTCTCCTAACTTGTTCTTTCAGCTAAATTGTTTTTGTAGTTGTTCTGTCTTTAATGATAGTAGTAGTTTGGTAGCTCTCTGTCATTCTATTCCATCTTGTAGATCTTGCATTTTATGGATTGTTTCCCTCTTTCCCTACATGCAGCTTCTAGGCATGTGCCCGACATTTTGCAGATTATCTTTCCCATCCTTAGTCAAGGCTCACACAGCATGTAGTTGCTTCTATACTGCTTCCCAATTACACCGGCCCCATTCTCCTGAGAAGCTGAGGTTCAGATTAATACCATGGTTTAGCAAGTTATCAGTGACACTACTTGCAATTCTGACTACACAAATTTGTTACAAATATGGTGTTTTACATGGCTTTGTTTTAGCATCAATTCAGGATTTGTTAATATTTTTGAGGTAGATCACCAGATTAGGTTGTGTAATTCTTTACAGCACTTAATCATCAGCCAGATTAACAGAGTGATTCAACAGAATTTGTTGTAATCAAAACAGCGGCTTAGTTCTCAAGTCTGCAGTGTTGTATGGGGTTGCATTAGGCAAAGTCTTCCAAGCTGCATCATCACTCCTAATTTGAGTCCTTTAAGGTTAACCTAGCTTGAAAGGGTAGTCACACGTAAAGGAAAACTGTAACTACCAAGACAAATTGTTTTGGCAGGAGATGAGCTGTACAAGTTGAAATGCAGAAGTGAAGGTGGGACAGCCTGGAAGCCAACACCTGAGTTAACCACTCATGTGAAAGCTTAGAGGAAACAGGAAGCAATTCCAAGAAACTTTCACAAATTCTTGAAATTGAGCCAACAGTTTGGCATTCCTTACTTTTTGACTGCCCTTAGTTCATCTCTTATTATTATCTAATAATGTTCTAGGGTCCTTGTCTTGATTCAATCTTTGTTTTGTCCTCCAGAGAAAGACCAACTCAGAACCAGCAAGGCCCCAGTGCCAGCAGGAATGAAGGAAAACCTGTTCCAGAAAAATCAATAATAGAATAGGTACTATACATAGGTTTTCCCAAAGAAAAGATGCAGGCATGGCAAGCCTGAAATTGCCAAGTTAAGGAAATGCTTACTGAATACCTGTGTGTGTTCTTATGTCTCAATAACATTTTTGTTTGTTTGTTTTAAATCTTGACTTCTCCAGAGTACTTATTCAGAGAACACATCGTGTAAATTTTAAAGTAATATATGTGCAACAGCATTAAACAAAAAAAAAATTTAACAAATAGTTACAGTAAAATAACATTTCAAAGTAATTTTTGTTAAATCATTAAATTCCAAAGAATAATAGATTCTGCCCACATATAGGGCATCTGCATATCTTACTTTTATTTAAAGAGAAGAAAGAAAATATTTTTTGTCCTCAGAGAAAAAAAAAAAAATAGAGAAATCACTTTGGAAATGCTCCAAAAGCAGCATCAGGCACTGCCTCTGGTCCTGCAGTTCTGAAAAGGCCTGCTCAGCTGGAGTTGGAGGTGAAGTTTCTTAGACTTTTTAAAGCTTTGTCTCTGGAAACATGCTAAAGAATAACCACAATACTTAAGCAGTTCAGTGCTCAGCCATACATAAACTTGATTAAGGCTCAGCATTTCTGTGTCCATATCTATGACATTTTAATCCAACTAAACACACTCAGATTGGCATTACTGTATACTAACAATGTGATGACAGAAGAAATGGGACAACACAAGGATCAATATGATCCAAATGAAGCCCTTTATTTTGGGTTAACTGGCTGCCTTTATAGACCAAGCTAATTCTCACGCCAAACACTGATTGGATGATTCTGTCCTAGTAATGAGCATTCATTGGTCAGAGCCCAACCACACAACCTGGTTGCCAGGATACATTTCCCGCCTTCAGCAGCCAGCTTCCTCATTAGCATAACACCACAGAGTAGTTATAATGCTTTTATATCCTTGAAGAACGTGGCTAAGGCTTTCCCAGCTCCACCCAGCCTCAGTGCTTGGGCAGCTCGTTAAATGCTGTAGCCACCCATCATAACAAGATCAAGATCAGTTCTTCTTGTTATCAGGCATATTTCCAAAGGAAAATATTTAAAAATGTAATTGAAACAGAATTCTCTTAATAAAATAGGAGAACTCTGCATGCTTATTAAAGAAATAGAAACTTCAGATTTAATTTCCCCCTCTAGGAAAAAGGTCTGAATTCTATTCCTCTACTACCAAACAGTTTAGACCTATCTACTCTAAAATTACCAGACTGCTCTGAGCCTGTTAACTTAATGAAACATACAGAAAATAATCCAGTTGTTCAGTGGTTTGGAGAAGGCAGAAATAAGCATACTGATATAGACCCATGGTTAAATCTTTCACTGGGGTGTGGAGAGAACCGAGTTTTGCTTTTTTCTTTCCAAGAAAGTTTCTTCGGTTTATTCCATGTCAATTTATGGTATGATTTAATCCAATTACTAGATTATTTACCTAAGGATGGCTGATGCCACTTTACTTTCTGAGAAAGAAAAGGACATTTTTTTTTTTCTGAGGGGAAAGGACCATTTCAACTAACTTTTTGGAAATGAGGAGTGTGTGAAGAAGGGATGAACTGCAAGCCATCAAGACAGCTTTCCAGGCAGGTGCTACAGTCTGCAGAGATACAGCATCCTGGAGTATGATTCAGACTCAGTTTACTCATCTACAGTCATGGTAAGTAGCATATTAACCTCAGATAACTCTCTTTTCACATGCTCAAATCGTTCGTTTCTGTTCATGAGTTTGGATGCCTGAGTTCAGCCACATCACTGCAGGTCCTGTCACCGCTTCAGTGCACTGAACTTCACCTTCGTTGGTTCTAGGCCTTCATTTTGTCTAGCTAACAAGAGTTTTGTTGAAAAATGCAAGCAAAACTTGCACGAAAGAAATGAAGTGTCAAAAATAGCCTTGTAGGCCACAAGGCAGCTCCTGAAAGAGCAGTGCAGGTTGAAATTCTCACAACGTAGCATTTAAAACAATCTACATGCACTTTTCAGGAACTGTGTAAGGATTTTCTAAGTGCAGTGACATTTCACACTCTGCCTTGGTCCAGCTTAGCTCCTACTGAAGCCCATGGGGCCACCATGCCCAAGAAAGCACACATGCAAGTTTGGTCATTTCAGTGCAGCTCTGAAAAGTGGGATTTTTTTAAGTTATAGGAAGGATCCTTTTCTTCAGCTCAGCGTATCAGCAACACTCAGCTTTCATTTTTAAAAAATAATACATCACTAAAAAGGAATGTACCACCTGGAACAAAATTCTCTTTTTGGAAATCTTGGATACATATGTAACAAGGAGATAAAGTGCTATTTATAAAGATCCTTCTGAATACCTTAATCAAGTAGGCATTGATGGATGGCTAAGATAAATATTTCTACCCACTACATTTTTACCTGAAGTCAACAGCTTAATCATGAAAGTCCCCACAGGAGAAATACATTTTTCAGTAGCACATGGAAATTGTGCACTTTGTTTCCTATTATGATTTCTCCTTATCTGCTTAATTCCTAGGTTTAATCTTGAAATTGAAATGCCCAACCATATTTCAAACATTCACATTATGTTCCACAGTGCGGTGGTGGTTTTTACTTTTTAAGTAACTTGCCTGCAATGCTGTGACTCAGAAGAAGTGTGAATGACAGAAGGAAATTTATTAGATTAAAGACAGTTTGTTGGAGAGAGTAGGGAAATGAATTCAGTTACAGGAACAGGTCCAACATTTTATTTTATTAGCAGAGATCCAGGAGCCTGCTTCCCACTCTGCTCCAGCTCATGCACTAATCACTGTTTTCAGGAGTCCTTCAAGCCAAGGCCATGCAAAGCCTGAAAATGGATTAAATTTATCTCAAATAACAGAAGAGTAGTCCCAAATTAAAATTTAGTTTATGTTACAGCTTAAAGAAATCCATTCACCCCAGAGTATTCCAGAAGTTGCAACTTTCCCATATTTTTCCAAAATAGTCCACTATGGAGCTAGGTACCCAAAAGCACTTCGCCTTTAGGTATTCAGCAGCACTTCTCAGTCAATACCTAGTCTGAAGTACCTTAGCAGAGCCTTACAGTACCTTATATCTCCTCTAAATATTTTACTCAGGATTGCCAGAACTGGACATGTTAAACACGTGAGTCCCTACTTTAAGCCTTTTCCTCAAGGATCCATGAATCATTTTTTTCCTACTGCCACAACTAAAGAAGTCAGTTGTGTTTGTACAGCCTAAGAACACAACTAAAACCATGCAAAAAGTGCAGCTGAAGTGGGAAAAGATAGTGCCCTTTAACTACTTGTGCACTGAGCAAAAAAGTGAAGCTGTCAAAGTCCTATGCACAAGGGTCACATTTTTCTTGATGAAATCCAGGTTTGCATCTCTGACTTTTTGGAAGAATGCAGGTGCCAGCTACAAGGCAGACTAGTGCAATGCTTGCTGAGGGAGCATCAGGTTACCTCCAGAGATCCCCACCAACCTGATCACTCCCTGGCGCAAATACAGGTATATCCTATGATCCCTGCATACACTGTGCCCTACTACACAAAACCACATATGCACAGGGAAAAGTTTCTAAGTCCACGTAACTCTTCTGTGTTAAACAAGTAGCAACAGGAGATACATCGTGCAAGGCTAGAGCTAGACAGTGGCAATTTTTTTTTAACATTTGAGACAGTCAGACTGTGAAGGAACAAAAGGCTGTGAAGTGGATGTCTGGCATTGCTCAAAGGGGAGCGTAGGTGAAAGAAGCTTACACCTTTGCAGTTGTGGGGAAGGCAAAGCCTGGGAGATTCTGTGCTGACATTAGGTGATTGTGATTAGTGTTGCAAAGGGAAAAAAAGAGATAGAGGGAGGCTGGACCAAGCTGGAGTGCATGGCAGTACTGAGTTTAAAATAATATCAGTTGATAGTTACTCAAATGAATTATGAAGCTTTTCTTTACAGGTTCTTGCTATTTCTTCCACTGAAAGTGCTCCTCACACGTGAACATTTTTGTATCTATTGAATAAGAGAAAGCATACTTTGATATCTCGATAGACCACTGAAGAGATATATCTACCATTACAAAGACAATTAAGCACACATACAAAACCAGCATTTGCTGGTTGGAAACAAAAGGAGATACTGACTAGGCAGGAGATAGAAAGGCAAGTTTATTTTCAGACCTGAGCCAGAGATTTCCATGTCCATGTACTGGGCTTCTCAGTAAGAGAGATAACTCATTCTTCTTGAGTGTAAGTTTGTAAGGAAAGGGCTGGTGATGCTGTTCAGGGAGAGGTCCCAGTTAGCACCTCTACACAAAGTGGATGGTCCAGCACTTGGGGCTGAGTAATGAACATACAACCAAATGGAAGCTAATTTCTGAAAGCAGTCACTCAGTCTTACAAGGGTATCTTATGCTATATGTTATATAGTTCAGTCTATCATCAGAAAAGGAATAGCCTTATAGGCCCAAAGAAAGTTTAGAGTTCTTGAGGAGAAGAGTGATTTTTAAATTTATTTCTATAGATTTCTTATTGTTAAAATTTTATTTGAGATTTTGAATAAAAGTTGTTTAAAAAGACCAGCTCTTCAATGCAACAACTTGTTCTTGTTTTCCTTCTCAGAAAAGGCACACAAAGAATATATTTATTTTCCTAATGCAGGGAAATTGAACAGGTATAGAAAAAATCTTGAAACACATACCTTTTCAAGAATCCATTTAATAATTTTGCCCTCTAAATAGAAATCACAACATTAATATCTTTTTTCTATTTATTCAAAATTTTGGCATTAATTAAAAACAAACCAACAAACCCACCCCCCAGCCTCAAAATTCAGGTTTAAAACAGGTTCCCACCCAAATAACATTGTCCCATTTTTAACAATTGTGCTCACAAGCTTGGAGGTTCTGATTACACATCTGAAATCCACAGCTGCATTTACACTTCAGCAGAAGGTGAGGAACACAGTGCTTGCATCTTATCTGGTGGCCTGACAGGTGTTTTACTAGCTCCTGGGAAGGAAATAACTGGCAAATCAAGTGTGTACAAAAGCAGTATATTCAGCTGCTGAGAAGCAGGCCTGAAGTTTTGTACTCAAATAGCCAGATATGGACAAGTGCTTTAGGAATATTCACCAGAGAAGCAATAAAATTAACCAACCACTTGACATATAAAATTCTGAGAAAAAAGCAAAACAGGACTGACTTACTCCTCATTTAATCTTATTTTGAAGGACATGAATATGGCTGAGGTTCTTTGTAGTACACATTTGTCAAATGTAAAAAAGTAAAAGTCCATGCCACATCAAAACTAGGATTCAAAACTTCTTATAATTCCCAGGTTATTACAAAGGGATCCTGTTGGCCACTAGTGTTACAATAAGCAGCCTATTATATCATTTTCTTGCTTCCTGTCTTTCAAAGCTAGATGTAAGCTTTCTCAGGTCCTCTGAGTGCAAGGAACGTCACATCAAATTAAATAACTGAGGCAATGCCAAGACAATTTCAGGCTGTGAAACAGAAAAGCGCTAATCTGAGAAAAAAGTCGACTGAAGGAAGGTACAAAGTATTTTTTACACAAGCTGTTGTGTTAGAAGCAGTTGCCTTGGAAAAGCAGTTTTCTAGAAACTACTACTGTCCAGAATAAAACCTTTCTTGTTTGTTACACTGAGCAGGAATAGGCAGGACAAAACTGTACTAGCCTCTGCCTCCTTCTTGTGACTCCGAGCTAAGTGCTCTTCTTCATAACAAACCTCATGGTTAAAATGCAAGATCAACCAGAGGAGAGAAATCCATAGTATCAGTACGGCTGCATGTCTAATCAGTAGTGGTGGTCCATAATTCAGTTACTTAGTTATGAACAGCCTTGGGTAGTCTTTAGGTTTGCAGATAGGGGCCTGAAACTAAATCAGAGAGTCACAGAATGGCTTGGGGTGCAATAGACCTTCAAGGATCATCTAGTCTACACCAGCTGCTATAGGCAGGGGCATTTTTCACCAGATCAGGTTGCTGAAAACACCATCCGATCTGACTTCAAATGTTTCCAATGATGGGGCATCCACTGCTTCTGTGGGTAACCTGTTCCAGTGTCTCACTACCTTCATCAAAAAGAATTTCTCCCTTATATCCAATCTAAATCCACCCTCTTTCAGTTTAATATCATTGATCCTTGTCCTGTCACTGCATACTCCAGTAAAAAGACTTTCTCCATCTTTCTTTTATAAATACCCTGAAGATCTCAAGTAAGAGGGAAAGGTGTACTGTGCTGTATTAGCAGCTACATTCCTCCCATAAGAGAGTCTCAGAGTGCTTAACAGACATTGGCTGAGCTTCATAACACCCTGGAAGATGTGCATGACGTATTATGGAGAGATGAATTCAGGCACAGAAATATTAATTGACTTGCCATACACTCACTTTGCATCAATGTCTTTCAGATATTTCGAAATGCATAGATTACTTCAGCTTCTCAAGAGAAGTCAGGGCTCCAGTGACTTCCGTGTAGCTATGGCTACAGGCATCTGCTAAGGATCAGACCAGAGCAATGAGACTGCTCAATAGAAATGAGAAAAACCAACACAGATTTGGCCCTGGTGAAATGTAGATCTGCACACCTAATTCGAATTTCTAAGATTAAAAGAGTAACCCCATGCAGTTCACCCAAAATGTTTCTCCATGACCATGATTTCCAACCAAAATATTTAAATTTGAAGCTTTAAGAAAGTTCAGCTTTCAGAATACATGAAAAAAAGTCTTCCAGACTACTACTACTATTTTATATCTGCATTTTAACTGCTGCAAAGTTCTAAATTCAGTGTACATAGGCATGACCAAACATCTAAGTATGAAAGTTATCCAACAGAAGTTTAAATTCAGCACTACAAATTCAAGTTCAACATTTCCCCAAATTAATTCAGGTTCATGTTTCTATGGCTCTTTTGTTTCTAAACTGCTGGTTGTAGACCAAAGGTGTGGGAAAAAAGGGTTTGACACAGTATCCTTTACACTCTATTCAAAATCTTGAATAAGAAATTATGCAGCAGTAATCAAAGTTAACAGTTCCAAATACTTTTTGCAGAAGCCAAATGCGTGAGATTTATGCCAAAACCCATCAATACTTCAGAAAGAGCATTTTATTTTTCAGGAACTTTGATCCTAAAGGTGTAGAAACCACACCTTTCTCAGACAGTGCAACCAGTTTTTCAAGGACAAATTAAGCCACCAAGGAGTGCAAGAAATATAATACTACCTAGGCTTCTCGTTTATTTAGAGAAGTATTTCCACTGAAAGGAACGTAATGCACATCATCAAGACAATCTTTTGGGGAAAAAATAGTCATAGTCTCCATGGAAATTATGCATATCATAAAGAGCCAAAAAACAGGCCGAAGAACTGGGGAGAGGGGACCTGTTTAATTTTGAGTTGTTTGGGTGATTTATTTACAAGGAGATAATAATTTTGTTAAGTGGCTGTTAGAAATGTTCACAGTATCCTTTGTGACAGCAAGGTCTGGAGGTCTTTAAAAAACATTCATCTCTAGGCCTCAAAGGACCTGAAATTTGCATATTCTCCCCTATGTAGATGAATACAAATTTTACAAGCCATTTACCTCAAATGATTTATGTGTAAATAATTTCACATATGTATTCAAGTTCTCTTCCAAATGCCCACATGAGTATACACTTACTGTTTAAAAAATAAATAAATAAATAAAAAAAACAGGACACAGGATGTGCCCTGTTAACATTACAAAAATCCACCCAAATCCATCGACTATTTTCAACTGCCTTTATTTCCAAATCCCTAGGAAATTCTTCACATTTACTTTGGGGTTTTAAACCTCGTCCCCTTATTTTCTGTTTTGTAGAGCCCATCTCTCAACTCAAGCTAAGTTGCCAATTTTTGAAGGTTTTTTGGGAAGGAATGGTGTGTGTTTCTTTTTTTAAAAAAGGTACTGTCAGAGACTCTACCAATTTATGTAAGCTGCCTATTCCCATGGCAAAGGAAGTGTTTATCTGACACCAGTCAACAAGACTTATCTCACTTTCACCAGCATAAATCTAGTTGGACTCCACTGATAATGCTTGAGGTCAAATGATTTGCATACCAGCTTATGTCTCAGCTGCACAAACTAAAACAGTCAGCAGCAAAACACTACTTTAGTTCCATTCTTAACATTTAACTCTTTTCCACCTCTTACTCGGGCTTATGACTTCCTTTTGTGCAGTGTATCCACAGACTGCCTTGCTGTGCTGGAAAATAAATATAGGAAGAAGAGCCTCTGATTTGATATAAGGCAAACAATGCCTAATCCTATAAATTTCTTTCTGAAGTACTGAAGAGTTGCACCCACCTTATATTCTCTGCCTTCAGTTCATGAAAAATTAACTGTTGCATAAGGCATGAATAATATTGTGATATATAAATATCTCATAGTATACGAACAAGAAAGTGTGTATTTATGGAGTGGAAAATGCGTAAAAAGCCAATTGCTTTCCTCAGCTGTAACATAGTGGGAGTTTTCTCCAAACAGTTTCCTAACCATACTCTTTAAAGCTTAAGCATTTTCCAAATAGATTTGGGAAAAGTTGGCAAAATTCCATTGACTTCAAAACACACAAAATTAGAGTAATTTCTCCCCTGCTTCTTATGCCCTCACTCATATGAACTATGTAAGAATTCTCTTGTTACCATATTGCCTGTCACATTATTAGTACTATATATGAAAACTAAACCAGTAATGAGACAAGGAGGCCCAGGAGATGTATGCTACAGCAGCAATATCATGCCGATACTGCATTCTAGTATTCCCAAGCTGTTACAGCAGTGATTGCTAATTCTATGTCAAACAGGATCTGTGCCATTAAGCTGACTTCCCTATGTTCCTTTACATGGCATTGTGAATGTCCTTTATTTTCCAGCTGGATTGTTTTCCTTTGATGTTGCTTTATTAATGTGCATATCACTTCTGCTTCGCTCATGCGAAAAGCTGAAGTAGAAAGCCAAAAAGAAAACCGCAGTAATTACCATTCTGTACTTTCACTCTCTGAAGGGACTAACTGGCATAAGAGATTTGTAAGAGCTTTTATATCTTTCTGAACTCAGCATAAGGCAGGTCTTGGTTTTATTCTTACTCTTTTATGCTTAGGTTTAGTCTATTTGAGACTAGATACAAATTTTTTTTTAAAGAAAATCTTGTTCGTTTACCAGTGTTGTAGCAAAGTCTGAGGTATCTTAATCCAATTGTTTACCAAGGCAAGCCAAGGTGGTTTAGGGCTGCCCCTTACTACTTTGGGCAACACAGACCTGTCTTCCAGAAGGCTGGCCTTCATCTCTCCTTGCAAAAGTTCACATTTTCTGAGGTACAACAGTAACGAGGCCAGCCTGAAACCTCATCACCTCGAGGTATTTCTGTGATTTCATTAAAAGGCACCTTTCTGAAAAGTCAGTCATCAAGATGACTTTTCTCCTTAGGAGGACATAAAAATGTTTTCAGATAAAGCAGAATGGAAGAAGCCAAACCAAAAGCTGTGGCTTAAATTAGCTATGAAATCCAAGAAAGCAAAATTGCCTCAGGAGCTCTTTTATGCATGATTTTTATCTGTGGAAGTATGGATAGCAGCTATTTGTTTTAGCATTTATTTACTACAGCAGCAGCCTTCCCTTGGGTCTCATGAATGTATTACCCAATAGAGTTACACTTTATGTAACACACCACCAAAACCACAACTCTTCAACTACCCAATGGATGCACACATGGCACTTATTAGAGCACAGTTTTGTACAACCATTATCAGTGAAGCTTCGTATTTATCAGCACAGACACAAAACGTCCTTGAAAATAAGAAAAAACTAAAGGTAGAAAGCCATGAAAAGAAGATAGGATGGTTTAGGTCAATTGCAAGCAACTGTTATTAAGCTTTCCTTTGATTTCTGCTCTCATCGTTCTTCTTGCATTGGAAAAGAAAACCCTCCCACAGCTGCCACTCTGCGCTGCATTCATCACAGATCTGTGCATGAGACCCTTGTACCTCAAGGTCATCAACACTTTGACCAAGTGAAAATGCAATAAAGTATGAAAGCAGCCATCGGTCTGTACCTCCTGCCTCTGCTCCATCAGCTGAGACAGCAGGTTACCTTGTGGGGAGAGGTGAGAGCTGCAGCAGAGGAAGTGCTGGGCAGCCACCAGTTAACCCGAGACACTGTGCTGTGGAGCATGCAAGTAACATGCTGTAAATCACAACTCTGTGGCAGTTGCTGTGGCAACTGCACCTTTCTAAAGATCTGTTGCCAAATTAAACAGTTACACACTATCACACCCATCCCTTGCACATAAGTGAAGGCTGCAAAGGTATGCTTCTATCACTTTGCATAAGCATCTTCCTTCCATGATTTCTCAACCACCATCTCTCAGAGTACTCAGAAGTAGTCTGCAGGGAAGGAGTAAGAGGAGGATGAAGCAAACAGGCTGTTGTCAAATTTCTCTGTACAGCTGTAATAGCAGCAGCCACTCAGACAAAAATCTTCCATCCTTTATCGCCTTTTTCTCCTTTCTGGTTTTTCTCAAGCTTATGAACGCACCACTCTTAACTTGAATTGCAGCTGAGATGTCATGTTTGGTTTGATACATAGACAGTTGTCTTTCATGAGTTTACAGGGGAAAAAGCCAAACTGTTAGCATATTACAATGGTGCCAGGAAGCTTTTTTAATTTTCTTATTGTTTTCTTATTTAATTTTCTTATTATTAAGAGGTACTTTGCTAAATGTATGAGAATAATTCCTTATCAATTAAAGATTTCTCTGCAGCTTAATAAATATCGACTCTTAACGTGTACGGGATAGATGTAGGACCTATATTTGAATCCAATTCCAATTCACTTCAAATGACTTAAGTTTGGCTTGAAGAAACCACTTACACCATTTTGGTTTCCACATGATAGCACCATTATTGAAACTTCTCCTTTCCTCTTTTTATTGGTTTGCTGGAATTGCTGTCCTCCAAGTCACTTAGAAAAGGCAGAAATTATCTGGCAACCCAAACAGAGTTGTAGCCAAATCAGCCCATTATGTCACACAAGGGCCCAAATCACTAACAGGCATTTTTGTTATATGGAATCCTAAGAAAAGCTTGTCCAACAGAAGTTCATGATGAACCATAAGTCAGCCAAGTACAGCCAGAAAGCCTATAGATGGATTGATTTACATATATTTTGTTCTTATACATGCCTAGGGACACTGTATATTTATTAGTAGATGAATCATCACAAAAAAGTTAAGTGCTGCTGAAGGCTAGTTCAGTGAGGTTCACTAGACCTGTAAGCATGATACAGTTTCATAGGTAAAATTTAATTAATTAAAAATTTATTTTATTTTGTTTAATTAATTAAAAAATATTTCTAGCTTACTGGCCTCAGGATCTTGAAAACAGAAAGCTTATCTATGCTGTCATGGGACATGAAAACAGATCTGTGTAATAATCCTTGGTATTAATCAGTATCAAGTCAAAAGAAATTAAAAAACAAATCAATGATATGCTACTTTTGTCCTTAAGAAAATCCAAACTACAACAAAACACAGCCCAAAGTAATTTTTATATTTCTTAGTGGGAAAATGTGGTAGAAAACAAACCAAGCATGCCCTGAGCTAATCTGGAGAAATATATTAAGAATATAATAAGAAGATATCTTTTCAAACATACAGATGCATTACAGCAGAGATGAGTGCAAGACGTTGCAGTGAGACATGGTAGTTCACCACCATCAGAAAGGTGATTTGTGACTAAAACCAATAAACATCAGAGATCAAGAAGCTTTCAGATTCAGAACTGAAAGTGAAGGCTTGGTAGAACATTAGCACTGGAGGCTGACATAATTACCACAGGTCATGCAGCATCTATATACTTATGCATGAGAATTAAGGACCTAAATTGTTCTCTGACTGATATACAGAGAGAGGAGATAAATTTGAACCAATGCTGTTATTATCATTTCCTCATTTTGAGAGAAGAAAAGAAGGCAAGTGAAGTTGTTTCTAGCCAATACACAAGAAGGAGATAAACGTGCATATCCACCACCAGCTGTGCCAGTGGAAGCTGGCACCTCCTTTCTGCTAGCCCACTCCAGCCGCTCACTAACACCCAGTGCTGGGGATTTCAGCCTTGCTCAAATACCCTTCCATCAAAATACACAAAGGCAAGGCTCACACTTGAACCACCAGCGATCGTTCTTCAAGAGCTGGGAGGACTGCTCACTTGCACAGCTCAGCCATCAAAGAGGGAGAGTGGCACTCACACAAGGTGGGAAAACTGGAACAAGTTAACAGGCAGAGTGTTCCTGCCAGCAAATCAAGTGTTGGTGAGACAACTATCCTTTTTATATATATTTTTATATATTTTTTTCTTAAAATATTTCTAAAAAAATGAACATCTCAAAGAGTTAATCTGATACTGAAAATTAGCACTGAAGATTAATTCACAGGCAGTGTACAGACTATCTTTCTAAAAGGATAAGTATCTTCCAATGACCCAGCAGCTCAGGGAGCAACAATCCACTCAGGAAAGATGGTCACGCTTCACTGACTCTTTGTCCTTTTGTGACTACCTGCAAGGATTTTCTGCATGTATGATAGGTGAACATTCCTCATCCATTATGTGAGGTAGTTCTCCTTATCTTCGTTTCATATAGTATGCTCCCCAAGGCATTTATACTATTTCCCCTGTGTCTGATGAATGTTCTTTTTATTTTCTAGATAGAGTCTTTTCATGATCTGGAAAACAGACAGATACATTCAGTAGGCAAGGTTGTGTAGATCTGAAAGAACCAAAAAAACCCCCCAAACTAAAAAGCAAACAAACTCCGCATAAGCCTTTTTAGCTCTCCCGTTGCCCAGTCTACCAAGGGACTATAAATCAAAATGTCTAAACCAGCAACAGTTTTAATAAAAATTAATAGTTTTAATTAAACATTGCTGTTATGCTTTGCTCATTGATTTTAACAGGAGAGAATTAAGCTGTGCTATAAGGTTTTTTGGGTCTCTTGCAAAACTGGGACATCTATCTCATTCATCTCTTGAACTTGTAACCACAATTGTTTTCATCAAGAGGGAATATGGCCTATTAGCTCAAATGCTATTGCCATAAAGTAATTGCACAAAAATACCAGTGACAAAAGCCTTCTCCTGTTCATAAGGCAGAGGTTATTTTGCTCTAATAAACTTGCCTGTTATTGGAAAAGGGGTAAAGCTAAGAAGCAAAAGCATCCTCCAAAAAGCAAAGAAAACAAAACACTAAACTTCAAGAGGCATCCTAACTGTTGCTATCACATATTTGTACCATTAATGATTTCTGTCTACGCTATCCTAAAAAAGAAAAACATTTCTAATGCTATTGCTGTAACAAAGCACCTGGCTTCTAAAGTGAGATGAGATCTCCCCCTCCCCACCTTTTTCACTAAAGGTTCACATACAGCATGGCTTCAGTCCTGAGAAAGCCTGGAAAACACAGTACATATTCACTGATGGCTCCACTATTGATTCAAAGGCATTCAAGTTATTACTAGGCCTTTTCTCTGGATACATCATCACTAATACCCTGCTGACTTGCAATGGTAATTGTCCACCTGTGTTAGACAAAAATTGTCAATTCCTCAAATCAAAACAGTGTTTGAAACCAACTTAGATCAATAGAGCTGACTGATGATGTAGGCTCCCACTTCACTTAGAGAGAGAGAGATGGCTAATTTAAGTGATTTTTAATGGTATTTCATTCTGCAGTTCCTACAGTCCAGTCATTAACCCTCTAGGATAATGGGGGCTAAAGGGGAACTGTGAAGGAGAACATCTCATTGAAATGAGAACTGGGCAGTTGAATAGAGGCGATTCTTTTCCCACATTTACTTTCAATCCTCATTAGACATAGTAAACTCACAACTACTGCTGTGTTCAGTCCATGCCAGGTATGAAGCTATCCAACTCTGCCTTTTGTTTTGTGATCAAGTCGACATTGTTGCAAACAGAAGTGGGAGAGAGGCAAAAGGAGGGGACAAAAGGAATCAGAAAAGAAAGGTGGGCATAAAGAAAAGTCCACCAGCAGCTATTGTGTTCCTTGTCATCTTCATTTCCTCTGACCCACATTCTAGTACTATTAGCTTGCCCTCCCTTTGCAGCTTATGACACATTTGAAGTTTCTATATAACTATTTATGACTGATGCTAATTCTGTAACTGTTCAAACAGTTCAGAAAAAACAGAGCAACTGGCATCCTATTGGGAATGAGAGGTAGTTTAACTAGACTCAGAATGCATAGAATAGAATATTTATTTTAGGAATGTTATAAAAGGTAGTCCCTGAAGATGGATGAACCCAGAAGTGGCATTGGGAAAGACAGAATCACTTCTAATGCAAAACTCTCCTGATTTTGCACTCTGGTATGACAGATGTGGGAGGCTCTGCAAAGGGACCTGAACAGGCTGGACTGCTGGGCTGAGACCAATGGCATGAGGGTTAACAAGGCCAAATGCCGGGTCCTGCACTTGGGGCACAACAACCCTAAGCAGAGGTACAGACTAGGAGAAGCCTGGCTGGAAAGCTGCCAGGAGGAGAAGGACCTGGGGGTGTTGGTTGACAGCAACTGAACATGAGCCAGCAGTGTGCCCAGGTGGCCAAGAAGGCCAAGAGCATCTTGGCCTGTATCAGAAACGGCGTGACCAGCAGGTCCAGGGAGGTTATTCTCCCTCCGTACTCAGCACTGGTGAGACCGCACCTCGAGTACTGTGTTCAGTTCTGGGCCCCTCACCACAAGAGGGATGTTGAGGCTCTGGAGCGAGTCCAGAGAAGAGCAACAAAGCTGGTGAAGGGGCTGGAGAACAAATCTTATGAGGAGCGACTGAGAGAGCTGGGGTTGTTCAGCCTGGAGAAGAGGAGGCTGAGGGGAGACCTTATTACTCTCTACAACTACCTGAAGGGAGGTTGTGGAGAGGAGGGAGCTGGCCTCTTCTCCCAAGTGACAGGGGACAGGACGAGAGGGAATGGCCTCAAGCTCCACCAGGGGAGATTTAGGCTTGAGATTAGGAAAAAATTCTTCACAGAGAGGGTGGTTAGGCATTGGAACGGTCTGCCAAGGGAGGTGGTTGAGTCACCGTCCCTGGAGGTGTTTAAGGTTAGGGTAGACAAGGTGCTTAGGAGCATGATTTAGGGATTGGTGGGAATGGTTGGACTCGACGATCCAGTGGGTCTCTTCCAACCTGGTTATTCTGTGATTCTGTGAAATACTTTAATTGTTTTCCTTCACAAAAAAATTAATTAGAAACATTATTCTAATCATAAATGGATCATTAATGACTAAGCGTAGCAATAAATCTGATTGTTTTGACTACAGGTTAGATGTTCTCAAGCTGCAGAACTACACTGGAGGGAAGCATAGGAATTTCCACAACACCTTGCTTAAAGCCTAAAAAAAGGTTTTTATTTCAGGAGACTGGCTTCCCAGATTTGCCAGATATGCCAAGGTGTTTAACGTACAACTGGTTCCAATTATATTACTTTGGTTGCTTTAAGAGAGGCTTTGAACTCAAATGACCTGGTCTCAGGTTTCACTTGGGACTGATGCTCCACGGCACATTAGAAAAGTTGATCACAGAAAAAAACCACAGTTAAATCCTATGAAGAGCATTAACTCCCTCTCCAGCAGCACTCAGGTTCAGGCCAAAGACAGTGCCACACACTTACCAAATGAGATTTCATCACAGCACTGGGCTGTGCTTGCCTGTGCAGCAGCTTTTGCACTGAGACAGCATTTTAATTTGTCATATAAGAAATTCTTAATTAGTATAGTATGAAACTAGTATCAAGGTTTGCAGGATATCAAGGTTTCCTTTCTCCTCTAAACCTTAATCTTCCCAAAAAGAACTTTTCTTGTCTCCTCCTGAGCAATCTGCTAGCCACTTTCCTTGACACTTCAACGCCTTATAAGACTTAAAGCATCCTTGATGTCCTCCTATAAGAATACTGGATTATTACCCTTGTGCAGACGTTCAAAAAGGTAGCATCTTATCAACATACCATGTGTGTACAGCATAGTTCATGAAGTTCTGTTTCAAGAAGCCTTCTCTACTTTTCCGTTTTCTCTGCTGAATTCAACATCAATAGATTTCCATAGAATGGCTTGCCATATTAATGTAGTTGTAAGATCATAAGCAGCAAAGTTCTCCTAGCATGAATAGAATGCTTCCCTCTTCAATCAGCAGCAACCCCCACCAG
This sequence comes from Clamator glandarius, assembly GCA_033459285.1. Classification (NCBI taxonomy): domain Eukaryota; kingdom Metazoa; phylum Chordata; class Aves; order Cuculiformes; family Cuculidae; genus Clamator; species Clamator glandarius. Next base: position 1,101,708 of record JAUNZM010000070.1, read on the forward strand.
GCACACTCAACATTTTTTTAATGTACATTTTTGATGTGTATTTCAGAACTGAGAAATCAAAGTCAATGTCTTTCAAAACGAGGTCATGCATAGCTCCAAAATTATTTCCCTGCCAGATTTCCATTTTCAAATAAAAATAGAAAAGTAGAATTTATTCTTACAGCAGAGAAATAGTCTCTGTTCATTTTTCTCTGACAGAAGGGGTTGAAATTCTGTTTATTCAAACTTCTGGAAACAAACATCTAGCTCCACAGGGAAGGCCAATCTATGCAAAAAGATCAGTTCAAAAGATGAAAATAAGAGGTTACTGTCAGCATCTCAAAAAAAAAAAAATATAAGCTGAAGAGACAATGCTATATAGCTGATATCAAAAAAAATGAGTCTTGCCAAGGCCCAACAAGAACACTTAGCATTCAACATGTTCCATCCTCGGAGATATGTGATAGTGTACACTGGAAATCTGTACAGAACTAGACCTCTTACTTCAGTCTCAGAGTTTCTCCTCATTTTTCAAAGTATAATATCCATTAACAAAACTAGAGAGGAAGAAACTTTCAATGGCTGTAAAAAAAGCTCCATTTCACTAAAATGTACTGTAATCCTCAATGTATCTAACACACTAAGCAGCAATGGTAACACTTGCTCATGCCCCATCTTCACATAGTCTATTTTGTACTGTTGAAAAACATGTATATTTTCTTGTCAAAATGATGGGTGAAAACATCACCAGTGAGACAAAGTCCTGCACTATCTGAGAGTAAAGAATTTCCGTATATTGCCAGCTATGGGTGGTCCTGTTCAGCCTTTCATATCCAGCCAACATCATTCCTATAATTATCCCCACCACAGTGTACTGAAGTAGTTATTTCAGTGGCATACAGGCATGAAATATGTTCTTTTCAGTCACTTTAACACTGGAATAAATTGCCTGTAGAAAGCAAGAATAGTATTAACGTAGCTTATGAATTTTTTTTTCCTCTGTGCAGCACAATTTCACTTGAATGGTGACTTAGGAAGCTTGAAGTAGTTGCACCACTACTTTTCCACCCTGCCCTTCAATAGGCAGACCTAACAATTTAATTTCCTGGAGACAATTATTTCAGGTTCTGTCTTGTTGAGTAAAACAGGGACTAACAGCTTGCAAGATCTAAGTTAATGTACATTCCTATAACATTTAGTTCCAGGATTAGTATGAAAAAGGAGTTCTCACTCAGGCATAAACTAGGTTAGTGTGTAATTTAATGCAAGAAGTCTACTGAAACAGCTGGAGAAACTCACTTTTTTCTGAAGGTGATGCATAACCTGTAACACAGATGTTGATACCTATAACCTCACCACAAATTTCATATCACTTCTTGCAGACCACATAGACTGAATGGAAACCTACACTGAAAAGTGAGGTATACCCTCAATTCCCAATCTCCCACTTCTCTCAACTGGGATGGCAGTAGTATGCAATTTATTACACATGCCCAGCTGCTTCTTCCATGGGTGTGAAGATGCTTGGGAGCAAGGGAGAAAAGGAGGAAGGGGGAAAGCTGCTTGATCTGTGCAGGCATTATGATTGAACCAGCTTTGTTTTTACCCATAACTTGGAGAGCAGAGGATTTTGCAACTTCAGGAAACCATTTTTAGGATAGCTTTCTCCTTGATCAATAGGTACACCTCTGAAGTAAGTAGAAACTTAGAAATCACAGAATTGCAAAACAGCAGAACTCAAAAGCTCACTTACATGAATCCTGTCTCATGGCCATGTGATGGACTGTGACCAAACTACTCCAATCCAACATATACCTAAAGAGCTCTGAGGGTAAAAAGCCCAGAAGCTCACCAGGACCTGTCTGCTGCACACTGCTGCACTCACCAGTGGAACTGATCTCCAACATTCAATTTTCTTGCTGAAATTGCAGCCTATTTCCTCTCATCCCCTCTATCAGGGGCATAGTTGACAATTTCCTCCCTTGTTTGCAACAGGACTTTGTATAGTGAACGCTTGCATTCCTTTCCTCTATCTCATCTTGATTAAAGATAATGCTTTCAGCCATTCCTTTGATGCCAGTTTTGCTGCCCAGTCTTTGCTATTCACTTTGTTGTTCTCCCTGCTCTTCGGTGAACTAGCAACTTTCTTGAGATGAAGTTCACAAACAATGCATACCTCTGAGGCCTTCTCAACACTGACTGCAGACTACAAGACAGAAATCATTCATTGCTAGTGTTGTACAGGTCAGTTTCATCTTTCTGCTAGGTTATATCAAGGTGAAGCTATCTGTATGCCAGGAAAGAGCCTTTATAGTGGCCCTCCTGAGGTCAAGTGACTTCTAAAATACTGTGCCTTTCAACTACTGCTTCAATACACCTTTGTTTTTCTAAAAAAAAAAAAAAAAGAAAAAAACTCCAGAAGACTTTACATTTCACTGTTTCATGCATAGTGAAAGTTTCTTGCCTATTCATTTTAATTTTCTTTTACTGAAATAGTCCATCTTGACTAGAGTAACTTGTCAATATTGTACATACATACAAACTGAAGTACCTCACTAATTACAGCATCAGAGTAGGCTATCTGTGCATTGCATGAAAGATGAAAACACTGTGCAATATTAGAGTCAAAGCAAAAAAAAGCGAGACAAATTCTTAACTACCAAATGTCAATAACTGTCCTCAAGATCCAGACTCAGGCTAATTGCTAGCACCCTAGTACAGAGTCTTTCTCTTTAGGCAACTCAATCTACCTATCTTCAGAAGCAAGAAAGAAAGAAACAAAAGTCTAGGCAAGGGCATTGCTCCTACAGTGATACAATAGAACCCAAATTTTACTAGGGTCCCATAGCATATAATCTCTAGTCTCCCCTTGAGAAAAGCCCAGAGTAAACTTCGTTACATATAGCCTAGCATACTCCACGAATTAAACATTAAATTTAACAGTCTCCATTGCAGCCATGGAGATGCTTGTGTTGTTCTCTCCTTTTGGCATCAATACTGAAAGCAAGTGATGTTTGCAAAACTGATATTATTGATACTCCAATAGCAGGTCCATTCATCAAAGGCACTATTCCAAAATCAGCTGAAAAAATACAGTTTCATAAAGTCCAAAGCTCTAAGTATGACTGAAGTGTCCTTTCCTCTCCACTAATTCCACCAGTTTATCTATTCCGTTCCACTTCCAAGATTAATTTTCCATAACTATGCTATTTTTATAGTTCAATTTTCCTGCTTAGTGATTTCAAAACAGAATAATTTATACTGTTATTTTACCAAGTGTAAAACAGTCTTGAGGGATAGTTCATCCCTCTGGCAAACTGCAAAACCTTGGCCCCCTTATTGTTGGATAGTGCAGAAAACTGTAACTTACAGGCATGCCACAAAGGTGTTCTCAAACTTTATATGGTACCTAATGTTTAACATAATTGTTACGTTGTAGTTACTTGTTGTTCTCTGAGGTCAGATACCTATTTAAGGTCTGCTAAATTGAGCAACATATTTAAAACAAATCTGTTTATTTAAAAACCTTGGATACATAACTTGCAGTGTATTGGTTAGCAATACCTTATTAACATGCAGTTATGCTAAAGCCATGACTGACACTGCGGCTTCTGTGTGCAGAATTGTGCAGCGATCGCTGTTCCACTCAGATGCAGTTTGATAAGGCTTGAAAGAAATGCAGAAGAAATAAATTTCCTAGACAGTCATGAAAAGAATGCATCACTTGCTTTAAAATTTTACATAAAGTTTTAGATACATGCAGAAAGCAGATAATACAACCTTGCAATAATTGTAATAGTTATCAAGTAAGCTTTGTGAAACTGTAAAGCTAATGACACTGCACATTAAGTAGAGACTATAGCAAAGAATGTGGCAATTGTAAAACAATTAACCTTGTTGTACTTCTGTAACTTTTTATGCTAATTTTCAGAGCCACGTGCCATTACAGACCTTTACAGAATAATGAAAGATTAAAAGGTATTATTCAACCAAGAGAAAGTTTTGCTTAACTGTGTATTCCCTTAGCATCATTTGGAATTATTAGAACCTGCTTTGAGTTTAAAGGAAAATCTCATGCTGGTATAACAGGCTCGTGAGATACTGGACTTCAGTTACCAGTCTGGTCATACCTTGTTCAGGCTGATGTGTTTAACAGCCACGCTTCAGTTTAGATAGTTCAGATATCTTTGGAAGATAGTTAGGCATTTCACTATTGAAAGGGAAAGTGCAAGGGACTTTGTGAATTAAGTGCTCTGGCTTGAAAAGTTCTTATTATACAGGAACCAGGGTAGAGAGGAAACAATAGGCATGGTATTGTTTGGCCTTGACTGAAGTTAAAACACCAATTTGAGAGGCTATAGATGACGAGCTGCAACAAAATATTAGCAATGATTATTGCCAGTCTTGGAAAAGCACTTCCAACACAAAGCACCTGCACGTCCCTAGTTGGTCTTTTTTCAGCATCTCCCAATGACTTTGAGGAAATAATAGATAACAGTCACATAAGAGCCATGAAAAAAGTAGGTACATAGATGACACTAAGATGAAGAAGTGGCAAAACATTTTGAAGGACAAAATCAGCATGGCTATGATAAATTAGACAAGTGGTGCAAGGAGATAAAAGAAAATTAAGAACAGTGTGATTGATTTCTTATTGCTAAATCTAAGACCTAGCTGCAAAACAAGGGCCATAGCCTCCAAGGAATGGAGTTTCAAATGCACCAGAACTAAACTGGAGCTCTTACGACCAAAACCACTTTCTACCTCAGATGAGATTGCACAAGTGTGCTGCAGTTACAACAGGCAAAAGATTCTAGTCTATTCTGTTCAACACTGATGAAAACATGACTTGTTCTCCAGTTTTGAGCACTACATGTTAAGGAAGAGACAGAAGAGTAAATAAGACACCCAGCTACTCATTTCTGTTGCTACCAACCAACATAAGCAGTCAGATTGTAAGGCACCTGAAGGACTGGCTCTTAGCCAATATAGCTGCCATCTTTCCCATTTACCCCGGTAGCAGTGATCCAGCTTCATCTTCAGTCCCTGCTCTATTTCCATCTTCCCCTCCTATGTCTTTGATCTCTGCATAGAAGCGTTGAGTTTTATTGTTTTATTTTCGGTTCTCATTTAAGCAAAGCTGAAGGTGAAAAGCAAGAATATTCCTCAACTCTATTTTCTAAACAGGAAATGTGTGTTTGAAAACAAGGTATGCCAGGTTGATTCAGCTCTCTCAAATGATAAAAAGGTATGCAACAGCAATGTTGCTAACCAAAAATAAGAGAATTAAATCAATAAACTGATGCTTTGGCTTTCTAGTGCTTAATCATTTGAAAAATAATAATTGTAGATGTTGACCCTAGTAAGCAAATAGGGGAAAAAAAATATCTTCCTAGACTACAATCCAATTATATTTCCAGTATACCACTAGAAAGATAGTTTTGTGTTTAAAATTTGCCCAGCATTTTGTTTGAATTGATATTCATGCTGCATTCACCCGATCACACTGTTCAAGTAAACAGCCTTGAGGGAGAAAAAAAAAAACCTAAAACAGTGGTTCAAAAACTTCGGTGCAGCAGTTTCCCATTCAATTATATTTTCATGCCTTGGGTGAAGTCTTGTATTACATTAAGTTTTCTGCATAGTTCTATACAACGTCAACATTGTGATAAACACCCTTGTTTTTAATCTTTTACCGTGGTATTTCATTTAAAAAAACCCCAAAACACTTCTCATAATTTAGTCTTGAATTATTCTACACACTAGTTTAAACTTCTAGTTTGCAAGAACTCCATTTTGAACCTGCATATTTCCTTAATGCATAGCTACTTTACTAACTATTCAATTGCTCTGGCAAAACCAAATAAAAACATGAAATCTTGTACATCATTAATATTTTAAGCTTTATATTCTTCTTAGATATTATTGAAAAGACATAATCATAGCATAGAATGACAACAATCCTTTGTCTATCTTCACTTGAAATATCATCTATAACCACAACTGAGAAAATCCCCGAAAGTACTGGAACTAATGGTAGACTGCTGCAGGGCCTTTTGATTACTTCTATTCCTTTGAACTTGTGAAGTACAGCTACAGAGCTATAACATGGACTTCTCCAAAATATAAGATAACCCGCAAGATTAATTTTTTAAGAAAAATTCTCCACTGTACCACCACAAACTTATTTGCCTGTCTTCATGTTTGAGGTTTGTTGTTGTGGTATTGTTGTTTGTTCTGCGGTGGAGGCAGCTGTTTTTCCCACACATCAGGGTTTCTGTGCAGAGATGGAAAAGAGCAGAGTCCAAGATGACTAATACTCTCTCTGTGTTCATGTTGCAAGGAATTGGTATGACTTGATTATTTAGGATCCATCTTCCTTAGTGTTTCCAGAAGAAGCATTTGACTGCTTTTCTTTTTAAAAATGACATGGACTCAATTATGGTTAAGAGCATTTTTAAAAGAATGGATCAGAAATTTAGAACTCTGAATTGAGTTTTAAGGGGCCAATGCCCACCATTTAGATGTGTCCCTTTTTCAAAGTTCACCAATATTCCCACATCAGCATGGCTTGCTGCTTCCCCCAGAAAAGGAAGGGAAACAGAAGAGTGGGCATTGACCACTCATCCTCTTTGTGGTCCTCCAGCTGGTTCAGTCTGTCGACTGAACTTTTCAGGAGTTCACCAGTTAACTCTTCATCACAAGAAAGGAGCAGATAAGACTGCTTTCTCCCTCTTGCTCTCCTTGAACCTGTTGATGTGCTCTCTAAACTTCTGGCAAGTCTATGACAAAGACCTTGAGATATCAATGGTTTCACAAGCTTCACCTTGCCCTTTATAATTCGACCCAAGCTGCCAACATGGCAGGGAACTTGGGCAGACTCTAATCTTGCTATTCAGAACAAGAACAGACACTTCATGAAGGTAGATGCCTAACGTGATGACAGGAAAGGCTCTCCGTGTCATTTATAGGAAAGTTTGGCAATGTATTGGCAAATCTGGCCATTTCAGCATGCTGAAGTTTGAATTAACACGCATTATCTTCTAGATTGATTGATTGATTTATTTATTTATTTCATAGAAGCCAGGTCAACTAAATCTCTTAAAAATAAGTAATTAGTTACTCCTCACATTCAGCAGAGAGGCAGGTTCACTCTACTCTTTTGTGGTTAGCATTGTTTCTTACATAATTCCAGGGAGACTGGAAGAGATCTCTGGCAGTCCTCTCTCCCACCCTCACTTACTTAAGAGGGACTCCCGGAGTCAGTTGCACAGGGCGATGCTCATATGGCATTTGAGTACCTCCAAGGCAGGAGACTCTACAGCCTTCCTCCCTGCGCAATCTGTGCCAGTCCTCAGTCACTTTCATAGTGAGAGTGTTTCCTGATATTCAGAGGGAACTTTCTGTGTTTCAGGTTGTGCCCAGTGCCTCTGGTCACTGAGAACCACTGGGAAAAGCCTGACTCTGTCCACTTTGCACTGTCCCTTAAGGTTTTTATAGACATTGATGGGATCCTCCTGAGCCTTCTCTTCACAAGGCTGAACAGTCTCAGCTCTCAACATTTCTTCCAGTTCCTTTGTCTTTGTGATCCTTCACTGAACTCTCCAGTATGTCTGTCTCACTTGGAGCCCGAGACTGGACAACAGCACCACTAGCTTCATAGAAGTATTTTTGCACTATTAGACAGCACAGGCAGATGTGACAATCTCTTCTGCCATCATTTCTGGGTTTCCTATGTGAAGGCTGCTTGCAATTTTCTAGTTTAGGTTATGATCTTACTCTTTTAACTAGTCATTTAGCATTTGGGCTAAGCAACTGTACCAAGTTCTGATGGTCACCACACACCTCACAGTGTCTGTATACCAACTTTTAAAGAGAAATGTCTTTCTTTACATTAATTGGAACACAGTATTCCATTGCAGCTTTTTCTAGCAATAGAGTAGTTAGTTTGCTGGTCTTGAGCACAGTGACATTTCACAGAAAGCAGTGCTGTGCTCAAGAACACTAGGGAGAGTTCAGAGCCCTCTCAGAAATCCATGTAAAGAATAGCCAAGAAAACAAAAAGAATCAGATACTGTGTTATATTTAGTAGAAATGCTGCTTCATTTTACAGTTCTTTAATGAGATGCACTATAACACAGTGACTGAAATAACTTTAGGTGATAGGACTACTCTATTAATCTACTTGTAAGGAAGCTGTTCATTGATTTTGGTGGACAGAGCAGTCACATTCTGAACAACAGCAGTGTCAATTCACACTGTTGACGAGTGTCTAATTAGATATTAACGGCAGAAAACTGCAAATATATTTCTCCTGTCTACCAGAGAAGCACTGGCCACAGGTATGTATAGTGAGGGAGTCTAACACATCTATCTCCAAACAGATTCAGCTATCTTTTTTTTTTTAAAATTCACCCTTAATTACACATAGACAATTAGTTCAAAGCATGTGCCTTCTTAATACTGTCTCATTATTTCTAAGTCCTTTACAAATCTCAGGATTTCTAGTTACTTGAAGATTTAACATCCCCACACCCACCAAAGAATTAAGAAAAAAAAAATCAAATAAAAAGCAAACCAAACACAAAAGCACAAGAAATGCTCAAACCCATCAACATGAATTACCCAGGAGTTACTCAACACTCTGGCCAAAGACTATCTGGAAGGAAGATGTTTTTAAGTAACTCCTCAGTGTCTTTGTAGAGTAGGGATAATACAGTCCCGTTCAACTTATATAGGAGATACATCTTGCTACCTTGGGACACAATGCTATGAAAGCCTGCTTATGTGAGATTAACATATCTACCTGTAAGCGTGCTTAAATGCCTAGGTTTATTTGGTGGTTTTTTAGTGTAAACATGGAGAAAGTTAAATGTCTGGCAATGGTATTTTCTGTCATCCAGTTCAAGCAGAGCATAGAGAATACGTATTTCCCAAAACCATCCTAAAATGCTGATGCACTAAGAAGATAGCAAGACCAGGGTCTTGATAAGCAAGTATATTGCAAAACATACCTTATCTTACCTCTTCAAGAATTTTTTATTTTCTAATAATAAGCCACGTTTATTAATCTTGTGTCTCCTAACATACCCTGTGAAACTAGATAATTAGTCTAATATCTTTTGTAAGCTACATTAATAAATCCTAGCATCTCTGAGTTTGCTTTGGAAGAAATTCAATAAACAAGGGGAATAATACTTGCAAAGAACATTAAGAAATTAATGTCAGAGACAATTTGTATTCCTCCACAAAAACCCATAAGACTGTGTTTCATTCATGATATCCTAGAGAAGGAGAGATACTTAATCTGACCCCTTTGCGTGTTTGTGTTGTGTGTGACTGGGCTAGACCTTTCACCTTTGAGGACCAGAAAGGTATATTTATTCCCTTAGCCTATATTATGCTCCTCAAACAGGGCAGGGTTCTTCTGCAGTATCTATGCCTTATGAAGGACAAAGTCAAGGTCTAACTGGAAAATAGTATAACATGGACAGTGCTCATGGCTTCAGGATACTCTGAGGCACATCTTGCTCTCTTAAACTTTTGAATTACATTTCTCACACACATTACTAATGGTTTGTGCTTGGGAGAGTAGGACTTCAGCACTATCTTGATGCCTCTCCTGTTTTGTTCCTGGGACAGATTAGGCTTTGCAGCAAATATGAACTCATATATAAGGCACCAACACTGAAGCACCTGAAGAGTTTTGTATATCCTTTGAAAGAGGCAATTTTTTGTGCTATATTTTACAGGCAGACATTTGTATATTTCTGCCTCAAAAGTTTCCTTCAGTTCTGTGCTCCGGTTTCCTAGCCTGAACAAGACAAGGTTGGTAAGCTTGTTTTTTCAACTGAAGTTTTCTTTTCAGACTATCCAGTAGACACCTGTCTAGTGAGACAAAAGGAAGGACAAAGGAAGGCTAGTGCTAAGGCCACGAAGTGGCAGGGTAAGGCAGGTGGTTCTCACCCATTCTGTGGCGGCATCTGGACCAGCTGTGCCCAACTGTCCCGCACAGAACACAGGTGCTGTAGCATTCACCCAGTTGGTCCTGAACCTTCAGCTTAAGTAATTGCTTTTTCTCTGTCTGGAGGAAAAAGTTGGTAATGTTCACAGCTTCTCCGCACCTGGAGGCTAAACTGCTCTGTGTTAGCTGAGTACCACCTATACTATAGCTAAAAATTCTGATTTTATGGCTTTTCAATTTGTTTTCAGAAGCTTGCAAGAGGAAGACACCCAGGTTTCCAAGACTGTTTTAAGACTTTTGTATACATCCAGGCCAGTAAGTTAGACCACCCTTTTAGTGTTTTGCAAAGCTTTTGTGGGCTACAGAACACAGTGACCTTCTGTCCTGGTATTGTGATACTTGGTTACAAGAGAACTGATACAGACTTGTCTCCTGCTCTTTGAAGCTGAGAAAGAAGAGAAACCTGTATTTCCCTTGACACTGTAGCCCATACTGCTTCATCCTTGAAATTAAATGTGGGGGAGGAGGCAGAGGGAGAATGTCAGACAGAGCACCAACTGTGAATACGGTGTTGCCAATGAACTTTTTGTATTAATGTGAGCATTTCCCTCTGTTTAAGTGCCATGCAGCTTTACTTCGTTATTTGCAGCTAACTGTGATGCAGTTAGAAGATAATGATTCTTCACTGCAAATCAGATGCCATTATACGAGTTGTTTCAGATTGGCATCTTGACACTAAGAGATAGTTATATTTTTAGAAGTAGCCAGGAAATTTGCTCTTTTACTTCAGAAACTGTAAGCACAATTTTGTTCTTTTAAAATGCATATATTCATGAATGGCTAAACAAGTCAGTTTCCCCATGGACATGCATCATTTATCAAACATCCTGGAAAACATTTTCTTGCAAACTGTCATGCAACAGTTCCACTGAGGTCAGTAAGGTCATTCTCAGAGCTACAAGAATATGTGTTTGCACTTGATAGCAAGCAAGCAACTATTTTGCAGACTGTACTGAATCCAGTGTCCTGAAACACCCTGAACTTTCAATAAGCCCTCACTGCTATCTGTCCTAACAATCTGTCAATAACTATCAATCTTGGCATTTCAGATTTGCAAGTAGAGATTGAGAAGATGATCTGTTTCTTCATGTGAGAGTGTGGTATCTTCATTCAGGAGAAGCAGCTCATCCTGAGAAAAGGGCACATCTAGGAACAGCTAAGAAAGGTATAGAGAAATTAGAAAAGGAAAGGAGCTGACACTGAAAGGTGATGGAGGAAAAAAGAAAGAGAACATGAGCTGCAGTCAAATCCAACAGTAGCAGTGCAGCCCTGTCCTGTTATTGTTGGGTATAAACTGCAAACTGGGGTGAAAAAAAGGAGGGTACAAGGTTACTCCTATTCCTGTATACAGTCTGATGCTACGCTGGCAGTTATCACTATCAGGAGCAGTGGTAACCAAGCAAACTTTTGTGTGCACATATGTATTCCCTTGCACCTGTTCATAGTGGAATATTTGCATAAGATACATTAATGGGATAATAGGAATATAATTTGGGATAATTGTTTTCTTTCCCAGTAAGTTTTCAGGTACTTCTGAAAGTGCTAACAGTGAAATGTGTAGTTAACATAACTATCCAGGTAGGACATACTTCACCTGATTAACATCTGCAGGTGACCAAATACTGTTCTTGAACAAAGACCAGTAGGGTAAACAGTCAGATTTGTAAAGCTTCCTTCAGAGTACCTAAGGTAATTAAATTAGGCGACAGTAAGTAAATACGGGCAATGAAAATATAAAGGCTCTCAAAGAGTACCTCAGAGTCCTTTGGCAAGTCACTGCCTATGAAGCAGCTCTGGAAAGCCCCAGAGGTCACGAAGGACAGCAAGCTGAACATAAGCCAGCAGCGTGCCCTGGCAGCACAGAAGGTTATATAGCAATCCTGGGCTGTATTACCAGAAGCGCTGTCAGCAGATCAAGAGAAGGGATTATCCCTCTTTGCTAAGCACTCGTTGGATTGCATTTAGAATACTGTGCACAGTTTTGGGCCTTCCAATACAGAAAAGACATTGCTAAACTGGAAATGAGTTCAGCAGAGGACCACCAAGATGGTTAGGACTAGAGCACTTGCCCCATGAAAAAAAGTTGAGACACCAAGGCTGGTTCAACCTGAAGACAGCTCCAGCAACATCTAACAGTGATTCCTCAGTACCTATGTGATTACTCAGTAAATAGAATTATGCTCATCACAGTAGTGCACAGTGAGAAGACACTGGCCATAAAGAGAAGTAAGAGGCACAGACTGGATGCAAGGAGAAAATTCTTCACCCTGAGGGACAACTGTGCATTGAATTGAGTTGACTAAGGAGGCTGCACAAGCAGTGCCTGGAGATTTTCAAGAACAGAAAATCCAGAGTGACCTAATCTGATAGAACCGTTGACCCTGCTTGGACCAGAAGAACCAGGGACCTCCTGAGGTCCCTGCCATACTCAACTATCCATCCTACAGTTTACTTTGCCTGCAGTTCCTGCTCTGAATCCAATCTTCTTTTGTATATGTGCATAAAGCATGAACCTACCTTGAAAGGCAACAGGAGTTCAATTCATAGAATCATAGAATCACTAGGTTGGAAAGGATCCACTGGATCATTGCGTCCAACCATTCCCATCAATCACTAAACCATGTCCCTCAGCACCTCATCCACCCATCCCTTAAACATCTCCAGGGAAGAAGACTCAACAACCTCCCTGGGCAGCCTGTTCCAGTGCCCAGTGACCCTTTCCATGAAATATTTTTTGCTGATGTCAAGCCTGAACCTCCCCTGGTGGAGCTTGAGGCCATTCCCTCTTGTCCTGTGTCCCCTGTCACTTAGAGGATTCCTTCTCCTCCCAGCACCACCTTCATATAGTAGTTCCACTGCTCATTCAGCTGAGATCTACTCAAGCTGACAGTTCATCTTCCTTCTGGGTGCACAAGCAGGTCTCTAGCCTAACAACTGGGACATCTCTTCAAAGGCTGTAGCTGTGGATCTAGGAGTATAAGGGGGTCAGGTCCATATCTCCCACTTCCCAGACAAGACGTGGGCAGAAAACACACCACCACCATTAATTGCCATAGTGTTGGGTACGAGCTGAACATAAAGCTACATCTGTGTCTTCAGCAATGCTGGAAGATTAAGTGGACTTTAGATCTGCCTCAAAAACAAACTAGGTCATTAGTGAACAACAAGAATACCCAAGATAGGAGTTCAAGCTTACCTTAGCACCTGAGGAGATGGCTCTATTGGACCTGAGGGATCATCACTACCATAGAACACTGTGCATGGTCTGTCTGAAGAGCTTTCTTGGGTGCAGAAGCCGACATTTCACCTAAGATGGACTTATGCCCCTTTGTAGGCAATTCATAGTTTTCAGTAAATTGAGGCGTTGGAGTTGTCAGAATTCAGTGTTTATGGCACAGCAGAGCTTTCAGGAGAAAGAAAATCTCAGACTTATATTTAGCAAGTGAGCAATAAAGCGAAATGGCATAGCAAATGCTGACGGTAGTGGTGAAGCTGTGGAGGTGGGAGGGGGGGCGTGAAAACTGGCAAGAGCTTCAGGAGAGCAAGTTTTGGCATTTCAGTTTAAGAGGTAAAGACTAGGTGCTCTGTAACAGGTACTGAAATTCCAGCCCTCTATCTTGTTTGAAAAATATTTACAAAGGGGTAAAAGTCAACCTTCAGACATGTGACCAGAGCTGCATGCCGTTGCTTTCTATAAATATGGGTTTGTTGAAGCTCTAAACTATGCTCTGCAGCAGTATGGCATTAAGGCTTCTGCTCAGCACAAACTGTTTCCATTCTTATTCTGGATCACTGCTAGTCTTGGCACCTAACTCTCAGCTACATGGCTTTTTTTGCCCTCCGTCTCTAGAAGAGATGAAAGAAAATACCCTCAAGTCCAGTTTTGGTTGGAAAATCTGGTTTAGTAGCTTACACATACCTAGTGGACAACAATACAGAAATTATTTAAGAAATCTGATGATTCTGGGCTATGCTTGGGGTGCTGCAACCCATTTTGTGTTTAGTCATCATTCATTCTGTATTTCTGGCTGGATCCACTCAGAATTTCTGGTGCATAATTTAGACAATGCAGACAACTTGCATTTTAGTTCCCCAACTTCTTTTCCCAAGTTTTCTTTTGGCACTTGTTTTAATAGTCCTGCCACCTGCATGTGTAGGGTAGACCCATTTGAAACCCAGTTGCCCTTGGATACTAGAATGAGTAAGTTTGTATGCACAGCTCTTCAGTGGTGGCAGGAGACTTACAAAAAAATGTGTGGGTTTTTTTTCCTCCCACAAAATCATGTTCCTTTATCATCTTCTTCATACAATGGAGTCGCAAGTCCAGTTCATCTTACAGAGAAAGAAATTTGGTTATCCTGAATGTAGGAAAGGGATTAAACAGAGATGTGTGCCAAGTAATGATTTGTATTTAATAACAGTAAGCTCAAAATGAAATGTCTGAAACCTCTTAAAAAAAAAGAAATAATCCGCAGCTACACCTATACATACTATCAGTAACCAAGAGATATTTGTTTGCCAGTACTCATAATCTTCCCTAATTTAGAATTCAAGTCAAACATGCAAGTGTTTGTTCAAGAGTTCTAAAAATCCCCACATCTGTCTTACTCTTCTTCTTTTCCCTTTTGTCTTTACCAGCTATCCTATTTTTCTCCTTTAAAGTGAAAAGAGAACTCACACATTTAGGTTAATTTAATCTATAAAAGAGAAATAACTCAGCTTTTTCCATGCAATTTGTTACCAAGCTTGCTCAATTCACACTTCATGGTTTCACGATGCCTATGTTGATCACTATGCAAATTTAGTTCAGACCACATAGTATTGTTTGGTTCTGGATGTGCCCACCCATGAAATAACCTCATGGCAGACATAACAGCAAAAATTACTTCCAAATTCTATTTGCTGAATGGCCTGCTTGCTTTGGCTTCTATGCCAGCCTGCACTAGTGACTTGGCTAATAGTCAAGGAGAATTAAAGTTTTTGGGTTTTTAATCTTCTTCCCCAAAACATCTGTTTTGGGCACCCATGGACAGAGGCTGTTAGGCTAGATGAACCTCTGAACTGGCCCAGTTCAGCTGTGGTTTTGCACCCTCTAAGGGCAAATGTTCATGTCACATTTAAAGGGCTTCTAGCTAAATAATTAATTCCAAGAAGAGACTACATTTTTGTGTCAAAACACAACGCAGGCTGTGTAAGACAGAGTTAGAAGACCTGCTTAAGAATGGATACAGACACTGTGGATAGATAAGTGTGAGAAGCAATAAGAACAAACAAAAGAAGGCTGCAAGCAGACAGTGGAGACTTGTAAATCTAGAAGTTTTCAATTTGTAAGAGAATGCTTATGAGTCAGACTTCTTAAGCACTCCCTTCCTTCCAGCTTTTCTAATAATTAAACTATTCTAATATGCAACACTTAGTTTGAAAATTAAGGAGTTTAAGTATACCTATACATTTCGGATTTTTTTCATGCCATTTTAAACTAGTAGCAAATATTTATAGAAAATAAAAAAATCAGATGAAAGAAGAGAAAACTATAAAAACAAAACTCATCATAAAGAAACAGCTCTACAAACTCAGCCTTGAAATAAGATGACTTTTCCTAGCTGTGAGGGTAATTAGACATTGAAAGACCTTACTCAGCATGTAGTAAACTCAGCAGAAACTAAAGCCTTTAAAGACTAAAATACCTAAGAGATCACTCAATCCAGCATCAGAAAAAAAAACCAACATCCATAATACATACAAAAGAAAAAAAAAAAAAAAGACTAAATGACCAGAAAAATCTGTGACTATAAAGATACCCCTATATATTCCTTCCTCTAATAACCATCCATGGCTCAGTTTCAGACACCTGAGAAGTAACAGTAAAAAAGCCTTTCCTCTCTCATGATCTTTGGATCATGCTGTCAGACAGTAACCCCATGTATAGACCCACTCTTGCTCCAGACACTGATGTGCAGGGAGCAGAATAGACTCGTGCAGTCCACGTCACTGGGTGGACATACTCCAGAGCTATCATGTGGCAACTTCATTTTCCGGGGACTGAACTGTACTGGGCTAACGAAAGTACCGCTGGGCAGAGATTAGGTCATCCGAGGGAAACTGGATAGCTTAAAGTAGTCAGGTGAGCCGATTTATAGGTTTTTGTAACTTAAGATCTGAAAAGCCTTTATAAGCTGCAAGTTTGCTTTTCACTATAGCTTTCTTATAAACCACAAGCAGGACAGCATAAGAAAAGCACAATGTTATTCTTAAGAATCATTCCCTGGTTCTGCTGCATCTCTATTTGTATTTAACATATGACATCAAGGCCTTTTGAGAGCATCTAGAATGACAATAATATCTTATTAAACAGTCTCTAAATAACATTTCATACAAGTCTTCCCATAGCATACATTTACATAACTTCAGAAAAAGCCCAAGACAGTTTACCTGCCTCATGCTGTTCTTCAAAATAACAAGAGTCTATTCAAGACACTGGGAAAATGAGCATGTGAAAAACTAACATGCTGTGAAGCAAATGTTCTCCCAGAGCTACTGGGGTCCTAAAGATATTTTTATACTTTTAGAGTTGGGGTATTTTTCTCACTCTTTTGGAGAAGGACAATTGTCAGTTTAAGGATTTGCATTTCATTACAGACACGGGCAGTAGTCACCCCAAGGCTTCATTTTCTCCCAGCACATCCCCACACAAGGGTAGAGTTTGGGAAAGCTTGTGTAACTATCAAGGGACACACTTGACACTTAGCCTTCCTTTCACCAAGGGCTAACCAAATACAGCAGAACATTTTTGTGTCAATGGTAATGAAAAAACTCATTAAAACAGAAGCTAGTTATCTGGCAGCAGTTCTTAGAAGTGTAATAGGGATACTTACAATTTAACAAATCTTTGACACCGTGACATCTTAATACCTCAACGTTCAGACTTACATCTGCCCCAATTTTTGTAACACCCCTAGACCATACTGCTGGAGCACTGCCCAGTCTTTCTACAGCAAGATGAAGCCAAATACAAGCCAGCCTGTGGCACTATTGCAGCTTCAGCAGCCAAGGACATTTTCCCAAATGCTCTGGCATGGAGCGAGAAGTCCATGAGGGAGCCCCTGGCAAAGATTACTCAATTCATGGGGTGGGAAGAGGAGCACTTTGCCATGCTAGGCAGACGTCCTCCTCTGGGAAGACTCCACTCTTCCATTCAAAGTCTCTTAGCCAGGCATGGGTAAACCTGTGGTCCCACCCTCTAAGGCCTGGCCAGCTCTTCAAGGTACAACTACAATGTTCTTTTGCTCAACATTTTTTTTTAAACCTTAAATTTATCAGTGATCTCCACAGACTTAAAATAAAACAAAAAAAAAAATCACAGAGCTTGCATCAGTTTGTGCTCAAGTCCATGCACTTACATCTTAGCTCCACTGAATCAAAACACTGTTTCACCTCCCTTTGATAAAAAGCAAGTACCACGGTTGCCCACAAAATAAAATTTCCTTTAAGCTCTTAAGGCAAGGGAAGAAACAGGGAAAAAAATATCAATCTACCTGGCAGATTTTAGTCATGGGTTCTGCTGCACCAGCTTTTCATGTCAGGGT
Organism: Clamator glandarius; assembly: GCA_033459285.1. NCBI lineage: Eukaryota > Metazoa > Chordata > Aves > Cuculiformes > Cuculidae > Clamator > Clamator glandarius. Next base: position 1,119,297 of record JAUNZM010000070.1, read on the forward strand.
TCACCAACTCATATGGCGCCTACCTCCACCTCTGCCTACAGTTGGCCTCTGCATGTCCCTCGGTGGCATGTGAAATACAGGGAAGTTTTAGTCACCAGTATCCTATTGCAGCATAATTTCAGTTTTTAGGTAAGTGATATCCAGAAGACAGCTACAAACCAGTTTTTACTAAGAATACAAGATCTAAGAACAGAGTCATCTGCAATTTCGATAGATCTTCCTTCTAACTCACAGCCACTGTAGTTGTCATACTTCTGTAGCTCCCCCAAGAAATATTTTCAGCCATTTTGTAACTCTCAGAACTGATCTGTCACTTAAAAAAATATGCTCAGAGTATCAAACAGTTCTCACTGTCTTTAGTTTTCATGCAATGTAAGGTTTCCCACCTTCCTAAAACAGGAGGGATTTCTATTTAATGATTATAGTTATTAAAGATTTGGTGCGAGTTAAGTGAAAAGTTCTCTTTGGCTTCCAATTTAGCTGTTTGCTCAGTTGCTTTTTATCACCTCAGAAACTGGCCTAGAATCTAAATAAAGTTTCAATTTAACCTTTTTTATTGCTGTAACTGGTAACGTGGTTTCATCACAGGATGGTTTCATTTGGTGCCTCTTTCTTCCATCCTCAAAGGGCTCCTACTGAGAATTGTCCCACTTGCTGGCTATGGATCAGGTCCTTTCATTATTCCATTGGTGATTTCTGAATAGCCACAACCTGATTCCCTAAGTGGTCTTGACCTGGTCAGGAGTTTTCATTCTGCTTTTTCTCCCCCCACCCCTGAAGTCACTGGAGCTTTGGCACCACTCCAGTGTCTTTAGAGTAATCCGTCTACGGTGACACCTCTGTGGATTATTGTGAACTTGCTAAACTGGAAGTGTTAGGTAAAAGGTTAGAGCAAACAAAGAATTTAAGACCCTGCTGTTGACCTTGGAAATCAGAAGCTGTGCTTTTTAGACCATCAGAAAACCGCTGCTGATAGTTGCGACAGCCACATCCCCTTGCCACTTTGTGGGGAAAAATAGAGAGATGTGACACGCTTATCATACAAGTGCTCATTTATTACTCTTCTCTGGCTGATCAACAGTCTCCTAGTGAGATATACCTGCTAACATTTGCAGTTTGCTGAATAGCTATCTGTTAAAGGGACATGCTGGAAGTAACACACCAGCAAGAAATCTTCACCTTTAACTATGCTGCCTCTTCCAGATACCAGTCTCGGTTGGGTGAAGGCCTGTGTTTTGTAATAGCTTATGAGAATTTGACACCCTTCCATGAACAAGGATTAAGGCAAGTGAATTGAAGACCTCTTGAACAAGTCATTCAGGCCACAACACAAGAAATAGTAATTAAAATTTGTGACAATACAAGTATTTTCAGTAGTGATATAAGTTAGCAAGGTGAAGAAAAAAGACTAAATCACAATAAATCACTCTGGATAGTTCAATTTAAGTTGCATCCAGAAAACACTGCCTTCTCTATCAAATTTCTAGATACAAATGCTTGAGCTGTCAGTAGGTGTGGGCATGGCCAAGATATTTTCTAATCACAAATCCGAGTTGCCTGCTGGTACACATTTTCATTTAGCACATGAAGTCAGTCAACATCACTTGCAAACAAGTTTCTTAGTTTTGCTCCATCTTATAATTAGCATTAGCTGAAGGAGAATCTGCAATATCTTTCTCTAGAGATTTTCTCTCTTACTTCAAAGATAGATCCCACAGTTTGTGTTCTATTTATTTGCTTTATAAACAAAATAGAGCAATAAAAACCTAGGCTAAACCAATTCATATTTACTTCAATACGGAATTCTTACACGGTTTCTAATAAACATCTGTTAAACAGTCCACAATATTGCGTGATTAGAGATTGAAAATTCTTGATTTATCAGGAAATACTTGAGAGATTCAACCATTCAGTAGGTCTTGGCCCAGATCCTAACGTTATTATTCTTTTAGCTTAAGCCAAAATAGTCATACCTTCTCTACATAAATATTTTTCCTGTAAAGCAGTAAAAGGACATAGCCTACTGAACCAGCCAGGAACTCAATATCACCAGCTGGGTTTGATAGTAGCATGTTGTTTTCTTGAAAGTTTAACAAAGAAGGTCTCCAGGTGCAGTGTGAAGATGACCAACTGTGTTTGCAGTCGCAAGAACTAGTCAATCCTTGATGAGAGTCCAGCTGGGAAAAACTGTAAGGCCTATGAGGAGATGATCTGAATTTCATTTCTGACTGGATCTTCATGTGCGTTGTCTGCCTGGGCAAGACTTTCTAAATATCTGCCTGCTGTCAGATTTACAGTACTATTTTCAGTGCCTTTGCCTTTCTCTGAGTTCACAGCTGATAGCCCCCACATAGTTCACTCTTCTCCTCCACACTCCCTGCTCATTGCCTTCTCTACTCACTGCTTAAAGCTAAGATGGGAAAAGTTCATCACCAATCTGTTCCTTTTCAAGTTCCTTAACTGTTTGCATGTGAAACAATTCAAGCCTTAGTTTTTGGCCCTTCCTCCTTTCTTTCCTTCTACCAGCCCCAATCTTTTTTTTCTGCTCTCTGCTATTTTCCACTGCTCACTAAACTACAGCTCTGCTCCTTATTGCTTACAACCCCTCTGAAATCTGCTGGATTTTAGCAGCTTCATCCCAGCTGACCATTATACAAAAATAGCAGGGGAGGGGGAAGGAAATGAAAGAAAAAAAACCAAACCACAAGCTAGTCTCTGCTCAGTAGACACTGTCACAGCAGCTCCTAAACTGCATGGTTCTCCCTGCATCCTAAAGATGCATGCAGTTACGTATAAGACTGATGTAGGCACTAGAGGGGAGGGACATTGACTATTGCTGCCTGTAGACAGAATATTCTGAGAATTCAGACCATGTTCATAAATGAACACATATCTGGGGATACATAAACTCATTTTTTCCCTCAAGTCTTTAACAAATCTAAGCAAAAGCAAAACCCTTCACTGTCTTTCAAAGGCTGCCTTCTGTCAGATTTCAAATCCCCGCACAAAGTCAGAAGCACAAAATAATCTTAAAGAAGTTAAGTCTCTCTCTGTTAAAAAAACAAGCAAACAAAAAATCCACAATGCAAAAAAAAAAAAAAAAACCACACACACAAAAACCCCACCCCAAACATTTTTCCCCTATATTTGTCTTCAGCTAACATGGTTCAGCCATTTCTCAAGTAAACTGAAGTCATTGTGAGAGTAGGATATCCAGGAAGGAAGACCTTAACTTAAATAATTAAGAACTAGGAAAACGGCAAGTAACTGAGAACAATATGTTATGTAGCTCTTACTGGAAATGCAGCATCTGACTATAACACCACCTAGCATTGCCTCAGCAAACAAAGATTCTACTGTAGCTAAATCCAAGTGGTGTAATATAGTAAAGAGGAAGGTTTTACTCAACAACTTTTTTTTGCCCCAGTCTTCACTGGCAACTACTATCTTCACCATTCCTGGGTCACTGGACAACAAAATGTAGATCAAACAGTAAAGCCCCTCACATTGTAGAGATGGATGAGATTAATGACCACCTGAGGGACGTGAATATATATAAGTCTATGGGACCTAACACGATGCATCCCAGAGTCCTGAGGAAGTGGGCTGATGTGGTTGCCAAGCCACTCTCCATGATATTTGAAAAGTCATGGCCGTTGGGAAAAGTCTGTGGTGACTGGAAGAAGGGTAACATTGTGCCCAATTTTGAATAGGGTAGAAGGGATGAAGGTGTCCCTGTCCAAGGCAGGGGAGTTGGAACTGGATGATCTTTAAGGCTCCTTCCAATCCAAACCATTCTATGAATCTATGGTTAACACAACATTAATCCTTATTCAGTATTAATTTTTTATATATATCCTGCTGGGGAGATCTTTTAAAAAAGAAAGTAAACATCCCTGTGGTTTTCTGCTGCTGCACTTGTGAACCAGAAATTCAGACTTTTTTCTTCTATCAGAGAGAGGGCAAAACTTCCCATATCAGTCTCAGGTCTTCAAGCAGGGAAAACAAATTCTTTCAGATAGAAGAAAAAAAAAAGACAAATATAAATGAATCAGTATCATTTACAGTTTTTTTTTATAACAACAGATAATGCTATGGAGGGCAGTGATGTAGAGGTAAATACATTTTTGTATGATTCTATGTCATATGGGTTATATGCTGCTAGCTGGAGGGAGAACACAGTCTAGGAAAAGAGTCAATATCAAACAACTTAAGCTTTCTAAGATCCTCTTTCCTATACACTTGAACAGTGTATAATCAGGGACATCCATCTTAGAGAAACTTTCTTCCAACACACTGAAATTACTGCTGCCTGGAAATTTTTTTTCAATCCCATTTCACTTCAGCTTCTGGCAATGTTAATGACAGGCATGTCACAGAGCATTAGGTAAAATTGTGAAAATTAATTACATGCTATTTGTTTAACTTCTCTTGTCATTCATCTCTGCTTCTTCTATCTGAAAATTCATTAGTGCACCTATATCATCTTCCTCCTCACACAGACTGTGTGTTACCCAGACCCGTATCTGCACTTAGCACTTTCCTCCACTCCTTCAGGAAAGGAACAAATTTAAATAAATGGAAAACCCTTAAAGTGTTTATGCTCCATTAAAACTTAATTCTGCTTTTAATCCCAGACCAGGGTGTTGATAGATTCATTCATATTAAATAGAACTTGAGTCTCTGTAGTCCCTTTCTGTCTAATGAGGCAAGCAGAGAAAGAAGTTGCTATTTGTTGTAAGCAGAGGTACTGCTTGCTGGTCCCACAATGTAATTCTACTTTATCACAGCTGTTCAAAACTTTTCTTTATCCTGTAGCTCCCTTTTCAACTTTCATTAGCTACATTGTCACAGTTCACTATTAGAACTGAACAGAGCACTAACTGCAAGGGACACCGCAGTGGAGAGGTAAATGAGAAAAGCTATGCTTCCTGGTAGTTAAAACATAATTGTTTGCCTCAAATATTTCATTTGCCAAGCCAAGCTATTTCTAGACCCCACACACAGGTCCAACAGTTACCTTAAGATAAGCTGTAGTACTGGTAAGTTTGGCAATATCTGTTAGTATGGTTTGCTACTGATTTGCTACTGATATGATCCCTCAAAAAAGGTCCCAAGTAGAATATCATTGGAACATTGTCAATGCATCAGGTGCCCATTTAAAAAAAGAAAAAGCAAAACAAAACAACAAAACCAAAAAAAATCCCACAAACCCCAAAACCAAAAAAAATAACAAGAAGAAACAAAACCTACCTCAGCTCTGCTAGTTCTATTTCTACCTTTCAGGAAGAAATCAACCCCCAGTGAGACCAGAGAAGCAATAAACATTAAGGCAAATCACATAATTTTCTGAATTAAATACAGTCTTTAATACCATTATGGACCAAGTTGTCTTTGTAAATCACTTCAATTCTTTGTTTGAAGATCTGATATTACTTTGCAGAAATCCTTTGTTCTCTGAAGCTCTGCAATGCCAAACACTTCACTTCACTTCGCACTTGGTGTGCATGAGGGGATATATTGTTCTCCTGTTATATCAAAACTGTATTCAAAGGCACCCAAAACATGACAACACTCACTTTCTGGGCTCAGCTGCCTAGGATATTTGCTCTGGGGTCACCAATGAGCATGGTCCCACTGCAGTCCCTGAGACAAACACTGACACAGCTGTCCTCTTCCCACAGTTTGCTGCTATTCAGATATAAAAGAAGATGTTCGCCTTGTTAATGACAGTATAGTGAAAATGAGGACAGCATCTAGCCTGCAAGCAAAGCAGCTGCTTCTGCTCCTGCAGGAACTCTGGTAGGATAACACATGAACAAGCCCAAATGAGTCCATAAATTGACACCTTTTTATGTCCCTAAATAGATATAAATAGGCACAGCTACAAAGGCATTGAGATCCAGAACAACAACCTTCACCACTACAACATTTAGATCACAGAGTTCCATTGGCTACCGTGGCAATATCCACAAAATAGCTTTCTTTTCCACATAAGTAAAGAATCATGACTGAGCCTGTAATTATTCATTGCCCCATGACAAGCTTCAAGACAGCTGTAAATGTCAGCAACTTGTGTTCAGCAATGCTGTAACATGTGCAAAAGTAAAGCCAGCCACACTGCCACCAGCTGTGGACCACACTACCTGCAACTCCCGAGCTACAGGTATCAAATAAAACAAGTGCAGAAGCATATAAAATGACTTAAGAACCCAATAAAAATAAAAAAGTCTCACAATACTATCAGATAGAAGCAATGAATTGTCTGGTTTAGGGTCAGGTTAATTTAGGTAGTAATTACTTTTCAAGTAAAACCTGCCAACTGATAAATGCAACGCATAAGTTAACAAACAACTGAACTTGTTAAAAAGGGAAGTTTCTTAGTGCTGCTGGAGAGCAAAGAGAGGAGCAAGCCTCTGTCTCTAATAAAGACAAATTGGGTATCTTTATTCTAGTCAGGTCAAAATGCTATCCTTCTTGAAAACAGCACTTTACAAGCTTTTTGTTTCGAATTTGAATCTTCATAAAAGCACTCTTCCTCTGTTTCCCTCAGGTGAAACCTCCACTGCACAGCTCCTGCAAGCACTCACAGCCAGTATTGCTCCAGACACTAAGCAGCTCCCCACCTTTAATTGCTGTCGGCAGCTATCAGGCTGAAGAAGGCAGGAAAGTGAATATTCCCTGAGCTGCAGATAGTAAAGCAAGGTAGGTAACCACTTGCTGGCCAGTTTTCAGGCAGTCCCCTCACCTTTCATCCCTCCTCTTGATAAGCTGCTGCAGATGGGCTTAGACGAGCACCATCACATTTCCTTAAGCAGCACAAAGTTGGTCAAAGCACGTCTGTACTCTGAATTATATGGCATTAACTTTTCGTTATGAAACCAAAGTATTTGGTCACTTACAACTACTGATAATGGGGGAAGCTGGGGTGAGAGGTAGTGTTCATCCTCTCAAAGGGTCAGACTGTGATTTACCAGGTACATTTCGATGTAATCTGGTAAGGTTTACAGAGAAGTGAGCTGCTGCAACTGCATACAGAGAACCTGAAAGCATTTCAGTGAAATATACACTTTGGTTTTGGTTACCTCAGTTATTGAGCCCTTTATCTGAACATAACCTCAACAGACAATGCACAGACAAATCCCTAGTGTGACATTTAAAGGCAGTTGGCATAAATAATGCATAAGAATAACAGATGGAACCTCTGGCCAGTGCAAGATGACTCAAGTTACATGTCCTTAGACTCCACTCTCAAATTGGCATGCAGAATCCAGCATTTTCTGCACTGAAATATTTGTGACACTTCACTGCCACCATGAGCTTCAAAAGCCATATTGTGCCATTTACTTTTTGAAACAGGCCTTTCTCCTAACTTCAGGGGAGGAGGCACTGAGCAAATAAAAGAAAAGAAGAGCAAATGCTATTTTACTTAGAACCATTCTTTCTCTTTGCCACTGCAGGTTTTCCCTCTTCCAGCTTGTTACATCATCTCATTACACAGGGAAGCAAGTGTTTCTTTTCTAGAGTTTCCTCTGCTCCTGTTTAATGTCAGCAACTCTTACTTCTGGTGGAGAAAGTGTTATGTTTGAAGTGGGTTAGAACTCCAAGAAACAGGCAACAAGAACATATGATGTTATTTGTTCAGGAGCAGAGAAATCATTTGCAAGAAGTGATTGAAGTAATAAAAGTCAGAATATAAAGGGAAAAGTTTGCACTGAAGTATAACAAAATATTTAGTTGCAAGTCCTACCCAAAGTCAATAAACACTTTATGAAAAGGATGCATAGACTTTTAGAATTTGCAGTATCAAGAACTCTCATCCTAAACACAAGTCCAACAGATTTTGCAAGACACCATTATCTTTTAACTGCAGCCATAGGAAGCTGCAGCAGCAGAAGTTTGCACACTTACTTTCCCACCTATCACTCAGGTCTGTCATTTCTCCTTATTTACCTCTGCCAGATGAGTGAGCTGAAGTTGCTCAGTTTGGTCTGGTCTGCCACCCTGCCACCAGCACTACCTCCAAGTCATTACTTACACAACTTAAAAGGCAAACAAGGTGACACAGCACTCTAGGTCCCTCAAACCCAAACCCTTCACAGCTACTGATTTTGAGTTTTGTTTGAACAAGTATTCAGAATTTGCCAAGGTTTGAAGCATAAAAACCTCAAAGAAAGCTTCGGTTCTGAGTTTTGACATTATCCGGGTTCTTTTCAGCACTTAAAAAAATAACTAAAACAAACCAAAAACTAAAACCCACAATCCCAAACCAAAATCCAATATCATAACACAACTCTTCTCTTTCTTTCTATTCCTTCATTTGAAAATATGACCAGTGATATCTCAAATAAATGTTTTACTGAAAAACTTTGTTTTCTTCAATTTTTAGCATTTGTTTCTATAATCACCAGCAGCACAGAAACAATAAAATAAAAAAATTCTCTTCTCAAGAAGGTACCATTATTCCCTGTGAGGATTTGAACTGGAACTGTACTTTTGAAAACTTATGGTACAGGACACAATAAATCCCTTAGCTGTAGACCCTAAGCATTTCCCAAACAAGTAGCAATCATTTGGATGACAATTTTCTTTTATGATTTCTCCTTATTTGATTAATTCATAATAATTCAATCTGTGGACTTCCTCCTTCTTGAAGCCCGATAGGAGCCCCATTTCTGTAGCCTAGGGTTTGGAGTTTGAATAATTCCATACTTATGATGTTTTGCAAATACAAAATGAAGAAACAACTTTATATGTTACTTAATTAACCACAGGTCAAGTAGTTAAAGTAACATCATCATCATTTGTATACCTTAGAACAGTGCCTGAGGAAAAGCATCTAATAGGAAGTCATTGTTCTGGCAACACACAAACAACACAGCCCTTATCCTTGAGGAGTTGTTAGGCTCTGAATAAGTGACACCAGCAGAGGAAGAGGGTAAAAAAAGAAAAAAAAAAAGAAAAAAAAACTGGACAGAAGTGAAACAAACAGTTATGACACTCAAGCATCAGATTTTTTTTCTTTTTAATTTTTTTTGGTTCAGGACTCACCTGAAAAAGCAGAAAAGAAAGCCTAATGAAGAGTAGACAAGTAAGAGGAGTAACTAGGAGAAGAGAAGAGTCAGCCCAGGTCACAGAAAGAGAGAAGTGCCTCTCAATAAGCAACCCAGTCCCACAACACTGAACATGCCCACTACCAGCAACAACAGTACCTTTTTCTAACAGCCACTTCTCAGTCTTCAGAGTATAGCTTCTATACACCCACACCCACACCCACACCCACACCCACACCCACACCCACACCCACACCCACACCCACACCCACACCCACACCCACACCCACACCCACACCCACACCCACACCCACACCCACACCCACACCCACACCCACACCCACACCCCATCTCAGCAGAGGTACACCTTGCTCCCTTGTAGCTGGGGGTGGTAAGGAGATAAATGTTCCCAGCTGGAGATAATTGCCTCACCAAAGGTACATGAAGTAGGTCTGTGCACCTGTTTTCCCATGCTTCACAGGTGGGTATAGAGCTCACCATGCCTTTTAAGGAAAATACCCTGAATAACTCAGTGTAGACATCTTGTAGAAATGTTGCAATAGTAATATCAAGTGATTAAGCTATGCTTAATTACTATAGACACGTAGAACATCCTTGTAATGCTTCTTATCTTTTTCTTCTATTCATTCCTGGTTGATAAACTGGTGGAGTGCGTGAGTGTACTAGAGGTTACCAGATGGTGCAAAATGAGAATGAGAGTAGGCATATACACAAGCTAGGGGACGGATAGCATGGTAAATGCAGCAATAGCTTGATTACAATGTTGAAAACACTATGGGAAAAACAAACACAAGCCCTGAGCTCTGAAGTGTGATTCTCTCACCTTCCAGCTAGGAGCAGAAAGCAATTTGGTGAGATTTGTGGCTCTAATAAAAAAGAGATTGTGCAACAGAGCTGTGTCTGCACCACGCCTAGTCACTTAGCTTACAGGTAAGGTAGAGCAAAAGTCTCTCTGCTTGAGTACCACAGGTTGAAAAGTAGCATGAGGTCTTCAGATTGCCTCAATGCCAAGGGTCCACACCTGTGTGGCATGCCTGTACCCCTGCCTTCAGCTAGTACCTAGATCAAGGGACAATTCTGCATGCTGCTTTTGGACTCCCGATGGTCTCTCTCAAAGCAGTGAGGAGAGTCTGTGACGGGAAGCAGACTGAGCAGTACTGTGTAGCACTGCAGCCACACTGCAAAAAGCAATAGTGGAAGTGTGAGAGGAAAAGTCAGTCAGAGCTAGTAGGAAAGAGCACACAAGGTGGCAGCAGTGACGACTTGGGCAGGACTGTGGGCCTGGGAGGCAGATGCAATATAATATGTACTATGTGAGAGGACATAATTAGGTTTCATGTGGCCATCATTTTCCTAAGGAAGCTCTAATTGTCACATAAACCACTTGGGCTTTCCTCCAGCTGAAATTACAACCTTAGGATGCAGTTACTTGCCAATAATATACTTGCCATCAGCTGCTGTATAAATCTACATGATTGCAAGGATACCAGAGCAGTCATGATGATTTAAACCAGGGAAGTAGCTGGCCCTGAACGTTACGCAAACACTGATCAAAGAGGCATCCTCTGCTTGCTGGATTTATGGGCACAGTCCTTTAGCATGTATGGGCTTGTCCTAACAATTCACCCCTTTGTGTGGTCCTGACGTTTAAAAGCTGGAGCCAGCTTGGCTGTGCCTGTGATTTATAGACTGGCTTAGCCCAGTCCAGAGTGTGCTACTTGCCCACATGCCACATGGGGAGGCAGGGATGCTGCATCCTGATGCCCCACTGGGATACAGTTGAGGCAGGTGCTCAGACTCGGGGCTAAGAATTGCCCTGGTTCCATCTGTGACACTGCTCTCCCCAGATGGAGGAGCACCCCTGCCCAGCCAAAGCTCACCACTGCTGCGGTGGGGACCCAAAGCACTTGCAGGGCTGATGTGCAGTGCTCCTTGATGGCCCAGTGTGGCCATTAGTAAGTATAAGAGAAGGCAGTAGACATGGTCAGATAAATTATATTTTCCTTGGCTATTTTTGTCTCAGGGTTCTCTGCATAAAGCCCATTTGGCACTGTGTCCCTACAATGTCTATTTACATAATTAAGAATGGCTTCTGCTCTAACCCTCAACCTAGGATTTTTGTTGTGGCTGGAGGAGGTTGAAATGTGCACATTGCTTTTGAAATCTGTCTCTGAACATTTCTTTTAGCAGCAAACATGGATCACATCTCATAAACAGCCACATTTCTCAATACAAGTTTCACATTCATTAGTTCTAATCTAATTATTTATAGAAATGCCCTTTCCCTGTGATCTATAATCTTCTGTGGTTTCTTGCTGTAAAAAATGATTCATGCTGGGCTAACTGTATCATGGTAGCTGAATATTTGTTCATTGACGTGCATTTTCTCATCCAGAAAACTGAGTCTGGAATCAGTTCCTGGGGAACAGCTCTCACTAAGAACATTGCCAGAGGGATAGACTAGCCCCCAAATGTTCCTGAAATGTTCTGGAATTGGATGCAGAAGTAAATGTCCTTAAAAATCTTCTATGAGATATTCATAGTGTCTATTTTCTCCTCATTGACAGATTTTGCAACAGATGTTCTAAGGTGTTTACCATCATGGAAGATTAGCTCTTTTAATTTAAAAAGTTAATTCTAGTGGTTGAATGGACTCACACAGGTTCTAGTTGACAGTCAAAATGAGAACTGGAAAGTTCAAATGTTTGTGTGAATGTCTACCAAACCCATCTGGTTCTTGAAATCGGCCACAAATCAGGTTGCCTGCCAGATTAGGGCTGTAGTTCTTCCAAGACAGGGTCTAAATGCAAAGGAAAAGAAGTTCTCAGGAAGGGAATTGACCTCAATTTCAGTGAGTTTAAATAGCTTCATTCAGATCTAGTTTACTGCAGGACCTCACCAGTCTGCAGACAGTCTGAAAAACATGCATAGCATTCAAACTACTCTTTTCTCCATTCCACATGCATTCATTTCAGGACCAAACTGCAGTTGCTGTTCTTGGGGGCTAAGCAAATGCAAGCACACAGTCAGTGTCAGGGCTGTTTGCTTTGTGCCATAGGCTGGCTCCAAGGGCCCTGCACTAATCTACTGACCTCTTGTCAAGCACATTCCTCTCTCATAGCTGCAGAGAAAAATCTCACCCTCAATGGTGCTGAGGTTGCTTATCGCTCCCATGGATCTCAGGAAGGCTGTAGACAGCAGAAAGCTTAGTGTGCCTCGGGGCCAAGGGGAGATTTGCTGCTCCCTTTACATGTGCTACCCCCTCTCTGAAATACTCTACAGTGTATTTTTAATAGCCCTGTTCAAGATGAAAGCTTCTAACCAGTGGGTTTTTCCCCCTTTAAAATAAGTATTTATCTTGAAGTGGAGAAAGAGGTGTATTTTTTCATCATTGAGAAAATCTCCACCCATATATTTCAAAGGATGGAATTATTTGTTCTATGAAATCACTTGGGCAATCCCTATTAACATGTTAATTATGATTCAACAAGTTTTCTGTGGCAGCCTAAAATTAATGTTAATTTATTTGGCTAAGATTTGTTAAGAACTATTGTAGCATGGTAAATGGAAAACGATCATTGCCGGAAAGGTTTGTTTTGTCAAGCGTCACTCTAATTGGTGATGAATGCAGCCACACAGGGAGTGTTAGACACATTAAGCTAGGAGTGAGGGAAGGTTTTTCTCTCTGCAATTGGTTATATGACCCCATTGCCCTACAAACTGCAAAAAGGAGCATGGTAAGCCAGTTGTGTTCGTATTGATAATTGAACTCATTAGCGTCGCATAGTGGCTTGGCCTCCTGTTTACCTCAGTAGCTGTGGAGTCCTGAATTTGTGTCATTTCTGATTTATCCCTTCCACATCACAGCTGCTCAGCATAGATGCTTTTTCACAGGCAATTAAAGGACCTAAGACAGGAGCAGGAGTGCGAGGGAAGACACTGTGTGTTAATGGGAAATTTTGCAAGCAATTGACCGAGTCATGCAAAGAGAATATTCATAATTTGTTGTTGCAGTTACTGGTTTTGCCACTCACAAATCTGAAGCAGTTTGACACTGAATTGACTTAAGGCCTATACCGAACATGCAGAGTTTTGCTCTTTAGGGCATTTGGGGTGGAAACATAGGACCCACTTCCCAACCATATCTAAAATATATAAGAAATTTTACAAGAAAGAAATACTAACATATTTTGTCCTACAACAAGGAATATGTACATATATATGGATATAAAAGCTATTTTCATAATGAATCAAACATGTTTAACATTCTGATATTTTTGCACCAATAACACATTAGTAAAACATAACATTTTTAAAAAATAATGCGAACAAAAAAGTTCTCCCAGTTGGAATACGAATCATTACCTTTACATCTTTTCATAAATTTCATGAGGAATAATAAGAATAGCTTCTTTCTTGAATGAAACTGTATTTGTGCTATCAAACTATGTGTGTATGTCCTGCACTTCCCTCCATTTCTTTCTTCCACAGCATATGAATGCTGCTGGACAGCTTCGAGGTGGCAGCTAGCAGAAATGCACGGCCAGTGCTCTGAAACGTGGAGCCAAATGCCTAACAGAAGAGAACTCCTGTTAATGTGCTCACTGAAAGAATTCGTCAGAGAAACCATATGGGAAAAATTTGCAGAAATCAGTGTTTCATCACTTCTACATACAGCAGGAGGTGTCATGCTCACTCTGGTGGGCTCTCTGCTTCAGAGCTGAGCAGCTCTACTCTCTGGCTGAACTAAGGAATATTAATAGTATATGAAGCAATCACAGAAGAAATACTATAACATGTCTAAATGCAGGGGAGGGGAGAAATATTAGACTTGTGTTGTGCTTCATTTCCCTAATTTAAGCTCCCAGATGAGACTTTGGTGGCTTAGTCTTGTTGCCTACCCAATTTCTTAAGCTTTGCAGGGTCATTAAATGTTTAAATATGTTACAAATCTGGATTTGGAATCATATGGTCTTCTTTCACACATGTAGGATTTATCTCCATAGCAGAATACCTATCTTTTGTCCAAGTACCATGCTTCTGTGCCATGCCTCTAAATCCCACCTCATGTACCTGGAAGGCCACTAATTCTCACCGTGCTCAGGGATGTATGACTTCTGCTCTGGCAGTAAGGCTCTTTCATCAGTAGAAAGGGGACAGCTTTGTGTTAGCAGCCAGTGCAATCAGAGAGGCTGAAGAATTAACAAGCAGAATTAGTAGTTTTGCCAGCAGCTATTTAGATTAGATTAGAAAAGGTGTTAGGAGAGATTAGCTCAGGATGGGCTCTGAGATAGTGATACGGGTCAGTGGGGACATTAGAGGGCACTCAGGGACGAGACTTTCTGCATCGCAACATCCCCAGGCTCAGGTGAAAGGTTTGTGTCAGGTATCACTTGGTGCCCGGAAGGGAGAAGTTGACGGACGCAGTGCAATGTGACCACATCCCATGAGCTCTAGATGTACATTTCTCCTGTGCTTCTGCCCCAGCTGTTAATGGCTCACCTGTCCCTAGAGATCAGCTGGCCTCATGGCTTCAGGGTCCTGGGGAAATTCACAGCAGGGCTGTGAATACATCACAAAGCCAAATGCTTCCTGGACCTGGACTATCTGGGCCTGACCATGAGTTGATTTTACAGAGCAGGCAGCTTTCAGAGGACAATGTAGTTTCTGATGGGACCTGTATAAACAGGAGATCCTTACCCCTCACAGTGGCACTACTTCATCAGCCAACAGATGGTCTTCACTATGAACACTGCCTGACATGCCAGCCTCTCGTTCTTTAGCCCCTTCTTTGTTGCTGGAGCTCTGTCCATGATGCCATACCCTGGTTGCAATCCCTCACCATCTTACACTTCACATGAAAAAGACTCTCCTTATCTTTCCCTTGCTGCTTTTCTATCTCTCTCAGAGGTCATGGAGATGGGGCTGGAGGGGGGACACTAGGCTTATTTGCCTGGGTCCTTGTAAACAGAAAACTGCTGAAGTGACCTCCACTTTTTCTTCTTCCCACAAAGTAATTTGCTCATACTTCTTGCCTCTGGATCATCCCTCTTTCCCTGTCACCTATTCCAAGCACTTCACAGCACCTCAAACAGTTACAGAAAACAGATCCACCACAGGCTGAGACAGAAACCTTGGGAGCTTGCAGTTTCCCTTGCTATTCCCTGCAGTGACTCAGTAGGCTTTCTGTAGACTTAAGAAGGGTGAATTATACATTTGGCATCATCCTTGCTCTGCATAATACACTCTTATCTCACAATCCACCATTCCTGTAGTAATGTGGAAGAAAATCAGTAGCGGTGGTTATGTGGTTGGGGTGGTCCTTAAATCCAGGCCAAGGCGAGCCAAGGCAGGAGGAATACAACAGGTGGACAAAGGGTGCTCTGCATGGAGAGGAAGCTGTAGTTTTACATAGTCTGAAAAAAGATAGCCTGCAATAGGATGCCAGGAAATAAGGATAAACAGCCTGGAAAGTAAAATGCTTTTACAAATTTAGAAAAAAGAAAATGGAGAGATTAATTTTTAACAGCCTTGGCTCTGCCCTGGGCATATAATAAGTATGAATTCTGCATTTACTCTTTGTTTCAGTGAGCATCCACAGGGTCGTTGAATCACTTTGTTCAAGCATCTTCCCAGAACAAAGGGGTACCCAGACTAGTAGCTCTGGAGGGAATGCAGCCCCACTGCTATGGCACAATATCTCCACTACTGTACATCTGACTTCTTCAGAGATATTAATTTCATGGTGCTAAAAAAAGGGGAAAAATAAACAAACCAACCAAAAGTAAAGCTATAGAAAAAGAACAACATTCTGCTACTGAGTGGCTAGTCTGCTTAGACCAGAACAGAAGCAGCATTAGAAAGGATAGCAGCCTGTGGGGAAAAAATGGAATATTTAAGAAAGTTAAAAGTTAACTTCCCCTAAGCCCAGAATAATAGCAAAGCTTGAAAACAAAACATCATTTCTTAGAATCATAGAGTCATTACATTGGAAAAGACCATTGAGATTCACGAAGTCCAACCGTACTTGTCAACCACTATATCATATCCCAAAGCACTTCATCTACCTGCTTTTTAAACACCTCCAGGGATGGTGACTCAACCACCTCCCTGGGCAGCCTGTTCCAGTGCTAGACAACTCTTTCTGTGAAGAAATTGGTCCTAATGTCTGATCTAAAGTTCCCCTGATGAAGCTTAAGATCATTCCCTCTTGTACTCTCATGAGTCACTTGGGAGAAGAGACCAACTCCCTTCAGCTTCTGCAAGCTAAACCTGGAGCACTTCTCATACGAGGACAGGCTGAGAGAGTTGGTCTTGTTCAGCCTGGAGAAGAGAAGGATTTAAGGAGATCTGATAGCGACCTTCCAGTACCTGAAGTTGGCTACAAGAAAGCTGGGGAGGGACTGTTCACAAAGACTTGTAGTGATACGACTAGGGGCAATGGGTATAAACTGGAGAGGGGCAGATTTAAGCTTGACAGGAGGAAGAATTTCTTCACCGTGCGAGTGGTGAGGCACTGGCACAGGTTGCCCAGGGAAGTTGTGGCTGCCCCATCCCTGGAGGTGTTCAAACCCAGGTTGGCTGTGGTCTTGGGCAGCCTGATCTAGTGAGATGTCCCTGCCCATGGCAGGGTGGCTTGGAACTAGATGGTTTTTAAGGTCCCTTCCAACCCTAATTATTCTATGATTCTATGATTCTAAATAATCCCGGTTCCCTCAGCCACTCTTCGTAAGATTTGTGCTCCAGCCCTTCCACCAGCTTTGTTGCTCTTCTCTGGACTTGCTCCAGGACCAAAATGTCTTGTTTATAGTGTGAGGCCCAGAACTGAACACGGTATTCGAGATGTGGTCTCACCAGTGCCGAGTACAGAGGGAGAATAACCTCCCTGGACCTGCTGGTCACGCCGTTTCTGATACAAGCCAAGATGCCATTGGCCTTCTTGGCCACCTGGGCACACTGCTGGCTCATGTTTAGCCGGCTCTCGACCAGCACCCCCAGGTCCTTCTCTGCCAGGGATCTTTCCAGCCGCAGTTCCCCAAGCCTGTAGCTCTGCAGGGCTTTTCGTGTCCCTTGTTGAACCTCATCCCAGGGTCGCGGAGGCAGCGCGGCTGCGGTGGCGGGAGGAGGACGCCAGGTGGCGCTATGGCACCGCCAGCAGCCCCGCTGCGCTTCCCTTCCCTGATCCTGCACACGCTGCTCGTTGAATATGCTCGTTGAATACATCCATGGCCTCGCATTCTTAACCCGATGAATTATTCGAGGTGTGTGCTTTGTTAGGCTGTTTGCCTTCTTTCCATCCCCTCTGGGCTGGGTCTCTGTATCAGAGATAATAAATAATAGTCCATTGTTGTACATGGTATACATATATACAGATGACATGTACATGTAGACAGATGCTATATAAATATATATATAGTTAAAAGTATTGTACACTTGAATCTTAAAGTAGTGTATTAGCTTAAGCAACAATTCCTAGCCAGCTTGCGGTGAGAAAGTTAGATAAGCAAAGCAGTGCATCAGAATCATAGAATAGAATCATAGAACGGTTTGGGTTGGAAGGGACCTTAAAGATCATCCAGTTCCAACCCCCCTGCCATGGGCAGGGAGACTTCCCACTAGAACAGGCTGCCCAAGGCCCCATACAACCTCGTCTTGTAGCTTAAGCAACAACTCCTGACCAGCTTGCAATGTGAAAGTGTGTGACTGTTTGTACTCAACTAGGCAGGCAACAGGCAGGGAATTGGTTAAAACAAAGTAGAAAAGTGGTTGTAACTGCCTGGTATTTACAAGGCCTTGAAGCAGAACGCAAGGAGCATGAGTAGCCAGGAAAGGTGTTACAAGAACAGGGTCTGGTATCGAAACTTCTGTTCATGTGGGACAAATAACAAGCTAGCACTCAGCCAGCTCAGGCACTGGCCACATGAGTGATGCTGCTAATACTTTTGCAGTCCCTGAGAGGAGGATAAAAGGAGCTGGACTGGACAGGTGGGTGTTGAGAAGGAATATATGCATGTCTTTGAAATGGGGAATACCCTAGTAGATGCAGTACCAATCAGCTCCGACCATCTGAGCACTATGTTCCATGCTCTTTTCCTGGAAAATGGCTATGAAAATCTGTTCATGATTGGGGGAGGAAATCCACCAGATTAGGAAACAGTTGGGTGCAATACTTCTGTTCTGTCGCCAGTGCCCACAGAAGCTGAAACATAAAGCTGGATGATGGCAAACATGGCAGTAAACACAGCTGCACAGAGCTCATTGGGATTTAGCGTTCTGCATTTCCTTTGGCCTTTTGATACCTTGAGAGAAAGAAATGAAGCAGGAATTAAAATGTATCCAAGAATTGACATATTTTGACTTATTCTCTGTCATTTTATTTCCTGTGCAAGTTAGGCACTTTTTTAAAAACAGTTTTCTGAAATACAGTCACTTAAAGCCACTTGGCCCAAGGCCTTCCCCTTAGGGGTAAGATTTCTGAAATGCCTCTCAGGGTCACTGTGGGAAATTACTCTTCAATAGAGGCTTGTGAGGATTTCCACAGTAGAGCAACCATAGCAGGGACTTTCTACAACCTTCTGCTCATACAAATACAAGATGATTTACAGACTAATTCTTCCAATTTCAACTATTCAGAGATTTTATGAAATAGCTTCTACTCTTTTAACTGGCTGTACCCTTCCCATTGCTTTGTTCTGCTGTTTCTGGGAGGGGCTGGTTATTCTCAGTACCTACTGAAGTTTGTGGAACTTCAGTCATTCAGCACTGTCATTTCCCAAAGAGAGTCCAAAAAATCTATAACTAGGCAAGTCTTGGAGAGTTATTTCACAGAAATGGTGTTGAAAATATCAATACTTACAACATCTTTCTTACAGCCACCTTTCCCAGCTGCGCAGCCCAATAACACCCTTAGAGGACAGTTGATGTGTCTGTTCCCAGCCCAAAGAGACTCACCACAGGGGCTGCACCCTGACACCTGACCAAGGAAGGACAGGGCAAAGCAGAAAGATACAAACACCAAAACTGAGAATAAAGTGAGCTAGCCCAGACTTATATTTGTTAATCAGTAAAGAACAAGGGTCAGTTCATGCATCATTTCTTAATGGAAGTCAAATGGGCTTGCTAGCTTGCTACAGAGAGAGCAGCAAAGATTTATTCTTTCTTTTAAACACATAGTAGAATGGCCTTGGTATTTATATAATCAGTAACCCATAAAACCTTAAGGGGAATTTTTATTCCAGACACTCATTTCTCTCCCCACTGATTAGTACTAAAACTATGATCAAGCTTGGGACACATGGGATTACGAAAAAGACATCACATGCTTTTAACCAGACACAATCTTTTAAAATATCTGGAGCAAGAAAGACTAGAATCCTTTGAAGTGACTTTCAATTAAGCTTTTAAATGAAACATGATGTAATTTCTGTGTTACAACTAGGACATAAATTTGGTTTCATATTTAACACTGGGTGAAAACTTCATGTCACATGCAGCTGCTTGCAAATTTACCCACTGTACAATTTGACCAAAGTTACTCAGAGAGATGCTCTTTTCCTCTTCTCCATGAGCACAGCAACTTCCCTCATGGAAAGGAAAAAAGAAAAGGAAAGCTGAAGGACTTGCCTTTGTGCTGTTATGTGAAAAAAATAGCAGTTTAATTACTATAATCACGCAAGCCATAGACTTCTTTTTTTGCAGTTCAGGTCAATATTTAATGGAATTTCTCTGTCACGGTCCTCCAAAGGCTGTCTCTGGACTCTGGAGGAAACTAGTGGTGCCTGGTGCTACATTAGTCCTGAAAGTGTTTATGAAATTAATTTTACTGATACATTTTCAGACATGATACTTTAACACAAACATGAACAGCTTTTGATATCTTGTCACAAAGGTTAAGAAGCATCTAATGCTAAATCCTACTGGCAGAATTATGGGGCAATGCATTTTTGATAATTAAAAAGTATTACACATATAATTATTTCTTTGAACATTAGGCCCGAAGAGCTCTTCTGTCTCTGCCTCTTGCTACCTTTTATCCCTCTGCAAGCATCTATTCTATTTCTTAAATTAATTTAAGTGAAAATACTATCTCCTTTCCATCCATTAAAAGAACCCTACAATTTTCTTTTTATTCTCTCCTCTGTGATCACCCATGACATCAGTTCAAAATAAAAAGTTGCAAGCCTGAGCCTTTTTCCCAAGGTAAACTGTAAGGATTTCCAGCATTTAGTGATGACCAGTTAGATGAATAAGGTTAACAGTGTACTATGACAAAAAGAACATGAATTCTTCTCAGTCTATGTAATTTGGAGAGAGTTTTTGGGGAATCACTTCTGGATGTTTTTGAGCTACTCGGTTAAAGAAATATGTGTCTCTGCTACCAGCCAAACTGTTGTGGTTTTTTTATCCCGTGTCATCATGTTAAAGGCCTGTGACTGCCTGGTCAGCAAAATGAGTGTACTGTGAGCAGGAGCAAGGTAGAGAGGACACAATATAAACCCTGACTCAGACTCTTGCAGCTCACTACTCAGGAGGAAACCACCATCTTAAGACAGCATTGTAGAATGACTTTACCTGAAACACCAACTTGCCACCTTCACCAAAGGCAATGTGAAGATTCATTGCTAAGAAATGCATGGAAGCATTGGTAGCACACGTTATTCCACTGGTGCTGAGCAATACTCAAATGCACTATGAACTCTACTCCATGTTTCTATCTTAAGCACTCGTGCTATCCCACACCTGCAGGGGACGGGACACCAAATATACAGTCATGGTTTTATGCTGCTGAGCACTATATTGTCTAATGCTCTGCCCTCATAACTCACAAAGGTTTTGCATAACAGTTCACAATTTTTAACATAAATATTCTCTTGAATCTATGATTTAGGATTCCACACCTTAAACATGTATAAAGAATTACAGCAGTCACTGTCTACTTCCTTCTTGAAGTCAAGGAATAAAACTGTGGTCTTCTTGGTTTGACCTGAAAGCAGTAGAGCACAGATGGTTGTTAATATTTAACTGTACCCTAATATTTTTTATGAATAATATTTACCTATGTTATGTGAGGGAAAGAGATGTCTGAGGCAACCACGACTTGGAAAACATCATGTATTTTTGTGTTTAAACTACTCAGAACCAGAAGTCTTCTCAGTCCCTATCAAACAAAATAGCACAATGTTTTAAAAGTGGAAGTGTCTAGTAGACACTGGTCTATCCCTGCCTCAGTTCATTGTGCAGGACTTGAATATCCTCATGCATTCTCTGTGCTATAAATTCTCAGTTCTGTGGCAGGGAGTAGCATGTATGAACAACAGTTTCTTTTTATAAATTGTGATGAGCACTACTGATCTACCTTCCAACAGGATATTTACCTCTGACTTAAAATTAATATTAATTAATATATTAGTCCTTCATAGAAAAAACAAGTGGCTTCTCAATCTCAGTGTCCCTAAATGTCAAATTCATTATTTCACCTCCAGAGCAGTTGCCCTAAAAGTCAATACATCATAGTTCCCAAACATCAAAATTATTTCAGTTTATATGGAGAGAACTTGCAGGCATCTTTTTTGTTTGTTAAACAATGCAGCAGTTCTTCTGTTTTAACAGTGATGAAAAGGTGCACCAAACATCACTAAAAACCTGTGTTTCCTCCATTGCCCTTCTATGGCAGCAAGTGTCCAACTAGTTTCTAATATAAGACAACAGCAGATGAAAGACAAAAGTGAGGAATACTCCTGCAGAGCTGAAAGGCACACATCATCTCATTCTGTTGCTGTTGGTTCCTTTTCTCCTACGTACAATAAATGAACCCTTGGCTAGTGATAAGGATTACTACCTGTTGCTGGTTTCTGTTAAAAAGCCTTTTATTACCTCTCTTCCAGCTTTGCAGCCCACACTAAGGTTTCCGTGAGAGACAATTACAGGTCCCAGAAATGTAACCAAGGTCATGAGGAAAACCCTGGGACTGCCCGGGTAGGCTGGCAAAGATGGGATGGAGATATACAGGACTCAAGACTGCAGCTATCAAAGAGGCAGGAGACACCTATACCACTCCTCTTCATTCTGGGTGGGTTCAATAATCTTTGCAGGAATTGGAGGTGTTTAAGGGACGGGTGGATGAGGTGCTGAGGGACATGGTTTAGTGATTGATGGGAATGGTTGGACTCGATGATCTAGTGGGTCTTTTCCAACCTAGTGATTCTGTGATTCTGTGAATCAGAGACAATTACAGTTATAAATCCCTTCATCTGTGAGGGTGGCTGAAATGATCTGAAAAAAAAAAAGAAATAGCCTTGGAAAGGAGATGGGAAAGGTACTCAAAGAACTGCAGGAGATTTTCTTGCTAGATAGTCAAATTTTGAATCAAATTCTCATATAAACTGGGAAGAACCTAAACTAAATTATGATTAAGTAGCAGAAACCCAGTACTCCCACATTGTTTCTTTGTAATATCTAACTATGAAATCGGGACCTATAATTCAAATCTATTGCATGTCATTCTAAAAATCAAATTAATTCACCTTTGAGAAGTCCACAGTTGTATTTTGCTTCCCTTTCTGGAAAAGAGGGAAATGTTAGAATTTGCTTTACTATTCAGCTGAGACCTCAAGAAATGCTCATATTAGTACAGTTGCAAGGTGGAAAGCTTTAACCACAGAGAGTGCAGTAGTATTGCTTTATTAGGCAAGCTGCCTGGGAAGTAGAGAGACAGAGGAATTCCCATCTGAATTCCCATCTGAATTCCCATCTGAATGCACAGATCATTTTCCTACAGGACATCCTGTCCATTATACTGTCTATATTGGGAATTTCCTTAGGTGTAGGTATGGCCGCAGGAATGAGTCTGACTGTGGGACTGTGCTTTTGGCATCCTACCCTACTGCTTCATGAATTATTCTTTCTCAGATGATCTAAGTTAATAATTGTGAGAAGAAAAATGTCTGTGGAAGGAAGAGCTGCAGGGCCCCCAGGAAATCCAGGCTCAAGTCTTTGGCAAATGTTGAAAGTGTATCCACACCATACCTGCTTTCTGAGGAGGCTGGGAGTAAACTTTTAGGTTGGAAAGAGACACAGGCTGCTGGTCAGAGGCTGGGCAAACTCTGCTCTGTTCAGTGTAGTGGCAGAAGGATCCTGTAATTCAGGAGAGTTGGAATATACAGAAGTGGTGTCTACCTTAGCCAACAGGAAAAGCCAGAGCATCTGAAATGCTTCCTTACTCCTAAATGCTGCATGCTTTTCTGACTGGGGTGCACAACCACATGATGGGGAGCAGAAAATTCCTGCTCACAGGGCTCATAATGAAATCAAGTTGTCTGCTCCAAACCCTACTGTATAGACCCAGCATGGTGTGGGTTAATGGCTCAAAGCAGGTGATGCTCCCCCAGACCCCAGTGGCAAGACCAGAAGAGCTGGAGAGCCTTTCCAGACCTGTCTAGCAAGGGGCATGGCAGCATGTTACCTGTCCCTCCACTTGATCCAGTGAGGGGCAGGGTCAGAGAGCTTAAAAATCCCTGCAAAAGCCTACAACCTTGTGTCTTGTGTCCGTGTCTTGTGCTGTGTTGTGTGTGGACACCCACTGGACCCACTGGACAAAGAAACATGTGTCACTATATGCGGAGTCCCTAAGGTGGTGGCTGTCTCTTATCCTTCCTATTTCTCTTGTAGCTATTTCTTTCTTTTTCCTTTCCTCTCTTTTCTCCATTTATCTCTTTTCTCCCATTCTCCCTTTTCTCTCCTCCTCTCCCTTTGCTACTTGCAATGCATGTGGCTGCAGTGGGCTGTAGTTGACAGTTTTGTTTTGATTTGGTTTTTGACTGGTAGCATTAGGTCTCTCTGTGCTGTTTTTTCACGGTTCAGTTAAGCAGCTTGAATATTGCAAATCATTGCAGCGGCTGCAAGTTTTTCCTGTTGGTGCTCTGTCAAGGTATGGGTTGTTTGATTGTTTGAAACCAGTGTTTCAAGGGCATGCACTTTGTTTAGTAAAAAGTATCATTTACACCATCCTCATGAGAGATTTTGCATCACTCTGGTGCCACAACAGGTTAAAGAGCTCACCTTTTTTTAAAGAGGTCTGTGACACCTACTTGTTGACTTTCCACGCAGTTCCAATCAAGAAACCTTCCTGACTAGCCAGAAAGGCTGGTGCTGGTGTGGGCTCAGCTGTTATGAATCCCTTCGTGGGAAATAAGGCTGAATGTGCGAGTAAAAGCTAAGTATGGGAATGGGGTCAACGTAGGGGGAAATGGGACTGGGTTTTTCCACTGTCTAGTCCCCTTACCTTCTTCCCTTCCCACTCCTCCTTGCCATGGGCTGAGTACAAGGCGTTCAACAGAAAGGAATGCATCAAGGCCATCTGAAGTGAGGGTGAGGTGGACATTGAGGTGTCTGGTAACAGGCACAGCCAATTCCTGCTATCAGAGCAAGGCCCTGCCAAGGACAAGAGCCCAATGATTTTCTAAGAAGATGGATTCCAGCTGTTGCCCTGGCAACTTGGCTTACAGATGACCTGTGCTCATCATTGTAATATCACTATAATACTAAAAAACACCTCCACAACTAAGGCTACTTGCCTCCTCCCCAACTTTGAGGCAAACCACTCCCATGGCCACCCTATCTGGGCTTGCACAGTTAAGTTTTGGCACACTAAGGAAGAATTCTTTCTCTGCCAATCAACAATTAATACAGAGACCACATTCACTCAAGCTTCACTGCCACTATGTGTAGGATTACTATAAATAGTGTAAACAGAAGAAAAGTTTTGGTGGGTGGGCAGGCATGAAGAAAAGAAAAATGTCATCAAAACTGCAGGGATCAGCAGATGAATTCCATCTTCTCCCTCCCCCTAGTGACTTCACTGGGGCAAGGGAGTGGAGGGGAAAATGTAATCAAAATTTCATCCCCCTTCAACCTTGCTCTCTGGGTTCATTTGGGGTAAGCACTTGTGCTTTCCGTGCTAAATATACATTTTAACATCAAGCTAATCAACATTGATCTAACTATTAGTATCTTTCTCTGTACTCTAACCCTATCTACATGTTATCTTTACCTGCATCTGATTGTTATTGCTCTGCATATATCATTGCCTGAACACATTTGGGTGTAGTATGATAAATAGGGTTGTTCAATGTATTTTTGCAAATGTTACCTTCTCCACAGCTATTAATGTACCTTATTAAGTCATGAGATGTTATTTGGAATAAAATCTGCTTGTTCATACAAATCTCCGTAGTCTAACTGTTTAGAGGTTTTTAAGGGGGAATCTCTAATGCATGTGTAACAAGATGAGTGATTATTAATGACCCTTGTGTAGTTGTTACTTACTGCATATATAGCAAGCTGCATAATACATTGTTTATCCTTGTGAGATTTATTTATTATTTAGACAAGTTGGGCATTTTTACCCTTATGACACTGTCAGATGGCAAGGACTCTGGCTAGCAGGCTGGGTGAGATTTATATGTATTTTCCATTCTTGCGATCCTGTTAGGCAAAAAAGAGCTAAACAGATCGATAAACTCTCCTCTTGAAGTCTCTTATATTTATTTTCAAGTTTACCAACTTCTGACATTAATCGTGTTGTCTCTCTCAACGTGTGACACCCCTTCACCTCTGGCCCATGCCACCTGCAGCCTCTGAGCCCCCCTGCATTGGATCTGTGCATGTGAAACTGCTAACTGCACTGCTACCTCTCCCCTACTCAGATATCAGATAGGAAAAAATAGATAAAAATATCAAATAGAGAGCTTTTCAGACATAATAGAGACCAATTTGTGACTCCTACCTAACCAATACCAAATGGGGAAATGGATAACCTCTTAAGCACAGTTGCTTATGGCCAGTTTTCCTGTGTCAAATACAGAGTTTTTCTTTTTGAAGGAAGTTCTAAAATACTTACC
The DNA here is from genome assembly GCA_033459285.1 of Clamator glandarius. Lineage (NCBI taxonomy): Eukaryota > Metazoa > Chordata > Aves > Cuculiformes > Cuculidae > Clamator > Clamator glandarius. The sequence continues at coordinate 1,145,269 of JAUNZM010000070.1, forward strand.
ATTTGCTCTGAATTAGATGAAGTGCAATAAAAAAGTAAAACAAATTGGTTGAGTGCCACTTTCTTTGCAGTTCGCAGAATAATATACTCCTTCAAGAAGAAAAATAGACAAAGCTTCTCTGCACTGCTGATTTAAAAGGGTGGCTCTTGCAGGCTGAAGAGATCCTCCAAGCAGTGCTGCTCACACAGAGGCTGCCTTTTACTACTACCAGAAGGTGGGAAACTCTGGATTACTGTGCAAGTTGTTGAGGATACCCAGGCAGTTTTACTGATCTAAAAGCTTGTGAGACCCCAGATTATGCTGTAAAACACACATGTAGCAAGGATGAGTGAAGGAAAACTAAACCTTCATGTGTGCAAAGCTCAGGAGTCCACACACAGTTTAACTTTATGGACCTATTTAAGGACCGATTAATGTGGGTGTTATGCTCAGAAAAGCTATATCCCTTTCAAAACTTCACCTATGACCTCATACAGACTCAAAGATAATTTAAATATTGAGAAAATAGTTAATTTTTTAACATTAAGGTGGAACAAAACTGAAGGAAGGATAGCTGCAGATGTGATGACTTAGTTGTCAGATCAAGAAAGCACCAATGATGATCTTCCATTCTTGTTTTTAGTGCTGTTTTCATCCCACAAAGTGGTTCAGAAAATGTCAAAGCTGCGTGTTTAGCCAAGGTTCAAGCAAAGAGCTTCAGGCTTCTCCAAGGCAGCTGACGAGCCAGAGTTCCAAGCAAGTGTGTCAACCAAACCAGGTGCTACCATTCACTTTTCAATGAGAACACACCTTCTGCACCCCAGCTCCTTCTGGGCTGGATCAGGGTGCATTGCACTCTGCAATAGGTGCCATCAACTTTTCACAGACCATTTAATTGGTGTACAAATTATCCTCTTTTAAACAGCTTTAAAATCCTTCTGTGACAAGGTAACCAGTGTCGTGGATAAGGGAAAGGCTGCGGATGTTGTCTGCCTAGACTTCAGTAAAATTTTTGACACCATTTCCCACATCATTCTCCTGGAGAAACTGGTTGCTCATGGCTTAGATGGGTAGACTCCTTGCTGGGTAAAAAACTAACTGGATGGCCAAGACCAAAGGGTGGTGGTGAATGGAGTTGAATCCAGTTGGTGGCCAGTCACAAGTGGTGTTCCCTAGTGCTCAGTGTTGGGACTGGTTCTGTTTAATATCTTTATCTATGATCTGGATGAGGCGATTGAGTGCCCCCTGAATAAGTTTGCAGATGACACCAAGTTGGGCAGGAATGCTAATCTGTTCGAGTGAAGGAAATCCCTACAGAAGGATCTGGAGAGACTGGATCAATGCACCAAGGCTGAGTGTATGAGACTCAACACACCTGTTAAGTCCTGCATTTGAGTCACAACAGCCCTATGCAATGTTACAGGACTGGGGAAGATTGGCTGGAAAGCTGCCTGGTGGAACATGGCATGGGAGGTGTTGGTCAATAGCTGGCTGAATATGAGCCTGCAGTGTGCCCAAGTGGCCAGGAAGGCCAGTAGCATCCTGGATTATATAGGGAAGTGTTTGTCCCCCTGTACTTGGCACTGGTGAGGCTGTACCTCAAATATTCTGTTCAGTTCTGGGCCCCTCACAAGGAGAAAGACACTGAAGTGCTGGAAAGCATTCAAAGAAGGGCAGCAAGGCTCATGAGGAATCTAGAGCACAAGATTTATGAAGAGCAGCTGAAGGAACTGAGGTTGTTTAGCCTGGAGAAAGGGAGGCTGAGGGAGACCTTCTTGCTTTCTACAACAACCTGAAAGGAGGTTGGATTAAGGTGAGTGTTGGTCTCTTCTCTCAGGTAACAAGTGATAGGATGAGAGGAGATGGCCTCAGGTTGCACCAGAGGAGGTTTAGACTAGATATTAGGAAATATCCAGTTGGACTCAATGATTTTAAAGGTCTTATCCAACCTAAATGATTCTATGATAATAAACCAGACTGCGGTCATGTTGAAAAAACCATCTGATATGGCAGTGTCTGAAATCTGACTGCAATCCAATTTCTTTAAAGGTTGCCTGATACAGATATCACAAAAAACAGCTCTGCAGCAGCAGAGATTGATTCCATTTCCCCTCTTTTGCCAAGGGATAACCTCAGCAAAACTTTCAAATTGGTGGTAATTCAGTAGTTTCAAAGGGCAGACAAAATAAATCTTTAATAAAGAGGTTTGCCTCAAGAAAGAACTGCCAGTTTAAAGAGCTTATAGGTCCAAATCATTGGCATGTGTGCTCTCTGTAATTTAATACTGGAGAATCTTCGCTAACTTCATTAAGAGAATGACAACGAAATTGAAATAAACCATCCCATAGTGAAGGAGACCAATACAGAGAAAATTATAAACAACAGGACAAACAGGTTATATTGTCACACAGGTAAATTATTTCTATGTTAGTGTTAAAATTGGTTTCATTAAAAAAAGCTATACATTTTACATTATATCCAATGTTATCATGAAATTAAACACACTGTATGATTCATGTAAATGCAATTGGACCTTGTTAAGTTTAGTTCTTTGTTATTATCAGCCCACTCATTATGAGTGAATTTTATTCTTTTAGCAGTTAGAAAATTTAGTGACTTTTACATCTTCATCAACTAATATCTCAGAATTTTCTTTATTAATTGTGTAACTCGAGTAATCTCAGAGTTTTTTATTCATAGTGCTCACTTGTAGAAGGTTTGAAAAATATTTCTTTTTACTCTATGAAAACATTCCCATCTTCTGCAACCTTTTGATGCAGTCATGATAACCCAATACTTACTAAGAATTCACCTATGGCTCGCAGTGGCGAGAAAGAATCAGTGTTAAGAATAATAACTCCACTGCACAGTCCTTTAGTTCTGTCTTGTTGGTTGGTTGTAGTTGTTTTTTTTTTTTTTTCTCCCTGCAGGGAATATCAACCATTTGTTTAAAGACTTTTCCTCCAGAAAGCTGAATTGCTGTTTTTATTAAACACATTCAGCATAAACTGTGCATTTAAGTAACATTTTTTCTGCATATTTAGAAAACTTGCACTGAGTAAAATTCAGTTCTTCCTACTTAGCAAGAATTTAAATTCAGATACTTTATTTAGGCTTTGTAATATCACCTTTTCAACATCAGCTCTTTGTACCACCCCTCTTTGTGTATATTTCTGTTCAGAGGCAGAGTGCTGGATGCTGAGAGAAATGCTGCCCTGGCTTATACATTCTCTTATCTCATCTTTGGGCAATTCGTAGTGCACATCTACAGGATGATTTTCACTCTGTGTTTTGGAGGAAGCAGCCCAGAAACAATAAGTGTGGATTGTGACTCCAGTTTCAGCTGAGCCCTGCACTTCTGGTCTCATCTTCTCACCTCTGCATTCCCTATGGGCCACTCATCCCCGTAGATGGAAGTCTTGCTGGAAATACCAGTTTTCACTAAGAATAAAAACTTGAGTATCAGATGTTATATGTTCCATCAATCATTTCCAAACACATCATTACTGTTACCAGCTCTCACTATCACTGTTAAAGCTCAAATGAGCAATGCCATGTTTTATAAGGTGGCTGCAAGTCAGCCAGCACCTGTGGACTACAGACACAACTTTATCAAATCAAGGAATTTTGTCAGTACAGCTAAGGAGAACATACTCCAAGATGAGTTCTGTATTATTCTTTGTTAAGTTCTATCTGGACTCTGTGATTGTGGACATACTAATTTTCTGAAACCAAATCCATCGTATAGCATACAATACTGTAGTGTGAGATTGAATGAAACCCAATAGTCTTGATTGGAACAAGAAATCTCTTTTTAATAGTTTTATCCCATTTGCATCGAGTTAGAATCTATTTCCTTAGTACAGGGTACAGGAAAATGCTCTTCTTATAATTGACTGATTTTAAAGGGATCAGCAAAGGGGAAAAATACAGACCTGTGGATGCAGACAACTTGATTTTGAAATATGAGCACTAAGCATTAACAACTGCAATTACTGAGTTGTCTTATCATCTGCTTAAAAAAATTTACTTATAAACTAAACTACAGAGTGGAGAATCACTAGCTATGTCTTACTGATTCCTTGTTGATGGATGCTTCATATAAGGCAGCTAGAGGGGCTGCACATCTGCTTACCTGCTACCACGAGCTGTGACATCTCCTTACTCTCTGGCAGGGGTGTCTGTTACAACAGCCAAGTCCTCCATGGACAGTGAGCTGTGCTTTGTTTTTCCTGAGCACAGGGAGGAGGTGGCTGGTCCTCCCCTGGCTCATGCATGGTGAGAGAGGCTGTGATGAGAACCCCTGCTTGGCTTGAGGTCCTGCCTTCATGCAAACACCAAGGGAAGAGTAGAAACCAAGAAAGCAAAGCTGAGCTTTTAAATATCTTCACAGACTCTAACCATTTTCAGTTCCAATTTCTGTAGATTTCTAAGTATTTTTGTATTTAGTAACCCTCAATGGATTTCTTCTCCATGCCTCTTCTCTCCCTTAAATTCACTAAACCTTTTATCCTGCAGCCCAAGGTAACTTGTAATACGCAGTAGGAGCTGAGATTACACTGAGGCCTCTCTGAGAGTGAGGTTATCATTCTCTTTGTCAGGTCTCTAACAGTTTTCTGCCAGTTACAAAGTATCCCTTATTTCAAACATAGTCCCTTATTTCTTAAATTCCTTATTTTGTCTACATTTCATATGAATGAGGAGAGACTGAATTGATCAAATTTCGCAGGATGGTAGAACAGCTGAGGTTGGAAAAGACATATGGAGGTCACCTGCTCCCAGAGGTAGTTGCCTAGGACCATGTCCAGATGGTCCAATATCTCCAATAGGGAAGACTCCATAACCTCCCTCTCTGGGCAGCCTGTGACAGTGCTCGATCATCCTCATAGTGCAGTATATACAACAAAACTAAATAATCACAGAATCATTTTTAAAAGTCCTAAAAGTTGCTGGGAAGATTTCTAACACATACATGATCTTAGGACAGGAGGAGGTACACCTAGTTGGTTTTGACAGGCATTTCCTTCATCTGTTCTCCAGGAATGGAGAGTCCCCAGTCCCTCCCAGCAGCCTCTTCAATCACTAATTTGGAAGTTGTGCACTTTTGCCTCAGTTTATAAGCTCCTCCCCTCTCTTCCCTGCAGTTTGAATCCATTCATTGCTGTTTCTCTTTGAAGGAATTGATCTCCCCTCTTCTCTTGCAAAGACCTTTTATTGTGTTTGAGGTAACTTTATTAAACCTTATGTTCTGTATAGAAAGCAAGCCTAACAACCAAATCTTCTAAGAAAACTTTTAATAAAGTTGAAAATTCTCAGTCCATGTTGGTTGAATAAAGGATACTCAAACAAAAATCCTTAACAGAATCCCATAAGAAGTTGTCTGTTACATTACATTTCCCAAGCACCGTTTTAGCAGTTACAATCCTAGTATAAAAATATGCAGAGAAGTAAATGTCTTGAAAGATGGCTTTAAAAACAGCAAGTCTTTGCTACACACTGAGTTCAATGTGTTTTCTTGCAAATGTTCAATGAAGAAGTAAAGACCCTCTGGAGAAATCTAGCTGGTTCTAGGGTGACACCACAGCCAGAGCTTCCTGAAGTATCTATACAGAGCTATCAGCCATGCAACGAAGTATAAACCATCTCAGGGGGTCGCCGCCGTGTGGCACAGCATGGCAGAGCACAGTGCTGCCTGCATGGCTGAGAAAGCTGCAGGGCTCTGTGATGGAAATGCATACAGAAAGGTGCTGCTTTTCGTGTTAAAGCAATGTTTAAAAGAACTAAATGGAAAACTGCTGCAAAAAAAACCCTCTCTCTGAGATACTAAACTTCTTTTGACTGCTTGACTGCAATGACTAATAAAATAGCCTTTTTTGCTATCATCCACAGTATTTATATAATATGGTAAAATAAAACTTCCTGTATTGCTGGTATCTCTGTGTAGATAGGAAGCAAAGACTTCTTTAAGAAAGAAATGCTTTTCTTCTGATACCACAATTAATGTAAATATCAAATGCTCCCTGGAGTTATTACAATATTCCTGTGAATTACTGCTTATTAGCCAGACAGAAGAACTCTCCTTCTTCTGAATATTTTGAGACTGCAGTGTAAGAGAATTGGAAATATTTACAAATCTAGGGATTGACTGTAGTGACATAACTTTGGCAATACCACCTTGGTGGCTAACAATATCAAAACCGTTATCATGGGAAAATATGCTGTCATCATCTTCATTTTTCATCATTTTTCAAGTGTTTCAGACTGCATGCGATATTTCACGTGGATGCTCAGAAATGCTGAGACATACCTTCACCAACTGGTTAATTTTGTATTTGCAGCTAAAAGGAGCTTAACGTGTCTTTTGTGTCCTAGGGATCTCAATCTGTATGTCAGGTGAAGATTGCAAGGCTGCAACTTATATTTCATACACTAAAAGGACTGAGAGAAACCTCCAGTGAATAAATATATAGTCCTAACATTTCTTTTACAATATGAGGAGTTTCTTATAATATGATTTGGAATATAAGAGTAATCAGATCTTGTATTTCCTGCAGCTTATAATGTAATGCCCTCTTTGAAAACTAAGTTGCACCTAAGCATAAATGACAGATTCTCTGGTCATAAATGTATCTTTTAGCTAAAAAACAAAGAAGAAGAAAAGCAAGGAAATTTCTCTTTTCTGTATCCTAGTACTAAAGTACGTCTACTCAGAGTTTGATTCCAGCTACTCATTCAAATTTGTGTGTGTGTCTTACAAAGTTTTAAGCATTATTGAAGGTGTGAAACTTGATAAAAGTTAAATATACCGTATTTATATGAGGAATACTGTGTGAAGTTAATGAATTCCCATGTTTTAGGAACTCTTTGTTCTCTCCTTTTTATAAAATGTTTATATTTCGCTCTTTCCAGTTCTTTGCCAAATACATATATAGAAAGAATATTTTCTTTTTGTAAATTGGCATAGATAGTATAAATCTGTTAAATATTCCTGCCTAGGCCACAAATAAAGAGTGCTCCTATACTTTGCTTAAAACCCATAAACCTTAAAGAATCCAACCCAAAACTCTAAAAGCCCTGTTGTCTTAAAATGAAGACCTGTTATAAATAATAATACAAATCATAGAGTAACCAAGTTATATATATCTAAGACTAAAGGAGTCTGTAGCTCATACATGCTCAGGGGAAAGTTTTTTCTCCTTAAAGCAACCCTCAAATTCAAACCTTGCTTATTGTTTTACCTGTGATGCTCTATCTCCATTCAGGGAAGGGATGTCACATCCCAAGGCCTTTCTGTCAAGTTTTGTTGCATGCACCAACAGATACAAAAGTTGTCAAGGAGCACAAAGACAGACAGCTAATGTGAGCATGTAAACCTCACTTTCTTAGGAAGTCAGGCAAAAAAAAAACTCCTCTGCTGACCTCAGACGTTCACATAAATGGGTAACTCAGGTTCAGCTCAGCTCATTGTGCATTGTTGCATATGGTTTGTTGCCAAGATATGGACTGCAATTTTTATAAAGCACAAGCAGCAACAGTAAAATCTTTGAAGCCAATGTTTGAGGTAGAATTTATTTATATTACTCCATAATAATAATAATAATAATAATAATAATAATAACAGTAACAGTAATAATAATAATAAATTCAGAAATATATACTACAGGTTTCAAAATAGGAATGAGCCAGATCCAGTGCTCTGCCAGGTGCTGTTCTTACAGAAACATCACCTGCCTTTAACACAATTAAAACATAAGCACACACAATTTCTAAATCTCAGCTAGTGCCTGCAGCTTTTTGTCTTGATTTGCTGTAATGGGTAATGCATAATGGCTAACTTGGCAAGCTGCCTTTTTGCAGAGGGACAGGCAGAGCAAGTCTGTGAAAGAAGACATAATAAACCTTATCCCATTTCCTTGAAAATTATGACTCACTATCATTGATCTATCTCTAAATGGTGCAGTTGAGAATATGTGTGAAAGTAGCAGCTGCTCACATGAGGTTTTAGGACCACCATGGATGACAGTAAGCACACATAAAGCAGACAAGAAATTCTGAGTAGTGAGGATGTGCTCTGGAATAGACAAGTTTTTGCTGGTAATTTATTTATTTCCTTATTATTGCCCTTTCATTTCACTTGAAGGAATATTCTCTGCAAAAGCATATCATAAGTGATTTTCCATAAGGAAGGAAAATCTTGTAGGAAAATTGCTTCCTTACACTAGTGCTGTAGCTCTAGCATCATCTTAGAGTGTAGACTGGTATTTTCAAGGGTCTTCAGTGTCCAATGCCAGCTGTTTTTTGTGTTACTTTCTGCATTGTTGGTCTAGTGGGTTCTTATATTTGTTCAGGAAGGTCATGTAACAGAGGAGGCTAGGGTTCTCAGACCCCATTACCTCAGCTTTTGCTCCATTACTGCATGCCAGAAAGAAGAGGGAGGGAGTAAGAGGTTTAGCTCTGCTACTGTACTGCTAGGGCAAAATCATGGCTTTATACCACGTATTGTTCTCTTTCTACTGTTGGAACTTCAGTCCAAGGTGGAGGCAAAATGACAACAGGAGAGACATAGTAAATTCTGATATCAAAAGTGACAGTGGTGAAACAATGAAGAGCTGTCTGTCTGCTATAGGTGTCTGCAAATATACACTGAATCCTTAGGCTGATGCATTTTTCCCCTAGAGAGACACACTGAAAAAAATTGGGCATTTTTTCCCTTTTACAGAGCATTTGGCACCTCCCTGAGTGATGACACATACATTGTCAATAACAATGTGAAAATTCCTGTGTGGAAGCATTTCTGGCTTCTATAGATATGGGCACTTGGGTGAAATGAATGGATCACAAAATAAGGAACAGGGCAATTATGAGCAAAATTCATTTATCTGCTGTCAAGTCCCAGTAGTGGAGGGAAGACAGTCATCTGTGTGCCTTAATGAAATGTGACAGGCATTTAGAGACATTTCCTGACAGCATCACCATCTGCACACTGAAAGCTGCTAGTATCCGGAAATCATAATCTGTTAAGGACTGTTTATTATTTTACCTCCAAATCACAGGTCATGCAGATCCTGGAGTTACATGTCATCAGCTTTGTATGCAGTACTCTTACCTTAGCTAGGATTCTATTTCTCAGTCTCTCACTGTGCTCCCTATTTGAATGTTTAACTTTCCAGATAATCAAGTCAAGAGCCTCAGATGTGGCAATTTGAAAGGGAAAAAAATAAAAACCCTTCTAGCCTGCCGGGAGACAAAATAGAGGCTAACCTAATTCTTACCAGAACAGATGGAGTTATATAATCTGATTTCTAGGAGCAAGGGATTTTTCAAGGAAGTAAGGGTTTAGTACATATGATATAAGGCAGTTTTTTCAGCTTCAGAATCATAACATTGCAGTAGTTTCTACAATCCTGCTTCTACACACAGTGAAGCCACAGGGAAAACTCTTTAAAAATGAAAGATGCAATAATAAAAGGAGGGGTTACCTAAATCATGTTGCCTCATATATGCTGGAACACAATGACTAAAACAGGGATTACAGGACTGATCCAATATTTTTTTCTCATTTTTCTCCAGAGAAGGAAAAAAGTGACCTTGAGAGACTACAGTATAGGTTATCTATAGTAAAAAACCCAAACAAGCAAATAAAAAAAACAGTAAAGGTTAACTTTACCTTGCAAACTTCATTGTTTCCTTGCATTCTAAGGAAGAGGAGGAAAGGCTGAAGGCACAACTCAAGTTACAGAAGCAGATATGCCAATCTGGCCTGGAAGAAAATGTTTTTCTTTCTAAAGAGAGGTCTTGAATTCCTAATGTGCTTGCTAGAGTGCTGTATTTGCAGTCTTGCCTGGTAGTCAACAAGGAGCACTCAAGGGCTTCTTTCTTTGTTTTTATTTTTTCTTTTTCCTTTTTTTTTTTAAATTAAATACAAGCTAAAATCCAGTTCCACAGAAGGAGGGACTTGTTTAGATGCTCCACCTAGTGGAAGAATATTCCTGGTCAAATAGAAACACAGTGCTTTCAACAAAGTTTCAATTCTTGGAGCCTGGCTTGAGACATGACAGTTCTCATCTGTCCAGCTGACCTAGGCACTGATCTATGAAGCCAACTTTAGCCAATACAGGGAAGAGATTGTGTACCTCTTAAGCTGAAAAAAAGAGCTCTTAACTTGTCTTAAATCCTGATGAAATATGGGAATTTCAGCCTTGTCTACTTTCATCCAGACGCCAGAGGGAAGCGTGGAATGGGGCCGATTTTTTTAAACTTGAAGATGATGCAAGGGCACAATCCTTGCACCCCTGGTATCTCAGATACCTGCGTTCTGTGGATCTCTCAATTTGACTGCTCTCTGGAAGGGAAAACATGAAAATAAAGAAACATATTATTCATAGAATCATAGAATCACCAGGTTGGAAAAGACCCACTGGATCACCAAGTCCAACCATTCCTATCAATCACTAAACCGTGCCCCTCAGCGCCTCGTCCACCCGTGCCTTAAACACCTCCAGAGAAGGTGAATCAACCACCTCCCTGTGCAGCCTGTTCCAGTGTCCAATGACCCTTTCCATGAAAATTTTCTTCCTAATGCCCAGCCTAAATCTCCCCTGGCGGAGCTTGAGGCCATTCCCTCTCGTCCTGTCCCCTGTCACTTGGGAGAAGAGGCCAGCTCCCTCCTCTCTACACCTTCCTTTCAGGTAGTTATAGAGAGCAATGAGGTCTCCCCTCAGCCTCCTCTTCTCCAGGCTAAACAACCCCAGCTCAAGGGAAAGCCACAAAAGCAGCTCAGCACTGAGAGGGTCATTTTCCCAAACAGTGCAGCTTTTATTGCTCCCTGAAGGTTTCAGTGATATGAGCAGAACAGGACAAGACTCCTTCTTCTTGCCTCAGATCTAGGAAGACTAACGCTCAGTAAAAGTGGTTGTATAAAAGCATAATTTAGGGAAATATGGTGGGAGGAGTTACAAGATGTGACATGTTTTACTTAAGGTTGCTGGACTGCACACATATAAACTTCTTCAGCTGCTGGAGTACCAACCAAACTATTAGATCCTCACCACTGTAGATATTCAGACCTGAAGGCCTGTTCTCCTACTATAGTGAGGGAATAAATAAACCACGTATACAATCTACAGGACATCTAGAGTCAGTTGAATCTAGTGAACCATCACAAGTCAGGGTAAACTGTCTCCCAGGAACAAGTTTTGCCTTGGAAGGAAATATTAAAGGTCACTGCTTTATGGGTAATCCCTCAGCAAGAGGGGGCAAGGAAGCACTGACTAACACAGTTGTGTCATTATCCCAACGATGAGGGAAAAAAGATTTTTTATATTCAGTCTCCCTGTCCTGGAAGAAGATGGCTTTCATAGTTCATCTTATAGCTGAGGATTTTCATAATGATTTGCCTCAAGTGAAAGAAATGATGGAAAACAACATTAGTAGGAGGTATGCTTAGTAAGGAACTACGTGGAAAGCACATCTACTGTAGCAACTCGAGAGAGGGGCTTAACCTTCTGGGATACATGTGCACACATGAATGCATGTGTGCAAAGAGTGGCAGCCATTGACTCCCTAGGGCAGCAGCAAATGTGCCCACCTGTGAAAGGACATAATTTAAAGTCTTCTGTAGACACAAGGAGGTGTCTTCAGAACAATGCAGTAATGTTCATCTTCCACATAATATCACAAAACAAGCAATTACAGTCTTCAATAGCCAGTGTTTCAACTCTCAAGGCACACAGAGAACATTTTCTTAAAGCTACCACAAGTATCTTACTGTAATGTTGCAGATCAGCTTAGGTGGTTTGAGTTCCCAGCTTGCACAACAGTCAATTTTCTCTCTTTCTGGAGAAGTTCTACATCCAGCTACTGTCACAACACACATGAATGATTCATGATGACCTTAACCCCTGGGGATTCCTTCTATAGGCAACTGAAAAAAAAACCCAACCCAAATCAACACAACAAAACCCCTACACTTCCTTTTCTTTAGGACATTATTTGTTACTGCTCTTCACCTTTAGTGAAAGAAAAGACAAAAGCTGCACTACAATGGAACATGTAATTTCACAGGAGTAGTAATCAAATACAAACTAAATATGAACTGGTTTTGTTTAGATGTTAAAACTAGCAAGCTCATATAACAAAATCCAAGCAGCAAGTCACTGAAGAAGTTATTAAAAAAGAAAAGCTGCTTATGCTAATTAAATGAAGAAAATATGCCTGGCAGACAAGAGCAGCCTAGAATAAAATGCATCTAAAATATGTATCTGTTCCTTGATGTTCCCCAGATCACTCAAACCCAGGTAGTATGTGTGTCATCCGTTCATTCTTAAGGATTAAAGAAATTATTGGTTGTGTTTAATAAATCCAGTGAAGGTACATTGGCCTTTAAAAACAAAAGCCCATGTGTCCACTCAGTTTTGTGAATGAAGCAATGGAAGTAGAGGAGAGACCTTACTTTTGTTCTTTTTGAAAAGCGAGATAAAGTGCAAATTCAAAACTTATTAGGCTGCAGATTTCCTTTTTGTCTGGAAAAGTCAAAATAGCGAAAAATGTTCTGCCAGCACTTATCATATAAGGAACCAAAACTCAATCAGGAGAAAGCCCATCCATTAGAAACCAGGTTCCACCAGTGCTGCTGCTCAGTGCTTACCAAATGTCAGATAAGGTAGACATTATCAACAATTCAGTTCTTCCCCACACTCCCACAGACTCTTTTAACAAGTTGAAATTAGGCTCTATATCCAGGTTTTCATTAATTTCATTTTCCTCAGACTTCAGTGGGAGGCCAAGAGACTTAGAGTGAATCCCACATGCTCTCAAGAATTTATTCTACTTTCTCTTATCTTTCCCCCTAGTTTAGACTAAACTCTTTTAGAAAATACTTCGATAATGACACATTAACCTCTGCATCTGACATTAGGACATATTTGAAGAACTGCAGAGTATTTAATGGCAGTCATATTGAGAATAGCTACACAGCTATTTTAATATGTTTACTGTTGTAGACATACTAACTTCTCCAATATGTAAAAAAGCTTCACCAAAAAAAATAATCAGGCATGACACAAGTAGAGACTGCAACTGAGATTTTTAAATGCACTGTTTGAATAAACATCCAAGAATTTCAAACTTTTAGCTAAAATGTTATCACGAAATGCTTTTATTTTTCTGAAACAAAAAGTTGACAAGTCTGTTTCCAAGTTACACGGGGTTTTTTTGTATTTTAGAACAGGGATTTCCACTGTGGCTGCATGGAACTAACAACTTTATGAACAGTGGTATTTAGTTGTCTCTTACAGCAACCTGCTGCGGCTATGTAGATTTCCATTTAGGTGTTGCTACTTGATTACATTGCAAACAATAGCACTAGTATGATAATAAAATTGCAATAATCAACCAGAATGAATACATAGCAAGCACAGTGCAGGTTAGCCACATATACCTGATTCTTCTTCTTTACATGGATTGTGATAAATGTATTTTCACATTTGTGCCTCCTTCTACTTACCATAAATGCTAAAAGATAGCGAGATTTTTAAAACACATATAGACATAATTTTGATTGTCTTGGACTATTAGGATATTACTTACTGAATAATGAATAATGTGCTGAATAGTGCTTTTACTACTACAAACCTCACAAGTACATTGCTTACCTCACAAGATTGTCCAGCAAATCTGAAAATTGCTTTCCTTCTTTTGACAGAGAAACCAGAGACATGTAAGGTATTAAGAGTTTCTTTATTTGCAGTCAGACTTGCAACACATCTTCAATAACTTCTATAGTGTTTTCTCCAGAAAATATAATCTGTCAGTGATGATATCAAAAATACCCACTTTCACCATGTAGTAAGCATATAACCAGCCAAGGGTAAAGTTTTCTTTTGTGTAGTTCTTTCACATGCAGGTCAGATCTCAATTACTTACACCCTTTGTCAACAGGAGATACTAAATACATGCCTTAATTTAGGGATATATCTTTCAGATAGAAGATGCATTGTTCTGCTGTCAGGGAAAACTACAGTATTTACGCTACAGTGTTTTTCTTCAACAGGTGACCATAGAAAACTTCTTCAAGGTTCTGTGAGGTTTCCTACCATTTTTCTCTCTACAAGCTGCCAGACTTCTGACAGCAGTAAAAATGATAGGCATGACTTAATGGCTGAGTCATAGTGTGTCTAAAAGGGCTGGGATATTACAGGGATATTGTAGAAGAGCATGATGGGAGAAGGAGCTGAATAGGTTCACATGAAGTGGTGACAAAAGCCTGGATTTACTGGCTTTTGAAATTCCTCTTTTTCTAACATGATAATTTAAAAAAATTAGACATGCAAACAAGTTTCCAGACTACATGAAGATTGTTAAAACAATTACTAGGAACATAAAAAAGAGGCATCTTGCAAATTTCTGGGGACAAAAAGCAATATAAAGAAGCAGAATAATCTTAGAGAAATGGAGACATTGCTGTCCTATAGCTCTCCTTCCTACAGCACTTTAGGCAAGTCCATAGCAAACGCCGTTTTGCACCAGAGTCTCTCCAACAGTCTTGCTTTCCGTCATCCACTAGGCTAGCCTGTCTATCAGCCTCAGAACTGACTGTGACTCATGATAAGTTTTCTTAGGCTCTCAGAAAGCAAAGATGCAAAGAGTGCTTAGAAAAGAGCTACTTCCCAACAAAAAAAATAGCCAATTAATCAAAAAGCTGATGGTAAAAAATTGCAGTTGCTACAAACATGCATATACCTCAAGACCCAACTACTTCCACTTTTCAAAGTCTTCTTGGCTGGGAAAATTCATCCACTGAAGTGAAGTGAACCAACTATGTAGTTGCAATCCAAATAAGTTTTCATTATCAGAGGATTTAGAACAACTTCAATCATGTCAAATTCTTCACATTTTTATGTGAAAGAAGATTGAGCTATATCATTATCTAGTATGAAGCAGCACTGTTAAATTAAAAAAAAAAAAAGGAAGCAAGCAGATTTCATAGGCTTAATAGTGTAATATGTGGCTATTCATAGGTAAGCCTCTGGCCATGAGAAAGAATCACAAAATTGTTTAGTACAAGCAGTAGGACAGAGTAATAGACAATTACTTAAAAAAAAATCTCTTTGAGAGTCATCTAACTGAGTAGAAAATCAATTATGAAAGTTTGTCACCTTCTTTGCAGACCCTGTGCATCTGCTTTTCTATATTTCTATGTGTATTAGTACAAGAATTCAGTTGAAGCACAGCTACAAGCCATTTCTAGAATGAAATATATTGTTATTAATTTCAGATGTGTAGTAGTGCAATCATAATTACAGTCATGGAGCATAAAAGTGAAAGCTACATTTATTTAGTTTATATTTTCAGAAACATCATGGATTCCTTCAGCTATATAGAGCAGTTAAAGGGTAAATTCTCTATTACCAGGTTAAAGCAGTGCTATTTAAGGTGACTCTATGTAACAATTGCAAATATCTAATCATTTTATGCCCATGACATTATTCAGACAGAGTATATTTCCATCCTTCAAGATATTAATAAATTCAAACACTTTTTTTAAGCCATTCCAGTTCTTCATTTTCTGTAAATTGAGACCTAGCAAACTTGTAAAAATGAATTAAAAACTAGCAAACTCCATATCAGCACATCAACTCCTCTTCTTTCAGTCAAGAAAATTAAAAGGAGTAGTTGAGGCACAAGTGATTTTTATGCAGAAATATAGAAGTATTTCAAACAAGTAGAATAAAACTTCAGTGCTTCTTTTAAACTCCTTTAAAAAAAAAGACATAGATTGTAGGTCTATGATCACAGTCATAGAACACAGTTACTGCAGTCTTATTGGATTGCTTCTCCCCCTCAACACGAAAAAAAAACCCTTTCCAAATCCGTCTCATACTGCTATTTCACATACTCCATGTTTAGTCAATGCAAAGTACAAACTCATGCATCAAGGCAGCCTGACAGCATTCTGCTACACTCAACAGTAAACAGTTTCTTCAGTGAAGACAGCTTTGGAGAGCCCAGAAACTCAGAGAAGAGTCTACCCAGCTGAACTGACATAAATGTTGCACGCAGAACTTACATGAAAGCGCACTGACAACAAGCTTTTGAGAGTAAGTTCATATGTGCCTGAAACTAATGTTATAGCTATGGTTATTGTTTCTGTTAAGAGGCACTGCATAAATATGAAATTAGTTATCTAATGCACTTAATATTTCTCAGCTGAGGACTATTGCAGCTTTACCCTATGTCTAGGTGTGATTATACTTTGGTTTGCTTTACAAGAGTAACATTGCACTAGCAATACAGCCGATACTAAAGAGAAGGCTGAAAATACTGCAGACCGAAGAAAACAACCCACTCCTTTACTTCTTTTCATGCTTCTTGGTTAATTTTCCTCTTTCTAGTTGGAGGCTTGTACTGCTGTTTGTTCTCTTCTCTTTTTGCTGAGTCTCCTGGGAAACTTGCTGCAGTGCTCGGAGGATAGCAGTCTGCACAATCTGCTTGCTGGCGTTCTGCAGCTTAACTTCATCTTGCTCCATCCCTGGCTTCTCACCTGACAGAACAAGATGACAAAGAAAGGGAACTAAGCATTTTTGGCTACTCTTTGAGCACCTGAAGGACAGAAAAGGAGGAGGAAAAAAAACCCCAAACCCCCACAGATTACACAGGAAATCTGCCAATACAGAAGATGATGAAGTAGGGTAGAAAGTACCTTTGTGCGTTATGCACTACGGAACTGAATGAAGGGCAAGACTTCAAGTCATACAGCTCAGTTACCGCTTTCCAGCTCCAGGCACAGCTGTGGCTTCACATCTGAAACAAGCAGAGCTGCATTTTGCAGCTGGAGATGGAAAGAGGGTTTTCTCAGCCAGCTGTGAATCACATCCTTTTTGACCTGACTTGTGCTTCTGGATAGAGAATTTGACTTCAATGTGCAAGCCTGACATGTACTCCCTCACCACCATACACAGAAAAAGCTGTTTCATTAGCATTTCTATTTGCTCTTACTTCAGATTAAAAACCTTCATCCATTAAATTCCAATTGACTTCAAGGTACAAAATTTTGTTAAGTGTCAGCTTGTTAATCCTTAGCTACATTTGCAAAGATATTTGCAAGAGCATTAAAAAATGCTCGAATTGCTATATGTAAAACAGAAAAAAAACCCTAAAACATCATCTGTAACAACCTGACAAATGTATTTCTTATGTGACACTTTCTTGTTCTGCCAAAATGCTAAAATCTGAAGAACAATAAAGTAATATGACAGTGCGTCAGTGTGACTACTGACATTTGATAATGAAGAAGAGTAGTTCATGTTAAGATATTTCTCTTTTGGAAGTATTTTGTCTCCTAATACAAACGACAATTTGTCAAAACAATAAGAATGGCTAATAATATTCAAAGTTGATCTGGATATATATAAAAATGCAATTAAGGTGATGTACATCTATTGGAATTTAGGAAAATGTAGACCCAGTCTCTATTTGAAATAATTAGGCTAGGTGCTTATTTGCACCACTAGATTTGGTTTTAAATGTTTTTAAGATACTCATCTCGGTTCTTTCCTAATTGACTCTATTCTACTCAAGTATTTCCTTAAACAGGATTTATATAATAGTACCTGTTTAGAAGCCATATATTAAGAATTATTTGTTGAGAGAAGTAAAACAGTGAATTAAAGATCAGCTGCTTTTATGAAAGGCCCATGTGTGCAATTGTGAAAGATTCCCAATGTTCTTTAAGAAAAAGGGTAACAGGGCTGGGACAGCTCTCCTGTAAAGTAAGGCCAAGAGAGTTGAGACAGTTGAGCCTGGAGATCAGAAAAATGTATGGGTAAACATGGATATGCAAATACAAATGAGCATGTTGGAACAGGCTATGGGATTATCTGAAAAATCTGACAACCCTTTAGAGCTATAAAAAAAAAAGCAACCCAGGATTTATTGTTAAAAATATTGCCATTAAGCATGTTGATGTTGAAAGTTATTCTGTTTTCTTTCCTTAGAAATGCTTCATTATTTATTTGGTTCTTGCCACTTAATCTACAAAATATGAACTTTAAATGTTTTTACATTAAGAAGGTCATCAACAGTAGCATCCTGTTGAAAAAGGACAGTATTCCAGTGCATTTCTACCCAAGTTTTTCAGTTATCATGGAGAAAAGGCAGTCAGATAAGTAAGACCTAAATTACCTCTGCCCAGTTCTAATTTATTAGATGATTCTTTCATTTGCTGAGAAAACAAAGCAAAAACAGACAACCCAAAACCTCCGGACCACTTTTCCCCTGTCACTGATGGCTTAGGTATGAACAGAAAGGAAATAAGAGAGTACAAACTCTTAATTTTATATTTTTATAACACAGCTGGGGTGATAGTAAGCCTGGTTAATAACAGCTAACTGCCTTTATACATGGAGGGATTCAAAAACTTTGGCCTGGGGTGATATCCCAAATGACACCATTGGCAGCTTATGGTGACTATCTAAATTAGAAAGTAATACTGAAAACAGCCCTTTTTGAGAGGGATATCTGATATTGTAGAGGTCTGAGCCTGTGCTGGGACCATTACATGTAGGGACTGGGCTGCCAACCAGGACCCAGACACATCAAATAGGCAGACACAAATATCCATCCACCCTGGGTGTGCCCACCTAGACATGATCCTGGGCAAGTGGGTCTATATGACCCTTGTTGAGCAGCCTGTTGGACAAAAGGAACTCCAGAGGTCCCTTAGGTCCCTTCCAACCTCAAGCACTATGTGACCCTGTGATTCTAGCTGGTGAGGCTGCCATAAACCCCAACTCTTCCACTTCCTGAAGGAGAAAAGAATAGTCTCTAGAAGTGATCCCCACCACATCCTCTTCTTCTAATTATTCATTTCAGGAAAAGCAGTTAGCACTCAGTTGTTTTCTGGGAAGATCATTTATTGCTATGCTGGACTTAATGTGAGCGAGGAGGGTGGGATTGACTAAAGAAAGCAGAGATGACTCATGCAAGGATTCCAAAGGAGCTGAGCTGGAATATATCTATCAAATTGCTTCACCTTGCTGAAAGACAAACTGTTATGAACATAAACAAAGGCAGAAATTTGAGTGCCTATAGAATTAATCAGGTAATGATAACTGAGGGACAATAAAAGTCCTGAGATTGGATGTACATTCAAGGTCTATCATTATTGCTTCTTCACCTGTATGACGTTACTGCTTTTCCCAGAAGGAAAGTAATGCCTTAGATTTTGATTTAAGTCTCCTTAAAGCATTTGACATTTATGCAGGTCACCATGTCTTTCTGCAGGTTAGGTCACAATACGAACACTGCATTTGAAGAGAACAGCTTAGCTGATATGACATGTTCCACGAATCCCAAGGGCCATGCATCAGAGATCAAAAGTTTATGTTCTGCTTCACAGGAATAACAAATACAGTTTAATTCCAGATGAATGCCACTAGAGTTGTTCTGGAAAAAGAAATTTTTGTTTGTGTAAACAGCTTCGATCTTAACCATACCTGAAACTTACAATAAATACTCACAGTTACCCCAAAAGTATTCTCTTTAGCTACAATTTTAAGATACAAAATTTCTGAAGTCAAAAGAGTCAGGAAACAAATTGTTTTTCTTCATTGTTTATATGACATTATGGGTTTATCCTTTAGCCAGAAAATGTATTAGAAGTTTAATCAATATATTACTTTGGATTGCAATAGTTAACCATTATGCTATTTCTGCAACCCTAGAATTATTTTTTTTTCCAATATGAATAATAAGTAATAGTAATACCATGAAAATACTGCTTTCTGGTAAATCTATTTCAATTCTGTTAAAAACTATGACTGTAAGATGTATAATTCAACTAACAAAATTTTTAAATGGGATGGAAGTAGAAGTAAGAAAGACTGTGATAATAAGACTTCATCACAAGGTCCAGTATGGACCATTGGTGTTAGGTAGTGACATCTCTCCATCTTTCCAGCCATAGCATGGAAGTTCCAGGTGAGCTTCTTCTGCCAAACAGTTTGCAACCTGCAAATTGAAGCGGTTAAAAAATATGTCCTCCTTTGATTGGCTTTACAGATTGGTACTAGGATTTCAACCACAGACACTTAATTTGAAGGAGAGATATAAAATATGAGGCTGTGCAGCATCCATAATCAGGAAATGATGATGAGTCATGTAAATTACATCTAGCATGAATGAACATAGCACTCAGCCAGGACTGAATGCTTTCCAACATGTGCACAAACCCAACTCTATGCATGAGTGTCATTAAGCTATTTAAAGGATTAGAGACTCGATTTTTCTCAGTGTCAGTAACAATGCCCGTCCAGAGACCTCATGAAAAGATTCTACAATGAAGTTGTAAATTTAATTGTTAAAAAATTAAGTTAAAAATGTATTCTTAACTGTATTAGAGTTAATGCTGTCCAGTACTGCTTCTCATGCTCTAAAATGGAGCCTTGTAAGGTTCTTATTGATAGCTGCCAAGTATTGGAGGGCAATACTCAGTTACTTTGATTCCTTGAGGAAGAAAGAGGGACATTGAACTTAACAGAAATGCTAAAAATACCTTCATGCAGGATTGTCATGTTTTTCCAGTTTCCTAACCTGCAGTGTGCAGGAAATTTTAACACTCACTTTCACTAAAAAAAATGATGGCTCAGCTCTGTTATATTTTCTGTCCTAACCTCACTTCTTAATTCCTGCCATGCAGCCAGCACATTAGAGAAACTGTATCGGGAAGTGGGCCAGCACAGACTACTCTGCTCTTCAAAACAAATTACAAGAATGAATCCAGAACAACCTTGCTCTGAACACAAATCCAGGAGGAACGGAAGAGTGAAGAAGAGAGGAAATGCAGATAAACTGTCTCAAAAGACAAAATAATATCTCTAGGATAATACTTAATTTAATCTATTTTTACCAAGACATTAACTATATCTAAACCGAGTTTTAGGGTTTTTTTTCCCCCCCACTGAGTTTTACTCTTTCTTAAAAGAATAGCTGGAAGTCTCTATGGTTTGTTTGCTTTATAAAATTTATCTTTTTAAAGATCCCAATGAGTTATTTCATACTATTTGAAATACACCAGCCAAAACTAAGCTTCCAAAGTTATTTAGATTAAAAGATTGTTGGGATCTACAGATAAGAGTGATACTCAGATTTTGGTCCCAGAAGGAAAATTTCTGGATCTAATACAGTAAGCTAACATTAACTGGTGAGGTTTATTTTAGAATGTGAGTGGAGTTTGAAAACTGTATATAAGGCTGCTAGCAACTGAGGCTGAGATTTTATATGTATATGCATGTATATACACAAATTCACAAGACAAAGTGAATTAAAGATTATATATGTTGTAATTGTACATTGAAAGAGGAAAAAACATGTTTTTTTCATATCTGTAATCTTGATGGAATCATTGTGTGCAACAGAATACCATGACGTGCTGTTTTCCTCTCCTAAAGTGAATTCTCTAACTTCCCAGAGAAATATTTTCTGGTCTATTAAGAAAACTTACTTCACAACAAAATGGAATATCAATCTGCAGGTATTTAAAAGAAGTAGTAATGGGTACGTACTCCCTCCATACTGACAAATGGTGAGTGGATTCACTGATCAAAGCAAGTACAGTGCCTTTATATCAATATACATACTAAAAAGTGAAGCAAATGTAAACAATCCATAGAAGATTATATTTGCCTTACCATTAGAGAAATATTTGAGTAGAATATTGCTCAATTTACTTCTTCAAGCAGAAAATTTCAGACTCTCTTGAAGAAGGAAGACAGCATCTTCTGATAACATAACTACAGGTATTTGCAGGGTCAGATGACAGACACACAGAGCTCACCTGCCTTGACTTCCCAGGCAAGGCAATTCTAAAGGAGTCTGAAGCATTTTATGGCAATTTAGGTCAGCTTTACATATCTGTTAACATCAGTAAAGATTCTACTCCAATTGCAATCCCTTAGAAAATAATAAATCTTGTTCTGTAGGAGCTTGCAAATTACTAGGGAAAGAACACACTACAAATCAGTAATCAGTATTAAGATAATTTCAGAAAGACTATAAAGAAATTATTAATACATTGTTTTCAAAGAACTTTTGCTTTACTTAATATTTGTAAATGTAATACAATGGATTTTGTCCATAGTAAAATCCTTAATAAACAAGATTGAAGGTATAGGAATAAATCTACCTTTTGCTGTATTGTACAGTAAGTGTGCCTAATTTCCATTATCATGATAAAGCTTACAAGGCTGGAATCATATTTTTTATGCTTATAACACTCAACAGAACAATTAATCTAGAAGAACAATTTGGAGGGACAAACTTTAGAGGTCAGTGCAACTCATCCTTTTTGTACATTTATCATTTGACATTCCTGCTCAATAAATGGAGCCCATACACAGTGCCAATAAGGGTGTTAATAATGACTGTATCTCTTACTACCACCATCCCCCAGAAAGAAGAACGATTTGGAGGGACAAACTTTAGAGGTCAGTGCAACTCATCCTTTTTGTACATTTATCATTTGACATTCCTGCTCAATAAATGGAGCCCATACACAGTGCCAATAAGGGTGTTAATAATGACTGTATCTCTTACTACCACCATCCCCCAGAAATGAAAAATTCCTTCAATACAGGCCACGACAGAGCCAACATGAAGACAAAATTCTTTTCACTGCTGTTCTGAATAGGATTCAATCCAGTGACATGCAAATGAAAGGTACAAGCCTCAACCATTTAATCCTTCAATTCCATTCAAAATAATTTGAAAAAGTAAACTCTGTGCCAGTTCTTAATGCTATGTTGATTCACAATTAAAAGAAATATTGCACCTAGGACTGTTGATAACTTTTTAAGCTTGACATTTTCATCATATTTCTAGATATCTATGAACTAACTTTCTGTTACCTCACTAATGAGATCTCCTAGTGGAGTTTCACAGCAGGGGAAACTGTCATTGGGGATCAGCGTGCAATTGGTCAGCAGAAGAAACAATTTTTCCTCAGCAAAAAAGAACAATTTCCTCTTATGTGATTTCTTTCTATCAGGTGGCAAATACTTTGAAGTATTGCTGGAAGCTCTTAGCTGCAAATATATTTAGTAATATACTTTGGGGCGGGGGGGGACAACTGGCCTGTATATCCATACCAAATGTCACAATTTCTGGACAAGAAAACCATTATGTCAGACTGCACAAGGTCTGCAAAACCCTTGTCTGTAGTCTCCAAATTATGTACACGATGTGGGTTTTGTCAACATTAAGCTTATGAGAAAGAATTCTACATGTATACACCATTTGGTGCTGGTACTGCAGAACTTAAAGCACTAGCAAAATGTAGCACAGCAGTTAACAGGGACAAGGACCATGCCCTGCCTTACTACAATCATTCTTATGGGTGAAAGGCAGTTCATCAGTCAGAGTCCCAGAGTAACACATTCAGTAAACACTGGAGAAACCCCACAACAGGTTATCTTCAGAAAACTAAAGTTACCAGTAGCAATTTTTGCATTTATTAACATGTCCCTCAACAGTGTCTTGATCTGCACACTACTTAAAGGGGTCTCCACAGTATCAGTAACTCTACGATCAAATACTGAAAAAGACTTTGACGAAATGTCATGTCTTCACATACCACAGAACAAGAAGTTTGTTGCTTTCCCAGCTTTTCCACTAGATAAGATCAGGACTATTCAGAGACATAAGCACATCTGTTTCAGCATGCAGCTGCTATGTTTTCAATTGCAGTTTAATCAGATTCCTAAAATGTTTGGTTAGAGGATGTGGTTCTGATCTTCAGTGTCATTATGCAAGTCTGCTATACTGTTCCTAGCTTAAAAATGTTAAGAACAGCTGTGTTGCTGAAAAACTAGTTGAAAAGCTATTGGCATTGCTATTGTAAGAAAAAGGTGCTGAGCAGTGAATATTCTGACTTTTCTAATGTCTATCTTCAAACTTTAAGCGAGTTCATACATCTTTTTTTCACATAATAATATTGATACAAAAATGAGCGCTACCTCCTCCTTTTGGGTTTGCAGGGTCATGAGGTAAGGCTGTGTGTTCCTAATTTTGAAGAAAATGACAGGTAAGCAGGAATTCTTCAAATAGGACTGAAAAAAATGCGAATCACCTTAAAGATGAAATCACACGATTCAAAGTAGATACAAGGTCAAAGGACGTGAGCATTCAGACACTGAAACAAGTTGCTAATTAAAATGTTGTCTTGAGGTATACAGAAAAAACTGATTCCTTTCTGTGATATACTATTTAGCCAAAAATACAAATTCCAACTCAACCAAACATGGCTGTGTACATGACTGAAACAACGTGAAACAATGATGAGACTGTAATATTTTTTGTCTTACATTTTAGAGTAAAATGCTCATAATACACTAAAATAATAACTGAAATGATACTCTAGCAAAAGTTGCTTAGAAAACCCATTAGGTAGCTCAAAGATCCTTAGCAGGCTTCTAACTTTATTCCCAAGCCAGTTTTAAAATGCAGGCCAACTTTGTGCTATATCTGTACATGCACATAAGAGCAAAGGTCTAAGACATATGTGTTTGAGTGACTTGTGCAAAATAGCATCAGAAAAAAATCCTTGAGCATCAAAACCTGTAACCTAGCTGTTCAGGCAAATCTGAGGTAAACAATATTACTTTGAAATTTACTTTACCTTTCGACTTGGAAAAGCTTTGGGGGCTGAAAATAATCCAGGAATATGCTCGAGGCCATTTTGAAAAAAGTTAGGTGAAAGCAACTTGCAAAGTAGTAGTGTATTATTAGCAACATTTACAAGTATTTTTTTTAATCTTATGAGTTCCTTCAAAAACAAAAATAAGATGATTATTGATCAGATAGCCTGATATTGGAAGTGATCACACCATTGTAAACTAAAAATGCAGTAGCAGAAGAAAGCTGTATTATACAGTTTTTGCTGATGCTTTGAACAAAGAAATATTTTGATCACTCTTCATTCCTTACCTTACAAGGGCAGATATGTAATCTGTGGAATTATTTATAGTTATTGATCTTTTATAAGCTAATTTGGCAATGACATTTTTTAAATTCTGGAATACACTGTCTTCTGAAGTCTTCAAAAAAAATAAACCAACCTGCCAATGCAACAAGGATGACTTCTCTCTGCTTTTCGACCTAATTTAAAACCTTGACATTTCATGCTTCTATTCCACAGTCTTACACATCTCCCTCCTTACATCCAACAACCAGTAACAGCCTAATTCTCAGTCTGTCTAAAGCAGTTCTATTCAGAAAAAGTAAAGGAGCTAAACTTGCTACGTGTAGCATCCCCTTCTCTAAGGACAGCATGTCATGTGGGAATTCTCCAGGTAAAATGAACTATCAGGTATCTTTTAGAGGCTGGATTGCATTTCCTATACACCAGTCTAGCAATAGTCAATGAGCACAACAGAGTGCAATGAAACACCAGTCAGATTAAACCAAGTAAGGAAAAATGTACTTTTCTCAGTTCCTTTTTTTTTTTTTTTTTTTTTTTTGGAGCAGGCTCAGAGTTAATTAAAACTGGGTATGGAGTAGAATCACATGTCAATAGCTTTTTGCAAACCTGAAAATAGCAATATAATGTCTAAAATGAGGCAGAAAGCTAGAAAGTCCAGTTTTGAACACAAAATACCGGTCTTTTTGTAACAATTTTGATCTACCTATTTCTGTAATAAACAGTCTTGGTTGGGGGGGTGGGAGATGGTGTGTGTTTGTTTTGGGGGTTTTGGTGTTGTTTTGTTGTTTGGTTAGAGGTTTTGTGTTTTGTGTTTTTTTTGGATTTTTGGTTTGGTTTTTTTTGTTGGTTTGATTTGGGTTTACATACTAGCTGTGAGATTTATGGAAAAGAGATGAAGCTTAGTAGGAAAATATTTTGTCAATATTCAGTTGCCTTCACCTTTTAAAAAGTATGTTTAAACTTCATAAGCTTCTTCTACTTAACAGTTTATAAATATAGCATGTTAATTCACTTTTCTGCAATAATGTATGTAATACCTTAAGGAAAAGAGCATTACCTTGTTCATATGCAAAGTCTTATCTTTGTCTTCAGATAAACAAGTTCCATTATTTTTTCTAGAAAAGGGTTTTCTTGTGGTTGTTGTTTTCTTTT
Organism: Clamator glandarius; assembly: GCA_033459285.1. Classification (NCBI taxonomy): domain Eukaryota; kingdom Metazoa; phylum Chordata; class Aves; order Cuculiformes; family Cuculidae; genus Clamator; species Clamator glandarius. The sequence continues at coordinate 1,171,373 of JAUNZM010000070.1, forward strand.
CTCCCCTACCCTCCTGGAAGGATGTTTATCATTATGAGCCTAACAATTTACAATTAGACAAATCTTTGCCTCTCTTCTCACCCCTCCTGACAAATACATAAGACAGACAGTATGGTCATTCATCACAGTGAGATAAAATCAGGAAGTTGACTCAAGACATGAAACTATTTCCTAGCAAACTTACAGAATTCCTATATCATAGAGCTGATGTACAATGAAGACACAAACCAGGCACAAAACACTGACTTTAAAAAAAAAAAAATATCCAGAGAAGCGATAATGCAAAGGCAAGGCTGATTTACAGTGAGAAAAGCAATTAAAAAAAATGAACTCTACTCAGGCTTACTCTATCTGAATATAAGACATTGTCAAGACCGTCTGATTGCTTTAGTCTCTCTTCTACAAATTCCTACATATTTACCCTCTGTATATTATGACAAAATTTACAAGAATACTATGGAGTTTTCTTTGTGTAAAAGAAACTGGACAAAAATTACTATACAAGACAGATTTTTTCCTTCTTCTTTATAGATTAGAGTTGTGAGAAGAGAATTCATGTAGTTCTTAGTGAGATTCGGGGTTTGTTCATTGTCAGCCTTTGGGGAAAATAGGTATGTTTTCATTATTTTAGAGGTAATCTCTTCCTGCAGTATTCCAGTCCCATGATGCATTTAAAAAATGAGTAGAGTTAATGGTGACACTGTCAGATAAAAGTTCAGCAAAGAGTCGCTAATACTGAAAGGTGTTCAACGAAAACAAAGTCACTGGTTCTATTAAGACAAACAATTTGGTCCCAATTTCAGCCCAGGCTGCACAAAAATTATCAAATTACAGACCAAACAGGCAGTTAAAGAGGCAAAATGAACTTCTGATTGTTGAAAAATTACACTAATTTCTAAAAAAATAGACTTCATTGAATTAGCAAAGTCAACCCCAGGATCATTTTTTAAATGAAAGTATAAAGCTTTCGGATTCTTACGCCTTCACAGATTAGATATAGAATTTCAAAAGTATACAAAATTTGTTAGCTTTGCAAATCAAAGTTATTAACAGTTATTCATTGTCAAGTTGCAGCCTTTACTTTCAATTTTCTATTGAACCACTATTTTCACTGACAACTATACACCTTTAAAGATGTCAATTGCAAGTCATTTCACTACAAAAGACATTATGCATGACTTACATCCATGTTCCAGGGCCTTTCTGAACAAGAAACTGTCTGTTTCCAAGCAGAATGTACCAAGTCCAGAGCAGATTCTCTGTAGCTTCCCTGATTCTAGAGTGTAGCACGCACATACCATGCAGCAGAGACTGTGCACCCTCATAGAAGGAGGTCTTGCATTAACCATGACCTACTGCTAAAGTCTTCAGTTTTGTTCCAGTAAAAACTGTCCTGAACAAACTTTCTACTCTCTTCCATTCAAATACTGGGGGGCAGGAGGGAGAGAAAGAAGATGGGAGGGGAGGGAAATTTGTAAAGTATTTCCATGAGTTTCAGTGATCATCTCATTGTAGGTGCCAGAGGGATTCACTCTTCAGTCACTAGAAGGCCACATCTTTCTTCCTGACCCTTCTGTGCAGTCTAACATGCAGTTTCCTGCACACTTGTACAGGAGGCTCATGTCCCTGATGTCACCCCCAGCGCTGACCCTCATAACCTCCTGCTCCACAGCTATATGCATCCTAAGCTAAGTGACCTTCTTTGAAATTGCTTGTCTCTGCTCAGTGGCAGCTCTGGTTCAGCTGTTACCCCCTCCCTCGCAGACCCTGGAATAGCCCTCCGGCACAGTCGGGGCCTTCCTGCTGGGATCCCCCGGCTGGACTCAGGAAACGGCTGCCCTTACCTGGAGCGAACACCATGGTGCTGCACAGGCACGGCGCGACTCAGCACCTCGGACAGCGCCCGGCCGCGCACGGCTCAGCACCTCGGATAGCGCCCGGCCGCGCCCGGCTCAGCACCTCGGACAGCGCCCGGCCCGCACAGCTCAGCACCTCGGACAGCGCCCGGCCCGCACAGCTCAGCACCTCAGACATCGCCCGGCCCCGCACAGCTCAGCACCTCGGACAGCGCCCGGCCCCGCACGGCGGGAGGCGGCTGCGGGCCGCGGTCCCTCCCTCCATAATGCGGCGGGGCGGGGAGGGGGCCAGGGAGCAGCGCGGCCCCGCGCCTCCACGGACACACACGCACACACACAGTCAGGGAATCATCACTGCCACAACTCGTTGCCCTGCAGCAGTAGCAGGGGGAAGGGCAAAGAAGAAAGAGAAAGGCAACAGCTATCTGCCCACCAGGGAGACCGGCTAATTGCTCCCAATTACTTCTCCGAAACAGCCCCGCTGGCTGACATTTCGGGGTGCGCTGCTTTCAACACAAGGTTAACAGCCCTGCTAATAGGCTCCAGCGATGCTGGACTTTGTTACAGTATTTTAGTTTCCAAAGGTTCAAATGCACAGGAATTTACACTCTGTTTTCACAGCTTTGTTAACCTGGCTCTACTGAACAGAAGCACTTTGATTTAAGAGGGAACAGAATGTTTCAGCATATAAAAGATGACATGAGGGACAAAAAGGTAAATAAAATGAAGAATAAGTAATAAAATGAAGAAGAGGATTGTAGGCAGCAGAAGACAAAGCTTAAAATTTCCCACCAACTTCACATTTCACATTTAATTTGGCTTTATTTGTTAAACCCAAGCTCAGATTTCCTCTGGACCCTGAACTTCTACAACAGAAGTGAGAAGCACAATGGCCAGATGGGACACAATTTAGAGAAGATAACTATCCTCTTTAAGCCTAGCCCGCAAAGAGATATTTTTTCAAAAATATTGATTTTTAATGCAAATTAGAGAAAGTAGACTTAAAAAAATTAGCATGAATGTTTGCATGTAAATTTTTGCAATATGCAATACATTTTCCAATCATGTGCTCATAACTTACAGAGATCCCTATAAGTCTATTTCATTCTTTTCATATTCACGCAATTTTTACATGAAGATTTCTCCAATTGCGTCTGGAATATTTTAAGTCTCCAAATAATATCTTATTCTTAAAATACAGACAGAAAAGCACTGACCTGCTTAAATAATTCTGCCTATTATACATCAATAAGAACTCAAGAATGGCATTACTGTCAAGCTAATGACCTGGTAACAGTTTTTTCTTTTCTGGAATCTATATACGAAAATATGTCCTTGGGGATGCCTTCCAGATTCATCACCACATACCATTTCTACAATTTGATTTCCAGATATTGCTTTTATTGCATGATCTGCCCTTTAGCAATTTCTTGTTCTCATTTGCCATTTGTTTCTCTCTCCTGTACCATATTTCAGAGATCCAATTCAGCTCCTCTCAGACAGCAACTGAATTAACTAGCCTAAAACATTATACCACTGATGGCCCAGAAATGGTGTTCCTTTTAAGAATGTTATTACAAAATCTTTAGTCTAAACTTTTTTTTTAAATTTTGTTTATCATCATTCTCATCCACCTTGCATCTGAGAAATAACAGGACACCTACAAACTGAATCAGAATAATTTCTAGTGTGTCCCACATAAAATACAGAAAACCTTAATCAGCAACATTCAACGTTCTTAAGAGTTAGACCAAGGATACCCTAAAATCTCTAGAAAATCAGGACCTATATATTTTAGAAAGACTGAAAGCAGGAAAACTTCCACTGGTATCTTTATCATGGACATGTTATATGATCCTTACATACTGGATTCATGTGCTCAATGGATATTCAGCTATCAAGGAAAGAGATGTTAATCCACTTTTCTAAACAAACAAACAAACAAACCCAAAATGTGTTATTTCTATTACATATCTCCTCAAAAGAAATTAGATGTATATTTCTAAGGGAGTGGTTTTCAAGATGGTGGAGCATCTTATTAAAACATTTTCAAACCTGTAAATATGATTCAGTGATTTCAAGGTCAGCAAATAATGAGCAAAATTCTAGTAACGTGCAGAAATCTTTGACTTAGTAACAGAACCTATGCTGTTTTGGTAAAAGAATACTGGTTATTAATTATAATGTTCTACACACATCTTTCCTTAAGTCCTATCTGTATGTAATCTAACAGATCACGCAAAACAGACACACTTTATTTTAGAGTCTTTAGTCTTCTTGCTCAAATTAAAAGCTACCAGCAATTAATGTTTCCTGACAGAATAAAAAAATATTATCAAAAAGCATCATGGGCTTCTTTTTTCCCCCGCTTAATTATAATAACTTTTTATTTGTCATCTGGTTACAAATTCAAATACATAAAATCACTGAAATAATTGCACAGGACACAACACTGTAGTGAATTGTGAATTGGTATGTAAAAGAAAAAATGTGTGGTTAATGCAGTACAGCAACCGAAATAAACAGTACACTAATAACTATTCACATTCATCTTCAGAGCAGTGGAAAACAACACTAGTTAGGAGCAGTTATTAAAAAACCTAAAAAAGCCCTTGAGAATCAATCATAGCTGTAAAAACAAGGTTATATCATTAAAACACAATACATGGCCTTGCTCATTTAAAGATGTACCATCAACTTGTATGAAACAGAAAACATAAAAGCAATTACAAAAACATTTGCATATGTTTTTATCAGTAATTACACAGTGCTTGCCTTGTGTATCATTTAAGATCTTACTGTTTGAATGAGGAATTATTGGTTTCAGTATAATATCAGGAGACTTAAAAATTCTTGATCTTCAAAGATTTTCTTCATTCTTCAAAGATTTTTTTGAAGAAGTCTTGTCTGACACAGAAGGCACTTTGTTAAGAACTTTAACATTTTTAGACATCTACAAAAATCACGTTGACTGATGTCACTTTAAATCATCCACTGCTATTTGTAATTCTGTGGTTTTACGTCTGAAATAAACCCTTTATTCTAATGGAGCTGAAAACAATTATTTGGTCACAGAGATTCAGAAGCTTAGTAAACATGTTTTAAGGAAGAAGCCATTTTATCTGAAGATGTTCAATGTTTCAATGTTTTGTTAACAAGAACATACAGCTAATATTTAACATTTAATGCTTCTGATTTATATGCTTCTACCAGACAGATGTAGGGAATAAATGCTGAAGAGAAAATCCAGATGGGCAGAAGTAACACTCCCCTGAAAAACAGAGTAAATGAAAAGCAAGTTACCTTGACTGCCCCAGCAGAACAGCAATTCACAGATTTCCACAGTGAAAGACATAAGACCTTGAAATCCAACAGCAAGAACATGCAGCGTTTTCAGAGACAGGAAAAACTGAATACCATTAAAGAGTTTCAATATATTAGCCTATTCATTTGTCTTGATTAATCTGATAAACTGCATAACAGCCTAAGGCTGAGATTTACAAACACGGATAAATTTTAGTTAGCCTCAGAGTAACAGCTGTAAAGTTTGGGGTTTATTTTGTTTTGTTGGGTTTTTTAAGTGCCACAAAGACCAGTCCACTCCAGGACTTCTCACAGCATGTACAGAGATTCCAAAAGCCTCAATTCCATGTAGAGTATCCCTCTAATTGATTACTTGACAGCCCTTGCAATATCTGAATGCCTTGCATCCACTAAGGATTATCTTCCAACAGTCCTACTAGAAGTAAAATGGTACATTTACGTTATAAATGAGAGTGAAAATTACAGAGAAGCTGAACCCAAAGCAAAAGTCAACCTAGAGGAAACAAAGACCTACATAAATTTAGGAGGTCTATATACAAGACTGAACGACTCACCTTAAACATTACTACATAAATAACTGTGCAAAAAGCCAAAGTCATTGCTGTTCCCACCTGCCATAACTCTGCAGACAGGCAGTCCCTTCACTGTGACAGATGAATGAGTCACAGTCCAAAATCTAGAGTCTTTGGATCACACAGGAATTTATTTATACAGCAAGGAATTCAGCCAATTTCCTGGCTAATGACTCTGGATCTAGCAGAGATGCTGTGCAAAACAGTAAGAAAGTTTAAAGGACCTCACATACAACTACTGACTCATGACATGTATGAGGCCATACCATTCTGCACCATGCTAAAGAGTCATAGAATAGTTTGGGAGTCTGCCACAAGCATAATTGCATCTTCAAACCCTTCCTGTTCCACCAGAACAAGAACACATTTGTTGGACTAAAAATGAATACTTTTGCTTGGGTTTTCCTCTTTTCTATAAAAAATGCTTTGATACTTTGATTATATCAGAGCTTTTTTATGTGTGCAACTTGACACAAGTCATAAAATTAGGCATGTGCTCCAGTCCTCAAAGAACTTCAAAGAAGCATTTATAACCCAATGGCAAAGCTGCTAGCCAGTAAGCTAAGGAGAAGAAAAGTCAACTTTAAAATAAATGAAGAAATTTCCAAACTTCAATTAGATACAATTTCATTAACATCCTCGATAAATTCAGATGTAACATGTATGAGAATGTAAACAACCTAAATAGTAAAATATACGCTTAATTTAATGCTCAATAACAAGAACAAAGATATGTAAAATGTAAATATCAAGAGCATAATTTAACATGCTACTCAAGTTGTTAGATTGTTCAATAACTAAGAAAGGGTTACTATACTGAATTACACCAATATCAAATGCAAATAGTATATACACAATGTGGTTTCCTAACTTGTGCTATGAAGTCGAAACAATGGGGATTTCATCATGCATAGCTAAAATTTCAACACTTTGGCCAAAAAATATATGCATTTTAAATTATGTTTGAACACATCACCCTTGTTACAAAAGAAAGGATTCAGAACAGTAGAGTATCAAAAATTTAGATTATGTCAGCAAGATTTATGAAGCATAATCTAGGTCACAATGAAAAGTATCTATAACAGGACATTCCTATTCCAGAAGAATTTATCGCATCCATCAAATCAGAGCTCCCTTCTAATTGCATTTAATCCATCCTTGGAACAATGGAAGATCTACAATAAAGTCATACAACTGGATGAAACAGAAGTTAATTACTGAAGCAGAAAATTAAACCTCTGTTTCAGACTGAAAGCATTTACTAACACTCTTAAAATATGTAATTGTTAACTTCAAAACCTTTCTTCCTGTCACACCTCTGTGTATGATAGCAATCATGACATTTTTGAGAACGAATTCCTGATGTACTTCAGCGTTTTTGCAGAATGAATGGCAAAACCCCAGCATAAGCAAACTTGCCTGTTGTGCACTTCAAAAAATGTAGGCTTTTATTATTACTATATGTATAGCTGTACATGTCTGCTAGTCCAGTAAACAAGCTCAGACCTCCAACTTATCTGAAATACAAAAGGCTATAGCTGCTCCTTCTTTCTTGCCAGGAAACTCTTTCCCCTTATTTAAGATCAAGAATTCCAGAAATAAATCTAGATTTTTTTTTTTTAAAAAAAAAACAAGCCTCTGCAATAGAAGCATTCAATGAACTCTTACTGCTTTTTAGGGGTATAAGGTCTCATGTACTGTGCTGAAAAGTTAATGATTGAAACCTTACACCAGCATTACAAAGTTTCTGTCTCATAATGCTGGTTTAAACTCTATTTTACACTTTGATAGCATGAATATAGTGGCCATGATTGTTATAAATCTTACTGGAAAATCTGGATGAGTTAGTTACTGTTTGAATTATTACTGGTTAAAATAATAAAGTAATAAGCTCTAATATAAAATAAGGTATCTTGTAAAAAGAAAACATTTAAATGTTACTACAGATGCAGGGGGAAAAAAAACAACTTAAAAGTAAAGCACAGAAAACTATGAGAAATATTACAGAACAGAATTCATTTCCAGGGAAGAACTTCTCAGTGAAAGAAGGCAATTCTCAACACAACATTCTACAGCCCAAGCTGAGAACTACATTTAAAACTCCTTAATCTGAAGTATGAAATGGAAATGTAAAAATACCTACGATTTTTATATTCAGGCTCTCAAATGGATGCATATTTATAACTGATAAGAAATCAAAATCAATAATTCTGTAACAGTCAAGTTTACCATAGAACCCTAAACTAGACAGAAAAAAAAAATAATTCTAAACATGATAAACAAGGGCCAGATTATTTAAATGATAACATAGAAATCTCACCCCTTACCCCAAACTTCAAACCCCAAATTTAAACCCATGGAAAAGCAGAAATGAAGCACACATCTCCATTTTCAAATTCCACCAAGTCTATCACCAGTGACTACTTCAAAGGAGTGATATCTTGTCCTTTCTGTTGCTCGGCTACTTCTCCCAAGCACTCTGCAAGTGATGTGTTTCATCATTTTGTATTTAATGTGATGTCAAAGTCGGGCAAGTCTTTCTCCATTCATTCTCTTAACTATGTACTCCTGTCACTTACCTTGTGTTAAATCTAAACCAACTCATTGAAGCACTGAATTGCTTTGTTACAAAAATTCACTGAACTGGCTTGTCCTAAAGCCATAAAAAGCCATTAATCTGAGGCAAACTAGATGGAGGAAATGGGTACAAAAGGTAAGAGCAAGAGAGGAAAAGGAGAGAACCAGATGCCCCTTTTAGCAACAATTTGCATTTTTGCTATGGCAGATTAAACAGAAAGCTGCTGTCTTAGGAGGCAGTCCCACAATAGCCAAAGATGATCTAAACTGGGGCTACTCTTCCACTGACCCTAGCACTGAGGCAATCGTGTGGGGCTTCTAAGAATGCTACGAAAAAAAATGTCTCAAAACAGTTACTCATTTTCAGGTGCTTCAGCTCTTCATGAAGTAGTTCACTGACACATTGCATGAGTGCTACTGTAAGCAAAAGAATGACAATAAATTGCAGCAATCATAATTTTGTCTTAAATTACCATGGACCTGTTGCTTTGACCTTGCTTAGCTTTTCCTTTAACCTGTAAATAGGGAAACATGATTTAGTTGCGCCTTGGGTATGAAACCTACTACTTTGGTGCATTACTTGTCTCCTTTTGTTATCAACTAGGGCAGACAAGTAGGTTTGAGTTTAAGAGAGTGCTAAGCTTGTTCCTATGTTCCAAGAACACTGAAAATATATAATTTTTGGATAAAAGCCAACAGCCACTAGTTTAAGAAAACAGCACATACTACCCAGCATATTAACTAGTAATCAGAATATTAGCTCTACCACAGTTTTATGTGTAGTAGTTATTAGAGATACAAGTGAAATTCTTTTTCACCTTCACTTGAACCTCTCCACTCTGAAAAGTCTTCAAAAAGAATAAAAGAGCGTAACTTAGGAATGAGGTTTGTCCAGACAAGACAAACTTTAAGAAGGTGACTATATATAAAGACAGAATGAGCTGTCACTCATTTCACTACAATTGAAATATGAGAAGGTCCTGCTTCCTCCTCTTCCCTTTTTACCTTGATCCCTGCTCCTGCCTGAATATATTAATCACTTACCTTGCATTGACACAGAAGTTCACCAGACATCTTTGGGAGCAGGAAAGGAGGGGAGAAGGAACAAGATTCATCTTTTCAGCATAGTTAAGCTTTACCATAAAAAGGCTACCTTGTTTTGCCTTTAGAATACTGTATTCTCTAAAACAAGCTTTATAGAAAAACAGAAACAAATAAAACCCCCAATGCCTAAGTTTTGAAATGCAGAGAAACATTCCATTGTAAACTATTTTTCCATATAGATGGAGCTGCTTTGAATTCACTTTACACCTTGCAAAGTGACCAGAACAATCCTATTGCGATTTGAAAAAATATTCATTAATGTCCTAAGCACATCTCATAAAAACTTCAGTTATTTTGTAACAGGAAATGGGGGGATGATAACTGGCTGAATTGAGATACAAAGAAGGAACCCTAATGTAAAGAGAAAAGGGTTAATTCTGCTTAGATATAAACAGTCAGTATAACTAGATATTTCAGTGTAATAGAACTGTATGTACATATACATCATAGCTTTCATGCCCAGGAAAAATAAATCTATACAATGATCCTAAATGTTGGAGGTCAGGGTAATAAAAACAAATCATCAAATTATCTTCCAAGACTAATGACTTCTAGAACAAGTGAAAACATGTTCCCTAAATACATTAAATTAATATATGCATGTAATTTGTATTAGAGTTTAATAAATGCAATGTTTCAAACATTTTTAACAGCATGTTCTTGCTTTTACTGCAACTCTTCTCCCTAACTTTGCCCATGAAACTCTAAACACAACAGAAACACATCAACAAGATTTGACAGTATGCAAAATAGAACCAACTAATACCTTTAAAGACATAGTCCTGAAAACTTACTCTGCAAACCCCAGTTAAGCTGATGATGACTGAAAAAACAGCCATAAATCACCTGCAGATAACTGATACACGGGATCTTGTGTGAGTACCATTTCCAGTTTCTAGAGTAGAAAGAAGTAGTTTTGATCTCAGAATGGAGTTCTACCATTCTACATCCTCTCTCTGAGCAATCTGCATTGTCACTACAGTGGTTTGTTCCTGTAAGCGCTGCTTGTGGGGCCCCTGACCTGAAAGAAAATGGATCATAAATAGTGAACAATGAAAATCTAGATAACTTCTGTCTTTGAAAATATTCTAAAGATGGAGCTTCCCTGCAGGTGAATTGCTTGCAGATACACATTATTTTTATTAAAACTATAAACAGGCCACTGGGAGGAAACCAGAAAACACTGCAAGCACTGTGGGTATTTTTAGTTATATTTGTTATTAACAGAATAGTTTTGAATTAAAAAATACACTTGCCTAAAAGAGAGGAATGCTTAGAAATTTTGGTGGAAAAGTTGAAATGACCTATTTTCATAATTTTTATGATTTTACAATTCCATAAAGACAATATATATTCAATACATTATTTCCATTAATTCCTTTTACTTTTGCATTAAAATACACCTTTAAATCTATGTATCTGCCTAATAAGTAATGTGTAGTTCTTGTCTTATTTAAAATTGCTCAGTGTTATTAAACAGAAAATACATTTGGAATTTCCATTCAGCAAGAATTTCAATATCTTGTTACCACTACTTCTACAAATTCATTTTCTTTCAAGAACTACAGACGTGAACAAAATATTTATACAGGAAGGAAGATGGGACACTGGTATCCAGAATTTCTCCTTTGGCCATAATCTTTGATATCCATATGCCAAACCGGTCAGACATGGAACAACTTTATTCATATGGTCTACATGTTTTTCATGTTTAACTATAATGTATGCATATAAAAAATGCTTAGTGACAGATTATTAAAAAAAATCTATTTCTATTTTAAATACCTCTCAACACGACAGGTATAGTTCTGTTAATATTGGAACTGCTGAAGTTCAGGAAGTTTGAGTTCTATACCTAAAGGAGCAGTGCCTGCCTGTAAAAAAAAATACAAATGGACAGTGGAGAGAAATAGATTGAAAAACATATCAATATTGCATAAATCACTATTTTTAGGTAACCTGTTATTTCAGATTTCTTGTATTACATTTAAAATTAATTCCTTAGAAGAGATGTCTCAACTCTTATAACACGTATTTAACAAAAGCTATTCAGGGAAATTCTCCATCTGTTCTAAAATGAGTAAGAATGTTATTATACTTGGTTTAGATCTATATGGAGACAAATGACAGATGAAGTGCTGCAATAAATTTTTTAATGAAACATGCACATTTCTGGCTGATTGGACATACTACTGTGATCTGTGTATTTGCTGTTTAAAAGAGATGATAATTACTTAGGTGTGCCTTTATCTTCTAGGCAGAATTAACCTAGTCTGTATTGACGTGTAAATGTTTATATTCCAGAAATCTGGATGTTGTTAAAAGTAGATGCACGTTTGTTTCAGAAATATTTTGTCTCTTCCACAAGACAGAGTGCTGTCTAAATTAATAAATAACTTAACAGCAGATAATCTCTCCCTAAAAATATACCCTAAGCTTAGGGTAGACTTTCTGATATCATCTGATACTTCATTCTGTATCCCACCCAACAATTAATTTAAATATTCTTACTCACTGGAATCGTGAATACCATCTCTAGATTAGAAAATCAGGGCTTCATCTTCAAAAGAATTCCAGTTTGGTATGCAAATAGCAGGACTTTGAAGAGTATTTAGTATTCTGCAGCTTACACACAACAGAAGCTGAGCTCCTCAAAATTGAGCAATTTAAGTTAACATTTTCTTTCACACAACATCCTTTAAAACTCACATCTACAGGCCCAAACCTAAAACACAAGTGCTCAACTGTGCATTGCTTCACCTTGTAATGTCTGTGTAAATATTGATACAAAAGGTGTGTACAAAAGGGAGTGGGGAGTGGAAAAGGGCTAGAAGGTAATCTTTCCTGAACTTTCGCAGTTTCCAAACTGAGCTCTGCCTAATAACCAGCAGCACACCCATAGCTAACAAAGTTTGGATCAGAAATTAATCAGATGCCAGTTTTCAAAACGTATTCTCTTTGTTCCTTTCTCTTTAAGAAAAAAATCCACCTTATTTTTAAGAACATACAGCAAAGTTATTTCAAGTATTTCTTTTCACTCTGGAGTTATTTAGTCTTTTAAAACACAAAGCCTTTAAACTAAATGGTTATATTTCCTTAATATTTAGATCTCTCTGCAACTGAGAAGACATTGATTTAGCATCTCAGCTGTCCTTATAGACGCACTTGGGCACCAGAAGAACCTCATTTCACATCAGCTCATGCATTGCTACATTATACACCTGTAGGCCCCAGTCATGTAAATATTTATAGGAAGCCACTTGGTTACCTAATAGCATAATAGCAACAGATGTTCATTATAAGCCAAAAGAAAAAAAAAAGTAACAGAGTTTTTTTATATACTATGTATATTAAAGACATAACTGATTCCCATTTTACAAACCATAGATGCAGATGTGTATGTTTAGGACTAATTCCATGCATGACATTTTTGCAACTTAATTCTGAGAATGTTGTTTTAACCATCTATGTTTCTAGAGCATTCTGTCATTCCTGCATGAATACAAAAACCCTAATGTGCCCGCTGCTGGAACCCTTGCCAGGAATACTGGGCTAGTCTGGCCCGCATAGTCAACAGCAAAATTCGCATTAATTGTGCAGAATATCATTCACATTTTCATAAGCTCTGAAAGAAGTTGCCATCCTTATAAAAGCAAAAATAAAAGTTTGCCTATTCCTCAACCAATACGGCTCATAGCTTGGGTTTTATTATGCTGGAAAACCTTTGCGGCTTGGAGTTGACATACATCTACATCTGTACATGGTGTATTCTGGCACAAACATGAGAGCAGCTGGAAGCAGAAGTGTCTTAAAATGCAGACAGATCTACATGAACTTCAAAGACAGGCCCCCATAACATACAGGCTAACACTCCTTCAGAATGTATGCAATGAAGAGGAACAATTTAGAACACATTAACAATAATGTACAGCTAATGTTACCTCCACAATTCCTTTCTGAAATCTTTTGCAAAACTTCAAGCTTAAGTATTCTAGGCCTTATTCCTCTCAAGATAAAAACAACTGAAAAGGGAAAAAAATTATCAATTGGCTTTAAAAAAAAAAAAGTTAAGCTCACATTCTTAGACAGCAGCAGTAGAAATTATCAATAAAACTCTCAACTTCATAGGAATAACTGAGGCTTTGCCTTCCTGATTGTCATTGTTAGTCTCAGGAACGTACAGTAGTCTTCTGATTCTTAAGCAGCTAAAAAGTAAGTGGCCAAGGCCCCTTTCAAAACCTGTGACACTGGAGGAACTCCACTGATTTCACTGAAGTGGTTCCGATAGCAGACTGCGAGGGCCAAATCTCATTTAAGATATTTATGCCATGTCCAAGTAACATGAGACAGTAACATTTGTTCCTGCCTCTGTGCATCTTTTTATTAGAGTTTGTACAATAACAACCTGTCCCAGTTTTAAAAAGCTATAAACATCATACAGCCCTTACAGCTGTAAGCTCATGTAACTCTTAAAGGTGTACAATTTAACAGTTGCAAAATTTACTTTGATGTAAATACAATGTTGTAACACTTCCACTTGTCTGTCTTATGCAAGCCTGCTTATCTAGAACAATTTTGAATTCATAGGTTGATTGCTTGTGCTCAAATGTCAGAGGATAATTTTGTCTAACTGTAAGCCTTGAGCTCTGTCTTTCCAATCAAATATCTGCTCTCCCAGTGAGCTCCATGTTCATTTATTACTTTACTATCATTCAAAAGAAACCCCGAAGTTAAACAGGCTCTTGAGAGGTTATTTAGCTTACCCCTCAGCTTCAAGGCAAAATTAGCCTTATTTAAACCATTGCTAACAGATGTTTGTCTGACCTGTTCTTGAATATCACTAATGGAGACTGTAGTACCACCCCAGGCATTCTGTTCTAATAATACATTATTCAAGCCTTTAAAAGTTTTTCCCAATGTCTAACGTAAATGTTCACTGCTGTAATTTAAGCTCATTACTACTTCTACTCTTCATGGGAAGCCTAGGGAAAATTTACTTTCTTTGTATTTTACTCTCTTGAACTCTTATCAAATAGATCTGCTTTACACAGACTTATCAACCCCAATTTTATCATCTAAGAAAAAGCAAACACAATTTTAGATAAGAAACATAGCAAGACTAATATATTTGGAAAAAAAGAGTAGATCCTATTTTGGACCTACTATATTTATATCTATGATCATATACAGTAAAACATTTTAACAATGGTCATTTATCATGTTCCTCAAGAGAACCAATAAAATGCAATGAATACACATCCTCCGATGTTGCACAGATACAAAATGTATAGTTTGTTTACAAACTAATATTACTGAATGTAAAATGAAGCAACCTTTTAAAAAAATATATTGGTAAACGTCCAAAGTTTACATTTTCTAAAATATTCAAGTTCATGTTTTGTTTACAGACCAGCTTTCAAAGAGTTATTGGCATTTTAAGATAACTTCTTAACCTGATGAGTCCATGAATAAAACGAAGCTGTAAAAAAAACCCAAACCACCAAAGAAAACCCAATAATCAAAATTCCATACAACAGTCTCCAAAAGGCTAGTTTCAATTTGTTTAGAAAAGCAAGATGTGATCTACCACACAATAACTTACAAGAAACTCATCTATCACTTTCATGTGCTACAGGTATTGCAAGTGACCAATGTTAACAAACCACATTGCCAGTGTGGATTTTTTGCCCATTCCAACTTCAAAAGAAGTTTTGACAACAGTTGTCGTATTTACAAATTTAAGATAAAGGCTCAATATCCCTTTGGATTACACTACTACTCTTATTGGGTCTTCTCTTGATAACTACACATGGCAGACAGCAATCCAAAGACCATGTATTTTGTTTACTGCATGAGTTAATAGTTAAACTATCAGCACCTACTCCAGCTTGCCTGAAAAAACAAAAAAAAAAAAATAGGCAGTTCTAAGTAACAGACTACTAGTGAACATGGATTCTGGATCAATTATGACTGAAATCACTCACTTTTTCTGAGAGGTGGAGTGTCAGAATGCAGAAGTTTTTCAAACTTGAATAGGACCTATTATGACCAGCCATGACAAAACCCAGCCTGAACACTGCAGGCAGGTAAAGCAACAGCTTGTGGCTGTGCTCTGCTGCTGTGAGGGTCTGGTAGTGACATCCAATCACTCACCAGTGCAGCTAATCCTCCTGTGCTGCCAGAAACACTCTTTTGCCTTAACTGTGCTCGGTAGGTGAACTGTAGGCTGCATCATAAACACTACAGCCTCAAGCTGCATTAGCTTTAACTAATTTCTACTGGGTCTGAGTAAGGAAAATATCTCCCTCTCCACGCTGCATCCTTTCCTCTCTGTGGTTCTGTCCCACCTCTGGAGGCCTGCATAAGTGAACAGAGAAACAAATGAGGCAGACTCCTTTCCCCACAGAAGGGACTGATGAATGCGACAGTCTTTCTGCTTTGACAGCCAATGGGAACAATACAATTTTTTCTGAAAAGCAAGTATTTCACTAAACTTGTCACCTTGGTTAAAATAAGAGGATATCTGAGGGAATGGAATAAGAAGAAACTGAATTTTGATCACCGTCCCTCTCTTATGCTCTGCTGTACCAAGCTCTAGCACCTACATTAGATGAAAAAAAGGAAGAATTAAAAAGCTTAGGGAATCCACATCTGTTGGTATTCTTAGGGAATCAACATCCGTAGGTGTAACACTTTCAAAATTATGAAAAACAAATATTTCCTTTTTGTGGTTGTTATTTTTCTGATGTCTCAGCATTTTTTAACATAATTTGTTGATTTTTATGTCAACGTCATATACAGTATTCCACACTGGATGAAACAGCTGGTGATGATCCCTATTTTATAGAGACCTTGATCATATTCTCAAATCAAATCAGATATTAGTGCATTGTACTGCTGGTGACAGCAGAATTATTTTATAGTCTAAGAATACCTATCTCTGAAATGTTTCAAAATACCTAACCAAGCAATGCTGTGTTCCTATGCAGCATTCAAATCCTCTAAAAATATGTTTTCTGGAAAGATAATTCTTGGTCTAAATGTATGCCACAATAGATTTTGTTCAACTTCATTTCTTATAGTATTTCTGATAAAGTTTCTGCTTTAGTTTTTAACTACAAGCTATAGTTTCCAATTGCTGCTCTGCTTCAGCAGCCATGGCTGCTGCCTGTAACTGTTCTGTTTCACTCTGGATGGAATTGGCTGTAGTAATTTGTTTTCTTTCACTGTGCATATTGTTCTCATGCCTTTTTAGATCAGATGCTTTAGCAAATGCTTTAGTGCAGGAACTGCAGACAAAAGGTTTCTCTCCTCGGTGTCTTCTTTCATGGTCTTTGAGGTGGGATTTGTGCTTGAAGGCTTTATCACACATATGGCATGCAAATGGCCTCTCGTTACTGTGAACTCTTTCATGCTTTTTTAGATCTGGTGCACGAATAAAAGACTTTCCACATACCTCGCAACTGTAAGGCTTGTAACCTGTGTGTATTTTCAGATGCTCTTTCAAATGCGCTTGTGTGGTAAAGCCCTTAGTACACATTTCACAAACAAATGGTCTATCAGCAGTGTGTAGCTTTTCATGTTTTCTCAATCGCGCTTCATCAGAAAAGGTCTTACCACAAGCCTGACATACAATGTGTTCCCTGTGACCATAAAGCAAATACTCAAACTTCATATCCCCAGCTGCAGTGGTCCAGCCTGGTGTCTGTTCATCTTTCACTTCACTTATGCCATCGTTAAATGTCAAAGCCTGAGGAGTCTGAGATCCCAAGTCTTTTGATTCAGTTGTTTCCATAGGCTCTACTTCCTGGCCGTAGCAGTTTACTTTTCGAACCTCTTCACTTCCCAGCTCTTTCAGAATCGCCTCTTGTACCCTCAGGGTAGTGGTAGGTGATTTTCCATCCTCCTGACTTGGAGGAGTTCCTTCCACTGTTACATCTGATGGACTGTCGTCATGATCTCCAATTTCTTCCACCTCATCATCTTGGGTATCATTAGGTTCCCCAATAGGACGGTTTATTTTCAGACAGTATTTGCTCTTGGACTGTGTGTTTTCTTCAGGACTAGATACATCACGTTTTTGAGAGCAGAGTTTATCCAGAAATCGAATACCAAGAATCTGGCCTGAGGACATCATCAAATTTACATCCTCTTTCTTAACAGAAATCTTTGCAGTATACATGTAATTGAGAACTTCCTCAAAAATATCAGAACGTAGAAAATCTATTTCTATTACAGATGAACTATCAACTTCCAATTTTTTGAAAAGCTTTTTGAAGTACGTACTGCAGGCAGCAAGCACACACCTATGTGCTCTGAATTTAACATCTTCAACCACAATAGCTATGTCACAAAATTCTCCTTCCAAACGTTGTTCGTTTAATGTTTTCAGGAACACAGTTTTGTGATCGTCGTCATTATATTTAATGGTTTCAGACATACTGATGAAAAACTCCTGTAAAATAACAAGGGAAACTTTTGTAATTTTAATAAAGTAGTCCAAGTCATAAAATCCCAAGAGTCAATATCATTTACATACTAAAATAACTGCCAAATATATTTTATTTGCTTAATATGAACAGAAGCAGCCTTTCAGATTATAAAAGCATTAAACTTCTTTTAAAATTGTGAACACAAAAACGACTTTCATTAGGTTATATGTTTTACAGGACACACCGCAATTTGCAAAGGGTAATTTTTTCTATCAATATATTAATTTATTCAAATATTTATCAATTCAGTTATCCAAATCTGGAAGCTTGCTCTGTGAAGTTCCAGTTCCCAGTAAATGTATGATCCAGCTGTAGCAGAAGTCGTTCTTATAGCTAAAGGAAATCTTAATACTAAGAAATGTATAATAAATACTGTAAACATGTCAGCATAACAAACTCAATGTGAAATATCAGATATAAGCCTTACCATGAACAATGCAGGAAATTTTCTGAACAAACAATTACTAAATATTTGACAGACGATTAACTCTTACAATGGGCCACCTTCAGCCTGAAAGACAGGAATATAATACATTTTAAGAAATTATAAAATCTACTCCGAAAAGAGTTTCATTTTTTGGTGTTAAAACATTCGGTATTAAACGCATTTTCAAGTACTTTGAATCATACAATATGCACTGTTAAAATATTCAGTTGTTTTGACTGGTTCGACAGATGACTGCATAAATTGATCTGATAGTGCTGTTGTCATAAACCATGTGTTTACTTTCCTCTGGCTACTTTCTTTCCCTGACTTTACTTTCCTGCTACTCACTTCGCACTATATTTGAAAGTATGAAGAGCCTCTACAGGAATCAACAGCATTGACTCAGTAACTAACCCATCAAGAAGGTGATTAGTCTTCTGCTGAATTCATGCGCTGAGCAAGCCTAGCGGAGGGTCTGGCAAGCAGATCAAGCATCCCAAAGGACAGTAGACTGGGCTGTGGATGGATGTGCATCCCGAACCAAGGAAAGAGACAAGGATACCAGATATCCAAACAAAAGAACAGCAGAAGGATAATACAAAATATGAACTATTCAATCCCAATCTCTCACAGGAAGTTAATCATGACAGAAGCAGTAATTGTAGTGGAAAGGAGGGAAATCTAATATTTGGTTCAGATACCTCCCTCTATCACCTGGCATGAAGCTACTGGGAACTCCCTTCCTTGACCATGTACTAAACAGAAGCAGGTGATGGGTATGCAACTTCTACTCTTGACACTGGGTGTTTAATATGGTATGGAAACGCTTGGCTTCCTACAGACACCTTTGCAGGTCTGGCACCCCAGCACACCTGACCCTGAGGAAAGCCAAAATTCTATTTTTAGTCTCACATAATCAGAAGTTAACGGATACAGACAGGAAGTGCATAAATATCTGAAACATACAAAAGCAAACAGACCAAATAAACACTGTATTTTTATGTTTCCTTAAACAGCACGCAGTTTTGCTGCGAGTCTCATGAGACTTACTAAGAGACAACCAATTACAGGATAAGTAATAGGCTGAAAACAGTCCCCGAATACAGGGGTGTGCAATTGGTGAAAGAAACAAAGTTACTGCATAGCAAGTGGAGCAAGGTAGGCGCTTGACCAGAGCACTTCCAGCATCCAACATCCATTGCCACAGGTTACTTACTTTGTGGGGAAATCATAGAACAGTTTGGGTTAGAGGAACCTTTAAGACCATTTAGTTCCAATCCCTCTGTGACAGTCAGGGACACATCCCACTAGATCAGGCCGCTCAAGGCCCCATCCAACCTGGCCTTGAACACCTTCAGGGATGGGGCAGCCACAGCTTCCCTGGGCAGCCTGTGCCAGTGCCTCACCACTCTCACAGTGAAGAAATTTCTCCTTATGTCTAGTCCAAATCTGCCCCTATCCAGTTTATACCCGTTCCCCCTTGTCCTATCACTACAAGTCTTTGTAAACAGTCCCTCTCCAGCTTTCTTGTAGACCCTTCAGGTACAGGAAGGTTGCTATAAGGTCTCCTTGGAGGCTTCTCTTCTCCAGGCTGAACAACCCCAACTCTCTCAGCCTGTCCTCATATGGGAGGTGCTCCAACCCTCTGATCATCTCCTCTGGAGCTGTTCCAGCAGTTCCATATTCTTCTTACATTGAGGATTCCAGAACTGGACACAGTACTGCAGATGAGGTCTCACAAGAGAGGAATAGAGGGGCAGGATCCCCTCCCTTGACCTGCTGGCCACACTTCCTTTGATGCAGCCCAGGACACACTTAGCCTTTGGGCTGTGAGCACACGATGCCGGCTCATGTAGAGCTTCTCATCCAGCAGTACCCCTAAGTCCTTCTCCACAGGGCCGCTCTCCATCACACCATCCCCCATACTCTGTTGAAATACTAACTATTCCCACAGAGACACTTTTAACCGCAGGACCAGGGGGGCTGGGGAGGTTACGTGTGCGGGGCTGTGACTGCTGGTGCCCCGGCGCGGCGCTGACCGAGGCAGCCGGGCTGCCGCCGCCGAGCGCGCGGCGCAGGCGGGTTCCCGCCGGGGCCCAGCCCTGCGCGGGCCACGCCGCCGCCACGGGAACCCGCAGGGCGGGGGGGGGGCGCCCGCGAGCGGCACGCGCCCTCTCTCCGGAGCGAGCCCGGCGCTCGCACCCCCACTCCACCCCGCCTCGCGGGGCCGCGCGGGGCCGGCGCTCCCTCCTCCCGCCCAATGGTTCTCGCGCGCGCGGCGGAGGCGCTGACAGGCCCCTTTGTTGCGGGACGTGTGCAGCCGGTGCCGGACGCCTCCTCCTCCTCCTCCTCTTCTTCCTCCTCCTCCTCGCCCGCCCCTGCCGGCCGGCCCGCCCGCCGCGCGCGGGTGGCAGGCGGGCGGGCGCGCGGAGACACCGGGCTGCTGCTGCTGCTGGTGGTGGCGGCGGCGGTGGCGGCGGGCGCGCACGCGGCACCTCCGTCCCACCCGGCGCGCGCTGCCGCGGGGGCTTTTTAACGGCTGCGGGCATCGGCTGCCGAGGGCTGCGCGGAAGGCAGCGGCGGCAGCACTGAGCGCGGGAGGGGGCGGGGGAGGGAGAGGGAGCACGCGCGGCGCAACGGCGGCGGCCGTGCCGTTGGATGGCGAGAGGGGAGCGAGGGAGGGTGGAACGAGGAGAGGGCTCGCGCTTACCTGCCGCGCGCGCGCGCGCGCGGAACCGCAGCTCCCCGGGAGCTGGTGGGGGCTGGCGCCGCCGCTGCGCGGGAGGGGGCGAGGGGGAAAGGGGAAGGGAAGGAGGGAAGATGGGGAAGGGGGGGGGGGAAATTTGGGGGGGGGGGGGGGGCTCTGCGCGCGTCTCTCCAGCCGTCGCCGCCGCCGCCTCCAGCACGAGCGCTCAGTGCGCGCGCGCGGGCGCGCGCCGGCCCAGCCGGGGCTGCGTGTGCATGCGCGGTGCGAGCCCGGCGCGACCGTGCCGGCGAGCGTGGAGGAGGGGAGCGCGCCGGCTCCATCTCTCCCCTTTTCGTGGCGGCCGGGAGGGGGAAGGGAGGGGAAGTATCCCTCGCCGAACGGGCGCCAGGGAGCCGCTCCCGCCGCTCCGCGGGCACCCGCCCCGCCCGCGTGTGCGAGCCCGGGGCGAGGAGGAAAGGGGAGCGAGCTGTCAGGGGGCGCCGTTGAGCTGCGCTCGCGGAGGCGGGGCCGCGCGCCAGGCCGGGAAGGGCGGTGGCGCGCGGCTGCAGCGCGGGAGCTGCGCTGGGCGCGCGGCGGCCGAGGGGGAGGAGGAGGGGGGGGGGAGAGGTTGGTGTAGGCGGGATTTTCAAAGAGCCGTTAGACGGGAGCGCGTGCTCCGCCTGTGCCCGCGCCGCGCACGGCGCGCTCCGGGCCGCGGTTAAACGGCGGCGGCGGGTTCCTCCCTCATTGTTGTATCCTCTTGAAGGAGGAAATCATAGAATGGTTTGGGTTGGAAGCGACTTTAAAGACCATCGGGCTGCCCAAGGCCCCATCCAACCTGACCTTGGACACCTCCAGCATTGGGGCAGCCACAGCTTCCCTGGGCAACCTGTGCCAGTGCCTCAGCACTCTTACGGCGAAGAAATTCTTCCTAATGTCTAGTCTAAATTTGCCCCTCTCCAGTTTATACTCACTCCCCCTTGTCCTATCACCACAAGCCTTTATGAACAGTCCTTCCCTGGCTTTCCTGCAGCCCCTTCAGGTACTGGAAGGTTGCTGTAAGTTCTCTGAGCCTTCTCCAGACCCAACAATCCCCGCTCTCTCAGCCTGCCAATGATTTGTTTTAAGCTACTAACCTATTATATATTTGAATATTATGTATGGGTTTTGTGCTTTTAGAACTAAAATGTAAGGTTAGCTTGAATAATAACGTTTAGCTAGCCTGTGTCTGGATACTTATGCTTAAATACGGAATTTTAACAAGGCTTCAGTTAGAAAGAATGGGAAAGAATGTGCCTGTATCTAAGCCAGATAACAAGGACTAGCACGGTGATTAAAAAGAAAAACAAACCACCTAGGACTAGATGCAGCCTTGAAGCACAAGGAGTCTAAAAGTATGCTCAAGGAGAGTTGAAAAGTTCAGCTGAGGAAGATCTATGGTCTTCATCCAGAGACCCCTGAAGAAGGCCCCCAGAGGGCAGACCACATGCGCCAAAGGGAGGAAACTTATGTAAATAAATTCTAGGAACTGATTATAGTAGATACACCTGTTCCAGGAAAATTTATGAATATGTATGCTTTGTGTATAGTTTTTGTGAATTGTACTAGAAGTTGGATGCATATTAGGTGGAGCGATCCCGTGCATGCCTGGTGTTGCATTAAAGGATACCTTAATAATCAAATTGGCATTGATTATTGAGTATGGCTTTTCACCGCATCACCCTTGAGTATCACAGAGGAAAGCATGCCTGCCTTCCAGAACGTGCTCTATGCATCAGCTAATGTTATGTTGTTTAGGCATGCGGAGGTCTGAATTGTAGAGAAAAAACGTGCTCACTAGAAAGAGGTAAAAGCTGGTTTTGCACCACTCATTTTCCAGCTCTGACTTTTCTTTTTAAAACCAGTTCATGAGATGCTAATCTGATGGCACAGCATTCAGTGAAATAATTTGTGGATAAATAAAATTTTAAAATGTTGCCATTAGTGTAAAATAGTGCAATTCTAGGAGAAAAATGAAGTGTCAATCTAATAACTACTTATGTGGAAAACTACAGCACTTTTAACAAGTTACTGGAATAGTGGAATCATCATCTGGGCACAGTGTAGTAGGTGTTTTCATTACGAGGATAACTCTTGCCCTTTCCTGAGTCACGTGCATGATGTTTTTTACAATACGCTAACGTATGTTTTGAATTGCTCTCTAGCTGGGCCATTCTGTCTATTTTAAATTAGTAATTAAAAGTTATCTTTTTCCTAGCCACTTTTAGGTACAATGAAATGGAAAATCTACAATTTTCTTGGGCACTAGAAACTGCTAGGCTTTATTTGTAGTAATATTGGTGGTTTTCATTCAGAAGGCAGAACTGTCTTAGGTGTTTTAAGTGTTAATGAATCTTGTACAAGAATTCCCTCTAGAGTGAAAGGAGCTTCCCTCTTACCATTTCATGAGGTGCTGTTTGTTTCTTTGACAGTGCTTCAGACACTCCTGTGATACCCTTATTAATCTTGAGAAATGTTAATGCTGGGTCTGCCATGCCGAGCAGCATGTTCATAGAATCATAGAATGGTTTGGGCTGGAAGGGACCTTAAAGATCATCCAGTTCCAGCCCCCATGCCATGGGCAGGGACACCTTCCACTAGGTCACATTGCTCAAAAGACCCATCTAACCTGGCATTGAACACCTCCAGGGATGGGGCTTCCACAATGTCTCTAGACAACCCATTTCAGTGCCTTCCTACCCTCACAGTTTAAATTTTCTTGCTAATCTCTAATCTAAATGTCCCCTCTTTCTGCTTGAAACCATTACCCCTCTTCCTACCACTGCATGCCCTGATAAAGAACTCCTCCCCATCTTTCCTGTAGGCCCCCTTTAAGTACTGGAAGGCTGCTGTAAGTTCTTCCTGGAGCCTTCTCCAGGCTAAAGAACCCCAACTGTCTGTGCTTGTCCTCATATGGTAGGTGCTCTAGCCCTCAGCCTTCTGATCATATTTGTGGCTCTCTTCTGCCTTCCTCTACAGGGCTACTCTCAGTCCATATTATGTCTCTTCATTTTATTAAGCTCTCTGTTTCTATTTTATCTTTACATCTCCTGGCACAGTATGGATATACATAATATCTAGGGCCAGGTTATGCTGTAGTGTGAATAATAAGAATTAAGCTGATGATGGAGAAAAGCATGGTATTATAGGAAAGGTATGGCCATCCGTTTTTTCTCTCAGGTTTTCTGTGTTGTTGACTACTTCTGAATATGTACCGCATGTTTCAAATGTTATTGTAAGTAGCTTTCACTGTGACACTGAAAATGTTCAATATCCAGATGTGTTAGGTATGAATTCTGTAGAATGAAAAATAATGCATTGTTGCTACCTGTGTCATATTTTGTGTTAGCTATGATATCCCAGGTATTTGCCCTCTGGTCTGAATTTGGCAGTGCTGTCTGGTGAGCTTGCAAGCAGAGGGAGACTTCCTTATTTCCATGTGGAAGTGCTGCAACACTGCTAGACTGAAAATGCTATAGATAATATTAAAAAGCATATACAGTATGCAGCAGGAGTAAACATTAAAAATTAGCAATTCCAGGTAATAATAATAAAATTGCTGGTGCAGTTCAAACAGCTGTTAATAAGTGGCTTATTTAAACTACTCTATGTGAGACAACACATTTCCCTGTGACTTTTGGTGAGTGATTAAAGTGGACAAGAAATAGAAACCAGTGGCACACCAAACTTTTGGTGAAACCTGCTTGTCTAATATGTACCTTTGAACGTGTATGGACACTATGCAGAAAAGTAGCAGAGAAGCCTACAAGACATCTCAAGTGCTGGTAACGGGTCTGAATCTGTGTGTGTTGCACTAGGTTTTGGAAATAAAGGACAAGTTAAAGGTCACAGAAATTTTCTTTGAAACTACCTGGGATTGATAATGTATATTATTGAAAGTAAAGCATAAGAATAAGAAAAGACGTCTCCACTAGCATGACTGTGGGCTAATATATGTAATCATGTCAGTTGCCCAAAGCAGTTATTTTTTCAATCTACTGGAAAATACTCTTCTGCAGAGAAAGTGTAAGCAGGAGGGAAAAGTGTCCTGACCATGTATCTGACTGAAACACTCTTCCTATGAAATTACCCTGTACCCAGCTAACACAGATATTAATGTTTGGGCTTTGAAGTAGTTTTGCTGTTTTCCTATCTGATGAACCAGACTGTTGATACTGTGGAACTGTTGAATCAACAGGCTATTTCCAGCCTGTTTGCATTGCAGGGATATCTGTGCGGGGAATGAGCCCTTTGTAGGACGTGCCTGGTTTACTTAGAAAATGTAGCAGGAGTGAAGTGCCACTATCTGCAGCCATGTGTGAAGCATGGGAGACAGCATACAGGAAAGGCTGAACGTTTACATCTAATGTGTTCTAAATGTTTTTAAAAGACTGGTTTTAAAATGTATATTGTCAGTGGGTTCTTGAATATTTGTGATGGTTAGGTTTATAAAGTCTATGAGTTACAAGCAGTGATACAAACGTCCTAATATTGTGGTTGATTTTCATGTATTCAAATTGTGATTTGGTATTGCAGAAATGGTCATCATGCAAGGACATAGATTTTCTGTGTTCACTTTTCATGGGTCAGATTTCTCATCAGGCTGAGCAGGCAAAAAACCCCAAAGATACAAAATGTCCAGTGTTAGTGAGAGGGAGTCACAGAGCCTGTTAGTTTATTCCCACATGTCTATGTAAGGCTCCGCAGAGTGTAAGTGAATGCGCTAGGACAGAGGAGGACAGTCACGGAGCAGATGCTCCTTGCAGTGTGTGTT
Source organism: Clamator glandarius (assembly GCA_033459285.1). Lineage (NCBI taxonomy): Eukaryota > Metazoa > Chordata > Aves > Cuculiformes > Cuculidae > Clamator > Clamator glandarius. The sequence goes on from JAUNZM010000070.1 coordinate 1,197,224, forward strand.
TCCCATAGCAACCTGGCAAATTTCCCAGTAGAAATTTGCATGTGAGGTAGTCATGGTTTTGCATCGCTTACTCACTTCTGTATTTTCAAGTATTCGCACAAAAGAGGGAATAGTAGAGACAAATGAGGAAGAGCGGAGCATAGATGATGGAGGCTGGCAGCACAAACCTTGGCTAAGCAATACGAACATAAAGAGTTGGTGAGAGGCCATCTTTACCATCTGAATGATTGAACAGCACTCATAGTTTGTACTTGCGCCAAAAGTGACATAAGTGCTCTCTAAAGAACCTATTCTCTAAAATTCTATTTAATAGTATTGTATTCTAAGTAGAACATCTTGATTACATGCTTTTCTTTCAAATTAATTCTAGTATACCTTGTGATATGTTTATCTACAGTCATGTATGATTTGCATTTGTGGTATAGTAGTTAAGAGATGTGACTCTGTGAACATCATGGTTCATGGTCTATGCGTGCACAAGGCACTCCATATTCTTGTTTCTGAACAAAATAGTCATGTGTAGCTGTAACTTGAATAATTTTGCATGCCTTATTACTGTTCCTGTTGAACTGTCTCTCTGCCTCCATCTTCCCCCTCCCACCCTTTTGGTTTTTATATATTTCTTCATGGTTTGGGGTTTGGACTCCATTTCTTTACTTTTTTTCTCCATTTCTTCAGTATCTTTGCAATCCTCTAATTTTTCCTTTTCCTTTTCCTTCCTCTCTTTCACCTTACTCTACACCCACTTCAAGGTGCAGTCTCACCAGTGGAGTACAGAGGGAGAATAACCTCCTTGGACCTGCTGGTCACGCCGTTTCTGATACAAGCCAAGATGCCATTGGCCTTCTTGGCCACCTGGGCACACTGCTGGCTCATGTTCAGTCGGCTGTCAACCAACACCCCCAGGTCCTTCTCCTCTAGGCAGCTCTCCAGCCAGACTTCTCCTAGTCTGTAGCTCTGCATAGGGTTGTCGTGCCCCAAGTGCAGGACCCGGCATTTGGCCGTGTTAAACCTCATGCCATTGGTCTCTGCCCAGTGGTCCAGCCTGTTCAGGTCCCTTTGCAGAGCCTCCCTGCCCTCCAGCAGGTCGACACGTCCACCCGGCTTAGTATTGTCTGCAAACTTGCTAAGGGAGCACTCGATGCCTTCATCCAGGTCGTTGATAAAGACATTGAACAGGACTGGACCCAGCCTGGAGCCCTGGGGAACCCCACTTGTAACTGGCCTCCAGCTGGATTTAATGCCATTTAGCACCACTCTCTGGACCTGGCCATCCAACCAGTTTTCCACACAGGAGAGTGTGCGCCTGTACAGGCCAGAGGCCGACAGTTTCTCAAGCAGAATGCTGTGTTCGAGGCAATGTCTTTCAGTACACAGTTAATAGAGGAGACTGCTATTCAGTCAATTATTTATGTGATGGCCAGTTTGTTTGTATAAGTAGGGCAAACAAGTTTTTTTGGATGAATGATCTGCGGATGTGAGAATGGGCAGGGCAGAACAATTTAATTCTTCTTTGAGGTGGAGTTGTGGTTACCAAGTTATCACGAATCCTGTCATAGCTATGCGAAACTGATTTTTATTCAAATGTAAATTTTTGGACATGACATTTTCTGAAAGAAGCCAAGCCTGCCAAATGTAAACAAGTACTCTTTACTATGATGGGTTTGTTTTGTCAGAAACCTCAAGCCTTTAACTTGTGTTTGTTTATTGGAAACAGTCCCTCACAATTACGAATAGGCTATAACTGAAAAATCAGTCATCTCTCAGCTATCTCTAGAGCTCATTCTTTGTCTACCTCAAGTTTTGTTATTCCTGAAAGTTAGGTGTTTATTGTTTGCTACATGTTTATTGTTTAATAGGTCATTAAATTCTCCATTGCTGCTTTTGTTATGTAATGCTCTATAGAAAACCATCAAAGCAGATATTGCTTTTAGTTTTCATGTCAGTCAGCTACACAGGGCACAATAACAGGAAGAAATGGAGCCTTGTCCATGCTACACAAAACGCTTGAAATTCCGTAGCTGAGACTGAATAACCAGAATTCTGCATTCATAAACCTCTCACAAATGCCACAAGTAGAGAGGAAGCAGGCAAGCTGTGATTCTAGGTGATACAGCTACTTTCTTCATTAGTTGATTGCAGATGCTTGTATTTGTGGATGTCTTTCTAAGCAGTTGAGCATATTTTGGTGTTAACCTGCTTAAAGAGAGGTGGACAACTTTGTACAATGAACAAGTTGTGTGGCACTCTCTATGATATTTTATGTAAAGGTCATCAGGTTTTCTGCACATTTGCAAATAGCCATCAACTTTCATGTATTAAAAAGTGCAAATTTTAGAATGGAGAACACTTTCACTGACTGTTCTACTTTGCACATTTCAGCCTTTCATCAGCACTTTCCCCCAATGAGATCAGAAAGATTTTAGCCTTTTAACGCCTGCATTTTTGATCTCACTGTTGAATCTGAATATTGAATCTGGAAACAATTTTATGATAATGTAAGCAGAATTCAGAACTGATCTCATCTAACAGCAAAGTCATTAAAGATCACTAGAAAACACATCACTGAATAAAGCATAACCACAGAAAAACATTTGAACTGAGCTAGATTCACGCTAGAGGCAAAAAAGCTGAGTGCTCTGTCAGAACTGTTAAATATCATTGTAACCTGTTCAGAATAAGAAGGATTTAGATAATAGTAGAAGTGTTTGATTCTTGTTGAGGAAATAAATAAGCCTTGAAAGCTAAAAGAATTATCCTGATGTCATACAATATTAAGGAGTTAAGATTTGGCTTTTTAACTTTTTCAATTCCATGAACTACCACACAACCTTCCTAGCAGGTCATTAAAAGCACAGAAAAGGAGGAATAACTTCTTTATATACTTCTCTTCCCTGAGCTGTCTTTGGTTGTATTAAAGGTGCCATTAACTCTTCTGGAGAACAAATTAATTCTAATGTCAATTATTCAGACTAGCTTCCTTATAATCACCTTCTAATGGCAGGCAAATAATAGCAAACACAAACAGAAGTTGAAGTTCTTCTGGGTCTTACTCTTGCTTACAGCCTTTCCCCTTCAGAAGAACAAACTTCACATGTCCTTCAGGCAACTCTGAGATGCAACTAATTTGCACCGACACTACAGCTGTTCAAGATGCTGTTGTTGTCTCATGGTTTTGGCCACAAAGTTCTATGAATGCTGCAGAAGATGGAGTTTTAGCTGGCAGCCCCAAATGCTTCTGAAGCAGAGAAGAAATAGGAAGAGAAACAAAAGAGGAAAAGCTAAGGTATAGAAGGAAAACAATACAGAAGTAGGAAGGTGAAACCTAAGGTAAAAACCTACAGGTCTGGTAAAGGCAGCAGTACCAGTGCCCCCCCCCAGCTTAAACTAGTCAGAGCATCCTTCAGCAATGACCAGTGTTTCCACAAGGTATCCTGGCTTTAAAGCAGTGGGAGGTCTCATGGTAAAATGGTCCTGTTACCGTCTGATTGTACTTTTACTGTTGGTGGCAGCAGGCTTGTTCAACGAATTTGGTTTAAGAGGCTGCATAATTTTTGCCCCCACCTCCTCCCAAATATATATATGAGTAAGCTGAAATAGGGAGGTGATGACAACATGGTTGCTGTTGGTGAACTTGTGATTGATATCAGTTTCTCATTTGCTGTTGAAAAACAGCACACAATTCTGGTTCCTATGTTCTGAAAAGGATGAAAGAAAAATGGTAAGAAGAAAAAAAGAGAAGAAAGGAGCTTTAGGATTATTTGTAGGGCTGCAGGAAGTGTTTTGCAGGAGAGACTTTAAAAGCACAAGCTATTTGGCTTCCTCGACAAGAATGCATTAGGATGATTTGATTACAAGGACTAAGACGCTTACTTAACTTAATGGACAGAAAACACCAAGTGAATAAAGGGATCTTTAGTTCAAAGACAAAAGACCTGAATTGCCCATAGCTGGAAGCTGAAACCATGAAACTATTCAGATAGGCAATGAAGCATACATTTTTTTAACAGAGGGAGTGATTAACTGTTGGAACAAACCAGCAAGAAAACTAATGGATTCTCCATCTCTTGAAATGCTCAAGTGAAAAAATGAATGCCTTTGAATGTTATGCTTAGTCACACACCAGTTAATTGGCTCGAAGTAAAAGCAGAAAGTGACATTGTGTCCTGTTTTATATAGGAGGTCAAATTAGATCATTATAATAGTTCCCTTTGGCTTGCCAGTCTATGAAATACTGCAGCTGCCTAAGGCCTACATTAGAAGAAAAATGCTTTGGAGTTAAGCGCTTCAAGGGTAAAGAAGGCAGAATTAAGGTTACTCTGGTAATCTTTGCTATGATCCTCTGTGCATTTGCATTATGATGCACTTTTAACTGCTTGGTCACTCAGATTTTCCTCTCAACATGGACCATTATGGAAGTTATAATCTTAAATCCTAAGAAAAGAGACTCTCCTATTGCTTGATTTAACTAAATAGCTCCTACTTTTCTTTCATGTGGGTCAGCCCATAACAAGGTGTGCAATGAGTTTTATAAAGGACTGCAGAATGAAGGGCACTTTTTATCAATGTCAAGTTAATGAAAGTATGGGAACTCTGGATCTTCAAGCAAAGGATACCCCATTAGGCCATCAGACCTATGTCCTGCATATTCTGAAAGGCAGCATGGGTATGGAGAGAGCACAATCCTCTGATATTAAGATCAAATATTCTGTATATAAATGCAGGCAGAGGACATTAGTCACAGCCCAATTGCAGAATACAATGTATTTTTGCAGGGAGGATTTTCTTTCTCATATTTATATGTGTTACATGAGATGCAGACAAACGTCATGAGACTACCTTTTAGGAAAAGGAATGATATTGGGAAATTGTGCTGTCCATCAATTTTCGTCAATCCATTTTCCTTACAGTTAGTCAGAATGATGCCACTCATAAGGGAACTAGATATGAACCCATAATTTATTATCCAGTGTATAGATTAAACTATCTTATCAACTAATATGAATTTTTGAACGTCTCTTTATATTTAGAATATAATATCAAATTTTTATTGAGAATAATGAATAGATCTATGCAATTATCTTTTAAACCCATTATAATGATATCCCTTTCTATGGCTTTGCTCACAATACAGTATTTAGGAAACAGATTTACTAATTTAAATAGATTTGCTAATTTACTAATATAAAGTAAAATAATGGAGTAAGTATATTTTTAGGGGAAAGGAGAAAGAGAATTTTAATTTACAATGTTGCTTGTCTCTTATAATCTCAACTTTAAATTATTAAGTTGCACGTTTGAGTATGAAAGAAAAACCTAGAATTGTATCTTGTTTATTTCTAGCGTGAACCTATATTTTTTAGGTCTGCCCGAAATGTCATAGTATTCAGAGATCTCATCCAACAAAGTAACTAGAATGGCTCCAGCTGATTTCCATGGGTGATAGTGTCAAACTGTGTTAAGGATATGACTGAGCACATTCTAGCTCTTTCCAGATGTAGTAGAGTTTTATTCTGCTGAATCTAAAGTTATCACTGTAAATTAACAATCTTATTTAATATAAGATGAAAAAAACCCTGCTTCTCCATTTAGTTTGATGAGAGATTGGAAAAAGAAATAATCCCATATTAAAATCAATAGAAGTATTATTACTGTCCTTTTTTCTCTGCTTTCTCAGGACTGGATTTTGCAAGAACTATTTAATTAAATGATTACTTCTAGTAAATGTATTGAAGCTACTTGCATCCTTCTGTCTTACTCAATGTGAACAAAGTTTGTGGAATAATACAATGACTATGCTGTATCCTATTAGATTTACCATTTAAAACAGAAGCAAGTCCTCATGATCTAGTCTGGATCTCCTCCAATGTTCATTGTTAGTATATGTTTAATCTCTGTATCATGTGACTAATTGCCCAAAAGAAACAATGCATTAATTGCTTGCTGGTTTTAGCTCTGTTCCTCTATTAAAGTTTAGCAGTCCTAAGAATTCCCAAATACTTTTACTTTTAAATTACTACTATGTCAGAATATTATAGCTTTTTAGTAGTGTAGGATCACATGGTTAACACAACTTTATACTTTGTTTTTTAAAGAGAAATAATAAATAGTAAGACCATTAGCTTCTTACGTGAAAATAAAATAGTAAATTATGTATTGAAGAGTAAGACAAAAGGAATAGTATTTGCTATGGTGATGGACTGGGAACTTGGCTGGGAATCAGAAAGCTGTGTTCTGTCTTTGATTCTTCTTTAAGAGGTCATGACCTTGGTCACTCACCTTTATTTCCTTCTCTTTCTTCCTTTAAGCTGTGTTCATTTTGATGCTTAGAGTATAAAGGTTACTAGAAGAGGCGTTAGCTCCAATTATATAGCCCAGCACATAGGAATAAAAATCCTGTGATCATTTTTGGACCTCATTGTGATATTTCAATGTGAAGAGAGATTAACTGTAGGTTATGGGATTTGGTGGGTATAGAGAAACCCTTAGTGATTCACAAGTATATACACTTTAGATAAGAACTATTTTCATTATCTCAGGAACACCCAAAACCACTTTGCATAAGATCAGAATTTAGTGTCATATTAAGTGAAAACTGTAGGCAAAATAGCTAAGGGAAAACAGTTGGCAATAACTTACTTTGTGTATGCCAGCCATTCATCCTGTAAACACTTTGAATAATCTCCCAAATATATCCAAATTAATAGTTCTGACTTTAAATTCAAAAACATATCCAGAAGGAAAAGGGTTATCTGATAGGGATAGTAGATTAGAATCATGATCAATACTTCTTTTGTTGTGCAATCTTCAACAAATTGCTTTGCTGCAGTTTCCCAAATTATCAAGAGATCCAAAGATGAGTATGTCAAAGTGATGATGTGCAGAAAATACTAACTGAAGGCAGCATAACTTAAGTAACTTTTCCTTCTGCTTCCCTCCAGTTGTTCCTTGGCTGCTCAGCATCTTCCAGAGGCTTGGCTTGTTAGAGTCCTCAATATTTGCTGCCTGCAAAAAAAATGCAGTAGTGAGCAAATAATATGCAGTGCTCAACAAAGTACTTACCTCCGCTGCTAATATGGGCCACAATGACAGATATGACAGGTGTCCACAAGTGATTTAAAGACATTACGTTATTCACTAGTTTAAATTCTCCTCACTTTGTAGAGACTTATTCATTTTGCCTTTATATGACTACATCATTTGTGTCAAATCCCTCAAGGAATTACCAGAGCAAAATATTCCTAGTGAAGTGATTAGGGTTTGGGGGGTGGGGTTTGTTTGTTCGTGGGTTTTTTTTTCAAGCCGGTCTTACTGGAACTAGATCCAGAGCATGCACCACCAATTCCTTTTTTCAGCTAGTTTCTTGTGAAATCCAGTGCCAAAACACCTGATACTATGGCTTTCTGAAGCTTAGGTCTGCCTGTGTCTTTGCTATTGACTTTAAGTACAGTACTCTCTCTTGGAGAAGCTTCAAAATATCCCAGTGTATTGTAACTGGTAATGTTTAGTCTGGCAAAAAAATCTGACTGTGGCCTCTGAGAGAACTGTTTAGATGTATTTGACTGATGTACAAGAACCTCTAAGGACAATGTATGACCTTACATAGTTGGTAAACATAGTTACCAAAATGAGAAATGAAATGATTACAGTATCAGAAAAATATAATGCAACAGGTACGGCAAACAATTAAATATACAATTGGTCTGCAGCAGGAAAAAGTTACAGCACTGTGGACTGCTGCTTGCTGAGGCCAGAAACCTGTGAATTTTCTAAATCTGAAGAACTAGCAAAACAGGGGAAGATTGGAAAAGGTCCATGGGATGTAGCTGCTGCATGCTAGAATGATAATCGGCTGTCATGTGTCAGTTCTCCTAGTCTGATGATATTGTACAGTTGTATTTCATCTGAGAAGAGCATTAGTTGTTCAGCCACGGGACTGTCAAAATATCTGCCAAATCAGACTTTTCTTACCAGCTTGTTTGACCAAAGTTCTTTTAGCTGCTTCTGCCTCCACTATATGTGGATCTATTAATATGTATTGTTAACTCCAGCTGGAGGCTGGTCACAAGTGATGTCCCCTAGGGCTCTGTGCTAGGTCCAACCCTGTTCAATATCTTTATCAATGACCTGGATGAAGGCATCGAGTGCACCCTTAGCAAGTTTGCAGGTGACACTAAGCTGGCTGGAAGTGTTGATCTGCTGGAGGGTAGAGAGGCTCTGCAAAGGGACCTGAACAGGCTGGACTGATGAGCTGAGACCAATGGCATGAGATTTAACAAGACTGAATGCCAGGTCCTGTACCTGAGACACAATAACCCTATGCATTGCTACAGACTATGAGAAGTCTGGCTGGAAAGCTTCCTGGAGGAGAAGGACCTGGGGGTGTTGGTTGACAGCCGACTGACCATGAGCCAGCAGTGTGCCCAGGTGGCCAAGAAGGCCAATGGCATCTTGGCTTGTATCAGAAACAGCATGGCCAGCAGGTCCAGGGAGGTTATTCTCCCTCTGTAATCAGCACTGGTGAGACTAAACCTCGAATACTGTGCTCAGTTCTGGGGCCCTCGCCGCAAGAAGGATGTTGAGACTCTAGAGCATATCCAGAGAAGAGCAACGAAGCTGGTGAAGGGGCTGGAGAGCAAGTCTTATGATGAGCGGCTGAGGGAACTGGGGCTATTTAGCCTTGAGAAGAGGAGGCTGAGACCTTATTGCTCTCTACAACTATCTGAAAGGAAGTTGTGAAGAGGAGGGAGCTGGCCTCTTCTCCCAAGTGACAGGTGATAGGACAAGGGGGAATGGCCTCAAGCTCCGCCAGGGTAGATTTAGACTGGATATCAGGAAAAAATATTTCACAGAAGAGTCATCGGGCACTGGAACAGGCTGCCCAGGGAGGTGGTTGAGTCACCATCCATGGAGGTGTTTAAAAGATGGGTAGATGACGTGCTGAGAGACATGGTTCAGTAGCAGATAGGAATATTTGGACTCCATGATCCAAGAGGTCTTTTCCAAGCTGGTGATTCTATGACTCTATTTTCAACCTGATACTTGATGTTGAATGCATGTGGGCTTTGTGGTCAAGATCAGGTTGCGTGCTTCTGTACTGTCCAAGCTGCATGAAATTCAGGGACCATAATTTGCAGTAAGATTTAGGCTCGTGTGTATTATCAGTCCCATGGAAATAAGCAGAAGTTACATTTACTTGGTTTGAACAATTTGTGTCTTATAACCACAGTCTGTTAGAGTCATTTCCACAGAACACACACAAATATTTCCAGCATTGATAACTGCCAAATTACTTGGAGCAAGTGAACATTGTCCAGTCTCCATAAGTACAAAGTGATTAATAACAATCATTCCTTATGCTCATCCCAAACATTCCTCATTCTACTTTACCTAATGCATACTTTGGACTTGAAATTCCCACTGACATCTCAGCCAAAGTTGTTAATGATATAACTACAGACTGTGATGATAATATAAGAAGACTTTTTGCTTGATATCTGCTATGATTTCAAAATAAGGTAGGGTTACAGTAATCACCTATAGTACATCTGCAGCAGAATTTGCAAACTTACAGACCAGAATTTTTATGCATTGGAAACTAATCTAATCTGTACTTGTTTCATCCAAATTTATTATTTATGTAATTCAAGGTGGTTGTCTAAGAATTGTTGTCTGCTTTATAGTTTCTGCAGTTTTCCTTTGGTTCTTTTACATGAATGCAGAGAAATGGTCTCAGAAATGGGAGAAGAGAAACACATGCTAGAAAAATAACCTGGTTTTGGAATACCTTAGAGGAGCTTCACAACCAAGACGTCAATAACCTGACTGTGATACTGAAAAGATAGAGCAGCTTATCAAAGAACTTGCATAAATAACACAATATACGAACTCAGTTCAGGAATTATTAATACAACCCTTCTCAGTCCCAATATCTGTGTATAATACAAGTCAAAGGAGGAAAGGACTGGGAAGATAAAGGAGAACAGTTTTCATAGCATCAGCCTAATAGCTCCAGCCACTGTCTGTCAAGTACTGCAAGTTACAGAAATTAATACTATCAATCTGGAAAATTTTTCGATCATGGGTCTCATGCAAGTGATGTCAATGGAAAGTCTAGAGAGATTCTGCCCCTACGTAGGCTTTTCAATTTCAAGTATCATCTCTCCCTAAACCAAATGCAACTAGACACTGCTGATATTCATACCTATGGGGTGGAGAATGTGCAAATAAAGCAGATGTGTGATACATTGCTATTGCAACTGGACTATCATTCTCTGAGCTTCTCATTGTCAAAAGAGCATTTTCCATATGCTGGCCAGCGCTGTCCATAATGGTGGCACTCACTGAAATTATAATTATGGTTATTTATGCACTTTTTTAGTAAGAGGTATTTTTAACTGCAGCAATTTCCACATTTGCTCTGATATTAATGAGGTATAGGTTTAGTAATGGAAGAAAACTGATATTTTTTGCATGAGCCTTATGTGCATGCAGTTACATGCTGCCATAGCTGATAAAATAACAAGCAAATTTCCTGATACGTCACGTTAAACAGGTGAGATTCTGACAGGTGGCTAAGGAGACCCTCCTGTCACATCACAAGATTGAAAATCTCAGACTTGGTCGATGGTTTATGACTAAAGGGTTACGTGTGTGTGCTTATATGTGTCTTAGCTGCAAGTCAGAATCTGGTTACCTGTGAATGTCTCCTTAGAGACTCATACTCAGAAGGTTAGTATGTTTGATTTGGGGCCCAAACGGGGTGGGATGGGATGTCCAGCAGCCGCTTGCAGAAAAGCCTATCCGAGAGAGAAAATTTCACAATGCTAGAGGCAGTAAATAGTTTAATTCAAGCGACAGATTAAAACAATTTTGGAATTGCTTTGATAAATTCACTGCTACATTAGCACTTGAACACTTACAACTCATTAGCAAGTAGATTCAGAGCAAGTAACAGTAAAAACTTGAGTTAGTAGTTATTTTCCTGGGGAAATATCTGACAGAGTCAGAGACACGATTCTTACCAAAACATTTCTTGGTGAAGGAAGAGAGGTCCAGGCCAGTCAACCTGTCTGTCTTCCCCAAAGAAAAGGGTTTTCAGGTGTCAATTTTATACGTTTTGGAAACCTTTAGGGACCTCTTGGTGAGGTGGGGACTGAGTCAAATAGTGTGTGTTGATTGGCCCTTGGCAAAGGCACTTGTGTTTTCAGAAGTGGGGACTCAGCTGTTTGCCACACCTTCTAGGCGGGGAGCTCGGTCTGTGCTATGGGGTTGTCTTTTTTTTTACCTGAAGTAACACCAGGCTGTGAGGCCTTTGCCCCACCCTAGGTGCCACTTAGTTGATATGAGTGTCAAGCCACCTCCCAATATGTTTTACCAGATACATTGTCTGTAGCCAGCTGCTCCATTTGGCAGCCACTCTCTTTTGCAAAAATCAAGCTTATTTTGCCATTCACAGGGCCTAATCTATTATACCACAGCATGTAAGCATATCTAAGTGCTAGAACCAATTTTGCTTCAAATATATTCATATGAGGGAATGTGGCCATTGTTCCTGATGTCTTGTTAATTTCTCCCATCAGTGCCTATGGGACTAGTTCTCTTGTGCACTAGAAGCAGCTTAGGCGATATGATTGGTACCTCAACAGAACAAGCTTTGATTTTGGAGAGGTCCTTCAAACAGACTGAAACTTGGCAGAAGCAAGAGAGAAATGAGAGCAGCTATAAATGTCACCTCTTATATTGATATAGGTTCTGTAGATGTCATTCATTTCAGTAGCAGAAGCTCTTCTGTTTAGGTATATGATGTCCACAAAGCATTTCAGTAACTATCATAATTTCAATTTTATCCTGTGTGGTACCTCACATTCTGACACAGCCTTTGACACTTAGGAGGACAAGCATTGGTAAGGTGATGTACCACATACAATCCACACTTGGCTATGTCGTAGCTCTTTCCAAAGCCAAATTTAGAGAAACTTGGTAGGTTGGGTTTTTTTTCTTTTGTTTGTTTGTTTTATGATCAGCAAATGTAAGTGTGCATTCTCCAGGGTTGTCATTTGCTAACATACTTGTCATCTTGTTTGTGGAGAACCTGAGACAGCCCTTATTACCTCATTAGCTTTAAAAGCTCACATGCAGCTGTATTTAAAAAAAAAGAAAAAGAAAGAAAGAAAGAAGTTAGTGCCACTTTTAACCTTTTTTTTTGTTTAATTTGTGGCTTTACACTCACAGTATTTAGTTCATGCACCATACAACTCAGGAAAACCTGTTAGAGGTTTGGATTGGTACGCTATTAGCCTACTACACTGAGTATTAGCATTATTATATATATTTTCATGTTTTGCTGTGATAGTTAAAAGATTAAGTTAAACAGGGTTATGTATGATCAGTTTGGTAGCTAAATATATCATAACAATCTTAGACATTGCAGGCTGCTTTTTTATTTTATTCTCCTGCAGTCCTCTAATATATATCAAAACTTTTTGCTTGCTTGTTTTGCAGGAACAATTTAACCATGAACTCTGCTCAGCCAATTACTTTGCTTTTTTTTTTTTCCCCCTGAAACATGCAGTATGTTGCTTCCAGGAGTTTCGCATAACTCAAGTAAAACCTGGGTGCTATTTCATAAGATCACTCGTGTAGAAAGACTAGAATGAGGATGTGGCAGCTTTCTCTTTCTATTCTTCTTACTTTCAAATACTCTTGCCTGCTCTGACTTTCACAGCACTTGATCTCACCTGACTGTTCTCTTATTATCTCCAAGGTACCTAAGCCCTATAGGCCTCTGTCTCCAATTTTGACTTCCAGTTCTCTGTTGAATGTCTTTCTCCTCTTTTTAAGGCCCCTCATGCTCAGATACTCGTGACTTCCTTGTTGATGACCCACCTTAGGTGCCCATTTCCTCACCCTCACCTCTGTTCAGCTTATAAGCTTGTCTCAAAACTCCCCTCAATGCTAATTACCCAGTTTGGGTTTTCACTATATATGTGATCTCTGTGATCTTTAGCTCCATTCCACCTTGTAACGGTTAAGTCTCTTGCATCATTGCTTTTGGACCCCATCATTACATTCTGTCACTAGTGCAACCTATCAAAATTTGTGTCTTAATTTCTTTTAATTTACCTGGAACTTAAATTGAGATGGTCCTTGGTCCTCAAGTTTAGTTCTCTCTCTCTGCAGAAGGACTCTTTTTTCCGACCACTCTGAGGTCTGCTACACCCTGACTGAATCTTGCTCTTGTCATTGCTTCCTCTGCTCCTGCTTTCCTTCCACAGAATGCCTTTGGTGGAATGTCCTCCCTCTCTAAATTAATTTGGGTTTCTTGCTTCTGCCACCTTTCTGGCTAGAAAGCTCTGATATTCTCAGTCCTTTTATTTTTCTCTTAGGCAGGCCATTGTGGGATTATTTTGGGGTTTGTACTGTGAATTCTCTATAAACATGCATAAATTATTCCTCAAGCCTCACTTAAAAATTCTCCTTTCAAAACTCTTAGGAAAGCCATGAGCACTGGGGTCCTTTATCACGAACATACCTTTGAAATCACCTTTGCGTCTTTATCCAATCATCTCTTGTACTACTGTTTGACTGTAAGCTGTTTGGTGGAAAAATTCACATTCTTGGTCTCTACTTGTGTTGTATGTTGCAAAGTAGTGTCCTGGTCCATGACTGCAGCTCCAAGACAGTATGGTAAAAGACCCATATACTAAAATGATGATGAACTTAATTTGTTACTAGTTCTTCTCTTTTTACAGTGTTTTGGTATGAAATAAGTCAGCAAACATCATGACAGATGTACAACTTGTGTTTAATATATTGGCTTTAAACCTAGTGGCATGGCTAGGATGTTCTCAATTGTGTATTTGCACTGTTTCCCACTGGAGAAAAAGCATAAGCATACTTGCTTTATGAATTACATTCACACGGTAAAATCAACTTTACCAGTTCAGACCATCAAATATATATGGTTTTCTGACCAGGCCTAGTTTTGTTTTCATTTGAAATCTGTGCTATAATTATGAGGCTGCTCTGTAGTTTTAGTAATTTGATCTGGGTTACTGCTAGATATCAGATGGAAACACAAACAGTTTGGTGAAATATTTGGAGTCATATGCTTTTAAAGGGAAAGAAGGCTTTAGAAGGCATAATTGTAGTTTCTGCTAATAGTGGAATGTATACCTTCTGTATAAAGTTTACCAAATACCCAAAAGACTGTATCTAGAAACAGAAAGACCTTGCAGAATTGTTTGCTGTCCAAACAAAATATGCCACAGCAGAATTCCTGTCTTCTTTTCTCATTCAATTTCATATCATGTTCCAACTGTTTTTTTTCTTAATAACACAAATAATGTCTCCTGCAAGTTCTGTTCACACGTTTGGTTCTTACAGCATGAACACTTAATGAAACTTCAGTTCCAAATAACTTTTCTTGCTTTCAGTACAAGCTTTGATATGACCTGTATGCTGCAGCCTTTTCTTAGGGTTATATCTTTCTGATCTATTTGTTCAAGCTAGTTCAAGTCCCAGAACTCAAGGTCTAGAGACCTTCTTCTCTAAATTAAATATCTTTTTAGAGACAAATATTTTTGTTTCTCTGTGTGATATAGACAGATGCTACATTTTCTTCTAGATCTATCATAACTCTTTCCCTTCCTGGCACTGTAAAAAGGAAAATGAGTTCTTTAATACCTACATTACATATTTCCACGTCATGAGACAGCATCTCCTGAGTGAGATTTCCCCCTGCATATTTGAAGCTGTGCATCCCAACTCCCGTTGTTGTGCCTAATTCATTTATACTTGAAGTGGGAGAAAGACACAGAAAATAATATCAAATCAGAATCACAGGTTTCCACTTAGCTGATATTTTTTTGTCGCAGGATACTTCTGGCTGTGTACAATAAGACCACAGAGAACATATTACAGGCTGTACAATCTACATACTAGTAACATACTAGTAACATACTAGTAACATACTAGTAACATACTAGTAACATATAATAACATATAATATAATAACATATAATATAATAACATATAATAACATATAATAACATATAATAACATATAATAACATATAATAACATATAATATAATATAATATAATATAATATAATATAGTATAATATAATATAATATAATATAATATAATATAATATAATATAATATAATACAATACAATACAATATAATATAATACAATATAATATAATATAATATAATATAATATAATATAATATAATATAATATAATATAATATAATATAATATAATATAATATAATATAATATAATATAATATAATATAATATAATATAATATAATATAATATAATATAATATAATATAATATAATATAATATAATACAATACAATATAATCACAAAATAATCTCCGTATTTACCCTTGCCAGTCACAGATAAATTTCTCTGGCTGAAGCATGGCTTTATAGACCCATGCCCCCAAACTTTACCACTTCGGTTATAAACACCAAATCAACCCTAGCAGCTGAACCCACTGAGCTTGTGCAAAGAGTGGCACTGTTATAATTCATAATGAAAATTTCATCAACTAAATTCTCATTATGTTTTGCTTGCATATCAGATGAAAATGATCATTAACCAAGAAAAATGCCATCTAACCTGCACTGCTGAGCTTTCAGCATTGCTGCCCTGTGTTGTATTATTAACAGCCATTGGAATGCTGCAGACCAATGAATGCAGAGAGAGTCATGAAAAGCAAGATCTAGAAAGAGAAATTACATCAGAGGCAGTATTCTGGAAGGCCTGAGACCTGTTAGCTGCTTCTCAAATGTATTTTAGGCCTAGAATAAAGTTTTGGTAGGTCTGATCTGATAACTGACAATTGTATTTAAAATGTGATGTATAATACTATAGAGAAAGGAGAAATAAAGGAGGTGTTCTTAATGTTTTGGCAGTCATAGGATCTGCAAAATAACTGAACTTACTGTTGAAGTTGCCTACATGTAAATTTGAGAGAGCTGGCTGTTTCTGTTTACCAGATGATGTAGCTTAGTTTAAAAGACATTCCTGCTAAATATATTAGGCTTTGTTTCCATCAGCCTTGAGATTAATCATTGATACCTTAATATTTGCAATGGGATATGTTGAATTCAGGCTGCATTTGTAAAGTTCTGCTCATCAATCATAGCAGCAGCATATGAATTTCATAGAATCATATGTGATTTCATAGAATCATAGAATAACCAGGTTGGAAGAGACCCATCGGATCATCGAGTTCGAACATTCCTATCAAACACTAAACCATGCCCTTTAGCATCTCATCCACCTGTGCCTTAAACACCTCCAGGAAAGGTGAATCAACCAGTGCCCAATGACCCTTTCTGTGAAAAGTTTTTTCCTAATGTCCAGCCTAAATCTCCCCTGGTGGAGCTTGAGGCCATTCCCTCTTGTCCTGTCCCCTGTCACTTGGGAGAAGAGGCCAGCGCCCTCCTCTCCACAACCTCCTTTCAGGTAGTTATAGAGAGCAATGAGGTCTCCCCTCAGCCTCCTCTTCTCCAGGCTAAACAACCCCAGCTCTCTCAGTCACTCCTCATAAGGCCTGTTCTCCAGCCCCTTCACCAGCTTTGTTGCTCTTCTCTGAACTCGCTCCAGAGCCACAACATCCTTCTTGTGGTGAGGGCCCCAGAACTGAACACAGGATTTGAGGTGCGGTCTCACCAGTGCCGAGTACAGAGGGAGAATAACCTCCCTGAACCTGCTGGCCACACCGTTTCTGATACAAGCCAAGATGCCATTGGCCTTCTTGGCCACCTGGGCACACTCTTGGCTCATGTTCAGTTGGCTGTCAACCAACACCCCCAGGTCCTTCTCCTCCAGGCAGCTTTCCAGCCAGACTTCTCCTAGTCTGTACCTCTGCTTAGGGTTGTTGTGCCCCAAGTGCAGGACCCGGCATTTGGCCTTGTTAAACCTCATGCCGTTGGACTCAGCCCAGTGGTCTAGCCTGTTCAGATCCCTTCAGATTTGTGTCACCGTTTTCTTTGCGAGAGAAAGCTCAGCAAGAAGTGTGATCATGACTTCATCCCAGAGAGTTAAAAGCTTTGTTAAAAGAAAGATGGCAGTGGGTGTTGAATGCCAGGAGGCCCATCATACATTGGAAACACTGAAGAATAGAAGGGAGGAAGTGGTGAGGAGGGAGTGGTGGGATATAGAAAGCAGAAGCAGAGCAAGAAAGGCAGGTTTCTCAGTTTCTTCCCACTGTAGTTCTAGATTAGTTAAGGCGTAACTGAGCAGGGAAGGCTGCTAGCCAGATAGAAGAAATACCAACAGATCCAATGTTCTCAAACACAGGCTTGCTCTGTCATAAGCAAAGCCTGCAAGGGATTATGACTTCTACCCATCAGTAAGTTCCCGGGAGAATCAAGAGAGAAATCCTGCTGTCTTTGTCTAAATTTTCCTTCCTTGGGGGAGAAATAGATACGGAGGATTAGGGAACTATATTAGAAAGTCTTAGAAATAGCTGTTTTCTCAAAAGATCATTATTAGCCTCTCTTTGGCAGCAAAACATTGCAGGAAGTAGGATGGTATGGAGGAATTTTAATTGTTGGTGCCAACATAGTGCACATCAATCTTGACAAATAATATTTGCTTTACCAACTGATATATAATGCATTTACTTGTCAGTGTTGCTGAGCACATAGAGGTTTGCTTTGACCAAACAAAGATTTTAAGATGGACATCAATAGCCAGGGATGTCTCAGCAACAGATGCTTTGCAAAATTTCATGTAGGTATAGAGATCTTACTTGCTTAATGTAGAACTAATTTGAGCTTGCTCACACAAATTTGTAGTTTCATGCCTGCTTATGCTGGGGCAAATGCATATAAGCATACTACTGCATCATGAATCTAGACACCACTTGACATTTGCGCTCATGACTGAGTCATCAGCAGTAGCTTCACTAAGACAGTAACTCGGGCTGTGTGTGCATTGGATATAGACACTCTTTCCCCTGTTATCTCCATGGTATGTGTCAAAAATATCATCTAATAATGAAACAGTTGTCAGTATCTAAAGACATGATTAGAAATATGGTTTAGTACTATATACACTAAAAAATGCTTTAGAAGTTACCAACATTTATATGTGTAGCCTTTTCTATTCTTATATCATGATTTTAAAGCAATAGCCTGAAAAGATGAAATATGCCTGCTTCAGATTGTGGAAGGATATTAGTCCATCGCTATTTTAACACTTTTTTGAGACAGCATTACTAGTCATTTATGACTGCAGTGAACACTAAGAACACATCAAGTTATTTTTATATGATACATGCTAACAGAAGAGATGTTCTCTTGCATATAAGAATTACTCCTGCAGTACAAAATTTGGCTGATTTAGTATTTCACTAAGTGTCACTTAGACAAGTAGGTTACATTCTCTCTATGTAAGTCTTGAACTAGCACTGTATCCAATACCTCACTGTCCATAAAAAAGGAAGCTTTACAAACCCCACCTAGATACTAGTTTTTCTGTACCACCTTGAAGTATCTAGTACAGTAACTGTACTCCCTTATTTTACTTGCATATATCTGAAGAGGATATTTTCCACATCATAGTTCTCTTATGAATAATTACTAGATTTTTCTAAACCACCACCACCATCATTTTTGTATTAAAACACAAAATTCATGCTATAGATAGAGCATGAAGTGTGACATTATAGCAGTCTTTTTACTGAGACTTGGTCATAAGAAGCAGCTTTCTTGATCTTGAACTATTACCACCTACCTTATCTTTCAGTCACATTATCTTCCCCAGGCTCACAAATAAACTTCATCATACATACTGAAGGAATTGAATTTCCCATGATAGCGTGAACAATGCTGCTGCTGTCGGATGAATTTTGTTACTGTATCTGGCAGGGTTTTTTAGCTTATCACCAGCAGATTCATTGTTTTGGTCAAATTAGGTTTCTTATTAAAAAAAACCCTTGTTCCAAATCATTATAGAGCAATGGACTGCAGCCTGCCACAGCACCAGGTGGCTTTTCTGACACTATAGAGTTAAGTTTTCTATAGGAGATAAACTTCCTTGACTGGAGAAACTGGAATCAGCTCTCCACAATATACTTTTTTTTCCTAGTCAATCAGGGACATATAATGTTAAAATTTGAGTAGGAAGCCAACTGGTTCTACTGTTTTCCCAACATCCATTAACTTTAATTGCTGGAGTGATTGATGTACTTGACAACACAGATGGAAAATGCAGGGTGTCAGCCAAGGTTTCTCTAATCCACAAGGCTGTCAGAGCTTTTCCTCTGGCTGGCTCTATTCTGCTGTCTCTTCCTTCTCCTAAAACCGCTCAGACATATATGTGAATGCAACATTAAATGCACCGAAGGAGAGCTCAGTGGCTGGCTGAATAAATAGTGCTGATGCACCATTTCAGTACAAATGCAGTGAGTTGGTATCTGACTTGTTCAGCCTGTATCACAGCAGCCTGCCTCACATGGATAATATAATTGCACTGTATTCCTAGGGTTCATGTAAGGGTCATGTGTACAAGAATGAGAGAAGACAGCCCCATTCCTCAGCCCTCACTCTGAGCAGATCAGGCAGAAACCAGCTCCAGTTCAGAGGCTCTGCAATGCTGGGCCCCAGAGAAGATGCCCTTTTTGTCCTGAGGCTTTGTCATCAGCCGAAATAAAACTGGCTGTTTATTCCAGAACAGTTTAAATCTCAACATAGCAATGATGCTGTCTTTTTAGTTTCATAAACTAACAATTTAGTTTCATAAAAGTAACAATTCCCTTAGTAAGTTTGCAGATGACACCAAGCTGGGAGGAAGTGTGGATCTGCTGGAGAGTCGGGAGGCTCTGCAAAGGGACCTGAACAGGCTGGACTGCTGGGCAGAGACCAACAGCATGAGGTTTAACAAGGCCAAATGCCGGGTCCTGCACTTGGGGCACAACAACCCTAAGCAGAGGTACAGACTAGGAGAAACCTGGCTGGAAAGCTGCCTGGAGGAGAAGGACCTGGGGGTGTTGGTTGACAGCATGAGCCAGCAGTGTGCCCAGGTGGCCAAAAAGGCCAATGGCATCTTGGCTTGTATCAGGAATGGCGTGACCAGCAGGTCCAGGGAGGTTATTCTCCCCCTGTAGTCAGCACTGGTGAGACCGCACCTCGAGTACTGTGTTCATTTCTGGGCCCCTCACCCCAAGAAGGATGTTGTGGCTCTGGAGCGAGTCCAGAGAAGGGCAACGTAGCTGGTGAAGGGGTTGGAGAACAAGCTTTATGAGAGCTGGGGTTGTTCAGCCTGGAGAAGAGGAGGCTGAGGGGAGACCTTATTACTCTCTACAACTACCTGAAGGGAGGTTGTGGAGAGGAGGGAGCTGGCCTCTTCTCCCAAGTGATAGGGGACAGGACGAGAGAGAATGGCCTCAAGCTCCGCCAGGGGACATTTAGGCTTGAGATTAGGAAAAAGTTCTTCACGGAGAGGGTGGTTAGGCATTGGAACGGTCTGCCAAGGGAGGTGGTTGAGTCACCGTCCCTGGAGGTGTTTAAGGTGAGGGTAGACGAGGTGCTTAGGAGCATGATTTAGGGATTGGTGGGAATGGTTGGACTCGACGATCCAGTGGGTCTCTTCCAATCTGGTTATTCTGTGATTCTGTGATTATCACATTTCTCGGTGGTGTTTCCATTTTGCCTTCACACTGGTATTGTAATCTGGTCATGTGAGTGACAGAGCTTTTTCTGCTAAATAGTGTTGCTAATATTTGCTAAAGAGCAGCAATACTATCCTTACTTTCAACAAGTGAGACAGAAATGTGGGCTGGCTAAATCCGTATTCATGGGGAAGACAGTAGTGAGTTGGTATAAGGGGAGATTGGATGCATACCATGAGATCCTAAGATTCCTACAGAAAAGTGGATTGAAAGAAGGGGAGCCTACAGCTAGCAGAGTTGTCGGAGAGTTAGGAGGACTTAACTGAGCACAGAGAGGAGGACAGGATTCAGATAGAAAAGTGGGGTATGTGTCTACAGAGAGGACAGGTCACAGAGGATAACAGTAGAGTACTGGTCCTGAGCTGGAGAAGACAAACAGAGATGCTGTGGTAGCTGCTGTGGGGAAAAACATGCTGGCCTGTAGAGTATAAAAGAGCAGCTCTAGATAATGCCAGCAACATAGTCCTGGATATGAAACTGAGAGTTGGTGGGGCAAGAGTAGATATTTGTTAGAATGTGAGTAACTATAGATTTAGGAAGTAAACCTGATATCATGAGGGAAAAGATTCCTAGGGTTGCGTATGTTGAGGCTGCCAGGAGTGGAATAAGACAAGATATTTCTATGTCTGTTGAAAGGGCAAGTAGCAGCTGAGAGTGAAGAAGACAATTTGAGAGCGTGGTAATTCTGCTTTAAATTTGCTCTCCTTGGAAGTTATGGGCAGGACCCCATACAGAAAAAATAAAGGCAACAGGGAGCATATATATTGTCTCCTTGGGGGAATTTATTTAAATAGAAAAGTGTTGCTTATCATTGTTAGAGAAAATAATGTTTATTGTACTGAAGGGAAACTATCTACAGGTTTTCCATCATGCACGCTTTTCAGTGATGGGTCAGAAAGAGCATTAGGGAAACTAGGGATAGGGTTTGAAAGGCCTGAAAGCATATAACAACCCATCAAAGCTAATGGACCAGAAAACATGACAGGGCCAAGTGTTATTGTGAGAGAGAATGGGCTGATGCTGAAAAAGATCAGATGATGGCTGAAGAGGAAGAAAGTGGCTATAGAAAAAATCAGAGTACTGCATGGTAAAATCAGTCATGGGGAAGATATCAGTGATAAACAAAGGATGAACCAAGGCCGAAATTTGGAGAGAGATATGAAAGCAACAAAATATGCACTTAAGGGTTGGATGTATCATGATTGTAGGAGCTGAAGTTGTTAAGGGAAGACTGCAGGAGAGAGGGAATTAGCAAAAGGTTGATAGGATAGAATGTAACAGCAGAATAGCTGATGAGAGAAGCAGGAGATGCAGTCTGCTCAAAAGCCAGGAGAAAATTTGGAAAGGGGAGAAGATTACAGAATCACAGAATGACAGGGGTTAGAAAGGACCTCTGGAGATCATCTAGTCCAACCCCCTTGATAAAGCAGGTTCACCTACATCAGGTTGCACAGGAATGTGTCCAGGTGGGGTTTGAATATCTCCATTGAAGGAGGCTCCGCAACCTCCCTGGGCAGCCTGTTCCAGTGCTCTGTCACCCTCATAGTAAAGAAGTTTTTCCTCATGTTCAGCTGGAACTTCCTGTGTTCCAGTTCATAATCTTTGCCCCTTGTTCTGCTGCTGGGCACCACTGAGAAGAATCTGACCCCATCCTCTTGACACCTGCCCCTTAGATATTTATAAGCATTGATAAGGTCTCCTCTTGGTCTTCTCTTTTCCAGGCTAAGTGAACCAAACTCACTCAGCCTTTCCTCATAAGAGAGATGCTCCAGTTCCCTCATCATTTTCGTGGCCGTCTGCTGGACTCTCTCCATTAGTTTCTTGTCCTTTTTTGAATTGAGTAGCTCAGAACTGGACACAATATTCCAGATGTGGCCTTATTAGGGCAGAGTAGAGGGGGAGGATACCTCCCACAACCTGCTTGCTATACTTTTCTTGATGCACCCCAGGATACCACTGACTTTCTTGTCCACAAGAGCACATTTCTGGCTCATTATCAACTTGTTTTCTAATAGGACTTGCATGTCCTTCTCCACAGAGCTGCTTTCCAGCCAATCAGCTACCTAACCTGTATTGGTGCAGGGGTTTACTCTTCCCGAGGTGCAGAACCCTATGCTTGCCTTTGTTGAACTTCATTAGGTTCCTCTCTGCCCAAATTTCCAGCCTGTCCAGGTCTCACTGAATGGCAGCACAGCTTTCTGGTGCATCAGCCACTCTTCACACTTTTCTATCTTCAGCAGACTTTCTGAGGGCGCACTCTGTCATCTCATCCAGGTCATTGATGAGTATGTTGAACAAGACTGCGTCGAGTACTGACTCTGGGGGAATGCCACTCACCACTAGACTGTGGGCTGCTGATGACAACCCTCTGAGCTCTGCCACCCAGACAGTTCTCAATCCATTTCACTGTCCACTCATCTAACCCATAGTTCCTAAGCTTACCTATGAGGACGTTATGGGAGATAGTGTCAAGCCTTGCTGAAGTCCAGGTAGACTACATCCACTGCTCTCCCATCTACCCAGCCAGTCATGACATAATGAGCTGTAGAACAGAGGAGCCTTTAAGATCAAACACAAATGGGTTAAGTTGGTCAATATGAAATAAAGCAAGAAGGGACAAAGAGAATTTAAACTAACTGTGAAGTGCTGGGACAAGCCACTATTACAGGCTGTTTTCCTAGAGTCTGCAGAAGCTTCCTTGTCACAGGATCACCTCATGCAAAGTCAAACACAAAAAGAGAAAAAACATACAAAAAAAAAAAACAAAAAAAAAAAACAAGATAATCCTTTATTTATGTCATGGCAAGCCATATGTTGCAGTGTTTTCATGTTTAAAATTCACTTTAATAGATCAATACGACAACAAGCATTTGTAGTGACATACTGCATCTGAATGCAGGAGAAAAATAATCTTGTGACATGCCAATCACCAAATGGAATTTTGAATGGAAAAAGAAATTTTAAAAAAATCCATTATTTAATGCATTTTTAAGGATGATTTCATAGAAATACTGTTGGAACAAACAATGTTCTGTGGAACATGTGCGCATATTTCTCCAGTAGCTTGGGATTAAGGAGATCTAACAAGGAGGGGTGAAACTGTCAAGACTGACTATATAAAAAGATTCACATTTGTCTAACTTGTATATGGATTGGAAATTGCACTAAAGGAATATAAATGCCTTTAGAAGCCTCCATATGGCAAATCCATCAACGGAGCTTGGTCAGAAAACCAGTATGTTCAAGAAACAGCCTCATAAATCCACTTAGGAAGGATATCTGTGCTAGTAGCACTCTTGATTTAAGGAAACAGAGATCATAAGATTAGCTGGACTCTTCCTACTGGAGGAAAACTTTGAAAGTTTCTTAATTA
Organism: Clamator glandarius; assembly: GCA_033459285.1. Classification (NCBI taxonomy): domain Eukaryota; kingdom Metazoa; phylum Chordata; class Aves; order Cuculiformes; family Cuculidae; genus Clamator; species Clamator glandarius. The sequence goes on from JAUNZM010000070.1 coordinate 1,221,299, forward strand.
TTTGCTTTTGTACCTTCATATATATTGCTTTCATTTATTCCTTTGCTCTGTTGTATGATTTAGAACACATCCTTTCCTGAGACCTTTAATATTTTGTCTAATATTGTATCTTTTATACTGTAGGATAAAAGGCAGGATTATCTGCCGAAGAATTCTTACCCACTACTTAAAAGCAACAGGTGCACAGTAAGGCAGGACTGGTGTGGAAACACGTCATTCTGCGTTACAACTCAGGCAGCAATAAAGCTCCACATTCTCCAGGATCTGTGTTTTGCAGTTCAGATTGATTGACATCATTGCTCCAGATTTGGTTTAGTACGGAAGTTAAGAGCCATGGCACACTTCACTACAAAAGCAGACAGCAAAGATACTACTAGAAAACGACAAATTTCTACTCCTCTGGACAAACAGAAACAAGAATAAAAGGTTCTTATTTAAGTTCTGTACTGCAGAAAACAGATCTGACCTGGTACACATAAAGGTCAAATGTGTTTAAAAAAGTAATTTTTACTGTCAGTACTCTTCTTTTTCTCTTTATGTTGCTGTAGTCATTCTCAAAGATAGGCCATTAATCCTACTTAAGAGTCAGCGATGGTCATTTCAGCTGCAAGAGTAAGGTCATTGATTTATGGAGGTTACAGCTCCATTTAGGAGCACAAGATGAAGGAAGAAACTTAACTGAGATCTTTAAAATTATGCAGACATTAGTTCTAAGTACCTCATCCACCCTCACCTTAAACACCTCCAGGGACGATGACTCAACCACCTCCCTGAGCAGACTGTTCCAATGCCTAACGACCCTTTCCATGAAGAATTTTTTCCTTATCTCAAGCCTAAATCTCCCCTGGCAGAGCTTGAGGCCATTCCCTCTCATCCTGTCCCCTGTCACTTGGGAGAAGAGGCCAGCTCCCTCCTCTCCACAACCTCCCTTCAGGTAGTTGTAGAGAGTAATAAGGTCTCCCCTCAGCCTCCTCTTCTCCAGGCTAAACAACCCCAGCTCTCTCAGCCATTCCTCATAAGACTTGTTCTCCAGTCCCTTCATCAGCTACGTTGCTCTTCTCTGGACTCACTCCAGAGCCTCAACATCCTTCTTGGGGTGAGGGGCCCAGAAATGAACACAGTATTCGAGGAGCGGTCTCACCAGTGCCGAGTACAGAGGGAGAATAACCTTCCTGGACCTGCTGGTCACACCGTTTCTGATACAAGCCAAGATGCCATTGGCCTTCTTGGCCACCTGGGCACACTGCTGGCTCATGTTCAGTCGGCTGTCAACCAACACCCCCAGGTCCTTCTCCTCCAGGCAGCTTTCCAGCCAGACTTCTCCTAGTCTGTACCTCTGCTCAGGGTTGTTGTGCCCCAAGTGCAGGACCCGGCATTTGGCCTTGTTAAACCTCATGCCGTTGGTCTCTGCTCAGTGATCCAGCCTGTTCAGGTCCCTTTGCAGAGCCTCCCTACCCTCCAGCAGATCCACACTTCCACCCAGCTTAGTGTCATCTGCAAACTTGCTAAGGGTGCACTCGATGCCTTCATCCAGGTCGTTGATAAAGATATTGAACAGGACTGGACCCAGCACTGAGCCCTGGGGAACCCCACTTGTCACTGGCCTCCAGCTGGATTTAACTCCATTTACCACCACCCTCTGGGCCCGGCCATTCAACCAGTTTTTCACCCAGGAGAGTGTGCACCCGTCCAGGCCAGAGGCCAACAGTTTCTGAAGCAGAATGCTGTGAGAAACTGTATCAAAGGCTTTACTAAGGTCCAGGAAGACCACATCCACAGCCTTTCCCTTGTCCAAGAGTCTAGTCACTCGGTCATAGAAGGTGATCAGATTACGCTGGCAAGACCTGCCTTTCATGAACCTGCGTTGACTGGGCCTGATCAACCAGTTCTCTCGCAAATGCTTCTTGATCGCACTCAAGATCACCTGTTACATCACTTTCCCCAGTACCGAGTTCAGACTGACAGGCCTGTAGTTCCCTGGATCCTCCCTGTGCCCCTTCTTATAGATGGGCACGACATCAGCCAGCCTCCAGTCCAGCGGAACCTCCCCAGTCATCCAGGACTGCTGGAAGATGATGGAAAGGGGTTTGGCCAGCACATCCGCCAGTTCCCTCAAAACTCTTGGGTGGACTCCATCCGGCCCCATAGACTTGTGGGCATCTAGCCGGGCAAGCAAGTCTCTAACCACCTCCTCTTGGACCTTGGGAACCTCAAACTTCTCTTCCAATCCCTGGGCTTGTGCACAGAGGGGACAATTTTCCTTACTATTAAAGACTGAGGCAAAGTAGGCATTGAGTACTTCAGCCTTGTCTTCATCCCCTGTTACTCTTGTTCCTTCTGCATCTACTAGGGACTGGAGATTCTCCCTAGCCCTCCTTTTGCTGTTGATGTATTTGTAGAAACACTTTTTGTTGTCTTTCACAGTCTTGGCCAATCGCATTTCTAGTTGGGCCTTAGCCCTCCTGATTTTTTCCCTGCACGTTCTCACTTCCTCCCTATAGTCCACCCAGGATGCCTGCCTCTTCCTCCAAGGCTCATAGACCCTCCTCTTCCTATTGATGTCTCTCAGGACCTCCCTACTCAAGCATGCTAGTTTCTTACCCCGCCGGCTACTTTTCCGGAACTTGGGGACGGCTTTCTCCTGAGCTGTTAGGAGTTCCTTCTTGAAGAGTGAATTAACAGTATTTCCAAGATAACAGATTAACTGGTTTCATTTAATGAATGGAGTAATCTAGAGAAAACATTCTTATATAAAAACTAACACGCCTCATTGTTTATTTAAATCTAAATCCCTATTTGAGACATAACTAAAAAGATTCATAAATATTAGCAGCATTTTTAAGTGCATGACCAAATTTTTATTAGGACAGCTGGCATTCTATGTTGCTCTAAGGGAACCCAACCAATGGCCAACCCCTTCCCTGATCTGGCTTAACACTAATGACAAAAGATACAGCCAACCATTGTGAAACCTCATCTGGAGTATTGTGTCCAGTTCTGGAATCCTCAACAAAAGCATAATATGTAGCTGTTGGAATGGGTCCAGACGAGGGCTACAAAGATGATCAGAAAGCTGGAGCACCTCCCGTATGAGGATAGGCTGAGAGAGTTGGGGTTGTTCAGCCTGGAGAAGAGAGGGCTCTGAGGACACTTTATAGCAACCTTCCAGTACCTGAAGGGGCTACAGGAAAGCTGGGGAGGAACTTTTTACAAAGGGTTGTAGTGATAGGACTAGGCGCAATGGCTATAAATGGGCGAGGAGCAGACTTAGACTGACCATAAGGAAGAATTTCTTCACTATGAGAGTGGTGAGGCACTGGCACATATTGCTTAGGGAAGCTGTGGATGCCCCTTCTGTAGAAGTGTTCCAGGTGAGGTTAGATGGGGCCTTGGGCAGCCTGATCTAGTGGAAGTTGTCCCTGCCCATGGTGGGGGGCTGGAACTAGATGATCTTCAAGGTCCCTTCCAACCCTAACTATTCTATGATTTGCAGTGTAATACTGATACCACCTTTGGGATATATACATTAAAAAAGCATTCTTCACTTCCTCTTTCTTTAAAAATGTGTACAATTGAGTGTTTTTCATATTCACCCATTAGTCCATTTATAATCATCTCATAATCTGTCAAACCAGCACTGTATCTTGGGATCTATACAGGATTTTGGGAGGTAGAGTTCAGCTCCTGTTGCCATAGAAAGCATTTCTTCATGTTCACCCAGCCCCAGATCCTGTATGAAAGGACTTTAGTCTTACTCCAGTTGATGGAGAGTTTGTGTTCAGTGTCATTTCATTAGCAAAGAGCCATAGAAAACATCCACACTGGAAGCCTGTAGCTAGAGATAGTGGGTTTCAGGAACAAAAGAAATTGCACAGGCATCTCAAGAGATTAAATCAGCAGATTTAATAATACTTGCTCCTTTATGTAATGGAGGGTAACGGAAAGAAGAGAATCTAGGAGATGTTTTTAATCTTCTCTTATTAGCCATGTGTTACTCTTTCATGTACTTCAGGACAAAATGGTTCTAAGACTTGGTAATGGGAAATTACCCAATTGAGAATTTTCTTTAAAGTTAACAATATAGAAGAACTGAGATCAATTTTCAAAAGTAGGCTGTAGTTTGGGACATATATAACTTCAAAAACACTTCTTAATGCTTTGTAATAGCTAAAATGAAATAAAAATGGACTTCCTTTGGTATTGGTTCGAGCTTTGTTCATAGGAGATTTTTTTTTTTTTTGTGTAGGGTCTCTGACTGTATGGTAACTAACAATCTAAGAATGATGCCAGCCAGTTTGATCAAATGTTTCTTTAACTGAGCGGGATTTTGTTTGAGCAATACGGTTAAGAGTATATGTGTGTTAAGCAAACATTAAAAAACCTCACACAATGCACATTAGCATTGCCTCGGTCATGTTGCAAACTTTTAATAGACCAGACTAGGAAAAAAGATGACAAATTAGGGTTTGTTTCCTAGCTTTGCAGATCCTAGACCACTACAGCATTTGTACAAAACAGGGGAACACATTTCTTTAATTCATGCTTATTAAATGCAAAGAAGGAAGATGCAAAGGTGAAGCTTGTAAATGGTCCTTGTTATCTTAACTGACAGAACTATTTTGGGTTAAGGTGAGAAATCTGCAGCAAGATTTGCCAAATTGCAGGGTGTTTGCCAAACTGAAACCTGGACTCAATGTCCAATTTATTTACCACAAGGAACTATTTATTAAGGAACTATAATTTCAGCAGATACAAATTGTTGTACAAGTGAGCCACATTATCTCACCAGCTGCCTAAATCTGTGCTGGGAAATAAAAAGACTAAGCTGTGAAACCCCTGCTTTGATTTAATATCTGGATTTAGAGGTCCATTAAAAGTTTTTGGAGCTGCTTGAGCATGGATTGCCATTACTTGCCATTTGTGATGGGATATCCTTAAAAACCTTCAGAGATAAACGTTAAGTGATTCCAAACAGCATTAAAAATGTCAAGGCAATATATTCATTCTTTCTGTATCTGTAATGGTTACAATTGCTGTGATTGCTTGCTATGCCTGTTCTTGCTTGGTGTGCAAAGCCAAGCCTGGTCATCCTGGTCCGTTACGTCTACAGCGCAGAACAGCCAGGACGCATGGGGCTGAAGCTGTGACTCCAGGCTGTCTCCTGTACAGGTGTCTGTGTCGTCAACGGTGCTTTCAGATAACACAGTATTTGATGGTTTGTTTTCTAAGCTGTCCTACTTCAAGAAGCAAGAGAAAGAGCAACAATAAATGAAAAGAGACAAGAGACAAAAGATGGTTGGTAGAAACAGGCAGGTGTTCTTTATTTCATGTGGCACAGCATTAGGCAGACAACCCAAGAAATAGTTTCTAACAAAAACCAAAACTGTCACTCCCAGGAACCATCCCCCAAACAAGGGTCTCCTGCCAACAGTGGCACTGAGATGTCCTTGCCCGTCCACTCTCATCTCATAGTTTGCATAAGCTTAGGCTGTATCTTAGCTATATGCATCCTTTCCAAGGAGACTAACTTCTCGAGATACAATATCTTTAGACAGCGTACATACTGCGTGGTATCACCAAGGTACAATCTCCTAAAGCCATGCTAAAATATAACGCTAACTCTGGAGAGAAGGCTGTCCAATCACCTTGCGCCTCTTTGAGGTAATACAATGCTGTTACTTAGCTGACAACATGAGGGGCACCTGAGGGAAGATCTATATGGCTTCAGAGTCTATTTTTAAACTCCTGATGCAGTAGCAAGACCTGGCATGCTGTCTGCTGAGACACAGGGCGAGTACATCCTCCATCCCTGGCTGCTCCTGGGTCTTGGCAGCACCAGAGAGCTTGGCCTACTATCACCAAGACAGCTGAAAACATCTAATAAATGCTCTTGGACTAGTGTGAGGAGACGTCAATTGAAGATCACAACAGAACGTAATCTTTGTGTTGGTCATTAGGCAAGAGGTAAGCAATGATGGCGATAAGGGACGTTACATAGTTAGCACTCTGGATTAAAGGCATAAAGAATGACTGGTGGAAGGAAGACATTTTAAAGACTAAGGGCAAAGCTTTAAAAGCCTTGGGATATTACTTTTAATTATTATCTACAGGTTATTCTCTCTGTATATACTATTTTTTCTTTCTAAATTAAGAAAATAAACATTTATTAACAAGTCACTGGGTCAAATCCTGCTCTCCACTGATGCCAAATGCATTGACTTCAATGTGAGGAAGCCCTGTGTAAACAATGAAGGGCAAATTTGGCCCTTTATGTCCTGAAAAGTCTGCTCGTACCCATTTATTTTAATCCTGCAAGGAAACACATATTGAAGGGTGAATTGTTATGAATTTCTCCTGAACTACTAGGGAAGCGCCAGCGAGACATGGCAAAGGAGCAAGAAAAAGGATCAGATAAATACTGCTATAAAGAGAATTTTAGCCATGTTTTGGAGCAGAAGTACAAAAGAAAATGGATCTGGATCAAGTGCTACTGGCCTCTACTTCCTCAGCAGCCACAAAATCCTTGGTTTAGCTTCAGTGAAACAGTACACAACCAGAAAAAACAGAAGGAACTGAATACTCCTTTTCCTTTGCAAACATCATCTGCCCAAAGGTGCACACTGTCATCCCTTTAATGCTCTGCTAACTCCAACTGTCTGCGCAGTGCAGTGTCAGTCGCTGAAGACAAAATGTGTCTACTGTGTAGATGAGTAAAATCTGTGGTGTCTTACAAATATAACTTAACATTTTGAGCATTAAAAAACACTCGGTGCTTTTAGACACAGAACAATACGATTTTGGATGCATTTACCACTTTTATTTCACTATGCAGAAACATACATTCACCATGTGTTGTGATGCAGCTGACAGTGTGATGGACGTTATCCCTTCGGTGGGGATTATAGCTGGACACTAACGAGTTTTCAGTGGACGTTCTGTACAGGTTAAGGCTTGACTCTGAACTAGATAGTAAATGCTGACCAGATTCTCAAACAGACATTTTTTCTTTGTTTCCTCTGAGAACAAAAAGGAAATCAATAGAAAACCATCACAGTTATTTCAGATTAATAGTTTTCTAATGCTGCAAACTAAGTAAAATAACAGATTTTTCTTCTCCAAAATAACTACATATAATTTACAAGGTTAGGATCTGTGAAGGGTGACTGGAAGCTGACTCCGAACAATGCTGACAAAAATCATTGAAGTTAATATACTAAAATCATTACTACCTCATAAGGTATTCAGTCAGGTATACAAAGCACACTTTGTAAGCATTTAAATATTTTGGTAAGAGTAAAGATTCATCATTGTTTATCGGGCAGTAATAAAACCAGATGAAACAAATGTAAGATTCAAGTTGTTTACCGAATAAACCGTGTTATTGGCACATCTAATGTGTGGTAAAACATTATACACAGTACCTATACAGCTTCTAGCATTTTTGGGGTAATCTTCATTTACAATATCTGTAAACAACAGGCTTGCCACCTAACAAATTTTAATTTGTTTAGACTTTTCATAAAGTGTGAAAGGCATGAACTGTTTATGTGTTACATGAGATCACTGTTTATATTGTTTATGAACGTGCAGGTATAGCAGAAAAATTTGACATTTTAAGAAAATTAAAAATGCTGCTTTTCTGTAATTTTACCGTTGCTTCATGCAATATTGTTTAACTGCTGCTGATTCAGATTGCTTTCTATGGGAAGGTATCTCTGCCAGTTTCTTTGTTAACGGCCAAGATCAATTCTTCTGTACTGAAATTTTCCATAGACAGATACAAGTCAGTCAGGTTGGAACTGAGACTCCATATAGGCTCTCGTATTCCTACTGGTGTGCATGTCTGGATTCATATGGAATCTAGGTTATTCCTGCAGGAAAGAGAACCAAGTTAATTAGCTGAAGCAACTGCTCTCTTGCAAAAGAGATTTTGTCTGTTTGTGTGGCAAAAGCCATTTGAAAATGGCATCATCCCAGTATAGGCAACTTGGCCCAAATTCAAAGTCCACTGATGCCAATGGAAAGAATTATTAACACTGATAGACTTTGAAGCAAGCCACATTGTGTTGTCTCTGAAAGAATTAGCAGAATAGCACAAGAATCACAGCTACTCACTCCTCAGTGAACTGCTTCCATCTTCCAAATAAATAAGATACTGACATTCAGTTTCCTTTAGAGTCTGTATATCCAAAAGCAGGACAGCAAAACAGCTTCAAAAGGTGCTGTGCATCACACTCTGTTACTTACACCAAATGCTAGGGAATATATATTGTTTTAAGAATATAATGCTGCTATTGAGTTAAACAGAAAAGCAGCTTTTTTTTTCCCCCTTCTGCATACAGCATTCAAAGCGATTGAGCAATGGTGCTGGCAGTAACGGCTATTGCATAGCAGGTTAGTATGCATGACATGTTTTTGCACACAGAATAAATATAGTAATATTAAGATGTCTGTTTAGCCAACCATAACTAGACAGCATGCCTTTACTGAATAAAAGCTTGACACAAGAAAAGCTGCATTATCATCTCATCCTGATAAACAATGCTGCTTTAAAAAATAAAACGTTCTTTCAAATACAAGAAAGCCGAGACATCCAAATACTGACACACTAATTCACTGGGTTTAAAAGAAAAATTAAAGGCAAGTTGGACCATACCTTTGCAAGTTAGGAATTAAAGTTTAACTTGTAACAAATCTGCATAGAACATTTATAAAGCAGCTGTAGGTTTTTCCCTTGGCATTTTAAAACAAAATGCATACCTTTAAGAACAAATAATTTTTGTTCTTAAATGACATAAAAGCAGACAACAGATTTTTTTGACTTCAGAATTAAAAAATTAGACTGTATCAAAGCATGGACAATGAAGACTTTCTAGGGAGCCAACAAAAGCAAATGAATAGTTTCTCCAGCTGGCACCATTAAAAGGACAACAACATTTAGAGCTGAATGTGGTTTACATTCAAATACCAGAACTGGCAACCAGCACAAATGCAACTTGAAAATGCCAGTGAGAGAAGCAAAGAGTTAGAGGTGAATTATGGTAGGAAAACCACCTTTGCAACATGCCAGCTCAGTAAACGTCTAGAAAAATCATCTAGTCCTCTTACCTGTGGTCAATCCTCTCCATCTTCTGGTGTGATTTCTGTCTCTTTATGTACCACTACTTTGGTCACTGACATGTCAGGGTGCTGCTCTTTGGCTTCTTTAATTGCCTGAGCCAGCGCCTATCCCAAGGAAACCACAGAAGGGCAAAAACAAAAAGGAGGTGGAACATGCATGATCAATAGCAAGGTGGAAAGATTCATGAGATATTACACAATTTACAAATGAGGAAAATGATTAAAATATGAAATATACCATCACTGATTTAACTACTAATCCAGTTTGGTTTAAGGCATGCCAGTATGGATAGTGTCTTTTAACGCAACGTTTAGAACTGTTCTCTTCGGCAGTCTTCAAGGAAGCTTTCAGTGGTTTATAGATTTTACCTGATCATGATCAATATCAGCATCTCCTGTGATGACTATTCGTTTTTCAATTCTTGTCTCCGAGATGCCTCCTTTCACAGTCTAGATGGAGGGACAAAAGCACATCAGTAGCCTATTTGAAAGAGTGCTGCTACTCACTCAGAGAATGATCAGTGCAGGAACCCAGACGTGACTGGACTGGACTATCATCCCACAAGGAAAAGAATGGACATACAAACAGCTTATACTGAGATCTAGTTAAGTCCAACTACAGGCTTCAGAAGGACACAGAGAGTGGAATGGCCCATGTACAGCTCATCTACTGAAGGGTGAATTTCACTACAGAAAAAGAATGAAATCGTGTACTCAGTGAATATTGGTAGGGGAGCTGTCACCCCAATAACAGTGTTTCTGCTTAGGGAGGAATTGTTACTGCGATGCTATCTTGGAGCTTAGAAGATCCGACGTCATTTGTCTGTGCAGGCATACGTGATGCGACCACAGCATCTGAGCTGACTGTTTGTCCTATGATGACTATATGATACAGATTTAACACATGCTTTCAACACTGTGTAACTCAAGACTCAAAGGCAGTAGAGTCATGTCAATAGGGCTTCATGCTCAGGCAAATTATTCCTTCATGGATACCATATGATGCCAATATGACTACACCACTTCTAGTTCCAGACAGTACTTGCAGTTAATTCAAGCCTCTCTGTACAGCGACATTTTGTGCTTGCATAGACACATCGTAAGGGTTTATGACTCTAGGGACTCTTTTCAAGTCCTTGGATGATGCAGTAATGAAGCCAGTATGGCAAAAGACAGATGAATGAAGACAGGTACCCAGAACAGACATGACTTTGTCCAGAGCATATTAGCATGTGTCTGCATTTTAAAATAAATAATAGAATTGAAATTAAGAAAACATAATCCTTGTTAAAAAAACCCTCTCCATGTTCTAAGGACTCACTTTGGTGATATGTGTAGTGGTTGTAGTGCTGGTAGTTTCAGATGTGATAGTTTGTGCACTCATCAATACACCCGGTTCTAAGTCAGCACCGCTATCCACCTAGGGGAACCAAAAGAGAAAACCAGACATCAACACATGTTCCTGAGGGAAGCAACAACCATGTAGGCTGAACTTCTCTATTTCTACATAAAGTTCTTCATAAAATGAGTATCTAATGGTCAGGAAATGACTGCCATTAGGGTGATCATGTGTCAGTATTCTCTCTGCATGTTAAGACTCCCCTTCCCTTCTGGAAGGACAGATGAGTAATTGGGGCCTTGAAATCTATAATTCCATCAATGTTCTCAAAAGGCCCTGCATGAGGACATGACAGTCACCCTCAAGTGAGCTACACTTACATACATCCTCCTCGTGGTAATATTTAACACTTGAACAACTTAGAATAGTTTACACTAAGGCATACATGTAAAGATGAATGAAGAAACATGGGTTCCTTAAGGCCATGTTAAATTAGACCCTGTTTTTTTCAGAATTTCTTACCTGAGAAGACTCATACGTAATAGTTTTTGTTTCTGTATGGACTACTGGCACTTCCTTTGTTGAAATTTCAAGAGTTTCCCCACCAGCAGAAACACTACTGAAACTGATAGTCTCGGTCTTCACAACTGGTGACTGCATGAACAAAAGAATGGAATTGGAACATTAAGCAAAGCTTATGGATTTCTCAGAATAGTTTGTTTTGGTTTTTTTTCTCGGGACAAGGAGGTAAAACAACTAAAAAGTGCTCTGCATGGTTTGTTTTTTTTTAAAGAGAAAATTCTCTTCAATATAGCTGTACAGACATGTACGTAATGCTGGCAATGTTTAGCACTGTCCTGGATTTCATGAAAAAAAAATTCAGAAAAGATTAAACTCTACACAAGTAACACAGAAGGTTCCCTCTGAACATAAGGAAATACTTTCTTATGCTGTGAAATAGGCTCAGCACTGGCCCAGCTGGCCCAGAGATATTATGGAGTTTCCCTCCTTGACTCAAATGCCATGTGGTCACATCTCTTGGCAACAGCCTCTGAGTGACCCTGCTTGAGTAGGAGGGCTGGAACAGACAACCTCCAGAGGTCTCTTCTAACCTTAACTAGTCTGTGATTCTGTATTTTCTTAAAATGACAAGAGAATGAATCCTCTTCAAGCTTAAGACTTCCATTCAGCTCTCAGAAAAAAGAATTTAAAAAAGGGGTTTTTAACCCCTCTGCAGAATAGTTCTTGAAATTTTGCTAATGGGGCTAAGATAAGGAATCTGCTCTGTTTAAGACACAGTGAATTTATTTACAATTGTGCCAAGCATGTTAAAAACAACACATTTTCTGACTTTCAGGTCATATGAACTTCGCCAATCTTGATGGACTTCCCCAAAGAGAATGCCAGCTGAATCCCTGTTATCCAATGCATAAAATGCCACTGAATTAGGCATTTCACTGTAACATGAAAAGTATTTTTAGGTAAAACAGGCATGGCATTTGGCCAATAAAGGGAACCAGCAACAACCCTTGAAGGTGCTGTGCAAGGAGGAAATAAGAGGAGAAACAAACTGCCTGCTGTAAAGATGGAATCATACAAGCCTGATACACTTGGTGCACTATTGCCTACATTCACAATTCAACAGACAGGAACAATTTAATTAGGAGTTACCTCAAAGTGAGGTTTTCTTTCCGAAGACTCAGAAACGTGGACTGTTGTACTGTGCTCCACCGCTCGCTCGCACAAAGCAGCAGTTGTAGTGACTCCTTCCTGTTTGGTTAGGACTTTCCCAGCCTCCTCCCTCTTTTCCTCCTTTGCCCCCTCAGTCCCAGCAGAGCCCTCCTTCCCTTTCACGCCACCAGCCACCGCGGATGTTGTCTCAGCCTGGGCATCCAGTACAAGTCCAGCCGCTTTAGCAGGATCCCTGCTCACATGAGCATTCATCCCATGTCTCTCCTCGAAAATAACAGTCTCCTGTACAACCTTCTTCACTGTATCTTGATGTGGCTGAATTGCTTGCTTCATTTCACTGGAAGTTATCTCCTGAGATGTCGTTGTATCTATTCTCTGCAGGGAATGAGAATAAAACCCCTCAGAATCAGAAGCAGAAAACACTACTTGTAACAGTTCCTCAGCTTAATGTACTGTGAACATAAACAGAAAAATGGGTATTACATTCTGCCAATTTATTTCCCTCATGTCGCGTGGATTTTCACTCTCAGGACATTATCAGAACAGTAGAAATGGAAAACAAAGCAAGAATCAAAATTTTTAGAAGTGCAGAGAAATGCCAGGGTATTCTTCTCATTGGTATTTTTGCATGAGTTTTATAAAGGCAAAATACAGCACCCTGCAAATGACCAAAATAAAGTGAAATGAGAGAAAACCTGGAGGTTGTTTTTTTTTTCTTTTTGGTGAAGCTTCCATTGTGGACTATTTCAACAAAGGAAAAGGCACACCAATACATGCACTAGTTATATAGGTTCCAAGTTACATATAAAAACAGGAAACGAAGAAAACCAAAAGTAATCAGCATGCAGTTATAACATTGATGGAGGGAATCAAATGGCCACCTGAGCCCAGCTATGTGAAGAAGAAGAAACCCCTCCTATGAACTCAGTCGGTTTTCTGGCAGACTCTATTAAACTGAAGATATCTGACCCATCCAAGGTTTTTTCACCGGTGGACTGTTTAGTCTAAACAGACAAAGAAATGTAGAGTCATACACAGAAGAAAGGCAGGCCCACATGCATCAACATTAATTACCAAAACCGGAGGCAGAGACAGGGGAAAGGGAGAGAAGGCTCAGGGGGGGCACAGAGAGGTTGGAAACAGGACAAGAATGGGAAAATAAATCACAGCAAATTCATAATGGCTGTAGTAAGCAACAGTTATGAAGCACAGTTGTTAGCGTTGGCATTTTGCTGGTACAAGCAAACCTTTTATTTCCTTTTATTAACAAGCCACAGAAGCAATACTACATTTCAGTAACGTGGATCTTTAAAAAAACTGGAAAGGTTTAAAGCCTTACAGAATGTCCACTTCAGACTGTGGGACAGATTCAAAGTATGAGGGGGAAGAAAAATGAGCTGGGTTGGCTGCTGTCAACATAAAGCCAGGTAGCAAGAGAACTGAAAGGCAGGGTGGTGCAAGGGGATTGCCTAAAAGAAGTCATGCTTTAATCTTTAAACCATGGCATGAAGTCAAAGCCCCTTGTTACCACTACTTTTGACGCAGATGACTCGGTAACATAGTGAGCAGTAGCAATGGTAAATGGCTGTTCTCTGGAATATCTCCACTCAGACAGGCTCTTATCTCTCCAGGCAAATGCCCCTGCTTTTACAGCTTCACTGCCAAGGTGTTTTTCTGCTTTGCCAAGCTGCAAGCTTCCCAGTGTACCATGTAACTGCAAATCCTGGTCCATCTTTAGTGTCTTTTTCAAACTCGCTTCTTCAGGACTTTGCAACTGAGATTCTGCTTCCTTTATAGGTGTCAGAGAGTCGGACAGCTTTCTTTTCGAGCTCTGCACGTCGGATCCCCACCTGGCTTTCTCATCAGTGACAGGCTCAAGGATTTCATACTCAGCCACTACTGGAATGACTTTCACAGATTCTTGCATTTCCCTTTCTTTTTTTTGCAAAGCTTCTACTGAAGGCTGTAATGCTTTCCCACCTTCTTTAGCTTTACTTGTCATGGTTACAATTTTCCCGGATACCGTATCATAGGACTTTCCTAGTGTGAACATTTTCTGCTTATTCTCCTCCTTAGATTGTATTTCACTTTCCAGGTCCTGAAAGCTCTGCATTAGAATGGTACTGGATTTTAAGATCTCAGGTGGGAAGGCAGTTTTACTGCTCACAGTCACTACTTTGTATGCCAGATTTTTTTTCGATTCACCATCAACTACCTCAGAGGGTATTTTGTCTATAATAACCCAATCTTCAGAGCCCTATATTTGAGATATAAAAGCTAAATTAGAATATCTGAAAGTTTATCTGTACTTCAGGAGCACTGAAGTATGAAGACTTCTAAGAAATCAATACTGTCTCTTCTGAAAGCATATAGTAGCTTTTACCATTGCACCTCTTAGAACAGCTATCAAACAAATAAACAGAATCACCTTAGGCAAAGTATGATTTCTTTGTATATTCCCTCCCCTTATTACAGACTTACATAATGTGGACACAAAAAATTACTTTTGCCACACTATTTCTGTATTAATTTGAAGCTGAAGAGCATTTTAGTGCATCATTTAAAATGATAATTGGAATCATCCTGAGGTTAAAAATCATATATCACCACACTTCAGAACACTACAATCAAAAACAAATTACAAAAGAAAGCAAATAAGTCCATTTAACTATTCCCCAGTTGTCATGGACACAATGTTGTTGAGATTTTAGAATAGTACACATTTATATATAGCTGTAGCTTGCATTGAATTGCCTTGGTTTTGCTAAGAGTAACATCAACCCCCTTCAGGATTTTTTAAACTGAGAATTAAAACACACTAAACACCATACTATTAAAGATTGCAAATGGAACTTAATGCAGCATCCTTTTTTCCTCCTTATGCAAATATTTTATGTGATTTGTTTTGACTTTGCAATCAGCATCCAGTTATCTGACCTTAAGACTGTAACTTCTGTATTGAACTAAGCACACGAGGTAGTATGAAATTGAATGAATTAAAAATAACCTCTAGGGATGATGGGATACTTTTCTGGATAATGATTTGATGAGAAGTAACCAAAGTGCCAGCAGATTCTCCTTCCTGCAGCTTCTTCTCTATCACACTTGGCTAATAGAAAAACCAACAAGAACACAAAGTTCACCATCACTCAGCATAATCTAAATTTACTTGACAGTAGAAAGGAAACTCATTCTAGTGACAGAAGTGCCCCGTTCACCACAACATTCTCGGTGAAGCTTATGCTGGAAACGCATGCATAACTGAAAACAATATCCACAAACAGCACCATGCAAGTAGATTTTTAACTAGTGGAGAAATCAGGCTCTATTAGGAAGCCACAAGCTCTGTAAGGGACTCATCCATCCGAATTTGGCCCCCAGATTATATCTCTCTTTGGAACTTAGGAAATAATAAAAAAAAAGGGAAGCTTGGAAAAAAAAGATAATAATAAATCACTGCCAGCCTATTTGACTGTATGTCAAGAAAGCATTTATTTTACCTGCAATTCAAGGAATGTAGTACCTCCCTTCTGCAAAAATATGAGTTTTTCTGATTTTTCTCTTTCTTCTGTGGTCTAATGTCAGGGGAATAAATGGTTTCAGTAAATGTAGGGTATAAAGCCCACTATACTTAACAATAGCTCATCATATTTCTCTAATCTACAAATCATTAACTGCATGGTAAATTAGGAAACAGAATTAAACAGAATAATTTTACAGCAAAAAGGTTTCCAATCAAAATTGAAATCAATGTCTCTCTGTGATGAATCCAAAGGAGACTAATTGTATCTTTTGTGTAGCAGGAAAAATAGTTAACTGAAGAACACCCCGGTGTAGATGCACTGTATTTGGTGCCAGCATCTGTGGCTTCCATCAATAGCCTAAGACAGGCCTCTCTGCCTTCACTCTGGACCTAGGTCTTTCCTGAGTTTGCAGCCTTCCCTGCTGAAGCAGGCAGAAGGTGTGCCCTGCAAAGATTTCAGCTCTCCTTTTCTCTCTACAGGTGTAAGAGGTGTCACAGTCTTGTTCCCATGCAGGAAGCTGACCATTGCTGTATTATCCTGTACAGAGTGACACCAAAATCCTTGTCACCTTTATCCCATCTCTGCCTTCTCAATGCTGTGAGAATGAGAAGAGTATCTCTGCAACTTGACCAACTGGGTCAGTTTTAAATGTTGGTAAGACTCAATTTGCTATGTTACCATTCCTAATGTACTGTTTTAAATAAGTGTACTCCACCTATTCAAACAGAAATGCATACATTTGGAGAAAGATACAAAACTTCTAGAAACTTGAGACAGAAAGACATCTCCTTGACTGTTAGAAGATGCATAAATTCTTTATTTCTAAAGTGCTAGTTTAATCCAACCCAGGTCAGACTAAACATTGTAAAGGAGTTTGTTACTATGACAGCTTTCATGTTCTTCAAATATCTGGTCACCAATATGGCAGATATTCTAAACTATATTCTTCACAACTGAAGGAAAATAAAGTATTTCCCCTATGGTTCTAAGAAACCAACCATTGACTAGACAGGCTGAAAGTCAAACTGATCGAATACACACAGGTGCTAAATGCTCAAAGTACACATTTTGAAAAGGCATATTTTTCTTTCTGTTCTTGTTTTATTGTATTAAAGAGCTATAGGTAACAGCACCAAATACATTTTTAAAGTGGATATACTAAGTTAAATGAGTAACTTCCTTGACCGGAAGAAGCTACTACATAACACAGTTCTATGTTCCCTCTATCCCTATTGCCTCTGCATTTCTTAGAAGATATCAAGGTGCTGATTTTGACCTATACCTGGCTTGTTTATTTTTTCCTAAAAAATTCCTCTCTCAGCAGGACATGTGAACTGAAAACATCCCACTTAGCAGTACCAAAGAGGATGGTCAGATGCTACAACCAGCAGGCACACTTTAGTGCCAGGGTCACCTCAGAGTTAGGCTCTGATACCTCAAATTCATTCACATTTTTTCCCACAGAAATGCCTTCATTTGGATGAGATTCTGTGGGACTGCCATAGTTTACTTAGATCCATAGAAGATACAGTAACTGGATAGTGCTTTTGAATGAGTACTCTTCTTCTACTAAGATGAGAGGTACCAGGTAAAGATAACTCTTGCCATTTTCCTTTCCAAATGAATGATTAAATTCAGATATGTTTCCTCAGGGTGAAGCCTATTTAACCGTGTAATGCTTTGCTCCTGCTTGTGCATTTTAATTAAAAATTGAACTAGGGAGGTATATGTTGGCTTCACCTGCCCTCCTTTGATTCAGGTTCAGCTACCCAGCTGCTCCCTTTTCAACAGTTCCTTCCATCATTAATAGATCAATTACATCCTCTTCATTACACTTACAATTTACTTACAAGAAAGACACCCCTCATTTTCAACTACAACCAAGCATCTATTATGGCTTCTGAAAATGGCAGTAGAAGCAACATTAAGACTCTCGGTGCTTTCTCTTAAAGGTAAGTTTTGTGCACCGAGTTTGCCTTTTAGATATTTTAATCCAACTTGACAGCCACTCTAACATATCTGAAACCTGTATTGGCCATTGGCTCCATGAATATACTGTGCGGCCAGAGGAGCTAAGGTCATTTTCTTGGCAACATCCCTTTCCCTAAAATGAGAAGTTGACGTGCTAATTGCATGCCTCCAGGGATCCATTTCCCATTAGAACTGTGGGTCTGCCTCCAAGGCAGGAAACCAGAAGATTCTTTTGAATTATACTTTCCAGCCAATTTTTGCCGAGTTCCTTACAACACTACATCAGTGCCGGGAGGACAGAAGCAAATTTTATGACCATTTATTATCTGTAATGCTAAAAAAAAGTGGTGATCATAAAGATGATTCCTGTGAGAGAGAAACCAGACATCCACAATAGAATAAAAAGACTAACCTTCATGCAGATCACACAAGCATATTTCTTTTGGCTCCACTGAATTTAAATCCAGACTCCTCGCTTTTTTTTGAAGTTCTGTGTACTTTATAGCAACATGAATGTTACACTGTCACCCTTAAAACTCATTATCTACCCACAAACTAAATAAAAGCCATTTTTTAAATTGGCAAGTTTCTTGCAAACACTTTAACACTGCACAGTGAGCAAGACTTCTTCATGCATGCACACTGCATGAAAATGCACGTGCTTAGCAATCTGTGTTGGGTCTTCAATGAAATGGTATCCAGCAGACTGCAGCAACAATCAGTTGCGTTATGGAACTGGCCAAGCAGGTCTAATTATCATCATTATTTCTTACCTGTCTTCAAATGCTGAGAGAATTCTGCCTCTTGCTCTGTATTTTCTTGTCAAGTTTGGTACTGTACCCCCATCAGTCCTGCTACACAGCTGCTCCAAACCCGTCACCACTATTTAAATTTTCTCTCCATCACCCTCATAGTTTCTTTCATGCATGACTGGACTTCCTCAAGCTTACTGAACCTGTAAGAAAGCCTGCATTTCGCACCCTCAGAGAGACCCAATTCTGCCATGTGGCTTCCAGTGAATGTCATACTCTAACTACACAATACATAGAAATACATGAAAAGGGTATCTGTTCTTCCTTGCATGCCTGCTGCTAGAGCCTGCGTCCTGAGTAAAAGAGAGCACCTGCAAGTGGGGAACGGCCTCTAAATCTACTGAGTGCTAAAATAAGTGAAAATGAATACACAAATACATAATGAAGACTTTCAGCTCACGCTGACCTCTTCAGGCACTAGTGGTTCAATCATAGGAGCTTCCTCCTGCCTTGCTGCAAGCCGAATGGGAGATGTGGAAAGCCTCTTCTCCCACTCATTAGACACAGCTGCTTCTGTGGAGGTTTCCAAGAAGGTGCGTTTCAGCTCGCTTATATTGGTCTGATGTTTCATCAGATCTTCCTGGGTTTTGTCTAGGTCCTGGACAGTTTTAAAAGAATAGAGCAGTTCGTAATACATCCTAAGCCAACCAAATTTTAGAGCCAAAACACATAACTTGGTTAGTAAAGAGGGAAGTAACATCTCAAGGAGCCGGGTTGCACAGCACTAACACAACACTCTGTGAAAATGTGGCACTCTGAAAGAACAGCATAGCATATCTCATACAAGTGATATAAATACACTCTTTTAGAGAGCTTAACCATATTGGTATAATTTACACCTCATAAAGTGGCTTCAAACAAACATACATATGCGCGTGGACGCACACACACATATGCACACGCATATATATATATTTATAGTACAAGTTAGAGGAGTCGTCAGAATCTGAGAAAAAAATTCTATTTGATTTATTAGCAGGTGGGAATACATGGTTCATGCATCATAGTGCAGATTCACAGTTTACCACTAAAACTAACACACATGTACGTACATGCACTGGTATATACCAATACCAACCTCTAACATAAGATTACTATGTTTGACATACACATTTTCACCCTGTATTCGCTTAATCAGACTATTCTGAAAGAAGTGAAAGAGAAAGGGAAAGGTAAGGGACACAGTATTGAAAGGATACAAAATGCTCTTTCTACACATTTCTTCACAGAGAACTGACAATAACATGCTGAGAGAGGTGAACACCTCCAACATTGATACTTGAGCAATATCTGGGCCTTTTGTTTCTGTACCTGTGCCTTTAGATCTCCGTCCTCCTCTTGATCCGACTGCCAGCATGAGAAAGATTGGAAACAACACCTTACCACTTGTATGGTTGAAGGCTTTACAAAAAATGGTGAGTAGAACATGCTAGGTTAAGGTCACATTTTCTCTATGCTAAAGGCTTAAGGAGAGAGAGGGTACACAAACTGGTTGATTTGACTCACAGCAAGCCTCTTCTTTTCAAAATGGTTCATTGTGAATGAAGGAATATTAAACACTTTCCTTTTATAAATATTATTGGTGGGCTTCACTTTATACATCTCTATTTAGGAGCAGCAGCTAGACTTTCTCAATAAGATGATGGCTGGTTTAGGACTGAATGGCAACAGCAAATTCTTTGCAAGTCCATAATCCCAGAGTTTAAACAGATGACATCTCCTGTGCCACAGACAAATCTTTGTATAAACTTGCTGTGGGTAGAACACCCACAACACTTTCCAGGGAATGAAGCACACTTTATTCACTTAAAATGCTATTTCCATAGCCTCAGTTCCTTTCTTATGTATAAAATTTCCTTTTATATTTCACTTTCATATATTCTTTCAGGATCTATCTGCAGTGGTGGTCTTCTGGAATGGCACACATATTACATCTGCTTTAGCTCACATTTTTAAAAGCAATGCAAGATGGACTGCCTAAACAGTCCTGTTTCTGAGGGCTGAATTTTCAAACAGCAAGTATACCACACTTTTTGAAAATCAGCTGTCCATAAGGAAAACTGAGATTTGCATAATCTTCTTCCCTAAAATAAAGATGGCAGCTAGGAAGATTATTGGGCATTTTTTATTAATAAACTGGTATTTTTAAATGTCACAGTTTTAGGATTATGTTTTACTTCCTGAATGGCTCAAGGTCTGAAGCCATACAGCTCAAGCATTTTAAAGCATTTGGTACCCCTGAGTCATCTCAACACACTTTTATGTTGTTGCTCCATATGGATTTTTTTAATGCTTGTCCCACTATTATATTGTTATTTTTTCCTGTATTTTTAATTAGACGAATGTCCCATGGGAAAATCTTTATATGTTCATTACTTTATAATTCTCTTCAAATCTATTCCATTTACAGCCAAGGCTGAATTGCCATGACACGTCAGAGAGAATTTTTTCTTGATGATGATTTTAACAGTCTGAAATATTAATGAAATCCTACTCTAAGCCTACAGTAGTGTTTGTGGCAAGACTCTTGTCTTCTACCAGATGTCAGATCGAATTCGGATCACGTTTGCAGCTGCAAACATATTAATTATGAAAGCATTATATGCACTCGACAGGAGTCACATAGGGTTGAATTTACCTGCACAGTCTGTCTGCCATGGTTGTGGATATGAGGCTTTTCAGTGCAAAGAAAATAGCAATTTTTTTATGTTCCTTTTCTGAAGACAATACCTGGGCTACTGGTGGCAATACATGAACATGACATGTGAAGTTACATTCAAGGACAATCTTAGGTATTTATAAACCAGAAATTTGAAAACTGCTTTCTACTGTCTTTCCCTCCCTCCCTCTCTCACACAGGCTGTGGATTATAAGAGCAAACAAGCAAATTGAACAACCAAGGGCACAATCTGGCCAACACGACTCTCCCAGGTGGGCGGCACTGGCATGGGTGACACTGCCACCACTCCACTAGCTGCACAGCACAGAGGCCTCACAGTTTCCAAACCAAACACAGAACTAAGAGGAGCTTGTAGGGAGCACTGAAAACTCAGCTCACCGAGCAGAGCCCTTAAACTCGCACACAGGCACATGCACACACGCGCAGAGAGGATCCTGAACTGCCATAGGAGACATGCAGTTTGGCACTCAGGGCTGGGAAGAGATGAGGCAAAATGCTCTCCCCTGGCATAACTGGGTGCTGGCAACTGTACAAACCTCAGTGGCAGTGGTCTCACCATCAGCTGCAGTATCCGTCTGCTCACTGTCAGTCTATTTGGTTAGACAAGTAACCGGATCCCAAGAGGAAGGCAGGAATAAAGAATAAACCCAGCTCATCAGTACACGTGGCTCACACGGGGAACTGTTAAACTCAACATCCCTGCAAACTGCATGAGCATTGCTTTTCAAACCATGTACAAGTCAAAGAAGCAAAATAAAATGCTATATTAGTAAACAGAACAGACTCAGAGGAAGACTTGAGGCGTACTGTACACAGTATATGGCTTTACTGGAACAAATTTACAAGCCAAATGAAACATAACTGGAAAAGTGCTATTTGATTAGCGGGTTTTTTATCTTAAGAAAGCCAGGTAGATTTTTAAAAAAAAGGTAAAAATAAGAGCTAATATTTTCTAAACAAACTTTTCCTCCTGTAAGGTTTTTTTTAAAGAAAATTATTAATAAAACTTTTGTTCTAGCCAATATAGATTGATGTGGTATTTGAGTTTTTATCTGGAGGGGGAAAAGATAATTAAAAAAAAGGCTACTTTAACAGTCACCTGACTTTCAGCCCCTCATTTATACAGAAATTGTTCTTGTCTCCACATCTATACACCACGAGGCTGTCTGCATTACCAAGAAGTTCAAATAACCATTCCCCCAGCCCATCTACTGTCTGTCTGCAGTGTAATGATAAGGTTCAGATCCCACTCTGTTCCAATAAAGAACAGCTGATATTTTTAACAATAGTGAAAAGAAAGCTGCCATTAAAAGAATCAAAAATACTTCTCATTCCATTTAAGAATATGAATGAAAGTAAGAGAAAAATAAAAGTACACCTTCCCCCCCAAAAAAAAACCCACTTACTAGGAACAAGTGATAAAAATGAAACAAAGCACAGCATTGCACAGACTGATCTATTCCTGCTTTGCTCGACGCTGTGAAGAAGATTTTAGTGATGAATGCAAGTGTCGAGATTTAATAAGCAGAGAGTCAAGTGTAGGTTACTACAGGCTGAGAAGAGAGTTCAAATAACTACTTTTGATGTTATGCAAGCTTATGGAGAACTAGTGAGTAAAGAAAGTATTCCTTACTTCTTCAGACTGGCACATCCATGTTGTTTTAACAGCAGAGAAATCTCTGGTTTTGATCAGCAATTTTTTGTGGTCTTTGACAATCTAAAGTAACCCAGGCAGGTAATTTAAAGCTATGACAATACATCTCATTCTCAAACCACATCAGCATGAAATAGGAGAAAGAAAGCAACCCACTGGTGGATGGAGTATCAGTCTTAACTCTGAACTTCCTATCTTCTGTCATTTTCTGACAACTCCCATGTTTTGTAAAGCTGCTTTTTGGGGGGTATTTTTTCATTGCTTTACTCTTTATTATTCCTTCTTTTGAATAATTTGTATTGTTTGTATGACAGGCAGAAGAATAAGTGGGCATTTTGGACTGTTCAGTAAGTGCATGAATCCAAGTTTTATGCAATTTTTCAAGCAGTAGCCACTCAATAGGCAGACCACTTTCATTTTTTAAATGAAACTGTAATGCCTAAATAGTTTACCTAGCTGGGCAAATTGCTTCCACTGAAGTGTTACAAAATTGTTTCTTTATTAGTGAAGGTTCTCATGTTTTTGTAACACTATAAGCAATTATAAAGTTATGGCAATATAAAAAAAAAATCTATCCACTGTCACTTCTGTATACAAGAAAAAAAAAGAGGGATTAATCAATACAAGCATGTAGAAGGAATTAAGTGTCAAGGCACTGTAGCACGTGAGTCTGGCACATAGGGTTGATTTAAGAACTTGAAGTTGGGAACATTAGAGAAAATCAATAGAAATATAAGCTGCTAAGGTATGAATACAAAATCTAATAAAATCTAAGGAGAGAAATTGTGCCTCTGACTGTATGAACTACCTCCAGATGCACTGCTCAAAGGAGAACAGAGATGAGCAAGTTATGAGATTAGCTTTTGCATAACTGTGTTCTACCTATTGTGACCTGGGGGAAGGAAAAGGTTTCTATTCCTTTCACCATAACAGCAATGAAATCCTAAATAGGCATAAAATTCACTTTATTGCAATATACATGACTGCTGACAAGCTAATAAGCAGCCATGGAGCCAAGGTCAACATTACTGAGTTATTTGAAATAAAGATCTGGGGTTATTGCAGAGCAGGAAAAGACAAATTAAGGCTGAGCAAGGCAGGTTTCCTCTGGAGTGAAGAGGAAGAAAGGACAGGCTCAACTCCAAGATGGGATGTAGTGCAGCTGCTGGTGGGGCTCACGGGTGAGCGAGGGTCTGAGCAGGAAGGGAAGGCAGCTGTCTCTCCTGAGATGCTGCGGCTCCACGTCCTCTAACTTGTGATTGTAATTGCTGTGATTTGTTTTGCCAATGTAATGTAGACATGCCCAGGTTTAAAACATATTCACTTCCATGCAATATTTTGAACAAGAAATACCCTCTGGATTAGGCACAAGTCTGTGTTGTCTGCTAGGAAGCACTGCCAGGGTTCTCACTCTCATAGAAGAGTGACAGTAAAAAGCCTGTTTTGTAAGTTTTTATGCTCAATACTTCCTAACATTATTAACAAAAAGAAGTGCTCATTTCTGAAAGAGGAACAGACCAATGTATTACATAAGCACTGTCTCATTATTGCCTCTGGAGCTGGCACCGTATTAATGCTGTTATTGCTATTAGATTAATCCAAGTGCAGAGCTAATGCAAATGGAGACCTAAATGTGTTCCCAAAATGAGGACGTGAAATGAGACAGCAACATTTTGGATGCTTTTTATCAGAAACTGCACATTATTATTTAGTTGTTAGGCATCACAGAGCCAAAAGCATCTAAAGACAATGTTTTTACCAGATAAATTTATACGACTTTTGGCTTTCTATAAAAAGAAATTGAAATTCTGTATCAATTTCTGTACAAAACCAACAGTGGCAGATTACGCAAATGTTTAGATGTGCAAGCTGGTTTATTGAAGACAACTACTGCAACAGCATTGATGAGTGGCCAAGATGACTTTTTACACATGGCCAACTAGTCTCTGATTATCTTATCTGGGTCTCTTTTACATACAAAGCAGAACTGTATTTTCACATTGGAAGATGAAGGGGGGAAAGGAAAAATAACGAGAAAATGAATTCAGGATTTTATTCTATCTATAACAAATAACTAGGCACCAGCAAAAACTGAGATGCCAGGTACTATGTTACTCAATTAAGAAGATGCCTTTCCTTCTTCTGGACAAATCATGTCCACATTTCTCAGAACCGCTGTGGACTCCTCCTGCAGTTGGTTCATCTGCCTGTGGTAACCCTGGCGGCTTGAGGCATTGTTTTTGGCAGTGCTGATACAACACTGCGAATGGCAAGACAGCCCACATGGCATCCTTCCCTGAACAGCTGCAGCAGAGCTGTCCCAATCTGACCTCTCACTGATACACCGGATTTAAACATGGCTAAACAATTCAATCTGCAGCAGAGATGAAATCAAGGCTGAAAATCCAGATCCAGGTTCCACTGGATCAGAAAGCCTTTTTTGGGCTTGGCCTAGTGTTGATGGCCTCTTGTAAAAAGCTAAGCTCACGTGAATTTTGAATACCTTGAAGTTAGTGAGGGCGCCCATTATTATTGGCTAGCTATTCATATAAATGAGATGTACATGCATACACATATATATGCATGCATATAAAACTATGCAGGAAATTGTACTGAATTCCCATTATTCAGGTAACTATTCTAAACCTAGTATAAACAGATAGGAGTAAGAAAAGGTATTGGTGGGTTCAGATACAATACTTCAGAGCTGATCAGTGGCAATTTGTTTATTGCAAGTTACTCTGCATCAGCTGACACGGTTCAAACCAAGCCACTTCCACACAGTGTTGTGCCTAACCCTGGGCCCCAAGCTGCACTCCCAACACGAGAAAAAAAAAATAAGAAAGAAGGAAAAAAAAAAAAAAAACAAACCAAAAACATCAAACCCACCCCTTCTAACATATCAGCACAGACAGAAATGAGGCTCTGAAAGTAGGACCACTATTGCAGCAATCTAACACTGGTTAGGACTGAAGCACTGAACACGAAAGAGTGTGTTCGATGCCGAGGTACACACCTCTTCCTCTGAACTGTCACTCAGGTCATTGGCAAGTGAGGCACTCAAGGAGGCCGCCTTGGGCTCCAGGTAGCAGAGGCACATAGCCAGAGGAAAGGAGAGAGTGAGGGCATATGGCACTGAGAAAGAGGCAGAGAGCAGAAAGAAAAAAATGAAGAGGAAGCAAGGCACCAGGGAGGGGGAGCGGATGGGAAGGTAGTGCTGCACGCTGGCAGGCAGCAGGTTGGTTTCGGAGAGGTTAGGGAGCGACAGGTAGCCATCGTCATCTAGAAGGGAAGGAAATGACTCTGGAAGTTGCAAGGAGAAGGAAAACAATGTTCCGCCTTTGCTGGCTTTTTGCTTATAGCCAAAAGCCATGTCTGGCTCAGCAGAGCAAACTCGTCCCTTTCTGTCAGAATCTGGCTCTGACTCGCTGTGCTTTGAGGCGCTCTCTTTGGGCGTCTCACAACTTAAGGACTTTGTTTGAGCACTCTCCTTGCATCTCCTGCGAAGCTTTGCTGAAGATGCATGGTGGCCAGGCTGCGAGGATGGCGAGGGGTGGCGGGAGTCAGTGCCAAGCAAAGGTGGCTGGTGACAGAGAAGGAGCAGCAAACAAGGCGCAAAAGCAAAAGGACAAAAAGAAAACTGTAATTAGTTAATTTTCTTCTGTGATGATAAATAATATATATATATATAAACATTACAAACAGTATTTAACACTACAGCTTTCCACTAAGTTAAATGGCACATACTCCCATGCCACACACCACAGGTAGTAGTGAATCAGGGTTACAGCTTACAAAAGGCAACTTCTTGATTCAGCATTTGTCTAGTCATCTGCAGCATGAGATTTACATAAGAACCTTCACAATCATATGTGGAGTTTCAGGTGATGCCAATTTCCACTTACTGTAAGATTGGCTTCAGATCATAAGAAGCTTTCAAACACGAAATACATGGAAAGCAACAAAGAAATGAGGGAATGTATTTCTAATACCAACACTGCTTGTGACAGCACTCCTGCAGTCAGGAGGAGGCTTAGTGGGGGCCAGACGCTTCCCCTCCATACCTCAGACAACCTCAGTAGCAATAACTAAACTCTTTGTGCCCAAATTCCTCTATTAAAATATTTGTAAAAAATAAAATAAAATAAAAATCTAGGTCCTAAAACTAAACAAAACACTTTCTGGTTTGGGGGGGCATAAATCCATCTGTTAGCTGTCACCAATGGAAAACACCATAGTAGCTCCCATCACCTCTTGGGTTGGTGTCTGCTGGGTGCTTGCATAGCCCTGCCCTTACTTCTGCTTATGCCCTAAGCCAGAGCAGGCAGTGCCAGGGGGCTGCCCCTCTCCCAGCCGTGCATTCTGCTGCCCCCTGCTATGCCGCAGCCCATTATTTTGGTAGCATGGTGAAAGAAGGGAGCTGACAGTTTTGGCCAGGCAGACCCTGTGCTCTTTCACTGGGAATCTGAAGCAGGGTTGACCAGAGAAAGGTCCACGACACAGAGCCCTACATCTCAACATAGTGAAAAAGTGACTTCTTATCCATAGCAATGAGGTAAAATGCACACAATGCTTTTGCTACAAATTGTACCACAACACAAAGAATTCTGGCTACTAATAAGCAGGATTTGCTTTGATACACCATTTTTAGTATATCCAACATTTCTTCAAGGAAATTCAAGGACAAAAAAATTGGAGCAGGGAGGTGATTCAGCAGGAGGGGTGCTCACAACTAGCTGACCACCAGCTAATGGGCTCTCTGCAGGCAGCCTCAACTGCTCTTTAGAAGGACAACAGACCTCACCACCAAAATACCCCAGTACAATAGACTTGCCACAATGCTGACATATTGGAGATGTTTGGCCAAAGTAAACCAGGTGCACTTAGCTGAAGTGGCACGGTGGCTCTGTGACAAAACAGTAAGTGCTCCATTCACCACGTACCTTCCCATGGAGCTATAAAAGGCATTTTACTCCCACTGCCACTCCCAGCTCCCCAGAGCAGAATGACTTCAAAGCCAAAACAGCATTTGCCGGTACAAGCTGGTGCCAATTCTGAGCCAACAAGCAGGGTTCAGACAAATGTTGCACCAATGCCAGCTACTAAGCCTAATCTTTACCACGTATAGTAACACTAGGAATGAGATTTAAGCTCAATATTTACCCAGAAGAGCTCCTTCCCCTCCCTTTTATTTCACTTCTGTCTCTTCTCTAACCAGAACAGTTAAAAAAACCTATCAGTTCAGGCAACATACATGCCCAAAGCAAGCAATCAAAATCAAGCCTAACTTCAAATCACTTACAAGCATCTTCTTTATGGGCTTAATGCAGTAAGCTCAAGTCAAAATTTAACGCTGCTGGATTCACAGGACATTATGTGAGCTGAATACACAGAACTTCTCTTTATATTGTAAACACACAAAAAAGCAAAAGTAAATTTATTCTTTGCTAATATAGACTATTCACTTACTAACACCTTTGCAGTGTTAATATTTAGAATAACTTCCAGTACCTAAATACATATGGATTAAAAAAGGAAAATGTCTTAGTGGAAAAGCTGAAACCTACCTATAAAATTGATATACCAGTAAAAAGGAATGTGATTTCAATTTTTTCTTGTGTTTCTTGAGACCCTATTCTCTTTGTAATGAATGATAAAAAGCCTTAGCAGGTCTGGTGGAAGCAGGACCGAGACCTCCGTAGGCTTACAGAAATGAAGCTCTCTTAGCAGGTGGTTTAAACAGAACCCACCTCTGGCAGATGGGTGTGTGGGGTGTAAAAATCATTCATCTGTGAGTTTTTAAGTATCATCAAAATATTCTTCTAAAAATATATTGGACTATTTCTAGCCATATATAAGGAATGGATAATCTTCAAAATGCAGCTGATCTCTCCATTGACTTAAGTTAGCAACACTTGGAAAATAATCAGTTTCTGTCGGATATTTTCTGCATATCTGATTTTCATCAATGCTTCCCCATGCAGAAACAAATAGAGTTCCAAGAAGAATTATATTTTGCAGATTTTTTAATGCTAAATTACAGTTCAGTTTCAAAAGAAAATATTACCTCACCTACAATGTCAATAATCCATTTCTGATTTTTGGTACCTTAATTGCAACTCCTTTTGAGGACTTGATCCTTTAGCTACGTAGCTCATTGTGGCCTTATATGATAAGGCTAGAAGTTCAGTTGCTAACATCTGTATGCATGACAGTTTAGTAGATGCAACAGTATTCATAGAGGGTTTTCCTCATAAATGAAGATGGTAAATCTTACTTTGTTAGAAAGTGCATTTCATACTACATTTTTTGAATAATATCCTAGATTCAAAATTTCACATTCTGTTTTCTTCTCCTCAATGTAAAAGGAACAGAGGACATTCTACATCTGATCTTTTTTGATTCTACTCTATTTCTCTTCATTGTCAGTCTCTGAAATTCAGTGTCTTTTCTGCTCCCCTGTTAGATTTGCCCTATCTTAATAACTCAGCAGATACAATACACAAATGTGTGTATGTGTATGTAGTGGTGGTAGGATTGGAGATGGTGAAAGATGAATGGAATTTAACAACTGAATAGAGAATCATAACAAAAGCAGTTTTCTTCAATGCAAAACTTAAAACAAGGGAAGCAAATGTTTTTGTAAGCCAGGGAAAAAAGTCTTATAACAGTATATTAATACCCCAAAATTAACAGAGAAAAATGCTCACTGAAATAATTGCAAGGCAACAAAGCATTATGAGAAGTAAATGAGAAAAATACAAGAGTTTAAAGCACAGAGCTACATACAAGAACACACAAGCATTTTGCTGCCTTGTCAAAAAATAAAAACCATGAAGTCCACACTAAATACAAGATACAACTGAAGACCAAAGGAGCAAAATGTGCACTGCTAAGCTACTGTTAGGTATTTCTCAAATAGTTCTTGAATGTTTTATGAAAAACTATTGCGCTGACTTTTAAGTGAATTTCACAAAACAATCTGAGACAGGAACTAACTTTTACGACATTATATGAAATGTGTAAGAACTATAAAAATATTGATCCAAGACGTGTATATACATGTACATACAGCTGCATTTATTTCAGTTTCCTTTAACTGAATTAGGTATCTTCTTCCTTCCTAATAATTCTGTGTTTCTCCAAGCACTCTCCAGGCAGATCAGTTTAATACAAAAATCTCAGAACTCTACCTTGGTGTCATGGCGTATTGCTGAGACTGGAGTGACTTCCTCTGCTCTTTTCTTTTTGCCCTCTTCATCATCTTTCTCTTCTTCTGCCTTTTTCTCTGGAGTCACAGTGGTTATCAAGTTGGTCTGAGAGATGCCCTTTGTTGTGGCGTACTGGCCAGTACCAACCTCTGCAGCAGACACAGAATCCTTCATGTACATTTCATGGTTTTCATTCACTGATGCTAAAAGCAAATATTTAAAGAGGGAAAGTCTGAAATAGCTTTTGCTGAGAAGCTGCATAAAATTAAAAAGCTGGGTTAGTAAAATGTTTGAGATATTGCTGAAAACACAACTATATCATGTTACAGAAAACCAGAAGCATGTGCATACATTTAAATAAACTGCTTACTTGAAATAAAGCTTGTAGCTTTTATATGCATAAACATATATTATGGGTGTGTATACACACATTACTGAAGCTAATGTGTGCATTACACAGTTGTTAAATGTCAGCAAGCCATTAAAAGTGCTACTGTAGTAAAACATCAGAAAAAATTCAATACGTTGCCACAGTTATCAGGCAGACAACATAAGGAGAGCCAGCTATGACATCAGCCGTGGGGGTGGAAGAGATTTTCTATAAATCTGTCAGAATATAACAGTGTAGATCAAATGCATGGTAAGTCATGCACTGCATTGCAGGAAATGACAATATTGATATAACACAGGCATAATATCTGAGAATCAAGAAATAGGATCTTTATATTACTGAGTATTCATGTCTGCCAGTAAAGTGAGCTCATTATCCTAAAAAATTATGAGAAGTGATGTCATTCAGTTCAGTGGACAAAATACACAGAATATTTTAGAATGTAAATGTTTGATAATTCAGCAAATTTAAATCTGTAAAAATTATTTTGAAATAAATAGTAAATTGATGAATAGAATGTAATCAAAACATTAATATATATTCTGCTCTTAGTTATCATGTAATAAACTTTTAAGTCAAAGGAGCTGTTCAAATTTATAAAGTTACTTGTACCTGCAACAAATGACAGGGCTGGGATCACAGTGCAACTGTAATGCAGAATGTTACAGCCACCTTTACATTACAGTAACAACATTGGTGAAGAAATCATGAGAAGTGATTTAAAAAACCTCTTTTCCCCATTTGCTGTTCCACAAATTAACATCATGAAAATCTTGCAGAGTCTAACAAATGCTAGAAAAAGCGTTTCAGATATCTTGTCTCTTGGCAATGAGCTTAGGAGGCAGGAGAAAGCAAAGGGAGTAGAGGGAGACATCTTGTTTAGATGTTACAAACAAAATAATGCAGAAGGATAATTTCTCTTTTGAGACACATGCACAGCAATCAGGTCACCAGTTGCTTGGTAACCAGCAAGAGGCACACCAGAATTAGAAGAATCCAAAATAATTAATGACAAGCAGCACCTTTAGGGGGAGGAAAGAAAGCTCATCACTAGTACTTTAAAATCAAAGCTTCTCCCCCTCCCCCACCATCAGCTATATTCATTGCAAGTTGTTTGTGATACTCTACAGGAGAATTCACCTCTTTTAAAAAAACAGCAGCAATTCTGAATTTAGTCTCAGTCTTTTTTTTTTTTCACAAAAATAAACTACCACCGCTTTTTACTCAATAGCTGACAACAGTAACAGCTGATGAAGTAGCTGAGATTCTGAGTCACACACTGGTTTAACCTAAAGGAGCAGCAGCATAGTGACCTGCATAAACCATGGAGAAAGGGAGGAGGAAGAAGACCTGCATATGTTACTCTACATCTCACCCCTTCAAAAGTAATGCATGGAAAAAGCCTGTTAGCACTCATCTGACTAGGACAGAAGGTAATAGGAGGCAAATGTTACTACTCCATCAGGGGAAGTAATTCATTTACAAACTGTAACATACAACTAAATGAAAAACAGTTACTTGCGCAAACCTTGAAAAAGCACTGATGCCCGACTTCCTCAGTCAGGCAGGTCCAGGTGCCCCGTCCTTCTCCAAAGTGGGGAAGTGCTTTGCAGGTGTGAGGTCAAGGAGAGGGGCTCCACAAAGAGTGGACTCCCAAGGACCTCTTCCAGACAAACACGTTTTAATAACCACAAGCAGTACATTTAACACAGTATGTCTTCCCTAGCCCTGCAGTGAATGTGTAGGTAATCACAGCCTCCGTTCTGCCAAAACTCAAGGAGATGATATGACAAGACTTTTATACCTAATCTGAAGCAGTGACCACTGTGATGACGACTTTTGACAAAGTCAGTTAAGCGGAGGACCTTACCCCCATCTAAGCTGCGAGACATAGTGTAACGTTTACTAGAAGACCGCTCAAAGTAAGGTGCGGGGCGGTCTATGAGTGCGCTGGCTCTTCTTGTCTGGGCCTGCGTCCGACCACTGTAGCGAAATTTGGAGCCCAGCGTGAGGAACTTCTTTGGAGGTGCTTCTGGTAGCAGGAGCCTAAAATACAATAAGCAGTTCACTTGTTAACGCTTCCTCCTCCGAAAATTATTCCACTATTTCTGTAGTGGAGAGATGACTCCTGTTGGGTAGCACTCTCCATCGTAACCTGTGCCTCATAAGTCTGTGGCTAAAAGGGAATCAAAGGATGCCCCTCATACAGCATGAAACTTCTTAGGTAGTGAATATGAAGAGATGACTTCTTCCTAACAAGCAAGAATTGCTCTGTCCTTTCCCGCTTGAAAACCAGATTTGTTATTTTTTAATCAACAAAACTAAAAGTAAGGTGTTCCTTGTCTCAGGGACTCTGATCTGGGCTGAAATACAGATTTATCTTTCATACTTCAAATGTAACGCGGTGCTCCTATGCTAAGGACAGTGCCAGAACAGATTTCCAGTGGATGCAGGGCAATATTCATTCACAGGGATGCAGACAATTTTCACATTAGAGCCTTCCCACCCTCTGTATTTTGCCTATGGACGCTTGCTGAAGAAGCCATTCTCCTTCTATGGAGTTCATGTTTTAGACATTGATTTTCTGTTAACAACCAGACAACACCAAAAAATGCACACTCAATTTCTTTTTTGATAATTTGCCGCTACGACTGCATTTCACATGAACATATAGACAACCTGAACCAATGGTTTTAAAGAAAGGAGAGAAAATCTTCAGTCCTTCCAAACATCTTGAGAGGGGATTTTAAGTGCTGGATGACCTTTCGCACCACTGAAAATCTCACTTTCTTGAGTTCCCATTGCTAACGGTCTCCTTACTGACTACCCCACCACAGACAAATTACACCATTTATACCACTACCCCAAACTTTGCTCAGGTCGTCTTAGATGTCAAAAACACAGCTGCAATACAAAAATTGCAGTTATGGACTGGGTATTCTGGTGACCAAAAAAGTACACCACCTACAGTGTCTGTATTTTCATATGTAATTAACTAAAAACCTTCCCTCCTTTTTTTTCCCCCCAAAACTCTTCCCCACATTCCCCAATAACCTTCCATATAAGTTGTTCTCCCTATACAAGTGTATGTGCAGAAGTGCAGGCGAGTTCTTCGCCTCTATAATTATAGTGACTGATGATATCATGGCACAGATAAAGAAAAATGATTAGCTGGGACCATATGGTGATTTTAAACATTTAGTATCTATCCAAAATAGTACGAATAATTTGGCTGAAACATCTCACATTTTTAAGCACCAATATCCTTCCCTGGTCTGCTCACAAATACCTGATGATCAAAAAGACAAATTCAATTTAGAGGTTTTTATCTTTGCTGACATTTCTGCTGTATTTTATGGCACAGCTTTAAGAAAACAAATCCACGTACCTGAAAAACGTATGGTGCTCAACACACACTTTCCATAAGCGCTTCGCAGCACGATGATTTGGCAACTTAAACCCAATAGTGCTTTCAAACTGCTCAAACTAGGTAGGAAAAAAGAAAAAGGGTACATTTGATCCTGTGCATCTATTTTTAGGCAGAGTACACAGGTTCATCTTCGTTTCTTCCATCTATATTATCTCACTGCAGAGATGAATGTATATGCTTACATATACAACCATATATATATATATATTCTACAGACCAGTGTCTGGAAAGGGAGCTGTGAGTGATAATCAAAGGTAACCTTCGTGAACTGTTTCCTGGATAATGAGCAGAAGGTTTTTGATGGTGATAGTGATGTTATATGACCTATATCTACAAATGCATCAGTTAAGACTTGTGGGGAAACCATCATTTAAGTGTTTTAACCCTGTTGTTTCAATTTCACCAGTTTAAAAAGAAGTGGGGAGCCTCAGAATAGTCTGCAGGGAAGCAATAGTCCCCAGGGTTACACAGCCTTAGATTAAGATTTACAGCGAAACAACTAGAGTTAGTAAATCACAGTGGTTTTAGCTAATTTATCTCCTGGGGAGGATGAGGAACAGCAAAGTAATTGAAAGAGTCAGCTGGAGATACTAAGAGATCTTTTCTAGGTTGTGCTGCAGATTTATTTATTTCAGATGCAAAAGCTGTGCCAGCTACAACCACTGTAACATGTTGACGGCTACGCGCAGATAACTAACTAGGTGAAATGGTGTTGCTGTGACTAGGGAAAGGCAGGCAAAAGGGCACTTGAAAGGAAGCCTGCATCCCTGTGGGAATCTGACAAGAGAAATGAGGCAGGAAGTACAAAAATAATAAAGATGATATAAGCAACACGTGGGGCAGTGAATCACACTATAGTCAAATGTGATTTGGAATGAGACTACATTGATTATTTTGCATAAGGAACTATGACCTGGTCACAGGATGCTAAACACTAAGACCAGAGTTCAATTGGAATTCAGTGCTGGAGAGCTGGAGTGCAGGCACTGGGAACATAAGCATCTATTCTTTTTTTTTTTTTATTGGTTTTAAATTGAACTCAGGAGTGGAAAGTTGATTACCAAAACTGTCTGCTGAGAGGCAGAAGATGTAGATTTGTGGATTTTGGTTTAGGACTCTAAAAAAGGCTCAAGACCTGGGGTTGGTAGGGGTCCCCAGCAGACTTCCCAGGTCATTTACAAAGTCAGTACTGGAGACAGTAGCTCGGGACTCCCAACTGCCGTGCTGCATGAGAGGAGAAATGTCAGTCCTCACCCAGGTGATATCTGTCCTGCTGTATAGCTCCAATCTTTAGAATGGATCTCGGTTTTTCATCTATTACAGACTGATTTTTGTTCCAGCACTTAAAATGGAAACAATCCTTTGCTTCTGATTATCCTGGACTCCTGGGATTTTTCTAAAGATTTATCATCTTATATTTGGGTTAATGCACACTCAGCCTGTGAGGTAGACATTTGCTATTCATCCATCTGAACCACCAGAGGGCACTCACTGTACGAGATTTCACATCACCTTCTTCAGAGTCAGAACACGAGCTCCTATGGGCCGGGGAGGGCTAATGCAGGTAACCACCAAAAATGCTGAATGATGGATGCTTGACTCCATTGTTATCAGCCTCTAGATTTCTGCTCCAACTCTAAATGCACTAGTGTGCTATGCTTGCAAAATTTGGTCTACAGCTCTTAGTGGGTAAGATGAATAGACACTTATTTAATATAGGAAACAACTGTAGATTATGAGCACTCCATGAATAAGGAGTATGCTACTTAAATTCCTGAAGTATTCATAATATATATGAGCTTGTTACATGCAGATGGCCATATTTATTCTTTACATTAGTTCCTGGATGTAAACAGAAGAACACCAAAGATTTTACCTGTATTTTAAATAAAGTATTTACCTAATCTTTTCTAAGAAAATAATCACAGATTAAAAAAGTACATAAATGGAGAAGAATGTCAGACATGACAAATCAAGAAATCAGTGTGAACATGGGTTTTTTGAAAAGGTTCATTCATTAAAGAGTGTTAGGATGCCCTTACCTCCCCTGGTCGGATTTTGATGTAAAAGTTGTTCCTCTTGTATGAAATTTTCAGAACCTTTGGCCAGGCAAATCTATTTATTCTGAGTCTGTCTCGATATATCAAGAGACCACTTGCACAAACTCCCAGCATGATTTCCACTCCTTCAGAATCCTGGAAGAGCAAGCAACACACTTTCTTGAGTATTTTTCTCCTTACATCCTAGGGTACTACAGATTCTTGTATACTGTGTTTCTATCTGAGCCACATCTTTTTAATGCATCAGCTGTAGCGACCTGATTTCTGAGCTACCCTGCTCACTGACTGCATTCATGCTAGTTAGTTTGGGCCCAGTAAGAGAAACCTTCCGTTACAAATGTTTCCTATCATTATAGAAAGACACCAAAAGGGGGGGGGTGGGGGTGGGAAGGGGGAAATTTAGATATTAAAATAACGTATTAACCATATAGCAAAAATTTATTAGCATAATAAAAAAGTGTTACATAAATAAATAAGAGATTGAAAGTAAGTAGAACAGCATACAAATTTACTTCCCTGGCATCACCCATCTCCACAATTAAGCTTTCGGAATCCTTAGACAGATTTTTCTTCTGCAGTTTGTTTGGCTTGGTTTTAGTTGGATGACTAGTTTCTTTAATGCTATTGTGCCTACGCTCAGTACTTTCACTTTGAAATGACCAGCCAGCAGAAAGTCAGACATTTAGACCAGAAAGACTCTTTTGAAAGTGTGCAACTGTGCCTGTGTTAACTCATTTTCAACAGGGAAGCTCTAAGTCAGACATGTTAGCACTGTAAAAGATTTGGCCACAGCCTTACCAGAATATACCTAAAACCATGTATTCTTTAAGTAAGAGGTTTACACTTCTATTTCCTTTAGAAACCTTCCAATCATCTAAACCCAATCTTCACTGTTATCACCACCAGATTGTATAATTCTGTCTTTTCCATTTATCTAAGTACTAGTATGGCTGGAAAAAAGAAGGATCTACCTTAAAATGCAGAGTTCTTCAGTAGTTATTTTAAAATAACTTAAGAGTTACAAAAGTCTGACAACAGAAGCTATGAAAATGCTGGCCCTTTGATAATTATGTAATTAATTCATTGCTTTCCTCTGCTTTTCCCAACAGTGAAAATCCAATCACACTTTAAGATGAACCCAAAGGCATGCACAGTCAGCTGTGATGAAAAGAATACCGCACAGCTTGAAATATTAAAAAAAAAAGTTTTAAAATCAGAAACACAACATAGAATTAGTGCCACAAAGTCATTTCAGTGTTGGAAAACGCACTGATAGAGGATGTATGTCCCATAAATGATGTTTCTAAACAAAGCTCTGGTGTGATATCATTTTAAGATACTACAGAAAAGACTTTTTTTCAGTGGGCTTCAATTTTAGTTTCCTAAGCAGAAAGTAACATCTAAATACACTGAATATGTTCTAAAAAAGAAAATTTCCTTGTCAGTAATCCCACTACACGGCAAGCACCTGAAATGCACACATGCTCGTATGTGGCACGTAGCTGCAGGTGCAAGGGGCTCTTTTCATATACTTGAAAAAAATTCTTGAGAAATACCTTCTTCCCTTATGCCCAACTTTGCAGCAGATCTAAGTGTGTTCATGGCTTCCGTTACTTGTTGGTGTCAGAGACTGCTTTTCAATATCATACAACTGGCATAAAATGAAACTCGAATAAAAGAATTTGGGTTTTATTCAGGAGCAATGCGGTTGCACAGAACAGGAAACTGTTAGCTTTAACGTCCAAGGCACGAGATGCTGAGTTGCACATCCCTGCAGCTCTGCATACGAATGGGGGGCTTCATCAGAGCAGTGACAATCCGGACAACAGATCTGTCCATTTGAACGTATTTTTTATTGTACCCTTGTATTGGGTAATTGAGAAGTGTTTTAACAGCAGCTGCTAAGTCCAGAATCTGCTGAATATTGAAGATACTAGCACAGCCTTAACGAACTGACGTCTACACAGAGACATCTGCCACAGAGTGACTTCAAAAAGACTTCCACAGAGATACTTGTCCCCTAGCCTGATACCATCAGATCTCATTGACAGACCTAATGAAAACTAAACATTACTTCTCACGCAGAAACTACTTTTCACGCCTTCAGCTCAGTTTTAAAGATTATTGTTGGGCTTCTTAACCCACAGATAGACACAATTTGTTTAGCACTGCAGCTTTTTAAATTAAGAACATCACTTTAGAGAGAGATGGGCTTGTTTACCAACTTCTCTTGCTCTGAGTCTTGCCGTGTGAAAAACAAGAGTAAAGCTGGATACTAACATATTTTTTAAAAAATGGTTTTCTCAATATATCCTATCTTGAATTTCACATTCTTAGTCCAAAAAAAAATACTTAAGCCTTAATGCTATGCTACGTTAAATTTTCAGTAACGAAGCCTGTAAAGTATTTAGAACAGGAACTCACTTTGTTACTGTTGTGTAGACTTCTTTGCATTGGATGAAAGATGTTGAAAAAAACCTACTGAGTGACATTCACCAACTCATTTCTATCTCTGCTCCAAATATGCCTCAAGATTTTGTTCCTGTCTGCAAGACACAGGGAAAGCAGTGGCATGCCTCCTGGTAGAGCACTGCCCGTTGAGCCATACCCAGATTTTTCATTTTCAGTGAAGGCAATTAACAGAACACAAAAGAGTGCCTTGAATTTTGTAACACATATGCACTGATACTACTAAATGCCCCAGGGACATGGTTGCAGGCCCTTTCAAGATCCAAGCTGCAAATTTATCTTGGTTCTTGAAAGAATCTACTGCAGCATAAAAACAGGCTCTCAATAATTTGACCTTTACAGAAAACACCGCTCTCCACAGCTCAGGATTCTTTGTTCAGCACTCATTTGCTAAGAACGCCTGCTAACCTCAAAGATGTTAAAATCCATTAGTCTTACTTTGAAAAGTGAAGAAAAAAATAATAATTATTTATTTGAGAAAAAAAAAAACCTGAAACAAAAAACCAGACAACCAACACAAGGCTCTCCCAAGCCACGATAAAAATGACCATGTTTTATTCATAACTTAACCTACCAGTGATTAGAGAAACAGCTTCATCATGAGAGAATGTTTCCAGCAGAATTGCTGCCCTTCCAGTCAACTGCAACGACCACACTTCAGAAGACAAGCCGCTGTCTCCCCATTAATATCAACCTGACTAGGTTTCCAGCATGGCTAAATAATTGCTTGAAAGTTCCCTGTAGTGTTAGAAATGATCTGCTTATCTAACTAAAATACATAGTTGGCCTTATTAAATTGCGAAATGTAGATAAATGAAATGACAATTGATCACTCTCTGGACAGCTTCTAGTATTCTTCCTCATTACTCTGTCCATTCAGTATTTTCCCAAAGGATTTGATTGTGTAATCAACATGAAAGGTTGATGTGCAAAACTTCTTATCTATAAGCTGGGGTCTGTTAAAGTTACATTACGTATTTATGCCTATCCTATGCCCTTCTTCATTTATCCCACAAAATGCCCATCTCAAAATAACGAGAAAGCACGAGTCAGGTTCAAGTACTATGCCACAGGAGAAAGATGACCACTGAAAGAATTATAGCCCATACCTTGGCATGATGGAGATCTACTCCATACATTGATAGCTTTTTGGCATTCTCCAGGAAATGCATCTCAGCCTCCGCGGGTGTCATTCCCCTGAGGAAAAGCAACCAATTCCAGCATGATTTTTAAGGACATAGAGACCGAAATAAAATCCAGCACCTGAAAAACACTTTCAGTCTGTTAGAACTATAGTCATACAACTATGATGGGTGGATACCTACCAGAGCCAGTGCTCTGGCACAGAGCATGTTACTTTTCATTCTGCAAAACTCTTCTCTAAGACACTAAGAGGAGTCTTGTCTGAAAAATATTCTTATTAGGTATACTGCAGCAGGTTTTAACATTTCATGATGCACCAAGACAGGACCTGAAGGCAGGCTACAACCCACACTGACGCCCTCCATCTACCTGTGGCTTTTGTGCAGCTCAATCACTTTATCCTCCAGCTCTTTAGTGTGATTAGGTGCAAAGCGAAATTCGCTGACGTAGTCACTCCCGTACTCATCAGGGTCATAGTCACCGAGCTCTGACTGCACAGTGTAGGAACCCAGCAGGGCCAGTGTGACAAATGAGCAGGGCAGCCGACCCGACACGATGTCATCTCTCAGCTGCAAGCAGAGGTAGTACCTGCAATGAAGCAACAAGCCAGCTAAGAGAGTGCTCCTCCACCACTGCCCTCAATGGAGTGCCACCCAAGGACCAGCAAGAGGCCTCGGCTTGTCTACTAATTTGCAGACAACTCTCAAACTCAAAGTATTGCAGGTGTTAACACGGATAATAATTTTGAAAAAAAAAAAACCAAACCCAAAAAACCCAAACCAAACAAACAACTGGCCTAACTTATGGGTAGCCATATCTAATTAATCTTCATAAAGCAGCATGGAAATTTCTTAATAAAATAGGTTATTACTTTGTTTAGTGACCTAGATGGATAATTATCCATTAAGCATGCCAGGTTTCTATCACAAATCACGAAGATGTATAGCAACTTGGCAATTATTTTTGTTAAGGAGAAAAAAATAAATAACCCCCCAAATACTGTTCATTAAAAGGTAGCTGAACTCTGAGCCATTCAAAAAGCTTAAGTTCTCTCTTAGAAAACTGTTGAGATTTCTCAAAAATATATTTAAACAACAAATGATGTTAAAACCATGGTGACATTCAGTATAAGGGATGACCAGATCAAAGAAAACAGAAAAAGCGCAAGCATTGGCTAAGTGATGAAGCCACAGAATTCCCAGGGGAGATTGGAGGGGGACAAGAGTAAAAAAGCAATCCTTTCTTCTGGAAGACCTCTGTTGAAGTGTGAACTCTCGGCACACTTCCTTCTGCACAACGCCCAGCACAGGGAAGTCTGATCTAAGCCAAATGCTTCATGCTGCCTTAAAGGCAGCAAGTAGTCCACAAAGCAACGAAGGTTAAAAATATCCATAGGCTGCAAAATGTTGTAACAGGCTAGGGAATGTCTCGTTGATGGCATAAAACCTGTCATGGCTCCAATGTTTTCCTGCTCTATACCAAGATGGAAACCAGGTGAGATTTATTTTTTTTCTTGTTGTTGTGCTTGCAATCTGTACACAAAACCAGAGAGCAGAAGTGCAGATTGCAGAGCTAACTGACTGGGATAGCAGGGAGCAGCTGTTTATTACTACCATCAACTGCTTAGCTCATCAAATGACATACAAAATTTACATGCATGCTTATTCTAATCCCACCTCTTTCCTTTCACAGTTATGATTTTACTGACAACAATATCTTGTTACCACTGGCAAAACTGGGAATCAGGCATCTTTGTGTAAATTAAAATAAACTCTCAGGAACACGTGTATTGGAAAACTTTGGTTTTAGGGTTAAATTATAGAAAAGAAAAAGTCTTATCGTATCTCAGAAGACAGACACTGTTTACAGTGCCTTCTCTCCCCAAGCATTGTGTGTTTTCCATAAGCTCATAAAGAAAAGGAAGCCAATGAGAATATAAAGGACTCCTTTTCTTGGACAATTTGAGTGCAAGCACACCTATGAATAGCTTTTAAGCCCCTTCTAGAAAGGTTTTTAATGTTTTAAACACCTGGTAATATCTTCAGATAGCTGGGCAGGGTCTGGAGGGTAGAATTTCACATTAAATGCAAACTGCCAAGCACCACCTGGAAAAGAACACAGGTTGACTCAAAGTACACTATAAGTGCAAACAGAGATGCTCATGCTGTTTGATTAACTACAGACTTAAAAATATACCAATCAAGCAATTAATAATAACAGGATAGTAACTTTTTTCCCATTGTATTCAGAAGTCACACAGTTACAGAATCGGATGAAGTTTTACAGCTCTTTTCTTAGTTTGTAAGATTTCCAATGAAGTGAGGACCCTCAGGGAGCAGTAATTTATTACCAACACTAAAAAAAGCGTCTGAAAATACTGTTTACTGGAATTAACCATCTGAAAACACAACCTATGTAAACTTTAAAAAACAATAACACAAAACACAAAGGCACTGGAAACACCACAAGCTGAAGTATGAAGAGGCTCTGCAGCAGGGTGATGTGCCCAAAGTCTGGCTGGCCAACCAGCTCACGGTATCCTCTCAAGAGCGCTGCCTCAGCACATACCTCCTGTCTCCAGCAGACATAAATTATTGTGCAGACAAAACTGCAAGGACAAACACAGAGAACATGACTAAAAAACAGTACCTAACGCTAGGGCATTCTCCTTTAGTAACTTCAGTAAATGACGAATGGGACGGATACTGGTTTGCATCACTAGTTTGTGAAATTTTTCTGCAAAGGTGTTGTAAAGAAAGACTATGAAGACTAAAATAAAGAGAACTGAATAGAGTGTGTAAATATAAAAGCTATTCTGAAAAAAAGGACACCATATACTCGTGCATGGCTCAAATGCAAATGAAAAGCAGTAACAAAACCCCAAACCACAGTGTGGTAACAACCAACACAGGGGTTTTTCAGTAACAGGACTTTTCACCAAGGCCTCTGTTATGGAATATACCTCTTGCAAGTATTTCTACCACATAAATTACAGTATTTCTATAGTCAAGAAACCAAAGCAATGACACTGCTGTCTTCTGAAACACACTGATGTCAAATTACAAATCTAACTATAAATAAATAAATGTCTTTTAAAGAGATTGGCTGTGTAATAACAAAATGCTTGTGAACACTGTGAGAAACAGGACTTCCCTTATAAACTCTACAGGGTAGGGCTCTCCCATGATCTTTAATCCAGGAGCATGCTGTCTTTAGCTAACTCGTAAAGAATATGAGGTTGAATGTGTCTCTGGTGTACTCTCTGGTAAGACAGCTTATACATTGGACAGGGTGAATGTTCACTTTCCTGAAAATACTGTATGGTTGTCCTAATTTGGTGTTTTGGAATATTTCTTTAAAGATGACACGGAAATTTTACTTCATACAAAGCCCCATCCACTCTGGTCATTCACAGACCCAAGAAAACAGGCTCAGTGTGCATAAAGACTTTGACATTTAACATCAGGACTTCAGCTCTTGGTGATACTTTTGGGATCCTCGATTTTAGGAACTGTTCTACTCTCTTGAACCAAATAAAGCTGATGGGAAGAAGATTCGGCTGGCAGTGAGGATGGGGCATGGTCCCACCAGTAAGCTGTCTGGCCCCAAGGTGTGCCTACGGGTGACACCTGGGCTTATGATGGAGGGCAGAGGTTATGGCCTAATAATCTATTCCTCTGTCACACACAAAATAAATCAAACCTATGACACAGCCTATCATATAGCATCGCCAGTTAAGATACCTGAGTAAGAGGCCTTCAACCTTCGCTTACCTGCAAGTTAGCAGGTTACAACTAATGAGGTGCAAACCAGGGCCATATACATTGAAACAGTTTCAGTTCTTAACCACTGGGATGAAATCCTTGTGGTCTGCAGTAGAATAACGGGTACCTGAGTGTTTTGAGTATCAAACAGCATTTAGCAGGATTATATATATGCATTTTGGAAAGTGCTGTGGGTAACAGCCCTACTTTTTCACCACTGTTCTGTTCCAAACTTCCAGGGTGAATCGTACAGAGCAAGCAATTACCACTGTCATCTTCTGCAAATACAGCTGTTCCCCATGTCAAGTCCAGGGTGAGTCTCTTGTGCCCTCTTGCTGTCACAACCTCTCATAGTCTATCTTATGGCTTGGGCACATATTAAATGCATTTCAAATGAGCAGTGTGTAGTTGAGT
This sequence comes from Clamator glandarius, assembly GCA_033459285.1. Taxonomy (NCBI): domain Eukaryota; kingdom Metazoa; phylum Chordata; class Aves; order Cuculiformes; family Cuculidae; genus Clamator; species Clamator glandarius. Next base: position 1,264,973 of record JAUNZM010000070.1, read on the forward strand.
TGCTTTAACTGCATTGACCGTCTGCATAACCTAATTTATTGGGATCGACAGCACCTTCCCCTCCAGATCCACCTTCTCAAGAGATTTTAAAAAAAGTCAGGTTTTCATTACTTTTTATTGCAGATCATTTACTTCTAATGAAAGTAACACTTGTAGAAAGGTGTGGTTGCTTATAGTAAGTGGGGAAGTTTTCCAGTCAGTGTAAATTAACCCTTTGAATCACAGACAGGGAAGTGTTTCATTTGCCAGGTCTGACCCAAGAAATCTGAACTGCCATTGGGCTGTGAAAGCACAGGTGCTAAAAGTGATCATTTACAAAACATGCAAAGAAAAGAATTACTGATGTTTTCCTGCAAAAACAAGAGTCACAGACACAAACACTTGATCGATTTTAAAAAGTGAAGGGGGAAAAAAAAGGCAGGGCAGATTCTGAGCCTGGCAGCCTTGACAAGGCTTTCCTTGCTTTCCTTTAAGAGAACAGACAGCTAAATTTAATAATCAAGCTTTTTAAAAAATTCATGTGAAGCAGAAAATTGACTGGTTCTCTGTGAATTGAAGGGCCATTTTAGCAGCAAAGTTCAGGCTTCTGAAACACAGGAAGAAAAGATATTTCAGATAGAGTGTTATCTTTGCATCACTGAACTATTTCAGGATGGGGCATGAAGAGTATTCCTGGATATGATATAAATATCAGTAATGCAAAGAAATAATTTATATGCATGGCCTAGTTCCTAAGGTTACACTGCTTAATTTCTAACTTAAGATTTTTTTCATCTCTGAAAAATGTCAAGTTGTTTTCAGCAATGCAAGTTCATGTACTACAAAAGCCTCTGTACCTGTCTGCACTCATTATGAGGTAAAATACCTAAACTATGCAGGTAATTCCTGTGCCAGAGACCGTGGACAGGATGCAAAAGATGACTATGAATTAGGCTTTATCGCCTGGAGGGAGGGCACTCTCCCAGGGGAAGGGAGCGAGAAGGGGGTGTTCCCCTGTCCTACCTGTTCCCTCACTCTGAAGGCAGTGGGGCCAGGGAAAGGGGCTGGGATAAGGGGGCTGCCAAGCCCCCAGTGCTGAGGGTACCCTGGTGGAATGGGCCCTTTGACCCAAGAGCAGTCAGTTACCCCAGCCATTCAGGAAGAACCCCAGGGGATCAGAGGGGCTGGGCAGTGATGGGTGCCTGGTGCCTGTGATGTCCTGCATGTGAGCTCTTGCCGTCTCTTGCGTTCCCACCTGGCACCACAGGAGTCTGATGCCTTCTGAAAACACTTTGGGAAGTTTAGAGGATGAAGAGTCTTTGAGCAAATTTTTGGGGTCTGGATACACCAGAATGAAATTTTTCCAGACCCCCTAAAATTACCACACAAATGATAACAAACTTACTTCGGATCTGCTTCTTGATTTCCTTGGCAGGGTCCAACCAGTTCTGCAAAGAAAATGTTTCCTTTTTTTCAACTTGAATTAGAAAACAATAAACATTATTTTCAGAACAGTGCTACAAGTCAAAGCCAGAAAATGTGAAGGTCTGTTACCCCTTTCTCCTTGGAGCAGCAGTAGGCAGATATAACACTAACTTTCAAGTGTAGCCCTGGGTAGAAACAGGATTTTTAGTAACCTTTCCAGACATTACAGGCCTGCATGGTTTGAAATACATATAAACCCCAGAAATTAGTAAAATAAATCCACAGAAACCTTTTTTCAGATTATCACCTGGGAAAATTAAATATCCACAAGCTTGTTATGAAGGGGTTTTTGTTTGGTTGATTGGGTTTTTGCTCTAATCTTGGAAGGTCTGAGAAACTTTCCTACAGGATAAGCAAGCAGGGTGAAGGGCATTGCCCTGTATGTGACCCAGCATGGGTATAAGGCATTCCCAAGGGCAGAGGGAGCACAGGGAGAAACCAGAGGCAGAACTGTAGTACCAGGGTTGATCCCACTCATGCTGTGCACAGCCTGGTGACTATGCAAGACAATAACCCTGCCAAGGAGGCAAGGAATTAGCATGGTGATGTGTTACTGCTCCATGGATGCCAAGGAGCAGGTGAAATTCCTCTGGAAGAGATGCATAGCAGCTTGGGGTTTCTTAGAGTCACTGCTGCAGCCAGAGTTTACAATTAATTGAGTAGCCTGCTCTGTACCTGCAAAGGCCATGCATTCCTGCCTTGTCCTCTAAAAGAATCAAATTAGTATTTAAAGTGCGTCACACAGACCAGAACAAAAAGATTGCTTCCCTTAGGAAAGTTCCACTTTCTCCAAAGAAAGATAAACAGATGTATCAGATGAAAAAAACATACTAAAGAAATATCAAACAAGTAGAACACAATAATCACCCCCAATAAAAACAGTTTGCAGCTGTCCAAACCCAGTCTGTGGTGCAAAGCATGAGCCTGGTGAGCTCCAGATACTTCTGAGCACAAAAGAACATTCTGTTCCAAGAAATTAAAGATGCATTAGGATTTCTATTTTCAAACACGACGTATGATGTGGGCACATATATTATCTGTCTGGAAGTTATCTGGTAGAGGATCGAGGTGAATCGTTAAGCCCTTTGAAAAGTAGGTATGTTACTGATCAATAAATGTGGTGGCAGGCAATGTTCTTTTAGCTTTTCTGCTCTGTAAAGTAACTGGTGATGTATAAATGTTTAGTTCCTCTAAACCACCTGTTAATAATAAATGTGTTCTGTTTCCAGTACAGGAAAACACATCTATTTGGAAATGGACAAACATCTGCCTGTCTTTTACTACAACTCAAAACTAATACAAAATCCTCATATTCAGAAGTCTGTAAAGAAAGGGGAAAAGACAGGAAGGAAAAAAAAAAAGACGGATTTCTTTTGTATCATACATAAATGAAACAAAGGTAATCCTTGAAAATAAAACTGTTATTCTCAAAAGACATAAACAGTTGAAATAATAATAGATTTAACTCCATCAGGAAAGGTCTTTCAGCCCATGCAAAGCACAAAATACCTTCACCTGGTGAGGTCTCTTGGGCTGTAGCATGTATGCTAAGCAGTTTTCTTATTGGTATCTTTCAAAATATTTATTTTAAAATGCCAAAATTACACAGCATATATTATATTATCCTTTGATACTCTCTCTTACATTATAATGCATCCAAAACAACCCCTATATATAACCACCTGCACATTAGATCATCTAGCTCACTGTTAATACACAGCTTATTGAATGCTAAAGTTGAGATGCAGATAAGCAAAATGTGATTCACTATTGCTGCCAACTGCTTCTGAAGACTAATAACTTTAGCCGAATCAACAATAATGCAAACATAAAGTAAGTTAAGACTTAACAGCCTTACTTTATCTTAGCAGCTAGCAGGAGCAGTCAATCAATTCCTGCCTATCTGTATCCCAACCATAGTATTATTAAGACATATTTTAGTATTATATGCCTAGTAGTCTATCTATGAATGTAAATCTGACTTTCAACTATGGCAATAATGACATAAATCATACTAGAAAGAGAACAAGCTACATGATTAACATCTTTCATGTCATAAATAGCCAATACAGAGGGAATCCAGGGAAACATGGGGGATAGTCTAGAGATAGAGTGTTGCAAAAAACAATAGCTCAAGCTATGTCTATGAAATTTGGCAAGGTAATGAAAAAAAATTCTGGACTGTTTGCAGCTGTTTGGTGGGTATTACCTTCTGGTTTTCCGTGTCTCTGTATGTTAGCCCAAAGTAGTCTTTTTCCAGAAGATTCAGATGCTCACACACTTTGTCAAATAGCACTTGACCTCTGGAACGCTTCTGTAAGATATGAACAGGGAAAACAAAAGTTATGTTTGAGAAATCAAGTAATAAAATCGTTAAAATAACAGCTTTTTTGTTTAATCCTCAAATGAATAACCCCAAAATAATTTAATACAATTATCTATCTTTCAAACCTACCGATCTGGAGGTTCATAAAAATCTGCTTGAAGGGGGAAAACCTGATTTTCATAGAAGTTCAGGTCTTCTTGTGGAGTCAAAAATAAGTCAATACCTACCATGTTTCAAGATCTCCTGTCTTTAGAAACTTCAACTTGAAATGCATGCTGAGGTCCTATCTCAATGAACTGGAGCATTCTTTGTGTGCAACAGTAGCAACAAACAATAATAAAAAATATTCCCAGTCAAGGACTATTAGAAATGTGACTTGGATCAATCCATTGGAATAAAAACAAAACATGGCGATATTTTGTGGCTTCAGGAACAATGCAGACTAATTCCAGGATCCTTTTTTGTCTAATATACAAGGGAATCTGAAATACCATCTACTGAAATCATCGAAAGAGCTTAGTATCTCACTGGGAAGGCAGCTGGGTAAGAAAGCAGCTTTTCAGTGTCCCATTAACCTTCTTTACTGCCAACACATTAGATGAGAAGATCTCTCACTGTCAAGAGCCAGAGCCCTCAGCAGAAGCTTTGTAGTATCTCCTCTATTACTGGACAGCAACAATCCAGGCCATCCTTGTTCTTGATGTTGTATGTGACATTGAGAAAAAAAAACACCAAAAAAAGAAACATAAGCAGAAATGTTCTCTTTATATGGTACCTGTGCCAACTCTAATAAGCATTAATTATGATAAACAATTCAAAATTATTTGGGCCACTGTTTCATTACTGCCTGATTCCCTAAGTACAACTCAGCTAAAGGAAAACCTCTCCCCACTTTATATCAATCACACACATAGACAAATATTTTTGTTGATATCAGCTCCTCGTTTTATTTATCTGCAGCATACACATGACTTGAAGCAGACTGGAAATACATTACTTACTTCAAATACAGCACAGGAGGCTGACACAAAAGAGGAGAGAATGCTGCCTCTGAATTTATGCACCTCTGCTGACAAAACTGTGCCTGGACTGTGCTGCCAACCCAGCAGCCTTGGCTGGGAGGGTGAATGTTTCACAATCCAAGCTGACACAGCTATGCCAACAAACCTGTGGAGCCCAGTGCTGGCCTCAAACTATTTTAGAAGTGGTAAACAAGCCAAGAGAAAAGAAAAAAAACCCAAACAATTGAGGGTTGCTGCTTAACACCCTGTGAAAACATTACAAGAGATGATGAAGGGAGTTCTGCAGCGTAACCTAATTTAGGTTAAAATTGGTATTGCTACTGGGGCTCTGATGGTATGCTAGAAAGGAAGCAGGGAAGTATCTCTACATTATCATCAATGGGGAAACTGAAGAGTGTGACTGATAGAGTTTAACAAGTCTAGACAATTTTCTCCAGCTGGGAAAAAAACAGGCACAGAAGTGCACTGCAAGCGTATTACTGTAACTTCATTTATCTTGTATTCCAGCATCACTTGAGCAAAAAGCTCTAGGGCCTTACTCTACAGACACATGCTTTTCACCCTTTTCCACTCTACCCCAGATGCTTTAGAATTTCAAACAAATATTTAGTTAATTCTTCATCCCCCAAACATGGAAGGAGATAACAAGAGATCAGTGGTTTTATACTTGATGCTCCAGAGAGAGGATCAGGGAGATTAAAAAGATCTCACCACTAATGTGCAGAGAGGAATCAACTCAGAGCCTTCAAGTCAAAATAGCCACATTTCTGCAATAAGCAAGCAATACTGTATTTTGCCAAATTTCTTGCTTTCCTACTTGGTAACCAACCAAGTGGTTATATCAAATGGAGAGGAATAATCAGGTTAGGTCTAGTGGATACCAACTCTGAGAGACACTTTGTCTGCAACACTGGACCATTTATGTGTATTTGAATTGTGATACTTCCATGTCCTCTTAGTTTGAAGTCAAACAAGGCCAGCACAGAAGCTGTTTTATGTGGCTGATTTGTGCAGCTACACAGATGTCAGCTTTGAAAAATAGAAGCTAGCAGCAGCAAGGTCCGGTGTTTCAGCAGGGAATTGCAGGAAACAATTGTGTGGGGCTGCGCTGTCATAAAATCCAATCAATAAAAAACAAAACAAAAAAAAAAAAACCCAAAATCCAATAATCAGGATTTCTTGTTTGGTTACACATTATGGGCAAGTTAAGAGTAAATATAGCAGGCGTAGAATAATTTGCATGGCTCATTTTCTATCCATCAGTAAATATATCCTCTTTCTCCAATAGGAAGATGCTCAAGTTGTAACTTGGCCACTTTCCACAAAATTCTTGCTGCATCAGGACATGGGAAAACCATGCCAGTGCTTCACGAAGATGTTAGAAATAACACATATAACTGACAGCCCTTCCCAGCTGGGATCCCCTCTTTACCAGACACCAGGTGTGAACTAGTGACAGCTGAGGGGAAGCCTTACCAGGACCACTTTCCTTCTCACTTTCCACAGAAACCCCCATCAGTGTCCAGACAGATGAGTCTCTTACACTGCAGCATCATTGCTGCCCCTGAACACCTCTTCCCAAGTCAAAGTTGAGCTTGTGGGAGCAGGGTTTAGAGGGCTCCTGTCCTATATAGAAGGGGGCTGCCACTGATGCCCTCCAAATCCTCGTGTACCTGCCTATGTGCAGCACTGCTGCTTTATACCAATACAGTATTAGCACACTCCCTCTCTTTCTAAAACAGTGTTGCACAAAACCACAGTGACGGGAAGCTACTCCATTAATCCATGGGGAACTAAGGTTTAGTTAGTAATATACAATTAGAGCAACTGAACAGACCTCTCATGCTCGCTAATTGCTTTTACTTTACCGGGTGCCCAAATATGGGTATCATTGCTTTTGCAGAGAGAGAATGGGAGGAGGAGGAGGAGAGATAAGTCAAGTTACAAATTCATCTAGCCCCTCAACCCACCCTAAATGTTTGCTTGCCACCATTTTGGAGTGACAAGTCTAAGGCAATGAAAGACTGACAGTCTGCTGGTTACTGTGGATGACAAGTTAATGTCAAAATGCCCAGCAACTGTCACCAATCAAAAAATGTGGATTAAAAAAATAAAAAGGACAAATGAGAATATCATGCTATAAAATACTGGTCATATAATGAAAAGCTTTTCTGAAAGGTAAATATGGCAAGAGTTTCCTTCAGAAATATTCTTGACTAGTTTTCAGGCATGAATGGGATGAAATGAAATGTGTAGAGGAGAAAAAAAGAGACATTTTACTTCAAATTTTGGGAAATCAAGATCACAGAAAGAATTCAAAACATAGGTTGAATGGTATAAATGAGTACAAAAGTTGAGGACAAAATCTTTACGCTTTTCACATCCTGCTCCCTGCAGCTCCATAAAGGCCAGGACTCTTGCTTGAAGCTGGAATGGGAATAAAGAGCCTCCTGGTCAAGCTCCCAGTGAAAAGAGCCAGCAGCAGTGAACTTGGAACGCCTGTGCCCTCCAGCAATTCCCACATGCAAGGGAAAGGAGAAGCAACCTCCCTCCTCCTCACCAGTTTCTCCTTGGTTTTGGAGCTGAGCCTCTCCCTCCTTGGAAGGACAAAGGCCACAAACAGCTCTCTCATCCCCTATCTCATTCCCCCAGAAAAAAAATCCATGGTCACCTACATGGCCATCCTCATAGTAAAAATATTTTTACTTTATGTTTAAATGTTTTTACCTTATGTTTAAATGGAATTTCCTGTATTTCATACTGTGCCCATTACCTCTTGTCTTTGCACTGGGTACCGCTGAGCAGTCTGTCTTCTTTACTTCTCCCATCATCTATTGATACACATTTCTAAGATTCCCTTAAGTCTGCTCTTGTCCAGGCTGAGCAGCGCTAGCTTTCTCAGCCTTTCCTCCTAGAAGAGATCCTGCAGTCTCTTCATCATCTCCGTTACCCTTTGTGGGACTCTCTCTAGCATATCCATGTTTCCCTTGTACTCAGAATCTCAGAACTGGACCCAGCATTCCATCTCTGGCCTTACAATAGCTGAGTAGAGAAGAAAAATAATTTTTCTCAACCTGTTGGCAACACTGCCTAATGTGGCCCACCACAGCACTGGCCTTTTGTTCTGCCATGGCACATTGTTGACTCTTGTTCATATTGTTGTCCATTAGGAACGCCAGATGATAATAAAACCTGTCTGCAGCAATCAGGCCACCTGATTACCACACCCACATTACTGTAGGGTAATAAGCAATGAGGAAAATGACACAGAGAATGAGCAACCAACAACTTAATACAATCACGTGACACCAACTTCCTTGTCATGAAGATGCTAGTAAGATCCCAGGAACCCTCTTCGCTATTTAGTAGAATATACGGAAAAAAATCAGGAAGATTTTCAATGTTATATACTGGGTGGTGCTTCTCAGACTGGAAGCCAGTTGTGGCAGAGTAAAATACATCAGGATCCAGAGCTGTCACCTCTAAGAGATAAATCTCGCTTCTTTGGAAGAGCATAGGCTTGGCTGGGGTCTAGGACAACTCTTCATGGCCAACTCCCTGTGGCCAACTCTCTGCAGGGACAACTCTCCACGGAGACAACTCTAACCTTAACCCTAACTCTAGTGGCTCCCAGTGGAGAGCTGTCCCTCTGAAGAGTTGTCCCTTCCCACTTGGCTGCCCATGCAGGAGGCACCACCTCTCAGAAACTTGTTCTCCAAGCTGCTGTGGTTCCTGATTTGTCAGTCTTGCGCTGCCTCCAAAACATGATCATTTACAACTGTCTTTGGGGCGTTTTGGCACCTATCTTGGTGATGCAGCTTGAGTCTCTCTTCTGACACATCCTCACCCTGAACAACACAACTTCACTTGCTGCATAACCTCCAACCTACCAGACTGGTCCTCTTTCCCAGCTTTATCCAGTGGAGAGATGTCCACACTGAGGACATGTCACCACTCTGTCTTCTTCCGGTCTCAATCAAACTGTCTGTGCAATGAATTTCTCCCTAGAGGGTCAATGCTGTACTGGGACCAGTATCTCAGCAAGGCTGAAGAGCTTTTTTTTCAGAAGGTTTCAAGGCATTGGCCAGGCAATGCCACACGTGCCCTGACCCAGTGCCAGCCATCACCCTGCTCAAATCAGGGACCTTCTCAATCTCTTCCAAACAGCACAACTGTGATACTGGACTTCCATGATACTCTGCAGGTGCTAAGAGGTTAATCATCATGCACCTGATTAAAGTGTAGAGTGTTAGTCTCATACTCTATTTTCACTTATGAGGAGATTACCTTCCTCTCACTGATAGGAAAATAGGATGAGGAGCTGAAGGGCAGAAAACAGCCCTCTCAGCTTCCTAGAATGGAAGCGATTGCAGCCTCCAAAGTGCCGCATTTGGTGCGGTTCTATTTTTGCATCCGATACTGCAGTCTCATGCAGATGCTAAATGCTGAGCAAAAGGTCGGGGAGGAATCTGTCTGCAGCATGCAGGTATGCCCCTCCTGTTTGAAAGCAATTACAAGAGAACACATTCAGACTGAATTTTACAAAGATAAACCCGAAGAGAGAAAGACTCCCACAGCCAAACAGCTGTAAAGGGATTAATTATTGCCACCAATAACCATCATGTCCACTGCATAGTATCTAGAAGGTCAGGACACTCCAGTAAACTGAAAATTTGCCCTTCTTTTTGTTCAGTCAAGGAGCACAGCAAGACTAACAAGTGTCAAAGATGCATTTTAAATGGAGAGTTTGCACATATCTTTCTGTGTGAAAAAACATGCAAACACAGCATCGTCACTTTCCCTGAAAAAACTGTTAAGCAGCCAGCAAACAACGCAACACCAGCAACAGCCTGGCATTAAACTCTATGCAATTACTGTAATAACTCCAGTTGGGCACGATCACTGGAAGAAGGACAAACAGATTAGTATCATGAAATCCTGGTAGGAGTAATTGGACTTTAACTGATGTTACCTGGTTCACATTCCTAATTAACATTTGCACTTTTCAATGGACCTTAACCATGCACTGTATAAATGCGTGGGCCGGCTCTAGCCTTGCATACGATAATGTATTTTGGCATGTAGCTATACCAACCTCTTTATTTTCCTCTGTTCTTTCTGGCATGGAAATATTACTTTTTTTTTTTTCATTTGCAATGCACACGATGAAAAAATTCCAATGGTGTCTACATCAATGATTGTTTTATTTTATTTACTGTTTCAATTTAAATTGCGTTTTGCAAGCTTGGACAACACTTCACTTGCTACACTGCATGGGCCACATGTTGGTCTCCTCTGCACAAACGCAAGGAAAACACACAGAAAAGTTAAAACATACGTGGCAACAAATAGTTAGCATACACATGGCTAAGTTTCTCTCTCCCCGTGTTGCAGCTTCTGCAATTATTCTTGCAACACAAACAAGTGTAAGTGATTAGCTGGTTGTCAGGAGTACTTTGTACTCACCACAGTGAGCACTCTCTTCCCATAAATTCCCCCAGCTGAGTCTCCTAACAGCTGAAATTCCAGCCTTTTGACAACATCCTTACTCATTCTTTCCTCAGAAATTACCCAGCCTATACTAAAATGTGGCGAATCCCAGAAAACAACATTACTTGTGCAAACAGCCATTAGTTGCATGCTAAAGTGATTAAGTGTAAGCAAAATTCCCATATCAATTATAATGTGTCTTTTGAATATGCACAGGCAAATATGTGCATAATTTAATACACACAATATGAGCACACACAAACATACACAAATAACATAAGTGAACCCTCCTCCCCTCTCTAACACAGATGGACAGAAAAGTTTAAAGATAAAAGCAATAAACACATCCAGTCTTTTTACACCAACCATTTTATGTTTCTCTGAGAAAAATCTTGAGTTTGGTGTACATAGTTTATTATAAATAAACATTTATGAGGACACACATATCCCTTGGTTAGATATTAACAGTCTCATCCAGTTTGTTAGCAGCTTGCTAGCAGGTGTAGGAGACACTGAACAGACCTTTCTGCCAGTCTTTCAGGTGGCAAAAAAATACAGGCAATGAAAAGAAAAGCAAAACACATTTTTTGGTTCTCAAATGGAAGTAACACTTAATCTTTTACATACTGCAGTGATAAACTACAATTGGAAATGTCCCATGCCACAATTCCAAATGCAATCTGCTGAATAAATAATTTAGCCAACTGTAAGGTGAACTGAGAACTAGGCAATTTCAGAAAGGTTTCATTCAATGAAAGCTGAGTTTAAAAGACTCCTTTTTTCTAGTGTGAATCTATTTCATATAAGGAAATGGTCTTCCTTAAAGCTGCATGCCAATAAAAGCTCTCCAAATATTCTATTTCTTCGTTAACTTTTCTTATGTGTGAACCTGCGTATGCATCCCAGTAGGTGATAATTATATTCTAATAGTCTAAAATAAAAACTGCAATAGTATTTTGCCTGTCTCCACTTTTTAATGTGGAACACTCTCCCATACAACTCCACACATATAAACATCATGTAAGAAAACTAAGCAGACTAGAACATATTTGACATACAGTGACAACTAATCATCACCTTATTTTTCCTCTACCTAGTCAGTATTATAGTGTGTTTACTGAAACTGATAAATACCAGCTTACTGATATTTATTGTAATATAGCATATTGAAATGTATTATTATTCCTGAAAATAACCTTTTCTGCCACCTGTCTCCTAAGTGTTTAATACAAGTTACAAACCTGCAGCAAGTGTCAATGACATTGTGTAACATGACATAGTTTTTATCAGGGGCAACCTTCTTTAATGCCGTTTGAGCTTGCAATCCTAAAAAGCCAGGACTAATCTAAAATAACCCAGAGGACTGCTAAACCCCAGTAAGAAGATTGGTGACCTAGTCCTGATTCTGGCATTAAACCAAATTAGGGTTTTTGCCTTCTACATCATCAGCAGAGATCACACCAGTACTGGCATCGTACAAGCTCTAAGTATAGTGACATGTGCGCTATGCAGTTTGCGTGCTTAGGAACAAAGCAGAAACTTTCATGGCAACACAAAGCAGCAAAAGTGGGCATCTGAGAAATAAATACTCTGGAGCATGACTTTGTAAGTGGAAGCACAACAGTCATGGCTGCATGTGCACAACAGCTACAGAAGTACCTATGAAATCTGATGATCATCAAATGCTTGGGCATCACAAGTGCATCAACAAAATTTATGCTGCAAAACTAGTGATCTGGTAAAAGCCTACAAGCACTACTCTCCAATAAATTGGAAAAAAAACTCAAACAGTGGATAATATTTCTCAAACAGCAGTTCTCAGCACATTGATTAGTCTCACACATTTGCTAAATCCTGACATTAACCAATAAACCATATTCCATGATTTTGGAGGCTTTCCAACAGAGAAACTACCCCGCTTGCTCAGCTTTCTTAAGAACACAGATTGTTTGGGCTGGGATTTTAACTAGATGTGCAGCTGATCTATTGCCTTAATGCCTCTTGATTGCCCTACGCTTCCTGCAAAACACTGCAGTAACTCAAGCCTGGGATTCAATACAGCCTTCCAGTGGAGGTTACAGAAATAAACATTTTCCTTCTTCTACCTCTGCTTGGATGAGCTCAGCAAGCACTCATCTCTCCTGTGTAACTGCTATCTGTTCCCAAGCCCAGCACCAACACAGCAAGAACCAGCCACTACCTGTACCATAAATAGTTAATGGCATAGATTAGCAAAACCCAACCATAAATATTTTGTTTATTTTCAGCCAGAAAAAAAGCTCTACTTTCAACATAGTCTGATTTACGGAGTAATCTTGCCATCTGAATTTAAAAGCCACAGAGCTCTCCCTGACCTACTTTGCCAGGTTGCAGTGAAAAAAAACCCAACAAATGACCCACTTCACACAAACGACAGCAGAGAAAGATGCTCTTGAGGCAGAAGAGGCAGCACAATGATCAAACTTTTAGATTTGGGATACCTTAGACACTTTCACACCATGAGTGATGGGGTTGTCAAGAAAAATAAAGAGCGCATTCAAGTTTTATCCACTTCAGATGAAAATCGCTTCTGCCAGAGCTAGATAAACCATGAGAGACAGACCTCGCTGCCCATCAAAGCTTTGTTCTGCAAGCAGGTGCTTCCTCACCACTCAGTCCCATCTCTGATATTTTGTTCACCGTATTAACAGATATGCATAAGAAAACATAAAAGCAGCTCAGTGAACACTGCACAGGGCTGAGTTGAAAAAATATGACCCATATGACATGTTAGGATTTTATATAACATTTACTTAGTTTTCAGCTGGAAACAGCAACTCTGTTAACGCGGGGACAACACCTATTATGTGGGAACAACAATCAAGAGTTGGAGATTATTTCAAATGGCTTGGTGGGGAGCTGGGGACGTAACAGGCACTCAAGTAATACAGAAACAGGGCAGGAAACATGACAAAATGCACTGGGCAGTGACAAGAAAATCAGCAACTTCTCTGGCAGGATGGGCATGGTGGAGGTGGTAGAATGGCCACAATGTCCAGAAATAGCAGGAGACTAAAATCTGAGCATCTGTTTGGAGAAGGGAAAACCCTTCATCCACAGTTTGTGATTTATATTGCAGTAGCACTTAAAAATGTACACAGAGGTTCAGTCCTGGCTGTACCAGGCACCCTAGTAAGAAGTGCAGAGTCTCCAGGATGAGGACCATGCTGGGCAATTCACCTGGAGAAGAAAAACTTGGAGGGATTGATGCAGTCTCACCCTGGTGAGGCCATCAGCAAGGATGGTGACATGGACAGGACTCCTGGAGCTAATGACCTCTATTTGTCTGAGGTAAAAAGTGAGGAAAAGATCATAGCCTCCTGGACTCTTGCAAGCAGATTAACCCGCCAAGAGCCTTGCAGTACCTGGGTTTGAGTGTGCATAACAAAAATTTTTTTTTAAAAGTCATCAGGTGATTTTTTGTTTCCTAAGCCCAAAATTTCACTGTCCAAATAATCACCAGAAACTACAAATGAAAGGCAAGAGATAAGAGCATTAAATGAATAAAATGGATGTGGAGAAGGCTCATACTTTAGAATTTTTTTTTAATGTAATTTTAAATTTTTGGCATTTATTTTGATTGCAACCAAGTCCTTTGCTGTGCCAACAGGTGGAATTAAAAGCCCAACCCGCTGTTTACCTGGTGTGAGGCCTGATGGAATGACTTGGGTTTAATTCTTGGTTCTTCTTCAGTCTCTGCAAAATACTTGCATATTAATTGGAAGAAACGAAAGAGCCCCGAGATGTCCGATCATTTAGGTGTGTTTTCCTACCAAAGTTATGAGACCTTTTCCCTGAATATCACACACTGCAGATATTCCTAGCCATGAGGAGCACAGGGGAACTAGAGGAGCTGAGCACCTTCTGGCAAGCCTCACAAGTGCCACAGTAGCATCCTTCCTCTGCTCTGCGGCATTTCCAAAAGAATTGTCTCAACCCTAAGTGACTTCTTTTGATTCAGATTTCTTCAGTTTCAGTGAAATAATAACCACAACAATTATAATACCACCATCACAATAGTCATCACTAAAAGGAAATACAAACATTTTTGGTTTTGTTTCAATTACCAAACTGAAGCAAAGCAACTTCTCACAGTTGATTATTGTGAGCTTGACAATACTGGCATCGATTTGCAGATCATTACACTTCTTGGATTGACAAGCAGTTTAACTTACAGAAAGCTACCTACACTATTTTAAAAAAGCAAGCCAAGAGAGTTGTATATTAGCTCTACTTAGCTGGAACACATTCAGGCAATACTCAGACTCCTACTGACATGTGTCAGGTAACATAGATCTTAACTGAAACCCCTGGCTAATATAAGTCAGCCTTAATTAGCGGGTCTGGGGACAGAAAACATTCTGTGTAACAACAACGATGCATTTCAGACCAGTAACATTTACTGAAACAGGTCCTGGGGAAGAAACAAAAACTTAAAACAAAGCTCTTCATATTAAATTAACTGAAATGTAAGCAATGAGTAGGTCAAAAAGGAAAAGACTTATTAAAAAAATTCCCTTTTGCATCCAGTAATCAGTTTCATATGGAAAGACATTTGCAAAGGACTGTGTGGAATTCATTAAGCAATTATAATGTGCAAGGGGTAACTGAAACACTATCCTTCAGAAAGCAGAGTGAATCTTATTACAGTGGTTTCCTTCCTGACCTTAAAGCCTACCTCAAAATGATTGAGAAATTTAGTGTTATTATTATCCCTGTGCAAAAGCAGCACACAGGTCCAGGCTGAGACGGCTTCTAAGGAAGGTCTAACTTGGATGCTTTGCAGGGAGGTGGACAACAGGGCCATATGCTTCCCCATCGCCCTTGAGAAACACAGAAGGGTTTTGCTTCTGGAGGTAGTCCTGCAAGCCAGGTTTGGAAAACCAGGAAAAGAAAATCCTGCAGCATTGAAGTCAGCCACTGCCTTCCTTAATTTCTGGCAATGGTAGCGGAGTAGAAATAATTCTGCTTGGTCTCTGTTCTTCAAAACATGTCCTGTCACCATCTTTAATAACTTCTTTTTTTCAGGAAGCATCCATATACTCTCACTTCTCTACAGTAAAAAGAAAAGTTCATGTGAACACAATACTTCATGACCATTTTGTCTCTAAACGCAAGTTTCAGCACATACTTGTGCAGGGTAGAAAGGGACTTGTTCACTCCAGTCTGCCTTGGTTGATGTTATAAACCTTGCTTTTGAATGTATGGAAATAAACCATCTCACCATTGCAACTCAAGCATGCAGTTCTGAAGTGACCTGAGGAAACCTGCTACTTAGTAAGAAAATGGATTCTCCATCCAGGAGTCACTGGAGGTTCATCACAAATGCATAGCAGTCTCCAGAGTGTCGCATACCCAACTACTGCCCAGGTCCTGCGAAAATTTGATGAAAAAACTCAACCAACGGTGTATTTTTATGCATCTCCTCCCACCTCAGCTGATCCACACACACCAAGACAAGGGGATACCAGTAATGTTTTCCAAGATGTTGGCTTTTCATGTGCTCTGCAACCTATCCGAATCCTATGGCAACTCACTCTGTTTAGAGTAGTGCTGTAGAGATGCCACAGGCAGGCTGCCATGGAAACATTTGTTTTCATTTACCAGTGTCCTGCATAATAAGAAAGACAGAGCCATGACACAACGAAGAAAGAGTAGAAATGACCAATGGGATCAGACAGCTGAGCCTTTGAAAACAAAATCTAATTATTTTACCATTTATTTAGACAGATTATGTTATAGCTTTCTGATCTCACTCTTTGATTAATAACATATATATGTTTAGAGCAGAAATTATGAAGGCGAATTCCAACCTGCTTTAGGAACACACTTCAAGTTAGGCTACATGTAAGAAAGGGCATGACAGCTGGTTCCACTTACATCTTCTAATTAAAATCCAGTAGTCCAGATACCAGAAAAGTGACATGGGGCAGAGAGGAAAAAGAAGGGAAATAAATCCTAGAAATAGTATAACTGCACTACAGCACTTGAAAAATCCCTATTTAAAGTGGGAAGAACCCAGAAATAGGTTATTTCTGCTTGGTTTCTTTGTACCTTAGGAAAAACCTGAATAAGTGTGTTCACTGCCTTTTTTTAAGGCTATCCAAATTCGATTTGCAGTCTTGGCTCTTGCCTTATCTTTAGTTCTTCAAATCAGGAAATGCAAAGTACAGACCTAGCTTGCTTAATGGAGGACTTTTCAGCATCCTCTCTGCAGGGTAGTTTTGGTTCCAGCTGTGGATTTGGCCACTTTTGATAAAAATCATTTATGATCCTGATGCTGACCGTGAGAGTGCAATGAAGAGCCCATGGAAAACTGCTTCCAGCAGGGCTAGACATCTAGGTGGAACACACCGCTCAGTATCCCTCTGAGCAGACCATATTGACTCTTGTGACTCAGTGAGTGCCCATTAGAAACCTCCAGCTTCTTCAAGACAAAGGAGAATCACTTAGTGATCCTGAGGCTGTTTATCTTTGATGGCGTATCAGGGACAATGTCAGCATACAACAAATACTACTCCAAAAGCCAACAACTGTCCTTGGACAGGTAAAGCATCATTAGGTGGCCATCCTACCTCCAAAAGGAAACATACCTCTTAAATAAGCCTCTTGCCACAATCTCTAGGCTCCCAGACAAAATCAGCAGTGGGAATATAGATGGTGATGCTTCTGCTTTATGATTGTGGAGGAGGTTGAATGAACAGGTCGGGCTACCTCCTTAACTTGGTTTTGGCTTGTAACATCTTACTGCATGAAAGACTTTCTGAGTCAGGATAGATACAGCAGGCAGGCAATAACATCGTGGGGCCTCAAGAGAAAGCTCTTTTACCTGGCACTTCCTTAAGATCCTTTCACTGAAAAGACACTGCACTAGATGAACCACTCAGCTTTGATGTTATCTCTGCTACATTTTCCCCTCTAGATATATCTCATACAATATGAAAAACTCCAGTGTCACAAATACAAAGTACTGGACATAAGAGAAACTGAAAGATCCAGCAGAAGGGAGTTAAGACGCTCAAGCATTAAATATGGAATAGGGAAGAGAGGCTTCTGAAACAAATGACATCAAGAGGATAATGGATTAACCAAACCTGCCTCAGAAGCGTCTCAATCTATGAGTATGTGTAATTTTGGCTGTTAAGTCATTAACTGGATGAACACATAATTGATAAGCTGTAGGTTGCACTCTACTAGAGAGCAATAAGCTCCTTTAAATAATATTAATATTTAACATATATAAAAGCATTTGTCATTTGCAGAGCGCTAGAGTTACTACAGAGTAACTGACGTAATCTATAATGATCATTCACTCACAGACTAGGGAATGCAATTCTGGAAGGATAAATATCTGGCCCTTGCCCAAATCAAGATTCACTGACAGAGCTATTATTCTAGATCAAAATTAGGATTCTAAGTTTTTGTTCCTTCTAGATTACACTGCTTTGTAGCCTTTAGTAAGTGGAAGCGTGACACACAGACAGAGCTGGAAGCACGATACACAGACGGAGCTGGAACATGGGAGATGACAAAATGGGATGACATTTCTGACTCACACCCACTGATTTTCATATCCCTACCCTGGGCCACCATCTACACCAAAAGATGCAGTTAAGCAGGTCAGACATAAGGACTGGAAATACTAAATATCTGATTGCAACGTATTGTTTGCTCCTCTCCCCTTTCTTTTAAGGAATTAATCTTGGGGAATTTATGGACCTCCATAATTCAATAGATCTTTCAGTATACTTTTACCTTTAGACTCCCACACAGTTTCCTGAGATGTCTCCTGAGTCAGTCTCTCAGTCTCCTTGCCCAGCTAACTCCCTTTGTATATACTTTTTCTTCCCAGGAGAAAAAGCACAGCACATCCTCACATCATTTCCTTCTTCCACATGATCCACAGAGCATCTTTTTGCTGTATCTGTACTTTATGCACATGGAAAGTGGACTCCCTTGGGGATCTATCAGGTATTTCTGTGGGCCAGCATGCCAGAAATGTTCCTGCAGTTGCATCCTCAATACACACAGTATGCTGACAATACCACCTAGGAAGGATGCAAAGTCTGGATCATCTATTTAAGGTATCTAAATGCATATGTCACCCCAGTTGCACTTTTCCCCTGAAATATCTTTGCCTTCTAAATGACTTCCTGAAGTATTTGTGCCTCCTAACTGACTTTTGTTCCTGTGCCCCCAGTGCTCATCATCACATCTCTGTCATTTGAGGATTCATTCTTTTAGGAGGTCTATTCTTACCAATATTACATTCTGCCTAGGAATTCTAAATATCTTAGAAGCAGATGAAATCATTATTTTATGACAGTCAATACGATTTCAAAATATTTCAGCAGTGTAAGTAGAAAAAATGCATACAAAATTTACATTAGACACTACTCAAAAGCTATTCAGAACTTGCAGAGCAGAGAAATCTGACAAGCAATAAAATGTGATGGCTTCTATATATTAGAATTCTGACACTCCAACTCCAACAAAATCCAAGTTTAGCAAAAAAAGTGATACTTCCTAAAAGAAAGTATTATTCCCAGCATTTATTTGCATATGTGGAAGTCTAACATAACAAATCTCCCCTTCTGCTCCATCTTATATTCTCATAAAGCTTAGACAGCTAGACAAGATTTCCATAGAAATCCTATTTGGTAAAATTTCCTTGATTGTATTCCAAAAAGTGACTCACATTTTCTAACCAAGTGGCAAAAGTTAAAACGAGTTTGACTCTTTCCATCAAAGCTAGTATTAAGTCATTCTTCCAGTTTAATGGTTCACACACTATTCTTGACAGACAAAACTGGACCACGGGTCAAGAAATGACAATTTAATAGTCACAAAGTATGTGGCCAGGTAGCTCTTGCTAGCTGGAAGGAAACACCACAGGCGTTGGCCAGTGAAACTAAAAGACAATCAACAGCATGAATGTTAATTTACTGTAAGAGTAATAAAATCACAGCTTCTGGGTTAGCATAGAAAAATTTGGCTCAAGCGGTAAAGTTGCAGTTAAATAAAGGTCACAAAGGTTCCTCATCTGCCATTCTACAAAGCACTTAAAATAAGAGCAGCTGGAGTATACAAAGGCTGTAAAGACATCAGGATTTGACTCCCAGTGAGATACTCCTTTCCTTCATCCCTTCTCCTTCTTTGTCTCTCTGCAGGTTCCCCTTTCAAGCCTGCACACTATCCCATCTCTATCTCCATATTATTCCGTGCCTCCCAGGTGGCTTTTCTTCTCTGTGGTCGCCTGAAGGAGGGCTGGCTTCGTCAAGCCCTCCAACACATGTCCTTTCCCTTCTGGCCACTGCTTGGGGCCTCCTGACCTAAACAAGGCTCAGGACAGGCTGGTTCACTGTCCAAACATCATCTTGGTCACATGGCTGGAAAGGCTGAATGGAGAAATGGGCTCACTCTGAGATGCCAAATTTGCTCATGCCCACTGTAAGATGCTGAATTAGCTCACGCTTTGCTTCTCCATGGCCTTCTGGAGTTGAAGGTAAGGCATCCTTTTAGCATGGGTGCACCCAGAGGCTCAGACCAGTTCCTAAGTGACAGTGGACAGAGACTATTCCTCTTAAAAGTAGGCTCCTGCAAAATTCCAGCAGGGAAGACAAGTTTCTTTATAGAAAACCACCAGTCAGGAATGTTCAGATACACTTATGATTCACAGACATTGTGAAGAAGCACATAATACTCACCACCCTCACTGCTGTTTGCTCCTGACGCTTCCCCTGCCTCCCCTGGGTGTCTCTCATGCCCCCACTAATATCACAAGGGTCAGAATTACTTTTTGGACAGTGACTCAAGCTCAGTCTTAACTCAGCAGAGTACCAAGGAAAAGAGAAGCCCTAGGGAATTAAATCCATATTTGTTTATGGGCTTTGCTGCCTGTAATTCATTTTCTGCATTCTGTTGTGGCATGTGCTGACATAAAATTAATCCAAATTCTCTGGCTGTTCCAGGGATTGCTCACGATCCCTCACCCAGCCCAAAGCTGTGCAACGACTTCAAGCTCTACAGAAAAAAACAGCTCTTTGCCTGACATTGGCAAAGTATCAGGCTATTCATACTTTTGCTTAAATTAGGAATTTGATTTCAAATATTTTCCTCCAGGCAGAATCAAAGAAGAAGACAAAATGTAATTTACCTCTACTTCACACGCATATTCTGATCCATCCAGGAGAGTCACTTTGCACTGCATATTTTTCGGTTTCTTAACGATCTTTAGAGGAGACTTGGAAAGTTTGCTAGATGATGATTTTTGAGAGAGCTTGTCGTCCTCTAGCTGCTGATATTCCAGCTGTTTTGCACTTGCAGCAGCAAACTCCTGTTCTTTGTCCGTGGCCTGTAAAGAGAAACACGTTTTGAAGTGAGATAAATCAATCATGCAATGCAGTATACTATCACCCTGCACTCAAATCATTTAACTGTTCCCAGTGTGAGGTTAGGATGAGAAAGCCACTGATGCAAAACAGTTTTTATCTACTGAAAAGATTTCCCATATTTCAGCCAGCCCACCCTTCTCAATACAAAATGTACAGAATATCCATGAAGAAGAGGCATATATGAAAATACTTTTGGCTTCTACTTTTTCCACAGGTACAAACTCTCACTTGGACTTCTTGGATACATGTTTTTGGTCTGTTGGAAATGCTAAATCAGTAGTAAACATGGTGAACAGATACTCCTATAGTTTCTTTATATTACTTTTAAGTCCTGCACCTATTAAATCACATGATGCTTCCATGGTGTCATACAGAATAGGAAAATACCACCACGTTTGCACTAATTTCACTGGCAGTGAGTAAACAGTCCTGTGAATGAGGGGACAGACCCAACCACAACACTGTGAACTTGCAGGGGGATGCTGACATACCTGGGAGAGCAAAAGGCTCCCCAGGCGCCCAAGCAAAGACTCAAACAAACAGGACAGAAGTGAGAAGCCAATGACTTTTATGTGCAGTGGGCTGGTTAATGGATGAGAGGCTGATTTTTGCTCTCCACAGATGCCTGATAAGTCCCTCAAGCTGGTGAGAAGTAGGTCCTGTTTGAAAGACAAATACATTATGGGGCAAAGGGGAGAGAAGAAACAACCATGGTTACTTTTGCTTGGGTTTATCTGAGGGTCAAATCATTTGAAGAGTTCCTGTGATGCACCAAAGCTCATGGTCCTCTCCACAGTACTAGATGAAAGCCAGAACAGCTCTACAGCATTTCATCTTTCCTAGCAACAGCGCTATGCTGCAATCATTACCTATCTCATCAATTATGCCCCTGATAGTGTCCAAACAAAACCTCAACGGGAGTGCAGTAATACTTAAGCTAAAGCTTAAATGGAATTAAAAGCAAAGGTAAAACCAAAATCTTTCTGTTATCTCAGTACAAGGGGAAAAAAAAAACCCAAACAAACCAACTGTTTTGCCTCTGAATCATTTCAGTGTAATAAGCAACAAGCATCACTGGAAATAATATTGTAAATTAATCCTCCAAATCTGTTTCCATTCATCATATATAACAAACCTTAAGGAGAATGGAACAAATCCATCCAAAATCTTTAATCTGCTTTGAGACCAGAACAACCTTGCATCATATAACCAGCAAACAGCAGTGTACCACTAAATCACATGGAATTCTCCCCAAGAGGTTTCATACAAACAAGCCATAATTTCTTCCTCTGCCTAGGTCAATGGGAGAAAAAAAATCTGAAATTGGCTCTGCTACCAATAGTGCCAGCTCCAGCCCTAGCAAACTGCAAAGAGGTGAGGCAAGACCTCTTTGCTCCTCCTTTCCCTGTGAGAGAGGGCATAGCAAAGGTCTTTTTGTCTTCCCTGGGTGGGGTCACTAGAAGAAAGTGGGACTAGAAAGAGAAAAAAGCAACAGAAAACCTCTTTTCAAAGTCTGCCTCATCTCCTGAGCTAAGGATTCTTCCCCAGGAGCAGCACAGTGCCAGATGGTTCTCCCCACAACTAGCTCCAGCACTGGAGGACTTTTCTCCTTCCAGCGCTTGGACACCAGCTCTGTGTCTAGACATGAAGGTTCTCCCATACCTTGAAGGCTGGCAGGAGATAAAGGCATAGCGTATGTCAGCAGATTAGCTTTTTGCTGAGCATTCAATGCTCACAGTGGCTGTGACAAAGGGGAAGAGTCCCCCCAAGCTCAGAGCATAGCTTGAGGCCAGCTACCTCTCTACTACAACTGCGGCCAGCTGGCAAGTAGTCCAACCTACTGCATTGAAAGAAATAAAAGACCGAAGACGCCTCCTGCTAGGGCCCGTGTGATGAGCTGTGATGCTGCTGATGGGCAGAGGAGGTCCTTGATGATTTCCATATGTTTTGTTAAAGAAATCTGTGAGGCAAAGTACAAACGCACACGTGTGGGTGCAAAAGACATTCCAGGGCTGGAAAAGATATACTGTTATACCTGGCAGCTCATCTGCTCATTTGATTTCTTACGTGTGTACTAACACCCTGCCCCAACAAACAACAACAAAAAAAAACCCAAAAAAAACCCCCCAAAAACCCCAACCCAGATGCATTGAATTAATCCTTTTCAAGAAATTGGGAAAGCTGCTTGAAACAAAAGCTCATAGCAATGAGGGCACCAAGAAGCTATTTAAATTTTAGAACCATCTTCAGTCTGCAAACAATTCCTGTAACTACTAAAGGACTGGTGATTATTTTCCTTCTCAAAGACATTCAGTATCTCAAGACTACAGCAGATATTTGTTTACAGATACTTAAAAAATAGTATTGAGGTTATTTTGTTTGTTAAGCTTCCCTTCAACATTAAGATCAGGGGAATGTGTCTAGGCTAAAATCATATACAGGATTTTCTCTCTTCTGTCTGGAGAACAAAACATGCCAAGAACTATTAGAGAAGATCTCCCAAACTATGCTGACATGTTCAGGCACTGAGGTACTTTCAGACTGTATTAAGCCTTTTCTTCCTAAAGAGACATGACATCCTGGTATCTCAGAAAAAAAGAAGTGGCTAGTGAAAAAAACATGTACTCAGTGAATTATTTTGAAATTTGCAAGCATTTTCTTCTAAATTCTTCCCCAAGATGCCTCTATGCTGTATTTCTGAAGTATTTTCAGTGTCACAGACTCAATTCTAGTACAACACAAGTTGCTTCAGGGTTCGTGGTTTTTGAACGCAAGCTGTCTCAACTCTATGTATGTTACTGTACCTTACTTATGACATGCTATGTTCAACCCCTTCTGAAGCTGAACCCCCTCTTGAAGCAAACCTTTGATGTCACAGGAGTCAGCAGCAATGATATTTGATGCTTCACAGCTTCTCACTGAGGTATGAAGTAATATTATCAGGCTCGCACATAGCACGAATCACAGAATCACAGAATAACCAGGTTGGAAGAGACCCACCAGATCATCGAGTCCAACCATTCCCACCAATCTCTAAATCATGCCCCTAACTACCTCATCCACCCTCACCTTAAACACCTCCAGGGAAGGTGAGTCAACCACCTCCCTGGGTTGACTGTTCCAATGCCTAACCACCCTCTCCGTGAAGAACTTTTTCCTAATCTCAAGCCTAAATCTCCCCTGACGGAGCTTGAGTCCATTCCCTCTCGTCCTGTCCCCTGTCACTTGGGAGAAGAGGCCAGCACCCTCCTCTCTACAACCTCCCCTCAGGTAGTTGTAGAGAGTAATAAGGTCTCCCCTCAGCCTCCTCTTCTCCAGGCTAAACAACCCCAGCTCCCTCAGCCGCTCCTCATAAGGCCTGTTCTCCAGCCCCTTCACCAGCTTTGCTGCTCTTCTCTGGACTCGCTCCAGAGCCACAACATCCTTCTTGTGGTGAGGGGCCCAGAACTGAACACAGTACTCGAGGAGCGGTCTCACTAGTGCCGAGTACAGAGGGAGAATAACCTCCCTGGACCTGCTGGTCACGCTGTTTCTGATACAGGTCAAGATGTCGTTGGCCTTCTTGGCCACCTGGGCACACTGCTGGCTCATGGTCAGTCGGCTGTCAACCAACACCCCCAGGTCCTTCTCCTCCAGGCAGCTTTCCAGCCAGGTTTCTCCTAGTCTGTAGCTCTGCTTAAGGCTGTTGTGCCCCAAGTGCAGGACCCGGCATTTGGCCTTGTTAAACCTCATGCTGTTGGTCTCAGCCCAGCAGTCCAGCCTGTTCAGGTCCCTTTGCAGAGCCTCCCGACCCTCCAGCAGATCGACACTTCCACCCAGCTTGGTGTCATCTGCAAACTTGCTAAGGGAGCAATCGATGCCTTCATCCAGGTCATTGATAAAGACATTAAACAGGACTGGACCCAGCACTGAGCCCTGGGGAACCCCACTTGTCACTGGCTTCCAGCTGGATTTAACTCCATTTCCCACCACTCTCTGGGCCCGGCCATCCAACCAGTTTTCCATGCAGGAGAGTGTGCACCCATCCAGGCCAGAGGCTGACAGTTTCTGAAGCAGAATGGTATGAGAAACTGTATCAAAGGCTTTACTAAAGTCCAGGAAGATACATCCACAGCCTTTCCCTCGTCCAAGAGTTTAGTCACTTGGTCATAGAAGGTGATCAGGTTACTCTGGCAAGACCTGCCTTTCATGAACCCGTGTTGATTGGGCCTGATCACTCGGTTCTCTTGCAAGTGCTTCTTGATAGCACTCAAGATCACCCACTCCATGACTTTCCCTGGTACTGAGGTCAGACTGACAGGCCTGTAGTTCCCTGGATCCTCCCTGTGCCCCTTCTTATAGATGGGATCCTATCTACTTATGATATAGTTACTCAGAAATGTCAGTGTACAAGCCATGCAATGCCTTCATCCTCATTTTTAACAAGATAGGAAGGCAGGAAGATGCTAAGATTGCATTATTATGCCTGATAGAAATGACTCATTTGTGTAGCAACAATCTTAACATGAATAAGCCTTTTTGTCTTCATTAAAGCATTTGGGGTTTATGTATAGAGAACGACTACAAAAAGTCATGATTGTGGACTGGTAACTTGCATCTTTCTTCCCAAGGTGCTCTCATACAAATGACAGCAAAAACCATCAACTTCCTCCTTACAGACAGCAAGAAAGGAATGACACCTTCTATCGCTTCATTTTTGGGCTTTTTTAATGACACCACTGCCAACAGCTCTGTCTCTCAGGGCTGCATATAAGTGGTTCTTTCCAGCGATACAGAAACTTAGGCCACTACAGAAAATACTGGGCAATCATGGCAGCTGGATCTGACAGCCAGCTTACAAAAGGGACTTTAAGATTCAAACGGGAATCTCAATGGGAAGGTCTCGCATACCCTTTCACTAACCAGTTCTTCAATCAAGGCTTCTGCAGACACTTGCCCACAAGTGACCTTTGGGAAAAGAAGGGACTATGCAGTACATGAGCACATTGCAGATTTCCAAACTCACACCTCCATAAACAAGACTGGTTTGCTGCCTAAATATGTTATTTTTTTTTTGTTATGGCTATTTTGGGGGGTTGTTTTGGTTTCTTTAAGATGAAAAGAAACTCAAAGAGAAAAGATTACTGAAGATACCTGGAAGAATAAAGTTAGCAATACTTATGCCTAGGCCTGATGAAATTATATTTTCAATTTTCAAATATCAGTTTGTGTAGCACCTTCTCTACCGCAGAAGTAGCCCTGCCCCTTTTCCCCAAACTAAATACATGCCATTTCTGATCTATTTCAGAGACCAAAATTGTCCTAACACATAATCAATGAATGTGGGAGCAGGAGCACACAGGTCTTTGGTAGGCATGCAGTCAGGCTGATCAGGGCTTATCAATGGTAAAAATTATTAACAATCAAAAAAAGAAGCAGTTATACAAATGGTTGAACTTCAATAGCAATAAACATCAGAAATCCTGCCCTGCCATGTCTACCTCTTGAGACATTTGAAGTAAGACATAAGATACCTCTTTTAATTTGGTACTAGAAGGATTTGTTGTCCCAAGCATTTTGGAAATGCACACATAAACCAGGAAGATACAAAAATACTTTATTGTATCTGAGCTTGCTTATGCCCCCGTTTTTCTCCTGACCAACAGCGAGTTTGCGCTGTAGCTCTACGGACAAAAGCTTACAATCTAAACCACAGACAGCCCCAAACAGCTTCTATGGGAGCACTCACGCTGATTTTAAGTAACACTTTATATTTGCTTGCTTCACCATCACTGTCTCTCAACTATGTAAAATAACAGGATGTCACTTCAAACAACCTGATTTTTTTAAAGGGTGGAGGAAAGGAGGAGTTAGACTGACTTATTCCAGTCTTCAAAGGTGAATGTAATCAGATGGGGTCATAACCTTATGGAGCTAACGGATGTGATTTGCTGGTATCTCATTAATTGCGTGTCACTTACCCATGAAGAACAATCAATGCCTGTTAATCCTATTGACTGGAAATTATTAACAGGAAAAAAAAAAGCAGCTTCTGCAAATTTAATAAGTGTAACAATGAACCAAATGGAAAAGAATGTGATAGCTCTTCTGAAACCTACTACATAAAAAACTAAAGTAATTATAATGCAGTCATTTCAGAACTACGAGAAGCTTAAGGGACCACAGATTCTTCATGGATCACACATCAGACAAGCAAGCATGAAATCGGTTTTCAGCAGGTGTCAAAGAAGAAATGAACTCTGAAAACATTTTTAGATTCTTGAAAATTAGCACTGTTTGCTCTCTAATGCAGCTAGCTGCATGGAGTGAGCATGCATGCATGGACTCCCTTACCTGCTCCTTTTTCACTGGTGTGCTGTGGGCTGCCACAGCTGAGAATTGTTCGAGAGCGTTTTGATGCTCTTCAGTCAGCTGCTCCTGCTGGTCCTGTGGTTGGGTCTCTGCTGCCCCTTGCTGCGCAGGGCTCTCCTGCTGATCCTGCTCTTTATCCTTGGACTCTGAGTCCGATCCTGATTCTGTAGTCATGGTTGGTTATTCTGTAAAACAAGGTGAGCAGACCTACTGAGTACAATCATGTAGCCACTAATTTTCAAGCTAGGCTTACAAAACAGAGAAACACCAGATACAAAAGTTTAGTCTTAATGCGTCCAGCCTTTAAAACTAAAGTGGCTATTATCAGCCCAATGTGGGTCCTTAGGAAAGCTTTCCTGAAGCAAAAGACAAGGTCTAAATGCATCTGTGCTGTAAGGAAGAGCATGGCGCCATAAAAACTTATACAACTTTATATATATTCTACTTATTCTACTTTAGGTGCTAAGGGGCATGGTTTAATGTTTGATAGGAATGGTTGGACTTGATGATCCAGTGGGTCTCTTCCAACCTGGTGATTCTATGATTCTATAATACACAGACTTTTCCTCTACACTGGACTCAGCTTGATAGGGTGCCTAGCCACTTCACTTAGACTATATTTCACCTAGAAAGGTTGGACCAGATATCTTTGAGGTCCCTTCCAACCTGGCATTCTATGAATCTGTTACTATAGGACTAGTGTTTAGTTACCTGCAGTTCTACATAGTTTGTAACTCACAAAAGGAGAGTGCCACATCGAGAAAAGCTCACGTGATTGAGAGCCCTAAATCCAACCCACTTCACCTCAGTTTTAGTTTCCTAACCATGTGGAAACTTTTGAAAACATTACACTTTTTGCTCTTTACACAGAAGTCAACAGGGCTTGAAAACCTCAGCAACTCTCCTTTGGAAATAGTACTCAAGTACTTTTGATGCTTCCAGGCAACACAAACACTAGAAACATCTGAAGTGGACACATCAACATCAGTTGCAAATGTACAATTGTCCTTTAATTCCTATCTGTCCTTCCCACTTGAATTCACCCTCATTTCTATAATTTCTTTCTAAGTGCTGGAATATCCAAAAGAAAAGACAAATACTTCCACTGAGTCATACTAAGAGCTGGATTTAAAATAAAACAAGTTTGACTCTCCTAGAATCTGAAATGTCTGTTTGAATATACTATGTTCAGTACTAAATCAAAATTTAAATATTACCAATATTTATACAAGATGTTGAATATTTAAATGGTTTCATTACAAATATGTAGTTGGCACCCAGTAGTCAAATTATGAAGAACCTAAAGCCAACTTAAAAAAATACTGTGATTTTGTCTCAAAACAAAGACTTGAAAAAGCAGACTCTGCCAGTTCAGCAAATAGTGTTCTTATGGTTTTTACTCATACGCTCTTAGTCATCAGGGTCTTATCCCTGAACATTTTGCTTTTAAGCAACTCAAAACCAAACCATTCTGCTGCAATATACTCCTTTTCATCATCAGGCTATGATTTTGTTAACCTGGTAACCATAGTTACTGTATGATTATAAGCAGTTCCAAAGAACACACATTTGCTAATTCATTTGCTAGGAAGTCATTATCAACCCTTAACATACATTACAATGCTTATTAGTAGAAACAGGTTTATTAAAGATCATAAAGAAGTACAGGCTTTTTTTTTTTTTAATTAAACTTTCTGTAAGTTAGATGGCTTGACAGAAAATGTTTTAAATGAGGCCAATTACTATTCTCAAGCTCATTTATGTATTCTGTACTTCCAAGGCTAAGTTCTCCAGTGAATACACATCTCTGCACAGAAAGTGCTCAGCTTTCAGCCTGTCCTTAGTTTTCACATGAAGATGGGGAGTGCATGCCACAACAGCACAAGAGAGAAGCAAAGCAAGAAAGCATACGTGACAGATTTATGCTTCAGGCCACATGTGCAAAGTACTAATATGTGACATACTTGTTTAGGCATATATAATCATAAATTTCTACACTCAAAGTGACACAGTTGTAACAAAAATACCCTTTAAAATGTATTGTTTAACAATTGTGTTTAGCAATTACAAAAAAAACCCAATCAAACAAAACTCATGTCTTTTAGAATGTGACAGTCAGAAAGGCATTCATCTAATCAAACCTCATATGTCCACATCTGAGATAGTTACTTTAAATGCAGATGAGAAAACCAGACATTTTGAGAGAGCAACTCATCTGACCTATTTTAGATGCCTGCTTTAAGTTGAGATAAATCACATACTAGTATGACTTCATCTGTCTTGCTACACAGGAAGCCTAAACAAGTTCCTTTGAAGGAGATCACACAAACATACCCTCCATGTTCAATTCTATGAAGCCACTCTTTTTTTGTATGCTTTAAAAATTAAATTGTAGAACATTGTTAATCTCTCAGAATTTCGTTTGGCGCATCTGTCAGATCAACGTAGAATAAACTATTCATCTGATGCTATTAAAGTTGTCTTGCTTTAAGGCACTCAGGTCTCCATTAAATTCACACTTTTTTCCTCTACTCTCAAACTGTGTTTTGTGTTAGTGTATTAAGATTTTAAACAGAAACTAGTCAAATCATTAATTCAGTAATCCCAGTCTATGCATTTGATTTTCTTTTCCATAAGCTATGAATTAGCAAGTAACAAAAACCTAACTTACAGTTGCAAAATCATTAATAAAACAACTCCAAACAGCACAGATGACCAATACAAAGTGCACTGTATGGAAGTTGCAGTAAAAACTTTTGTTCCCTCTTGATAGGAGTTAGAGCAGTGTAAATAGAAAGCAACTATCTAACTTGCTGTCTTGAAACACAGTCAACCCAAGTATCTTGAGGCATTAATCTATATACGATCAGATTGCCAGTCACATTAGGAATAAAAGGTCTGCCTTCCTTCAGCTGCTGTCACAGAGTCCCTGGAAGCTCATTTTTGCATCCTATATGCCCTCTTTCCTAATGAAACTTTGTATCCTGGCTTTTGTGAGCATGGAAACATAGTCATTCAAATTAGTCCTATAAAACTCAACTTCCCAGATCATGAACTGAAAACAAGTTTTGCTTTTCTTGCCAGTTTTGCATCTCAAGGAACAACAAATGTGTTCCTTAACCTCTTCTGGGACATTCTTGCATGAAGTAGAGGCTTACAATACAGAGAGTTACTCTGTGGGACTGTTTTTTTCTCCAGTTACATAAGTCCTCACTTTCTCTGAACGTGCTTTGTTAGAAAACTTCAGCGTTACTAAATCCTTTAGCATAAGTGATTCCCTGGATACAATATTGCTGTCATTAGTCAGACAGCAGATGGATTTAATTAACCCAAGGTTACCTATTTCCAAATGTCTTCTCTATTTCCCTGCACACATTAATATGTTTAATAACAAATATCAAGAACAAAATACTATTGATTTCACACTGTTATCTTACAGATGTAAATAGAAGGAAAGCAAACACATTTTGAATCCAATTTCTTACAACCTCCTCAGATGATTGCGTTGTTAAGATCTATCTCATTTCATCTAGTACAGGCTGGAAATACCTAAATTGCAAACTAGAAAACAACATTCCTTTCTCAGGGCAAACCAATAGGTTGTTTTGACTTCTTCAGCAAACAGCTGCTTACCAAAATGAATTTTGAAAGCATTTCATTTTTATAAGTGGCACAAAAATCCTTCTAGGGTGAGGTAGTTTCACTTATTGGAAGAAATAACAGCAATCTTAAAGAAATTTAAAAACATAAATGTTACTCTACTTTTGTTTGTACACAGCGAATCTTAAAGGACAGGTGGTAGCATACATATGCTTGTCAAACACACATAACTGGTAAGAACTTTTTTCCTTATTTTCTTGGTTTATTTACTATACTTGGCTATGTACCAAAACCATCACTTTTCATATGAATTTCAGTAGAGGAAGAAAAATCACTGAAGTTCCTTAAATGTTTTCTGTTGCCAGTACAACCCCAGTATCAAACTCCCCTTCTGGCAAACAGAAAACAAACTCATGAAAAGAAACCGTCCCAGTTTAACCCCACTCCCAGCTTGGTCAGTAGCTTACTGCAGGCAGTTGCGGTCTCAATTTTCCCTCCCACCTCTCTGGGAAGTGGAAATTAGAGAGGGAGACCTGTGGGTTTGAAACTAAAACAGCTTAATGAAACAATAATAATAAAAAGGAAAATAATATTAATAAGAAAATAATAAAATAATACAAACATATGAAATTGAAACCTCCACCACAGATGCTGCAGGGCAGGCACAGGGAAAGATCCCAGACTGGACTCAGCAGCAGGCAGGAGCTGGATTAAGGAACTGGATTCCAGAACACACAGATCCGGGATCGGGGGGCAGAAGGTTGACAGGATCCTTACTGGATGACAGTCACTGAAGAAGAGGGCTTCACCCACGTGATCTCTAAGCTTTATACTAAGTATGACATATATGGGATGGAATACTCTGTTGGTCAGTTCAGGGTCACCTGTCCTGTCCGCCCCTGCCTGCAGGTGCGACCCTTTTTCACTGTTTTGACTCATGGCATTCCACCAAAGCAAGAATGGGCTTGGTTTCTGCAGGAATAAGTATAAGCATTGGCCTTTCTGCATACCAATGCCCCATGACTTTGGTGGTAACTATAAACATCAAGTGTTATCACTTCTAGAGGCAGTCACTGTCTGAAAAACATGTTGTTAACTTTCAGAAAATGAAATTGTTTAGACAAAATTTAGCTGAAAAGCTAGAAAATTAGTTTTTCTTTAGCTCAAACCAGCAGGAACTAAAAGCATTACCTTATATAAATGAGGTAATGCTATGTAAGTCAGATGTGCTTTTGGATAGCTCAGTTTTGGCTTACAATTCAATATTCAAAATTCCAAAAGATTTGCTGAGTTGCAAACTTAACACAGATGTTGTTAATACTGGACTGTCTAAGGCTAAAGTCAATTGGCTACAGAATTCCATTAGAATGAAAATTGAGTCTTTTAGTTAAAGGGAGGGGGAAGAACTCAAGAACTACTTGGTTTTAATGTGTTGACTACTTTAAAATTAAGTTAAAAATTTAGGTACATTCAGCAGAGCAAAGGTCTGAAACAGAAGTGCTTGAGAGTGCTACGGAAGAAGAATTAGGCAAGATAACACTAGTACACTACTAAGGTAATAAAAGACAATTTCAAAAAAATGTGATATATTTTAAAATCATTTGTGTTAGATCAAATCATGGAAAATAAATATTTTCCTACTCTTACAGTATACAAAGGAAAGACGTTACACATGGACTGCGAAACCTGCAAACCGCTTCCACAAAGGCTACATCCTAAAACCTTTCAGCACACCTAGTCCTTGTTACCTACACCTACCAACATACTACAGCTTGGGAGATTACTATTTCTATTACAAATTACTTGCTATGGACTTAAAAGCACATGATTTTCTCCATATGGGAACCAAAATCCTGTTGTTCTCTATTAATAATTCTCTGAGCAGACAAAGCCTAGACTACGACACCTGGTTCCCTCCAATTAAGTGACAGTCACAATCTACTGTATATATTCATGTGTCCCACATGTTACCCAACTCCTTGCCTCTCACTCTCAGAGAACAGACCTTCTGGGTTGCATCTACTGAGGAAGAAAATTCGCAGCTAATTGACAGCAGAGTTCGCAGTTTAATCAATCCAGCAGTCTTTAATAAACCTTTATTTATATATAAATATATGCTAGTGAAAATATCAACTATATTAAGCAAACGGAAATCACATTACAGAAGAAACTGCAAATTACTTCTGAATAAATTATGATGTAATAACAAAACAGAATTGCACCAAGTATAATTAAATGAACTATACATAGCCACTAACTATTTCCTGCAATGCACAGATTAATAATTTACATCTAAATGCTTCTTTGACCTAATTAATTCCCTTTGTGGAAAGTTCTCCTTTAATTACAATAATTTCTATAGATTTTTACAAATCATTGCAAAGGTCCAAATTTGGAAATTATGTAACAAAATGATGACTTCATACCTCAAAAATACTATTCCACATAATGAGAGGCGTATTTATCCAATAACTATGAGATGCAGACAAGAAAAGCATATGGAGAACAATATTGCTGCCCTAAGCAGTAACAGAAAAGTCAATATATGTTTTGAGAAAAGAATATATGCCAGAACACTGACTCCTAAGCTTGAAATATATACTGTCTCCATTAAACTGCTTGAACTTTCATCTCACTTCATTCCAGTTTGGTTCCTTATTAGGAAAACAACCATTTTTTTGTTGATCTTTTTTAATTTGGGTGAGTTTTGCCCTCATGTGCAGGAGGCACCTAAGCCATGAAAGCCTGGCATAGGGTCCCTACCTGGGACAGGTGAGAGGCAGGACCTCTGCTGCACTTTGCCACGAGTTAACACCAACTCTTTCTTTACACACTGTTATCTCCATAAGAGACCTTACAGAGGTGTTATGGTTTCCCCAGTGGGCACTAACAAGCCAAAGAAACTGCAGAATTGCAGCCTGAACAGACATGGGTGGGAAACTACTTCAGAAAAGGCAACTGGATGCTCCCTTTCAACTGCATGCTCCTGCCACATCTCTTGTGCTGACACTCGTATGATTTTGTGGAGTAGGTGCTTGACTTGGAAGGGCTCAACCTCCCCAGCATGGAGAGTGGGGTGCAGCACTCCTCCTTTGGGCATCAGTGGACACCCCATCTGTTCCATCTGGCTGTAAGCTTAGAGTTGCAGCCTCAACAT
This sequence comes from Clamator glandarius, assembly GCA_033459285.1. Lineage (NCBI taxonomy): Eukaryota > Metazoa > Chordata > Aves > Cuculiformes > Cuculidae > Clamator > Clamator glandarius. The sequence goes on from JAUNZM010000070.1 coordinate 1,298,816, forward strand.
ATACATGTAACAAATACAAACCTATTAGAGCCAGCACATGGTAAAAAGACAAGAAGTCAAAAAAAAAAATAAAAAAAAAGGTCAAAAAAGTAATAACAAGAGAGACAAGAGGAAAAACAATGGAGAAAGAATCAGGATGAGCTGCAGTTATGCTCTGGGTTGAGTAATTTAACAGATTTGGTGGCAAAAGCCATAGACCCAGGCACAAGTGTAGGAGAGAATTCAGGGAGGTGTTAATAAATGAATAGTAAATGAAGGCTGGTTGGAGATGTTACTACACATAGCATGCGTTAAAATACTTGTTTGGCCTTCTAGCAAGATGCATGGTACAGATGTATTTAAAGCTTCTCAAAGAAGACAAAAGAAAGGAAAATAGAGGCAACGTCTGAAGAAGGAGTTGTTTAATCTGAAGGCAATGGAGGAGACACCGTAAAAACAACAGACACATCCTTCAGAGGGGACCAAAAGGCAGTGGCAGACTTGAATTACCCATAAAGATCCAAACATCCCCCACCACAGACACACATGCACCTCTCGAGCACCACCATTGAAATAAAATGCTTTTAAGTGTTTCTGGAGGGATCATCCTCCGCCTAGCAAGGGTGAGGATGGGAAGCGTCAGGAGCCTTTAAATGAAGGGAGTGGTAGTGATTGTGGAATATATCAAAAAGAGGTTGTACACCAAAGCAGAACCAAGCACACATGACTGAAGGACGAATATAAAAGACCAACATCAACATAAAATAAATAATGAAGACTAAGAGGCAAAGTGACTTAGAATCAGCAAGCGATGCGACAAACATTAAGAAGAGAGTCTATAAATATATTAGAAGGAAAGGCCTGTCACTGAACACAAGAAAGGCTGAATTATTTCACAGCAGCTATCTGGGACCAGATACTCAGGGCACCTTTCACCTGACGTGCAGGATGTACAAGCGCAGGCTGGATAGAGTAAGGGAAGAACAGACAAAACACATGAGTAAGCCAGGTGGTTTCAAGTCAGCAGGAACCACTGGAAACATCCCAACAGTGCTTGGGGAAACACCTACCAGCAACTATCTCTAAACCATTAACCACCTCCTTGCAGTTGCCAGAGAGGCCAAGAGAGGTCCAGATGAATTTAGAATACCTAACACAGCACCTGACAAAACAGAGGGAAGTGGGGATGGAAAAGCCAGAAATTACAGGGGACTTTGAATACCAGAGAAGTTACTGAGGCACACTGCTAAAGGATTTCTAATCTTGCAATAATAATGAGATTAGGAAAAAAACCCAACAAAACAGTCAACATGAATGTATGAAAACTAGTATAATGTTTCTCTTGCTCTCTGACAGAGCATCTGTCTCAGCTGATAAGAAAGTGATACAGGCAATAGAGCCTACCTTTAGAAAGGCTTTTAAACTAGAAATAGTTTAAACTATTAAAAGAAAAAAAAAAAGTAAAAAAATGTACAAGCGATTAAAAGAACCCAAGGCCTAGCCTACAAACAATCATCAGTAGCACAATGACAACTTGCGACAACTCATCAGTTTGAGGAATCACATCCCTTTGAGCATCAGTGAAGGACGGGAGGATGCCCAATCCATGCTCAGCATCACAACAGGGAGACTGGAGCACGCTGGTGGCATCCTTACCAGACTCAAAGAACAGAAAAGCAGTCTGACAGAAAATCATAGAAACACTGAATCTGACTATATTTCCATAAGGGTAACAGCAACAGAGACCTACTTAGAAGTGAAAAGCAATGAGGATGCTATGGGTTAGGCAGCAGAAATGAAACAGCATTCGAGTCTGAAGCCATGTATTAAGCAAGACAAATTTCAGCCTGGGATACGATGCTGGAGCTGTTCTCCCTTCTGCACCATCAGGGAGCAGTACACAGCATATTGTGTTTCGGTTTGGATCTCATATTTTTTGAAAAATACACATTAAAGAGTGTCAAGAAGAGATGAGGAAGAACAATTGTAGGTTTAGGAAATGTGACCAGTGGAAAAAGGTTTAAGGAGATGAATTTGTTCACCCTGGGAAAGGGAATAGAGAGGTGAGCTAATAAGAGCCTTGCAATATATACAAGCTTCTTGGCAGACTGAAAGTAGTCAAGCACTTGCTAACAGTGGAGCAAGAATCTGATTGGTATCAAGTGGGATTTAGAGTAGATGGCATATCAGCTATTCACAGAATCGTAGAATCACCAGGTTGGAAGAGACCCACTGGATCATCGAGTCCAACCATTCCTATCAAATACTAAACTAGGTGCCTCAGCGCGTCATCCATCTGTGCCTTAAACACCTCCAGGGAAGATGACTCAACCACCTCCTTGGGTAGCCTGCTCCAGTGCCCAATGACCCTTTCTGTGAAATTTTTTTTCCTAATGTCCAGCCTAAATCTCCCCTGGCAGAGCTTGAGGCCATTTCCTCTTGTCCTGTCCCCTGTCACTTGGGAGAAGAGCCAGCACCCTCCTATCACTATTGTGACAGATAGGAAGAGGTTACCTATAACTGTGTGGAGTCATCACTGGAGACTTGTACAGATAAAGAGCATCAGCAAAATTCTTCATTTGCAACTTTAAAATGCACAAGCAATTAAAATTTTGATTATTTTGCTACTACCTCCACTTGGGCTGGCGACTCTGAATACAGGAAATGCATATTATTTGCTTCTGCTTCAAAGCAGGATGCACAGGATAACACTTTTATTTCCTGTTCACCTTTCACCTCTATGATTCAGTGAAATTACCCATGTCTGTTTTACTCTCTTGGTGAGTGTCTTTCCACAGCAATAAAATCCAGAGTCACTGCAATTTCTGTTGCCCCTTTGGCATTCAAGCTTTGTGAGCTGATCAGGTTCCCTGAAGACAGCAGATCACCTTCTGGAGGTTTTATCACCTATAGCACCCTAGGGCTACCTTAATTTCTGAAGACAACAAGAAAAATCAGGCCACTGTAACACATTTTGGCTGTTTCTTCCCATCTTGCTGGTACAAGCAGTTTTCCCCACAACCAATACAGTTTTACCAGAGGGAGAAGGGAACTACATTATCCCACCAAACTCTCTTGTAGAAGTTTCCAAGCACTAGGGGCAGGAGGGCTGTCTCTGTTCATATCCCCTTATCTCCTGGTGCTAGGATTCATCCACCAGTTCCAAACGCAGGATCACAGCCACAGCTCACTGCTCATGCTGCAGTTCCTGCAAGCTGGTCCTGCTTAGAAGAAACTGCACACACAAACTGGCAAATGCACACATGCCTGGGAGTGCTGGGAGTAACTAAAACTATAAAAGAGCACAGTGATCAAATAGAAGCCTGACACCTATTTCATTAATTTACAAAAACAAAACAAAACAAAAAAACCAACCCTCAACACATCAAAAATGACACTAAAAAGACACCTTCTAAAATGTAAAAGGAGAACTCTTGCATATAACAGACTTCTGCAAGTTGCACTCTCAACTGCACAAATACTGTGGTTATGGGAAGGTAAGGGGGAGTAGAAATAAAACACAAATAACTCAATAAATGTCTGCTGAAAAACAACAGGGAATCACAGCGGGGAAGCAGATGTGAGGAGGAGATGGAAAATAAAGGAACACTGCAGTAATGAAGACTACAGCAGCAGCCCACAGATGTTGGTTATGAGAGAACTGCATAAAAACACCCCCAACTTCGCCCTCTCCTTATTTCAGTCAGAAAGAAAAAAATTCAGGCAAAAGAAAATACACCAAAATGGCCTGTAGTGCTGATGGATAAATTAGCAACTAAGAAGTTAGCAACTAAGAAGGCCAAAAAGACCCCTCAATGGCATACCCTGGTTTTCTGCAGACAAATGACTTTGATTACTTGAATTACATTTACATGAGGTTTTGACCTTTCTGAATCGCTCTGGAGCCAAATGTTCACATGAGGTCTCCTGTGCATCATTCACTGTTTAAAAGTTGCATTTAATGCTACAGAGACTGAGTATGCTTCAGGCATCAGACCATTAAAGTTCATATTCTCCTATATTGAGCAGAAAACAGAATCAAGTCAAAATATAAAAAAAAGGTTGCATGAGCTGCTGACAAATAGCAGGTGTGCTACATTATCACACTATCCTCAGGCCAAAATACTGTAACACCTGCGAACAGTATTGTCTGTTTCATATACAATCTAAACAGACTGTGCTTCAGTGCTCCTGAGCTGGTGAGCTGCCTAACGTCACAGAAACAAGGGAATCTGATAGGCAAGGTACAGATCAGAGCATCAAGCCCATCTCCTGGAGTGTATCCAGAGAAGAGCAATGAAGCTGGTGAAGGGGCTGGAGAACAAGTCTTATGAGGAGTGGCTGAGGGAGATGGGTTTCTTTTGCCTTGAGAGGAGGTGGCTGAGGGGAGACCTCACTGCTCTTTACAACTACCTAAAATGAGGTTGTAGAGAGGAGGGAGCTGGCCTCTTCTCCCAAGTGACAGGGGACAGGACAAGAGGGAATGGTCTCAAGCTCCACAAGGGGAGGTTCAGGCTGTACATCAGAAAAAATATTTCACAGAAAGGGTCACTGGACACAGGAACAAGCTGCCAGGGAGGTGGTTGAGTCACCATCCCTGGAGGTATTTTAAAGACGGGTGGATGAGCTGCTCAGGGGCATGGTTTAGTGGTTGACAGGAATGGCTGGACTCGATGATTGTGGAGGTCCTTTCCAACCTAGTGATCCTATGATTCCTCTAAGGGCTTCCTGCTCCCTTCCACCAGACATTTATCTTTCCAGTTCAGTTAACGTAAAGGCTACAAAGTAAAACAAAAAATGATGAACTACAATTGAAAGTATCAACATGGGTTTTCTGATTTCCTGGACAAGTTACTAACTTGAATGCAATAAAGAAACCAGATATTTTTTTCTGCTGTATTTTAATGAGTGGTGCTTGAAAAAGTCACAAAGGACTGCTCACTGATGAATTAAAGCCTTAGCAACCTATTACTTGCAAAAGAGATGTAGTATTATTTTTTTTTTTCTTTTGCAGTGAATGGATACTTATCCCTTTTTTACGGTTTTGGGAGGATTCTTTTTTACATTTTTGTAACCTTTTCTCCAATCCAGTGTGGTTCAGAGATGGAAAAAAGAAAGCATTTGCGGCAGAGAAGACAGAAGGTTGGCAGTCAGCTGGCTAACGCCTCTTCTAGCCAGCCACTGCCTTTTCCATCCTCTGCCACCCCTCAGATCCAGCAAGACACACATCAGCATTGCAGCCAAGAGCTCTGCTCCCACACTTGCTGCTGTCCAGAAGCATGCTGAGCTTCAGCAGGTCACAGTGCTTTCCATAAATCTACCCAAAACTGAATGTACTTTTTAAGGGAGTCATCAATCATTTCTTCTTGGCAACAGCCATCTCACACAGGTCATGCAAGCCTGGGGGCTTAAGTGATAGTTTCCCTCATGGCATCCCAGACCAACACCCACTCTCCATCACTGAGGTGCTCCAGGTTTTCCCGAATGCTGTATTAAATTGGGAAAACTTCAAACTCAGAAACCCAGGTAGACACAAAAATAAGGAAGAAGCCACAGGCAGTGACAAAAGTAGGAGAACTACACCTAAATCCATACTGGGTCCTAGTCAAAAAAAGGTGGTTCTGCGCATGAAGAGTGATCACACTGAGGCCTGGGGCTGAAAGTGCTCCTACTTCATCTTCCTTCTTTTTTCCCTCCTCAAATATCATACATACCATTTTTTAACTTCTGAAGGCATTAAACAGGTTTGATTCAGTAATGTCATATGATGAGACATCACAGCGTGTTTAGTCATAATAGCTTTTCTTTTTCTGAAATGGATTATTCACTTTGTATTTATATTTTAGTTTCCTGGGCGTTCACAGCAGTTTTGAACATAAAATATGTCCTGCAATACCAAGTAACAGACTTTCCAGTTTGAAGCACCACATTAGGAGACCCCTGGCTCCTCAAACTAATTTAAGTCTTGTGAGCCTAAACAACCAAACCCATGGCATCAGACAGGTTTTTATACTTAAACTCTCCCAGGATCCCTGTGCTCCCCAGCGCTTTAATTACCTGCCACAGATGACAAAAATACTGTTCATTTGGCAGCAGCAGCTAGCCCACAACACTCCTGCTGTGAATTTTACTGTCACTTCAAAACCATCCTCCCAGCTCTACCCAGATGACAGCATGGCAGATCATCAGCTGGGAGAATCCGTCATCTCTGAAAATGCAGTTCAACACGTGTGTTCCCAGAACTCAAGTGCACATACTAGCAGTCAGCCTGGATACCTAAAAACCAAAATCAAACAAACAAAACAAAAAAAAACAAAAAAAAAGAGTTCCACCCATGCAGTGCCTTAAAGCTACCAGCTGTTAAATAGTGTGTTGGACACAAACCAAGACCTGCAGATGATGTGGAAGCAGGGACTTCCAGAAACGAACTGGTCAGAGTGGAAACACAAAACAACAAAAATATTTACAGAAGATCCAGGAATATGCAGAACAGAGTGATCCCACTTAAAATCACTGAGTAAGCAGGATTCTCTCCCAGCTTCAGTTAAGTTCTGGTTATAAGTTTTAGGACTACTTTAGTTAACGTGTTTTCAAAGCATAGGAAGCACATGCATACGTTTTCCCAATTAGTACTAGTTAACTCCTAAGGGTCCTTTGCACAATATGCTCTACAAGGAATTAAGAGCAATCTTTCTGTATCTTCATGTAACATCCCAATAAAGGCAAAACCTTTCACCATCTGTGCAGCTAAACCACAGGGATCTGAAGACCAGTGTTCAACACAGCATGGCAAAGAAAACTGCTATATACAAGGAGGGTCTAAACTCTTTTTGCCTACTAAACCCTGAAATGCTACACATACAGCTAGTATTTTTTTATATATAGTAAATTACATACAGTAATTACATTCTATACTCCTGACCCAGTATTACACTGGATTATGCTGTCTCTGGAGATGGATGTCACTGGATGTGGCAACAGCTCCTCAATGTGTGTGGCTCTCTTGGACTTCAGACACACAGAAATGACAGCAGCTCAGAGAGGACAGGAAGGGTTGAGGCAATTGGGACAGCTGGGTGGCCTGAACTGCCCCCACAAGACAGTGGTCATAAAAAATGGAGGAGGAAAGGAAGAGTGGAAGAATAAAAAAGTAGGAAGCAGCAGTGATGTAGCTTAATCCCAAAAATGTGAATAAGAGGGAATGGATAAACTCTTGCATTAGAAAGAGGAAGAAAAGATCTTTGCAGCTAGAAGTTCAAAAAAGAAAATCATGTAAAGCATTATAGGTTCCTTAAAAGGAATCCAGCATTTAAAAAAACACCCTATTCTGTATCAAGTTGACCATCTGAAAACAGAAGTGAAGGTAATTAAGCTAGATGCTGCTATTTCCTTACTCAGGAATAAATGACTTTACAACCTGAATTGCTTCCTTCCCTACCTACTTTTACTTACACATACCTCTATTAAACGTTTGACAGTGTGTTTTCAGGGCTACAAACTACTAATTCAATAGGTGCTAAATAATCCAAATGATCTACCTTAATTTATGTGAGACTCCTGTAATTCAGAAATAAAGTAAAAGATGCTGATACAAGGCCCTGTTTGGTGTGCTGGGTTTCAAACTTGTCTTGTGTGCTAACCAGGAAAGTGTCCAAATCAGTGAAACATGTCCATAAAACATGGCTTTTTCCATCCTTCCGCTTGATGTAGAACTCAAAGCAAGACTCTGGGCATGTGACAAATGAAGGCTGTGTGTTGTGTCTACTGATTGTTTTATACCAATCCATTTATTTCAGTGCCCTTCAGATCACAGCATGTAAAATTCTACTTATTTATATTCTACACTATGTGATTGGGGGGGAGGAGGGGGAGGGAGGAAGTCACTGTCTCAATCCTTACCAGAAAAATTTGCCCTGGAAGGCATTTATAATTCCAAAGCTTAACTTATCAAACAATTTTGATATCTTAGTGTGCAATTCAACCTTCACAGGAGCTAATAAAGATGTAGAAATACAGGAAATTGCTCCCTACATCATCATAAAATGTGGTTTAACACACCAGAATTTCATATAGTAGCTATGGCTGATGCTAGATAAATGACAGAGGTGCATTTCACCTCTCTTTCCCCTCTTCTGTTCATTCTGCAGTCTGTTTGCTGTGGGGACAGAAATCTCCATGCCAATATTCACATGGCCATTACATCTCAACCAAAAAATGAATGAAGTAATCCACCCCCTCCCTGGATGTTATGAATGCCCTGGGGAAGCAGTACCATGCAGCTGGGGTCCAACCCACACTGCTATCTGTCGCCTGCACTATATGCATGTGTTTCACTACAGCTGAGACCACAGAAACCTTACCCTTAACAAATAACTTTTAAAAGGTCTGCAAAGAAGCAAAAAAGCAACTAATCCTTCTCCTAGCTCCAGAACACAATTAATTATCACTATAGCAGCAACCATCAAACTTTTTTTTTCAGATATAGCTACACAAGTATGCCAAAAGCATCACCAACAAAACAAGGATAGCAGATACGTACTGGATCTTAATTAGAGGGCTCACCATTTCAAAGCATCTTGCATGTTGGCATCAGTGCTTCACGATTCTCTTCCCAGCCCCACTTCTCTAAACTCTACCTGGTACATATTTATGTCAACTGTTACTGAATTCCCATAGTGCTGAGATTTCCACATTCCCTGTAGGTCATCTATACTACCAGCTGCCTAGCCTTACTCTTTAGTAAAACTTTCTCAAATGTCTGACCTAATTCTTCCTACTTGAAACGTAGGTACACCTCTCCTCACCCTGACAACAGTGGGTGCGAAACATGGCTCTGCAGCTTACGGATGGCTGCATTCTTCCCTCAGACTCCTCCCTTCTCTGCCTCTTCTGGCAAGTCCTATTTTTAGTTCTATCTCAGGCTTTTTTTCTCTCTCTTCTGTTCTCTTTCCCACCAGCACAACTCTTTCCTGAGCAATAGCACCCAAATCCTATTTTCAGCTGAAGATCAACGGTGCTTACTGGTGCTGAACAGATTGCAAGGACAGCTTTATGTCTGAACACGATACTCTTCTCTATACCTCCTTGTAGTAAAGAGTTCAGTATTTTCACCGTATTATGACACTTATCAACTTAGTTTTAACCCTTGATCCACAGCTTTCTCCAAACTCCTCTCTAGAAACCTGCTGGGGGAAGAAAACTTATCTTAAGTACATTAAATAAAAAGTAAAGGAAAAAAAACCCCAAACATGTCCTAGGTAGATATTATTTGATTTTTTTTTGTTTTATATTCAAAAAGTTCCTACTCTTGTGCTGAGTATTATCCAAACAAGTAAAGCATAAATGTATGAGATCTAGTTTCATTGACAGAGCACACATGATTTACATTAGAACAACTGTGGCTCCCTCTGTCTGAAGTACATTCAAGCTATGACGCTCTCCTATTTATTAAAATGTTATGGAGTACCTACTGGAAGCATTTCCATTTTCACTTTCAGCTTCCATTCACTGCTGAAACACCCACACCAGAGACAGCCACCTCAGTCCCTGGCAGCTGTTGGGGGCATTAGCAATTTGACTCGGCCAAATTCTCAGCACGTTTCCTACAGTGGTTTTACAGAAGCTGAGTACATCTTCCAAAAAATGCAGGAACCTGATGTTCACTTTTAAGAGCCACAGAGCCATTACGGTGACCTGAGTGGCAGTGCTGGCAGCATCGTAACTTATTAATAAATTGGGAGCAAGCTCACATCTGCTCATAAAGGAAAGCCTAGTCTATTCCATTTTAAGGTCTCTAGCTGAGTTGAGCACATTAAAATATGTATTACTTCTGTCTACCTGTCATGTCTTATATTATGCTTAGGTGAACTCATGGCTGCAAGCCAGAGCCCAAACTGCTTCAATGCGAGAGTGCTTTTGGGGAAAAGCTATTTGCTACGTAAGTCTCAGGCCCCTTTTCAGTACGCTGGCACATGTTTGCCTCAACCCTTATTTAGCCAAAGGTAAATGGTGAGGAAAGACTGCAATTTCAGGTTAATGTGAGCACCTTCATACACTCATGAAATTAACTACATGCTATGCCTTGCCAATGAGAAACAGAAAATCAAAAGTCTGAACAAATCTGATTCCTTTAACTTGTGTTTTAAGAACAGTACTGATATTGGTTTCTTACAAAGGAACAAACCCCGAACCTATGTTACAACACTAAGGAGAACATCTACTCTCATGATCCCTGGTAACAACAGTAAATATGCCTTGGGGACACGATGTTAAAGACTGGGCTGTCAGGTCAATATAGGGCACATATTCATTCAAACCAGTTGCTAGACAATGGCTGGCGTTCAGGCAACTGAAACTTGCAGAGAAGCTAGTTCAAGCTGGGTTAAATAGATGCAAGTGTGGGCTCGGATATTTGGGAGTTCTTAAGAAAAGCAACTTGCAATACTTCAGGGTGGGGCTCTGAAACTTTTTTGGGTTTTTTTGTCTAATCCATTAGTACTAAGCAAAATCAGAAGCATAGCAGGATCCTTTGTGCCCAGAACTTCCACTAAGCCTCATAATTACAGCTGTAATTAATGGGTTTTCCAAGCTGGGAGAAGAATCAACTGAAGAAAAACTTAAACCAAAACAACTCCCCAAAACCTGGCAGCCTACCATCTGAGAAAGTTAATGATTTCTTCTCTTGCTCACACATACGCAAGCATATGAGAGAGGATATGACTCCAAAACACATACTCAAGGTTCTTCCTACTTCCACCCCATTTTAATCTCTTATGGTCTTGTAAAAGTGTGCTACCTTCAGGAAGATGAGGGTTCTTTTTATTTCATATTATTTCATCTGCAGTTCAGCACAATGCTTAACCTATGCTGACAAAACCTTAAGTAAAATAGGTTCAAGTATGCTGTTTCACCATCCTTAAAGAGAGCTGTATTTTATTAAGGTTTTTTTCTCCCCCTCACCCCGCTAACACTTCAGAGGAGAGGAAATGCCTGCTATGAATCCTTGTCCAGCCATGAGGCACTTTTCTTTCCATTGCCAGAGAGCTCCCAAGGACCGTAAGCCCTCCAAGAGAGCTGTAAATACTTTTGTGCCTCCTCAGTGAGCACGCAGCCACTGGTCTAGAGGGGGAGCCAGCAGCCCCTAGGCAACATAGCAACTATTGAGCGCTGGGTGCTGCCCAAGGCCCCTCTGCCCATGCTCACAAGGACAGAAAATCCCATCAGTGGGGAAACCATCCATTTCACTCCTCTGCCAACCTGCTCCAGTTGTTACCAAAACAAGGAAGTACCCAAAAGCTACCAAATTTTTGGTATAAAGATGACAGTTATTTTTCAAGCAGCTTGCTGTACTGCCCTATATACTGTAGCCATACATTTATTATGGTCAGTCCTATTGAATTATGTCTGGAAAGGCTGAATTATGACCTTTTTTTTGCAACAAACTTGGTGTTTTAACACCCAGAAGTTTCATATGGGACAGTTTAGAAGATTATTAAACTAGATACATTTTTGTGCTCTACAAGCTTTTTATTGTCAAGGTAGATCATGTACAGCTATAAATACATGAAATGTATCATAAATAACGCCAAATGTTCAAATTAGTTTGATTTTATGGGAAAGACAATTTCCTTAGCTTATTTCTTTAATACTCAGACCACACAGTCTGTAAGGTACAGTGAAACTATTACTGTAGCTCAATGAAAAGACTATCTTAAAACTTGCATCCAACAGGGATACTTCAAACTTCTCCATATATGCTATTACCATTCAACATCAGAATAGCAACTCCACTGAGTCACTATTGCACATCTGTTTTAAACACACTTCAAAACAAAAAGACTGGATTTGCTTTGGTTTTGTGGTAGGTTTTCTTTTTTGGCTGGTTTTGGGTGATTGGGGAGGTTGTTTCAGTTGGTTGGTTGTTTTTTTTTTTCCAAAAGCTACTTCATGTTATCATTCTTTGTCCTTTCAAAGTATGATCTCTGGTTACTGTAGTGTGTGAGAAAGCAAATTTGTTAAGTCATGTATGAACCTAGCGAGCTTAAGTCTGGCACACATCCCTTCCAACTCCTCCTTATTCAAACAAAATTTATATAGCAAAAAACCTGTGCCACAGAAGAAAAAAAAAAAAAAAGCATTGCTACTTTCACAGCAGATCACATGGATTTGAATGAAAAAACCTAAATTCAGTCCAGAGAAAAATGACAGCAAAGGAAGACTGATTCAATCAGAACACTATACTGGCTGTAACTGCCCTAGCAATTTTTACCACCACTAATCTCAGCAGTGGTACCTGACCTGTACAACAGGATTTATAGGTACCCTAAGCAGATGCAGAACTATTTCCCAACCTATATACTTTTAAAGGCAAAAGGATCTGGAATTTTCCTTTAAACATCCAGTGTGGATTTGTAAAATGAGCTACAGTGTGCCTATAAACCCCACACTCAGTGGCATGGTTTTTCTAACTTGTTTTAATTTGCAGGTCTCAGCTGACACAGGCAACATGCCGTTCAGGACCAGCGTAAAGCCAGTGCAAAGCTCATGGACATCAGGTCCTCAGTCCCGAATGTTTCATTGTACGGATCGTCTTCTTTCAGGCCAACACCCCTTGCCTAACATGGATGCATGCTTCTCTCCCTGTTTATATTTATCCCTGGCCCAGGTGCCGTTTTTCAGCAGTGAACACAACCTCACTCATACTGAGAGCTCTGAAACAAAGGAAGGAATCCTTCCCCCTTTATACACACCTGTCTCTGTCTATGAGCCATTAAAATGATTTCATATAAATCAGGTTCACGTGTCAAGGAACAAGTGACCTGGAGTTTTTGAATGTTCAAAGCCAGCATATGTTTGGCTGTACACTTTATTTATGTTCTATATGTACTTTGCCTCCCTGAAGCCTACAGCAAACAGCTGTCATTAACATTCATCCCTTCTGCTAACACTTTCCTTAATCCCTAACTGACTTTCCAGCCTATAATTAAACTTTCCAGCTGCCACACTCAGAGATGGCACCAATATCCACAATTTGTTTCTAAATCATCCCTAAAACGCTCTTTTTCCAGTTTCCAAGACCATGGGCTAGGACAAAAGCCTCTTACACTTACAGGTTTCAGGCTAAAAACCTTCCATTGACTTACAAATTGCCCCATCTTTTACAAGGGAAATTAAATGGCCAAGTAGTACTATCTTAATAATTAAACTAATGCATTTTTACATTGCCAAGTAGTGGAGTGCAAAGAACTTGAAAACTGATGGCTAACAGCTGCAAGTACTTCCACATTTTGCACGGAAACTACACAAAAAAGCTGTATGTCTACCATGACTTAAAAGTCCAAACAGCTGCTGCAATGAAAGAATCAGAATTTGGAACAACTTTCTGAATGAACGTAATGAAAAACCCAAACATCTTACTTCAGACTGCAACCGTAAATTTGGGTTAGCACTGCAATCTTGAAAATCTGCTTTTCACATTCCTTTAAATGATAACTTGAAGGGCAGAGATGGCTGGCAACATTTTTGTCCGATGGTGTTGTTACAGTGTTCGAGAGGACTTGATATTTTATGAAGAAATTACTAGCTTCACAGTTAAAAAAAGGAAGACAAAAGATGTTTGAATTGAACACTGTTCTGGGGTAACATGACATAATGCAACATTGGGGCAACTGAGCAGAGCAGGTCAGGACAGCAGAACAGCCAGTGCACTTACAAAACGGGCTTCAGGAGAACAATCATCCACAAGCCCTGCAGATTCTGGACAGGAAAATTCCACCAGACAGCCACAAATTTGTGTCACTTTTGTGAGCCCCAAATGTCTGGGACATCTGCTGAGCCTCTGAGTCCACAAAGCTCATCCACTCCAAACCTGAAGCCTGGATAACCATGCATGGGCATTCTCAATCCCAGAGTTCTGCAACTCTGTGCACCGTAAAACAGAAGCCAGCATCTCCAAATATTATCTGTTACAGATTAGGGCAATATCTGCTCAACTGCCAAAGCACTACCATTACAAACAGCAAGTGGGCTCCATTCATAATATGACTGGTGAGCATCTACCAGCAACCCTGACAGTGCACCAGTTCACAGCAATCGTGTTGCCTGCTGATGAAGACATGGGGATGTTCAGGGTCAGCCACCCCTGTGTCTCCTCTTAATGTGTTTAGGAGTGTTTGGCTTTGCCTTTTGCCTCACGTGGAAGAGATTAATTGAGTGCGAAGGTCCAGCCTTCACATTTCTGAAACCGCAGGCAAGTTTCACAGGGGATGAAGGCTGCAGTCCTGCTGGAAGATATCTGCTATTTAAGTGGGGGCACCTTCAGGAAAGGAAGGCATTCATTTTCCATTTTGTCCTGTTGGTTGAGGTTAAAAATTTAACATTGAGGCTTTAATGTTGTGAAGTATGTCAATAACAGTGCAGGATTTTTCAGCTACTGTAAGGCTATTTTGGTAAGCCACCAAAGATTAATCATTCGTATGTTGTCAAGTCTAAAAGCATCACTGCTCAGCAAAAAGATCATACCAGACAGGTGCAAAAATTCAAAGCTTGGACAGCTATGGCTTACTCCCAGTGCCAAGGCAAAAAAGGTCAACATTTTAGGTGGAAATTAATTCATTTGCAAGTCTATCTAAACTATAGATGAAACTTTCCACTCTCCTTATATTAAAGGTATAACTTTAAAAACGAACTTTGAAGAGTACATGACACATGTAAGCTTAAAATACATATGCTCTGAGAGGTTAGGAGAACGCAAAACCAGAGTTCCACTGAAAACTGTTTGTCATTTTTAATTACAGGATAACTCTTCAAGAAGAGGTGTGACGGATGCAATTTAAATACTCACCTGACAATTTGAATTACTTATCTTCACAGTGCCTACAACAAAGGATTAAATGGAGCAGTCACTCAAGTACCAGCCCCAGGAGCTACTACAGCATATCCTTGAGATGAGAACCCAGCAGCAGGAGCTGAAGCCAGAAGGGCTTGGGACTGCCCGTCCTTGCCCTCACTGCCACCTCTGAGCTTCAGTTTTCCAAAGTAGGGGAGGACTTTGGGCAGCACTACTGGTATGCTGTGGTTTGCAAGGAAGGCAACAGAGAAACAAAGTTGAGAGCATTATTTGCACCTAGAAAGAGTGATTTGTTCTGGGCTGGCAGCTCTGGCAGGGAGGACCAAGTCGCCTGAGGAGCTTTTCACTCACATCTGAATTAAAGTGTTACCTATTCCCAGACACTACTTCCATTTCCCTACAGAAGGCAACAAATACTCCGATTTTCCACTAAGTTTTCAAGGTGTTAACTTTTTCTGACAGATTACATTTCTCACAATGCCTTGCCATCCCAATTCTGTAAGATACTATGCATTTTGTGGAGCTGTCATCTTAAGTGATGCTAAATATTATTCTTAGGTACTAATTTTGTATCTCCCTGGTATTACTGATCAATAATTTCCCTATTACGTGTCTAAACAAAGTTCTAAAATGTTCTAAATATTTCAACAAAATGGGGTTTCCATACACCAAAATTTCAGAATACTAGGTTAAACCACAGTAGGTTATACAAGGTCTTAAAATGAAGGCCTAATGCCAAGCAGAAAGTAGGATTCTGTGCTTGAGAATTGCAAGCTGTTTGGCTTAAACTTATCACTAGACAAAGAGTGACTTCTACGTAGCCCACTTCTCAAACTAGTATGTTTTTAAGTAGGAATGAATCCTGTTCATCACATAAACACTTATTCAGACTCTTGTTAAGGTTTGTGCTGTCCCTTCTCAATTTCTATACAGTTTCTTTCAGTCTCAGAAGCCAGTATTTAATTAAGAAATATTTAACCACTCGTATTTTTTCAACAATGGCATGTAAGCAGAAATAATTGCTTATCACATCTACTTTATGAAATCAAAATACAGCCAGTGGGAACCAGATACAAAACACTTGTCTTAGGCTGAAGTACTTTTGTTTAGAAAAAGAACAGATGCATTTCCTTGGCTGAGACCTTGACTTGTTTGCCAAGTCCCATCCTGCAGTGTTTTTCCTTCTTACAACATCCCAGGCAAAGAGGACACTATCAAGGAAGCAGACTCACAGTTCTGTGGGTAAAGGAACAATGACAGCCCTGGTGCGCCTTAAAAGAAGGTGGTGTAATAAAGAAACTAGCACTGTCTTAACTTTGTGGGTAACCCCAAGCCGACACCATTTTAAGTCTGTTCCAACAGCAAAGCAGAGGAAGTTGGCAAAAATTTAAGAAGAATGAGCTTTTTTTTAGCCTTCATATTTGCCTCCTTAATTCAACTACTGTCCCCTCAGGCTGAGAAAAGGACAAGCCTCACTGCTCTGCACTACCACATTAGTAGAGAAGCTGCAAAATTCAATCGTTTATATATCATGTGAACATAAGATAAAATAGTTTGAGATTCGCACAATGAACAAGTCAAAATCATCTGTGTCGCACCACTAGTATATAAGGATAAAACCTCTTTAAACTTTAAATACGAAATTCTGGATGATTTGATTTGGCTTTGCAAGAACTGTGGTCAATGGGTACAGATCAGAAATAACCTCTACACCAACACTCTGAAGAGAAAGGCAGGAGGCTTTTCCAATAGCTTTTGAGGTATCAGCATTTCTTCATCACAGTAATCAATCGTGTGGCATATTTAGTTATGTGCTATTGCAAGCAGGCACACAGTTTATGCAGATGGAAAGCTTAGTTGAATACATTTAAATATACTGATGAAGGCAGTGGGCACTGTCTTTTCTCCCTGCCTTGGACAACCAGTGGGGGTGGAAGCATTGTCTATCAGCTATTCTCCAAAACCCATCATAGGAGGAAAGGGATTCCTAAGATCAGAATAAACAAAGAGAAATCAACTGTTCTCTAGTTTTTGAGGGCGTCATTAAATAAGGTGGCATGAGAAACGGCCATGGTGGTAGTGATCATTTTTACTCTTGCTTTTTCCAAAACATCTACTATAACACCTTAATATATTATTTATAATTATTACATATACATGTATAACCTACATACAAGACTAGCGGCAGTGAGAGTAGGACTGAACACAGAATGCCAACCAGTGTCTGCAACAGATCTAAAAGGGAGTAGAGCCTGTCCACAACCTCCATTTGCTGCAGTGAATTGCCCACACTACCCCTGCAAGTAAGTCATCAAACCCCGACAACGTCAGTATTAAAGGACTCTCCCACCTGCCATTGCCTCCAATTCCAGCTCTAAGCTTACTAAAAGAAAGTCTGCAAAACTCTTCAGTAAATCATGGAAATCAGAGATGGAAATTAGGTCACCTTGCCGTGTTTCCTATCCGCGCTATGAGTTTGTTACCCATACCCAGTGCTGCTGAGTGCTCTGTCTTGGCAACTCCTAAATGATTCAAGTGCTGAGGTTTTTCCTAATTCCCTGGGCAGGCTGTTACACAGTCCAGTAAACCTTGCTGTTCCTACACTTCCCATCTACCAGCCTTGTCCTTTCCACCCAGTTTTGCCTTCATCTCATTTCATTCTGTTCCTATTTATATCTCCCAGAAACTCCCCCAAAATCCGCTCCTGATGCTACCAAAACCACCATCCAGCAAAAATTGTTGCTCAGGAAACATTCTTCTGCCTCTCCTGCAATCCCACAGTAATGTGATGCTATTTTTAGGAGAAAAAGGAGGTGGTAGGGGAATGAAAGGCTGCCAGCTCCCGCTGTACAAGAATAATGCTCCCGTACGCAGAAACTACATTACAGTGTTTCCCTTTAAGCACATGTAATTAACCAAAACTTTCAGTCTTTTGGATTGACAAAAAAAAGAGAGACAGAAGAAATGGAAAAGATTAATTCCAAGATAAAAAACCTACCACCTCACTTCACCTTTAAGCCCTGCAGCTAGGCTCCTCACTCCATGGTTGTTCTCTCTCACACTGGTCCTTGCTTCACAAGCCATACACTGCCAGAATGAAGTGATCAAGAAACCTGCTTACAAGAAGAGGCAACTTTGCCTAGTGCCAGCCCCTCAAGCAGCAGCAAAACCTGTGTTTTGCTCCTGCTTTGAGACAAAGTGACATGTTGACCTATAACAGGGCAGCTGCTTTTCACCTGCCTTAACCTGCCCAGCCAACACTGGTGCCAGATGCCCCACGCGAAGGGCTCTGCGCAACCGGCGCCCAGGCCACCAGGACCACGTGGCTAAACTGGATATCCCTGACTTTCCCAAGAGCACATTTTCATAGCTCACCCACCATCTTTACCGTTATCAAACGTCTTGTTTACTGATAGGCAAGGTTAAGAACCACAAGTAGGAACAAGCCAGACATACTGGGTTTCTTGCTGCTAATAGTTCCCAGGGGCAAGCAGCAATGTCTCTCTCTGTACAGATATATATATGTCTGTATACTGACATAAGAACAGCTGTGGGGTGCAATTGCATTGTAATGGGGAGCAGAGGGGCTCAGCACTGCCTGCCCCAACTCTTGCTCTTTGACAGTAATAATTTAATTGAAAGAAAACATTGACGTATTCAGTGGACTTGCTGAAATAATCATCCCTAGGGTCCTTAGAGGGATTAAAGCTTCCTGACCTAAGCTGTGATTTGGTAGGGTCAGATTTTGATACTTCTAAACCAAATTGAGCCTTGCTTCAAAGACAGGCTTACCAATTTCCGTGGGAAGACTGGCAGATAAAGATACTCCCTGATATGAGTCAGGGTGCAAGAGCAGGTCTCTCAGTTAGCACAAACATATGTTTCCTAGGTCTGGAAGAGTTGTTTTGTGTTTGTTGTCTTTTTTTTCCCCGCAGCCTGTTTGCTTTTGCTGGCTTATTAAGCAAGATTTTATTTGCAGCCAATATGTCCCAGGAAACTGGGAGGTGTTACACATAATTGCCCTCAGATTCATACAGAGTAAACACAGTAATCTAAACCACCAGGGATTCCTCCTGCTCCACTGTCACCAGCAATGCCATGTTCTCCAGCTGCTAGGAGCAGCGTCACCTCCTGCCACCAGGGAGAGGCTGCTACTGCATGGTAGGATGTGGTTGCCTCCCAGGATTTACTCGCCTTCTCCACTCCTCCAGGGAGCTGCAGAGTGCTGAAGCACTACAAGGGATGAAGCTCTTAAAATAAGCAAAATAGGGGGATGACCCCAAATTGGGAGGAGGAGAAGTAGAGCAGCTGTTTGGCACCTTCCTAGGTGATGGGAAGGATGGATGGTGGCAGAGGGCTGTGCCCCTGCAGGGACTGCACCAAGGAGCCAAAGAGAAGGCACACCAAGCTGGTGACTGCAGGCAAGGGAAGGGGATGTATGGTGAGAGCAACAGGCAGAAGTTTGGCTGGGGGAGCAGAACACAACTAAGAAGAACAAAACCACAAACGTAAGGGTGCAGCCTGCTCTGGTCTGACAGGGTTGGAGAGAGGCATTTTCCCTTCCCCACTCCCACGAACATCCCATTGACCATTACCAGGGTGCCAACTAAGAGCCCACCAGTGTCAGCTGTTCCCACCTCAGATATATTACCTTGCTAGCTACCTGCAGGCCATCTGGTATCAAAACCCAACCTTTGTTTTAGAAAGAATGCTGCAGGAGAAGCCAAGCAACACACACTACACCTTGGCAGTTCAGATTTTAACACAGCCCAAAACCAGAAACATCAACCATTCTCTATTCTTCCTCCCACTACTAACTTACTGAAGCAGTGCTATTACTTTCCCCTTCTGTCACATTTGTCAGTAAACATACACTTCATACAAATACATGTATGTGAGCATGCATACAAAATTGCATCTTGCTTTTTCTCTTTATGCTCCCCCTGGCTTCCCAAAATATTTTTTTTACATTCACATATGCTTTCTATTTATTCTAGCCCCTTACCCCCCACCCCCACTCTGTGTCCCTAGTTTCACGCCCTTCTCTAACCCTCTAAACTATAAAGACTTTTCTCAATATGATTAAACATCTGGTGGATGATCCTCATGCAGATCTCAGTACTTCTTTTGTTTCTCAGCTGGCCAACAGATCAGTTTTGATAGGTAGTGAAGCCACTGAAAGGGAATTCTGTCTGTGGAACACAAAGTATTTCCAAGTTCTGCAGAGGAAAGGGTAAAAATCTGAGAGGTCTATGTAAAAAAAGGGGGGAGGAGGGGCTTGTTTTACTTCTATGTAATTTTTAAACTTTCATTTATGTATTGCGCTTTCATGTGCTGCATCCCATTGGATGCAAATAGATTTGTGACTCAGAAGATTATTATAATTTCTTTTTTATCTGCTTTATTCAAGAACCAGCTCTGCTGATGCAGTCAAAGAGACTAAGTACAAAGTAAAGATTTCATTTTCCTCCAGAGACAAAAAGCTGACAATTACTCAAATTGTATTATATCAGTTACCCAGGGAAGGTGCAGGAGATACAGGTTTCCTGTCTTTACAGCACACTGTCTCAGATTAACTCCGTTGTCCCAAATACTGACCCATTTCTGCTTTTCCACAGATACTTGTATCCTCATGAGTTTCCTCTGCACCAATGCTTTTGGTGACAAAGACTGAAGATGGCAGGGGCAGGAGCAAAGGGCCCACAGGATTTCTCTTACTGAAGCCAAGATAGCTCCCCCACTCTCTGTGCTGTTTGTTTTAAGAAATGGAAATCCTTCCAAAGAAAAATCTTTGGGTGTTTCTAGACAGCTAATGCAAGAGGAAGCACTATGTGTCCCTCAGAAACATTCAGACTTGGACTATTCCCCAGTCATACAGATTGCTAATACTAGAGAATAAAAATTAAGAGAAATGCATGACAGAACCTAGCCAAATCATCATCTTTCCAGCAGTTCATCTCTTTCACAGGCTTCCTTTACAGTACTGATTCTAACTACTTAACGATGCTCATTGAAGTCTAGTTCTGGGTAACACTTTTACATACTCTGTAACTACTGTACAATCCATCATGATCCTTCAAAATAAAGACATTTTCAGCTTAATTTACAGCTTAGTTGACAGCAATCCTATTTTTCAGTTATATGCATGCATTTATTTTCACTTGATTAGAGTGAAATTGTCTGAACAAAACACTCTGAAAATTCAAACTCTGCAGTCATAACACATTTCCAGTTAAAAGCATGATGAATAAAATGCTAAAACACAATATCCCAGAGCCATGCTACACAAAGTGAAAAAGCACAATCCTGCAGACTCATGGAACAGGCCTTCCTGCAACTATCAGCCCTTTGTTTTCAAAGCCAAATATACACTGAATTCACGCTGAATGTACAGATTCTCATCTCAGAATATACTTCAATGTAATAAAGTCACACAGTTATTAGTACTGTCACATTGAAATTGCTGTAACTTGAGAGATAACGATGCTTAATCTCATGAGAAATAGGTATCCTTTTGCAACTACTTGTAAGAGGTTTCATATTTTCCCTTAGACAACAAGCAGTCATTTACTGATACATGAGATTTCCATGAAACAAGTCTCAATGTCACTGGCCACAAACAACACATTTAACACATTTCAAGAAGTTTCCATTCACTCCAGTTCATGCCTGAAATACAAAGAAGCAACATTTTACATATTTAAGGGAATAATCATAATCGTGCATAACCCCCAAGGAATTCACAACCGCTGCACCAAACAACAAGTCTAACAAATATAGGTGTGAGCATGTTGTTTTGGGTCAAACCTGCCACCAGAGCCCGTAGTAACTACAAAACCCCTTCAGCCTTCAAAGAAAAACCTGTGGACAGAAATTATTTTCATCAAAGCGCAAATATTAGGCAGCTTCTCACCACAGGAAAAAAAAAAAAAAAAAAAGACCTCACCCTGTTTAATTCAAAAATTATGTAAGTTATAGCTTCACCTTCACTTGCTCCTTCTTGAAGAGAGAATAAAACCCCAACTAAAATAAGAGCTCTCCAGTTTTGCTGCAGTTCCCCAGCAGACAGCCACAGCCCTGCCCTGCCAGGAGCTACCAAGGCAGAGGCGCTGGGGGTTCTGGGGATGGTGCCACACCCTGCTGGCTCCTCCACTCCTCCTCCTCCTCCTCCTCCTCCAGGCTAATCCTGCCTTGGCTCTTCGGTCATACAGGACAGCCTTTGGGGAGAAAAGGCCACCAGCTGCACCATTAACGGAGAGAGTGGACTGCATGCTATTAGTTTGGGGAGAGTCTTGGCTGTACCAGTATGATTAAATAAAGCCAATATGTTTGTCATGCTTCCCAATGTGTTTTATGTTCTCTGCTGCAGCAAGCAGGTCTGCAGCATGCTGACGGCTCAAGGAGTCCTCCTGCTCGACTGATGTTGTAAGGAATAAACTTCCAATGGCTCTTACTCTAATGCGATGCTCCCTTCTGCCCTTATTAAAATGCAGGTCTCATCCTCACGTTAGAGCTGAAAGTTTCCAATCCAGGGAGACCAGCAGTATTTGCCTATGTTATATTACGCATGTACACACACAAGTACAGTAACAGCCATGAATTCAACCACATCAGTGATGCAGCAGGACATTCTTGACCTTTTAACACTCTATGAAATGACTGATCTCCATAGATTTAGAGGAAAAGCACACACTCAACTGCATCTGACCAAGACTTACTAGTCAAAAACTTACAGTTTGCTTATTTTCCATGAGATTTAGTTATACCTTTCTCTACATAAATCACTCTGCCTTCTAAGGACAGACAAATAGTGGCGATATTGAAAGTAAAATGAGAAAAATCATAGAATCACCAGGCTGGAAGAGACCCACTGGATCATCAAGTCCAACTATTCCTATCAAACACTAAACCATGCCCCTCAGCACATCATCCACCCGTGCCTTAAACACCTCCGGGGAAGGTGAATCAACCACCTCCCTGGGCAGCCTGTGCCAGTGCCCAATGACCCTTTCTGTGAAAAACACCATTCAGGTTGCCACACTAGGAAAGGATGGATGCACGTGGGGGACACCTCACCCACAGCCTTTTTGTTGGCACCGCAGGCCTCGGACTTGCAATCACTTTGACAAAACAGGACTTCAAACATCATAGGTACCTTCCTCTAGACTTATAAGCAAAGTGCCTTCTGAGCCGAGAAAATACTTTTCATCCCTGTCTCAAATGCGAGGACACACCGGAGAACCGCGGACAGGGCAAGAACCGCCTTTCCCGAACGGAGGAATAAAAATCACCAAACCGCAGGGGCCAGATTAGCCGCACTTTGCTACTCGTGACTGAGCGCGACTCTGCGAGCTTCTCGGTAGATCTCATAAAGTTTCAACTCGGAATGAAAAATAAGGTAACGTGAACAGACAGAAGGCAGTTCGCTCCCACCGGAGAGGGGCAGAGGCGGCAGCGGGGTGCGGGTCGCACCCCGGGGGTCCCGAGCCCCCCAACCTGCCCCGGGCGACCCCAGCGGCTCCGCCCCCCCTCGCTGGGACCGGGGCCGGGGGGGATGAAGCGGTGGTGCCACTGCAGCGGCCGGGGCTGCGATGTGCACGTAAACCACACCCACCGCATTGCAGAAGCCACCGCCGGGGGTGTGGGGGGGGAAGAACAGCACCCCCCCCTCCCTCCCTTCCCCAGTATTCGCCTCCGTCCCCAGCCACCCTGGCACAAGCGCAGCTCCAGCCCGAGCGGGGAAAGGACGCACCTCGCCGGGGCTGTACCCGCTGTCACACAGGCTGGCAGCCCCCCTAAAGGAGGGGGGGTGTGTCTTGGGGTGTGCCCAGCCAAACCAAACATACACCACCACCAGCCCCAAGTTTCGCACAGAAATGCGTTATCACCTAAAAATAAAATAATAAAAAAAAAAAAATCGCAGTTCCCCCTGCCTTCTCCCATTCCGGCACAGCTGCGGCGGGAGCAGCCGTGTCCCCGTGTCGCCTCCCCCCCCACGAAGTCGCACACAGACACACACACATTCCCCCCCCGGTGCCGCAGCGAGCGGCCCCGCCGCCCCCCCCCCCGGCACGCACAGCGCCTCCCACCCCCCCTGCGGCTGCCCGCTGAAAACATGGCTCCTAGGAATGAGGGTTAGATATAGAAAAATACGTATACATTAAAAAAAAAAAAAGCAGGGGAGTGGATGCGATCTGCCTGAGCCTCCCCCCACCCCCCCAACATCACCCCCTCCCCTCTCCTCCGCTTCCCCTTGCCGGGAGGGCACCGCAGGCACCGGGCACGGGAGCGGAGGGTCGGATACCTCGTCGGGGGAGCCCGGCGGCAGCGGCCCCGGAGCCGCTGGAAGAGGCGCTGATCCCGGCGGTGGCCACGCGTCAGCGCAGCCCGGCTCTGCCCAGAGCGAGCCCCCGCGGCTCCCCAGCAAATCAGGGCTGCGGAGGCTCCTCCGGAGAGAGGGAGGGAGGGAAAAAGGAAAGGGGAAGGAGAGGGGGGGAGGAAAAGGGAGGGGGGGATGATAAAAAGAAAGGGAGGGAAAGCCCGTGCCGTGGAGGACCGCAAAAGCTGGATGCCGGTAGGTTTTTTTTTTGGAGCCAGACCCATCCCGGCACCGGGATCCCTACCTGCGCCCGAAGGAATGCGGACGCTTTTGGGCTCAGTGGAATGAATATACAGATGAGGTTAGCTGCTGCAGCTGCAACCAAAGCCTGGCGATGGAGAGACTCCCTGTGAACTTGGAAGCAGCGAGCTGCGTGCTGGCAAGGTCTGGCTTTGATTTGTCCATGGGTTTTTTTGCTGGGGGTGGAGGGAGGGGTTGTACCAGCCTTTTCAGTTTTAATTTCCAGTGACAAACCGCATGCTCTTAAAATGCGGACCCTATTCCACTCAACAGCGTCACCAAAACAGAAAAAACCAGAGGTCCTGCCAAACATTGGCTCCCTATCCTGAAAGGGTAATGTAAAATTGAGGATGACTTGTTAGTTTTCACTACAACACAGACGACAACATGCCACGTGTCAGAAAGCATAAAAAATTCCTAGCACCTACAGAAGCCGTTTAGGAGGGGATAATCCTACTTTCCCCGGTTCATTTTGGCAAACAACGCAGCTCCTCTTACAGTACGTAACCGAGTCCTCCGCTAACTACAAGCGTACAAGCAGGTATCGGGTCTGAGACTCTGCCGCACCACGGCGCTCAGAGGCAACTGCTCCTTTACTTCTCCAGGGGATCAGAAACAGCAGAACTTGCTCTTCTCCAGGGGAAAAAAGTGGCCATGGGAAGGGTAGCGATGGCTGCCCATGACAGAGCTATGAACTGACACGCCCTGGTGATGCTGCACCTTCAATCCTGTTGCAACAGTGGATAAAGCGGGCTTATTCTCTCTTTAGACAGTGTACTTTGGGGGCTCCCAAAAATTATAATATCCAAATTATACTGAGGCCTCTGACAGAAATCAAAGAGGGAAAAAAAAAAAGTCCTCCTTTAATTTGCAGCATCTTTGTGGGATTTAAGATGGGAAAGAGGTTTTGTCAGTAGGCAGCAAACATCCCGTTTCTCAGATCTGCAAAAACTACGCTGCTCTGTATTTAATGTTGAATTGTAGCAAGACATCCTCCCTCCTTCACCTACTATGCAGGAATGTCATTTAGCAAATCTGGCACACTGTCACATGGTCACATGCACAAAAAGGAGAAAGACTTCAAAAGGAAAATGCATGCCATCAACTAAGAGAGGGCATACTGCTAGTCATGCAGTTGAAATAAAAAGACTTGTAAGCTCTTCTCCACCAGGAGCTCTGGAAGTCATCATGAATCACAAGGGGACGAACTTGACAGCTGACACACATAAAAGTTAACAAGGTTTGATTGGGGGGGGGAAGGACGAAAAGGACTGAGTTGGTTTTAATCAAATCAAGTCTCAAAACAAGGTAGGAGACTTGAGAAATATTACTTAAAAAAAAAAATGCAAGATTTACCAGCTCAGCCTTTTGCAGAGCTTGTACTGCACATCACAGAGGCAAGTGCTGACACTGCTTTTAAGCAGAGATACACCACTGGAGCATTAGTGCTTCACAACAACAGACACTGTCCTTGCCCAGTAATGCAGATGGATTTGCCCCACACTTACAATATACCCTGTGATCCTTTCTGTGGAGATACTGCACACATAATAACATCTTTCATCTGAGGATCTAGAAGGCTTTCAGCACATTGATTTAACCTCAAAACATCAAGTGGTATTAACAGGCTGTTCCTACAAGCAGAAAAATCTTTGCAACAGGCATGAAGTAGCTGGTGCCTCTGGGCTACCAATGTGGACCTAAGTTTCATAGTTGTCAACACACTTTTTTTTTTTCCATTTTCAGTTGTGACTTTCTAATTCCAAAGTAGGTTAGTTGGCCAGCTTGCCCTAACTTCTGTCATACGAGAGCTCCGTGGAAGTCCAGGTTTCCATGAATCAGCAGCTTTTAAATATTATTTAAAAGAACTGTTCCTCTAGTAATTTATAACAAGCCTGAACCCATACTTAGGCATTGGAATAGTCTGCCTAGGGAGGTGATTGACTCGCCTTCCCTGGAGGTGTTTAAGGTGAGGGTGCATGAGGTGCTTAGGGGCATGGTTTAGAGATTGGTGGGAATGGTTGGACTCGATGATCCGGTGGGTCTCTTCCAACCTAGTGATTCTGCGATTCTTCTCACACTGGCAGGAAACACGAATGATCCCTCTGCACTTCACCGGAGTTATCCCAGTGTCCACTTACATGAAGGCAAACATGGATAACAAGTCCAGGCAGCACTTAAAGAAACACTGTTCTCCTGCCCTGCTATGGGACGATGGTTTTATTTTTGCCGTTTTCTCACCTTTCTGGAAGTGGTGCTTCAAGAGCTACTGAGTTCAATAGTCCCATTGTCTCAACTCTCAATGTGTCAGGCTTGTTGCAGTCCTTTCTCACCTCCACAGAACACCCCGCCAACAGCCAGATGCACAGCCTTGCTGCCTGCCATGGAGAAGGTTTTTAACACCTACATTCTGCTCATTAAAAACAGCACTGGCTTGGGCGGGATGTGAGATGAGACCACACTCATTGTTGCCCTGAACCCAGAGCCTCTGAACCTGTCACATCCTGCTGCTCTAGACACAAGTCCCCTGTGTGCCGCTGACCACGCACCGTCTCCTCTCCATTGTGGTGACTGCAGAAAAGCGCTCCTACTCTTTCCACTTCCTATATCTAGCATGCCCCATTCTTCATCCCCACCCAGATGATTCTTCCTCCCCCTCTATACCTCTCAGACAGGGACCTCCTACCCCTCTGTCCCTCCTCTGCTCTTACAAGAGGTAGTTCTTAATTTTCCTCCTTTCCAAAGCAGTTTCATTCTCCTTGTGCCACATAGCTTCCCTGAATTTCTTTCATGCCAGGATCATCCATCTCCCATCCACGCAGAGAGCTAGATACACAACCAAATTGCTTCTGTGCTGGTGTGGAAGCCAAGCTGGTCCCAGCACCCTATCCTTAGGGGAGGAAGGTACATAGCCATTGAGACACCATGACCCAACTGTATGAACAACAGTCAGAGTCACTCAAGAGACAGAGACTTAGCTAGGAAAATGGGTAAAACAGGTGGGAAGCCCTGCCTTTTCCATCCATCCATCCATCCATCCATCCATCCATCCATCCATCCATCCATCCATCCATCCGTCTCTTTCAGGTTTTCCAGTTTCTCCCTTTGAGTGGATGCATGAAACTTGCTTGGGAAAGCCTTGCAAAGTGAGGGATAAAGGAAGGGAATTGTTCCTAACATGAAAACCCAGGAGAGAATAAAGGCAAAGACAGCCTAATATACATGAAGCAGGTATATTAGAGGTGGGGAAGGAAAAGGTGCCAACACACACAACCCCCTTCCTCATGGGGTACCAGTCAGTGGAGGGTGGACATCAGGAAAATGCACTCGCACAGAATACTTAGCCACAATAAGGAATTTTTTTTTATAGGAGAAGGGAATGGGGAGACACGCGATCTCTGCCAGGAAAGAATGAATAGGCAACCCTTGGGAGAGAAGGGACAAGGACTATTGCCCAGCCCTGGGAACTGCTGCCTAAAAAATTCTTGTGATTCCCTAATTGATTGGACATGGCATTCAAAATAGCACATTACAGAAAAGCAAGACAGAAATATGCTATCAAACTCAGCAAAAGGCTGTCTCAAGCCCAGCCAAGGATGAATTAGCTGGGTACAGCACTTCAAAAAATGGCAAGTACTGTAAAAGTAGCAGCATTATTACAGCATTATTAAGAAGATATTTCTTAGCAGACAGAAGCTTGGCACTATCTGTCTAGACGGGTAGATGGGTTTGGAGTCAAACTGATTTTTTTTAATTATTTTTATTACCATATCCACTTCCATTTTCTAAAAGCAAACTGTTCTGCCCATGACTCATACTGCTTAGCTTTCTGCATGGAATTGAAACAAAATTCTCATAATTAAGAGCGATCACTGTGAGACAGCAGATGCAGGAAGATACAGAAATCAGACCAAATCTATTTTTGTCTTTCCCCACTGCAAACATAATGCCCACAGACCACTAATTGGCCAATATTACCATTGTCTTCAAATATGTAAGTAGTAAGCCTTCAGGTGAGATATCCCTTAGTGCGACTCAGTGACACTGCAGGTCAGATTTATTTTTGATGCTGGCTTATTGACCTTAGTGCAGGAATTTATTCAGTCTGTTATTTTGAAGCAAGTCTCACTCTGCCTGTCAGTGCTAAATCCATCCCATTTTAAGACTACTGAAATTTTCTGCCTTTAGAAGATGTATTGTAATTAATTCAGCACTGCCCTTTGCCACTTCCATATTTTCAGCCTCTTTCTGAGCATTTCCAGCATTAACTGGATTATCAAGCAATTATCTCCTGCTGTAGTTGTCCAGGCCCCACTATGAACAAGAGGTAACCAAATTTTGTGGATCTAAAATACTTTGGGATGTATTTGAGGTTACACCCGAAACAGACAAGAATTAGTTTTCAGATAGAATAATAAACAGAAGCTTTTTATCAGTTAAAGTTTTCATTTTTAGTTTGTCTGCACATTATCATTAATATGGTTTAACTGCACTCTGATCCAGTATACACTGAATATAGGAAAAAGAAAATACAGAAGATATGCAATATGCAGCTAATACACATTTATTTTAAGTAGGGTTCCTGCATAATAAGGGAGGCAAGGACAACTCTCATTTTTCATTGGCAACTCTAGGACTGAGAGCTTCCTAGATGGTGACCACCTCTACAAAGGTCAAAACAGACCATGCTTCTTTACTGGGGCACTTTCTATTAAGTCCATCTATTTCAGACCACGAAATGCTGTATTTTTGTCCTTACAACCTTACGCCTGACTTGTGGGGTGTTTAACAGGAAAACAGATACCTTCCTTCCCCTTTTCCATGCCATTAAACCCACTCTTGCATTTTACTTACAAATATATCTTTAGCACTTCTACAAGGTCTGACACAAAAAAACCCCGTAACTCTTTATTTACAAATTAAGAAAACCAACTACAATCACCTTCAAAAGGGTTCCCTTCTGAGTTGACACACAGATGCGTATGATGCTGCTAACATTCAAAGCAATCTTGCATATCATTTTCTGAGAAGCTGCTGAGAATCTCCACCATTTTTGCTTTCACATCTTCTGCCAACAAAAAATGGGTTCATTTAAGCACCAGTTTGATCTTTGGTATCTCTTCACCATAATCTCAGTCAATAACTGATAAGTTTCCATTGTGGAGTTCTTCAGTTTCAAAAGATTCTGACAGGCTAGAACATGTTCTATAACCATCTATCTGTCTCTCCCCTCGCACTCTAGGTTCCCAAGTTATAGTTTTCTGTGTCAGACCTCATGTCTTCTTTTCCTGAGCATCTAATTCAGACAAGGATTTAAGCAGAAGTTTACCTTTAACATAAGCTAAAGTCTCACTGACTCAAAGGAGAATTAATTCTCATATTTATTAAGTACTATCATAATTAGCAATGCCATCCTGAATCATAACTGCCTTCTACAAATCTTTTTTTAAGATACCTCTTCCTCATGACACCTAGAATAAAATAACTCAGTGGCCAGATTAACAGGCACCGCCCTCAGCTGCTTTTATATCATTTATCTCCATAAACTGCAAGATTTACCAGGTAGGAAGGCACTTTAATGAGTGTTTGCATAGCACCCAGTACAGTTCACCTCTCATCTTAATGAAGGTTAATAGCAATTAAGGGAAGTACTAGGAGATTCTTATTTCAAGCACAATGAATAACTATGCTTATCATAATACTGAAGTGTTATTAAGAAAAGTTAAGAAGTCCTGCTCAAGAATGAACCCATTTATCCTACATCTGTATTGTCTTACAGTTACACATGCTAAGGTGTCACAAGTTGTTTTATTCAATGATTAAAAGATTACTTTAGTTCCAAGGTTTTCTTAGAAGTAAAACATTTCTCACCTGGCATGTCTGAAGAATTCTTCTAGGTTCCTTGGCTATCTTTCCTGTTAAACTATCCCTCTCCATTTCCATTCTCTCAGAGTGCCAGAGGAATAGAAAACTCAGATTACTTGGCAATAAGTAAACTTTACCCACAGAAAGGGAAAGGGCTGGTGTTTTTAATCTATCAAATATGCTTACTAAAGAAAACAAGAAAGCAAAACCCCAAAACACACAGTGCAATTTATCTGACTCTAGTAATAAAAGTACACATCTAAAAGGTCCTGGTACACTGGCTCTTCTTGTCCTCCTTCTTTTCCTGCACAGTGTTTTAACAGCCAGTAGAAGCAGCTGCTTTTTATAAACCAAGGACATGGGTCTGTGTCCAGGCTGCACCTGCCTGCTCCAAGCACACCCGGCCAGATGTAGCACTTGCTTCTCCCAGCCTGCCCCTGTCCTGCGATCTGCTACACTTCCCTAGCCAGTTAAAGGTCTGCATTTTTCCTGTTTGGCTGCTCCTTCCCACCTTTGTCCTGCCCTCTTTGAGTCACTACAAGCACTTACTGACGGCACGGGATGAAGCAGGCAAATCCATCCAAGTTAAAACTAAAAATGGAGGAGAGACAATAAATCTGATCAATTCTTGTCCGATCAGTTCCTTACCATGATACTCCATGAGATGTGAACAATATGAGACTGGAAGGGAGAGTCAGGGGGTGGTGTGACATAAGAAGTGGGGATGAAGGTAGAGTCATGCTGCCACCTCTTTGGCAGCCACGCCAGCCTGCGCTGGAGTCAGACTACAGTGTTGGCCACCAGCCTGTATTTATATGTGCGACTGCTCAAAGTGATATTTCTAACCTTCAGCCCCTGCCTGATTGAGCTCCCAAAGACCAGTTCACCTCCAGCTAACAGACTGCTTCTGCACATCGCCAAGAGATCCTCCACCTTATGTTTACACGTACTAAGGCACTTTCAAAATGCATCATCTTTTTAAAACATGCTCTAAGGCACTTTACAGTTTAAGTCTCACATTCAGTTGATGGAATAGTGCCAGTAAAACTGAGTTAAAGGTAGTCAAGAGAAATCCATCCCTTCCCTCTATTTTGACAGCTTACTCCTTCTGCAACTCACTCTCATCGTCAATATGCATAGTGAAAAATCAGGGTACTGATCCAGGCTCTCTCCGTCTTTCCCTTGGCAACAATACAGAGGCATACTTCAAAGGTAAGGCTCTCCCACATGACAAATGATACATATTTGTGTCCTAGGCACTGAAAAATACCTAAGAAAGGCATTTCAGACTCTCACGTTTTTGAAAAGCTTTTTATACTTTGCAAATAATGAGTATGACAAAGAAGCTCTCACAGTGCAAATGTTTAATTTACCACATATCCCCTGAACTGATAATTTTAGGACTGGGTTTGCTTGGTTGCCACCAGGCTGCTCCTAGTCAGCTTATGTGCAAACATCTGTCCGGTTGCTCCCAGAAAGAGGCATGCACAGTTCAAAGTTGCCAAGCAACACCCTCAATGCCTTAAATATCAGGCTAATATTGCCTGTTTTTAAAAAAAGTTACTTAGAAAAAAAGGCTAATAGGAAAGCACAAGCTTGTGTAAGGAGCCTGCACTTAGAAGAGGTGCTCTGTCTTTCCCAGAAAATTTCTGGGCACACAATTTGTTCTTGATGGTAAAATAAGTGTAGCAATTCCTGTTGCCGCCTCCCAAAAAAGGAAATATTTTGTGTGCTAGAGTTCCTAAGACTGAAAGTGAAATCTAAAGAATGGTTCAAGGTAAAAAAATCCATTTTCTGGGTGACAACACGAAGTGTACTGCCTTCCCGTCCCTTACCCAAACCAAGGAACAAGCAAACATTGACTTAGCATATCAGGGAGGCAACACAGTGCCACTCATGACAGTTAAAGTGGCAGCAAATGAGACATAAAACAAATGTATTTACAAAAAGCCTGTGAATCAGAGATCCAGGCTGTGTTCTACCCCACATCTGAACTCCTTTTGCTCAAGCCCAAGTCAAATTGTTTCCCAGGTCCTCTTTACTTAATATACCTATCGTGGCAGCCAAACACCCACACTTTTCAAGGTATTAGTAGTAGCTCCTCTCCCAAAACAAAGTAACAAGCAGAAAAAGTGGGACTGGAGTCTCTATTGCAGGATAAAATGATTTTAACAGTGTTAGGGCTTACAAACAACATCAGTCCTCTGTTTCCCAACTTCCCTGCAGGACTGATGAGATCAAGGTGACTGACTGCAGTAGTTGGCACTTTGGTAACTTCACTCATGAAGTTGCTTAGAAAAAACTTGCAACTGCCATTGCACCTACTAAGATGTGTCACGAACTATCTGTGTTCTTAACAAAAGTAACCAGACTTCATGGCATTTGGAATTTTACTGATGCCTGAGGTGCCAGACAATTACTATAAGGCTGTAAAAGGAGTATTTTCACTTTAAGACTTTTTCTTCTTACAAGAAACATAACTGCAGGAATAATGAAAGCCACAAACATTTTCACAAAGGAGAACCATGGTGGCATAGATACTAAGCATAGCATTTATGCAATATGCAGTGCACAGTTGATTCCTCTCTAATTTTAAGAAAATTCTATTATTCAGTTAGTTTGGAATAAAATGTACCAAATTCTTCCAATTCTGACTTCAGTACTGGATTTATTTATGGAGGTTTGGGTCATTTTGTTGCTTTTTGACAAAAGCTGAACTATAGCCAGAGAGAGATTTTAAGAAAGAAATAAAAAAGAAACATAAGTGAGCCAGATAAATGAACTCATAAAACAGCCTTCAAAGAGTTCAGTTGCTCTCTGATGTTCCCTTCGCATTTGGAGAAGAAAAGTTGGAAAGAGGAAAATTAAGTATGGGGAAGATTATGTTCATAATATTTTATTATTGCTCCTTGTCCTCTGTGCTTCATCCTTTCCACCGCCAAGCTCAGTGCTCCGAATACCCCTTCTGGTATTTCTGTCAGACGAGAGAAAGCATATGCAGTAGCTATGCACATGCTGTGTACCAGCACTGAACATGCTGATCATCTATCATAACATATGCCTTGACTAGTCAAACGGCTACCTGCCTGATTAGAGCCACACAGGGCATTTAATGGCTGAGCTCATGCCAAGGTAAAACTTGGAGAGGCAAGATTTGTCTGTAGACTCTTCCAGCCCACCATGGCTACACCACCACCATTATTCTTTATTTCTCTTATCACTATGCAGGGTGGATTTGAAAGCATGACACCAAAAATGCTTTAGCAGTGTCTTGTGGAACAGAGCCTCCGTGTTTTCCCACGTGCCACTCACCCTCTGCTTTGCATTAAGCATACAAAATCCAGCTTTATTTTCACTTGGGGCGGGGGTGGTGGTGGTGGTGGTGTGCGGGGAGGGAGGGAGGGAGATTTTGGCTGTCTTGGAAGGAACTTGAACGTGATTATATAGGTGATGATGAAATCTGAACTCCTGTTCTCATGTTCCAAAAAGGAAAGAGATGAAGTGGCTTCTTCTTGGTGAACTCAGCCATGAATTTCCTTCACAAAAGCAGCAACATATTTTTTGAGCTGCAATACAGCCAAAAGCCCTTCAGACAGCCAGACCATTTTTGTGTAGTACTCTGAAATGAATTTTGATGAAAAAGTGTTTTCATGTCATCAGTAAATTGCTCACTGGCAGGTTTTTGGTTTGTTTTTTTCCTGTTTTTAATGAGCAGCGATTAATAATAACAACAATTTATAATGAACATTTCTTAAATAATATGACTAAAAGTCTATCCTTTGGGTGAAATACATTTTCTCTACTCTGTAATTCCCATGAAATCAAATACTCTGGCATATCGAGTCATTAAAGTTGGAAAAGACCTCTAAGATCAAGTCCCACCGTTAGTCCAGCACAAACAACCATGCCTACTAAACCAAGTCCTGAAGCTCCACTTCCACATGTTTTTTGAACACCTCCAGGGCCAGTGACTCCACCACTTCCCTGGGCAGCCTATTCCAATGCTTCAACATTCTTTCAGTACAGAATTTTTTCCTAATACCCAATCTAAACCTGCCCTATTCACTACTATGTTTAAAGTAAGGACTTGTAATGTTAAACTGCACAGTGACTAACTTAAGAAGTAAAGCACAGCAAAATTTTGGTTTTCTGTAATTGACTGGGATCTTGAAATGTACATGAATTATAAGGCCTTTTGCAAAGGCTGCATCATTCATGTGGATATTTTATTCACTTACCTTCTTCAAAGACTTTCTAGAGCTAAAATTATGTTCCACGTTAGTCTAAATGAAACTGATAAATGACAATCAAATAAAATTTTCACTTTGTAATAGCCCAGACATCACATTATGTGGCATGTCTGAAGTCTGTACAGATTTCACCAATCGCTGAACTTAGCAAAGTAGAGCAACTTTCAGCAGACAATTATGACATCTGGAAAACTTGCCATAAAACAGCTTTATATAGTTGCAAATTGAGCTATTATTGTAAGATTATGTAGCATGTTACATCTTATTTTTTTATCTTTTAGGTCCTTAATACTCTTAGTTTTTGTATTGGGAGTACAGCAACTGCTCTTAACTACTTGTTACCTTTTTTAGTGTCCGAAACATACAGACGACTTTTATTGTGTAAGGGTGATGTAGAAAAAGGCAAGTCAAGCTGATGGCTACTTGGAGAAGCTAGGATGCAAAGTAGTAGGGCAAGAATTCATTTTACCCTATTCAAACTTCACTAATTTGCCATATATTGAGTACTACATTCATTTTTATGCTCCTTGGTACAAGAAAGCTATTGAGCTCCTGGCACATATTGAAGCTGATGAAGGGTCTAGGGAACAAGCCTTATGAGGAGCAGCTGAGGGAACTGGGACTGTTTAGCCTGAAGAGGAAACAGCTGAGGGGGGAACCTTATTGCTCTCTACCACTGTGTGAAAGGAGGTTGTAGTGAGGCAGGTAACAAGCAACAGGATGAGAGGAAATGGCCTCAAGTTGCACCAGGGGAGGTTTAGATTGGATATTAAGAAAAAATTCATTACTGACAGAGTGATGAAGCATTGGAACAGGCTGCCCAGGGCAGTGGTGGAGTCACCATCCCTGGAGGTGTTAAAAAAAATACGTAGGCATGGCACTTCAGGAGATGGTCTAGTGTGCGTTGGTATTGTGTTGATAGTTGGACTTGATAATCTTAGAGGTCTCCTCCAACCTGAACAATTCAATGGTTCTATCAAGGCATTTCCATGTAGCAGTAATGTGATTTTCAACTGTAGTGTATATTTCCCTTCCTCAGATTTCCATTGTTCCCACACCTGTTTCTATACTAGGTTCTCTCTATATACATATATTTGGGAAAATAAAAACTACCAGATTGTTCTGAGAGTTTCAATACCCCCTCTTCCTCTCACCCACATCTTTACAACTCCTGGTTTTGCTGAAGCCTCGTGGCTCCAAAGAGCAGTAAAATAACTTGTGGATGGGAAGCAGAGCTTTGTAACAGTATGCTACTAGAAAAAAAATTAAACATGGAAAGAAGAGACGAGATGAATCATGTAGTCAACATGACATTTCTTAACTCACAAAATTATTAACTTTCTTAGACCTTTTAGTTAATAAGAGCAACTTGGACTTCCCAGTGGACAACTGGTCTAACCTGTTTGGATTCACTCTCATCCAAACTTTTTGTGTCTCTATAAGCAATAATCTTTACTTTCCTGCAGTCTTTGCTGTACTGAGGTAACATTTACTTTCTAGCATAAAAGGAACTCCAGCTAATTATGTGTGTGTAGGAATGAAAAAAAAATCAAGACATTTTGTCTAAATGTTCATCATGACACTGGAAATGCACCAATATATTTTTAGTATCTATTATGTTTTCTAGTAAATATTTTTAAGAGGTGCTATCCTCCACTCAAGTTATTATCAATATAAGCCATAGAAGGATTTTCATTACAAGCAAAACCAAACTGTTTGCTTAAATGAACAGGATTAATATCTGGTTTGAAAGCTGCACTGAACCTAAGTGCATTGACTGGAGGAAAGGAGGAGGCAGGCAGAAGCAGCCCATCCTCCTCCACAACCACTTCCTAATGGATATTCTGATTTCAGGCAGCATCTGAAAATTATATCAGATTTTGCAAGATCACTTCTCTGCCTGAACAGTTGCATTGTTTACAAAACTCTGAATTAAAATAGTGTTATAAAAGATGCAAGTAAGCAGCCTCTCTGCCTTTTTGCACATAGATTATTCTTGGTAGCATCGGTGCTACTGAAATGCCTTATCTCTATGCATTCTTTTCCACTTTAGAGAACCAAACAATTGAGAAGCAACAGAGACTTTCTAAATCTCTGTTTGAAAATCTTATCACTCACTCAACAAGAGCCTGAAACAAACACACTATCAGGAGTTCCAGAGAACAGCAGATGTGAAAGAAAATAATAGAATCATTTATACCTATAGTATCTGCCACAGCAGTCAAAACTACTGCGCATCATAAGCAAACATGATACTCCTCCTGCAACAGAACAGGTCTAACCTTGACAACTCAATGAGTGAAGTCCAGGGCCACTGAAATGGATGGGAAAACTCATCAGCTTAATAATGACGCAAGGCTGTTGCTGTCCCATGTGGAGCGATAGTGGTAGTCATGTGGTTGGCCCAACAAATTCAACAGAAATACAGTGTCAAAATGAAACAATGCATTGGTTGACTGTTCTGTTTCACAAACCAAAGATAATTTCAATAGCTGTACAGTTGTATAGGTTTGTACTATGGGAAATTAAATTCATCCTCTTATTTATGTTTTACCTAATAGCAATAGCAGTATATTCACTGATGATTTTTTTAAAAATCCACATTTTTTTTTCTGTAAATAAATGAAAAAAGCACATTTGAGAGAAACAGCTATGTTATGCCTAATAATGAAGTAATTATTACAAAATAAATACTCATCCCAAATGTATTCCAGCATATGATTACAGCCCATTTTATAATTCAATTCCAAATGCGGTCAATATTTGAAAATTACACACAGTCTTACATGGAAAAGACAGCAACTGTGGTTAATATGGCTAGTTAGTGCAATTACAATAATTTCTCATCCAAGCTATATGAGCAAGTTGATTTTGCACGCAGCTCTCAGCACTAGAACTGTTAGAACCCCCTCTCCTCCTGTAGCACATGAAGGTCAGCTGCTTTTAACACCGGAAATTCAGTGAAACAGCTTAGTTTGTTATTGCATTGGAACTGGTTTTAGTCAGGGCAGCTTGCAGCTAAATGGGAGACAGAACAAGCAAATTCAATTAAAATAGCTCTGAGGCAAAAAGGAGACGACTGTATTAAGAAAATATAAGTGGGACTTTAAATGGGTGCTATAAGAGCACAGCCAGGCCACTATACAACTCTCTTTCCATCTCGTATATCCATGTTTTCCTCTTTAACTATAAAGAATATTTATAAATAGGCTGTTCCACTTCACATCTATATCTTACCTTGGCATATAGTGAACAGACACAGAACAGCCAGAGTTTGCACCAATCCTGCCACACCAATCATTTCTTGTAGAGGAGAACTTGCGGTGTGGAGTATTCCTCATTCTCAAGCTTAATTTTTGTTCTCTGTCGCAGAGAAAAGGCGCTTAGAGAATCCCTTCTGCAGGGTGGTGCACATGCACACAGGGCTGGCTGCAGGCAGTTTAAGAGTTGTCACCAGCCCCTAAGCAAAGGAGAGGGGCAAGTGGGACCCAGCTCCTACAGCTCCAGGTCTGCTCTCCCAGGAGCTTCAGAAATGAGTCTGCAAGTTATCCAGGCCACCAAAACCAGCACAAATATTCACAGATTCACACAAATGGCCACATAATCCTTTTTTTGTTTGTTTATTTTAATTCACTGCAAGACACTGCTCCACATATTGTCAAGGATAGCATAACATTTTCTTGGGCTCACTCAGGATCAGAGCAGCTTGGGACCTCTTCGTTAGAGCGTGCTTTAGTCTAATAAGTTCTAGAGAAGAACATCACACACAAACTCTGCAGCTCTATGCCCCCCCAAGAGCCAGGGTCCTCTGGACTCAAGCTCATGCGTGCCTTGCTTTGCAAATAATTAATAAAATTCCTTCCCTTCACCATCGCTTGTAGCACCACGCTTATCTCTGAAATGTAGAATGCTATTTACGTGAGGGAGAGTCAAAGCATTTTAGTCTCACTAGGCAGTCCTGTACTATATGGAAGAGAAGCAGGAATAAAATTAATATTTTTCACTATATTCAACTACTTCTGTGTCTCTCAGCAGAAGCTTTTTTTTAAAAAAGTCAATGCGTATGTGTTTTCATACCATCTCTTCTGAAAACAGCCTTAACAAAAACCATCTTTCAATGAGTCTCAGTTAACACAACAACTCTGATGTGCAGCTACATCCTTCTGTGCCACCACTGGATCAGATACCATGATGCATCCAAATTACTGGTTCAGTTCTGTTTCTGTGACTCTTGCACAAAAAAAAAGGGTCATCAAAGCAATGTTTGAGTAAGACATGTTATTGAAGTTCAGCCTCAAAGAATTTACTCTTCTGATCTAATTGAAAACAGGCATTTTGGGGAATTAACACTAGCCAAAGTTGTTTGGGTTTCTTTGTTGTTTTCTTTCTTCTTCTTTTCTTCTTGGCATCAAAGTAGTTTGTCCTCAAGCACAAGTATTTTCCTTTCTCAGAACATGTCTAAATTTTCCTTGTGGTTTGCATGATAGTCTTAATAAATCAGAGAACTAATGGACTTGGGATGAAAACAGATCTCAGAGGACACTGAATGAAATCTTTTCTCTCCTTAATACTATTAGGGCCACTTTTTTAAAAAAGATACATATTTTTCATTAGAAAAAATTTCATTAGAAACAATTTTCATTGTTTCTTTTTCTTTCCACTCCCAATTTACTTAACAATTCTAGTGATCATTTTCAGGTGTCAATATGAAAAGGAGAAAACATTTTTGAGTGATACACGTAAGTAACATTATTAATTATTTTCCCATAGCGTCTCAGAAGTCCAGGCAGTGATAAGAGCTAAAGCACACTATACTCTGTATACATCAACAACTGATAACCCTTGCTTTAGAGAGCCGGGATTAAAATTAGCAACAGGGCTAAAATGAAACTTTTTTGAAACTAAGGCCACTCTTCACAGTAAATCCAAGCAACTTCACATTACTTACATGTAGTTTTGTTTATGTTGTGTCCAGATCAAGTGTAACTTGGCAGGAGAGCAATACTCTGCAGACAGATACGGCAGCAGGGGAAAAGATAGCAACTCTAAAAAATAAAGGCTCTTACAGTATCACAATCAGGAGCCAAAATGCAAAAGAAATACATATTCACTATCGCTGAGGTAAAAGGGATGGTGGAAACCCATGCAGCAGAAAGGCTCCCTAGGCCTCTGAAAGTCCATTTTTAATTCTTTTTGAGTAAACAGGGCAGGACAAACTGATTCTCTCCTTTTACATTGATAATGCTGAGGATTTAAACAGGCTAAGAAGCTTCAGAGGATCATGCCACTAGAGCCAACTTTTAGAAAAGAAAATTGACAAAACTGAAATACAAATTAAGTACCTCAACTACTTAAGAAATGCCAGAATTAAGTTGCCTCCTTTAGATGCACTTTTTCTACCCTGCACTTCCCCTCACTGCCACCACCTCTTATTTTATTTTTTTTTTGGCCAGGAAGGAGCTGCTGCCTTATCCAGTGTAAAAGCTGAAAAGTATTTAAGGGATTGGGCTATGAAGTCAGAATTATCAAAAGTTCCTTATGTGCTTTCCTATAGTGCTTAACACTGATAAAGGATCACTGCAAGAGTAGCCACCAAGACTGATAATCACCATCTTTACAGCCATCAATTTACACAGAAGACTGAGCCTCACACATTAAAATCAAAAGCCATTGAGGGAAGAGTGCTTTCACCACTTGGTATCTTCTAGCACAATGCAAATATTTTTCAGCTACAGTTCATTATTTTTGCACTGCAATTCTCAGTCTCCACACAAAACTCAAGAAAGGGAAAATTCAGATGAAATGACACAGCATCACTAGGGGGCTCTAGAGCAATGAATAGAACTGAATGATCAGTCAAGTTCAGTCTATTATTTCATCACCTCCATTGCCTTTTCCCATTTATTACAGCCTTCTGCAAAGTAAATGGCTTTCATGTTTACCACTGAATGAGTCCCACCCAGGACAAGGCAAATATACCACCTTCTGATACCCTGCTCTAGCTTGTTTCTGTTCTGCTCTCTTCTTTCCTCACTGCATTTGAGCCCTGTCATATACTCTAGTCTGAGGCTTTCCTTCCATCCAGCCCTAGTCTTCTCAACTTTTTCAAATCCTCGCTGAACACAAAGCTTTCATCCATACTAGGTGAAAAGTATGCACTCTGCTATGGCTAAATGCACTCTTCTATGCACTCTGCCAGGCTAAATAACAGGCTTTGCCTATTATGTACAAGAAGATTTTTTTTAGAAAGGACTGTCAAAATATTTGAATACAGGTAAAGCAATATATTGTCCCTTCATTCCTGCGAACAAGATTAAGACAACTTTGGCTTGGGAGGAAAAAAAATCCCTTATCTTCTATTCCAAGTGAGGAACACATTCCTCTTACATAAATGGGTTACCCTAAATGTTTCAAATTGGGAGTAATTTTGGGTAGGAAAACATCTTCCAGGAGAAACACCAGGCTAGCAGTCTTTCCTGCTAAACATTGACAAAGTTCATAAAGCATAAGATTTTATTTGAATCATTCAGTGATCCAGGATGGAAGTGGCCTCTGAAAGTCATCAAGTCCTGTCTCTTGATGAATGCAGGGTTAGCTTCAAAGCTAGATCAAATTGCTGAATTGTGTTCTCTGTTAAGTTTTGAGTATCTTTCTGGATAAAAACTGTGCATACTCTCTGGGCAACCTGCATTGATATTTGATCATCCTTACTCTGAAATTTGTTTATTTACACCTAGTAGTAATTCCCCCTGCTGCCACGCAGTTTCAACATGAATCTAATCCATTTTATCTATAAACCATTCACAAGACTACCTTTAGATATCTTCTTTTCCAGAACAAATGAAGCCACACTTCCCTCCTCTCTTGGTCTATTATTCTGTCCTTCAAGGCTCCTTGCTATCTTGATAGTCCTTATTCTAAGACTGAAAGTCTTTCTTCCATGAGAGCAGGACCCAAAACTGGGCACAGGACTCCAGAAGCAGCTTGATCACTGTGTGCAGAGGGGATTTCTCTTGACATGCCATCTATTCTCTTTTTAATCAACTCAGCCTATAGTTGGCCTCCACTGCTTACTTGTGTTCCACCAAGAAGACTTGCAGGTCTTTTTCTGCAGAGCTGTTGCCCAGCCTGTGCTGTTGCTTAGACTTATTCCCTCCAGCATTGCTAAGCTTAACAGGGTTGCCTCCTAGAGTATTAACACAGCTTTTTGTGGCTCCCTCTTGCTACCTCAAAAATTCAATCCTTTGCACGGCACTGCAACAATGAACAGAAATCACATCTAACAGAGGAATAACACCTTTGGAGCATAAAGTCACCCATCCAGATCTGAATGCTGGCATGCTTCTTAATAGCTCATGTCCAAGCCTAGGTCTGGGCCATCTGCTCCTCAATCAAGCAGCTGATAAGCATCCACTGCTTTCAAAGGCAGCCCAAGGAATGCAGTATAAACTCTGCTCCTAAAGCCTTCATTAGAATAGGTCTCCAAACCACCTTCCTGCAGAAAGTTTCTTCCAGTATTGCTTCTGGGAGCATTCAATACCATCACAGGAAGGCATCCAAAAGACAGTACAAGCTGGGAAGTACTAAATGAGACATGGAACAAAGTAGAATGATTGATCTTTTGGGGAATGAGGTAAGGGATATAGATTTGATAATTTTCTTCCCCTCTCCGCCCCCCTCCCCCGAAAAGAGCATGAAGCTAATAGATGATTTAATAGATGATTTTGTGAAGGAACATCTTGTTAAAAATGTTGGCAACACACCACCAACATTTCAGGTCCACCTAATCAATTAAAATGTCTGTCTCTGAAAGAACCAAATTAATATTAGAAATCAAAGATGAAGAAAAAGCAGGAAGCTGAAGAAGGAACATATTTAGCTGACTCATCCATTTGAGATTCATGTTTAATGACACTCTGCCTGCAATAGAGAGAGAACTGTTTCTCAAGAAAAAAGTTTGTGGAAGGTAAATCATTTCACCCACCACCACCACTGAAGGAAAGTATTGATGCTAGGATGCTAATTGCCATCTAAGTTCCTAGAATATTTAATTGAACCATAAGTGACATTGCTGGCTTCTCCCTCAGAGAGGTTAATGCGTGGCCCCACACAAATATAGTTGCTGGTGATCTCAG
The DNA here is from genome assembly GCA_033459285.1 of Clamator glandarius. Taxonomy (NCBI): domain Eukaryota; kingdom Metazoa; phylum Chordata; class Aves; order Cuculiformes; family Cuculidae; genus Clamator; species Clamator glandarius. Next base: position 1,341,512 of record JAUNZM010000070.1, read on the forward strand.
CTGGGATGTAATCACTTGCCCACATCACAGGCTTTGCAGTTTGGTCATCAGACAAAATAATTTAACAGTGCCCCTGTGTACCTGCTTTGGCCAACTTTGCTCCCTCATCATCCTCTGCCCCTTCCCAACGCAGTAAAGCTCCATGTGCTACTGTCATTTGTTTTCTTTGGTGCGATTCCATGTATTTAGCCTTTTCCTAGAGTTATGCGAGGAATCCTGCCCAGCCTCCCTGAACACACTAGCAACAGCACATGAACGTCACTAACTGTGCTTGACACGTGTTTCTATTGTACAAAAAAATTAAAATTTATGTTTGGTAGCAATTCAGCTGCAGTTGTGATTGCTGGATCATAGAATCATAGAATAACCAGGTTGGAAGAGACCCACTGGATCATCGAGTCCAACCATTCCTATCAAACACTAAACCATGCCCCTCAGCACATCGTCCACCCGTGCCTTAAACACCTCCAGGGAAGGTGACTCAACCACCTAGCTGGGCAGCTTGTTCCAGTGCCCAATGACCCTTTCTGTGAAAAATTTTTTCCTAATGTCCAGCCTAAACCTCCCCTGGCAGAGCTTGAGGCCTTTCCCTCTTGTCCTGTCCCTCATCACTTGGGAGAAGAGGCCAGCTCCCTCCTCTCTACAACCTCCCCTCAGGTAGTTATAGAGAGCAATGAGGTCTCCCCTCAGCCTCCTCTTCTCCAGGCTAAACAACCCCAGCTCTCTCAGCTGCTCCTCATAAGGCCTGTTCTCCAGCCCCTTCACCAGCTTTGTTGCTCTTCTCTGGACTCGCTCCAGAGCCACAACATCCTTCTTGTGGTGAGGGGCCCAGAACTGAACACAGTACTCGAGGAGCAGTCTCACCAGTGGCACGTGCAGAGGGAGAATAACCTCCCTGGACCTGCTGATCACGCTATTTCTGATACAAGCCAAGATGCCATTGGCCTTCTTGGCCACCTGGGCACACTGCTGGCTCATGTTCAGTCGGCTGTCAACCAACACCCCCAGGTCCCTCTCCTCCTGGCAGCTTTCCAGCCAGGTTTCTCCTAGTTTGTACCTCTGCTTAGGGTTGTTGTGCCCCAAGCGCAGGACCCGGCATTAGGCCTTGTTAAACCTCATGCCATTGGTCTCAGCCCAGAGCCTCCTGACCCTCCAGCAGATTGACAATTTATGTCAGGGTTTTTAAAATATCCAACTGTGTGGTAATAACTAAATTATTCAGCTTTACAGCAGACTGCAGACTAACCTGTTGAAGAGGAAGAGAGCTGCATGATTGGGACATCCTGCCCTGGCCACTATTGGATGTTAGGGTCAAAAACTAGTTGCAAAAAAACCAGAACTCATGCTCTGTATGGAGCCATATTCTCATCTGGCCCAGTCTGGCTGCCAGTGTAAATGGGCTATAAACATGATCTTTGCTTCACCTGTGTGGCTTGGGGTATCTTAAATTTGACAGCCACTACACAAAACCTTACTCTGGGGGTTAGAAGTGAATTATTAAACTGACTTGTTAAATTATGTTTCATTAGCAGCAGGAACATTACAATCACACCCTTTGTTATTTGAGACTTCAATTTGATTTTGTCAAGAATGTTTCATCGTTCAGTTTTCTAAAGCCAATGATTTTGAAAGGTTGTACAAAGGACAAAAAAAAGCAGTAACACAGCAAGGACCTTATGAGCAATCAATTGCAGGGGATACTTTTTTTTAATAGAAAAACCAAAGTTTTCTAAGGCTTCTTAGACCAGTAGTCCTCAATGACTTCACATTCATCAGCATTTTCTCAACCCAAAGGCATAAAGCCAGAGGAACATCATGACATGAGAACTTTGTATGCCTATTTTTGAGTAGCTTCAGTGAGTTGCGATTCAATATGCATCACAGCAAAAGAAATGCCAACTGCCAACAAAAGAGGAAAAGAACTGGAAAACAAAGTTTGAATTACTTCTGTAATTCATCAGCTAGGTATCAAGAAAAAAAAAGAGAATGGAAGAATGACTGATTGAAAGCCTGTAAGGAATCAGTAGGTTTAAATTTACCTTTGCAGAGAATGAAATCACATTTGGAGCTTATATTACCTTCTCCTACAGTAGCAGAGCATATTCACTTGTGAAATCTTAAACAGCATGAAGTAAAAGACACGCAAAGTAAAAAACCCCCGATTTTCATAAAAGACATACAAAAGAACAACTTCAGGCAACATAAAGATCATGGACCTACAAAATTTATTAAAAATGTTTAACACCCTGCTTATTCATTTCTCAAAATTACTCTGCATGTTTTCATATATGATCACTTTTGGTTTCCAGTTGTACTTGAGAAGAGCAGCCCTGTCACTGTTCTAAGCTGTACATGCCCAAACTGGTTGATGAATCAGACCAGAGGATTACAGTGGGCTCTGAGTGCAGCCTTGATTTGGAAAGCTTTTGGGTACAAGAAGAAACACAGCCATAAAATTGTCATGAGAAATTTCAGATCACACTGCTTACCACCAAAGGCAAAAAAAAATTTCATTAGTTGTTGGGTAGCTTCTGAAACTAATTCAAGGCAACAGATTAACCTCCAAAAGCACCATATTTAGGGAGCACCTTATTTAGCCAAGAGCTCTTTCCCCCCACAGTCATATATGACACCAGAGAAGGTACTGAAGCTCCAGCCCCATGAGAGCTGCTCAGAGAATGCCAGAAAAAATCCCTTCACCATCCCAAATCTTTCCTCTTTCAGACTACTTTCATTTCTGTGCTTGGGTGCTACCTGAGCTTGCTATTGAGAATCCATGGGCTGTACCGGGATACTGATTCACGCTAGTTGTGAACCTCCTGCAGAACTTGGGACAAGCTCTTCTATTTGTGTACTTGTAAAGCAAATGGATGAGGTTTGTGTTGAGGTGAAGCATGCTCTAAAACAAACAAACAAATAAATAAAAGGCCTTATTTGTCCTGGCTGACGTGCATTTACTCTCCCCACCGCTATCAGCAGTTGAAGGAGGCATTTAGGTAAAATAAAAAGTAATCACAGAATGGTTTGGGTACAAGGGACCTTAAAGATCATCTCGTTCCAACACCCCTGGCAAGGACTGGAACATCCTCTGCTAGATCAGGTTGCTTGAAGCCCCATCCAACCTGGCTGGGGGCCTCAGAGACTGCGGACTAGAGGGGCAGAACAAACTCCCTTGACTTGCTCATCATGCTTCTTTTGATGCGGCCCCAGACACTTTTGGCTTTCTGGGCTGCAAGTTCATATTGCCAGCTCATGTTGAGTTCATCAGTCAACACTCCCAAGTCCTTCTCCACAGGGCTGCTCTCAATCCATTCTCCACCCAGCCTGTAAGCGTGCTTGGGATTGCCCTGACCCAGGTGCAGGACCTTGCACTTGGCCTTGTTCAACTTCACAAGTTCGACACAGGCCCACCCCATTCCCTCCAGTGTGTTGACTGCATCACACAGCTTGATGTTGTCAGCAAACTTCTAAGGGTGCCCTCAATCCCACTGTCCATGTCACTGACAAAGATGTTAAACAGTGCCAGTCCCAATACTGACCCTTGAGGAACACCACTTGTCACTGGTCTCCACTTCAACATCAAGCTGTTGGCCACAACTCTTGGAGTGCAACCATCCAGCTAATTCCTTAATGACCAAGTTGTCCATCCATTCAATCGATGTCTTCTCACTTTAGAGACAAAGATATCAAGTGGAACAGTGTCAAATGATTAATGATAAAAGCAAAACCACCGTGCATTGCAGTCCAGTTGCAACTACCACGAAAAGAAAAAAAAAATATCTGAAATCTTTTCTGCCACTTCCCAGTGGAATACAGCCTCTTTGTTCTCGAGTGGGGGGGAGGGGTGCCCAGGAAGAAACCCAAACACTTACTTTCCCATTCTAGTTTGAAACTGGTACTATATGCAGCGAAAATAAGGTCCTGTCCAATTAATGAAGTTTATGGTATAAATCAAAAATCTCTGCAAGTGACAGAATCACAGAATAACCACATTGGAAGAGACCCACTGGATCATCGAGTCCAACCATTCCTATCAAACACTAACCCATGCCCCTCAGCACCTTTGTCCACCCGTCCCTTAAACACCTCCAGGAAAGGTGAATGAACCCCCTCCCTGGGCAGCCTCTGCCAGTGCCCAATGACTCTTTCTGTGAAAATTTTTTTCCTGATGTCCAGCCTAAATCTCCTCTGGTGGAGCTTGAGGCCATTCCCTCTCGTCCTGTCCCCTGTCACTTGGGAGAAGAGGCCAGCTCCCTCCTCTACACAACCTCCCCTCAGCCTCCTTATACAGAGCAATGAGGTCTCCCCTCATCCTCCTCTTCTCCAGGCTGAACACCCCCAGCTAAACAAACCACCCATGAAGCTCCCACCTGCTCTGGGAATTCCCTGGACAAGCCATTGGTGGAGTTGCCCCCACGCTTGTCATTACGCGAGAAGAGCCTCTGCAAACATGTGCTTCTCACAAGCATCACGGCCACACATTAGAGGAAGGTTTTTTTGTCAGAGGACAAGAGGCATCTTTTGCATTTCACATTAGATGAAACCATGTAATCACAGAAAACACAGTATGTTTTCAACAAGCTAATGTTTCTGATTTACAGAGACATCACTGTCAGACTTGAAGCACAGCAGGTTCATACATTATCCCTCCTGCAAGCTGGGCGCCTGCTCTGTGGCACAGAATCCAGCACTGTTATGAACCATTTCAAAGCAGCTGGTGGATAAACAGAATGAAGCATCCACAGCATGCAGCCCCGGGTACTGATGGGCTGCCGTGCTGTCATAGGTATTTCATCTGTGGTAACTGCCATCAGAAAACACGTCTCCAATTCTTGGCAAGGAAGTCTCACCAAGCAGCTGAAACACTCCAGTCTGGTCATCAGTACTGAGGAGAGGAAAGGAGTTATTTTGAAGTAGCATAGCCTAGAAAATCAAACTCAAACTTCCTGAGTAGGAAGCTGGAGGATTTTTCCACCTTACCAAAGACATCTTTGTTTTCCTAAGCGGTTCCTAACCCACAACGTATGTAAAATACATTGGCCTTCTAGTATTAAGCACGATTTAGTTATTCGCTATTAAAAATAAATAAATAAACAAATAGCTCTGCCATTACTAAGAACAGATATCACCCAATCTCACCCATCAGTGTCATCTATGAAGTGGCAGACTGAATTTTTACACTATAGGGATACAATTTATAAGCTCAACATATTCCCTTTGACATTTTCTGCCCATTCCTCTTAAGGTTTTTGGTAAAAACATCACATGTTTTATACAGAGGAAGCAGTCAGTTCAGAAAAGTCTACATATAACATGTGAGTTAACCAGAACTATAACATCACCTAACTCATTATAGTGTTACATAAAGGGGGCAAATATTTGTATGTAAGAAAATATTTTTAAAAGTACTGGAAAAAGAACATGCAGGAACCACAGCATGCAGCAGAGCTCTTTCTTATGTACTTTTCTAAAGAACTTGTAATAGTATCCTTTCTGCAAAATTTACTTTCCTATATTAATTCATTATGAACTTGAGATATATATACATTTAAGAAATAAAAATAATTGAACTCTCAAAAGTGACTACAAAAAAAGCTTCCACATAGTTTTGTAACTACTTTATCCTACTACTTTTAAAGTACACTTCTCACATCTCACCATCAATTTTACCTTATTCTCCCACTTCCCTTTCCAGAGTACACACCACCAGAGATAGAACAAGTATAATTTTTCACTATCACAGAAGATACTGTTGCAACATACTTTCTTTGGAAAAAAATAAAATTAAGAAAGCACATTTAACTTTTTCAATATTATCAACAGTGCTGGGCAGCACAAGCCAGTAGCCAGAAATGTCACAGTGCTAGATGTTTTGAGATCTGCATTGAAGCTACAGGAATGTGAAAGCCTTGTCTGTAACCAGCTGGCTCTCAAAGGGTGATTGATTACTTACTCAACCAAATTACAGGAACAACCAATTTTGGAGTGATTGGTTTTATTGTAAATCCCTATTATGGTTCTAAACAACCACACTTAACATCAGTCTGTTAACATCAGTCTGGTATTGCTAAGAAACTTCATTAGACTCTGGGTTAGATAAAAAAAAAAAAATTAAAAAAAAATCCAAAACCCAGCTATGCCTGTGTAAAGAGCATTTGCACTTTGCCAGGACAAGGGTTAACCTCAAGATTAAATCAGAGCTTCTTGCCACAGTGACCAACAAAACAGACCTTAGCACAACAGAAGCAAGAAGAAGAGAAAAGCCTTGGTCTGGGTGACCCACGCAGCTGACTCACAGAGCTGACCTCGATACTTTTGCTCCACTTGCGTGTAATGACATATCCCTACATACATAGCCAGAGCACAGTGGTGGAGGATATATTTTTTTATTAGTCCTTAATGTTTATTTTAATATATGTCCATGCAAAGATAGCCTCTCAGATCATATCTCATCAAATGTGTAATGAGCCAAATTATTCTCTACGACTGTAAATCAGTGAAGGTCCATTGATCTCATTACAGGAGAGCAATTTACACTTGCAAAGACGGTGGGGTAACTATTTCTAAATGAGGAAAGAGAGAAAAAAACCCCTAATCCTGAGGAGGCTAATTCAGGAACAAAATGCATACAGATCACTGCCTTTTTTAAAATCTAAACAACTATATTTATACCAAATATTCACAGAAGAGTTGAATGTTTTTTAGAACTTAGTGAGCTTCAGAGACTCCAATGACTCTCTGCAATGTTTGCGAAGTTGAATAAAGACAGTTTCTTTTGCTTGCAAAGCCACCAGCGCCTGGGACTCGCTTGGCATTTCTGAAGTATTCCTCCCTCCACCCCTTAGCAATGATAGCCTGGACCACCAACCACCCCTTTCGTCCTGTCCTCAGCAGCCACCACAGGTGACATTTGCTAAATGCAATGCAGAAACCCAAGCAGTACCGCTGCCAATGCAATTGCCAAAGGATTGACTAGACTTTATGTTCTATAAATTTGAGGTAGGAAAGAACAAGAGACTCTACACTCTCTACCATGCATTGCCTTATATAAACTTTTATAAAAATAAGGAAGATACACTTCAAAAGCCAAACCTTACTCTATGAACTGATTATTTGTTTACGTTTCCTCTTCGTATGTTAGAATATACATCTTGCTACAACATAGGCTAGGTAGCAAAACTAATTTCAACATGGAATTACGAAAACTGCTTGTAAGTGAACAAATGGACAAACCAGGAAACTACTTATTTTTGCATTGTGTATTAATGCAAGTATACGAATCTAAAAGGCATCATTTGTTAATTATTATAACAAAGAACAATTCCTACTGAATTTTATTTACTATCTTCTATACACAGATGTAGTCTTATCACATAAAGTTCTTAACCAGCTCAGACATTACTTAGTTCCACTACACAGCATGAAGTTAGAGCAAAAAACAAGTAAATAAACAACAAAATGCTTCAATAGGTAAAATGCAGATTATTTGGCAGAAGTATTGTCTCACATATAATATTTTAAAAATTGCTTGTACAGCTGCTTTTGACTCCCATATCAGCTCAGAAAAAGGCCGAGGAGATGCTGAAGGCTGATAATCAGTGAACAGGAATCCCTCCCAGTGGTCTTCTCAGATAGTTGTTATTAAGAGAAATGAGCTTGCTGTATTGGGTAAGAGGCCACAGATATCACCCTGTACATTACGGGTTTCTGGAGACAGAATCCTAGTAAAAATCAACAGCAAACTGGGGCTGTTTTCTTAAACGTCTTGTGCTGCTTTAGTGTTCTCCCATTGACTGCTGTTGCTCTGGCCACTGGGTCTGCTGGGAGACCCATAAAAAGAGGCAGGACATACCTCAGCTTGGTACCGAGTACAACCTAACTCACAGGGAGGGGAATGTATTTCTCCACAATCACTACTAATAACAATAAATCACTGGACTCGAAGCACACCATCCCAGATGGGGAAAGCATATGGAAGAATCTGCAAAGACTGTGCAGAAAAGCTGTGCAAAGAGATCTCTGTCCCCGATCCACAAGTCTGAACTGCTGTTGGAGGTAAGGATGTTTGGATTTGATTAATAACTGTAAAATACTACCCTCTTCTAAGCAAGAGCCTGTTAATGTTTTATTACTTTCATTACCAGAAGGAGCAGCAGTTGCACCGCTTCCATATGCTGTTTCAAGGCTGGGTTCACAACCAAGACACAGCACCAGAGACAGAAGTGGTTCCTAAACCACAGCAGGGCAGATGAGAGAAGCTCATGGATGCCTAGCAAGCCTGTAATCAGCAGCCACTGCTTTTCTCTGGATGTCACCACAAAAGAGAGCTTTAAGGAAAATAAAAAGCTCACTAAAGCCATTCACTGAATTTGAGGTACTGGTCTGAAAACTTGACAGCTATTAAAAATCCTCTTCTGGCTATATTTTGTACAGGAGTCAAGGGAAAGGAGAACCTAGAGAAGGGCAGCAGGCCAAAAACTTTCTTTTTTTGTTATTTGATAGAGAAAAAGTAGCACAAAACATAGAATGGAAGAGGGATAACCAGTATTTTATCAGCTGTCCTTCTGGAGGAAATTTCCTAATGAAAGTGGAAGTAGAGCAATGAGAGGGAGGGGAGAAGCTAGATCACAAACCTGAAACAGCAGTGGTAGGAAGAGGACTCAGGAGATGGATATCCTTATGCTGGACCAACAGAGCTTTAAGCTAAAACCATGACACACTCGGAGGCAGAGAGAATCAATTTATCCTGAAAAGTCAAAATGGTTTTGCCCTTTCTGCCAGACACATTCTGCAGCGTGTTAGTGTCATTTCTTCTCTGTGATCACCATAAAACCTGGGCTGTTGTTAGGGTGCCATTTATCTGTGCTTAGTAAATTTACAGAAGTGAACTGGCATAGGAGAAAGCAACAACACTTCAGGGGCAGGTGGAAGGGGAGAAGGTTTTAATCTGTAGTCACAATAAGTTTATTCAATAGAGGAGTAAATCTTTATATTGCTGGTAAAAGCACGGTACTTACTGTAAAGCATGGAACTCTCATCACGGATGAAAGATACATTTATCTAACATATTACATATGCAATAGTTAAGCCACTATACTTCAGTATATTCCTATTCCAGACTTCAGAGAAATTTGATATAATGATAAAATATTTAGAAAATAAGTGTTCTAGACCAGAAATCTAAGGATCCTTTTGTGCCCAGACATAAGAACAAATCCAACTGCATTAAAATTAAATAATTAAAATATCTTCCAGCAAATATGAATATTTGGAAAGTACAAATTAGTAGCTAAAATGTTAACCTTATTGCAATGATTTCCTTGTTCCTGTGAGGTGTCATCTACATATCTAACGTTTGCATCAGACATTAAGGGCAGGGAACATTCTGTAGAGGTTAAACAGCGAAAGCTATCTTTGTTGACTGCTCCAGTTAGTAACAGCAAGCAAGACAGCTCCAACTTCAGGATACTTTAAAGTCAATTTCTCAGCCGATAACCATAAGAAGTTGCAATGCTTTCAAAGGGAAGTTTCCCCCACCTTCTTTTTAACTTCAAGCCAGTTTGAAAGAGCCCATCTAGTAAGGTATCCAAACACAAATAAGATTTTTAGAGCTGTGCCTCAGTTTCTGAGCCTTGTTTTTCCGTTTTGATCTCAGTCAGAAAGTTTCAATAGGTCTATAGTCCTCTGCTCCAGCTTCAAGAGAACCACAAAAATCAGAATAGGAGGAAAATGAAAATATCTGGTAAGTGCGAACATAGCATTTACAGCATTTAAATTAGAAAAGAGGGATTCAAAGGAAGAATGGAAAATAAGGGAAACCATCCAGCCGCTTGCATGGCTGTGCAAAGAGAGCCACCAGACTTGTCAGCTGTGTAACGCACGCAGCTACCGAGGGCAAATGGGTGACCCAAAGGGGTGAAGCCAACAGGGATAAGGGAACAGACTGCCACAGGGATGAAGCGACAGGCAGAGAGCCCTGCTAGAGGAAGGAGAGCATAGCGAGAGGTACCCAGGCTCCCCGCAGCACAACAGGCAGGCAGAGAGGGACAGCAAGCGCTGGATGCAGCGGTGAGATGCCAGGCAGGATGGCAAGCAGAGGTCAAGAGCAGTTAATCATTTAAAGACAAAAGCAGGGGGAGATCCAAAGGAGACAACAGGGCAGGACAAGGGCATCCAAGCATTGCAATAAGTAACAAGGCAAGGTGAGTGGGGGGAAAACACAATAGGACTTCAAGGGGGGCATGCCCCACTGGTGAGTCACGGATGAGTCTAGGGGGAGAGACTGAATTCATCAATCAAGGGGTTCCCACCAGTTTCTGTCTTATTTTTATTTTTTTCTTTTGGTGGTACAATAAGTGGTTCAAAGATTTATTTTTTTTTTTAATCAAGAAGTAGGAATTTATTAGAAGAAATATTCCAAGAAACAACTATAAATTCACTTACCATATGCATATGGGGGCATTTGATATTACTGAGACTACTCACATACCCTGTCTTAAGCAAATGTGGAATGTGTGCATGAGCAGTGCCTAATGTAACCTTTAGTTGTGTGATGGCCTCTTGCATCTTCTACTTTACCTCCAGGCTGTGATCCTTCTATACACACATCCTTCCCCCAACCACTTTCTTGCCAGAAGGCTTCGGGAAAAAGTTTTTTTTTCCCTTTTTATTTTAAGCTGGAAATGTTGCTGGAGGCCATTTCAATAATATACAGAGTAGTAGCACTGTAATATCAGCAACAATAAATTTTAAACAGAAAGCCATCAAATCCCTACGGCAACTTATCTAAAAATTTATCGATCAGGCTGCTCTGATATGTAGCACAGGCAGAGATATTACACGGAACACTTCCTTTGTAAGATAATAATAAGATTATTTTTTCTCAACAATAAAATGGCAGATATTAGGATTTAATATAGGACAGGGAGAAATTAGGTGATTCCTCCCACACAAGAAATCCTCTTTTAGAACATCAGATGCTTTAGGTTTCCTATAAATTTTTTCTCATCTTCCAGAAAATGAAATACTAGTGTATCTCAAAATATACGTCAAAGTCCTCATTTCCAAAAAAAATCTAGAAGTGAAGGTTTATTTCCTATTCAAAAATAAACAACATTTTCAAATACAGCAGGTGAAATAAGCCAGACAAAGAGGCAAGATACCACCATTCCTGCACAGTGCCAGTATTTAATAGATCCTGGCAACTCTATAAATACTCTTTGGTGACAATAACACCTCAAATCTCTCACTCAGAGAATCATCATTTATCAATACTGCATTTTTCCAGCTCTGATTGAGCTAGTTTGATGTAATGACAAAATTGATCTTTACATATTCAAAACTCTGATTATTGCACTTTTCTGAGAAGCATATTTTTTTTATTTTATAATTTTTCCTAGTACTGACAGCATTTACATTTGTCTTTGGAAGAAAAAGATTTGTCTTCATTGCTTCTGTTTGCAATTTGCTTTATTTTATCTTTTTCAATGTTAAGCACAGCAAGGAAGAAATATTTGCATGCTAATGCAAATCAAAGCATGAAAGCAATCAAATAAAACAAAAAGTAAAATCATCTCTGGAATTAATGAAATTCTGCCTACCCGCTTACATCATTAATCTGGCATTTTCTTTTCTCCACTGCTGACCAGATGCCAATTCCTCCCTTACCTGGAACTATCAAGATAAACAAATCTTCAAGAATTCAACACTGTATTGTGCATCTTAATAAAAAAAAAAAGTTAAAATTTTCTTTTTCTATGTAAGAACAGGTTCACTTTAATTGACAAATTAAGATATATCCCAGTTTTTCTAGAAACAAAAACTCAGGTAGGTGTTGTCCTTTTGTAACTTCAGAGCTAAGCAGAAATTTGAGAGAGGCAGGGAAAACCATTAAAAATGATGTTCTTGTGTAGTCCTGTCCAATCTAGTTTTATATTGCTATTTACACAGCAATCACATCACAAATAACTCTAACCTCATACCTACTTTTGTAAGAATTTCTGCAAACACACTTGGGTTTCAAGCACGAGGGACACTTATTGCGAGTGCAGGCAGCCAAGCAAAGCAAACCAGTAAAACCTGGATTACGTGTAACCTGCAAAGTGCACCATAGGCGGAGCAGTGTTCTTTCGGTATTGCATTAGAAAATATTATTACAGAAAGCATTCTTCTTGGGTTTTGGAACAAAATGAACCTTGAGTGCTTTAATGGTGGATATTTAGCTTTAATAGTGCTATTTAAGATTAGATATTAAGTTGTATAACTTGTGTCTTCAGACTGGGCAATTCCATTATGTTTTCCTTTAAAAAGTGGTTTTAATAACTAAGCTTTTAAATTGTTTACCCCATAATAAATAAATGAAGCTAAAAGGCACTTGTCAGCACTGAAGTGCTGGATCCATTCCCACAGTAGATATTAAGGATACAGATTAGATCAAGCCAACAAAACACTTAAAACAAAGGTTTTTCCTATTAACTGTAGCAATTTTAAAATTGAGATTCAATAATATGATTTTAATGACAGGTGAATCAGGTCAAACAGAAGAAATTACATCAGTGGCACTAGGCAAATTCTTACCACTTCAACGCCTACAAATTAAAGAAAGCTTTTCTTCAGAAATCATTAATGTCCCTATAAGCACAGAAGAAAACAAAAACATATCACTTAACAACGTTGAATTTGCAAAAAGAGCTACAATGCAGTGATCTTCTCTATTATTTCTTATGGCACATTAAGAAGGAAGGATGTTAGCAGATCCATCTCATCTCCAGGTAAAAGGATGATTTAATGATAAAGACACAAGTTTAGTCCATGAAACCAGTCCTCTCAATCTCAAGACAGAAAAGCTTCCAACTTCCATCCTGACTTCCCTTCCTTCAGTTTAAACGTATGTCCTTTTAGCAGCAAGTTTCTGGCTCATAAATTTCTGATGTCACATGCTCCCATGGCAGAGACCCAAGAGGTTGTGCAGCTATGCTCAAAGATGCCTAACTTCCAAGATATCAGTCCCTGGTAGAGGGAGAAAGGAGTTCAAGTCAGGTAACCAAAACCAATGCAAAATAGTCAAGTTCTGGCTAGGTCTAGCTCCCAAACCAGCCGGCTCAAGTTTGTATGTGTATGTAAGGGGGAGAGAAGGAGAGGGAAAGGGGGTGGGGAGAGAGAGAGAGAGAAGAGAACATATATCTACTGGTAAATAAATACTGTGTCCATCACACAGAGGAACGTTAACAGCCAGGACAGACCATGGAACTGTCCTCCTGAAGCAAGAAATACCAACCTAAATTAAGGATCTTGTCATCTTAACACCCTTAATCTAGTTAGTTGATATATCAGTGTGTTCTTTTTCTCTCCAAATACACTGTCTAGCCCTTCAGTTAGCTGCCAACTGCCTATCCTTAATATTTGGTTCCATAGTGTGCTGTGTATCTGCTACTTCTATCATAAAGGAAAACATGCAGATGCCTAATAAATGATTTCATACCTAAATTTTACTTGGAGATACTGAGTCCCAAATATTCAAGTCGTCTTAATATTCCACCTCTTTTTTTTCCCCTACCCTTTATTTATAGCTTTCTTTTTCTTTCAGGTTAAATAGGCCAGGACTAATTACATCTTCCTCATGACCTGCACTACTTGAAACCATGAATCATTTCTGCTTTTTTCCACTCATCTCTATTTTAGTATTTTCCTCCTCTAATAGGGTGACAGAAGTGATCAGAAAGCTCCAGACCCAATTTTCATTTGCCAGAACCGCCTTTCCAACCTCATGTTCTCAAGACTTTCCTTTCCTTTTTAACACCTGCCATAAACTCTGCAACAGCTCTCCGAAGTATCTGTCCTCTAGATTATCCTCAACTTTACCATTTTGCAGTGCAAAGGGACTGTTTGGCATTTGCTTGGTCACTTCAGCCTCTTTACACTCAGAGGGGCTTGGCAGATGCAGCAGCACCCACTTTTCCTGGTGTCACCAGCTCCTTGCCTACAGTTCAGGCTGGAATTCTTTGTGATGCTTTCTGAGATTTCTCCCTCCTCCACTGAGGTTCAGCACAACTGATCTCAGATCTGACTGGGAGGTGCTGGTGCAGCTCAGCTGTGAGGCCGTGCTAAGGGCTAAAGACATTTTGTCCCCTGCCATTGCCAAACCAAACCCTCTCTTTTGGCTGTGAAACACCACTATGTTCACCTGCAGTGTTGGACATGGCAAGCATGCATTCAAAGTCCACCTTTTGCAAGAATGTGAGCGAAGCACCTCTTCCCATTATCTAGTGGGTGATAACAGAAATGATCTGTAAGCTTTGTGGTCAACTTTAGCCTCAGACAGAAGTATGGTATAGGTTACCAGTTACCACGCTAAATACTTTGGGCATGGTAGAGTGCTTGAATTGACAACATTGTATTATTAGTCACTCCAAAAAGAAAAATACTGCTTTGTCTTTGCAATCTATAGTGTTACAAATATTTTAAAGGCACGGTGGCAGTTTAGATTTGGACCAAATTTAATTTTGTTTAAAGTTAGGAAAAGTTTTTTTTAAAGAATGCAAGGGCAATAGATACACTTCCGAGTTTTGTTTGGATATTGTGGTATAACCTCTGCTTTGAAATCGGTAATAAAAAACCCCAAATCCAACACAAGATATCCAGAGACCTACTGGATCACTGTAAGAATCAGAGTCCTCAAGTCACACAAATTTACATTTGCTTTCCTTGTCCGCTCTAAGAGAAATGTAGAAAGTAATTCCTGTTTATTTTCCCAACTTATTTAATAATGTGTTATTTTGAATTTCAAAAAAATTCAACAGTTAAAAGAAATTGGTTTTGCCTGCAGAAGACAACATCTAATGTCTAGCAGGTCCACCTCAATAGTCCTATCTGTGTGGGGTTGAAAGACCAAGTTTACATCTATATGGGAATAGAAAATTAGAGGTTGCCAGCTACATCAGTGACTCAGAAAACATTATGAGAGTTTTCAAGAAGGTGTGTCTATGTATACATAATGAAACATCACTTCACAACTGCTGGCTGCCTTCCTCAGCCCAAGAATGAAACAAGCACATCCCAGCATCAGAAGGCTCCTGAGCCGTGCCCAGGACTCAGCAGGGCTGTCCTGTACCCAGGGTACAGGGTTTCACCACTCGCATCCCACTTTGTGCCCTCTTCAGCCATCGCTCCAGACCTTTTTCCCCCATGCTGCAGACACACAGGTGCCCTGGCACCCTGCCGCAACAGCTCCCCATTTTCACACAGCTAAGGTAACCGTCTTGGTGCTCCCTCTCAGCTCCAAGCGGTCCACATGACCTTTGTCCGTGCTCAGCTCCAAAGTGTCAACTGGAAAGCCCAGAACCTGAATATTTTACAGATGAAATGATAACAGGCTCTTTGCTAACAGCACAGGACTAGATCCCAGCCCCTGCTCTGCATCGCTCCAGTAACAGGCGGAAAACAAGCCAAGAGCTGTCTTGGGTGTTGGGTTGGAGATATCCTTCACTTTTGCAAGGAACAGGCTGCTCTGCAGTTCTCTGAATCCCAGCCACCAAAGTAAGTGACTGCAGGGGGAAGCCACACAACCCCACGAAGCTTTTGAGATGCAGCAAAGGTCTGCAACACCCCTGTGCAGGCAGGGCAGCGTGCAGAGTGGCAGCCAGGGGTTGGTGGCTCAGGCACACAGCTATGCTCAGCCTGAGCACAGCGCGTGCCTGCCTCTTTCCTCAGTGGTTTCAAACTGTGCCCAGAAAGCTCAGGCTAAGAGCTTGTTAAAATGGCCTCAAATCGCCTTCTAGCCAGAGGGAAAAGTGCAACCAGACAACCCCCCACTGTACAGGTAATTAAATATAATCTTTAGATAGCCCAGGTTTTCTTCACTGCAGATCTGCTGCTGTGCCCTCTTGAATAAACATTTGTGAGTTCATGCTTCTTCAGTTTGAGGTATAAAAGGTCAGTGGAGAAGGCAAATCTGTGTTCAGTCTTAAGTATTTAAACTTTTTCAATCTGATCCAGTTTCAACAGAATACAGAAGTTGCTTGGATGATTTAAGACCACCTTGAACAAACGTAAAAAATTGTTTTCTTCTTCATGCTTCTTGTCCTTGTTACACAGCATTATTTATCATCAGGCCACGGGAGACACAAGACAACAGCTATCAAATACTTTTCTAGTTTAAATTACATAAAAATGTGATATTACTTCTAACTAAAAAAATCATTTACCAAGGGATTAAATACTACAAGAATTTAAATATTAAGAAAACAGTAAAATTAAAGGAAAGAACTCCACATGCTTCTTTAGAGAAGCATCAGATTTTGGAAAAGTATTCTGTTGACTGGATATTAATATCCAGTACAAATGTTAAATTCTTTACTTCTAAAAAGAGCTTTACAATTAGCTTTCTAATTCTGATTTTACAGGCTAACATGCTTCTAACATGCCATATGAAATAGTGAGAAAGTATAAATAGAAGCTAAACACAAAATACTCCAGGATCACAGTGTTGCCATGCTGGTTTCATTTCTTTTTAGCCATGTTCCAATTTATAAGAGGATTGTTTGTGCTTCAAGTGCACAAGCAAGATAGATGCAGCATTTCAGATTGCCATTCACATACTGGCTGTATCAAGAAACATCTCATTCTAGACAACCATCAATGAAAGTGATACCTATTGCCGTTCTTCCTCTGTCCTTTATCCACACTGCAAGGGCATTCAAGAAAAGAACCTCGCATCTAATCTTTAAAATAAACACTAGATGGAGCCCACTTCCCAAGACTGGAAAGCGAAAGCTTTTGCAGCAAACTCTTACCAGCCTATTGCAATATCTGGTCATGCATAAACATGACAGAACCGAAACAGCTGCAGTAACTGTCTTTACTGCAAAAACATATACAGGCCAGAAATTATATCTCTGCATAAAGATAAAGGCTTTAATACTGGCCAACCTCAAAACAATTTCTATTCCTCTATAGATATGTCATCTTGGTTTAAAAGTCCTGCAATGCTTGAATAAACTAGGCACATGTGGTTTTTTTGAAGTACCATATGACAAAAATAATGCTGGGTTGAGAGAATTACAACTAAATCTCTTGTCTTTGTATTTTGACAATAAGCTCTACTGATTCCAACTATACAAGAATTTTGCACACAAATTTATATTAAATAGGAAGAATTCTTGTTTCAGTTGGTTTGAATTGGTTCTAACAAGAAAGCTCATTTGTGATGTTTCATAAAATGTCACCTCTCTTAAATGAAACATATAACACTTAACTAGAGATAAGTGAGCCTTGGTTTTAAAAATAGGATGCAACAACATCCAACCTCAGGACAACTATTCGGGTGAGGAAGAAAGAGGAGAAAGAGAGCCAAATTTCCAAAATCCAACTTGAGCAACCTCATAGTTACTGGGTAAATCCATTTATCTCAGGCTCCACTACAAACAACTACCACTTCTGCAGTACTCTGGCCACACGCTGAACTGGCTTCACAATGCAAAGAGCAAGCAGAAATTGCAGGAAGACTACCCTTGGCCTTTCCTCAGCTTGCTGAAGGACATTCTCAAAGGAACAGACAAGAGCCAAGCAGACAAGAAAGTTGTGCAAAACCTTAGATGCAATTAACAGCAACGCAATTCTGCTGACAGCCAAGCTACCGCTGATTGCTTTAACCTTTGCTCAGTCTGAGCCACTGCCTTCACCTAACTCTTCCCTTAAAAGCATATGGCAATTGCTTCATCAAGGTTGAGATAAGCATGAAAGCAGTTAGCTTTACCACAGAAGACTACCTTTTGCTCACAAACAGCGATCCATCCTGCTCAAACAAAATTAACCCACAATAACCCAGCTTGCCTTAGGACATTTTCCAAATCACATGGGAGTAGAGGTGAAGGAAGTTATTACTATCCACCAACTTGGATCCTAATGGCAATTTCCAGAAAGACAAATACAGTGTCTATGAAGAAAGGTGCAAGTTTTCCCTAAATGATCCTACTCATCCTTATTTCTGTGAAACACCCACATAGCACATTTTTTTGGTTCCATATCCCTGTGGATGAAAGTTGGTTTTCAGGGTCTCATGGATTACTGCTATGATGCTTTGAAACCAAGAAAAGGTCTTCTAACACGCTGTCTGCTGCTAGGAGATTGTACTTGTGCTCACCACCGTGCTGACAACCAGCTGCTCAACTCCACCAAGGAGCACACACAGGATGACACATTTGCCCAGGCTGTTTGTCATACCTGTTGCTTGTGGGCAAACACACTGCTGCCACAAAAGCGATGGGCTGTCTGGCTATAGCAAGCATATAGTTAGCTCAAATGATAGTACTTCTGTTTAGGAATATCTTGGTTTGGTCCTACTACATTATGTAGGTTTTCCAATAATCCCAGATGGAACACGTATCTGCTCTCAGATGGGTAGACTGATTTGTGTCTTGGTTTTATTATTTATGTTTTTAAAACAGTGGGTATAGAAAGCACCTAACATTTCTTTTAAAAACAAATTTGAAAATTAGTAGCATTTGTTTGGCACTTGACCTAAAAACATCTGGGAGAACACGCCCATTTACTTCCAGAAGCTTTCAGTTCAATAAACAGGGACTTTATTAGCAGGAAGAGTATCTCACTGCACAAATTAAGTGTCAGCAAAAGGAGGAGACAATTGAAGTACCAGCCACAGTTGCAGGTTTGACTAAATAGTAATGTTTAACTACTTCCTTATCACAATCTTCCTGTACAACTATAATTTAGGAACCTTTGCCACTGTAATTTTCTCTGCTTCATTTTCTTTACAACTGTGCTTTTATATGTCAGTCTAAATACTTGTTCATCAGCATTATTATCCATCCAACAACTGAAAATGAACAGCTATGGGAAAAAAAAGAAGAAATACAAAGGCTTTGCATACATATGAAAGAAATCAAAATAAAATGCAAATTGCCCAGTACAGTATTCAAGCTGGAGGAAAAGTAGAGAAAGTCACAATAATTATATGAACGTAACCCCATGCACATGGACCAGCACAGTTATAGCTAAGTTAAAGTTAAGATTTAAAATTACTTTGAAGTAAAGGTTTCAAATTAAAGCTTTTAGGTTCTCACAACAATAATCCTGATGGCTTTATGGTCATGGTGCTTTCAGCCTCTGAATATCAAAGGGAGAACACGCTGTGGCCTCACTGGGACCTCACCAATTGACCACGTCCCATCACAGCTGGGTCATGATGAGCAAGAATGACAGTTAGTGGTATGATGGAAACATTAGGGAATGATGGAATAGTGGTAAAAAAATAAGGGCAACAATAAGTGAACACCTTCGAAATCCCACTTGGAGTTACTAACTGTTGCTTTTCATAGGGAGGTCCTGAGAGACATCAATAGGAAGAGGAGGGTCTACGACCTCTGGAGGAAGGGGCAGGCATCCTGGGTGGACTATAGGGAGGAAACGAGAATGTGCACGGAAAAAGTCAGGAGGGCTAAGGCCCAACTAGAAATGCGATTGGCCATGACTGTGAAAGACAACAAAAAGTCTTTCTACAAATACGTCAACAGCAAAAGGAGGGCTAGGGAGAATCTCCAGTCCCTAGTAGATGCAGAGGGAACAACAGTAACAGGGGACGAAGACAAGGCTGAAGTGCTCAATGCCTACTTTGCCTCAGTTTTTAACAGTAAGGATAATTGTTCCCTCTGTGCACAACCCCAAGGGTTGGAAGAGACGTATGAGATTCCCAAGGTCCAAGAGGAGGTGGTTAGAGACTTGCTTGCCCAGCTAGATGCCCACAAGTCTATGGGGCCGGATGGAGTCCACCCAAGAGTTTTGAGGGAACTGGCGGATGTGCTGGCCAAACCCCTTTCCATCATCTTCCAGCAGTCCTGGATGACTGGGGAGGTTCCGCTGGACTGCAGGCTGGCTGATGTCGTGCCCATCTATAAGAAGGGGCGCAGGGAGGATCCGGGGAACTACAGGCCTGTCAGCCTGACCTCGGTACCGAGGAAAGTCATGGAGCGGGTGATCCTGAGTGCTATCAAGAAGCACTTGCAAGAGAACCGGGTGATCAGGCCCAGTCAACACGGGTTCATGAAAGGCAGGTCTTGCCAGAGTAATCTGATCACCTTCTATGACCGAGTAACTACACTCTTGGACAAGGGAAAGGCTGTGGATGTGGTCTTCCTGGACTTCAGTAAAGCCTTTGATATAGTTTCTCACAGCATTCTGCTTCGGAAACTGTCGGCCTCTGGCCTGGACGGGTGCACACTCTCCTGGGTGAAAAACTGGTTGAATGACCGGGCCCAGAGGGTGGTGGGAAATGGAGTTAAATCCAGCTGGAGGCCAGTGACAAGTGGGATTCCCCAGGGCTCAGTGCTGGGTCCAGTCCTGTTTAATGTCTTTATCAACGACCTGGATGAAGGCATCGAGTGCACCCTTAGCAAGTTTGCAGATGACACTAAGCTGGCTGGAAGTGTGGATCTGCTGGAGGGTCGGGAGGCTCTGCAAAGGGACCTGAACAGGCTGGACTGCTGGGCTGAGACCAACGGCATGAGGGTTAACAAGGCCAAATGCCGGGTCCTGCACTTGGGGCACAACAACCCTAAGCAGAGGTACAGACTAGGAGAAACCTGGCTGGAAAGCTGCCAGGAGGAGAAGGACCTGGGGGTGTTGGTTGACAGCGACTGACCATGAGCCAGCAGTGTGCCCAGGTGGCCAAAAAGGCCAATGGCATCTTGGCTTGTATCAGAAACGGCGTGACCAGCAGGTCCAGGGAGGTTATTCTCCCTCTGTACTCGGCACTGGTGAGACCGCACCTCGAGTACTGTGTTCAGTTCTGGGCCCCTCACCACAAGAAGGATGTTGTGGCTCTGGAGCGAGTCCAGAGAAGAGCAACAAAGCTGGTGAAGGGGCTGGAGAACAGACTTCATGAGGAGCGGCTGAGAGAGGTGGGGTTGTTCAGCCTGGAGAAGAGGAGGCTGAGGGGAGACCTTATTACTCTCTACAACTACCGGAAGGGAGGTTGTGGGGAGGAGGGAGCTGGCCTCTTCTCCCAAGTGACAGGGGACAGGATGAGAGGGAATGGCCTCAAGCTCTGCCAGGGGAGATTTAGGCTTGAGATTAGGAAAAAGGTCTTCACGGAGAGGGTGGTTAGGCATTGGAACGGTCTGCCAAGGGAGGTGGTTGAGTCACCGTCCCTGGAGGTGTTTAAGGTTAGGGTAGATGAGGTGCTTAGGAGCATGATTTAGGGATTGGTGGGAATGGTTGGACTCGACGATCCAGTGGGTCTCTTCCAACCTGGTTATTGTGTGATTCTGTGATATTCACCTGTATTGCCTCCAAACTCAAAGAAGTACAGCCAATTTGTAACTTAAACTGACTCCCTTGCAGGAGGAACAAAAATCAAGCCAAAAAAACCAGAAATACAACAGAAAAACCTGACATCAGGTTAAACACTTAAATTCCTTTCCTGGTGCATTCATAAGTAATACCCTACTAATAGCATTTTGTATATTTTATGTTTATTTTCATGTGTTTGGCAGACTAACTGCAATGTTGCAGACCATCTTCCTGAAAACTCTAAAGATTAGTTGGGAGGGTGTCTAAATCATTAGCAGTCCTTTCCTCCTCCAAAGGTGCTGTGCTCCAATACACCTACACTCCTATTTACAGGCTCACCTATTCCATCCTGCAAGGCTGCCCCGCTATCTTGACTACTTCCCTCTTCCTCCTCCTCTACAAGAGTTCTGTTTGGCTTCACATCGCCACCCATCAGCACCTACCTCACGCTGGGCAGCTGACTCCCATTCAGTTGGATCAACCATAGGTTTTAATCTGCCTCCTACTCACACTCCCATATGATTTTTTTAAGGATTGTGAATAGTCATAGCCCAATCTTTAGGAAAACCCAACTAAAAAAAAATCCCTTGAAGACTGCAAGTTTTTCTCCTGAATTCTGCTCTCACGAGGTAAATGAGATGTGTTAACTGATAAAAGCAAAAATCAATTGGTTATTTCCAAAATCTTGGAAACTAGCAACTGTATCACTGATGTAAAACATACAGCACGCTCTTTCTTCAGAAGCAGCAAGTGGCATGTTTTAATTGCCTTGTGCAATTAAAAAAACAAAAGCAAAAACGTTCAGAGATGGCCCCAGAAAGCAGCACTCCAGAAAGAGCCCAGCCAGATGCTGCATTCCTCCTCCTGTTACAAAACCCACCCTCCCACAGAAGCCAGTGCCAGCCTTGTCGTTATCACAATGCCCTCTGTGACCCCGCCACTTCATTCTTCTTACAAGCATAAAGGCCCCTCTAACTTAAAGTGTTTTTAATGGATCACAGGATAATTCAGGGCAGGAGGAATTTCAGGAGGCCCCTGGTCCATGCTCCTGCACCAAAGCAGGGCCAAGTCTGAGACTCAACTGGGTTGCTCAGGGCTTTGTCCAGCCAAGTCTTGAAAACTCCCAATGATGGAGACTGCATAGCCTCCCTGAGCAACCTGTGGCCCTTCCTGGCTGGCCATCCTTGGGATGAAAAAGCTTCTCCCTGTAACCAATGTGAACCCCTCTCATTTCAACTGACGCCCACTGTCTCTTGTCCTTCCCTGAAGCACCACTGGAAGAGCCTGGGATGGCATCAGATCTGCTCTTTTAGTGAAAAGAAAGGAAATCATTCCTTGTACTTTTAGCTCTGATATTTATCTGTTTATGCAAAGTACTCTATGCTCTTTGATTTAGGCTACTGTTTCAGATTTTAACTCTGCTAACTACATTTGCCAAAAATTCAAATATAAGCAAGCCGGAGCTAAAGTGAAAAATAAATCTAAGAATAAAACTTGGGTGGAAATGCTTGTCCATGTGATCACATCAAACCTCCCCTGATATGCTGTGGTGACAGCAGTACTTCTGCTTTCATATTACTGCATTTCCAGATTTTGAAAAAGGCATCTTTTTATACAAGTGTACCACAAGAAGGCCACTTATGCATAGACATTAAAAATAGGCTAAAAAAATCAAGACACATGCTGACACAAAGCCATGAGGAATGCATTCTGCTAGTTTTCAGGCTCAAAGAGTTTTGGGTAGAGCATCCATCACAACAAATATGAATTACTTCTGTTCCTGGGCACTGGAGCTATTACTCTCAGGCTGATCAAGGCTTCTTAGCACATCAAAGCACAGCAATCTGGAGCAGCAGTCCACTTAGCAACCTTACTGCTACTCAGTTACAAAATTACTGTGTACCAGTCATGCAGACGGCTTCTTAAATGGACTCCTAGCCACACTACTGAGGAATAAAAGATCTGTAACCAGAACTAAGAGAGGAGAAAAATGCAGCAATGCAACATATGTTCATCCTGCACAAAAGGTCATATGACATGTGATTAGTGACATTATCCTCCAGAACTCTGAATATTGCCTTGAGACAAGGGCTTTCCGGCATAAGCTATGGATCAATAAAAAGGATTAAGCAGCAATACTTTGGAATTGCTCAAAAGTAAAATATCAGGTTTTATCTCGGATTTCTCCAAAGCTGTGCCTGAAAATAAACACTTAAATCCCATCTTTCAGTCCCAGGCTCTTCCACTCAGGTGCAGCATACTGTGCAACTGCAAAGTAAGAAGGGGAGGGAGAGAAGCAATGCCACACTGTGGGAACATTTTACAGAGAAGAAGGCCTTGAGACAGAGAACGAAAGATAAACAAAGGCCAGTTCGGTGAGGAGAAAAGACTGCCTTCTGATAAGCAGCTGGAAGAAATACAAAAGCTGGTTCAGTGGGAGTGAGTACCAGCTGAAAGAAAAACAATTAAACAGAACTATCAACATAGTTAATTTTAGTGTAACTTGGTTTCTTAGCATATGCAGTAGTTTAGCCAATAATATGTTAGTAATAGCTTTATGGAGAGTTACCTTTAACCAATAATACACTGTAGATACCCTCGTGGGCACCCAGTTATGTAACCAAAAAGGGTTTATAAAGAAACAGCTAAGCTCAATAAATCGAACACTCGCTGATCATATTGATCTCTGTGTTTGATTCCGTGATCTCCCGTCAACACCACACACACAGATCCCAAAGAGGCACACACCAGCTAAACCCATCCGCAAGTGGTTGGAGAGCAGCCAGCACTCAGCCTCACCCTCACTCCCACACCAAGACCCCACCAGGGACACTCACTCACATCTCCCTGGGACATGATGGGCAGCCAAAGCTATACTTAAATCATGTTTGCCTTCTCCCTCAAAACTTAAGACTGTGCATAAGTGACACTGTCATCACACAGGTGAGAGGTGAAGCAAGCTGTTTTCCTTCATTGAGCCTATTAGTAGTAACGAGTCATTCCTGCTAGGTCTAAATAGCTCAGAGATAAATCCCTAGGCTGCTAAGCTGCCAGCCACCACTGACTGGTGTTCAGACACAGCTTTACACCTACAGATCATGCTGGGTGAATACTCCAACCATGTTTCTGGAGCAGATCTCAAGGCTGATGGGTTTGGAGCAATTGTTTTCCCTGCAGCTGTCCAGTCATGTTTAATTTAAAGTCCAAAGTGCCAGAGCCTCATCCTCACGGAGCAACAGCAGCTACCCTCAGAATGGTATTATGCAGGTCAGCCATCTGCACATGAGTAAGAGTATGACCCTGAGAGATCTTTGTGCCTTTGTTTTTTCCTAAATAAAAAATAAAATAAAACAAAACAAAATTGAAAAAGGACATCGCACCACAGACTTCTTGGGCTGGAAATCCTTTTCATGGAAAATTCTGGTATAATATTTAATGCAAGCACACCACAAACACATCATCTCTTAAAGTTCACATCACAGGCAATACCAGTATTAGGAACAGTTAGAAGAATGGCAAAGTGCTTTTCTGAAAAGCCATCCGATGAATTAATCATTTTCTGTCTGAAGCATTTGCAGAAACAACAGAATAAGCCAGAAAAGAAGAATGAAAATGTTCTAAGCTGCTGCTTCACAGTGTGTCTCACAGAAGTCATTTAAAAATTATTACAAAAGCAATAACACTCAATCTCATAAAATGACACAATTTCAAATTAATCCACATGTTAATTCCTTCACCTTTATGAACAATAAAACAGAATAAGAAAAAAACACTCCAAATAAAGGTTAAAATTCAATACACTTTGTCTGTTGCTTCTACAAAACCAACAGTCAAAAAGCAGACTTAGCTTTCAGCTAGCCCAGCTTCTGATAAATAGCATTTCTCCTCTTTCTCCCGAGCAAGAATAAGTAAGTGAAACTCAGTTTTCAGACTCACCAAAATCATCCGTATTCCAGGAGGCAGGTGTTGGTCCAATTTGTGAAGTCCATGATTTCAGCATCGTCATAGCAATCATCAGGAAAATGAAGGGGGAAAAAGTATCAAAAAAAAAAAAAAAAGAATTGTTGAGATTCAATGAACAACACAATACTAATGTTTTCTGTAAAGTATGCAACACAGAACTGTTTCAGATAGCTCATTAAATGGACTGAACTTGCTCTGTAAAGAAAGAAAATAAACACAATAGCAATGTTGTATTGATAAAAGAATAATAATTACAGTCTAACAATGATCTGTCAAGGCCGGCCCTATAAGGAAGATTGTGAGGGGGGAAAACCATATTTTTTCAAAAAGTCAAATCTTTTAATGTACCTCTCCCCATCAGGTAGTACCAGGTAGGCAACACCAAATACAAAACAGGTACATTACTTTCTCATACTGCAGACGTTTCTAAATTGTTGATGCCAATATATAACAATTAGCAAGGAAGTAAGTCAAAACTGCCACAGGCCACAGAAACTGCTCATTTTCAGAATCCTCAGTCAAGGACAGGGGATTGAAAATTTATTCTTTGAAATTAAGGGGGGCTTGCAGCCTACCTCACAGCTAAGTACCTAAGCATGGTTACACATCTGCAAGCTGTCAAGAACACCTAAGATGAAAAAACAAATTTTCTTGGTTTGGACCTCGAACAGTGTCTGGACAACCAAATCCAGTAAGTGTCATTTTTCTCCTACTAATAAAAAAAGCCAAAGAATTAATTTTACAGCTTTCCCAGGCTCAATGTTCATTTCTTTTGGCAACTGCTCCAAAACATTTGACCAATTTAGGATCTGGGGTTTTGCTCTTTTTGTTTGGTTGGGTTTTTTATTATTATTCCTTTGGAGAGGGAATGCATCAAAGACATCTGTACTAATTGTCAATTGCTTTGGGTTAACCTAAGCAAATTGCATATACGTATGTAACAGCAGCGAAAGGCATACTCTTTTTTTTTAACTAGAGAAACCAATTGCAGTTGCAAGTAAAGAAAAGGTCCCAAGTGCAGAAACACCAGATGAGGCAAGCACTGAAGCCTGCAGAGAAGAGGAGGAGGTGGTAGTGAAAGAAACGTTGATGTCTTCTCCCAACAGCTGTATCATCATCAGATTGACCATTGTGCAAACTGTGCCAAGACTGATGTAATGCCAAGAAGTCAGAGGTCACTGCAAAGTCTCTCACAACAGACTGGGAAATCTTTCCATTTAAGATGTTCCTACCATCCAAATTCTTCAAACCAAGTGTTCTCGGGAATATAGACAGCCTCACAACTCAAAAACCTTCTGCTGGGTTCCAGGGAATGGGCCTGCGGCCAAGGTAGCATTTCGGCCTCCAGAAATCCCAAGACAGGGAGCCACCCACACAGCCCCTAGTATGGTTTCTTTTTGATCCCTGTAGAAACAATGCCATATGAAAGCAAATTTATCTATTGGTGTCAAAATGAAAACATAACTGGCAGAGTCAACTAATTTGCAGCTCCCCTATGGGTAATGGTTGATGAGTTACCTCCTCCTCTGCTTCTACGACCCATTAATAAGACAATACAGAGGACTGCAGAAGGATGATGATTACTCACAAATCTACCATGTTGCTACCAAGTAACTTTTTTTTGCTGTTTCTGTAGGAGTGCTTTCACAGGAGTCTCTCCAGTGCCTTCATGTGAAAGATATCAGAGAGAAAAGGGAAGAGATTGCAAAGGATTTGTCTTCATTTCCGATTTTTCTCTTCGGGCTTGTGAACTGCAGTCATTCCCCAGAGATATGACCATGCAGCATTAATGTTAGCATGACTGCTACAGATTGCCCTTAAGATATTACTTGCCTTCTCCCTCTGCAAGGAGAGCTGAAATTGCTGGAGGAAATTTTTATTGAAGCAGGTGTAACTCCAAGATGCTCCCAAAGAATGTAACGGCCATTAAGTGACCTGACTAATTGCAGGACTTCAAATTAAGAAAAGTGAGATTTTCGAAGAATCACAGAATGACCCAAGTTGGACGGGAACCACAAGGATCATCAAGTCCAACTCCTGTCCCTACACAGGACAACCCCAAAATTTACACCATGTGTCTGAGGGCATTGTCCAAATGCTTCTTGAATATGGTTAGGCTTGGCACCATGACTACTTCCCTGAGGAGCCTGTTCCAGTGCTCCACCACCCTCTGAGTGAAGAACCTCTTCTTAATATCCAGCCTAAACCTCCGCCAGTACATCTTCCTGCCATTCCCTTGGGTCCTATCATGGGTCACCAAAAAGAAGAGAACAGGACCTGCTCCTCCTCCTTCCCCTGTGAGGAAGCAGTAAGCTGCTATGAGGTCCTCCCTCAGTCTCCTCTTCTCCAGGCTGAACAGACCAACTGACTTCATCCACTCCTCTTAAGACTTCCCCCTCTAGACCCTTCACCAACTTTGTGGCCCTCCTCTGGACACTGTCCAGTTGCTTGATATCCTTTTTATATTGCAGCACCCAAAACCCACTTTCCAGGTGTTTTTCAGCAGCTCCCAGAATAATCTACTCTATAATCTCACCAGACACTAAAGTGAGACTTACAGGCCTGTAGTTACCGAGGTCATCTCTTCTGCCCTCCTTAGAGGATGGGACATTTGCGAGCTTCCAGTCAACTGGTACCTCTCCAGATTTTCAAGAGCATTCTTGCGTTGATATCCGCCAGCTCTTTAAGTACCCTTGGATAAATCCCATTTTGATGGTGGCATGGAACAAGACTAACATTAATGAACTTATGAAGAGATGAGAGGTCAAGAGGTCACAGGAAAGTAGATACTGAGTAGGTGGAAACACCAGGAAACAGTGTGCAGAAAGAGAACAGCATAGTATGGATGACTAAAGTGTCAGAATTCGACCTGGGAGCTGTCAAACTATTTTATTTAGGATAAGAAGGAGAAAGGGATAGTAGTGCAGCATCCCCATTGATAATACTGCACATGCATTTCTGAGTGAGAACAAAAGGTGGTTGTTGAAGTTTCATATAAGGTGTAGCTTTCCATTAGGAACTCAAAAAGTTCATATGGAAAGAAAAAAGAAGCCACAATATGCCATGATGGGATGGATGAATGGATGAGATGAAAATTGCCTTGAGCACTGCAGCAGCATCCACTGTTTACACTACATGCCTGATGCCTGGGTCAGGGTGAGGAAAGATACTTTAAAGCAAAACTACAGAGGTATTTTTCATTCCCCCTGCTCCTCTTTACATGCTGTTTTTGCATGACACGTGTTATTCAACTGAAAACGTTGGTTCAGCTTCAGGCAGTAATTTTAGGGTCAATTGATTCTTCACCAGACACTGAAATCACAATTTTTCAAGCATCAAATTAACTGTGAATGTTTTAGGGGACAGTGAACTTTAGTTACGCATTATTACTGTGGGTCCTCCTCCACAGAAGCTTTTCCTGTAATCCCTCTTTATATGCCAGGTGCTTATTTTTTTCTAGAATTGCACTTTAAGATGAACTCTGCAATTATCTCGCTTGCTTTTTTTCTCCATCGATGCATTCCTGACTGTTAAACACTATATCGTACAGATCTCAAGCGGAGTAACACACGTTCAAAACCATGTGAAGTATTTTATCCATTTATCACATAAGTACATTAATACAGATTTCCCATCTGAAAGCTTTTAGAAGTTTCTTCAAAACTTTTATGGTTCAGCTTGGATCTTTTCCTAACCCTCAGGCAGCCTAAAGGCTCACCTGGCACCAGTGCACCACTAAATAAATAAATAAATAAACAATAAAGCCTTATTGAGGTTAGCTCTTCAACAAAACCTCCAAAAATAGGGCTATGCTTTTTTCCCCAATACTGTCAGTACAATGCAGAACAACTACACACCTTGACGCTGCAACTGATTTCATTCTGGATCCAGCTGAATCAAATTGTTATTTAAACAGCATCCCAGCCAATGCTCCAGCAGGCTAGAAAAGATGGAAACTAACAGAAACTGGAAAGACACTGCTGTGGATGATGTCAGATTCAAATTTATGATTTCACTTGCCAGTGGAACTCCTAGGACAAAATCAAACTTTTATATTTTACTCAGGTATGCATACATTATTAAAGAGTGCATATGAAAAGTATGTTCTTTAAAATTGAAAAGACCATCCAGCAATATCCAGTGAATTCTACACATCATCTGATTTAGATTAGCTGAAGTGCTATTTTGTATCAAAATGAGATGCTTGTAAAACTTCATGGAAATAAGATAGTTGACATGACTAACGGTGAAATCAGCAGTGCTGATTTAACATTTAAGTAATACCTAACATAAAGTTCAGTTTGATTTGTTGAGGTCTCCAGTTCAGGTCTACAGCTCTACCTCCACAGCTTGGTAAGACTGCCAAGACAACTGTGAAAGCTTCATCATGAGCAATGAGCTACTCAATTGAGAATTCCCAGTTGCTCTCAGTAAAGCAAAGGCAGCATTAAACATCGGCAATACCAAAATCTCTCCTCTATTCCTGCAATATAAAACCCAAGTGATATTTGAGTTTCACAAAACACAAGCTGTCCTAAGTCCTCAGAAGGTGAGAAACATCAGGTCTTACCCAAGGTTCACCTATGAACATCTCTACATCTCTGTGAAAAAGCCATATACCCACATGTAAATAAACACATATGTATCATACTATATGTAGTATGTATACACACACAAATACAGATATATAGATCTGAACCATATACAATTTATATAAAGCGTGCTGCTCATCACCCAGCAGGTGGCACTCATACCACAAGCTCCTGAGCCTGGAGCACTGTGGGAGGCTGCGAGCAGGCACTGCTCTACAGGAGGCATCATCTTCCTAGAAGGTAAAACTACCATGGGCATCAAAGTGTCCACCACCCTTCTGCAAGACCTGAAATGCCAGGTCTGTCATCGGGGCCGAAACCCCATGAAGCTTACTGCCCAGGAAGTACCTCCATTAATTCTCTCAACAGCTGCAAGACCTCCCTTCACTGCTGCCTGTTCTCAAGTGTTCTTGCAGCCTTTCCAGAGGAGCAGCATTTTGGGGACTGAAAGGGTTCTGGAATATTTTCAGTGCAGAAACATCACATTATGACATTGAGAACAATACAATTAAATGTAAAGCTGCCTTCAGACTTCATCACTTCTTTTCTTCATTTAACACACCCAACTAGATTTCAATTAGTCCCACTAATAATTTGGGCTTTTGAAGATGTCATGAATAAGCAAATCACAACTGGCAGAGGAAATGCTGTTTTCCTTTGATTAAAATTGAAGACTTGTTTTCACCCATGACTTAAGTGTCACTACCATATGTACTTCTTAATATACCTCTTCTTCAGCTGAGTGGTGCTTCAATTTCAGCTGAGTGGGTTTGTTTTCAAAAAAATATTTTCCTTTCAAGTTCAATATTCCACCCATTTCCCTCCCTTCTTAAAAAAAAAAAAAAAAATCAGTTCAGAAGCGTCAATCTGAAAACATCAGCTCTGTGTGGAGCAATGCTGTTACCCATAAGAGCATGCCTAGTGTCAGATTGAAAGATGCCTTTCCAAGGTCATTTCATGTTCCAGTGGGTTTGTTATGAAGTTGTGGAGTGGCAGATAAGGTTGCATGAGATAGTAAAGTGCCTTCCTAAGCTAGTTCTAGGCAGTAATGCACAACCAATATTTGAGCAAGGGACTTCTATAACATTTACCTCTGAAAGAAACTTCATATGCTGAGATAAATGCTGCTGCAGGAAGGATAAAAGTAGTACTGAAGTACTTCGAATCTGTTTTCCTCCTATCTCCCAATTTAAAAAAAAAAAAAAAGCCAAAGAAAAGGCTGTTCTCTTGACAAATTCACATCAACTGCACGTTTATGGCACTTGGCAAAGGTTGGGGGTTCTAGGAACATTAGCGCTTATGTGTTCAGGAAGTTCTAATAAAATACCCAAACATTCATAATAATGGGAATTTGATGTTAAAAACTTCAGTTCAGAATCAACAGTGATGCCTCCAAGTTACAAGAACAAGGATACCAGAGTACCTCCCTATTAGGTACCAGGAATAAAGATTTCCTAGGTTAAAAAGGAAAGAAGAAATTACAAATCGTATCTAAGAATGTTTCTTCAGAAGTCTTGTAGTTACAGTCTGAGGAATGATGATCCAGTATTTCCTATACTGCTTCGAACACAGACCAAAAATGGAGGAAACCATGTAACAGTATCCCCTTAGTGAGCTTTTAATATTGCCTGAGCCTATCCCAAACTCTGAAAAAAGGTGAGCATCTGGCAGCACACTGAATCGCGTGTCACCATTTCAGCCATCATACCAGAGACTAAATCCTTCCCTGGAAAGAACAGGGGAACAAGTAAATTAAGTACACCGACACGGGGTGGAGGGGGGGTCTTTCTAACAAATGGTTAGCTACATGTTAATTAGGTTTAAAGCTTGATGAAGGCTATTTGGGATCCAAAACCGGATGCATTTGGCATCAAAACTGCCCTAGCAAAGGGGTGGTGGGGTGGGTTTTTGGGTTGTTTTTTTTTTCAAGCCCTAAATGAGCATTTTGAGGGTCCAACAGCCTGTCAGGAAAAATTAGAAAAATGGCCACCCAGCGCTGAACTGTGCACAAAATGCAGAGTTTCGGTGGTTCCAGGTCTGCATTGCACCCTGCGCTCCCGAGCGCACCCGGCGCCCCCCTGCCCGCTGCCGGGGAGCGCGGGGCTGCGGCTCCCCAAGCGCGATCCCGATTCCTACTTCTTTTAATTTCCCTGCGAGTATCACTTTCCTAATGAACCGCTGTTACTACAGAAACGTGAATGTCGCCGGCTGAGGAGTTGTGGTTTTTCTTAAACATCCGGAAAGGTAGAGAATAAAAAAAAAAGGGGGGGGGGTATGAATGGGGGAACCATCTCATAAATACCCACTATTAGACATTTTTAAGGTTAAGGACGCACTGAGCGCCCGCGGAGCCTTGCGGTTTCATCAGGACTAGCCCAACGGGTACGCTAACCCACCCCTAAAAGGGGCTTCAGCCCCCCCGGCATCACCGCCCGAGCTCCCCAGCTCCAGCCTGCGCAGCGCAGCGCGGCTCCATCCCTGCCGCCCTCCCTCGCCGCCCCCGCAACTTCAAGATGCGCACCGGGGCGGCTCTTCCGCGGAGAGGAGAGATGCGGGAAGGGCGGCTGAGGGACAGGTTTTCTTCCAGAGCCTTGCCCGCCCGCAGCTCTCCCGCACCGCGCATCCCCGCTCGGTCCCCGCTCGAGACGGGGCAGAACCCTTGTGCCGGGGCATCCCGGACCCAGCGCCGGCGCGGGGCTTTGGGCGAGGGAGGAAGACGGGACATCCCGAAGAGCCGAAAACGCGGAGTGTGTGTGTGGGGGGGGGGGGGGATGGGGGGCGCGAAGGAAAAAGGAAAAGAAGCGACCGTGCGGGGGCAGCGCGAGCCCCGCGTCCCCTCCCCGGTGACCTCAAGCCAAGGACAGCGCGGCGGTCCCGCTGCGCATCGCCGCCCGCTCGCACCGAACCCGACCCGGGGAGGCGCGGGGAGCGGGAGCTGCTCACCTGAGCCCGAGCCCGAGCCCGCCCCGGGAGGCGTTTTCCTCCCCCGCCGCCGCTGCGAGACGCGCCTCTGCCCGCTCCCCGCTCGGGGTGGGGACGGGGGGGAAGGTCGCGCGGAGAAGCCCCGGCCCGCTCAAGTTGCGCGTCGCCGCGGAGCCGCCGAGCCGGGTTCCCACCTGCAGCGCCCGGCAGCCCCCGCAGCCCGCACGGCTCGGACCGCCCCCCCCGGGCCCATTGGCGCCGCCGCCAGGGCCGGAACGCCCCCTCCCGCCCGCCCCCCCGGCTCCTGCCCCAGCTCCTGCGCCTTTCTGGGGAGAAAAAAGACGGAAAATAATAAAAGCCGTTCCCCGCTCCCTCTTTATTCATTATTTTTAATTTCTGAAAGGAAAAAAGGCGGAAAATAAAACAAAAGTGGTTCCCCCAGCCCCAATTTTTTTTTTTTTTTTGTTCTTCATTTTCGCAGGGGGGGGAGGAAAGAAGGGAAAATAATAAAAGCGGCTTCCCCGGCCCCTAATTTTTTTCATTTTCTGAGGAAAAAGAAAAGAAAGTAATAAAAGCAGTTATCCAGTCCCCCCGTTTTATCATTTTTTCTTTTTTTTTTCTTTTTTTTTATTTTCTAGTAAAAAAAAAGATAAAATTATAAAGTGGATCCCCCAGCCCGATATTTTTCTTTCATTTTCTGCGAGAAGAAAAGGGAAAATAATAAAAGTGGTCCCTCCGTCCCTTTTTTTTTCCCCGCGGAAATAAAAGGGATAATAATAAAAGTGATCCCGTGACATTCCTTTGTGCCATCATTTCATTACGCACATGGGGGCCCGTGGCCACCACCAGCTCCGGTGCAGGCTCCGGTGCAGGCACTGCCGCCCAGTCTGAGCTGGTTGAACCTGGTCGTTAATGCCCCAAGGTAGCCCTGAGGCAGAGTAACGGGGTCAGTGCTCTGTGACAGACCACAAACCTCTTGGCAACAGTTGAAGGACATGACCAGGGAGCAGCCTCAGGACTTGATAAGCAATACTACCCACTAGAAAACGCAAACTCCCTGTCCTTTAAAGCCTCCTTCCCTTGGCAGCCTGTTGCAATTTCTTGCGTTTTTGTTTAAATTATAGGTAGCTTGTGCACAAGTGTGCTCTAGACACAGAGAGGAACAGAGTCTAGGGGATGCAGGATAGAAAAGTGAATATAGGTGCTCTCGTGGAAGTGTGAAAAGACAGTTTGTAACCTCCAGGTTGTGGGAAGCCCCCTCTTGGATTTAGGAGGGACTGCTCTGAACCTCTGGAAAAGTGACTTCACAGCTTTGGGAACACATCTGTTCCCAGGATGGGAAATCCTCAGGCAGATTTTGAGGTGATGGGGATACCTACACAGAAGTGAGAAATTGCCTGGAGAAAAACAGAATGACGAAGAAGCAGAATCGCTCAAAGATGACTTGTCTTGGGCAGAGTGGTTGTGAGACCTCCTACCAGATGATGGGAAGAGCTTCCCAGGCCATCCGCTTTGAGTGTCATGCCTCAGTCATTAACGCCAAGATTATACCTGACCCTGCCGAGGTCTCTAAGTCATGACGAGGCTAACTTATCCCCTGTGGGAGGCAGCCAGAATCGCTGCATTTAGAAAGCCTGTCAGCTACGCAGCACTGGCGCTTAATGCCCAGCAAATCCCTCTGCTTGGCAGCAGGGAAAGCTGTCTCCCACCTGTGGCCAAGCGGCAGGGGCAGGTGGGCTCCCTCCCAACTGTCGCAGCACAAAACTGTGGTAGGAAGGGCTCTGGTGTCCCCTGGCACTCGCCCAGCAGCACCTGCTGCCACCTCTGCCTGAAGTTTGCCCGCGGTGCAAATTGTTGCTGAAATCCACCACACGTAGTCTCAAGAGTTCAAAGGATACCTGTGGGGGAGATCTCCTTGTGAGGGGAACGTGGGGTGCCAGCTGACAGTGGCAAAGGTTGAAGTTCCAGTAAGGAAATTTTTCTCTGACATGTGAGATAATTTTCTGTGATAAGTTATGCTTAGGTCGGCTCAGCAGGAACATCCTGCTATCGAAGAGAGTTGTGTGGCAAGCAAATTTCCTGGTCACCCGCATTTTTTATTTTTTTTTAACTGGGGAACTATGTACAGTTATTGACTTTTTATGGCTTTGCAAATTGATCTGCAAGTCGTGATGGGCTCAAAGAGCCAGAGACAAACTTCACTTAAAATAGCCTGGCTTGATTTTTCTGCTGTCTGACAAGGCATTCGTAGAAGCTAAAGTCCTCGGTCTCTGACAGGAGGAACAGGACAAGGCAAAGTCGCTGGGGCTCGTCCTGCCCAGAGCATCGTTAGGCATCCGCCAGCAGAGAGCCAGCATTGTCACAGAAGGAGCTCTGCTCCAGCTGGGGACAGTGAGGGAGGCTGGTCTGCCTAGATGGAGCAGGACTGTGAGGTGCGGAGTGAGTGAAGCTGTCTTCAGGAAAATGGTTTGGGCCGCACCATGCAGATTTTCACTGGCTGTTGTGGGAAGGACTACTCATGGTATAATGGGGGTTTTACCTCTAAAGCCAATGGGAACTTTGGGAAGAAACCATCTATAAAAGTGCTATAAAATGAGTGTAAAGTGTGAGAAGGCTCCCAGGGGAAGCTGGTGCTCTGCCATTGATGGCAGCAGGTACTTGGGGCTTCAGGGGAACAGGCTTGAGGCAATTGGAAAGCAATCACCCAACCCTCCTTTATTGGACAAAATGGCTGAAGCGTATTTTGTTCTGCTGATGTGGGAAAAGGCCGCGCCAGCCCCTGTCAGAGAGGCATTAATTAAAGGAACTAATGGTGAGTTCCTAAAATATCCATCAGAGTGATCAGGATGTCTGCTGAGAGAAGTCTGACTCGCTGGGCTTCAAGTTGTGCCAATCATTGTGTTCATCAGGAAATGAGGGTGTTCTGGGGCAGGTAAAACACAAATAAATTACGCTGACCCTTCTCCGGTACTTTCTGCTCGTATTTCCAAAACGGCATTTCAGGCGGTATCTTACATACATTCTTTAAATATTTACTTAATAGGCTGTAACAGCTCTGAGGCTTTTTTTTTTTTTTTTTTTTTGCTTAAATTGTGGCTGAAGCTTTTAGCCCGTAGTAGAGGAGTCTCTCCTTACTAAAATTACCACCCTAAGCACCCCTGTCTGAAATTCCTCTCTCGCAGAGGCCACATTAGAAGAATGTTAATCTGATTTATGGTAACCCAGCATGACAACTTTTGGTAACAGGTGATATAAAGTTGAAACCTTGCAAGAGAGGACATTTGTCTCTGACTGTGATGTGAATGTGGAGGCCCCAGGGGGCCGGCTCAGTAGGGCAGAGCCTGTGAGCGCAGGGTGATGAACGAGAGGAAGTATTTACAGCATCACTCTAAAGAGCCATTTACACCAGAGAGCATCATTATTTCCACACATATCAGTGCTTCCTAGTGTGGGCTGGCCTCATATATCCAAACTTTTATGGTCCCTTTGTATTATATGTGTGGCAGTGCTGTTTTTTTTACTTTAAATGAACCTAATTAATAATGCTTCATCTGCCACTGCTTATTAACGCACTGCCAGGAGACCGAGTGGTGGGAGAGAAGCGCCTGGCAGTCACTGAAAGAGGAGTCTAGCCTTCCTTAAGCTCCATGCTCTGAGGATGAGGCTAGAGATGCAGATTTACAATTAAATCTGGGTTCACATAAAAGGAATGATAAATACTACAGTAATACACTGTGCAGATGGTGTATTCCAAGGACATGGATCTGTTAGAGTGAATCCAGAGTAGGTCACAGAGATGATCAGAGGGCTGGAGCACCTCCCATGTGAGGACAGGCTGATAAGTTGGGCTTGTTTCGTCTAGTGAAGAGGCAAGACCTTACAGCAGCCTTCTAGTAAAGGGGGGGTGCTATAAGAATGTTGAGGAGGGTCTCTTTATCAGGGAGCGTGGTGATAGGATGAGGGGTAGCAGTTTTAAGCTGAAAGAGGGGAGAGTTATATTAGATACTAGAAAGAAATCTTTTACTGTGAGGGTGATCAGGCACTGGAGGAGGTTGGCCAGAGAAGTTGTGGATGCACCAACACTGGATGTGTTCAAGGCCAGGCTGGATGAGGCTTTGAGCAATCTGGTCTAGTGGAAGGCATCCCTGCCCACAGCAAGAGATTTGGATCTAGATGATCTTAAGGTCTCTTCCAGCCCAAACCATTCTATTATAAGATTCCATGATTTCCTACAGAAAGATGTTTTTGAATGGTCTCAGCAGCCCAGCTATTGCTGGCATACCAGCTGGCAGCACCGGCTCCTGGCATCCTCTGCCCCACAGACACATCCCACAGACCTTCCACTGCAGCACAGATCTTCACTCCCATATGATGCAAATCAGTTTTCTGAAAAACTTTCTGGTCTGACAACTTACATGCTTACAGCAAAATCCAAGAGCAGTTGCTTAAATGCTTCATTTCCAGTAAATGAAACTATACGCCACAGAAGCAGCATTACCCATACCTGGTCATTTTAAATCAAAGGAGTTTGTTAGAGGGATCAAGGCGATGTTTGTTATAATTTGCCAGTTCCTGAGGATTGCTTTTAGAAGTTATTGTTATCTGTGATTAGCTTTATTTTTATACTGTCATCAGCACGCATTATGTCATGATGTTTGAGAGACAAAAAGACAGAAAGAGGCAGTGTCCCTGTCCCAGAAAATGCACAGTTTTGGGACTGAAACGTATTTATTGAAATCAATGTAAACTCTATCATTGACTTGTTTGTGCAGTGAGGTCTCCTTTGAAGCTTGACAGCTCTTTCTTGTAAAGCTGAAACAAGACTAATCTGAAGTATCAGCATTGAGTAGTTTGATATAGTACTTCTTCCTCTCTCTCTCTCTCCCCCCAGATTTCTGAGACTGGAATTACTTTTATTTGAAAATATATTTATCACATTTAGTGGAAGTATTCAGGCTGCCTCCAACAATACAAAATGCATGCAAAATTCAATTTAGCATTGACAAGGGACTTGACCAGATGATCTAATTGGTCATTTATAGCTAGCTATGACTTAATTACATGTCCACATCATGCCTTCTAATATTCTAAATTCATCCTACACCATATTTTCATTTAGGGAAAGAAATTTTTTTTTAGCATCATTCTTTCCCTATGTCACAAGAGCAGTTTTTCACTGTTGACAAGAAAATGTCATTTTTTGTTAAAAAACTACAGATGAGAGAGCTATTCCTACCATTCCTATGTCACATGAGCTTTCCTTTTTTATTGTCTCCATAGTTAGTAATTCCAATGAATTTTAGAATAATAACAATCTGTAGTGCATAATTACCAAATTGTACAGAAAAGACTTTAAATAAATTACAGTGAATTGGGATCTCATCATATGAAATTTTGCCTGTGCAGCCTCCATCGCTTAGCCCCATAAAAAGAATAGCAAGAAATATATAATCTGACATTTTCTGTGCACTGACAACCTTCTACGACGAGATTACTAGCTTGGAGGTTGGGAGGAGAGTGGTGGATGTGGTTTACTGTTACTTTCATAAGGCATTTGACATTGTTTCTTATAAGAAACTAATAGACAAGCTGACAATGTATGGATTAGATAAGAGGATAGTGAGGTGGACTGAAAATGGTCCGAATGACCAGATTCAGAAGGTTGTGATCAATGGCACAAAGTCCAGCTGAGGACGAGTCAATAGAGGTGTACCCAAGGGCTCAATGTTACGGCAAACACCGTGAAGTGTCTTCATTAATGGCCTGGATGATGGGGCAGAGTACACCCTCAGAAAGTTTACAGATGACATAAAACTGGGAGAAGTGGCTGATACACCAGAAGGCCATGCTGCCATCCAGAGGGAGGGACCTCGACAGGCTGAAGAAATGGGCAGATAACAATCTCATGCAGCTGTAAAAGATAAATGCAAAGTCACATGGAGAGGAACAGGCTTATGCATCAGTACAGGCTGAGCACTGATCAGCTAGGAATCAGCTCTGCACAGAAAGAGCTGGAGGTCCCGTGATACAGGCAGATGACCATCAGCCAGCAGTGTGCCTTCACGGCAAAGAAGGACACTTGTTTCCTGGGTTGCACTGGGAGGAGTGTTGCCAGCAGGTCAAGGGAGGTGCTCCTTCCCCTCTGCTCAACACTGGTGAGGCCACAGCTAGAGTGCTGGGTCCAATTCTGGGCTCCCCTCTACAAGAGAGATATGGACTTGCTGGAGACAGTCCAGCTAATGGCCCTGAAGATCATTAAGGGACCTGAGCTTCTGAGGTATGAGGAGAAGTTGACAGAGGTGGAACTGTTAAACCTGGAAAAGAGCAGGCTCAGGGGAATCTTATCAAGGTGTACCAGTACCTGATGAGAGGGAACGAAGATGAGGGAACCAGGCTCTTTTCAGTGCAACGGACACAACCTGAAACACAAGAAATTTAATCTGAACAAAACCCCCCTACTTCTTACACTGATGGTGGCCAAACGCTGGCACAGTTTGCCCAGAAATGTTTTGGAGTCTCCCTCCCAAGAGATATTCAAAAGCCATCTGGACATGGCCCTGGGCAATCTGCTGTAGATGGCCCTGCTTGAGAGGGGGGGCTTGGACAAGGTGACCTCTGGTGTTCCCTTCAAACCTCAGCCATTCTGCGATCCTGTGATTAATCCAGATATGCCACAAAGCAGTACTCTTCCTACTTTTCAATGAGAAATCAGCAAAATGCTACACTGAAATTCCATTGTCTGACTTTGATGGAAGAAAATATGTTACACATCATTAACAATATACCAGCATATGAAAACCATATTATGCTTCTAACATAACATTTTTTTTATCCACTGCCATTAAATTTATGTCTGCATTAATCTGAAAAATTAAATAAATCTACACAGATTTCCCAGTTAGTGATGCATAGCAGGTATATTCATTAGTTTGAAATAAAAGTATTTGTTCAAAGTTTAAGATGGAACATATTCACTCCCATGTTACAAATTAAAACAAATTAGAGAACTTTTAGTCAGAAAGCTATGTCAAGATGAAGGAGATGGCAGTAGCACAGATTGGCCATTCTGCTATATAATGGCTCATCAGTCCAGGCCAAAAGTGCAGTAAAACCAGAGAAGCATCTGTCCTTGGCCTGGTTGACCTGAATATGCAAGAAACCTATTGTGTTGTTGGATGAGACTCATGGCTGCCTGCAAGTGTGAAATCTGGACAATCACAGACCACACTGAAGTGGAAGGGCATTATGATTGTCTTTCTTTCAAATGAAATGAAAGAGAAATTAAAACCTCGTTTGTTCAGTGTTAATTGAAACAAGACGAGCCACCGCCCAAGGTGCAACACAATACAGGAAGGCTGGATTGGAAGCTCAGCCATGTGGCTAGAGGGGTTTCACTGGAAATTAGTTTCAAAAACAGGAAACGAGGCATTGATTTGGTTTAAGCTCTGCTTTAGCTTGTGGGTGGAAAGAGGCACAAAGCGAGCAGACAGCCAGACAGGCAGAGAGTGTGTGTGTGTGTGTGGCCCCAGAAAGGTAGCCAAGAATAAATGACTTTTTCTCTTTCCAACCCTGAAAAGCCTGGAAAAAGATCTCACAGACAAGATGACAGCTTCTATCTGTACAATCTTCCCGTGTTTTGGCATTAAAAATATTTATATTTTAACAAACAAATTTTACTGAACTTGTAAAAGCAATTTCTACTTGAAGTGACCCTAGAACTCTGTGAACTTTGGCTCCCTACAAGAAACAACATCATATAACCTACAGTGCTTCAATCAGTCTCCCATAAATCCAGTTTGGGTCCCATCCTGCTATAAATCATAACTCCTCACACAAAACAGTCTGAAAAAGATGTGTATTACAGCCTTGGAGCTATACAGCTTCTCTAACAAAGTTATGAAACCTTTCTTCCTTTAGGGATAAACAGTAAAGCAACATCTAATTTGTATGAATAACTCCTTCAGTTGCTTAAATACTTCAAGCCTGATGAATTTTTAAGCTGTTCTGATTTCTCAGAATGTATTAATCTTTCACAGCTGTTATTTTACAGCAAACAGTGGCCCAGGCCGTTCTACTGGTGTTTTACATTTCCTCGTATATTGTTTTTAAAATTCATTATTTGACAGCATTTTTGAAATGGTAAAATATTAGTCAACTCTCCTTTAGATGGTTCTGCAGGTAAGGCATTATGTTTGGACATTCTGTTTTTTTTCTGAAAAAAAAAATGTGCTGCCACAAAGCCCCCTTAACTGACTTTAGCTGTTCAGTCTACTCGTGGTTCTTGCTGAACAGAGAGTTTGCAGAAATGAGTAATCGTACACGGACTGCTGCTTTTTTCTTGACAACACCTCATCTTTAAATGCAATGCCATTTGTGTACAGAGCTATCCAGATGTGTGTCGCAGCTTGATTTCCTGGGGCTGTCTGTGGAAACGCTTCAAGAGAAAAAGGGCTCCCTACCCCAGTGGCATGATGAATCCCTTCTGGATCCTGTATAGTACCAAAGCAATAAAGATTTATCACATTTGCTTTAAATATCTCCCTTTTCAACTTGTTGAAAAAACATCCTCCTTTCTGAATAGTTTCACGAAGCCCATGCAAAATCAGTTTTGTCATGTCTGACTGAACTTTTTTTTAATTTGACAGTGGAAATTGTAGTTCTGTATTCTGAGTGGTTTGTTTGTAATCTGGGCTTTTGCACTGATACAACAAAAATAGCTTCAATTTGAAGGTGAAAATTCTAACCTGCATTTCTGTGCCAATTCTCACAGAAGAAGTCTAGCAATCTAGAGGGATAGAAATGTATGCGTTGATCCTCTGAAGGAACAGGTGCCTTATAGTTAAATACAGATGAATATTAATTTGGAATATTTATTTGAGATACCCCCTGGTCCCTGCCTCTCACTACCCCATTGCAATGCTAAGGACCCAGATACCCAAAGCACAGCATTGCAGCTACCCTATTTTTGGTCTTGTACACCTGACTTTTGGAAGTGGAAGGAAGCTTGTGGTAAAAGCCACAAGGTGAGAAATTCTCAGAGGACTAAGAGTGAGACTTGGTAAGTAGGAAGGGGCAAGGAGAAATGGATTCAGATCCCCCCTGAGTTTGAGATGAGCCTACAGATTGCAATTTTGTAAACATTCACAAGTTGCAGATTCCCTTGCTTTTGACTTCTCTCTCATTTTTTCCCCCTATTCCACCCCCCCCCCCTCCAATGCACAATAGGGAGGGCTTGTAACTGGATTTTGCTATAGCAACTGTTGTTTTAACCCCGATGCAGCAGTGGGAGCTCCAACCACAGTACAGGACCCCCCCCGGCTGCTTGTCCTGGGGTGGATCTCCCATGACAGAGCTGGGCTGTGTCGGCAATATCTGCTTTTAGCCTTGAGCCGTGCAGGGTGAACTCTTTTTTGTGAGGGCTTGTGCACACTGCTGCTGGAACCATCCACCACTGAGGCCACTTTGAACCTCATTTGTCCTGGTTTGGGAAGATGAGCTGGGAATTAGAGCTGGTGCCAAGGCAGTTGCTGTGATTTATGGTGCTTGCCCCACTTTGCCAAGCCTGTGCTTCCCCTCCTGCAGTCCCTGGTCACATCTCCAGCTGGGTGGTCCTCAGAAGACAGCCTAGTCTGACCCCTGGCTAGACAGTCACTGCAGCTGCTGAGATAGGTGGGCTAGGATGGACATTGAGAGCCAGGTCCAGCTGTAGGTGAGGCTGGTTTTATTTCTGTGTGAGCTGCCACAAGCCTAAGAAGACATTTAGAAGCACATGCTCATGTGCACTGGAACAGGCTGCCCAGGTTGGTGGTTGATTCACCTTCCCTGGAGGTGTTTAAGGCGCGGGTGGATGAGGTGCTAAGGGGCATGATTTAGTATTTGATAGGAGTGGTTGGACTCAGTGATCCGGTGGGTCTCTTCCAACCTGGTTATTCTATGATTCTATCATTCTATGTAGCTGCCTTTTTACTATTTTCTTTTAAGGCTTAGGCTTTTATAGTGGAGAAAACAAAGATGACAGGTGACGTGAAAACATTCTGAGGATCAGAGAATTTATAAAGGTGCTCCCTGACAGACATTATAGTTTGTGGCATTCCTCTATGGCATTTACAGTAACTGCTGCAGTTACTATTGCAACCCTTTAGGTTGTCAGATGTGATTTTACAGCACAGATCATGGACGAGTTACAAAAGGACCATTGCACATACTAAAGATTGGTAATCTGTAGAAAATGCTGCATCAAAAATTATGCTTGAAGGAGCAATATTTTATGGACTTACAGATGTTTTCAGACTCTAGTATTCTCCTTGATTAGCCCACAGATTTCAAATCCTGAAGAGGAAGGGTTAAATCTCCTGACAGCTGCGAAAGTTTTCACAAGAGCAAATGATACATATATCCTTAAAAAATTCCAGACAAGTAGTCCAGCCCCTTCACAGTGGTGACCGAAAGACAGAAGATAGTAATTCTTCAGTGAGATAATATTTGTCTTGGGTGAGCATCAATGTGGAATCTTTCTTTTTAATTTAATTTTGAATTTTAAATAAAGGGATCAAAACTAATGATTAAAACAGGACCACAAACAGGCTTCTTACTCTTTATAGAAAGAAAGAGATTATTAACATTCATGAGGGCCCTTTTTAAAAAAAACCAAAGACTTCAAATGAGCTGAAGGATGAAGTAGATCCTGTAAACAATAGGTAACGCATTAATAAATATAGAATAGCATCAAGTAGGCTCAATAACTACAAATATCTTGACATATTTGACTACTTTTGTATGATTTAATGATTCCACACAGTTTTCACAACCTGGACCCTGTGTCCGGCCCTGACTGGAGGGGGGGAATTGGATTTGTTTGTCTGTGTGGCAACTTGGAGGCCAATAAGGTCACTCCCAGGGTGAATATCAAAACAGTATTTATTTCTGGCTCCGGCAAGCATAAACACACCAAGATACTGGGGCGCACAACAAAAGCACGGGGAGGGGAGGTGCAACCACCCAAAGTTACAGAAATGAATCCCCGAAAACAACCCAGGTCCCTTGGATTGGATCCAACATGCACACCATATGGTCATGGGAGAGAGAGAGGAAGAGAGAGAGAGGAGGGGGAAGGAAAGAAATCAGCTTTTTCCAGGCTGCGTGGTCCAGGCTAGTCCAATTGAAGTGTGTGAGTGAGAGCGAGCATGGAGGTGAGAGCGAGACTGCCCCCCCTGGTTCCTTGATTGTCCTTTTATAAGGCTATGACTGCATCCCCTCCTCACACCAAAGCCAGCTCTGGGGCCCAATTTCAGCCAGGCAAGGGAGAGCTGTGCCTGCTCCTGCACTGCCCTTTTGCTGAACCTCGGCCCTACAGACAAGCTGGTGCCACAAGTGGGTAGTCCTCAGACAAAATGTTTAAGGCAAAGAGATAAACATAGTCTGACTTTACAACAGTAAATTCAAATCACAGAATCACTAGGTTGCAAAAGACCCATCAGATCATCGAGTCCAACCATTCCTATCAAACACTAAACTATGTCCCTCAACACCTCATCCATCCGTCCCTTAAACACCTCTAGGGAAGGTGACTCAAATAACTCCCTGGGCAGCCTGTTCCAGTGCCCAATGACCCTTTCCATCAATGGACACTGCATGCAATTGCCAAAGCAGGGAAGTGGATATATCTAAATTCAGTTTTTCTTTGACACCAGCGCCATCTTTCTCAATCATGTAAGTGGAGGAAAATAGCTTTCCAAAACTGAAGCCAAAATTTTTCAGATGTTACTGGAAAGATAGCAAATTTATAAGTGAAGGATACAATTTGTCCACTTTTGAAACTCGGCCTCAAAGAAGACAGGCATCTGCTCTACTTATGATTTCTAACTTGAATGTTGATGTGGAGACTAGGTGTAAAAAAAAGAAAAAAAATCTAACCACACAGCCAAACCCTACCTGTGATTAATGTATTTTTTCTTATGAGTGAGATTGAATGTTCATCACTTATGGCTGTCACTTCAGTGAGGCAAATGAAAAGGGCATGTAAAGAGCAGAAGGATTGTATTCTGGGATATTAACATTCAAGAAGGGTCATATGCTTTCTGACTTCAGACCGTTACTTTTATAAAGACTGAAGAAAAAAATGTC
Source organism: Clamator glandarius (assembly GCA_033459285.1). Taxonomy (NCBI): domain Eukaryota; kingdom Metazoa; phylum Chordata; class Aves; order Cuculiformes; family Cuculidae; genus Clamator; species Clamator glandarius. The sequence goes on from JAUNZM010000070.1 coordinate 1,386,415, forward strand.
CTTAAAAGATAAAAATGAATACATATTTCTAGATATGTATGTTTTTAGTGAAAACAACCTTTTCCGATGTATTATTTGTGGTATTTTGTCCCACTACGCTATACCAAACCTGTAATTTAGCAAGTTGTTGGCTTGCAGTGATGAAGACCAGTTTTGTCAGTCTGTTTCTCACTAACAAATTTATGTGCTAAAAATCTTTCCCAGCTGCTTTCAACCATACCTGCCCATGCTATGGCATATGTGCCAAATGTCAGATTTGTGGGCAGGGTACACTGAATTTGGTGAGGCTCCCAGGACACTCCCGGGCACAGAGCGGAAGCCTGATGCAGGAAAATAGATTTAAAACCTTAAAAGCATGATCAGCAGTTTGTGAGGAATGTCAAGAGTGTGTTTTATGTGTTACCGTATCTCTGATATGTCGCTGTGCCAGTTCAGTGGACATACTGTACCTACAAAACTAATATTACAGTCAAACTTGTCACTTAGCATTTACATCATGATCTTTTAGCTTGATAAGAAATACTTTCACATTCTTATGTTTTTTACAAAACTGTTTTTAATATTTTACATTCTTTTAGTACAACTGTATGTGGTTTTAGACCTCGATCACCTTGCTCGGTAAAGCATCTAAAAGAACAAAATTATAAAGTACAATCATTAATGCTCCCCTGAATTAGAACACTATTGAGTAAATTTTATGCCTATAATAAAGCTAATAAAGCAGGTTACTGGAGCAGCAGTTGAGACTTTAGTTCAGATTTATAACAAGACAGAAGGCAAATGGCTAATAGGTATTAACTACCAAAGGCAACTGTGATGAAAGGTAAAGGCTGAGAGACAGTTCAATCAGTACAATGGTGCTGAGGAACTTTTCCTCAGACTGAAGTTGTATTTGTGACACTGTAGATTGCTCTGTTCTAGACAGGATAACTTATACCAAGTCTTACGCATGGAATAACTTCACCATGAAGCAGTGAGGATGTTACAGTAGAAGTAACAGTAAAAGTTCAACTCACAAACAAGTTTTGTTGTTGCAGAAATGCTTTTTCTGAAAAATGAAAATACTTCTGACTGAACTCCAGAATGGGTAAAAAATCAATAGCATTCATTGGCAAAACCATTCTATTTATTAACATAGGAGGAACGACTCAGAATTAAAGATTTCACAGCACAAACTCAATAGTCTTAACTTCAGAATTCTGTAATTAAAATCCTAGATTTATAACCTCAGTCCTACAAACAAATCTATAGCAAATGCTATCAAAAGACCAAAATGATTAACTAGGATAGTTTGCTATCCATAATTACCTACTCCTCAGTTTAACTATATTTTGGTGTAGAAAATATTACCATTTCGAAATAAAAAAGTGCCTTGGAACTGTAGATATAATCAGTTTTATCTTGCTTATGAGCAGGAAACCATCAGCAATTGCTCCTGAAGTAGATTTCAAATTTTATTCCAGTCTGTAACTGGCTGATGTGGCTGGTACAAATACTAATGGCCTAGCTCACAATTGAGAGAGATGGATATCATGTTAGACCCAAATGCAATTTCACTCACTTCACCCTAGACCCAAGCAAGGTCCTAATAAATAGTTAATCCTGCAGAGAACTGTAAAATCTCTAGACTGTGAGAGGTGGACACTTTCTATTATTTCCACAAAGCTCCAGTTTGCTATTGAAAATAACTCTTCATCTCCCACATAGGTGTAATAGGAGGGAATGTTTCTAGGTTCCCAAATTGGCATTTTGGACAAAGAGAGATAAGGAATGTTTCAAGCTCTGTTTGTGCTTCAAGCAAAATGGAGAACTCTATCTTTTCTGGTTAATAAGCAAACAGTACCTCCTGGTAACTCTTACGAGGATGATGATGGCTTCTGTCATTGGTCCTTATCTTAATATGTTTTTCCTGAATAGGAATGGATATAGGTACATTATCATTAGTCTAGATCAATTCTACCTTGTAAGAATTATGATAAAATAGCATTTGTTATGAAATAAAAATGAATTAAGAAAATGAACAAAATACATCTGTAATCTCTTTACTATCTGTTTAGGCAAATAGTGTGAGGTACTTGATAGGTTTCTGCTTCTCAGCTGTTGCAAATAGTACTGTTTATTTTTTTCAAAATATCTATGAATATTTTGCAATATGTATTTAAGAATGATGTCTCTATAAAAATTTCCACCAGTGAATTTTTTTACTGCTAGTAAACACAAACAGGTTCTATGAGAATCAAACTTTGGCTTCAAAGTCTGACAAATAGCCATTGAAACCCCTCATCTTCCAAGTCTTTCTTTGCCTTTCCTTTTCCTTAAGTGTACCTGAATTAATTCAACTCTTGCAAATGCCTCCTGTGCAGAGACCCCTTGGCCTCGAGATGACTCTAGAGCTGCCTACAATTATCTCTGAAAGCCTTTAGCTACTGGGATGGCACCTACAAGATATGACTCAGCTACTTTCTGGACAGCATTTTATTGTTTCTTGCAAAATAAATGATGCAGTAACCATCTTAAATCCTCTAATTTCTACAACTAAGCTATTTTTAAAACCTACTTTAAATGTTTTTGCAAATATGTGTTATGTATTATATCTGTTTTATATATGTGTTTACTTACTTGCAAAGAAAGAAAACTGGGCAAATGAAATCTCTTTTGAAGCTGATGAACAGAATAGAATTACAATAAGAGTATAGGTGGAAGAAAAAACACATTAATTTTGTCTTGATTAATAGACCCCTTGAAGGGAGAAATACTGCATTAGAGCAAAAGCTATACCAGGTAATAGATAAATTCTAGGTTAAAAAATTCTCGTATTCTCTTCAATGAAAACAGTTGTCAAAGAAAAACCATCATCTTGCTTATGCAAACTACTTGAGATAAGCAAAGTCTTTTCAAAGAGTCTCCAAATCCTTTTTTTACTTTAGCAAAGACCTCTACCATTGATTTGATACCCTTTTTATGGATGATAACATTATTCAGAATGAGAAATGTTCCCACTGAAATCACTTATCAAATAATAAGCCATTAGCTTGTTTTCTTTCTGGAGGAGATGATGCCAAATAAATTACTTTTATTATAGGTCAAATACCACCAGTACTGCGAGCCTTGGACATAGTTTTTAAGTGTTTTGGTGGATCTATAGCAATGCACTTTCCACTGCTGAAAACTTCTGAGATTCTAGCTCATCAAAATGTATGTATTCAACGCAGCTTACCCATTCCACTCCAGTTCAGGCCTCTTCTTCACAGAAGGAGAACTTCACTGAAGAGTCAGAGGACATAGGAACAAAGGGAAGGGTTTTGTTTGTTTGTTTATAATTCGCTTATGTGAGATCCCCCAGGAATAAAAAAGAGAAGAGTTCACAGTTTGGTAAGATCAGAACAGTGAAAGTATTTGCATCATGGCTCACAATAAAACATGACTTGCTTAGGAATACTTCACACTCAGCCAGCATCATCCTGTGAGGCTCATAGATCAGATCCAGATCCTGCTGCAGACTTGCTTTAGGAGCTAAGACTCCTCTCATCCTTGAAAACTTTTCTTCCCTGGAGAACCCTAGGAGGCTGACATGAAACAGATCTGACCCTCTACTGACTATCTGGTCATATTTCTAATTTTTTTCTCTATGGATGGGTAGATTTTTAAGTACTGCTTAAAAATGTTAGGTCCATTTTCATTCCCAGTAACATTCCTAGTCAATTTGCATTTATTTTACAAGGATATTTTCTTTAATAATGTCATGGAGCAGACCACTAATCCTCTCCTTCTGGAGGGCTGCGGTGAGACCACACATGCTCTCTGCTCTGAGCACTAGCAAGCTGGAAAGGGATGAGAAGACAGAGCAAGAACAAAATACAATTACAAAACCAATGCTATTCTCATCTGAATTATTCTTATATGATTCCTCATCGACCCAGCAAACGTAAGGATCTTTGGGCTCCATGGCCTAGATATCAGTCTTTTTTTCCACTTTTTTATCCTGGCAAAAGTAATGGCAAAACTACATCCAATGAGCTATAAATTAGCCCTCGGAGGTAGTTCAAAACAACCAGTAGGCAATGTTATACTTTTTGGTTAAGACACTAACATCAGAAAAGGGCCTATTGGGCTGATAAGCCTGAGTGAATAAAGTGCTTGTATGGAAAACATAATGAGGGAAGTTTTGAAGTGCAGTGTGCCAGTTTTATGGACGGATGAGACTGATGGGAACTCAAAGCTCTGTATTAAAGTGCTCATTGATTAGTTATTTCCAAAAGCACAACGAGGATTTATTTTGAGTGCACAGTGTGTACTTGTCCAAACCATGCTTTCCCCATTTCAAGCAAATTGGCTAGCTGGAAAAGTTTGGCTAACTGGCCTCCGTTTCAAAGAAAATTGCAATTTGAACTTCAATCTCACCTAGAGATGATTCTGAGAAGAAACTTGTGTTTCTGTATTTGAAACTACAAAGCATTAAATTTGATTTTGACAGCAGTGTTATTGTCAAAAGAAGAAAAAGATTGTGATAACTACTTCTGCCTTGACATAAAAAACTCTGTTTTAAAATCTTCTTGTTCAAGATGACATCATTAGGGAGATATCTTTCAGTAGCATGGGTCTCACCTGAGCATCTGGAAAGAAAGTGGTAGTTTGGAGACCTGGTTGCTCATTTTGCACCATCTGTGTATTTCCTGGGGCAGATGTTTATACCTTTACTGATGCAAAAGACACTGGAGAATCAATCTGAAAGTGTCATGGACTGACCACATCTCTGCAGTATGGTTAGTGACATTCACATTCAATATATTTTGGAGTCAGAGGTAGATGTACAGTCTATGTTTTCAGGACCAAAACTCTAGCTCCTAGCCTTACCTTAAAGCCACGATTTGTAAAGATAAATTCTATAAAGTATTTTGTTAGTTTACGGACATTACAATACTCAGAGAAGTGATGGCTTGCTACCCATGGTCCCTGTAGCAGCCTGCTGGTGGCCCCATGGGGCAAGGCACCCTGTTTGCAGATTCTTTGTGGTGCAGCTCTTAATCTGGTGTCGCAGTTCCTAATTTGGGCACCTTCTTCTCCTAGCACACAGAGTTATGTGTCCGTGCTCTTCTTTAAATAGCTTTGGCTGCTACTTCCAGGTGTGTCTCTCTTATTGACTAATATTATATTCAGCAACAGAAGTGCCTGGGGCTGAGGTCTGTTAGCAGCATGGCCAGAACCGTTCACCTACAGGTCACAAGCATGTTCAGGAGCTGTTTGGGAGCTCAGCCTGCTCTAGCTGCAAAACTTGGCATGGGTCACCCTTCAGGCACTGCAGCAGGCAGAAAGCCCAGTGTTTTGCACTACTAACTGAGGGGATTGATGCACAGACTACTGCCTGATGAGCAGAAGACCTTTATTTAGGCTTAATGGCTCCTTTATATATGTTAACTAGCAAGACCACGTGTGGTTTTTCTTTACAGTGATTGGTTGGTTTTGCTACTTATTCCTATGCCTAGGACAGGCATATAATGTGGTGTTATACGATTGCCTAAGATTAACTGTTCATGCCTTCTTCATGCTGCTTCTTCTCTCAGCCACGGTCTTTAAAGGACAGCCTCCATTTTCCTGTGTCCTTCAGCCTGCAAAAACCTCTACAACTAACCACAGGGTTTGCAAGGGAAGCCAACTAATCTGTAGCTCAAAGCCATAATATAGCACTTTTACATAAGCCTATTTCTTATACTTAACCTCTTCTTTATTTTGTGCACAGAGCATGTATTTTGTGATCATTATTTTTGTCCACACCTCAAGCACATGCACACTGGGTCATTATCAGCCCTATGAGCTCGGCTTGCAATGTGTATCTTTACTATATGTTCTTAATCTTCCTATCCTACTACCCACAACACTTCTGGTGGCATTTCCAGGCATCTGTTAACTTTTGCTAGTATTTTGATAGATCTCAGGCTTCCTATTTATTAGTCTGTTCTCTAGCTGCCCATCTCTTATGCTTTCAAGCTTTCCTTTACTTCAGTGGCATACTCACAGTAACGGAGCTTCTCATTCTTCAGGCCTTCATATGTTTGCTTTAGCAACGACTGCCATCAAGGATAAAAAGACGAAGTGAGTCTGCTTATTGCCACCCTCCACGTGAGGTTGCTTTCTTGGAGATTATTCAATGGAATTTTCAGGTTGTTCATCAGTAACTGAAAAGACGCAAGTTTATTATTGCCACTTATTAAGAGTAAGTCTGAAAGTTCAGTTTTTATTTGAAATGACCAATTGATTCAAACGTTTTGAGTAAAACTTCTTAGCTTCAACTGAACAAAAAAAAAAAAGCTTAGGGTGGATGGTGAAATCAATCAAGAGTTTATTTGCTTGTTTTTAACAGGCCATTTGCTCAAGATGGAACATGGCCTCTGGCACAGCATATGCAAGAATCAGTGAAAAGTGCTTGTACTGAGGAAGAGGCAGCTACCATCTCTTATTTTTTCTGACAAATGTTTATCTTCATGTGTTGTATTAGTTTTCTAGCCAACATCTTTGTTATCAGCTCTTCAAAAAGCTGGAATGAAACTGTCTGAAATGCCATGGCAGACCCAGATAAATGCAATCATAAACAACTTATTGTATCAAGCTGAATATCAAAATGAATATTAAGACCATTATTATACCGAATTAAAATGGTGTTACTGTTTGCAAAGTATTCCTTGTGCTCTTGATTTCAACAATGAATATGATTAATCTTCTCCCAAACTCTTCCTTTTCAAGATGTCTACTAGGCTATCGGGCTGACGATGCTGAATTATCTTGCAACTCAGGAATTTAGGGGAGGGATCTGTAGGTTTTGGTGACTAGGCAGACAGGAGGTGCTTCTGGCACACAGTGAAAATTGTGGGGAGTGGCTTGGGAATGTAATAAGAGTACATTAGCTGGCTGTTTCTGCTGGAGTATTCAGTAGCAAAATATTTAATGATGCTGATATTTAAATAGTGATAATTAGATTTCCTAGTTAGCACCACATTGAGAAGAATGGGAATGGTTTATATATTGCTTAGAGCTATTATTTCAGACTGTCTGCAAACTCTGATTGGCAAGAATGACCTGGTTCATAGTCTATTTATATATGAGTTTCATTTTGGCTTTAATGAAAGCTTAGCTTCTGGATCACAGTTCTCTACTATTATGTGAGGATGGGAATCACAAAAGGCCTGCTTTCAGCCAAGCTCAGAGCTCATACTGAGATAGCCCATAATTCATTACCTCTGCAAATACTGGTCTGCAAGTTTGGCCATACCACCTACCATGGGTTTCAGGAGAAGGGAGGTTTTCTAGTGGTTTTAGGAGGTAAACTGGAAGATTGAATAGAAAAGACTGCAGAAAGAGCAAAGTAAATGCTTGCCATTATTACCTTTCCAGGACATTTGTCCCCTTGCCATAAGAGTTTTGCTACACCAGGCAGAATGGGGAACTGCACCCACCGTGACACAGACTGTCGGTCTCCATTTGATAGCCAGTCTGGCTGCCTCTTACAGTAAATGCAGGGAAGTGATCCATGTGAAAAACATATTCTGCCAGCTGACTTTTTTTCCCCACAGTTTTGTTTTGCAACAGAAATACCTTGGTGGGTGGGATGAGGAAAGAAACCACTGTCCTGTCCTTTTTAAGAAACATTATGATCATTCTCTTCTCCTTTGGGCAGGGGACTGGCCTCAGTTACTTCAGTTTGGATGTCCTTGTTAAAGCTCTGGGAAAGGCAGCGTGTCTTCTGAAGTGCTGCCAGCTGCCAGCTTACTCCACATCCAGGTGTGACTGTGGGCAAGTGCAATCTCTGGAAGGAGGGATTCCATCACCCTGGTGTGGGGGCTCCTGCATCTGAAGGGGCAGCAATCCCTGCCAGGGACTGAAGGTGGGAAGAAGTCTGAAAGGAGGCATGTCTGAAGAGGTGGCATTGCTGAAAGAGGACCCATTTGTGGGAAAAAAGGTCCAGAGTAGGACTGGAGAAGCAGAATGGGACAAATGGAGGGATGAATTGATATGCGGCAGTGATGAATGGAAACAAAAGACCAAATAATATGGATAAGAGTAAAGAGAAGTGAAAATAGAGTGCAGAGACGGATGGTTTGCAGCCACTGGGGTATTCTGTCCTCTAAGAAGTCAGGCTGATCTCCACCCTTCTGCTGCCAGTCAGTATCTAAGAAATCCAATAACAATACGTGAATCTCACCTTCCCTCACTTCCAAATGACTAGCTTACAGTATTACACAGCCCTCCACTGCTCCAGTAGCAAAAGTGATCAGGCAGCAAAGACTTGTGCTGTGCTTGTGGGAATAAACAATACTGCTGCTAAAGTTCAAATGATGCATGCCTGTTTTTTGAGGAACTCATTAAGCCCTCCTGAACAACTTCAAATTTTTCACAGAAAGGGTCATTGGGTACTGGAACAGGCTGCCCAGGGAGGTGGTTGATTCACCTTCCCTGGAGGTGTTTAAGGCACGGGTGGATGAGGTGCTAAGGGGCATGGTTTAGTGTGTGATAGGAATGGTTGGACTCGATGATCCTGTGGGTCTCTTCCAACCTGGTGATTCTGTGATTCTGTGATTCTGTGAAATGAGCCTTTTCGTAAAAAAATGAAAAAAAAAAAAGGCTGCAGAATAAAGCCCTCCGAATTTATGAAAAGCATCCAGATTTAACAGGGACTCAGTACACTCCCAGTGTGTGCTCACCTTGAGACAGTCTTTAATTAAATGATCATGTAATATTTCATCCACAAGGCCTTTTGCTTGATTCTACACACAGGGCAATGAGTCTTCACAATTTTTGCCACTCTTGTAAAGGACATTTCTGTAGTGGGTGTTGTATTTTGCTCCACAGTATTTATTGACCTGTAGTAGGTTATCAGGAGAACTACCTGTGGAGTAGCAGAAGGGAAGAATGACTTGACTAGTAAGTAATCATTCATAAAATTCTTACAGTGGCAGTTCCTATAGAGATTTCTGAATTTGCAAACTGCTTCGTCTGTGCTTTATTTTTTCACTGTGCAGATCAAGTATTATTTATTTTATCTGGCCTATACATATAGCAAGGAGTGAACTTACAATAGCAAACTTTCCCTTGGAGGAAGCACAAGGATGGTCTTTTGACCTACAGGACTCTTTCTTTTCATTAAACTTTCAGGTCTGGAATAATGCATAACTTTAGACCTGCTGCCTTATCTGGCCAGTGGCATGTATGTGAACCAAGAGATAGACTCTCACAGCCCATACTTGCATTCACATGCACGCCTGTATTCACTCACAGTTACTCAGTCAAACAATTATCTAAGCGTGAGCACCAAAGCCCAGTTTCTCTGAGCCACCCAGACTCTCTCCACATATGGGAACTTGCAGAAGGTTTTTTCCCAGTGTCTACAGCACTAAGCTTGCTCAGAAGGGTTTGACTCCCACATTTGTAAAGCTTTAGCCTGGATCCCCAGCCAGGGAACACTTGGCTGCATGGAAAGCTCTGGTGCTGCTGAGCCAGGTCTGTGAGAGAGGCAGGCACCAAAATGTAGCCTGTGAATCCCTGCTGGGTGAGCATCATCATCTGGACAGCCTTTAAAACCAGATGCACTGTTTTATTACAAAAGATATCTCTGACCATACAAATACCCTTGAGCTTGAAGTATCTGCAAACAGTCAATTGGATCACAGTACGGAAGCTAATAATCAGGCAACTAATTCAGATTTCCTCCACCAGGAGAATAAATTCTATTCACTACCTGTTATCAGAAACAGTAGTTTAAAAAGAATGAAACAGAACATGATGGATTAGTTCTTTCTCTAGCTCTTTGAGGATCCAAGGTTATTTTTGTCATTCATCATGCCATATTCACACAAGCATGATTTCTTTCAAGGTACCAGCAGTGTGACTATTGTGGTAATGGAGTGGATTATTCAGCAACGTGTCAGGCATTAGTAGATGGTTTTTTTCCATCTTCACTGTAACATGCATATAAGATTTCTAAGGCTACCGTATGCCTTACAGCTTTTTCTCCCATGCTTTATTTAGGCAAGAAAACCTGTTAGTTTCTGTATAAATTTCAGTGTCTAGAAATTAACTGCAATCCTATGAACTAAAACTAGAGTTCAGATATATCTCTTTGCTTTCAGGAAAGCATTGAATAGAGGCTTTATTTATTGATTTACTTCCTTATTCTTTATCTATATGGGGAAGCAGAGAATTTTCTCTTCTGTTTTGCTGCAAAGTCTCTTGCCAGGGCTTAGGTCCCTTCTTCTCCACTGAGCATTCTATTCATGGAGCTGCAGTTGGTCAAAATATAGTCAAGAGCACTGCAGCCATGCCCTTGCTTATTTGTTTGCTGTTAAAGTCTGCCATTGTTTCTACAACAGACAATGTAATTTCCCATTTGCAATAGGTGGCAAAGAAAATGCAATCCAGATGGGGACTCACTGGGCACAGCAGCTGTGCCTCTACCTCTTCTGGGACACACCATGAAAAAAGTCAATACTCTTTCAAGGCTTGATTTGTCCTAAAAACTGTCTGCATTTGGATAAGGATAGCATAACCTTTCTCTGACTCCAGCCTCCTGCACCTGGCACGTTCATACTCTACCATGTATTTTTAAGCCAAGGCTCCCTCCTCAGGATCTGGAAGCCTGCATGTCTGCACTGAGGATGAAGGTTCACTTTACTTCAGCAAAGAGGAGACATTGTTTTTTTCCAACAAATCTTAAGGGAAGGAAGTAGGCTCTGTGGGCCACTATGTTTGTCAGTCCACTGCTAAAGGAATAACATTGATCCCACTGGAGCCCAAGTCTTCTCTCATTCTTCCCTTCTTTTAGGACATCAAAAACCTGTCACTCATTCAGCTGCTTTGTGGATTAGGAAAATGAGGGAAATAAAGTGGCTCATAAAGACATTTTTGAAAAGCAAATGTTTTTGTGTTTGAAAGGCAGTGCTGTCATTTAACAGGCTGCCTAGGGAGGTGGTTGATTCACCTTCCCTGGAGGTGTTTAAGGCATAGGTGGACAAGATGCTAAGGGGCATGGTTTAGTGATTGATAGGAATGGTTGGACTCGATGATCCAGTGGGTCTCTTCCAACCTGGTTTTTCTGTGATTCTGTGATAACGGACAGTAGGTAGAAAAATGTACAGGTGATCAAAGGACAGATATCCTAAATGGTGCACTCATAATCTCTGATTTTATGAAACATCAAATGTATATGCTGTTTCTTTCTATCTGACACCTAAGAGGATGTCATCTTGCCATTCCTAATCAGCAAGAGGCACTGTGAAAGAGTGCTGATGCTTAAATGCTCTTTTTCAAATAATTTCCATGCTGTATGGGATCTCACATGGAGAAAGAAGACCTGTGGGAATAGTTCTTACCTTGAGTGAACTTCATTGAACCACTTTGGGGCCCCAGCACAGTTTTCAGCTGAACTAATATTAAGATCACTTTGTAACTGGTTTAATTTCAATTAAGTGAAAAGAATGACTGGTAGGTTTGAGGGAAGAAGGAAAGAAATGTAACTGAGAAAAAGCCTTGCTGCTGCACTGGATCCATCAAGATTTGCACTAATTCATCCATGTAACCCCTGCCCTGCTGAGGAGGGGGAGGGAGAGAACAGCTAGCAGCTTCGCAAGCTTGACTCACTACACCTTGCGACCAGAGGATCAGCACTTCTGCACACCAAGCGCAATGTTTCCCAAGAGCGTGCATTTTATACTGAATACTAAAAATGGGAAGCCTTTGAGCTCTCCTTTCAATGCAAGGTGCTAGGGCAGGCAAGCAGCCACATGGATGCAGGCTGGCATATTTGTCCCATTCAGCCTACAGCTTGGAGCACTAAGGTGGAGTATGGAGTAAGCCGTGCCCTGCCTGGCAGGCAGCAAGGCACTCCTGCCTGAGTTGCTGGGCTCCCCTGGTGCTTTCCTCTGGATTGCCATGGAATGCAGCAAGAAGCCTGTGCTGGGTTTTCAGGACCGAGCCCTTACTCTTGCTTAATGAAGTCATCATCTCCTTGCAGCAAGAACAGTCCCTGAGCCAGGGAAACCTCTGCTTCAAAGGGATCCAGGATATTACTCTGACATAATAAAATAATTGGCTGTAATGGGAAATGCTGGGGGAGTTGATGCCAAAAGGACTGTCAAGAGCACAGAAAAAATACTCCAGGAAAGAACAGAAAATACTCCTTTAGTGACTTCACAAAAGCAGAATTGTAGACATTTCTTTTTAAAAAGTCAACATACAAAAGAAGTTTTTATTATGTTATTTTTTAAAAAAGCACTTTCTTTTATGCATACAAAAGGTGTACTAGGCCATAGAAACAAAATAAAAGAATCTGTCCTGATCTTGCTTAACTTGATGCAAAATGCAAGAGGAAATCTTAATTTTTAAATGCTGTCCCAACATCACAATTTCTAAGCAGGTTACACTGAAGATGTAATATTTTTGTGACCTGAGCAACAGAAAACCAAGGGATGCTGGTATGCTAGTGATCCTTTTCTAAGGAAAAATTAGCCCTTAGCTTTTAGTAATAATCCGTATTTTTCCATTTTAATTTATATCAATATTTCTAGTTCTGAAGAACGTGTGCTGAGAAACATGAATGAAATCGTTACTCTATTTCTGCTGCTTTCTATAAACAAAAGTGATCTGGGACCTCTCGTACAAATGGTGCTGTGCATGTTTTTGAATCCATGAAACAAATATCATAATGATTAAAGGTAGCCGCGAAAATAAGGCTATGTCTAAAAAACAAAGAGCTGTCTGTCTGAACTTATTATCATGCCTTTTAAATATTAATTTTGGAAAAAGTAGCCCTAGCAGAACCTTCATTGCTATCAGCATAAACCAGAGCACATATAGAAACAAACAGGGCTTAAATCATAATATGTCTACATCCATAAGCAGCACAAACCCTCCTCCTATATTTGCATTTGGGTATATTGGGAGATTTGGCTTGTTCTGCCAATTTATGCTATACTGCTATATTTTTAGTGAGGTCATTTACTGGAGAGATTTGGACCAAAATCTAGAGCATTCTCAGATCGGCATGGATTGCCAAGAACAACTGGGGATAAAAATAGAGTGGATGACTCTTTCATACAGGGGAAACTGAAATCTGTAAACTCATTTTTAATTTAATAAGGTCCTTGATCTAGTAGATGTGTGATATATTCAAAGTGTAATTAATTCTTAGCTCTTTTTTTGGCCTGTTTTATTAGTCTTGAACAGATTTTTAATATTCCTTTGTAATATTAAATATATTAGGCCTGATTCTCACAGACAATAGGTTTCTGTCCCCTTCTGGCAAAACTCAAGGAGACCTGAAACTGAACAAAAGTGGCAAGAGGAAGTTATACTCCTACTCCTTCTGTACTATCAGAACAAGGCCTGGGTCCATTATAAGTGAGCATAAAAGTAGCCTTGCTTCTTAAAAGGGAACGGCTTATTCCTTGCACAGAAGCACTTGCATGCCTTTAGCATAGCTTTGGCTTTTGCATTTGTTTAACTACAACTAGATGTGTATATCAACAGTGTCTATAAAGAGAAACACTTGAAGACTATACTAGTCATTCTGGCTTAGTTAGCATCTTCAGCAGCCAAAGTGTCCTAAAACATTTAAAGTCCCCAAAGAGAGGAGATGTATCTTTTTTCTGTTATTTTATTCTTGTACTAGTAGCAATGATCTGAAATACTAAGGTCACTGACTCTCCAAAAATTCACATTTCAATGTGACTATTCTCATCTTATGCTGATATACAACCTCATAAATGAGGGCTGCTCTTGAGATGATATTAGACCCTCTTGACTACTTCTTACGTGACTTTCTAGATTCTCATTTAATTTACATGAAGTAAAGTGAGTTTATGCTCAGGCTTTGAGGTTAATGATGTATTCCCTGGAGTAAGTTCAGTCCAGTCAATATCAGTGTCATCGCTATTATATAAACAGACTTGAAGTCTTTGTCTGATTGAGCAGCTATTCATATATTCTGAGATTTTCTTGAAGAGGAGCTTGAATTCAGCTAGAAAATTTAAATAGGCATCTAATTTGATGTCAAGATTATATGTGTCTCTGCCTGTCATTGACACAGGGAGCCCAGTACCACTGAACTGACTCTTCAGAGACATACATGAGTTTGGATGTTAATCAGTTAATTCAGTACCTAAAAATTCCTCTGGAGTTGATTGAGTTAGCATGTTTCCAAAGTTAAAGAATTAATTTGGTTTATGACTTGCACGTTGACCAGCTGTGCTCCCTTGTAGTCTGCTGGAATTGTCAGTAAAGGAAACAAAATTGGAGGATGAAGAAAACTGTAAAGAAACATAATGATGAGACCTGTATGCTGTTCTCTATTAGTACAGCGGTTGATGGACCATCTGCAGCTGTTTAAATAGACAGCATCAATAGAAGGATTGGCTCTGGTGCCTGTGCATCATTTACTTGTAGAAAGTACATTTTTGCTATTGCTTGCAGTGGAATGGCTAAGACAAAGTGCTGTATCATAATGGGGGACTGGAGCCAAACTATGAAAAGCCTTATTGCCTACAGCTACTCTGCAGGATGACAGTATTTTAAAAAATTAATAAATGCTACCTGAACTGAGGGGGAGGAGGAAATTGCAGTATCAGAGAAGACACAGCATACTTTCCCATCAGGAGTAGAGGATGTATCTCACAGTATCCAATACATTGATTGTTGTAATTATATTCAGTACAGCATGTGACTGTTTTATGTGTTTGATTTACTGTTATCTTTAATTAGAGGAAATTCTGTCTTTTTGAACATTAAATGAGTTTAGTTAAAGAATTCTAACTGTAAAAGTCTCTCAAATTAATAGAATGGAAAAAAATATGTGCATAAGAAACTATTTATTTTTTTTTAGATTGCAATAAGCTTTTACAGAGGACAGAATAAATGTGTGCAGAAAAATGATTTAACTGTGTGTGGTTCATCACGCTGTACCACTTTCCCCTGCCATCGCTGTTTTGGATAGACACATTTCTGGGCTCTCTTAAGCCCAAAGTTTTCCTTTCCTATAGCCACTGTCGGCTTATTTCAATGGAGACACTTCCTGAGCCTCAGTCACCCAGTCAGGTGAAGAACCTGAGCACGTTGACTCAGACTTCAGGTCACAGTTTTCAAAGGCTAGAGTGATTGGAAGATTTTCCACCACTTAATATAGCAATGGGTGTAATATTCCAGAAGAAATGTCACTCTCCCACAGACTTCTCTTGGATCTTCTGTTAAAGGAAATGGGCTTATATATTGCTAAAATATCTCAAGCAGCTTTTGGCACTTCAAAGCGTCAGTGTGCTCAGCACAGTGTGGACTAGCTAACACTGCCAAAGCGACTGTACACTGAGGATCACACTGCTTTTGAGACAGACAAAATTCTTCCAAAACAGATGTCAAACTGACACAGCAACTGATCTCTCAGACAGTTCTGCTGTGTACACTGACTGTTGCCTTTCTGGAACCTGCCACAGGGCAACGATCAGCATATTTGCCATTCAATACATGTATTTGCAGCTCTTTCATGATATATTACAAAACTACCTCTGTGAAGCCAAAAGGATACATGAATGTAATTTCTTTTTCCACAAAGCATTGGCTGTGTTCTTTAAAAGGTTAACCCACATTAATAAACTGTACAAACATTATTTCACTTTTATTGACACTCTTTTCAGGCCATGAAATGACTTGAGTTTTAATCTTTTTTTTATACTGAAAGGAACACACTAATTTAATAAGCTCCACACACAGAGGTATTTAAAAAACATGTTTTCCAAAATTCTTTCTGGAAGTTGTGAGGAGGGAAAGTAAAATGGCGTGTCACAAAGAAGAGGTTATTGTTGAGATAAACACAGTTATATTTACTGGGCTGATATTAGATCTTTTTTTTATTCCAAGGTGTGCCTAGAGACTGTGGCACAGCTTCATGCAGGAAATGCTCTTGCTACTTGGATTGTGAATAGAAGGGTTATATTGTTTGATTTCTTCTTCTTAGGGGAAAAAAACCCAATTACTATTGGAAAAAAATAAAAAGAAAATCCTGAAAGGAAGATTTCATCTCAGCACAAAATTATTTTCCCAAATATACCACATTTGCATTGCCCACTTCACTTCACATGGCATAAGAAAGCAGCAGGTGGAATATCTAGCAGAGCTAGCTGCTCACTGGAGTGGTAGCAAGCATTGTAGCCTCCTGCTACATAAAAGAAAGTGTAGGCAGCAATTTGGTCACTTCACTTTAGAATCACAGCATGGAATTATTTAGGTTGGGAAAGACTTTTAGGACTATAAAGTCTAACCTTAAATCTAACACAGCCAAGTTCACCCCTAAACCATGTCTCTAAGTGCTACATCTTCATGTCTTTTAGATACCTCCAGGAATGGTGATCAACCAATTCCCTGGGCAGCCTGTTCATGTTTGACAACCCTTTCTGTGAAGAATTTTTTCCGAATATCTGGACTAAACTTCACATGGTGCAACTTGAGGCTGTTTCCTCTCATCCTATTGCTTGTCACTTGGGGGAAGAGACAAGCAGAAGGATGAGGTCTCTCCTCAGCCTCCTCTTCTCCAGGCTAAACAACCCCAGTTCCCTGAGCCAGTCCTCATAAGACTTGTGCTCCTGATCCTTCAGCAGCTTCACTGGTCTTCTTTGGACATGCTCCTGCACCTCAATGTCTATTTTAGCAGTGACGGGCCCAGAACTGAACACAGTATTTGAGCTGCGGTCTCACCAGCACTGAGTACAGGGGGATGATCACTTCCCTACTCCTGCTGGTCATGCCGTTTCTGATACAACTCAGGATGCTATTGGTTTGCTTGGCCACCTGGGCACGTTGCTGGCTCACGTTCAGCCAGCGACTAATGAATACCTTGAGATCTTTTTCTGCCAGGCAGCTTTCCAGCCATTCATCCCTAGGCCTACAGCATTGCATAAGGTTCTTGTGACCCGAGCACAGGACCTGACAGCCTTGTTGAGTCTCACCTGTCCTCAGCCCATTGATCCAGCTTGTCCCAATCCCTCTGTAGAGCCTCCCTTGCCTCAAGCAGTTCAGCCCTCCTGCCCAGCTTGGTTTTACCTGCAAACTTACTCAGGGTAGACTCAACCACTTCCTCAAGATCACTGATAAAGATATGAAACAGAGCTGGTCTTGTTTTTTTGATCCTGTGCAAATGTTTTACACATTGCTTAAACTTAACACTAATATGCAGCCAGTGACTACTGAAGTAACAGTTGCAGATCAGCATTTGTTTTGGGTCTATAAACACATTATAGCTAGTTAACGTGTTGATTTCTGGTGCTACATTAATATCTATAACTTCAAGTGTCATGACACTTGAAGATCAAGTGAAATATATATTTCCTAATGCTATATGTTATCTGAAAATAAGCTTTCTTTTTGATGTCTAGTCAAGCCAGTGCATACCATCCACAAGATGTGTCTCAACAGATAATAGGCAACACAGAATCACGGAATCATTTAGGTTGGAAAACAACTTTAGGATAACTAAGTCCAACTGTAAATCCAACACTGCCAAGTTCACCACTAAACCATATCCCTAAGCATCATGTCTACACATCTTTTAAATATCTCCAGGGGTGGAAACTCCACTACTTCCTTGAGCAGCTTGTTCCAATGTTTCACCACTCTTTTGGTAAAGAATTTTTTCCTAATATCTAGGTTAAACCTCCCCTGGCACAACCTGATACTGTTTCCTCTTGTCCTATTGCTTGTCATTTACGAGAAGGGACCAAAACCCACCTCACTACAACCTCCTTTCAGGTAGTTGTAGAGAGAGATAAGGTCTCTCTTCAGCCTCCTTTTCCCCAGACTAAATAACCTCAGTTCCCTCAACCACTCCTCATAAGACTCACTCTCCAGACCCTTCACCAGCTTCATTGTCCTACTTTTTGGACAGGCTCTAGCACTTTAATGTCTTTTTTTGCAGTAAGGGGCCCAAAACTGAACATAGTATTCAAGGTGGAGCCTCACCAGTGCTCAGTACAGGGGACAATAACTTCCTTTGCTCTGCTGGACACACTATTTCTGATGCAAGCCAGTATCAGAATACCACGCATCCTAAGAGACAAATGGACTCCTCTGTACAGGGCATGCATCAAATTGAACGCTGTGTTAAATATGAGAAAAAATAGTATATACTAACAACTACTTTACTGACTCTACATTTTTTATTCTGTTGGGGTTTTTTTAACATAATAATGAAAAGTATTTTCTTCAGCCTTTGACAGGAATTTTTGTATACTGTTTCTTTATACAACTAATCTGAGAATTCTGTTTAAAACTTGCTGTGCATATTTTCTGATATTGTATGAACACCCTGGATGTTCCTTCTTTGAAACCCCTCATACTCTCAAGGACAGATATTAAACCACACACTCATCTTTTCCTCTTTCATTTGTTTAAATTGGTTGTGGGTGGCTCCAGGCTCCACTTTTTCCTAAGAGTATCCTTTTAGCACTTTCTGAAAACCAGACTTGTGTGAAATGTTGAAACCCCAACACACTTGGACTTCTTGAGTTATTTCACCAAATTTTAGTGCTCCATAGAAGTAGCTTCCTAAACACTAGACAAAATCATATTTCTTCTCAAGTGGAATAGCAGAGCAAATATGCAGAAAAATAGACACAAATACGAGAGCATAATGCACTAAAACATAAAAACATAATGACAGTTTTAACTCTCCAGCTGATGAGTGTTTATAACATTTGGTTATGAGCACATAACTCAGGAGATGCATATCAGATGTTTGCTATAATTCATGTTATCTTTCCAATTATGTTAAGAGTATTTGCAGTAAGCCACTGTAGCTGGAAGAACCATCTGATGGAGAACAGATGAAGAGCTAGCAGCTCCAAGGCCATATCAAGCAAAGACAAACAGGTGTGAGGACAAGGAGGCATCATGTAAACTGATTTATGAAAGTCCTTTCAAATTTCAGATAACTGAGTACTTATGAATATTCCTTACATTAGATTCTGTGGTCTGAATCAAGGTAGACCTGTATTATACTAAAACTGTAAACCTATTAATATTCTGTTCTTCAGTACTAAAAATAATGGAATTGCACTAAGATGCCAAATATATTTAATGTAGAGATTGATTTTTTAAAGTAATGACTAGGACATTTTGCTAAATGTGAATTCTGAAGCTACTATTTTTCAACATTAAGGGAGAAATAAACACTTATAATTGCTGCAAAAAATTGTCTTTTATGATCCACTGACTCATTTTTCTACAAAGTCAAAAATTATAACATTGGACAAGCTCTGCATGTCATATTAATTCTACTTCTATGAAATCTGAGTATTTTCTTCAAAGGATTCTTTCATTAGTTCCTGACATTCAAAGACCAAGCAAAGACTTTCTTAGGTAGCAAGTAAAACAATTTAGAGATTTAATGGACTGTCACTTGGAAGGAAAATTATCTAAATATAGGCAGCAATCGGGTTTCACTGTAACCATTCTGCTTTCAGCTCTTCCCATTAACTTGACCTGTTTCACTGCAGTTAAAATACATTAAGAATGTGAACATGGCTAAAGTGAAAATTTAACCAGGCGAGATTCAAGGCCACATAAAGTAAATTTTATTAAAAAATCTTGTTAAGACAGAAGTAATTTGGTCCCATCCTCCCCTGCAGCATTCAACTAAGTCTGAACAGCAGCCATGCAATATGCATAGGAACTTACATTACCAATAAAGGAAGAAGAAACTGCACAAACGGCAATCAAGAGTTTGACTTCCTTGCCTGTAAAGGGAATGGCCATTTGTTCTCTACTTAAACTATATGATAGTATTATGAGAAATATTTCTCTTCTGTTGTTGCAAGCAGTGCATGTGAACAAGTCAAGGAAATTTCTATGTTTACCTTTTCTCTACAGAAATCAAATGAGATGTGTGAAATTTAGCAAGAGAATGTTAAAGCTTCATTGTAAATTCAGTATATTTTTAGAGATGTGCTATCGGCTTTAAATACTTTCTAATTTGGATCTGAGCAAACAAAATCTGCTAGCTGAGATAAATACCTGTGTAGGATGGAGAAGATTTTGGCTGGGATATATGCAATCATCCATATTAAAAACCTTTAATAAAGCACTGAAAATCTTTGTAGTGCTTCATCAACACATAATAAAATATAATCTTTAGGTCTCAAATTTTCACTTAGGTTTCACAGATCAGAATAAAAATATTCTTCCCTTGGAAAATTGTGAATGTGGACACAGATCCTCCCCACTGTGACAATCTTTCCCCACAAAACACAGTGTGGTGTGGAAGTCCCCAGTGAGGGCTGAGGCAGACTGCTCAGCACAGCATTCAGATAGAGCCAGCGCGGGCACCTCAGCACCTGTAACAAACATACAGAACGTGGTTCAGATGCCTTGCCATGAATGCCTGGAGCCTGTAAAAGGTCCTCCTTAGCTGCCTCTCCAGAACCCTGGAGGTAGCATGTCATGTCTACCTGCCCTGTATGATCATTTGAGTATCTTTGGGTACTGAAAAAAGGCACTTAGCCTTCTGTGCTTAGGCAGTTGTATCTTATCCTAGACCCCAACTGCATTCAGAGGCGTGAGTATCTAAATGTCCTCAAATGTCTAGGCTTCAGTATCTAAAATTTGTTAGTGGCACCAAAATTATCCTGCAACAGGGTATTTTGACAGATATTTTTAAATCTGTTGTAAAAATGGCCTTACCAAATTTGCATAGTCCTAAGCTGGTTTTATTAAACAACAAAGCTCCCTTCTTGACTTTACTGTAACTACTTTAGGTAATGTTAAAGGCTGTATATTTGGCTACAGAAAAAAAATTAAAGATTCATTAAAAGACATTATATGTTATACTTGCCACAGCATTTCCTTTCTCTTGGGCTAGCCAAATGCTAAGCTTTTTTGGGAGTCCTGTCACTCCACTGCAGGAGGATGGCTTCTCTAAGGCTTCCAGACGTGTGTTACAGGTAAGGGAGAGTAAAAATAGCCAGCAATATGTGCTCCCACCCATTCAGCCAATTCAATGTGCTGTGCAAGGGAGCAAGCGAAAACCCTCCTTTTCCTTCTTCTCCCAACAGAGCCTGCCCTCCCTGCTTTGTAAATCACAGCACTAGTGGAGTGGGGAATGCCAGGTCCTGCTGTTCTCTTCTGTGATTGCTTAAGGGGAAACAGCCCTCCAGAAGCAGAATTTGCTGGCTCTCAGCTGCATATCACAGCTGAGAAAAGCAAAATCAGCTTCCTTAAGACCTCTCCTTCTGGTTCAATGAATCTTGCCCTGCTGCAAGTCACCTCATATGCCTCCCTTAGGCACCTAGACTTTAAAGAGGACAGAGTCCAGCCTTCCCTCCTGTACTAATCTTTTCTTTGGGCTGGCTGGAAACAGCTCTTTGCTCAGTGAATGGCTTTAAATCATGTCCCTCAGCTCTTCTATTTTATTGTGGTCAGCATGTGTCTAGAATGAAGAATTGCAGCATCCCAGTTATAAGCACCCAAGACTTTTATTAGCTATGGTCCTAGGAGTGTAATTCCATGGTTTAATCATTAGATAGGTCTTCCTGCTAGAGATCAAACTTCAAAGTCAGTCTTAGGTCAAGTTAATATTGTTTGTTTAATAAACGTCCCCCCATACCAATCCATGTACTGTCAAAAGGTTAGTGATCACCACTACATTGCTTACCTTTTGCACTTCTGAAGTCAATTGGCTTCAGATAAAATCATAATAGAGAAATGTTTTTTCCATTAGTTAAGAAAAAAACTCACTTACTGGAACTTACAAGCCCCAGTAGGATGTAACTGAATGAAACTTGTCTCAGTAGTGAATGAAATTCATCTCATTCATCTCAGAAAGCTCTGTGGCAGCAACGCTGAGACTATGAGTCCTGTAAAAAGTGCCCTTTCCTTAAGTGTTTTTACTTAACTATTATAGCCTTCCCCTGTATTTTTGTGAGGAATACCAGGGCTTGATGTTAATAACACGTAATACATACTCTTTCTCCTATGTGAGTTTAGGGGACATAGATGCTCAGCCACACAGAAGCTGAGCATGTCTCTGATTTTCTGAAATGTCCACCTTGAAGCTAAAGGAATACTACTGTGAGACAATACAAGCAGAAAAGCTTCTGCCACCTGATATACAGACCAAATTTTCGGGAGATATTTGAAGTGATCAAGGAGTGTTGGAAAAACTCCATCCTTACAGAGTTCAGTCTTGGACTGTTGGCAGCCAATATTCCTCACAATAGGAGGGAGATTTGCCAAGAGATTTTTAGATCAGGCCTCTACCCTTTTTCTAGGCTTTGAAATGTGTTTTGCAGCCCATGGAGGAAAAAATAGGGAGAAATTAACACTGTGAGTCAGAACCATCCCTAGAAGGTGTAAATTAAAGGGTTAGAAGACATCTCACTTTTACATATTATTCACATTCAATAGAGAAAAGCAGCCCCTTGATTTAGAGCTCAGTAATTAAAAGCAGCTATTTTTAAAATCAGTGTTTGTTAATCCAAGATGCTGTTACTTTGCATTTCATACTAGGCAGTGTTTGTAAGTCTGCTCATAAAAAGCACCCCAAAAGGACCAGTTTTAAACCAAAAACCCTGTGAATATTTATCTAGAGGATTTAAGATATGATGAATTTATGAAGCTTAGGAAATGCCAGCAGAAGTTCACCAGCTTTCTAACATCACAACTGATTTGATTAAATTAGAAATTAATTTCCTTCAGGAAGGATAGCTTGCATTGGACATTGTACACTTCCACTGGGGCTCCAAAGGTAGAGGAAAAAAGTTGTGATCCTGCCTTATTGGATACCTTCATGGCTGATCATCCCAGCAGAGGGAACTGGGTAATCTACATTGACTGGAAGAGGAAAAACCCCCAGCCCTAAATTTTATCTGCTTAAATGAGTATAAATGGCTGTTAAGGATAGATCGGAGGCTCTATGGGGTTTCTTTGACACCCAGAGATTATATTGACAGCTAGGTATTTCAGATCAGCTGTGGGGAGAAGGAGCCTGAATAGCATTAGGATACATTAGCTGCCATTAACTGGGAAGAAATAATTCTGATGTTAAAAGTTAAAGTTGAGTATGTGAGATTTTGAATGTCCAATTATGGGAATTTTAAAAAAGACTTGATCCCTGTCTCCTGATAATGTTTCTAACTTATCAGTTTGGTCTTAATTTCACTGATTTTCTGCTTCACTCCTCTTGCACGTAAGTTCCATTTTCTTCTATTCTTCTACCAGTAAACTGACCCCTAATATTTTCAAAAGTTCCTCTACTAGAAAGAAGGTTGAAAATGAGAGTATGCTTTACTTCTAGAAATATTCAAGTCACCTGGTACCTAGTTAATGCATCTTTCTCAAATGTTCATGGTTACACTTATCTCTAGATCTGGAACCTGAGGAAAATTTACACCTCCTCTGAATGCATCAACAAAGGAATGTTGGAGATCCACTGAGTTTGGAGCACTGACTAGCTTCTAACCAAAGCTCTTAGGGCAACAATTTTCCTTCTATGGAATGGGTCTAGGAAACATACATGATCGTATACCTTTCTTGGTAGCATAGCCCTGTTCAAGGTTTTTTATTCATGAGTTCATTACAAACTGCTGAGAAGTTCTGGTATGCGAGACAAAGACCTGCATTGTCTTCCCTGTGTGAACCTAGAGACTGTGCCTAAGGTAGCATGAGACAGCCCCCGGGAGCTTGTTCCTCATCCCCATTTAATTTGCTAGTGCAGAAAAGAGACTGGCATGTCTTGTAAATTCAGTTTCTCAGGGAGAAACCTCTGACCAAAGGATGCCAGGCTGAAACTTATGTGACATTAGTCTACAAGATTATTTTTCTAATTAATCATGAATGTAGCAACACCATTACATTTGGTGTGAGAACTTCAGTAGGCAAGCAGGGCTTCATCCAGATAAATGATTATAGTTCACGTATTTCCATTCTTGTGAGTTTATATTTTGTCAATCTTTGATAAATATCTTAGCTCATATGTCAATTAAAATGAAAGAAGTGTATGTTCAGAAGCATGTCAACACCTTCTGTTTTGTCATCAACTGTGATAAGGTTAGCCTTGAATATTTTTGAATTTATTTGGTAGAGAAGAAAAATGACATCTGTTTTGTAACCTCACATCTTCCTACACTTTCTGACAGCACGAAGCATTTTCACTGAACTGTAAGATTTGCTCATGAAAGCTGAGCTAATCAGAGGTGGCTATTCAAAGTTCAGTCAAGAAATAGCTTGGCTTTCTAGCTTACAACAATATAAACAGAGATCAATAAGAACTATGAAGATTACTTCTCCATTTTCTTCTGCTTCATGTTAAGCTAACCATGAAGGACGGCTTCCCTTCATTTTTTTTGTCCTTAGCTATTATGCTGCACCTGTTCAATGGATGAAGAGATGTGAATGTGAATACTAGGCTGTGAATATTTGCTTTTAAGTAGTACATTCCTAAAAAAAAAAAAATCCTTTTTATAGTCTTTGCATATTTACTATGAAATCAGAATGTGTCATTAAAAAGTTATGCAATTTTGGACATCCATGGATTTTTTCTTACTGTTCTTACGGAACTAATTCAGTTATGAATATATATAGATGAAATCCCTGTTCTGAAAACATCCTATCAATACTAAGAGCGAGCTTTTATTCTGAAAACAAGTGTATATTTTCTACTTTACACCATAAAGCACAGCTTCAGTGATGTCAGCCTTTATGGAGCTTGTGAAACATCCATTATGTCAGATTACCTTCTGAAGAAGGGTTTAGTAAATGGCTGTACCAAAACAGTGAGGAAGTGTCTAGCTTGAACTGAATATCAATATAAATGTGAAGATTAAGCACTGACCCATGTGAAGCGAAGGATATTTCTGAGAAAATATAGAAGAAAAAGCCAGCAAAAAGAAACACAGTTATGTTCTTAATAGAGGCCTATAGAGAAAAGGCAAGGAGAAGGAGAATAAAGTCAGTTTTAAGTGTTTACAAAAGGCCAATTAGCAGCAAAGCCAGTCTCTACTGATGTTGAGATTGACTGAAGTGAGTGTATACCTGTATCTAATCTACAATCTGGGTTACTTGTGACCAGGCATTTAATGCAATTTTAAACAGAGGAATAAGATATAGACCAGAATCTGGAAGAAAATATGTAATATTCATAAAGAGTTAAAGATATTTCAGTTGTCACAATGGCTGAAATTCCAGGAAATGGTCTAGGGAAACAAGCCAAAACAATCTTGGAACAATTCTCTAAATATTCATTGAGGACAGAGAAGGTCTGAGAACAGGAAAAGTTCAGAAAGTATCTCTGAAACAGAAATTCAGGGAACACAACAGAAAGCTTAGCTTCAATACCAGGAAGAACAAGTCAAGAGTCATGAAATGGTTTCTTTTGTCTTGGTTATCTGCCTTAAGTGCTAAAGAAGTCTATCATTGCAGCTAAACTTGATTTTAGCTATAAATTTGGGTAGTGGGTAAAGTGCCATAATCCAACATTTCTGTTAGTAAACTCCATCTCAGAATAGGAACAAATGCCAATCTGGAGCATTCTGAAAAAAGCATCACAGACTCTGCACCTTTAAAAACCGTGGGTTGTGCCTGAAATCTATAAAATGAATTTCATGCATGAAACTGCAGAAGGTTGACATAGGAAATGAAAAACAAACACAGAGTAGGAACCATGTATCTGAACAGCACTGCAACAGAAGCTGAGCTAGCTCATATCATCATGAGCCGCAGACATGCTGATGTTGTGATGCTATTTCAATAAAAGCAAACTGAATTTTGAATGTCATACCCAGAGTATAATACCTAAGACACAGGAAGACAGAGGCTGAGGTTTTCTTCCTAACTCATGTGGTGCCTAGAGTCAGCAGCCAGGGCCGAGTGTCCAGTTCTAGATACAACAAGGTGCAGAGACTATTACAAGGAATAAAAAAACAACCCAGGGAGAATAATTTTAAAACACTTGTAGCTGAAAGGATTAAGGATCTAGACCTAGCTGAGAAAGAGAAGAAAAAAGAGATTACCCAAGCATGTAAAAGTTTTGCTATAAAGATGATAATCAGCAAGTGTTCTGCATGTTTTTCAGGACTATGACAAGAAATAATCAGCCCTCAAGTTTAGAGATTTAAAGCCAATATCAAGAAACAGTCTGGATTTGGTTAGTGGAGGTTTGGCATTTTTCAAGAATGGAGGCATCAAGTTCCAGACCTTAACCACTGGAATTTATCCAGGTTGCAGCATGGCCTCTTGCCTCGTCACTATGTGCTACCTTGTCTATCCTCATCCCCTCTGTAAGCACACATATAGGTAGTGGTAAACTATCTTCAGTAAAGCAAGGAAAACATTTTCTAAGATTCTCCCTGCTGGCCTTCATCTTAATGCAAAATCCCAATCTAACCCATCCCAAAAAACCATCCCAACTAGTTTAACATCTACTTGCCATTAATGGGTTTGACTACCTCTTGTCTGCAACAGGAAGACTTACAGTCTGCACGGTATGGTACACAGCTTACTGAGCAATATTAAGTGCACCCTTTTGTATGGTATAGCCAATCTGTTAAAAATATCAACAGACCAAAACCTTCCTAAGGAGGGTTTTCTTTTTCTCCCACCATCAGATGAAGCTTTTCAAACCCATAATTTAACTGCTTGTCTCATTGTAGAGGTGCTAAGAATTTGTCAGAAGACTTTAGCTAGTTAGTCTACAGTTTAGCTTGAAAATTTTGTTTCTTCCCGTTCTTTCTAGTTTTTTAAAAAAAGAGATAAGGGATAATGCCTACTTGCCATGGTAGGTACATGCGCTATAATTTGCAATGAAATATCATGAACTGTGCCATACTACAGAAGCTTTAATTAGAGTAATTTAAACATGATGTAACTTACCAGTGATTTTGCATTCAGTATATTTTAAACAGCTGAGCCCAGAAAAAAAATGTGGTGATTTGCTCACCACCACATATCAATAGGCTTCTGCAGCTGTGGAATCACACTCAAATCAAGCTTGCACAGGCAGCCAAATTATTCTTCAGGAACTGGAGAAAATCAGAGAATTATATCTCTAGAGATAGACCCTTAAAGAAAAGTTAACTATTAGACCTCCTGTGTAATATTTGGCTACTCATATCTCAATGAGAGACTTCAATGGTCTTTAAAAAAAAAACAAACCCATAATAGCTCCTAGATATTTCACTTGTTTTTCCCTTTAGCCTCATTAATTCGCTGTTCTCTGGGGCAAGAGGTGGCTGGCCATTCTGCAGCTATGGCCATGAAAGTGTCCCTCTAATTAGCCAAAGCAGAGAAACATGCTCCAAGAGAATATGCTATTAAGAGTAATATGAGTGTGATCTCACAGTAGGAAGGGAAAGATACCAGCTACTCCTGGCTGGCAGTTTCCAACCAGATGTTTGTTAAAGAATAATCTCACAAGACTGTAAGAAATTAATATGCTTTTGAATGAAGGAATGAGGGCTAGAGAAAAAGAAATTTGTAACTCTCTTCGCAATTACATGTGCATTGTATATATCCTCAGTGTATTATATTATTTAGGCCCTTGCTACTTCCAGAAGCTAGAAAATAGAATAGATTCCTTCATTCCCTGCACAACTGCTTAAATTAAGGACAGTTATGGGTGAGAGACATCTAATTTGATTGCACTTTTACACATGCTGTACAAGCACTTAGTGGGAAAATATCACCATCCCTCTGCTATGTCTCCTTAAGGCATCTTGCAAAAGCTAGTTCATGTTGTGCATCTGCTGCAGGCCTAAGTCTATATTCATGCCCAAATGTGCATGGTCTACACACAGAAATCCCTAAGCATAGACCGCCTAAGCCTATCCTGCCCTGTGTCTGCTAGTAGAGAAGCAATCAAACCTCTCTTTAGTAAAGCTTTTGATATAGTTTCTCATAGCATTCTGCTTCGGAAACTGTCGGCCTCTGGCCTGGACGGGCGCACACTCTCCTGGGTGGAAAGCTGGTTGAATGACCGGGCCCAGAGGGTGGTGGGAAATGGAGTTAAATCCAGCTGGAGGCCAGTTACAAGTGGGGTTCCCCAGGGCTCAGTGCTGGGTCCAGTCCTGTTTAATGTCTTTATCAACAACCTGGATGAAGGCATCGAGTGCACCCTTAGCAAGTTTGCAGATGACACTAAGCTGGGTGGAAGTGTCGATCTGCTGGAGGGTCGGGAGGCTCTGCAAAGGGACCTGAACAGGCTGGACTGCTGGGCTGAGACCAACGGCATGAGGGTTAACAAGGCCAAATGCCGGGTCCTGCACTTGGGGCACAACAACCCTAAACAGAGGTACAAACTAGGAGAAGCGTGGCTGGAAAGCTGCCTGGAGGAGAAGGACCTGGGGGTGTTCGTTGACAGCTGACTGAACATGAGCCAGCAATGTGCCCAGGTGGCCAAAAAGGCCAATGGCATCTTGGCTTGTATCAGGAACGCCGTAACCAGCAGGTCCAGGGAAGTTATTCTCCCCCTGTACTCGGCACTGGTGAGACCGCACCTCGAGTACTGTGTTCAGTTCTGGGCCCCTCACCACAAGAAGGATGTTGAGGCTCTGGAGCGAGTCCAGAGAAAAGCAACAAAGCTGGTGAAGGGGCTGGAGAACAAATCTTATGAGGAGCGACTGAGAGAGCTGGGGTTGTTTAGCCTGGAGAAGAGGAGGTTGAGGGGAGACCTTATTACTCTCTACAACTACCTGAAGGGAGGTTGTGGAGAGGAGGGAGCTGGCCTCTTCTCCCAAGTGACAGGGGACAGGACGAGAGGTAATGGCCACAAGCTCCGCCAGGGGAGATTTAGGCTTGAGATTAGGAAAAAATTCTTCACGGAGAGGGCGGTTAGGCATTGGAACAGTCTGCTCAGGGAGGTGGTTGAGTCATCGTCCCTGGAGGTGTTTAAGGTTAGGGTGGATGAGGTACTTAGGAGCATGATTTAGGGATTAGTGGGAATGGTTGGACTCGACAATCCAGTGGGTCTCTTCCAACCTGGTTATTCTGTGTGATTCTGTGTGATTCTCTCTGATGCACAGCAAAAAGAGAGTGGTGGGTTGCAGCTAGCTGCCCAGGTGCCATTAATTGTTTGTGCACGTCTGACATGAGGACCAAGATGAGTAGTTGGGTTCACCGAAGCAATAGTGCTGACCTCCTCCTAACCAAAACCCATCAGAGGCTGATTTGGACAGAAAAGTGGTAGCTCAGGCACCGGATGTACAAACCCCTAAAGATTTCCTTCAGGGAGAGAACAGCCTGTAAATAGAAGAGTTTTACGCTTCAAAGTTTAGAAAGGCTAACATCTCTGAGACTGAATGTTCACTAAAGCATCTGTAACTGATAGTGAAATGTATCAAGTCTGTAAAAGGGGGTGTGATTTCCACATGAAAGCAAGAGATTCCTCTGAAAACTCTCCAGGCAAGGACTGGTCTGATAACATTTTGGAAGGATAGCACAACAAAACAGTTAATCATTATAGGCTTCTGGAGGACATCTTACACAGTTAATTCAAAACTAAAATACAGAAGAATAAGAAAAACTTTATTCCAACATTGTTGCTTTTCTTTTTTTTCAAAACTACCTTTCTGAAAATGTGGTTTAGTCAGCTGTTCAAGTGACAGAATTCACAGTGAGGAAAGAATGAGTCTTCTAGTGAGTGATTAAGTTCCAGATTAATCCACTTAGATCACTATAAAAATATTTTATTGCAGATACAGCTGAAATTCAGGAATATGTTCATGTCAGGACAGAAGATGAAAAAAAAGAAAAATAATAACATAAGCCTTTAAAATACATTTTCCCCTTTCTAGGGAGCATTTGAGATTTGCAGACTAATTCCAATGCTGAAACTTGTCACAGGACAGCCTCTCACTGCCCCCCAAGGCTGCCCCTTGACGTCTCTCAAAACTATGAGTGCCTTCTACCCAGCAGCAGGCACCATATTTCATTAACATGCTCCAACAAGAAACCAATTAGCAGAGCTGTGACTGTGCCAGGGGCACAGATGAACCCTTGTTTGGTTCAAATGCTTTTATCTACAAAATTAATAAAATAATAAAAAGCAAACATTAAAAAACAATTATACTAAAGAAAGCATCTACTTGAATGACTGCTGATAACACTTGCAGCCCAACACTCAGATACACCTCACTTCCACAATGTCCGATTACAGCTGCAGCCCGTGGCAGATCAGGGTCACAACTCCTCCAACAGCAAACTAGGAGAAGATTCTTTGTTTGGCTCAGATCAGTGGTAGGGATAAGGTTGTGCCAATGTCAATTCAAATTGCAGTAGCATAGTGAGCTTCATCTCAGGTCCAGCAATGAGGGTCTGGTGTTTCCTCCCATGTGGATCTTCTCCCACAAGATTTACTTCACCATGGGGTGTTTATATCACTATTCCCTGGGCTGAACACTACATGGGTCATCCAGTTGCTGCTGATGGCTTCACCCAGTCATCATCCTTTGCCTCTGGCAAGGAGGAGGGTGCCAAGAGACAGCAGTGAGGCATACTTTGCATCTGTATCGCAAACAGAAGGAAAGCTGGCTAAGGTAGTCAGAGTAAAGAGAAAACAACCTAGTCCTGGCCTCCATAAATCAGCTGGGCCCACTACTACAGATAAATTCCTTCAATAACTGTATTTACTTAGGAAAAGAAAAGTATTGATTTCTGAATCTGGAGGTGTTGGTTGACAGCCGGCTGAACATGAGCCAGCAGTGTGCCCAGGTGGCCAAGAAGGCCAATGGCATCTTGGCTTGTATCAGGAATGGTGTGACCAGCAGGTCCAGGGAGGTTACTCTCCCTCTGTACTCGGCACTGGTGAGACCGTACCTCAAATCCTGTGTTCAGTTCTGGGCCCCTCACCACAAGAAGGATGTTGAGGCTTTGGAGCATGTCCAGAGGAGAGTAATGAAGAAAGGGGGCTTGAGAAAAAGTCTTATGAAGAGCGGCTGAGGGAGCTGGGTTTGTTTAGAAGAGGTGGCTGAAGGGAGACCTCAGGAGGGAGCTGGCCTCTTCTCCCAAGTGACAGGGGGCAGGATGAGAGGGAATGGCCTCAAGCTCCACCAGGGGAGGTTCAGGCTGGACATTAGGAAAAAATTTTTCACAGAAAGGGTCATTGGGCACTGGGACAGGCTGCCCAGGGAGGTGGTTAATTCACCTTCCAAGGGATGGGTGGAAGAAGTGCTGAGGGGCACGGTGTGGTGATTGATGGGAATGATTGGACTTGATGATCCAGTGGGTCTTTTCCAGCCTGGTTATTCTATGAATATATTGTGTAAGAAGATCTCAGGATCTTCCTGTTTCACTATTCAATCTAACTTCTGTAACAAAAACCTGAAAAAATGTTTTTCATAAAATACTTATCAGCACTGTATAAAGTTGGCATTAGTTGTTGTGACCTTAAGCAAGCCAATCTATTATTTTTTTTTCTGATTAAAAAAATATGAAGACCCTAATATACTAGGGAGAGAGTTATCAACAGAGATTATAGTACAAGACTGGGTAGTTCCTGCAACACAATCTGCATTTTTACTTTAAAGCACGATTAGAGAAAATAGCATTTGGTAGTACCAGCAAGTTGTGCAATGCCATTATTTACTGGCTTTGCTTCCTTACCTTCTCAAAGGTTAGCCTACTCCTATAAGAATTGTTTCCTAAACACACACTACTCTGCCTAATCATATTGCTTCCTTAGGAGTACGTGCTTAATATTAGCCAATTCATTAATTTCAAAGTACTAGGAAAGTCTCAACACAAACCAACTGGATTTTTCCTTTAGTAGAGGCAACACAGTAAAGAACCCACTTTCCTGCTTTATCACACACCTTCTTAGCCTGACTTCATCTTTAAATGCCACCAACAGGCTTTTCTCAGAAAATTTTGAAGCACATATACAGAAAGGAAAGCAAAAGAAAAAGAGAAAAAAGAAGGCAGGGAGAACTTTGTGAAGGAGGAGCTTTTATATGATTAGACCACAACCAGCCCTAGACATTTATTCATTAACACTTACCTGAGAGTGTCCAAGAGCCTCAGGTATTATGTATAAGAAAATAGGCTGAAACAATAAATTTTTTTAGGAAATATTTGGTGTTTCAGCTGTATCAATGTTTATCCTGCTGTCCTCCCAATCTGTCAGATAAGCAGGAAATCATAGTAGTTCAATTTCAGTTTTTTTCTCTTGAATGACTTTATTCACCACAGGTGTAGGTGGGTCACATTCATGAGAAAGGTTCAGACACATGAATTCAATTTGGTATAAAAACCCATCCCAGGATCTCAGTCCTGCCTTTAATAGTGTAAGTTGGAATTTCAAGTGTGTGTTACTGAGTAGGTGTTCCTTGACAGTGTGTTTAGATTGAAGAATTCTTAAGTAAGTTTTTAGTATTGCTATTAGCAGGTAGGTAAATAACTAGCTAACTGAATTTGCTTCGTTATTGTTTCCCTGGATATAGCTTTGCTCTTTAAAGACCTGTAGTTAGTTGTGCAAATATGCTGTGTACAGAAAAATAGCAAGTTATGATTCCTGCTAATGTGCTTAAAAAAAGGTTAAGGGTAATAGGATACTGTGGGTTAGGAGAGAAGAGACAGAGAATGGTGTGGTCTGAGCTAAGTTGATATTAACGAGGCTAAAATGCAGCTCCTATACGCAGAAAACATAATTGCTTGACATGTTTGTATTGTGACTTTTTATTATGATTCTGTACTGTACTTTATGACCCTGTTTTTACTTCTAAGGGAGTCTTTCTCTGAAATTAGTTCCTAGAGGTAGAAAATGTATTGTAGTGCTGTCCATTAGTACTGTCTTATATAGCAGGTCTGCTATGAATCTAGATTATGAGTTCTTTATATCCTCCCTCTTTTAAATCTCTATTCTTCGTTGTTCTGCCTTTGTCTCCTTGTGATGCTGAAGTAATTAGAGAACTCAGTGGAACAGGACTCAAGTCTAATTGGACTGAATCTACATGCCCCTCTTTGAAGGGAGAGGGGAGATGATAGTAAAAATAATTTTGCTTTTCCTTTTTATTTGATGTTGTTTGAATTTGTTTAATATCTGTCCTTGGAGAAAACTGACATTGAAGACCAGATCACTAGTTAATGTATGTCTGTAGACATAGCTATTTAGTATGCTGGGATATCCTGATGTTGCCTTTAATAGGCCTTCAAAGACATACAGCTTGAATAATAACCTAAATCTAAGCTGGTTACTAACAGACTATAGCCCTGATAAACTACCACCACTGGGAGCAGCTAATGACAATAGTGTCCCGCTTCCTTGTAAAGTGTGTTATTTTTGTTTATGCTTTAGCATTTGCTGTCCTGATGCTTTTCAAAAAAAAAAAATCCCCAGGACAATAAAGCTAAAGGTTATCCTTTAGGTTTGGGACTTGATAACTGTTTCAAGATGAACTTGATATTTAATGGAACAATGCCAAGTTAGGAGCTTTGAAGTGTAAATCTCCTGTTTTGTTTCCCAAGAAGTGCAGAGAAGCACTGGTAATGCAGGTCTCCCTTGACCTGGGAGTACATTGTAGCGTGCCTAAGTGGGGGTGGTCTGTCGATAAGAGCATTTCAACTCCTCTGGAGAGATGTCCTGTGGTTTTACAGCATTGCTGAGGGACTGGGGAGAGATGCTTCGGTAAGATGTAATGAGAAGAGGTGCTCCCTTTGCCCTTGTCCCTCGCTAACTTCTGGCTGCGAGTTTTGTCATGTTGCCTGGAGAATCTGTTTGTGGCTACTGTTCCTTTTCACCTTTGGAATAACTGTCTTAAATCCATTTTATTTTTTTTCCATGTGACTATGCAGTCACTTTCCTTAGGGTTTCTAACTGCTTTAATAAGAATGTGGCCTTGGGAGGCATCTTAATCTAGGAAGGCAAAAGGGAGATATTGGGAGTGGGGGAAATGCTTCCTTAAGTTTCTTGCTCTGATCTGCAAAGTGGATTGCTTGCTCCTCTGGAGACGGTTAACAGGGAGAAGTGCTTGCTGGTCCTGCTAAAAAGTCTTTCCTTTCTTTTTGAATCCTTCTGTTGCCAAAAGGAATATACAGATATGCAAAAGGTTTCCACAGTTAAGGAACAAACAAATTAATTTCTACTCTAATGTATGTGTAAGTAAAATTAATATTTAGACTACATAAACACGTGTCTATGTATATATACACACAGCACGTGTGATGTATACATATGAATATATTGTTGATATATTTTTTCATTATGAAAAACTACTATCTCCAAACCCAGAGCACTTTTTTTCAGGGTTCCTTTATTAATCATTAGTTTTATAGTGTTCTTTATTCCTCATGCTGATGTTGCACATAATGGTATCAGACTGCCTTGGGATGTTGAACAGACTATCAAAAGATAAATTTTCTGTAAGACTTAATTCAGAGAGATTTATATTCCTGCAGCTTTCTTCCATGTTTCCAAATATGATCTCATGAATTTAAATAGATCAACTACAGTTGATGTCTCTTCTTGATCTATTTGAATTGCTTCTGAAGCTACTGATCATATGCTTTTGTTTCCTTCATGCTGGTGGTGCAGCTGCTTGTTCTTTCAAGACCCAGCTTCTGAGGTTCTGGGATTATTTCATGCCTCTGAAGTGGCTCTAAAACTGCTCATTCTTACAAATAATTAATGCTAGTTCATTCTTGGCAAGGAATTAATCCATACCAGGATTTTGATGGAAAGGTTCAATTATGCTTTCTCTTAAACTTGTTTGTCAGAAGCAAAAGGCATAAAGGAGATGGCACAGTTTCCATAACTCTTAATGATATGATGCCTTACTCTGCAATTAATAGTATTTATAGCTACATAGTCTGTTTTGTCCCTCCTTCTTCATATAGAAAGGTGGATTACTACTTCCTAAAAGTCTTCAGTAAAGACAAAGTAACTCCTGTAAATAACTTTTTTAATAGATCATTTGAGCAGTTAATTAAGATTATAGTATTGTGCCTTTTCAGTGACTGAGGAATAACTCAAAGCAGTTTTTAAAGAAAGTATGCTGGAAGTGTATTCCACAAATATATGATTGCTTAACTTGTACCACTAGGTAATATTTTCTCTTCCTGTGGTAACTTCTGAGTAATAGCCTTTTTAGAACTGCTACAGAAATAGGCTCACCATTTCAAAATTTCCCGTTTCTTTATTTCCTAAAGTATCTCATCTAGCAAGTGCTGTAAATTTCCTCTTCTGCTCCTGCCATCCTCTTGTGTTTTGGAAAGCATATATGTAGCATCACATTGGCTGACCCACAAGATGTCATCTTCTGTGGATATCTAATCTGCCTTCAAGAACACAAGAGAACTATGCCCACAGAAGAGATAAAATATCTCCAAGATGTTTGTACCAGGTTAATTTTGTTTGAATATGGTGGTTGTAAGTACCTACAGTAATTGTGAATATGCTGTATAAGCCACAGCATGTAGGAATTGTCTGCATAACACATATCCAGAGCTGCATTCCTTCCCAAGAGGATCCTAGCATATTAAGATTTAATTAATGGAAAAGTTATCTTTCAGGATTCTTTTCTTTGAAGACTCAACAACCACCATAAAACATATCAAAGCCATTAATTTGTTACTATTTCACTCAAGTGCTGACAAGCTTGTACCTCAGTGGTTTTCTAATGGATGCTTAAGAAGTGAGCAGAAGGCTCTCAACACATTATGGATGATAATTACCCAGGAGTTTAGGTAATAGGGTTAACTGGCTTCGGTGAGAGGTCAATGTTTACTTATCACATTTGGGAATCCGTTGTCAAAGATATCACCTATGTGAATCTTTTTTTTTTAAAAAAAAAAAAAACAAACAAGTTGAGGGATGGAAAGGAGAGAAGCTTGTGTTTAATGTGATCTGCTGTCAATAAATTGGATAACTAAATACCAAACTGAGCTTTGACTAAAATAATGCCTGTAGTTGAGTTGTATAATCCTATAACTTGGGATATATTCTTTGGTTTTGTAAAAGGTTTTGTAGTACCAGACTATATTTGTGCAGTGAACTTTAATTTTCTTGTAGCAGCTTGCCTGGGGGAAATAAGGGGTAACATTCCTCCCTGTTCTGACAGGTTCCTTTCCTAACCCATCCCAAGAAAGCTGGTGCTGATGCTGTGGGTACTTAATTCCCTGTATACACCGAAGGCTCATTCCCTCCAGATATATTTTGTTAACAGAGAAATTGGCAAAAAATCAATACAGAGGTTTTAAGCTTTGTAGGCTTAGGGTTTCAGTCTAAATAATGGTTTTCACGGTGATGACTGGGAACTGATTACTTTTAGTCATTGAATGAAATGGCTTTTTTTATAACCCCCAGACAAATGAGCATAAGCTCCACAAGTAGAGTTTGACAGAAGTGTGTTACAGTATGCAACCTGTGGCATAAGAGTAGTAGTTCTCAGCTTCTTCCATTGGTTGTATTTCAGTAATGTGGGTTGAAATATGTCCCAAAGAAAAAAAATAACCAAAACAAAACCCAACCCAAACCTGAAAGAAACACAAGGGAAGCTTAGGAAACTTAATGGGCTTCATCTCTCTAGAATGAAGAGAATAGCTTCAGTAATAACTGTCTTCTTTTTACACGATAGCTATTCAATTTGAGAAGAAAATTACTTTCTTGAGTCAAGAATTTTAAATGCATTTTGCTCAATTCAATTCCCCATGCTATGTGTTCACAGGACACAAAGGCAATGTGCAAATTGAACAGTAGTTGATGCTTCATACTTACACAATGGTATAATAGTAATGTATTGTGTAATTTCACTACAGTCCAGTGTGTTGTCACAATTTCTGGCTTTAATAAAAAATGTAGATTAGCAGCTCCAGATTATTGTACTGTACAGGTTTATGTCTATAATAGTATGTCCCTCTTTGGAGAATGCAAAAATCCACCTTATTTCTGGTGCTTGAGTGTTAGATACAGTCTTTGTGTCTAAACGTGGCAGGCATATGAATGTGAAATGCAAGTGGAGATTTGTCAACTGCTGCTATCTTTCTTATTTCTTTGCCTCCGTATGTCTTTTCACTGGCTGCTTCTTAAGTCACAGTTTCCATCCCCCTGTGCAGTTGCTTTTATATCACCTTTGGAAGAAGGGTCTATGTTCCTCTAGCAGAAGGCATGCATAATGTGTGATACTTACTGAAATGGAAGCATTTTCTTGAGCCATACATATACATTGATTTTGCTGAGCTCCCTTTTGGGCATGCAGGTAGAGAGGCTGGGGGAGAAAAGAGTTACCTTTCATATCTGATTAGGTCTACAGTCCCTTAGTGCAGAGTGAACTGCAAGAGGAGCATGACTCTGCAGAAGCGTTTGTTTTTTTTTTTCACATGGCAGAAAATACATTCCAGTTGTGACTCAGTGGTTCATTCTGTTTACATACACCAATACACAGATCATTATTATTATGCATACCTAAAAAATTCCATGGAGGCGTGTCTAATACAGATTCATAAATATTACAGAAAAATATTCAACTTTGCAGTCAGGCATCTATGTTACATTGCTCCAACAGAAGAATTAGAAAGTGCTGTTTCAAATGCTTTAATAAAGCAGTGAAAGATAGGAGTTACGTCTTTTTGCAAGTAAATATTAAAACTACTGATTTAAAACTCTTGTTTAATACCAAGAGTGTGTTTTTTCTCACAGAACTTGAATTCTGGCTATATAAAATACCTTTCCAGGTAATATTTATTTCTAGTTATACAATAGGTACACAACAGATATTATTATGTATAACGTGTGGTGTCAAAACCAGTGACTCTTACTACATCTTTTGGGCAATCAAAAGCCTACTAACAGAGTTTAAAATTTCTTATTTGTTATTTACAGTACGGATTTTTTTTAAGGATAGTTGTAAAACTGGTGCGGTTTTGTTTCCTTAGAATACTCTCCATTCCCGGTGCAAAAAAAAAAAATAGTATGAGATAATTTTTTTTATGGGCTTGAAATGGTTTCTACAGTCTCTCATGTACGCTCCTCAGAGAAATATGCTGACCTTCAGCAGCTCTGTGCTTGCATTTGCGACTGCTGGGGCTGAAGCAGGGCTGGATGCTGTGTGGTGGCCAGATGTTCTGCAAAATTTGCTGTGTGGCTGACAGATACCCTGACTGTATTGTGTTCTGTTATGTATGCTTCTAGATGAAAGAATGTGTTAGCCTAAGTCTTCTCACTCTTCTTGTAAGAATAGTGTTTGTTTAATTGACTGATCAGTAAGGCTTCAGGAAGGTGTGAACTAAGGACGTGGGTTTGGAAATATGCATAAATTAGAACTTGTAGTGAAGGCTTTGCTGTTCAGGTATGGTGTTCTATCTCTCAAAGGCTGGGTACTGAGTCACTTAAGATGGAGGCTTTCAGATATTCTTGTGTACTTGGAGAATAACTTTTTTTTTTGAAGGAGTAAATAGTCTATAATTGCTTTTCCAACTAAATAAAAAGTACTTAAGAAAAGCTATTAGTTTAGTGAGTAAACAATCACTGTGACTGGATATTACTTGAGACCATCAGAGGTAGAGGTGATGTAATTCACTGTATTTCTGATTAAAGATCATCTTCTTAATTGATGGTTGGAAAGCAGACACTTGGATTAATATTCTGAACTTTGAAATGTTGCTGAGATAATGGAATCTATTCAAGTGCATCAGGAAATTATCTCTGATCTAATAATGGACAGTATCTAGCCTTTGCCATCTGAAACTCACAGGTGTAGGCTTTGTTGTAAAACTAAGTGTTTACCTTACCTAAGCACACAATGTGCTTTGAAAAAAAACTAGAATCACTTGAAGAAGAGGTATCCATGCTGCGTAGGGCTGCCTTGGTTCATGGATGATTTGGAAGATGATGGGAGTGCCAAGCTGGGCTGAGCTGGTGGCACCAGGGGTTGTCCAGGTATGGAGGATCAGGCTGAAGCCTCTGATTGAGTGAAGATAAAACCTTGCTTACCAGAACAGGGGGTTCCCAAACCAGTTTTGGCTTTCAGCTTTCCCACAAGTCTGAGGGTCTAGGTGACACCTTTGTGAAGGAGTAACCTAGTCAGGACATGCCTGCAAGGTGAGCTGATGAGCAGCCAATTGTGTGTAACCTCATCATTTTTAATTACGATTTCAGTCCTGAAATTTTAGTTTCAATTGCTTCCAATACATGATTATCTTATCTTTTTAAAGAATGGTGTTTGCATAAATGATATGCCTACCAAAAAGCAAAGTAATCTTGTGTGTGTTAACTGATCCTCTTATGCAAAGTATCTTACATTTATCTTTGGTAACACTCTTGTTTCATTCTAGGTAGTATAAAGATGCACTTTGAAATGCAGAGTAACATGAATTGTATCTTAACTGAGTTTTGCCTCACTTAGGGAGAGGGGGCAGCAGGGATTACGATTTAAAGCAGCTGAAAAGGTACCAAATCTCTGCTTCTGTTATACTTAAAAGATCAGTACAACATCAAAGATAATTGCTGTTTAATGGTGGCTCAGGGATTTTCTTAAAGAAAAGCAGTGACTGGGACACGCTTTATGGTTGTATCAGTTTTTGCTGCCATGAGAATGTGGCATGATCACTGTTGTATTTTAATCAGTATAAAGAAATTTCTACAGAAACCTCTAACATAGTGTATAATTGCTATAACTCACAGGGGACCATCCTTATTTGAGGGAGGATGGTTTATCTTGCATATCTAATATTTTTCTAATTACAGTGTTTCAAACAATGGCTAATAAAGCAAGCTATGCACCATCATTTAAAAGCTAATAACTGCATTCTATATTGGAGGAGTAATGGTGGCTATCCTTCTCCACCAGATAGAGGTGGTCTTCATAGGACACTATTCTCACTATTATAAGCATACATCATATGAAATCCTGAAACTCTACTCATATACATCTATGTTAATGGTGGATCATTAAATGCAAGTCAAGCCTTTCTTATCTTTCATCTCTACTCTGGGAACAATTCATTTCAGTGTGGTCTGACAATGTGTTGAACTGTAATGAGCCACTAAGGAAGAAGTATCTTTGTAAAGTACATGTTGCCTCTATGAAGTCTGGGTGTATCTGACTCTAATGTCTCCCTACCAAATGTATTTTTCAGTTCATAGCTTTGGTTTCTCTTATATTCACCTTCCAGACCTTTTTCTTGGTTTCAATTCTGTAGGTCAACAAAACCTGTAAATTTAGAAACTTGGTAAGCAATTAGTGGCCTTCCTTTATAGAGCAGCTTGGAATGTTCTACTCATTTGTTACTTGGACTACTAGTCAAGTGAAAATAGATATCGTCAAATACAGTATTAGTTTTGAGGTGCAAGTTGCCTCATTTTGCCACTCATAATGGAAAGCAGGGCCTAATCAGTGCAAGTGTCAAGAGCCTTTTGAACCTCTGTGCCTCTTGGTTGACAAATAAGTCTACACAGAAAGAAGGCAACAGATAAATTGTCTTCATTCTGAATGGGCTGAGTTTAGCATGAAGAAACCTGTTCATACAGATCTGGGAACACTGGTTTTGACTACCTGTTTTCTATTTTGTGTTATTTAATTGAGGCTCAGTATTCCCTCCCACTTTCACCTTTCTTCCTTCCCCATATTAAACCTCTTGCAAAAGTTGCGACAGGATAAAGCATGCCTCAGTAAACAAAGTTCTCTAGCCTAAGTCATTGTACAAATGATTTGTTTATTACATCTGAACGTAGTTGCTCTGTTCTTCCGGCTACTATTTATTGTTAACTGCAACAAAATTTCATATTTAGGAAGGTGCTGTAACTGGTAAAAAAGAGAAACTCAGGCCCAATAAATTTTATGTGCTTTCTCCTGGTCTAACTATTTAAATGATAGGGAATAAAATAAATAGATTTTGTGGCATACTGTGTCTTAGAAGACAATGCAATTTCACACAGAAACATTATTTCTATGCGCATTTATGGCAGGTTCCTTGACCTGATGCTTCCTTTTACCCAACTTAATAGTGGGGGAGCTGAGTGCTGAAAAGGCATCTTAGCAGTAAAATTATACATGTATCTGCCTGAGATGTCCACTCTGCAAAGTATGCAGTATATTTCTGTCTTAAATAAGGTCTGATGACCTCACAAGTATATTGTAAGATTGAGGAAAGCAACTAGTATAACTGCAGCTTTGTAGCATAGCTGGCTGAGTTGGGTGTTTTAGGAGTAGGTTGCCAGAGGGCAGTATTGTTTAAAGAAACTCATTCTGCTACAACTCCGACCTGTTGTTCCAAATGCCTTTTTGCCCTATGTACATAAGATAACTTCAGTAAACTGATAGCTCTGTTGGGATGAGTATCAAGGCCTCAGGCAGCTGTTCAGATGGATTGCCTATGTTTGACCAGGGCCTTTGCAATTCTTCCCTTTATCCTCAGCAGTCTAGTCAGCCTTTCCCGGACTAGGGATGGAAACTTTGCTGGCAACCCTGCTGAGCTGCACCTGAACCCTGCTTTCCTGTGACTGAGTAGCAAGAGGAAGGACCTGGGGCTTGGCCCGTAAAGAGACTTCTATTTTAGGTGTCAGCAAATATGTATGATACTATCTGTCACGCAGCTTGGGAGTTTCTGACCTACCTGATGAAGCAGAACTGTGTAAAATCTATTGTCATGGCTAATTTTCTTCTCAAGGAGGTTGTTTTGCATGAGGAATGGTGGTTGTAGCAGATCTCAACATGATCCTTTGGAGGTACTGAGGCAGTATTACCTGGTTTTCCCACGGCACTTCCCTGGAGGGCAAAAACTGTGCTTCTGGGTAGAAGCAAAAACTGCCTGGCTTCCAGGGTTTCTGTATGGTCTGGTAGTTTAACACTGGCAGTGCAATCAGTTAGGCAAAGGGGAGTTGCTTCTCACTAGAAGAATCAACTCTGACAGCAGCAGAATTTAATTATGTACTGTCCTCTACATAGAGCATTTGATTCCTCCAAGCCTGAGGAGATGAGAAGCAGCAGAAGGTAGAGTTCTTTGGTTAAGCACTGCCTTCATTTGCATGGGATGTGTCGACTTTCCTTTTGCATATCTACCCTTTAGACTAAGGGTGATGTTACTTTAGGCACAGTCTATAGCTGTTTCTCGACTTTGGCAAGAAGCTGAGGGTGAGGGCAGCTTGCCTTTGGAGCTCATGCATTTGCTCTTTCAGAGCTGCTGATTGGGTTGCAGGTGTCTGCGCAAGCCCTGTCTGTTAAAAGGCTGAAAACAGAATAAACTACTTACTTGAATAAAAAGTTGTCATTTTAGTTTAAATGTCTTGGATGTACTTGGGTGGTCTTCCAGCTTTTTTTAGGGGCTCTTAAAAGCACATTTCAGGGATCTAAGAGCTACAGGGGCTGGAGCCTTTCTTATTTGTATAGATTGCAGTCTTCAGCACTTGACTCTTGGCTGCCTGCCTTGCACTGCAGCTTGTTGCAGGTGAACAAGTATCTAATGTTCTCACCTGGCCTAAATGGGTAGGCAGGGCTCAGTAACAGTGGGAGAAGGAGTTTGGGGAAATCTGAGAGCCCCCTGTGGTGCTGCTAGCACTCAGGATCTCCAGGAGTGCAAATTTTTTTATTATTATTTTTATTTTCTTTTGCACAGGTTCTGAAGCGTTTGAAGGACAAACTCTACTACTTCATAAGTCTTTGAGGAGTTCATGTAGTAAAGGTAGAAAAATCCTAAGCCCTTATTTCTTGACTTAATGACAGCTACACAATGAAGTCTGTGTCTGAGTAACAGCTGCAGCTCTGGTTCTTTTCAGGTGGTGGGTATATCAACAGAAAATTTTTGAGTAGATGTGTGCATATGAAACAATTCAGTTTTAAGAGCGAAATAGGGGAAGAACTCTAATATTGATGACTATGATATTATGTATTAAAAACCCATCATAATTGTCCAGTATCTTGTAGAAGACACTGAAGCTTCTTTCTCTAAATTCCTCCTATACTCAGCCTGAGCTGTCATGTCTGCCCCTGCTCCATTGGTCGAATCCTCACTACAGGCTACTGTGCAGGCACAAATGCAAGAGAACAGACATGCTTGTGTTAGCATAGCAAAAAACCCCAACAAACAACAAATGTCCACCACTATGGCAGCTTCTTACATGTTTTAACATGCTTAATACATTTTAACAAATATTCACATAGCAGCTTAGGCTGAGAGTGAGAAAGTTTTGCCTAATTCTCTGCTGCATTAGGTTTCTGCTGTGTGTTTCTAGTAAGGCAAAGTCTTCTGTGGGGTTTATGAAGTTTTTTTAGTGTCATGAATCCTGCTGTTACTCCCTAAGTGTATTAAACAATATTTTTGATTGATCTACATGCATCTAAAGGCTTGTTTACAGAGGAGTTAGATGCTGCATTCTCTAAAATATTGACAAATATTGTAGTATGCACTCACTAAGGCTTAACTTACATGATGACTTCTGAAAGAGAAAAAGGGGTTCACTTTCTCAAGTAGCTTGACTATGAGGAAGGCAGCAGAATGTTTCTCGGCAGCTGTTATCCCACTACAAGTACTACATAAAATGCACACACATGTTTTACAACAGTTACGTGGTTGGAAAGGACTTGCTGGGAGATTTCAATATTGTTCTTTTCCAGTTCCTCATTTGGACAGTGAAGACATGGCAGAAATGGCAGAGCTTCCTTTCCTCAAAGCTGATGTCAGAGAGATATTTGAAAGTAAGTTTCATGCTGTTTCAGGATGAAGTACTACACTAGATTATGCCTTTCATTAAGGATCATCTACTAGCTGATGAGGGACTTGGCATATCCCTGATTAAACACTCTTCCGGAAGGACAAGATCCTCCCTTGGAGCCCAGGCACAAATATCATGGATAATAGCTGATTTTATAATTAGTTTATGACCGTGGCTCTTCATCTCCAGAGGTAGGACCTGTCTATTTTCATAA
Organism: Clamator glandarius; assembly: GCA_033459285.1. Classification (NCBI taxonomy): domain Eukaryota; kingdom Metazoa; phylum Chordata; class Aves; order Cuculiformes; family Cuculidae; genus Clamator; species Clamator glandarius. The sequence continues at coordinate 1,430,277 of JAUNZM010000070.1, forward strand.
GTATTTGGTCTTTTGCATTTTAAAAAATCTTCATTAGTCTCTTTTTAAGGCATTGAATTTGACATACAGTCAACAAAATACTTAGAGTGTAATTGAATACAAGAAATGGAGATATCTGATTAGTGAAATTACATATGAAATATATGCAAGCATTCAAATCTCCTATGAAAAACTAGCCCTTTCTGTGGAATTACTTCCCTACATCTGGTTTCTTGAAAGAAAGTATAATAGTCTTCATATGAATTCAGGGTGAGCTTTTTAAGCTTCTCATCTCTAGCCTACTGCAAAAATAAGCAAGTTTTTTTCCATATAAGGAGGCAAATGTGTTACTTGAGGTTTGGATTAGAGTATTTAGGTTGTGTACAATGTCTTTGGCTTTGCCTATTTAATTTTGATTTTTTTTCGTCAATGTGGGTTTTGTGGGGGTGGGAAGGGGTCTAGTTTTCCTGAAAATTTTGAACACTTTGGTTGTCTTGGAGAGCAGATTTATGAAAAATATCTGCCTACGTTTCCATAGCTTCAGGGGAGAAAATCGGTATTGCCATGTCTTAAAGAACTTGCAGTTAAAGCAGGCCATAATGTGGGATCAATCACTTCTCCCCTATAAGGATGAATCTTATTTGGTCTGTAGAATTTATTTACTTACATATCTTCCTTAAAGAGGCACTTCAGTGCAGCTGGGCATACTGCATCTGAAGAGCTGCAGTGACTGATGATGAAACATTGTTCTTTGGACTTCTGAGGAGTTTGCTTCTGAAACAAGCAGCAAAATTTTCTTTGGGGTTTGTCTTGTCTACTTTTATGTAGACAATATAGATGGGAAAAGGATCTTTCCTGCAACTTCACTGCAGAGGAGTTGGAAATGAGACAGGATGAACGGGAGATGTTTAGATAAAGTATGTGGTGGGAGTCTGAAGTAGAAAAAAAGATTGTGTTCTTGGGAGGAAAAAGAAGTAGTGTATGTTGGTCTGATTAGATGGCAACATGTAGTTGCAGTAGACTGTAAACTTGGTTCTGGATAAATTGAACTTCTGAGTCCTTGGTTCAGCTTATTCTCTCATTCTGGATCTCTAAGTAACTCCATTTAGGTAAAGTACCTGCCGTTCCTTGATAAGACCTATGCTTCTATACTGCTGTGTGCTATGAAATGGTGTAATTGTATCTTAAACTATGAGAGACCTAAACAGGGCAAAGGCTGAAGTCAAGATCACAATACAGTGACTACTGAGAGTGCACAGCACAGTAGAAGCAGTGGTTTAATCCTGAGACGAGTTCTCCAGTGGTTTTTTAGATTGAGATATTTGACCTGGTCAGAGCTCCCTATAGTGAGTCAAACTTCAGAACTGAACTCAGACTGAACTATTGTAAACTGTTGTGGTAACTGCTGTTGGGCTTTTTTTTTTTTTTTTTTTTTTCCAGTTCCTTTGAAAAATTACTCCAAGCCCCGAAGAAAGAGGAGGAGGATCTTGGAGAATCCCAAGCCTGGGAACAGAAAGCTTTGGTGTCATAGGATGAAGGTGGTAAAACGGGTATTGCGTAGGACTAGGCATAAAGAGCTGGTCCAGAAGCAGGTTCAAGTGGATTATAGTCCAGAAGGAGCTCAGCAGCTCTGCTCACCAGTACAGCAGGGGCAAGGAGACCATCTCTCAGCAGCACAGCTGGTACCCCCTGGTCAACAGCCCCAGGGAGGGGACAATGTCCATGTACAGCTACACAGAGAGACAGTAGAAAGTGGCATGTCCCCAAACATGGGACCACAACAGAAGGATCAGAAGTGGGAGATCCCTGAGGTGACTGTGCAGGTGCGGCCTCAGAAGCTGAGCCAGGGGTGGGAGTCCCCAGTGGTCAATGTGGAGGTGCAGTTACAGCAGCAGGGTAGAGGGTCAGCTCTCCCACAAGTAACTGTGCAGGTACAGCCACAGGGGAGGGGACAAGGAGTGGCTGGTGTCAAGGTCACCGTGCAGCTGCAATTGGGCCACAACTCAGAAGTAACCAGCCCCCAGGACCAAGGTGAGGAAATGTTAGGGAACGGAGAGCAACTGACTCCACAAGAGTATCAGGGAGAGCCAGTGCCAAGATCTGAAGGTGAGAGAGAAGTGGCTGTAGTGGAGCTAGTACCAGAGGGGCTTTTGAACCAAAAGCAGGATCAAAGAAAGGTGAAAAAACGCCAGCAGGACAAGAGCCAAGAACAAGAAAGAATGGAAGTGATGGAGCCACAAGACACGCAGATTGGAGACCTGGATGGGATGGTGACACAGGAGCAGGGCCAGAGCCAAGAGCAGAAAGGGCTAAAAGCAGACCTGCCTGCACAAGAGGAAGGTCAAACAGCTACAGAGATGGAACAGGAGCAAGGTGATGTCCAAGAAGGACCCAAGGAGGTGGTGGAAGACATGGGGCAAAAAGCGTCCAAGAAATGCCTGCAAGAGTGTCCAAATTATTTTGTCTCTATTCCAATAACAGATGATCAGGTATTTTGAAGTAGCTGTTCAATCAAAAATAATAGAAAACTTAAATAACAAATTAAGCATAGGTTTAAAGTCTATCTTTGTTTCAAAACTTAAGAAGCCCAGAGTGATCAAATTCTGCTCCCCTACCTGAAGTGGTGTCTGGCTGGGATGGAGTTAACTTTCCCCATGGAGGATCTCATAGTACTGGGCTTTGCATTTTTAGCTAAAACAATGTTAATAGCACACCGATGTTTTGGTTACTGCTAGGAGAAAAAGTCACTTTGAGGATTGCTATTGCCCTTTCTATACGATCTGAGTGTATTCTCTCCTCAGTAGTATCTTTTCGTCTGTAATCTTTTTCCAGAAGAAAGCAGTGGCTTTCACTCTCATGTATTGCTCCATCCTTCATTGTCTTAGATGTATTTAGTGTAACAGAAACTAGTATTGATTTGTTTGTTTACCTGCTTCCCCACTGAAGCTCACTATGGAGGATGAAATGTCCTTTTACTACAGAAGTGAAAAAGTGTATTGATCTGTCCTCCTTTCCATACCTTACCCAACAAACTTAACCTGAAGTCTTAGGTAGACAGTTAATTTCAAGAAGCCAGGTGTGGATTCTGCATGTTCACACTGCATCCAGGTATGTATATTCTGGTTCCCATATTTGCAGCAGTGTTAAGAAAGCGGGTGTTTCACTTCCATACTCTTAAACCAAAACACAAATAGCAAAAATCAAGATAGAAGTATTTTCTTCTAGAGACCTTGCAAGAGTCCCAAGGCGTTCCAATTATGGCAGTAAAAGTTTTTTACAAAATATGTTCAGATAGTCTTCCAGGGTTAGGGTACTGCAGGCACTGCTGTCTTATGATCCATGGAAATGAATTCCAAAGATGATTCAAAAGCTGGAGACAAATTCTGTACTTTTTTCTTTAACTAGTCACGTATGACTGGTTTGAAGCCCCCTAACTTGTGCATAACCTGATTTAATTGTACAGGAAGTTGTTCCCTGTCTGTAAAAACCCAGGAGCTAGAGGAGCAAAATGAGGCTCCCATGGTCCAAGAGGAGGTGGTCAGAGCCCTGCTAGCCCAACTAGAAACCCACAAGTCTATGGGGCTGGATGGAATTCACCTGAGGGTATTGAAGGAGCTGATGGATGTGCTGGCCAAACCCCTTTCCATCATCTTCCAACACTCCTGGAAGACTGGGGAAGTTCCACTGGACTGGAGGCTGGCTGATGTTGTGCCCATCTACAAGAAGGGTCACAGGGAGGATCCAGGGAACTACAGGCCTGTCAGTCTGACCTCAGTGCCGGGGAAAGTCATGGAACAGGTGATCTTGAGTGCTGTCATGAAGCACTTGCAAGAGAACTGGGTGATCAGGCCCAGTCAACATGGGTTCACAAAAGGCAGGTCTTGCCAAACTAACCTGATCGCCTTTTATGACAAAGTAACTCGGCTGCTGGACGAGGGAAGGGCTGTGGATGTATCTTTCTGGACTTCAGTAAAGCCTTTGACACAGTTTCTCACAGCATTCTGCTATGGAAACTGTCAGCCTCTGGCCTGGACAGGCGCACACTCTCCTGGGTGGAAAACTGATTGGATGGCCGGGCCCAGGGAGTGATGCTTAATGGTGTTAAATCCAGCTGAAGGCCAGTGACAAGTGGGATTCCCCAGGGCTCAGTGCTGGGTCCAGCCCTGTTCAATGTCTTTATCAATGACCTGGATGAAGGCTTTGAGTGCATCCTTAGCAAGTTTGCTGATTGACACCAAGCTAGGTGGAAGTGTGGATCTGCTGGAGGGCAGGGAGGCTCTGCAAAGGGACCTGGACAGGCTGGACTGCTGGGCTGAGACCAATGGCATGAGGTTTAACACAGCCAAATGCCGGGTCCTGCACTTGGGGCACAACAGCCTTAAGCAGAGGTACAGACTAGGAGAAGCCTGGCTGGAAAGCTGCCTGGAGGAGAAGGACCTGGGGGTGTTGGTTGACAGCTGACTGAACATGAGCCAGCAATGTGCCCAGGTGGCCAAGAAGGCCAATGGCATCTTGGCTTGTATCTGAAACGGCGTAACCAGCAGGTCCAGGGAGGTTATTCTCCCTCTGTACTCAGCACTGGTGAGACCGCTCCTCGAGTACTGTGTTCAGTTCTGGGCCCCTCACCACAAGAAGGATGTTGAGGCTCTGGAGCGAGTCCAGAGAAGAGCAACAAAGCTGGTGAAGGGGCTGGAGAACAGACCTCATGAGGAGCGGCTGAGAGAGCTGGGGTTGTTTAGCCTGGAGAAGAGGAGGCTGAGTGGAGACCTCATTGCTCTCTATAACTACCTGAAAGAAGGTTGTAGAGAGGAGGGAGCTGGTGTTTTCTGCCAAGTGACAGAGGACAGGATGAGAGGGAATCTCCACAAGCTCTGCCAGGGGAGATTTAGGCTGGACATTAGGAAAAAGTTTTTCACAGAAAGGGTCACTGGGCACTGGGACAGTCTGCCCAGGGAGGTGGTTGATTCACCTTCCCTGGAGGTGTTTAAGGCACGGGTGGACGAGGTGCTAAGGGGCATGGTTTAGTGTTTAATAGGAGTGGTTGGACTTGATCTGATGAGTCTCTTCCAAGCTGGTTATTCTGTGATTCTGTGAGAACGCTGGCTCATCTTGATCTACTTGTTTCCATTTTGTTGGTTGGAATTTTGAAAAAGGATCCTGAAAGAAGGCTACAAAGCATCATGTTCCCAAAGCAGTGCTGTCAGTACCTTTACTAAGAACAGTTTTTCATTCTTCAGCCTCCTGTAGACCACTGAATTGCTGATGGTGATATTTTGGTGGTAGCTGCTCAGAGTATGCAAAAGCAGACAGAGCTATCACTTTCTAACAGCACTTGGTGCACCCAGATTGCTAGGTGGTTAGCTTGTGGATGGCCTGTATAACTTTCAGTGATTCCTACATATGACTGGCTTTTGAGAGGTGAACAAAAGTGCAGAACACATCAGGAAGATAAACACAAAGAAACAAAAATAACTGTGTAAGCTGGGAGACAACGTTGGCAGAGGAATGAATGCGTATGAAGTGGGGAAATAGTAAATCTAGGCTGGAAACTAAACAATTTCCTTCCATCTGAGGATTGAAAACTTGGGGCAGCTTGACGGGACATGAATACCTGAGTTACTGGGCTATTTTTATGAGATTTGAGGGTCCCAATATATGGCCAGTGACCACATCCTGTACAGCTCTGAGTGTCCTCCCCTCCTCTCTCCTTCCCTTCTCTCTCAACTCTGCTCTTCCAGATTGCCCTATTCTTACACCAGCCCTGGTAATCTGTCAGCTCTGACATCACCATCTGTAAGCTCTGCCCATGAAATTCCTAGTTTATGCTTAAGTGCCACTGTTAAGAGTGGCAGTGACCTGAGACAGCTCTGGGTGAGGCTCTGAGGGGGACACTGCGCCCAGTACTGTAGGGCTGGTAAGGGTATACATGAAGGATAAGTAAATAAGTACACACATACACAGGAATATATAATACACTTTTGTCAACAGTGCTTTTACCTCTAAAGTAGCGATTCCTAACCTCCCTGAATATACGGCATGGTGGTTGTTAAACTATGGGCTTTGTAGTCCCTTGAAGAATTTTAATGATACTGCTAGTCTTTTGGGTAGAATTAATTTCCCTTAATTATATTTTTTTAAGAGAGGTCTCCAGATGACAGGGCCTAGGGCTGTTTCCATTTTCCTCCCTTTCAACAACACAAAGGAAAAATCCTGTTGCAGTCCTGGTGAGTGCCATACCCTTTTTCCCTTTGTGTCTACTAGGGCTCAAGGAAGCTAGACATCAGCCTCCAGCAATGAGCTTGGGCTAGGGTAGCTCTAGGAGTGTTGTGGTCTCAGGCTTTCAATACTCTATTAGAAGTTCTTCCTTCCTGTTTCCCACCCAAAAACCTAGCCATCCTGTCAAAAATGTAGCATTTATATTAAAGTGCTACGAACTGGGCCTATGAATGTAGAGACGAGGTGAACTGTGCCCACGTGAGAAGCAGCAGAAAGTTCTGAAGCCAAACAAAGAGTAAGAAAAGACATTAAAATTGCTTTGCAGTAGCTAGATATCTACATGAAGGACTTTAACTCAGCCTTGGCCTCCCAGCTATCTGAGTCTCCAGCTGAGGAGGCAAAAGGATATTCTCTGTTATTTCAAGAGTATTTTTGGAAAGACTGGGCAAGAGAGAACAGCAATGTTTTGTGGTATTGCTGGCAATACTTAACCTAATCTGTTGAAGCAAAGGTTTTAGTTTGTGTGGTCAGACAACTTGATGATTTGATTCCTCCTCTATGTTTTCATGACCTAAGAAAATGCACTGTTAAGTAGCATTCTGTATTAAGCTGTGCCTCAATTGCAGTAAGAATCACCTTAATTTATTTAAGAGTCATTTTAGTTATGTGGTTTTCATAGTGACAAGTGGTACCATAAGAGTCTGAATTCAGGGAGTTCACAGTTTGTGTTTTCGAATGGATTTTCTTAATTGTGTGTGTCTTTATAGTGATGTTTATCAGAAACTAGTTATACTAATGTCTTCTGCCATGCAGGTTGTGGTACTGTTTGCTGGACTGCACAATGACTGCCACAGCTTTATGTAGAAAGATTGCAAAACACAAACACTGACCCATGTGTTTCAGGCTGTGTAAGAATAAAGTGAAGCTCTTACATGTGTGAGCATGTAGGCATGTAAGCTAGAATTCACTCAGTGGAATAATCTGAAAATCTATGAATGACTTGGCTGTAACAAAGGCTTCCACCAGGTGTTTAGTCTTGATGTGATTGAATTCTTTTCCCTCCTACCTTATTCCCATGACTGGCCTATAAATATAAACTTTAATGGATTGTTTTGAAAAGTCTTTTTTTAGAGTCAGTTGTGTCAAAGAGATCTGGAAGAGCCAGAATCCGGCCATGCAGTTCTAGAAAATACCAACTCAGAAAACACTGTGTTTACTCAGTTGATCTACTTTGTTTGCTGCTACTGTTTCCTTTTGGGAAGAGACATCAGTTAAATCTGTGATCAAACTTGTAATCAGAAAATAGCGTAAGATTAATTATGGAAATGCTATTAAATTTCCACAGTCTATTAACAACTGACAACTGGATGAAGATCCTGTTAGTATTTACAGTGCTGTAAGCTTTATTCTAACATGCTTAGGGTCAAATTCAGATCTACTTTAAGATCTGGGATACTGGCTCACATGAAACCTATAAGTTTAGCCTGTAGGCTTTAAAAAAGAACAGATCAATCGATTCCTGAAAAATCAACTTTGAAAATGAAGCTTTGTGGTAGATCCAGGGTATTTTGCTTTGTGGATGCTGGGCTTAAAGTTGGCTTGTATTTTTGGAGATGTAAAGCTTTAGCATTCTGAATGCTTACAACAGTATCTGGGTACAATAAAGTGGAAATTTATTTTTCTGTCTCCTGCATCACAGATTTTGGACAGAATTGAAGATGTCCAGGAGCTCATCTTCACTAAAGAACCTGACCTGTTGAGGGCTTTTCTTCCTGTTCAGACTATGCATCTTACTATAATAGTAGCTCGCCTGGGAACAGAAGAAGAAGTAAAAAAGTAAGAACTCTGCAAAATTCAAGTGCAGCAAATAGAGTAGCCTTACTTCTGTTGTTGTGAATAATTACTTTTCATTAGATCCTACCAAATTTTCTTAGACTTCTTGATCAGTTTCTGGCTTGCTCTCAATATCTGTGAGGAAAGATCTTTACAAAAGCTAGAAGTGGTTCTTCAGAGGCTGAAATTTTATGTCTGCCATGAGATGAAGAGGAAAAACAGGATGCCTAACAGCATTATTACTGTTACTATCATAAATGAACTCAAAGGATGTAAAATTCCCTCAGCTGATGTCTTATGAGAAACCACAGCTTCTTACATCAGTTGTGCTCATATCAGCTGGAAAATGTTAGATTGTTGGATGCACTATATTAAGAAGAAAACAGAAATATCTGCCTGGATCCTTTCCAAGCTGCTCTCTTGTCTAATAGTTGTGGGCTGTTACTGAGGCCTTGTAAATCAACATATGGATATTGAAAGATGACCAAGGAAAGCTGCCTTGTGGTCAGTAATGCTAGAACTGCTAAAAAGGTCCAGTAAACAGTGCCAGTATGCTGCAGTATTTTTCTCAAAGCCTTGTACTACACCATACTGGGAAACCTGAGACTTTTTAGCATGAGGAGGCAGGGAGGGAAGGCCTTTAGATGTCTAGGAAGGCATTGTGTGTTAGAGTTGTGAACCTGGTGGGAGAAGCCCTTTCTCCAGGGGCTTTGGTGCACATCAGCAAGGGAATGAAACATAGTAAGGCCTTGACACCACACAAGCATGACACAGGATCTGCTTGAGCATAAAGCAGGATGCCTTGCTGGGAAGATGTTAAAAGAGCCAATATGAGTAGGAAAAAAATCCCTAGTCAGCAACAGTTAAACAGGATTAAGATAGGAATGGTTGGACTTGATGATCCAGTGGGTCTCTTCCAACCTAGTTATTCTATGATTCTATGTGACACGTTTGTTTGTGTCTTATTTTAAAATTACCTGATTTATTGTATGTTCAAGAGGCTTGTTTGTTTGGAGGCTCTGAGAGTGGGGAAAAAGATAGCAAGACCGTTATATGGGCTAATGAGCCTACATGTAGAATACACGTGTATAGTAACTCAGTGCTAAAAACATGTGCCAGTGCTGCTGACTGGGCAGGCTGTCATCCAAGAGGATAGGAAGCTAGTGGAGAGCAGCAATCAAAATGGGAATTAATCAGTTGGAGCTAAGCAGTGTTAATGAACTCTAAGAATGAATGTGTGCCTGTAATATAAAAATAATATCTAGTGAAAAGCAGATCTTGCTTGCCAAATGCTTTTCATCCTTTATCGTCTACCTACCTACAGTGGCCTACTGAATGAGTCTGTAGATCAGCGACTACTGCTCTGTGCTCTCATGTGAAAGACTGTCTTGGTGTTAGGCCAAGTATTTCTCAAGTCTCAAGCTAATAGCCTTGCTGCAATAGCTTGCCCAGCCCCTCACTTGAGGGAGGAAGACATCTTCATTGGAGAAGAGGAGGCTGAGGGGAGACCTTATTACTCTCTACAACTACTTGAAGGGAGGTTGTGGAGAGGAGGGTGCTGGCCTCTTCTCCCAAGTGACAGGGGACAGGATGAGAAGGAATGGCCTCAAGCTCCGCCAGGGGAGATTTAGGCTTGAGATTAGGAAAAAGGTCTTCACGGAGAGGGTGGTTAGGCATTGGAATGGTCTGCCCAGGGAGGTGGTTGAGTCACAGTCCCTGGAGGTGTTTAAGGTGAGGGTGGATGAGGTACATAGGGGCATGACTTAGGGATTGGTGGTAATGGTTGGACTCGATGATCCAGTGGGTCTCTTCCAACCTGGTGATTCTGTGATCTTCAGGTCTCATGGCAGAAGTTGTTCTAGCATCATTTAATATGGTAGCTTAGACTTCTATAAAAGGCTAGATTAGTCCTGCTTGTTATTAAGGTGGAAGAATCTAGATCATCTGGAAACAACTCATTCCCTTTCCAGCTTCAGTCCTGTCCTCACCAAATCTTCATTGGCAGAGTCCCCAGGATTCTCCAAGAAGCAGCTCCTATGCCATTATTGCTGAAGGAACTCCAGTGCAGTAGGGGCTTTTGTGTGCATGAAACGTGCTTCCCTAGGGGGAAGAATGTCTGTGCTATGTGAGTTGTAGTGCCTAATTTCTATTCAAAGATTTTCAAACAATGGGATAAAGATAGTCAGAAATTGTTGTAAGTGTAATGACAATTTAAACGTGGTTACAGGAGCCACAGCAACCTATGGGTTGATATTCTGCAGTCCTTAATTATACAGTGTTTTTGTTAGATGTGTGAAGCATTAGTAAGTGGCTCCTGCTCAAACTCAGTTTAAAGACTGGCAGGATCACTCTTCCTGAGACACCAGGGTAAAGATGGGCACCTGTAACACTTTAGTGGGTATTAAGTTGCTGAAAGCTTGACTTCTACACTTGTCAACCTATATTACTTATACTTCAGGAAAACTTCAGGAAAAACAGTTGTATTTGAAGTATTGTGTCTTTGGGTAATTTACTTTCTTGGAGATGGTTCTGTGCACAGCAAAATACATGTCTAAACTTTGTTGAAATAAGACAAATGTACCAACAGAAGCATCAGTTTTATATTTTTTTAATTGTCCTGGAATAGGAGAATATAATGGAAACAAGTGATAAATATGCTTCAGGTGAGAGAATGAATTTATTTTGCTTTGAGAATAAAATTACTGAACAAGTTGAAAATGACAATGATAATTTTAAATTGTGACAGAAATAAATTCATTTTTATCCTTTTTGATTCTTCAGCAGCATATATTCACATAGCTGGTTTTAGCATATTAAGGACTTGAATGTTCACTTTGGAAAACTTGCTTCTAATAACTAAGCTAAGGTTCTTAGCTAAGGTTTCTTATTGAAAGACATAATATATTTAAAGTGGCTGTGCATCTTCTAACTGTAACAAAAGCATTAGCATTGAAATGTAGTGTGCTTGTTACACCTTGCATAGTGCTGCAGAGTAGCCAAAATCAGGTATATTCCATAATAATAAAAATCAATATTTAAATATATAGTCTAATAACCTTCTCTGAAAGTAAAGATTTTTTTAAAATATTATTTCCAAAGGGCTGTTCTGGCACTGAAACAATGTAAGAGTAAAGTGGAAGCCATCTTGCAGGGTAAAGACCTTAATATGACATTTCATGGGATTGGACAGTTTAACAATCAAGTGTTATATGTGAAAATGTTGGAGGAAGACCAGAAAGTGCTGAGCAAAGTTGCAGGTAAGCACCTAACCTTACTACAGTAAATTGTTTTGTAGATTTTTGTTGCCATTTATAACTACTGGCCTGACCTGTGCATGGCCATGGCGCCTTTCCTCTTGTCTTCTGTTTCTTAGTTAAATGTGAAGCTGACAGCTGGGGCCTTGGAGAGCATGACAGCTAAAAATTCTCTGGACCAGTTTAGGACAGGTGAAATGCACAGATGTTTAATGTGTCAAGATCATGTAGCAAGACTATCCTAATGTGCTCTGCAGTCAGGATCTTAGAGGCCTGTGGTATGCACTGGGTCTTCAAACTGACACCTGAAAACTGGGGCTCTATTCATTGTAATAAACTTGGAAAACCTTGTAAGAGTTGACCCCAGTTTAGTTTACAAATACTTCCTTTAAATAGGAGCATCTGAGTACAATTTCAGAAGGGCTTGATGTTCTCCCTGCCCCCCTTCCCCACTCTCTTCTTAGGAGTTGCTTTAGCCTGCAATGCAGAACCTCATCTGTGTCCTGGCCTTCCACTTCCAACAGAGCAGAAATAATCAATACGCTTTTTTTCCTTGCTGTTTTCATACAAGAAAAAAAGGAAGCCTAGTTCACGTAATGCTTCTCAAAAAGGCATGCAGTACGAAGACACTGTGTAATCTTCAAAGGATATGGCTTTTAAGAATAGTATGTTTTCTTTTTGTTCAGGGTGCTTCAAACCTTGTCCAGTTCTTAGCTTTGTTATAACGTCCCTGCTCTCTTCTCCTGTTTATGTTCCCTCTTTAGTAAGTGTTACAACTAGACAGAAGTTGCCTCTTAATATGAGCAGCTACTTTGCCCCAGATAAATAAAATTCACTACCTCGCTATCAGTTACTTTTTATTTGACTCTGGATGCCATTTACCACATTGTTCCCTCCATGGAAAAGATAATTTTGACTCAAAGTAGCTGTGCTTTTGTTGAAAGTACCCTGATGTTGCCACTATTTACGAGGGTTAAAGCCTGCATTTCCTCATGCCTGTGTTGTTGCTTCTAAATTTTTTAAGTTTTACACAAAATGAGCCTGACTGCAAGATGACTAAGTAAAAGGTATATGATACAGTTTCCTTTGAGATCAGGTTTGGTATGTCTGTCCACAATATATATACACACACGTCAGTGCTGTTGAAAGAAGGGACTTCTGATGCCCTCCGCCCTAGATCTCGCCTCATTCAGTTCTGAAAGATACTGAAGAGATTACCTCCTTTCTCTTGTCTGACTACTGTTTTTCCCCCTACTCATTGTTTTGCTTAACTGAGAATTTTATTCCCAATGAATCATAGCATACAAGATCAACCTTTATCACGCTATTTTAGCACCAGTAGAAATGTATAATTTTGGTTCTGCAGAATGTCTGCTCTCCTTTTGTTTTTTTTTTTAATGACATTGGAGGTGCATTAACTCTAAAATCCATTACAATAGTGGTTGGCAAGTCTTACATGTTCTCTGCCTGTACAAACTACATCTTCAGGGTTCAGGTAATCTGGTGCCTAACTTCTGATCTAAACAGCATTCTTAATGAGCTGGAGAGGAAAAATTTTGATTGCAATCCCCAGGAATAATCTGTCAGTACTTGAATGTTTTTTAATGTAATGTGATTGTTCACTGATTGCCTGAAATATTTCCTTGACTATAAGACAAGTTGCCAGTTTTCAAGCTGTTAACTCTGTCACCAATGGCTTTGCTATTCAGAGAGATGTAACTTCCAGTGTTCTCCTTTCTGCATAATTTCTGGCCATTTCTAGAGCTTAATGAGTCTGGGTATTATGCAAATATGTATCAAAATCTATCCTCCTAATGGCATCTCAGAATAAATATTTTTTTTCCTTCCTCTCTCCCTCACCACAGCAATTGGATTAATTGTTATACAATGAATAGGGACATTTATTCTTACCTTTTAGTTAATATTTTTGATTGCTTGTGGGGTAGGTGTGGATTTTCAAATGCTACCTTTTCAAGCAGCCTGATAGGCAAATGATTTGACTGGCAAAGGTCAAGCTGCTCCTACCAGGTACTTGTGCCTCGTCATGCCCTTATTGATGATTTGTCAACAATGGCTTTACAATTTAGTTTGCTCTAATGAAATTTTCAAACTTCTGAAGTGTACCTGGCATTACAAAATAAAAAAAGTGTCTGGCTTTGAATTTGCTTTCATTTCTACATCATGGACTCCAGTTTTGAAGCAGAGAGTTATTCTGTCTCTTGATTCATTAATAGCAGTTAATTAGTAAGTACTGGGTATTACTTGGCTTCTCTTGCTGCTAGTGACCTTGTGCTTTGAAAAAGAGATACTGCTTAAGATGTTTTGGAATTTTCTTTGGATATTTATTAAGTGAGCAAGGGAAGATGGTGTCTGGAAAATTGAGTGCCATTCTGATGTGGGTAGGACATCAGCTACAAAACTTGTTTTTAACCAACATCTTGAAGATGATTCCTAGCCTTGATCTTTCTTCCATCATCAGACTTTCTGGTGAAACTCTGTTCATGGCAGTTAAGAGCCTCAACTTACAATAACTCCTTCTGGCTGTTTAGTAGTACTAGGGCTGGGTGGTGATAAGGATATAATAATAATTTTCAGGTTTTTGATGTGTTAAGATGTAGCTTACTTCCTTTTGTGTATCTAGAGATTATTTGCCCTGATGGTGTGTGAGGAACGAAAGGGCTTTTTGTTCAAGGAGCTTAAACACTTAGCATGTTTTCTCTGGGGCTTGTTGTGCTTGGACCTGTTGGCATGGGAACAAGAAGATTTAATATGCAAAAACTCTTCATGTTAATATGCTTTATTTCATGAAGCACCCAAGGTGCGCCAGGGGTTATTTGATACATAACCATAACCACCTAGTACCATATTTAGGTATCCTAAAGTATCTGATGTACACCCTGAAGCTCAAGCCAGGCTGTACCCTGTGGTGGCAGCTGGGGGTCAGGTGGGCATCCTGTAGGTCATCTAAAAGGTCACTAGATGCTTTTTCAGGCATCTGGATTCTATTCTTTATGTATTTTTTTCCAGCTGGAAAACATAAAGCAGTTGCCTTGGCAAAGTGACCAGACAGCCCCAGCTGCTGTTCCCTCACAAATACTGAGATGAAACATTTTACTGTATTAATTAGCTAAACTCTAAGCCAGAGACTTGGCCTTGATACAAACATACATAACAAACTAGTAAACATACGTGTAGCTAAACTTTCTGATAGATGGAAACACATAATAGAATCGGGGCGATTTCAAGGAACTCTCTCATCAAATAAGCGATTTGCTATCTTTAAAACAAATTTCAACACTCAACCTACTTCTCCCAGTGCCTAAGCAATTAAGGATTAAGAGACATAGGTGGTAAGGACTGGGACCTGACAGGAAGAGCAGCATAAATGTTGCAGATGTTGATTTTTTTCACTTAATATTTATTTTTTTTACTCTTTTAGTCACTTTGTACACCAAGGCATAAAGTTTTCCAGCAATAAGAAAAATTGCTAGAGAGGTCCTGAGTATTCCAGCCTTAACCAAAGCTTTCAGTTTTATTTTGGAATTATTCTTTACTATTTAGACACAACTGTTGGAGGAGAAGGTTTAATCTCCTGCATTCACCAGACTTGCAGTATTCTGTCTAATGCAAACTTCACCTTGCTGTTCTTGTGAGATTCTCCGTTCCCCAATTCAACGTTAATGAAAATCACTGATAGACCAATTTGGCTACAACTCTTATCTGAAAGATCACAAGGAAAATAAATTCTGGGGCTGATTACTGATACTTCTGATGTAGAGTAAAACTTCATAGCTTTACAATTATATGGTGAAAGCTTTTAAAACAACACCTATCACGCTAAACACTACCTATCCCAATCTGGGGAAGGAGTGCTACATTTGTATGACTTTTTCTCCTGAATAGCTTTAAGTGCTGCAGAATGGTACTAGTTTCAGTTATCTTGCCACACATTGCAGGAAGCAATTTACTGGTTTTAGCAATAACCAGAGAGAATCTGCCCTATCACATTCCTCTGCTGTGGCTACTGGTAGCTGCAAACTGGTCCTGGCAGACCTGCTGTGAGTATGTGCTTTCCTGAACTCACCATTGTTATAGAAGGTGTGTGGATTCAGAAGGAATTCCATAGTAAACAGAAAAGTTTGGATCTGGTTTCAGGTTTGCAACATATGATTGGTCTGTCCCTCAACTTTGATTTTGCTTATTTTTCATTTGTCTGTGTTGCCTTTAGCGTGACATCCAGTTATCTGCTGTGTGTTTTAACTGTGTGTCTTAAGACAGGTATAGTGTTTGTTGTCTAAACTTCTTTTAAGTGTATTTCCCCTACCTCACAATTGCTTTTTCACTTATTTTATCTTTTTAATAGAAGCTGTGGAAGAATGTTTTAATGAAATGAATCTTGACATTTCAGCAAGCAAGGATTTCAAAGCACATCTTACTTTCCTAAAGCTCTCTAAAGCACCAAGGTTGAAAAGAAGGGTAGGTAGCTGGGTTTAAAATATTTTTACTGATGTTTGTTCTATGAGTTATTGTCTTTCTAATTAGATTATTGAGGACTACATACTTGGGTAATATTCATTACAACTGGAGAAATATAATTTTTCTATTATTTAACAAACCCGGTATATGGGCTGGCCAGCACAAATGTTTGCTCATATATAATTGGAAGAGATGGTGTCTCTTGCTCATATTGTGTATGTCTCAAGGGTAGAGTGTGCTTTCCTTCTGCTGTGGCCAGTCAAATCTGCACAAAAACACAATGTCAATCTGTTTCCATAGGGCAGGATGGCTTCTGAGCAATATTTATCTGAGAACAAGATTAATGTCATGTTGGAAGCCAGGCTGGTGCCTTGATTTATACTACAATTGTGTGATGTGCTTTTCTAGCCTTTACTGCAGCATTATATGGGATTTTATCACATACAATTAAAGTAAAGAACAACTATGATTAGATTGCTTGTTTCCCAGTGGAATATTGTCCTGCTCATTTCCAGGAATAGTGCTTGTATTTATGAGGTCAATATATATAAAGGAGCATGCACAAAGAAAACAGAAAATGCTGTAACAGCTGAAGAAAATGACCTTGTATTTGTGCACTTAAGTGCTTCATATTGACTTGATGTTTGCCTTCTGTATATGTGGTACAATCAAAGTTGGATAGTACTGTTAGTTCTGTGCTGAAGGCTTTTTCTTTTATAATATCTATGGGGAATTTCATGAGTACAGGCATCAACAATATCTAATGTGAAGAAGATATATACAACAGGCATGCAGGAATTATTGTTGAATTGTGTCCAGAGTATTTTCACACTTCCTCTTACTATCGAGTTTAAAGTAAAAAGAATACTGTAATTTCTTACATGATATTGTTCTTTGATCCCTAGCACTAAATATGGCATATTTCTGCATACTATGATTCATTTATGCAATCTTCTTGCTTATAAATATGAATGAGTATAGAGCTTTGACTGTTTGATTATCGAGTAAGTAGGGAGCCCAGAACTGGACTCTCTTTATGCTGCTTTAAGTAGTTTCCCTTGGTGCAGGTCTGCAATTAGCTGTGGTCCACTCTAGGTGGTGAGAGCAGCAATCCTGCAGAGTCACGTGCTTGTATTAAAATATTGAGAGTTTTGTTTTGAAAGGGCAACCCTAATCCTGTCCTCTTCTGGCTATTTGATAAGTACTCTAGATGTGGCCTGACCAGTTTTGAGCAGAGGGGAAGCGTCACCTCCTTCTGCTTGCTGGCAACACTCCTGTTGCTGCCCAAGATACCACTGTCTGCCTTTGCTGCAAGTGTTCTTCATGGGCTCATGGTCATATTGATGTCCACCAGGTTCTTCTCTGCAAAGCTGCTTTACAGTCAACCCTCAGCCTGTTCTGGTGCATGGAGTTATTCATCCTTAGTGGCCTAACTATGCACTTCCCTGTGTTTGAACTTCATGAGGTTCCTGTCAGCCTGTTTCTCCAACCTGTTGATGGTCCCTGTGAGTGGCAACACAACTCTAGTGAATCATTCCTCCCAGTTTTGTCAATGTTGCTGAGGGTGCACTCTGTCTCTTCATCCAGGTCATTAATGAAGATGCTGAATGGTACTGAAGCCAGTATTGCCCCCTGGGGTATACCTCTAGCTATCAGCATCCAACTAGACTTTGTCACCAACCATCACTTTCTGGACATGGCTCTTCAGCCAGTTTTCAATTCATGTCTGCTCATCCAGCCTTCACTTTATCAGCTGCTCTACAAGGATCTTACTGTGAAAACAGTGTCAAAAGGCTTCCTAAAGTTTAGGTAGTAAATATTCACTGCTCTCCCCTTGTCTAGTGAGCATTGCTCATTCCTATCCAAATTTTTTTACATTTAAAACCATTGCTCCTAAAATACTATTCCACACATTAGGGCTGTGAAACTGAAGTGGAACAGGGTTATATGTGAAGTTACTAGTGGGCATGTGTACTCTGTGCCCATGTACAAATCTCCCTGAGAATTTGTAAGGCTCCGTTCTAGACATAGTTTTAGCTTTGAAGATCAAACTGGTAGATTAGCATGTGTTTTGAGATCTGATGTGCCAACTGAAAGTACCGAGAACTTCATCTCTTTCAAAATCAAAATGTAGTGGAGAGGGGAAAAAAGGGGGGGAAACCAGATGATTACTGTCATACCCCATTCTTAAAGACTGAAGGAGAGAAAGCAACCTTCCTAAACACTAGAAGATGCCAAAGTATGAATAAGACAAAATATTACTTTAGTTATTATGATGCCATCTACTGGCTGTAATTACTTTCTTTATACAATAAACTGTTTCCTTTTAGCAAGGATGCACTTTTAAGTACTTCACACAATTCAAGAGTTTCTTATATGAAGTTGAGAAAGAATTACTAATGCTTCCTGTTTATATTTTACATCTCTGAATAATTTGTTAGCAAGACAGATATATGATACTGGTGAAGTAGCTGTAGACTTTTTCTGTGGGGAAGGAAGATCTACTTTTCTTTAAAACTACTACTACAACTGCAAACTTTGTTGGAAATAGCACATCTTTGACTTGAGTTGGGTATCTAAAGATCCCAGGAAGGTACTTTGTGTGCCGTTTGGCTTGAATAGCTACTGAAAGAGCAGTGTGTATTGTTTTGTTGATTGGGTTCAAAACGTGTAGTGTTGCCCTGGAACGAATATAAGGTACAGGCTTTTCAGCTTTTCTGAGCACTTTGTTTACAATGAGCCAAAAGGAAACAGTTCACCTCTTAAGAGAATCTGCTCTTGTATTTTTCTGTAGTAAAAGCCTTCTCCAGCATGCAGGTTAAGAAGTGCAGGTTGTTACATTGCAGTGCTGGGTGCTGGCTGTGCTCACCTATGCTGCAGCTCAAGTGCTTCCATACTAAAATGGAAGATATTTGGTTTTTCTTTTTATGCTGCTTTAAGTAAATTCTCTTTGTGCAAGTCTGCAAATGGCTGGGTGGTGAGAGAGAAGCAATCCTGCAGAGTCACACACTAGTATTAAAATATTTATATTTTTATAATGAAAAGGCTGCCCTAATTCTGCCCTCTTCTGACTACTTGGTAAATTGTCTTTAATGGAGTGGCCTTACTCAAGCTTCAATCATCCTCTCAAACTATCCAGAAAACAGCCCCCACACAGTTTACCTCTGCATTTAAACTGGGCTTGTACCCAGCGGATGAAGGTAACATGTAGTTCTCGGCTACTGAGCAGCCTGTCTCTGACACATGGTTATATCTGGAACACCGTAAAGTGTGGTTTGTTTGATTAAACTTGGCTTTGTTCATCAAGGTTTGAAGCTACTTGTGTCTGGTTTCATCCAGGTGATACTGATCATTTTGGCCACCCCCCCTTAAATTTTTTTTCTGTGAACAATGCATGTGTACTCATGCAGGAGCCTGCTAAGAATGCTGTCCTTACAAGAAAAGAAGCTTGTGGAGTCCCTGTTTTTGTTCTTAATTGTGCCCTCTTGTGCCTTCAGGGGCAGGGCTGAACAAACTATGACTTCTTTGAGGCAATGTGCTGCAGAATGTTCCTTGGAGCCTTATTAGCTCTCTTGTTCATTAGGTTAAGGGAAGGTAGAGACTATTCCCTGTTGCTTAATGATTCATCTGTCCTTCACTTCATCTCCATGTGTGCCTCTGGCATGTGTGGTTTCTTACAGGCTAAATGCTTTGTGGGAGCCCCTTATTTAAATTGTCAGCCCATTGCTGACCAAATTAAAGTTGTGGGAGCTGGGGAATTTTTGGATAGCTTGCACATCCTTGGTGACACCCATACAGGTGAGCCAGCACTGCTGCAGTGGTATTTGTCAGGAGAGAAAACTGTGAAAAACTTACTCAGACAGGGGGATTGATGATTTTAAATCTTGATGGTCCTAAAATACAATGGCTTCTGAGCATATGCCTTAATTGTGGCAGTGGAATTTACTTTTTCTTAGTCTGAAAAGTACTTGTCAGCATTTGAAAACACATCTGTAGGAGTAAACACTTCCACTTATAAGCCATGACTGCTGGTAGCATTTGGCTATTGAGATACTAGCAATGCTTTGTAGCTATCTATGAGCTGTTGTGGTTTTTGTTTTCTTTTGGTTTGTTGAAATGAGCATGGTTTCACAATAAGTCACTGAATTTTTTTTTTTATACTACTTTGCTCACAAGGAAGAGGGCGCATAAGCTCTATATCTAACCTGTCTCCGGTGTGCAATTTAATTCTTGTTGTGGAATGTGTATACCAAGAAGAAGAATTAATTTTTCAGTCTATAAAGGCAGCAATGGGATGAAACTGAGTAAAGTAAAATTCAGGAGGGGGAAGAAGTCCTCTTAAAGGCAATTCGGGTGACTAGAGAATAACTCAGCAATGGATTTTGTAACTGCAAACTTGCTTGAAATATCTAAAATTAGATGTATTCATTTGAATAATAGTAGACCAAATTGATCTGTTTCTGTATCTTTTTGGTATATTTTTGCTTAAGGAGAGTAGGGTAGGTAGGGAATTTCCCACAAGCCAAACTTCCTATAACCATCGCTACTAATGATGATTTTTTTTTTTTCAGTATCAACTTAAAAAGTACCAAATAAAGTTGATATAGCTGTCCTAATGGGGGGGGGGGGGGACAGTATTTTCTTTCCTAAATTTTTAGGAGTACATGATACATACTTTACTTTTCTAAAGTGCATGTGTCTTTTGTGTGTGTGTAAAACAGTGTCACATTGCTCTTCAATATTTAGGGCTTCAGAAAATTCTTTTCGGATCTGTATAAAGAATATGAAGACTGTTTTTTTGGCACGGAGGTCTTAAGTCAGATTGATCTGTGTGCCATGCGCAAGAAGAAACAGGATTCTGGTTACTATTTTTGCGAGTGTTCAATTAATGTAGGCTCTCATGGCATGGAAAAGAATAAAGAACAAGAAATGCAGACAGAAGATGTGGGAGAAACAGCTAGTGAAGACCTTCCAAAGAGTGGCACAAAGGCTGAAATAGGAGCAACTGCTCCAAGCTCTAAGCTTGCCTCTTGTTTAGTAGCAGCTAATGATAAACCATCTGAAAATATTGCTGAGTCTTCAATTGCAAGTAAAGAAAAAGAAATTGATGAGGTGAAAGGACAGCCTGAAGCTACAGATGGGACTTCTCTTGCAGCTGGAGAGATCTGCTCCAAGTCAGTACTTGGTCTGTTGCCAGTAAGTTCAGATGCATTGAGAAGTGTGGAAAAGGAACAAGATAAAGCAAATGTAACAGATGGCAGCTTGCAGAAAACTGAAGCAATGGAATATATGCATGATCAGCCAACAAATTCAGAATAAAGCTGTTGCAGCCTTTGGCGAAACACAACACAAGTTTGGTAATGGCAGAGAAAGCAGGCAACGAGATTGGTGCTGGGCTGCACCAGGCTGAGGTAGGGATGGTGATCCATTTTGGCAGAAAATTGCCTTTTTGGGAGACTGACAAAATATATCCAAATCTGAGGGAGACATCTCAGTACTGTAATGGTTAAAAGCCTAGGTCTAAACAGGAAGCTACACTATAGGTATATGTGAGCATATTACAAAGGCAACTGAGATCCTGTTTTCAGTATCAGGAACTTCAGAAGCCATGCATTGATACCACAGTTGGCACCAGAGTTGTCTGGCAGTGAAACACATGCTTCTACCTTTGAATTTCTTCTTGCCCTGCTTTTTCTCCCTGCTCTGGGACTGCATCCTGACTTCGCTCCTGCCTGCCTTCGCTGTGAGCACTGCCTAAAGACTTTTCTTGCCTAATCCCTATGGCTGCTCTTACTCAAGACTCCAAACCACGACTGCAACACAAACATTTACTGCATGCCCATAGATGGAAGATTATTTTAGTTGTTAACTTACTTTTGTGCTAAGTGCTTTCACTAGTAGGTGCTTACTGAGAAAATAATTTTGCTTGACTTACAGAAGTATTATTTCTTAGATAAGATTGAGATACAACACTGAATTTTCTTTAGAAAGGAGGGGGAACCATAACGAATGGGTTTTACACACTGCTTTGGGAATGAAGAGAGGCACAGTGGCCTTTACACCAAAGTGATGCTGTGGTTTCACGTGCGTACAAGTAAGAGAAGAACCGGATCAAGCTGAACTTGGGACCAGCAGGTGGCGCCGAGGGGAGCGCGGCGAGGGTGGCGGTGATGCCCTTGGGAAACGTCTTGCTTAACTCTTCTGCTCCAATTGCGCCCTAAAAAGCGATATTTAGTCTTTTACAAGCTCTGCCTTTCATTGAAGAGTGTGCATTCAAAGAAATGTGCCCACCTCACAGAAAATAAAATAAAATCTGGTAGTACTAAGCATCTGATCATTTTCCTTTCCTACGTGATATGTGGGAATACACCTTTGGACAGAGTTGCTAGAATGATCTTTGTTAAATTAACATCTAGCTTCTGAAAAAGTTGTTCAGCTTTTTACTAGGCTAAAAAAATAAATCCCCAAATTCTGCATTTGTGCTGTTTTCACAGGGAGAGGAGGGGGGGAAACAAAATCCACCAGACAGTTGCTGTGCAGGAGGAAAGGGAAAGCTCTGCATTTAATGAACCTGTTTTGTACTCTACACTGGGGTCTGTGTTAGATCCCTTGTGCCACAGCACTTGGCAGAGCATTTATTTTTGTGCCACTTCACTAAAGGTTGTGGACTTTGAAAAGCTGTCCCCAAATGGTCTTCTAATGCAAATTCCAGAGTAGTTCTTCCCAGCTTCTCTGGGGTCTTCAAAATGCAGCTAAATTGCTTAGTGCTAAAGCAAGACTACAAGGTTAATTTGAGCAAGTACTTAAGTGTGAGACCTCTGTAGTCCAACTCTGTACAAGTACATTCTGGAGGAATTTATTTTCCCAGAAAGTTTGCTTTAAATATACACTGATGAAACAGTGTTTCTTCATGATTTCTTAGTTCATAAAAGGATCAGTAGTGTCATTCATCTTAGGAATTGAAGTCAACAGCCTAAGACTGAATACACTTTATGATAAGCTGTATTTGTTCTTACTGAAAATGTTAATTATCTTTTTATAGACAGATGGCACTGGAGTGTAGCAAATCTATGGTGAACCTGCACTCATAAATGTTATGGTTTTTAATGCCTGCAGGTTCCAATTTAAGTTTATTTTTGGTTTAGGATTATTGTGTTGATGGTATAGTTATTAATTTTACTTGTCTTTGGAGTATAGTTCACTTGTTTTGGTACACTAAGCTAAAATAAATTCTTGAGCTGTACCATTATGATTAATCTTGACAACAAATATCTACAAAACATAGTATTTGACTCTTTAGTTTTTGATTACAATCAAGTCAAAATAAGCTTCCATAATGCTATTCAAATCATAAAAGCATATTTTCATCTTTATAATGGAGAATATAAAATAAGCCTTGAATTTTGTTGGTGCTCTGCTTTAGGCATGGGGATGCATGTTTTTGTTCCCAGGTGATTTATAGTGAAATTAATTTTAATATGTTTGATTATTAGACAATTCTGATAAGAGCAGGGCAGGTGAAAGACAGTTTCTGAAATGAAAATAACTTGGCACTGCTGAAGCAGATTAATTATCCCTCTTTATGGCTACTGTAGGGAAATTACACTGTGAAATCTAGGTCCAGAATTGAGTTTTATTTGTGTTTTATGATCTCTGCATTTACTGTTCTTTCTGTAATATTTTTTTTGTTTTGCTTTATGTCCTCTAATTTGCCTATTTTTTTCTCTTTGAGTAATTTTCTATATAAGCAGTAGTACACTAGTAGTCTGAGGAAGATGAATACAATTTGTTAACTTCTAATTGAGTTTAGTTTAATGGTAACTTGAGTTATTGAAACAATGGTATAATTTCTGGGTGGGAGAGAACTTGCATTTAATATTACCCCCTCCCCCCAAATTTTGGAAAGAAGTAAATATTGAATTGTACTTCAGTGATGATTGTTTTCCCAGTAAGGTGAGAAGAGGCTTCAACAACAGCATCTCCCAGTTTTAATTGGATGTTTGTTAAACTATCTGTTCTAATAAACAAGTTGCAATAAGCCAAATGAAATGGTGCTCTCTAAATACTTGACCCTGACTACTCTGTTCCTGGTTGCTGTTAGATACTAAATCTCAGATGGGTCCTCCCTATCTGAACAGCTGAGGCAGTTCTTGCTTCTCGATGTCATGTATTTTGAGGGTTAGCTCTTATGCTCTGGTAAATATTCTGTTTGGGGGAGTGGCTGTTCATAGTTAGAGCCAGAAGTTAACTTTTATGGCCCCACAAACCCCATGCAGCTTTGTGTAAGTCTACTGTGTAGTTCCCTTCTTAAAACCACTCCCACAGGGGCTGAAATCCAGGCATAACACCTCTGAAGCAGGCTTTCTACCATAGATTTTTTTGATCACAGACCTGTGGAGTGGATACATCAAGCAAGTCTTATAAAGAGACTCTTAAAAAACCTATATAGTTAGAAAAGAACATACATTTCATACTTTCAGGAGAGAAATGAGGTGCTTTTTAAAACCCAAGATAGTTCTTCAATCTCCACCCAGGGCTTTTTTTCTTTTTCATTCTAGAGATTAGCTGAAACCACTGACAACTACTTTTAGAAATCTTTATTTCTGCCCCCTGCAGGTTTCAAGATGCGAGTACTTACAGTTTCTAATCTTAAATTTCAGTCTTTCAATCAGATATGGAAAAATAAGTCTTGTTTTTAAACCAAGTGTAGCACTTGAATAATTCTGACTTCAAAATAAGAAAGCCAGCAACCTGCTGCCAGGCAGTTTACTAGCCTTTCAGCCTTCAGTTCTCTTCAAACAGATATTGCCTAAAAGCAACAGTAATTTATATACACCTTTAACAAAAACCCAGCATCCATTGGTATGTGGCTGGTTCAACTTTCATGCTGTTGAATAAGAACAAAAAGAACTTTGAATAAGCATAAAATAATAAGTTATGGACCAAATAAAGATATCAGGGAGATGTGATTACACTGGGTTTCTAATATGTGTAAAGTGTACGGGAAGGTTAACTTTTCTCTCTTTTCTGGCCAAGGAAGCATCTCAACTTTATTTGTGAGTAGTGAACTAAATACCTGTGTTTTCTGTGATAAATCCTCTTTAGGTAGAGGACAAAGCTTTAAATGCTGGTTGGTTCATAAGTATTTTTTCAGTATTAAGTCAATTTGAAGTTTAAGGCTGAAGTTGAGGCAGTGCTATCGGTGACATCGAGATCTTAGCTGATGCTGTTGAGACCAAACCAAATCCCCAACTTTCTGCATGCTAAAGGCTGTTATTGATTGGCTGGAATTCTGTTTGGTGAAATAAATTTACCTGACTAATACAGATAATATTTTGCACAGGATGAAAAAGCAGAACTTTTAAAATACTTTGCCTCTTAATACAGTATCTTGATCTAGTCATGCTGCTTCATACAATAGTTAGTTTTTATCTGTGTAAATTTGATGGACTTGATTATTGAGTCTTATCCCAGGAGGCACTACCTCCTTGCATTTGGTGACTTATGGCAAATGCAGCCTGATTAAGGACCTCAACTTGTTGACAGGGAGGATGAGGTGGCTCCAGGAGGCCCCATAACTCTTCTGGCAAAAAGTTTCTCTTCTCTCAAGTCTAACTTTGTGGAAGAGATCTTTGTGTTCTTTACTGACTTTATTGATGAGCCCCTAAACAGGCTTTAAGGCTGGTACTTGAAATGACTCTTTCTACTAATTCTTCATGTAAAGTGAGTGGAAATGATTATTTGAAGGTAAGCAATACAACTTCAGCCTGATTAACTGCAAGCCTTTACAAAGTAAACGGGATTTATAAATAAGTTTTTTATTTTTCTGGTCAGATAACTTAGCTAGCCAAACCAAATCAGATCTTGAGCCTGACTTCAAAAAATGATGGTATATTTTGGGACATTTTAACTTCCCTTTCATAGTGAGTCTTTATCGCTCATGAGGGTTTTTTAAACCTGCTTTTGCTGGCACGAGGAAAACTTTAAATGTGTAAGTGATGCAAACCTACCTCATAATTTCAGGAGCTTAAGCTTTGAAGAAAGCTATTTATCTGACAAGAGCTAGAAACCCTCAGGGAAATATGTATTTCATTTTATTCTTTGTCCTTATGTATCCATAAAACCAGGAGCCAAGTGTCTACTTCTTGGTACGCCTGCACACCTTATTTCCTGGCTTATCTTACACACCACACCCACCCATCTTGTTGACTGAAGGAATTGTTGTGGTTTTTAAGAGCAGGAAATGAGACCCTTTGCTTTAATCAACTAGTATTTTGGTATGTAGAAAGCAGGCAGTGTGAGAGCTAGGCTACTTCTGTTTTTACAAAATGGAAGTTTTAGCATTTAGATGGAGGGCCTTGATGAATTGAACTTATAACAAAATATGATCGCAAAAGCTGTTTTTCACTAAGAAATGAACAAAAAAAAGTTTGGAGAAGAGAAATGGTATCTCCTAGTACCTTTTTGGTACGGTACCAGTTATGCTTAGGAATGTAAGAATTTACAAACAACAGATTGGGTAAAAAAAAATTGAATATGTAAAAAGTAGCCCAGTAACTGCCTTTCAATAGCTTTGTGATAGGTTGCAAATTTGGGGAGAGGGTGGTCTTGCCTTGAAATAAAAAGTACATAAACTTTGTTTTTTAACTAAAGTTGAACATGTCCATTCTTGTCAGAAGGAGTCACCCCGGCGATTGCAATCATGAATAAATAAATAAATAATGCTACTTCATAAGATGTGTGCCTCAGTTTAACTATTCGACTCGTGAGATTTTATCACAGTGGTACTGCATGTGACAGGGATATATAAAATCAGGACTCCCTAGCTGAACATCAAGTCCAGGATATGTACTTACATAGTTAAATCTGTCTCTCAAAACCTGAAAGTACCTCTCCTTTTCCCATTGGCACGAGCCTGTCATTATAGGATCTTCAAAGCTGCTTCATTACTCCAACACTAGATCTCTTTTTAACATGACCTTCTTCCATTTACTGTTTATTTTTCAGTGCTTCTCCTGGTTTATTTTCTCTCCATTCCATATATCATTAGGTCTCACACTCCAGCCTCGTCCTTGATGCTTCTGTATCTGACTGCCTTTCCCAGGTTGTACTCCTGTGTTCCTTTTTTCTGGTTATTAACACCCTGGAGTAAGAATAGATCTTGCAGTACCACGTTCTCTTTATCCCTAGGATGCTTTCATAACTCAGCCTATTGCTGCAGGACAGAATGCCCAGCATCACCCTTTTTAGCTGGTGGAGGCTCTCACCTAGCTCAATACAGCAGTCGGTAGTCTGCGACTTTTAAATCCATGTTGCAATGGAGGCCCTGAGCTGCTGTAATCCTACTCAGGATAAGTAAGTGTATCCCTGCCTTACAGCAAATGAAAAGTGCAACCAACAAAAGTGGGCTTGCAGCGAATGTACCCATGTACCTGCATCAGAGCCTCACTGAGCAGCAATTAAACAGCCAGCATCCCAGACAGGAGCAGCAGTAAAATGCAGGATTTGGTGTCATGGGCTGTCCTATTTCAGGCTGGCTCCAATTTTGGATGTGTAAATGTAACAGATTATACTAATGTGGTGTGTGGTGCAAGTTGGGAAGGAGGAAATAGTTTTGCCATGTTCCCATTCCTGAATGTGCTGTGCTCTGCTGCAGGGTAAGCTGAGTTATGATAAGGCTGCTCCTGCTGCTGCCAGTATCCCTGCTCCTCACTGAAGGAAAGTCTGTGTTCTGCAGCCTGTAATTGCAGGAAATGCTCACTTGGGACACGAGGATCCACCAGTCACAGTGGAGCTGGAACCAAAAGCAGTGACTTGGCAGTAAGGCTCTCTCCACCATGGGAATCACTCCTGCCTTAGCTTGGACCTTTTCCCATATGTCTAACATATGACATGGCACTGGTGGTGAGAGCTCTTCTGTCCTTTTGAGGTGCCACTGCTTTCATGGGCTGTGGGTAAGCTTCTTGAAATTACTTTTGGTTGCTACTTGGATTTTCCTCTTATTTTTTGTCTCTTTTTTTTTGGTAACTTGCGGCAGGTTCAGCCTAATCTCCCATTTCAAAGAGTCTGATTACGACGCTTATGCCTTTAAATCACTGCTGTGGTGAGATCAGCTATTTCCTCATTGCTTTCTTTATCTAGGACACCTGTTTTACCCTTAGTGCATATGTTATTCCATGTGTTGCACCAGAATATCAGTTTTCAGCATTTGGATCAGTTCTTTGGGCTGTGTAGAAGTAATGTATTTTAGTTGTACATAAACATGATGATTTATATATGCAGTGTTTCTGTAGTGTGCAGATTCAAGCATGTGTAACATAATTGCTTACACTGTACTGTAACAGAATTATTCATTTAAACAAAAGCTAATCAAGTAGTAGCCCTTGACAGGGGAGAAGCAGAACAATTCTCAGGACTCTTCTTGATAGAAAAAGATCTGCTAATGCTTCTGTATTTTAAGATGGTAAAAACTCCAATGCATTAATTGCTATTTCAGAGTCACGAAGATTAAGTGTTCTCTCTGTTTATCAAATACACTCCTTTAAAGAGAAAGCCACATACTGGTTATTGTCCACACTTCTTATGCGTATGTAATACAAATAATCTATCTTCTCATGTGGTAGGAAGGAAACCAGAAAGGATTAGGCTATACAGTATCATAGTATGGAATAGTAGTCATAGTAGTTCATCAGCATGTGTTTGAAATGATTATAATATTTACTGATGTCACATAGGCCACTTGAAGTTTCTGCTGACAAAAACCTTTTCCAACTCTACGTGTGTCCTGTTTTTGTGTTAGAGAAATGTTTTAGGACTATCTAAAGATATTTAGGGGTAATCTTTATTTTCTGTAGAACTAATAAGCATTCCAGCTGTTCAGAGGAATCCACAACTCACTTTAAATGAATTGTAAAATGGCAGTTCTAAGTAAAGGAACTATACTTGATCCAAATCTGGTTCTTGTTTTCCGCACAACCACTTCTCTAGGTTGGGATTAAAGAAAATATTTGCGTTCACGTTATTTATCAGTTTTGCTGAAAAATATATTTCTATGCTGTTCATGGCAGTAGAGTACCTAAAGTGTGTTTGCCTAAACTACCAGTGAGATTTATCCACAACTGTAAAACCAAACAAGTATATTCTACACAACAATTTGAATGCATACCTAATACAGCTTGCTGGAAAACATTGCTATTGAGAAATTTGTTGCTTATATGAGAATTAATTCAACTTGTTGGTGAATCATTAGGCAGCATAAAATGTTTGAGTGGAGGACTGTACCAATTTGCTGGTGAAATGAAAGATAGAGTAAACATTATCTTAATATTGCTTTACAAATGTAATTACTTTTGACGCATCAGCTTCAGTTGACTTCAGGCCCCTTCGCTCCCCTGGATTCATCAAGAAGAAGCAGCTACGCAGGATGTATGCGTGTGCCAAGCCAGGAGGAAATGCCTGCTGCAGTACTAGTCGCCCTGGTGTGGTCCAGCTCCTCAGGGAGAAGACAGATGCATGAAAAAGTAGTGCTGAATTGGGGTCTCTACATATTTGAGCCATTATACAAGGTTGTCTTATTTAAAGGAAGAAAAGTCTTTTATTTCCTTATCTCCATTGGACTAGGGTAATGCTAGCAGAGCTACACAGAGGTCTTAAGGAAGCTGTGACGAGTTACAGTGAATCCAGTGCCAGCTACAGAAGGGGACAGCTGACTGCTACTAACTGCTGCTGGTGCAATTGCAATATTTTGTGGTTACTCTTTGCCTGCATTTAACAACCCAAAACTACAAGGAAAAGTGCAATAGAAGCTTCTGTGACTTGTTGCTTTCCTTCGTCTGCCATCTTCAACAGTGTCTTCTTGGTGACACTAGTGTTGGTGCAGCCTGCAATCCTTTGGCTTCCTTTGCTCTATGGGTAACTCCTGGATCTTGCTAGGGGCTGTGCTGGCAGCTGACTTGCACAGTAGTGATGGCCAGAAGCTGCTGACCTTTCATAGCTTATCATTTATCCTTTTCCTTTTCCTCCCAGATTGTTGATGACTAGCATGGGCCAGTCAGAGGGCTACTAATTCATAGCTGCAGCTGTGGATACTGAAACTGCGCTATGGCTCTTGTTCAGGTTTGCCCCACTGTGTGCCCGAGAAGAAGCAGGATCCTTCCAAAAGACATTTCTAGAAAGGTGTTCTCACCTTCTGTGCTTGTTAGTGTGGAACAGTTCCTAATAAAGTGCAATTACTTTGTTGAGGCAACGATCCACCAAAACTATAGTTTAAGGGCTTAAAGGGGCTAACTTCCTCCTATGGCTTGTTTGTACTAGGCTCTGATCAGAA
Organism: Clamator glandarius; assembly: GCA_033459285.1. NCBI lineage: Eukaryota > Metazoa > Chordata > Aves > Cuculiformes > Cuculidae > Clamator > Clamator glandarius. The sequence continues at coordinate 1,460,361 of JAUNZM010000070.1, forward strand.
AGTGAGGGATGCAGACTTGACATCCATCTTTATTTCAGCGCTGCTGCTCTGGATGCTGCAGACATTGCAAAGACAGACGCAAGTACAAGAACTGCCCTGCTGCATTTTCAAGCATCAAGGCAGTCTATACTGTTAGCTATTCCAGGAGACAAATTTGAGTTTCCAGAACCTCAAGAGCTGGTTCTACCATCACCTTGCACTGTGTTACCACAGGAAACTATAATATTAGGTAGAGTCAGACTTTACCTGTTCTCACTTTTTAAGTTCCTCATGTGAAACAGAATGATATCCAGTATCGCTTGTGTCCTTAGTCTGCAGGGAGGTTTAGGGAAGTTGTATAGTTTTTCTAAGTTATTTCCTATAGTATTGTGTGTGTTAAGTCTCAAAGATAGTGAAAAAATCAGTGTCCCACAGGCAGAAAGAGGCTCTCTCAAAGACAAAGGATGAATGTCTTCTTGGAGGACAAGTGTTCAAGGCTCTATTCTATTATTTCATGAGACCTACTGCAGGATTCTGTGCTGCTTGGGGTGTGAAAGGAGCTGCACTGCACCCTGTACCACACCACCTCCATTTACAAAGTCATTTCCAGCTCTTACCAGAGCTGATGGTCGTGTGATGAAGTTCAGCCCTTTTACAAATTATTTACTGATTTAATTTATAACAACAATATGGGAGCTGTATGGCATGGCTTCACCCTGCTCCCAGACAGGTCAGGGAGGATGCATCAGCAGTGTGTCAAATTTTAGGAGTGGTGATGAGCAAAGAGCAATCCTGGGTTACATGATGGCATTATATCATCTTATTTTATGTGACAGTTGGTATTGCAATGCCTTAACTTTTACAGTTCACAGAAAACAAAAATACCAAACCAAACTATGATTCCTTTTAATACATTAAATAATTCAGTAAATAGTGTGATAGTTCTTCCAATTGTTCAGCAATAAGTATACCAGTTCTTGTGGATTAGGTTTCCTTCTGTTGGAATACATTTAAATTACAAACATTACAAATTACACATTAGCGACTTGAATGCTGAAGGTTCACTTTTTACTTGCCATTTTTTACTTTAGCCAGGAAGCTTAGCACAGAACAGACTGCTTCTCCAAAGCCAAACAATCAATTCCCATTTCTACCTTCTGCTCTGAGAATATTAGTTATGTCCTCACCAGAACCACACTTGTCATGGGGAGAAAGGGAAAAGGAATAAAGAAAAAGAAATACTCTAAAAATCTTAGACTCAAATTCCTTTGTGCAGAAGAGGGTGAAGGAACCATCATGGACTGAGGTTTTAATAGTTATTTTGATACTTGTTGAGTTTGTATCTCTCTTGATACCTCCACCAAACAAGCTTTCTGTCTCATTGCTATGTAATTGAAAAAGAATAATGATGGACAGAAAACTTTAAAAGTAGTATTGTGGCTCCCCTGTCTCTGTCTAATTAAAATGTAGATAAAAGACATACCAGTGGATAGACACAGGCCATGCTTATCCTGTTTCTGAATTATCCTATGATCCAGCCAGATAATTTCTAGCAGCATAGTTCTCCCATACAAACTTCAATGCCATTTCACCTGATCATTTGTGCCTCTGTTGGACCTCCAGGATCTCCCTCTGTCTCTGTGCTTAAAGATAGAAGTAATGGTAGAAGATATTCTCTAGTGTGCTTTCTTAGACGTTTTGCTTTATCATAGAATCATAGAATAGCTTTGGTATCAGCAGTGGTATATAGGAAGCCTGGCTTCTGGAATAAGATAGATACTAGTATACTCTTGCATGGCAGAGTTTTGCCTGTGATTGTGAGACCCTATTTATCCTCTCAGATTGTGCCTGTACATGCTGTGCTGCATCTTGTTTGTGGCTTGCAGGCCTAAACTGAACCCTTGACTCATCCTTGACAGAGAAAAACAGTAATTAAGCAGCCTGGATAAAGCACTGCAGTATTGCTGTTGACAATCCTGGAGAAGTGAGAGAGAAAAAAGGCTTTTTTTTTCTGAGGGAATTTTGATACATTTGCTCTAGGGGAAAAAAAGGCCCCTAAAAAATCTATACTTTTATTGATTCTTAAGATTTTAATTGTCAGATACAGATGAGCACTCATATTTTGTGTGGTTTTGTGTGGCAAGGTCTGATTTCTAGCTAGGTTATGGGCAGAGGCTAGTTGTTCCTGTCTTTTCTTTCTCTCTCTTTTCAAATGGAGAGAGAAATCCAAGGGACTGAAATATGTTAATGAAGCAGAGCATTAATTGGTGCTCTACTTAAATTATTAGTAATTCTCCTTTCTCCCTATAAACACAGTCCTGTTTTATTGCATCTACATGAACATATGCTTGTTTAGAAAGAAAAACTGTTAAATGTTATCAAAAGCATTGATACTGCATTGATACTTCCTAAATAAGCTTTACTATTGTGCCATCTCTGCTGCTTTTAATAAAATTCATTGCCTAATTGAAGTCACATTGCTACTTCTGTGCAAACAGTTTTGGTTATTATAGAACTCCATACTCTATCTCAGACTGCAAACTTTAAACTATGTTAACAATTACCTAATTTGAGGTTGATACATCCACTATTACTGTCAGACAGCACCAATCCTTTGAAAAGGCTGTTAAATCTGCAAATAGCACAGGACAATAAATCTGGGCTACAGGTTTTTGTAGTACATCAGCTGATATGTCAACAGTCGGGGAATTTGGTAAATCAGCTCAGTCAAACAAGTCAGGTCATTGTAAGTATTTTAAATACTTCGCTAGTCAGTGCAAACTGAGCCAGCACTGAGATACAGTACAGTCATGTCAGCTTCTCCTCCTGAGTCCTGAGAATTTTGTAATAAACAACAGCACGACTGAAGTACTGTTAGGGCATTTTTCTATGTCCTCAGACTGGCCCAAGCTGTATCTATACTCAAATAGATGCAGATTTCTACCTAGTGATGGAAGCATTCTGAGGGTTCATGCAGAAATTGACTTCTACTCTAGACATTTTATATTAATACCATGGTACTCCTTCTATGCTAAAAAAACCCCAAACCAACAAAATGAAAAACTCACACATTTCTGGATCACAATCTGATTTTCCCATAGCAAATATTTATGCCTAGGTGTTCTACCTTAAGGTATACTCAGGCAGATCACCTTTTAAATAGGCAGACTAACAATTCCTTCTTAATAAACATTTTGTGTGGGAGCACATCTCTTTCTGCAACGTGCAAGCAGGCAGATACTGGTAAGTAGAGAAAGCTTCTCAGGTCTTGACAAGAATTGTGATGGAAGCGCTTGCTGGCAGGACACTGGAAATAAAGTTTAAAAGGAAGAGACCAGGCTAGACAAGAATGCATAAGAGAGTGACAGGATGAGCAAACATTGCCCAGGAGGCAGACTTGCAGTACTGAGAAGCAGTCAGGGCCAGGTGGAAGAGACTCAACAAGAGGTCAACACACAAACTCAGCACTCCTATAACCTGCTGGTATCACCAGAAGTTCAGATCCTTATGAGACATTCTGTTTCCCTCCAAGGCTAATAGCACTATTGGCAGTCACAGCTGGTGCAGAGTTAAATTTTTCAGCTGTTTTCCAACACTGAGATATTATACTAACTAGTCCATCATGAATTTTAAAAAAAAGTTCAGCTGTTTTCCAACACTGAGATATTATACTAACTAGTCCATCATGAATTTTAAAAAAAAGTTTCCGACTCCAACTCTTACCACTGCATAACTTCCTCAACAAATAGTTTTAATTAATACATTTTCAAAAATAATATGAGACTTTTTGATAACTCGAAAGCAGAGAGGTGGTTTTCTCTGCTTATTAATCTACATGTTACAAATCACTTCTAGCTGCTGTTATAAAAAAATCCTGCTTGACTGATGAAAGTTCATGTTTTACACCGTTTTTTGGCAACACAGGAATTACTAAACACAAACTCTGTTGTCATTTTGTTATTCATACAACCTTGCAGTAAATTAATCATCAGAAGAATTACTGGACTGTTTTATTTTAAACCAATCTAAGGAGTATCCAGAGGCTTTTTTAGTTGTTTTTTTTTCTCAGAGTACATTGTAGGTTCACATGACTAAAAACATATTTACTAAGAACATAAAGAGCATTTTTTCCTCTCAGAATAAAATAAACCCCTGCCACACCTTCACAAGGACCCCTGACACTCTACATAGCACACTCGACTTGCCTCTTTCCCTGCACGAAGGATTTTTACATGGAAAATAACAAAGAGGGTGTCTTCTGCTGTGTCAATAATGAGCATCTCTGTCAGCACCAGGTAATGCTGCTCAGATACATCTCATAATCTTTCTGGAAGTCACAGGAGAAGGAGCAGAAGCACAGGGCCGTCACCCATAGGGAACTAAAAGGAAAGACCTGTGCAAATGACAGAGCCAGCTGAGCTGTCTGCTCGCTGCTTCCAGACCGTGTCTGTCCAGGCAGTATTACAATGTATTTTTGCCAGCTGTGTGATAGTAGTTTGATAGCAAAAAAAGGAACATTGATGTTCATGCTGTCAATTTACTGGTTGCCACTGACAGGAGAAAAGATCTCCTCTGCCTGAAAGACCAAGCACTTTCTGCTTTTCCAGTTTCAGGACTCTGACATAGCAAATTGTTCTTTTTTCCCCCCTTCACATTTCTTTTAAATTAGCCTTGTTTAATAAAGGATTCTACTGGATTACTATATGCAATTGCATTTAGTGATACATTCCATTTTGCAGCGTGTTGTAATGTAAGCAGTTAAGTATGTAACTAAGCATTTTAGAACATCAAACTATAAGAAAAAACATTGCAAGAGAGAGACTCTTGCCTACCTACATATTGTAGTTGTTTAATGATTTCTCTTCCCATAGTAGTGAAATGCCACATCCTTATTTAAAATCTTAAGTATTGACAAAGTCTTCTGAGCATATAAAGCTGTTTTAGCATAATAAAAGACTGCTTGCCTTGGTGCAGCTCTGCAAATAAAACCACTCATCAATTTACCAAATATCTGCCTACATACAAGGTGTTCTCCAGCCTCTTGGAAAACCCTTTGCTTTTCTCACACAGGAAGAAATCCTTACCATGCCAAACTCAGTGACAAACCTCCACTGACTTCAATAAGGTCAACTGCTATGAGATTGACAGGGCTATAATTATGCTTTAAAATTACGCTTATGCACATGCATTCACAAATAGGAACTACACCAGCAGAAAGGCTTAATGCAACAGAAGGGAAGTGAGAATTTCAGAAAGAATATGCTGCAGTTCAAGATTAATGTGTTACTCACAAAAAATCTAATTTTAATAGAAATTAAACCTTTAAAAATTATTTTCCTTAGTATGCAACATCTCACATTTCTTTAGCTGTCACAGAGCACTGTTAGAAACGGAGCCAGAATCTGCTCATTAAAGTGTGGTTTCTCAGAGACTGAACCAGTATTTATTTTGAAATTACTCCTAAATGACTAATTACCTATTTAAAAGCATGAGCAAACCTTTGACTTCTTAGCATCTCCACAGTCTTTCATGGTATAAAACTAAAATATCCGATATCTGTAATTACTTACCAAAATAAAGGACGTTTTTGCGTGGCAGTTTTGTTTGTAAATATTTTATTTAAAAAAAATCCTTTAATGCTATTAGTCAATACATGTGTAATAATACTTAATAAAGTATCATGTAGTAGTAGGTATTTTGGATTCAGGAATGTAATGGTTTTAACTAAATCATCAGAACTCTGTTCTGCTCCAGTCTCTTCTAAACTGTCATTTTTTTTCCAGAATTTAAACAAACTCATTCTTTGTCAGGTATGTCATCCTTAAGGCCTTGCAAACTTTTTGGTGATTGAACCAAAATAAAGAGAGAGCTCGGCTTTCTTGACCTGAAGACCACATTGCTCTTGAGCTTAGAAAGGTTTTCAAGCAGTTAGTGGCAAATCAGCAAGAAAGAAATCAAAGGAGAAGAGGGGACACTTGGAAATCAAAACAGTAAAGTGCACAGTTATACTGTCCAAAATTGTATTAATCTGATCCAAAGAACTGACAGGACTGTGGATATTTAATACAATATGAGTTGCATGGAACATACAATCACAATTGGACAGAAAGGATTTTCTTTTTCTTCCTGAAGTCATCTACAGGATTTTCTGAATTCAATTTTCAAGGGTAACATACTGCAGCAATTTGAATATTGATCGGTTTCCTAAGTCTGCAAGGAGATGGAAAAGGGGGGTAAGGTGTGGAGGGTTGCAAGGTGTCCTTGTGCCTTCTCAATTTTGTTTAGATATCAGTACTCTCCAGTTCCCTGTCCTCCAGCCCTAATGCAGCGTGTGACCTAGAAATCATAAAGAGTTTCTCTTTATTTGTGTACTGTCTTTGAGTTTGCTGGGATTGCTCTCCTGTTTGTTCTCTGCTGGTAGCCTTGAGGGTGTCTGTCTTTTCAGCTGGTTCCTCCTCACAGTCCTGGTTTTTACTGGCTGGGGTGTTGGCAACTGACTCCAAGGAGGTGCCTGCCTCCTCCAGGTGGCTGTAGCCCTTATTGCTGCTGGAAGGCTCAGACTGGGAGCTCTGGGAGTCCGTCCTGGTAATGGCAGGGAGTGTTGAGGGCGGTGATCCCTCCAGATCCAGAGATTTGGAATAACTAGATGCCCTTACCAAGAGGCTGGAGTCTGGGTCCCCGCTTACAGATGGGGACTGAGATGGCTCAGGGAAAAGAGGACACGTGGCATCGGGCAAACAGCTGGTGCTCTGCCGCCTGAGAACCAGCTTGTGCCTCCTCATCCCATCACCTCCCCCGATGCAGCCACTGCTGGGGTCAGTTAGGCTGAGTTCAAACTCACCCCGTGGGATCTCCTGGGCTCCCCGCTCACCAGGAGGCCTCCGCCAGCCTCCCCCTCCACTGCTCGGCACCAAGGGCAGAAGGGTGAAAGTGCTCAGCGAAGAGCCGACAATGGAGCTGGCTGTGCTGCGCTGGTTCCAGCTCTCTGGCGGGCTGCAGGGTGGGCTGGCGATGGTGCAGCCAGCAAGGGCAGCCCGCTCCCGATAGATGCTGTACACAGCCTCAGCCAGGCTGGGCGGCTGTGGTGGGGTGCAGAAGGACGACCGCCGTGGTGAGGATGCCAGGTCCGGTGGGGAAAGGGACATACCCAGTCCTGGTGGCCAGGAGCTCTTAGCCAGCATGGCTGCAGCACCCAGGCCTTCACCTCCAGGCTTTAGCTCCAGGCCTCGAGACTGCACATAATTGACAAAGCCGTTGAGAGGGGCTGAGGCTGGGGTCCCCCCATCCTTGGTCCGCAGGCTGTGGGCATCAATGACAGTGGAGTAGAGGTCACGCAGGTTGATGATCTTGGTCTTCTTGTCACGGTTCTCATGCAATACTGCATTGGCACAGATGAAGAGGAAGATTCCGATACCCATGATGAGAGGGCCCAGCACCTTCAGCTTGTCTGAATGCAAGTAGCTTGAGAAAAGACGGAAAAGGAAACCCACCGAGGCCTGGGGGGATGAGGAAGTGGGCAGGGACTGTGGGGACCCCGAGGTGGTAGCAGTGGTGGAGTAGTTGGCTCTCAAAGGTGACTCTGGATGGATCCCTGCATATGTCCCTTCTGGGCTCCAGGAGCGGTTCTTGGGGGTGCTGCCCTGGGGTGTCTGGTGCCAGCCTCCACTGAAGCTGCCTCCTCTGTAGACCTGGCTGGGCTTCGGCCAGTAACCCACCACAGCCAAGGCGATGCCCACCAGCAGTACCAGGATGCCACAGAGGGCAATCAGCCCCGAGACAGAGCACAGCTTAAGCTTGCCTTTCACCACCACCACATCATTTTTTCGCTTCTTTTTGGCCTTGCGTTTGCGCTTGGGGATTTGGCTTTGGGGTCGCAGAGGGTCCTGTTTCCTAGCTGAGATCCTCAGGAGGCCTCCAGTGGCAATCATGGCTGGCTGCCCAGAGCACTGCCCCTTACGGCCACTCCAGCTCCTGCAGCAAAAGGGAGAAGAGAAGAGGATGAGGACCAGAGGCAGACCTGCAACAAGAGAAATGTCTCTGTTTGCTGTTCCTCATTCAAACTCCTGCTAATTGAGACCCTCCACAAGTGGCACAGAGGTTGACATGAATAGGACAATCTCCCTTGCCCATACAGCTCCTGTGTGTGTGAGAAAGGGACAGGAAACTGACAAGACAGACAATTAAGCAACTCTGAGAAGTGAAGCAGCCATGTGCCTCAACATACTCCTGCCAAACAACTCTTTAATTTCTTTACACTCCAGGTAAATGATAGGCAGAGTGGTACCTGCTGGTGTAAACAAAAAAAGATTATATGGCTGGTCTCAGAAGGATTCCAAGCCCCACTCCCTAATGGTGCCTGGGGTTACACTGCACTCTGTGGTTAGTGATGTCATGCAGGACATGAAGGGAGGAGGGAAATAAAAGCAGGAAGATAGTATATTTGACCTATAGATACCATTTGTTTCATTACCCTACTTACACATTACTGGGGGGGGTGTAGTTAAACATATTACTTGCCTTTCTTCAGTGAGTGGGAAAGGAATTGCTGTGCAACACACAAGGGAAACATTTGAACACAAGGAAGTGGTGCCCTGTGAAAGTTTCTTCACAGCCACTTTGCACCTGATCTGCAATATTACAGAAATTCATCTCCCGCCTACAGTCCAGTGGAACCCCTGCTTTGGGAACACATATGATGTTCCAGATAATGGTTAGGTAACAGAGACAAATTCCCCCCTGCCTACCAGCAGAAAGCAGTGATGATGGCTAGCAGGTAAGAGATGGCATGTCAAATTTTATTAACAGAGGAGCAAAGCCTTGCAAGTCACCTGGGGAAACAGCAATGACTGCTTGTAGGAAAGCCAGCACGGAAGTAAACCTTGAGCTTTTATGGCTTTTGTTTTACCGGACTGTCAGAAGTGACCTCTCTGTTCCAGTGATCTGAGATACAAAACACAGTATGCAGAAGCAATTCCTGCACTGTTGCAATTCTTTTCAGCAGATATTCTGTCATGCTAGTGAGGACTAAGTTCCCCTCCCCCCTTTCTCTTTCTGAGTGTCCGATTATTTTTTCCAAGATGGAGCAAAAGATGCCAGCACCAAACGTAACACCACGGACAAACTTCAATTTATTGCAGTAAAAGGTGATTAAGTAAGCACCTAAAAAAAGATTTTGCTCCCCTTCCTCTGTTCAGCTTTTAAATCTTATTTCTTTTCTGTTCTATTCCCAGATTTGCCACGTATGCGGTAATTTTGTATCCCATTTACTTCGCTTATATTGTCCCCGGAAAAAGAAAGGTGCTGTCAGCGAGAACGTTGTCAAATTACTCTCCGAGGTACTGCACGCTCAAAACAAAGAGCGGAGACTTGTCTTCTCTTTCCTATCGCTGAAATAGTTATTAAAAAAAACTCCAGAAAGGTCAACAAAAGAGAGCAATTTTTTGTTGATGCAAAAGTATAATTATATAAAGGCACGTTTGCTCTAACCGCCGGTTCATCAGTCCATTTCTTTCTGCTGCTCCGCTAGCCAGCAGCCCGTCTCCTCTACCGCGGCGAAAACAGATGGAAAATCGGCTCCGAGCCACCTCCCCAGTCCCTGGCACTTAGTTTTGGGATAGAGAGAGCGGATAGAGGACGGCACCGCCGGACCCGCGGCCGCCGCCAGCAATCGCACGGGACCCCGCCGGGGACGGAGCCGCATCCGCACCCCGAACCCACCGCTCCCGGCTCCCTCGATCCGGGTCAGTAGGAAAAGCAAGCGCGGTTTTGGCGGCGGAGCCGGTTTAATCCTTTCTCGCCGCGCCGGGCGTCACGGACCGGGCTGCTGGGGTAGCCTTTTAAAGGAGCTCCGGCTGCAGAGCCCGGCCTCGCTCAGGGGTCGCCGGGGACGTCGTGGGGGACGCGGCAGTGACTTACCGGGGAGGACCGGGGAGAAGCCGGCGCGGGAAGCGGCCGAGCCGCCGCAGGGAAGAAACTTTCCGGCCCGAGCGGGCATCCCCGCGCCGCCGCCGCCCCTCACGGCCCCGGGCGGGCGGGCGGCGGGGCTGAGCCGAGCGCCGGGCGCCCCCTCGGCCCCGCCGCCGCCGCCGGGCGCCTCAGGGAGTTCGGCGGGAGCGCTGCTCCCTCGCCATGCCGCATCCTTCCCGGGGGAGCCGCAGCCTGGAGCCTCCGCGGCCGGACCCGGCGCCGTTGCTAGGAGACGGGAGCCGTGACACAGGGAAACTGCCGCAGGAAGGACCGCGGCCGTCGCCTCCCTCCCTACCCACGCCCCCGCCTCTCCCGCCACCTGCGCACCTGCACCCGCCCGCGCCCAGCGGCCCCGCCCCGCCCAATAAACCACGCCCACAAACCGCAGGCCACGCCCAGTCACAAGACCACGCCTTTGCCACACGCCCCTCCCACACCCGAGCCCCCGCCCCCCTGAGGCCCCACCACATCTATAACACCCCGTCCATAACGCCCCGCCCACACGGGTGGCTCTGCCCTCACCCCCCGCCTCACCCCACCATGTGGTGTGCGATGAGGCATCCCACACCCATTGATCCCATTTCACGCCCCACCCTGACCAGCAAGTAACTGACTGGTTATAGGGGAAGTGCAGCCACTCTTGTGCTTCATAGAATCATAAAATCATAGAACCACTAGGTTGGAAAAGACCTTCGAGATCATCAAGCTCAACTGTACCTGTCCACTACTAAATCGTATACCTAAGGCGATTCATCTACCCATCTTTTAAATACCTCCAGGGATAGTGACTCACCCACCTTCCTGGGCAGCCTATGCCAGTGCCCAATAAACCTTCCAGTGAAGAAGTTTTTCCTGATGTCCAATCTGAACCTCCTCTGGTGCAGCTTGAGGCCATTCACTCTCATCCCGTCACTTGTCACTTGGAAAAAGAGACCAACACCCACCTTGCTACAACCTCCTTTTAGACAGTCATAGACAGTGATAAGATCTCTCCTCAGCCTCCTTTTCCCCAGGCTAACCAGCCCCAGTTCCCTCAGCTGCTCCTTGTAAGACTTGTTCTCCAGTCCCTTCACTAGGTTCGTTGTTCTTCTCTGGACATGCTACGGGACCTCAATGCCTTTCTCGTAATGAGGGGTCCAAACCTGTAGGCAGTATTCAAGGGGTGGCCTCACCAATGCCAAGTACAGGGACACAATCACTCCCCTGGTCCTGCTGATCACACTTTCTGATACACTTCCTTGCTCTCTGATGGCAACCTTCCTGGAGCTGTCCTCTCCCGGACAGTGTGAGGTCCCCTTTTGTCACCTTAGTCCTTCCCAGGGTTTGCCCAGCCTCCCATTTAGGAGCTCCGCAACAGAAGGCAGGAAGCTCCTCAGTCTCGTTTCCACCAGTGATATCTCAGCAGCCTCAGGCTCAGCCACCTCACTTTTGGTTCTGCCTGCCTCTCCTTTCCCCGAGTTTGCAGGAATGGCTAGGGAGAAAGACAAGAAACAGGTGAAAAGATGAAGAAAGAGGATGAAAGAAGAAAGTGGCAGCTGAGATACATCAGTGGTGTCACTCAGAATCTCTCATTTTTGGCAGAGATCAGGAAATGATGTTATGTTCTGAGCTGCTTTGTGAAAACTCTAATTAAATTGAAGTTACCACCTAAGTGAGACATAATCTAGTGCGTCCCATCACACTGCTTCTTGTATTCATGAGGGGAGATAACTGTTGATTGCTTTAGTCAAGTCTTGTTACAGGTCCACTGTGAACTTGGAAGGCAAATCTCAGGCAGGTATTTCAGTAAATACAGAAAACTTGGGCTTGGGTTTTCTCCTGACTCACGTTGCATGGTGTTCTGGGGTGGGTAGACCAAACCTGTCTTTTTATACTGTGGCCTTGGGCTCCTCTTGAAACTAGGGTGTGACCTAGCCTGGACCAAACCAGCTCTCTCCTACTTCTGCTTGACCTATTGTGTGGGAAGACTATGCTATGTGTAAAACAGCCTGCCAGAAGCAGAAGGGCAATAAAGAGAACTTTTATGGACTCAGACTGTGCTATTAAAAAGAAAGGATAAAACATGTAAAATTGTCAGAGAGATTATGCATATTCAGTTAGATTTTATGTATTCTGGCCTCAACAATTTTGTGGTGCTGTGAATGCTCACCCAGACTGTGACATTACATGTCTTTCACCCCAACTATCAGTGCCTGGTTTGAGAACAAACAAATCCTAAAATTGCACATATGCATTTTAATGTCATTTGCGGTTTATCTGAGCAAAATCACTCGGGGCACATTTCTTTTAGTACATATATAACTTCTGGTTATGCAACAGACTTGAAATTTGAGATTTATTATTTAAGAACTTCTTTTAGACGCTTGCTTTGAATGCTCTCGATGAACCCAAGTCTTCTGACATTCAGTAATTTGCTTTGCGTTCAGCCCAGACTATCAGAGAAAACCAAACATATCACATCTGTTTCCACTGGAGACCTGTATCACATCAATAATGCAGCATCACCAGACTCCCTGAAAGGCTTCTGTGTTAGAAAAAGACGGAGAACAGGAGAGATTTTTTAAAGGGCAAAGAGCTCTTTTCCCTGAGTCACATTTTCTATTTCTGTCAAACAAAACCATTCAATTTAGCTATCTTTTTATACAACAGCCTTTCTGTATTTTCATTGCTAAATTTTTGAGTGATTAGGATATCTTCATATTCACAGGTTTCAACTTGCTCTTAGCAAAATGTGTTGTAGGTGGGGCCCAGTCCTAGAAAATATGAAATATGTCCCTGGATGAAAAGCAGCTGAGGGTGTTATTTTGCAGTAGCTAGCAATGTGGTCTTAATTGACTCTACATGGTGAGGACCAATAGTACAAGGGCAGGCTGAGTCCCTCAGAGCACGTTACCTTTTCAAGTTCAATATCCCTTAGCAATACTACAGACTATTCTTCTTATTTAACAAATGCATTGGGGCTTTGATGAAACATTTGTATTATTTTTAGTTGATACAGATTTTTGTGTTCCCAGAAGTGGAGTGATTACAAAAGGCAGCTTTGCTATTGGTCTCATTTACTGATTGCCTGAGTTAATTTACAACTATCTGTATTTGCATTGACTACTGAGCACTGCTGGCAGGCTCAACTCCTGCCCTCTCCCTCTCTCCCTCTCCCTCTCCCCCTCCCCCTCTCCCGCCCCCTCCCCCCCTCCCCCTCCCCCTCCCCCCTCTCCCTCCCCCTCCCCCTCCCCCTCCCCCTCCCCCTCCCTCTCCCTCTCCCTCTCCCTCTCCCCTCTCCCTCTCCCTCTCCCTCTCCCTCTCCCTCTCCCTCTCCCTCTCCCTCTCCCTCTCCCCCCCTCTCCTCCCCCCTCCCCCTCTCCGCCCCCCCTCCCCCTCCCCCTCCCCCTCCCCCCTCCCCCTCCCCCTCCCCCTCCCCCTCCCCTCCCCCCTCCCCCCTCCCCCTCCCCCCCTCCCCCCTCCCTCTCCCTCTCCCTCTCCCTCTCCCTCTCCCTCTCCCTCTCCCTCTCCCTCTCCCCTCTCCCTCTCCCTCTTAGCTTGTTTGAGCATAAGATGATAACCTTCACGTGGTTCTTCCCTGGACATGCTTTAATACAACAGTGCCATCAATTTTAGTATATCCACTTGAATAGGTTCTACCTGAGGCTAGCTGGGTATGTCAGCTCTAATCCAGAAGATGCATAGCCAAGTCAATATATCCCCAGCCCTCAGCAGGCCCAAGGTCCAAAACCAATTCAAAGGACAACTTAAAGTATTCAGCATACTTTTCTGAAATACCGTAGTATCTGTGGATTCCAGCCATGGAGCTACAGTTCCCAGTGTAGAGGCCTTTCAGAACAAAAACAGAGAGAAGGCCCTTACTTGATATATTTGCAGAAAGGGCACAAGATTAAAAGGGTAACTATGAAAAAGAATTCTTAGAGGGGCAGTAGAAAAAGCATAAGAGAGAAACAGCTTTCACAGACTTCATCTTTACAATTTCTCAGAAGGAGTAACAGAAGTATTGAAAGGTCATTGCCATCTCAACCTATATCCTGCTCAAAGAGTGGCTTCTAGTCATAACAGAGGCTCTAGCCTGAGGACCTGGTTCAACTGTAGCTTATTCTGCTACATGCCAAGATTTCCTGAGTCTTTGCTGCTGGAATTCATAACTTCATCTCATTCGATAGATGGGGAAGTTGTAAGAACATCACTACCAGTTTGGGCCCTGGTTTCAGAGTAAGTCTTTGTTTTTCCTTATCTCAGCCAACATGCTTTGTTTGTTTCCTGTGGCAGTGGAGATTCTGATATGATTAGTGGTGGATTAATGATAATTTGGTAACCGAAGAAGAAAAGAGCATCACTGTGAATGAACTATGAGAAATCGTCCTCACTGACAAAATATATGTTTGAAATTCTTACAGGCCTACATCAAATGCAGTGAATCCACATTTTGTGTAAGATTCGTCTAGTTTATGTAATGTGTGGTAGAATCAGATGCAACATCTCTTTTCATTGTGTAGCAAACCTAGATAACCCATTGAGAGTGAATGGCAACTTGCATGTCTGCTCTTCTTTCAAAATTAATTATAGCAGAGATACACATTGCTGAGAACATTTGCCGGGGCAAAGGAAGTGCACAGACATGAAATCTAGTGACAGAAAGGTAAAGGAAATTAATATTTTAGGATGAACAAGCTTTTTCACACAGAAAAAAAGAAGGAACTACTGGTTTACCTTACTTCAATTCTTATTGACATTCTTTGTGAATAGATTTTAATTTTCAAGGCATTAATGACACTAACCACTTTACAAATATATATATTTTTAATTGACATCTTGCAAAAGGCTTGAAACCAGAGCAGACTGAACATGAAATGCTCCTGGGTCATCTATGACATATTGCAGGAAGTCTGTGATGGTTGTACCCTCAGGTTATGAGCCATGCTTAGGGGCAGATGTCACTCAGTTGCCTTTAAATGTTCTGTGCATGACTTCTCAGCTGGCTTGAAAGGAAGCAGGAACCATTCAGCCATGTTATTTGCCTTCAGTTTTGATTTGTTGATACAAGGCAACTGCAAATAACTGCAAAAAAACTGTGTCTGTTATTTGTGGACACAAAAAACCACATAAAGGCTAATCAAGAACACTTCCAAAACTATTGGCTTGGAAGGCAAGACTGGTGTAGCATTTCCCCCAAATCACTGCAATTATTTTTTTAAATGATGTCCCCCCCCTACTTGCCTACTTGATCGACCATGTAAACTCTTTGAGGTGGAGGCCATCCCAAAGCAGCTTGACCCTAGCTGTAATGAATATCCGTGTATACCTGTTTCATGATTAGCAACTTCTTATTGTTTATCTTTTGCTGTCAGTTTGAAGGTCTACAGCAAATTATGTGAATGTGTATGTTGTAAGACAAATTCATAAAATAGCTTTTTTTTTATCTTCAAGCCTTAGAAATACTGTTTTGAGTCAGTGGGACAGCACTTGTGTGTGTATGACAAAGTGTATTGGGCAGAGGGTTGGGAAATGTTTTTATTGTAAGTGATATTAAAAGTACATTACTTGCATGCCAAAGCACTTGTTGTAGGAGGGAACAGTGGAATGCACCAATAACATATGGCTCCCGCTGTCTTTTTTTTCTTCTAGGGCAGTAGGTGCTAGAGAGATTTTTAGCCTTGGTAATTTAAAATTGTAGATGTTCAAAAATAAACATGATACCAGCATTTTTGCAACTATGTGCAAAGGTTTTTCAACAAAAAGAGAGATGCTTATGCCTGTTAACTACATTGCTCACTGCAAGTCATGGCATCAGGGAGTTCTGGCTATATGAAACCAGCTCAGTCTGAAAGTGGTCAGGAAGGAATGGTGGGCAGCTTACCTCCTCAACATGAGAACATCCATGAAGCAGAGTTAGTCCACCCAGTCCATGAGCTGGGTTAGCAACCCACAAGGAGCCATCATCAGATAGATCCCAACTAGTTATCAGATATTTTAGAGTTTTCATGTTGTCAATATTTCTCCCATTTTCTTGGGGCTACACCTGCTGCTTCGCAGCATATGCTTAGGCTGCTGAGGAGCAGGGCTGTCTTGTCATTATACAAAACACACAATGTCTGTGTTAGCTGGGGAAATTCCTCACTGGTCTGGTGAGACACTGGAACAATGCAATCAAGCATAATCACACTTATAATAAGATTATTTGCAGCAATTTACATAAAAGCATAGTCTGTCAGTCAGGAGAGTAAGACAATAATTTCATCCTTCCTTTTTAAGAGAAGGGTTTTCACTGAGTATGCAGTCTGACTGCATACTTATGTACTTGTGCAGTCTGGTAGGTGTCTTTGCCCTACATTATTAAAGGATTAACTTAGCATTTAATAAATGGAAGTTATCACAGCATCTTTTTTATGTGCTGTCAAGAGAGATTAACCCAAATTTTTGACCTGTTTTGTTGGGTTTTGGTTTTTTGTTTCTCGGGTTTTTTTTGTCATTTCCCTTCCCCCATGGCCTGCAACAATGTTTTTTTACTCTACACTGGACAACTAATCATCACTGTCGAAAGACAACAAGCTAGTGCAGGGTACTCAACCAATAAAAATGGCTTTTATGGACTATCAACTAAAATCGTCACAACACTGATGAATTGTGAAGCTCCTTAAAGCTCCATGCTTCATTGCTATCATTTCCAGGGTGATACAAAGTCTGCTTAAAACTGAAGGTCAGATTTACCTAAGATTTAATGGTACATTTTAGGAATGTAAAGGAACCCAGAAAATGTATTATTGCCAGAAGCTCTGTTTCTGCCACGTTTTCCACAGCTTCTTTGTAGAAAAGAGATATGGGGTGAAATCAAGAGCATGTTTTAAATGCACCCAGTATTGTTATAAACTGGCACAGGTGTGAACATCTCATGGAATTTTTGCCTGTGGTAGGAGCTAATCCCTTCCCAGGCTTAAGTTAAGACAAAAGGGAACTGTTGAGTTCTTTGAGGTCTGTCATGCTCTGGACCCAAATGCCAAGATCAGTGCTCAGATATATTTTCTCTTCAGTCACACTTAATTTTTGTTTTAAATTATTCTGATTAACAAAGGTACAAAAGTATATTTTCATAACTTTAATAACTGTTAAAACAGTGAACTTTACCCTAAAGGTGTAGAATGGTGATTTAACAATAGGAACTAAGTGCTAAAAGTAGACAGAAAAAAAAAATCCTATTCAGAACTAGAACCTGAACTCTGTAGTTAAATGACACTTAGGGACTCAAATCATAGGCCATAATTTATTAAATGGAGTTGTGACTTGATCATTACTCTTCTGATAGTCATAACACTTATTGTACCTCTGCTTTGGTTTTGAATGTTACTGTTACAACGTTCAGTTATATTAGTCAAATGACCAGTATTGTACTAATCATTCTCGATCAGTTTTGTAACTTGAAGGATATCATATTATACAGTTGAAATAAAGTACAACCAGCTAAACAGCTTTTCTGCATTGATACAAGTGAGCTGAATTTATCAATGATCTTATTGGCATCACAAAGACTTTGCGGGATGACTTCTGTGACTGGAGTGCTGGAATGGAAGGATAGAGGCTCTTCAGGAAGGGTAGGCAGGGGAGATGAGGAGGTGGTGTTGCCCTCTCTGTCAATGACCAGCTGGAATGCATGGAGATGGACAAGGAGCTGACTGAGAGCTTATGGATCAGGATTAAAGTGAGAGCAGGGACACATGACATTAGAGTAGGAGTGTGCTACAGGCCAACCATCTAGGAAGAGCAAAAGGATAAGGCCCTTGTCCTCATGGGGGACTTCAAGCTTCCCAATATCTGTTGGAGGGACAACACGGAAGGCATTTTCAATCCAGAAGGTTCTTGGAATGTGTTGATGGTAACTTCCTTCTCCAAGTGATAGAGGACCCAACAAGGAGAGGTATATGCTGGACTTCATTCTCACCAACAAGGAGGGACTGGTAGAGAATGTGCAGCTCATGAGCAGCCTTAGCTGCAGTGACCATGAAATGGTGGAGTTCAAGATCCTCAATGTAGCGAGGACAGTGCACAGCAATCTAACTACTCTGGATTTCAGGAGAGGAGACTTCAGCCCTTTCAGGGATCTTTTTGGGAGAGTACCATGGGATGAAGCCCATGGAGGGAAGAGGGGCCCAAGAAAGCTAGTTAATATTCAAGGATCACCTCTTCCAAGTTCAGGAGAGATGCATTACAACAAAGAGGAAGTCAAGCAAAAATGCCAGGAGGCCTACATGGATGAACAAGGACCCCCTGGACAAATTCAGACACCAAAAGGATTCCTACAAAGAGTGAAAGCAAGAACAGGTAGCCTGAGAGGAAAACAGGGACATACTCTGAGCAGCCAGGGATCAGGTTAGGAAAGCTAAAGCCCTGATAGAATTAAATCTGGCCAGGGATGTGAAGGGCAACAAGAAAAACTTCTATTGGTGTGTCAGTGTTAAAAGGAAGATCAGGGAAAACGTGAGTCCTCTCCAGAAGGAAACACAAGACCTGGTTATCTGGGATATGGAGGAGGCTGAGGTACACAATGGCTTTTTTGCTTCTGGCAGGGGTTCTAGCCACAGTGCACAAGAGAGAAGGCAAAGACAGGGATTGGGAAAATGAAGAACCAACCACTGTAAGAAAAGATCAGGTTCAAGACGATCTAAGGAACCTAATGCACAAGCCCATAGAATGTGATGAAATGCATCTGTGGATCCCGAGGAAGGTGGTGGATGAAGTTTCTAAGTCATTATCCATCATATTTGAGAATTTGTGGCAACCTGATGAAGTTCTCACTAACTGGGAAAAGGGGAAATACAACTCTTATTTTTAAAAAGGGAAATAAGAAAGACAAGCCAGTTAGTCTCACCTCTGTGTCTGTTTATATATACATAGCCTCCTGTAATGTCTGCTAAGGCAGCATAGCCAGCAAGTCAATAGAAGTGATTCTGCACCCCTACTCTGCATTCCTGAGACCTCATCTGGAGTACTGTGTCCAGCTCTGGAGCCAACATGAGAAAGATGGGTACCTGTTAGAGTGAGTTCAGAGAAGGACCACAAGGATGTTCAGAGGGCTGGAACACCTCTCCTATGAAGACAGGCTGAGAGAGTTGGAGTTGTTCAGCCTAGAGAAGAGATGGCTCCATGTAGATATTGTTGCAGCCTTCCAGTACCTAAAGGAGGTATGCAAGAGAGCTGGATATGGAATTTTTACAAGGGAATGTATTGATAGGACAAGGGGAAATAGCTTTAAACTGAAAGATTAAATTAAAAATAAGGAAGAAATTCTTCACTGTGAAGGTGGTGAGGCGCTGGAACATGATGCCCAGTGAAGTCACGGATGTCCCTTCCCTGGAAGTGTTCAAGGCCAATCTGGATGGAGCTTTAAGCAACTTGGCTGAGTGGAAGGTGTTTCTGCCTGTGACAAGAGGGTTGGAACTAAATGATCTTTAAGGACCCTTCCAACCCAAACCATTCTATGATTATTTGTTAAAGAATTAGCAACATCACTTGTGCTTGGTCTTTCTTTTGCTTTCATTGCCAAATAAATCTCTTTCCTTAAATTTAAAGACAAAAAATAAGAAAACCCTTAATTGTGCAGGCTAGAAGGTTGTTTCTTGCTTATATTTTCAAAAGTCCCACTAGGATAGGCTGTGACCTAGTTAGTCTCTATATATGAACAGAAATCAATTAACTTACTATAGTGATTAACTAGAGACACTGAAAATAAAATTTGACCTGCAGGTCCTGTGGAATTATGTATGCAAGCAAAGTAATCATTTGGCCCCAAATGTCAAGCACTAAATCTACTGGTCATGTAGTAAGGTAAGACCTTTGGGAGTCTCTACTGGCTTGGATGTTCCTGAAAATGGGAGATATTCCCTGCAGGAAGAAAATGCATGCCTCATCTTGTGATGCAGAACATAGCTAATTTTCAGTTTGTGTTTACATCTTTAGTTATTTTTAGACAATTATTTTGCTGAGTTTTGTTTATAGATATTAATGGTGAAAAGAAGATAATGGTGCCCAAAAGCACTCAATAAGACAGAACCTGGAATAATTTTTTGTTTTCCTGAAATGTAGTTGTGAGTTGATTTGGCTATTGAATATTTGGCTATTTTTTCTCTTGGCTTGTTTGAATATTTTGAGTGTGAAATGAAGCTTGCCCTGTATACTAGTTAAAAAAACCTCAACTTCTCCATTTATTATGCATTCTTTTTTCAATAAATGCTTATTACTCATGCATAGCCAGGAGTACGAGGATTGCAGACGCATTAAGAACTGTTTATTTGATTTTAAAATAACCAAACTTGCTGCACAGGAAGGCTGTGGAATCTCCTTCTCTGGAGATATTCAGAACCTGCCTGTACATAATCCTGTGCAACCTGCTGTAGGTGAACCTGTTTAGCAGGGAGCTTGGACTAGATGATCTCCAGAGGTCCCTTCCAACCCCTACCATTTTGTGATTCTGTGTAATTAGAGCTTAAGAAAACATTAAACAGGTATTTCCAAGCAATACATACAGGTATAAATCTGGCCTTGGGTTGACAAGTAGTTGTCTCAGTCACAGCTGCTGATGAGGACTCAATCACAGTCAGAACCCATACATTCTTGGTTACTTTTGCTGTTCATTGGTGTTCTCACCACCAAACTCTATGTCAGTTCCTGCCTCAAATATAAAATATTGCATTGCAAGTGGGTGGAATTTATCTCATCTAACTTTGGAAGGCTATAACATACCTACATCACTTCTAGAGCCTGACAGATCTGATCTTCTGTAGGAGTGGCAGTTTGAAAGGAATGGTTTTCTGCGATTATCTGTTTCCTCCTATTGATTATGGCAGAACCCTGAACTCTAGATTTTCATGTTGCAGATTTTCACATAGCAGACTTGTACCTCTGCTTGCCTGTACTATTTACATGACTCCCTCTAAAGCATTATGCATGGCATCATGAGAGTTCAGCAAAGTACTAGATCTCAGAGTCAGGTTCCCCAGATTTCTATTCTGCATCTCATGATGATTTCTACATCACAATATCTAACTATATGCACACTTCAGAGTCATCACGCATCTCTTTTTACTTATGGTTCCTTGAGGGAATTCTGCATCTGTTTTGTCGATTGACTACCTTTTTCCCTCTATATTCAGAAGTTTAAATTATTCCTGGTTAGAAATTCGACTGATGAGTGTGCTGAAGCGTAGACAACAGGTTTTTAGCATGATCAGTGTTTGGGACAAACACTTCAAAGAATGGCAGGTTGTTTCATTTCACTGAGCAACATTTTGAGAGCAGCAAATAACTCCTGAGTGGCAGGATCATATTGTAGTTGTGACTTAAATAACAAGAAGTGGTTGCAGAGCATTTGGGTGTGGAAAAATGTGTTCTTAAAGTTGCATAATGAGTTTGCTTCAGCCCTTAAGCACAGATACCAGAATGAGAGGTGCTTTAGTAATAAGGAAAAGTCCTTTGTACTCTGAAAGCCTCCCACCCTTACCTGCTATAAGGTAGTAAGCTGTATGGCTGAGATTGGGGAGCCATGGAGAAGGTCATAAATAACCATGTCTGTAAGACTGTTAAGCATATCCTTATTTACAAGACTGTGATTTTGGAAGTGTTTCGTAGAGGAATTTGAAGCAGAAATTGTACTGAACTGAGACAGTACCAAATGTTAGGTGTGATTTACAGACATCTAATCCAGTTCTGGCATTCCTCACCTTATTCCGTTTCCATCCACTTGGAGTCCCTAGTCTATCATTAGGCACATGCAGCTGAGTCACTAGAGTTAGTTTGCTCACTACAAGGTTGCAATATGAAGGGCATAAGGTTCATTTTAACAATTAAGTTGCAGGCAGTGTTATACTTCCATGACTGGTACAATCAACATATCGGGGACTGAAATATTTACAGAGATTCTGAAAAGTTTACAAATACTATAACTGGCTAATTGAGAAGGTAGAAAGGGGCGAAAAAAATCTTGAAAGGTCAGTTGTGACCAGCTACAGAGAGCATTATAGCATTTCTCAAGCAGGAGACAAGCCACAGTATCCTCATCTGAAAGGCAGCATAATACACAGACCATGAACTCTGACTAAACTTCACATAATGGATCTAAACTCAAAGACTGCTGTCTTGATCTGATGTTTGCATGACTATGTATGCCCTTTCTCAGCATAAGGCAGACAACATGAACTTTAGTTAACTGCGTCTTGAAAGAGAAAGAATCTGTTACTTTGCTTAAAGGAGAACTCATCGCCCGGGACTTCATGGTGACATGGTCTCCATCTGAGCACCATTACCTGTCTCCCAAGTCAGGCTGGTTCCTTAGAATCCTATGACCACACCTTCCCTAAAGGTACCCCATAGCACAGAGGGTATGCTGGCTTGCAGCGAGTACAAGTATTTTTTCTCTTTGTATCAAGAAACCACATGCTTCTTCATTCTGGATATAGAGCTAAAACCCTGACTCCCTTTATTGTCCCTCTGTGGCTGACGCTTCCCTATCTCAAATATAATATAGTGGAGAGGCTTTTTCTTCTATTTTCAGTTTTCAAAGAGTTTCTCCATACTAATTGTGGGCAATGGTTTACTAAGAATATCAGACGTGCCATGTGGGATCAGGTAGAAAACTGATCCAC
Organism: Clamator glandarius; assembly: GCA_033459285.1. NCBI lineage: Eukaryota > Metazoa > Chordata > Aves > Cuculiformes > Cuculidae > Clamator > Clamator glandarius. The sequence continues at coordinate 1,482,941 of JAUNZM010000070.1, forward strand.
TGACTTCAGTATTTTCTCTCTCATAACATCCTCAAGAAACCTCACAGTAAAACTGTGCTGTCTAGTTTTCACTTCCCCTCCAAAGATTAAAATGGTAAAGAATTAAGAATGTGAATACAAGATGAATTGCTTCTATTTAGAGTACTAATATGAACTTTAATTTTGCATAAAAGGAAATTTTGAAATTGTCAAAAGATCATGCTTGCCTAAACTTGCTAAATAAAAATATTTTTTGACCTAATTGTCTAATAGTTTTGATTTTAGAGAGTTTATTGCATTCTTGAATGAATGATTGGAGGTGTTTAAGGTGAGGGTGGATGAGGTACTTAGGGGCATGATTTAGGGATTGGTGGGAATGGTTGGACTCGATGATCCAGTGGGTCTCTTCCAACCTGGTTATTCTGTGATTCTGTGTGATTCTGTGATTACGCTTCCCCCATCCTCAAATTTCTCATGCAGCTGATGTCGACCCAAACTTATATTCTCTTGCACGTAGGCCTGTAAAAGACTAAAGCAAAGATGCAGAGGAATTGTCTGAAGAAACTGAAGGGGCATGGAAGGGATCGATACTCTAACCTTAAGTCTATGTGGAGTCCCTGTTTAATTGAAATAAAGAATAATGGAGCAAGGCAGATGTGGATAGACTTTCTGACAGATTCTGGTAACGAAAATACAGTAGTTCATTAAACATAGCTATATTGCAAATAAATTAAGCTGATTTGTGTTCTTTATCAGTGGAAGTAAAGAAAAATATCTTTCCTGTGTTATTTGCGACAAAAAGGATTAAAAAATGTTATCTGAGCAAGGCAAACTCATCAGAGAGTATTAAACTCTGTAGTGACAAGATACTGTGATGAATTTCTATCTTCCAGAGCTTTGTGTAGTTATTTTATAGTTAGTGATAAAATAAATGAGGTGCCTGGCATTTATGGCAAGGTGATCTGGGAACTAGTGGAATAGATAAGGAATTTATTTTATCAACTTTTCACTAATTGATATGAAAAATCAGGGAAAGGATTTGTTCCTAGTCATACCAGTGCAGATTTTCAGGTCTCAATGAATGATGAAATTGATGCAACAGAAGGTGGCCTTTGCGTTGCAGACAAGTGAATCTCAAAAATCTGTATACTATTAGTTTTACTCCTTGTAACAACTGCTTTTGCAATTCATATCACCTAGAGGACCACTTAAAATGTCAGTCTATGTGCCACTCTAAGCTCTCATATGGGATGAACCAAATTTAAATATGAAAAATCTGAATTGAGGTTATTCTAAGTGGACTATTGTCATATTAATGCATAATAGATGAAATTAACACCTTTGTGAGCTATAACACCCAACAGAATAGAAACTTTGAGACCAAATTTCTAGAAGATCCAGCTGAAATTTATGGTTCCCATCTAACAAGCCCTGTGCGTTGTATAAAGTCTTTCCCGTCCCTGACAGTGGCAGGGCTCACCAATCTGCAGAAAGCCCAGGGCAATCCATGCTGTTATGAGACCCACAGTACTGCATTATCCTGGTTTGCTACAGTCACCCTAAATCTTCTGCCAGTGAAGTGTGGAGGCAAAGTTCATGTTACTATAGGCAGCACTGCTCTGTTAAAGTGTAGTCAGTGAAGTTACAGGAGGTTTGTGATGTGGGAAGTGACTAATTTCTGTCTTGTTCTTCCACGGCCACTCTACTCATTTTGAAGCATCAGCCATGATGATGAATTTCATACATGTGTAAAATGAGGATATCATGGAACTGACACTTTCTAGTTCCACTCTCAGACTTTTTTAGAGCTGTTGCTACTAGTTCCCACTCAGATACAAACTTTCAACACTTCATATGTATTGACATTAAATGTACTGCAGACATGAAGCAGAAACTTGGCTGGGCTCCTGTCACACCCCAAGGTAGATAGAGTAGGACTCAGAATTCATAGAATCATAGAATCATAGAATCACCAGGTTGGAAGAGACCCATCGGATCATCAAGTCCAACCATTCCCACTAATCTCTAAACCATGCCCCTAAGCACCTCATCCACCCTCACCTTAAACACCTCCAGGGAAGGCAAGTCAACCACCTCCCTGGGAAGACCGTTCCATTGCCTAATGACCCTTTCAGTGAAGGATTTTTTCCTTATGTCGAGCCTGAACCTCCCCTGGCGGAGCTTGAGGCCATTCCCTCTTGTCCTGTCCCCTGTCACTTGGGAGAAGAGGCCACCTTCCTCCTCTCCACAACCTCCCTTCAGGTATTTGTAGAGAGCAATAAGGTCTCCCCTCAGCCTCCTCTTCTCCAAGGCTAAACAACCCCAGCTCTGTCAGTCACTCCTCTTAAGACTTGCTCTCCAGCCCCTTCACAAGCTTCATTGCTCTTCTCTGGACTCGCTCCAGAGCCTCAACATCCTTCTTGTGGTGAGGGGCCCAGAACTGAACACTGTGTTTAACTGAATATAGAACTGTATTTAACTGAATATAGAACTGAATTGTATTTAAACATTTAGTTTATTACCTATAATGTTACAATTCTAAGTCAAGAATATAAGCTTAAACCTAGACCAATATTAGCATCCTATAATGGCTTGAAGAAGGAGTATACGACCTGTGCAGAGTTTTGTGACAGAGTCTTTAGATGTTTCCTCGAAGCTGCTGCAAGTGAAGTTTCTGCAAACGCTCCAGTGCTTGTGGATATTTGACGTAGGTGGGGATCTCAGACCAGCTGAGAGGGAGCTCCGATTAGTGTTTGCTCCTCACATTCTCTTATAGTCCATTCTGGAGTGATAACATCTGGGGTACCAGTCAGCCCATCTCCTTTACCTTTTGTCAGTGGCGCCAATGGTAGGGGACACAGTGGACTGCAGTGGAACCCCCACCAGTGTGTAGCAATCCAAAGAACTCCAGGGTCGTAGATCAGGATGTTTCCATCACAAAAATCTCATAGTCTAAACTGCAGATAGAGTTTTCTATTCACAAATCTTATTATTACTTTTGTTTTGAGGATCACCTCTGAGTCTTTGTTTTTGTTCCACAGTTATGATGAACATCCATGATGTACCTCTGCATACCTGTGTTGGTATGTGCAGGATGGGAGGGGTGACCATGGGCCAGTTTGGTCATTCTGGTAGGCAAACGAGTGGCAGAGACATAATGGCTCATTCTCCCTGACTCATCCTTGCAGCACAGGTGGGCTTTGGTATGGCTGCTGATTTGGAGTGGCCACCAGACCTCCATCTGGCCCCTCTCCACCCCTTCACTCAGCAAAGCAGCAGCCTTCTTCAGCAGCTTCAGGGAGAGGGGGGGATATGTCATCTTGCAACCTAATTTGCAGCAATTTCCCAACCATACAAACTACAAAAAAAAAAAAAAAAAAAACAACAGAAAGAGACACAAATCCAATAGAAAGCTGCTGTAAGGATGTTCTACAACACTTTGTAAGACATAACTGGAATTTATCTTGTAAACCAACTAGGGAGAGCTAATGGTAAGGGAAATTTTTGTTTAATCTTTCATGAGAAGTAACAAAATTCTTTCTTAAATCACTGTATTGAGAAACAGAGCATATCCTTAATTATTTCAAGATATAATTATGAAGATATAATATTGCTGTACATTTTGTAGTTTTATAACTTGGCTTCATAAACTCACAGAATGTTTTCTGTTGGAAATAGCCTTGTCCAACCCCTCAATCTTCCTTAAAGTGTGGGTTTACAACATGCTCAACAGGTCTATTGTCTACTACTAGACAAAATAAAAGACTGAGATTTAAAAATGGACTGAAGTGACCAGTATGGAAAGCTGCTAAAGGTACCATCAGGCAAATACATAATCTGAAGGCACTTTTTGTTTATGCAAAGCACTTAAAAATTTTGAAAGCCTCTACTGAAGAAAATGTAGCTGCTCCCATTGTTTTTAAACTTAAGAATCAAGCTTCTTTTGAATCTATTAAGCAAAACAGCAACCTAAACACAGGAACTCATAACCATTTAAATCAAGGGGATTTTTCTGGATATTGTTCAGTGTTTTTATATGTATTTGTTTATGTGGGACAAGCAGAAGAAATAGATGCTACAGAGAAGAAAATGAACAACCAAAGCCAAGGGATACATTCTGAATAAACACTGAGAATGCAACTCTGAGATGAATGCAAACCTATAGCAAAGCCTTAGGATTAATGTCAGCTGGAAAATGGTCTGGAAATAAGGCTAAAGCCAAAGAACTAGTTTCCTTCTTTCAAATATCTATTTCATGATTTCCAGTGTAATAGCTTGGAGCCAGAGAAGGGTCTGTTTGCTTATTCAAATAAAGGACTTTTTGTTAAGAGGAAAGGAAAACCTAAGAAGTGATATAGAGCCTTTAAGCAATGGCAGTATCCTCCCAATGATACTGCAATAATGTGAGATTTTGTCAATGAATTTGGACTATCTACAATTAGAAACTTGTTATTTACCTGATATATTTTCTGTGGTTTGTTTGTATGGACAGAACTGTGCAAAACTCATTCATTTTCAGAAGGTGACTGAAAGGTAATTACTGCCCCAGCTCTGAAATTATTCTTCCAACTTTTGCCTTGCTGTGGCTATTTGCTTGAATAGAGACACTCTGATCACAACTGAGTAGTTAATACGTTATATTATTGCAAACATTTGCTACACCCACTTGTTAATAGTATGGGTAAGTCAAAATTAGGTAGCTCATAAGAGAGCTAAATAGCATTTAGTTTTTTGGAAAACAATGCATGGCATAAACATTCAAGGTCAGAGCTTGAAAAAAAGATTAACTCCGAAGGCAAGGCTTTTTAAATCCTAGCAATTCACATTGACACTGGTATTATAACAAGACAGAACTTGGAGAAACTAATAAACATTTGAGCAACAATGACCCTGCTGTTGGCATATCAGACATGACACTAGTGGATATATGTGACAGTTACTGGTGAAAGCATAACATGCCAGTCTGAAAATCTATTCATATTATTCTGTTTGTTAGTGTCTCAAGTGATGACAAATGTATTCTTTTAGCAGTTGAATAAGTCTTCCATGGGAATATTCCTTTATAATAAATTATGACTCAAATTTTGTGCTTGGCTGATAGTGAGAGATTAATCATGGTGGTCATTTGTCGCAGGCTCTGTAACTCTGGAGAAACAAATCTCCATATTCAAAAATGCAAGGAATCTGCTCATACATGTTAGCATTTTCTGCTTATATTTTTGACAATGATGCCATTCTTATTTTTCTTCTTTCATATGGTAAAGTGCACTATGGGGTGAGGTGAGCCATGAGCTCTGTACTTACTGTAATAACAATAACACTAACAATAATAATAAAACTTTTTTTTTCTCTCCATGGTGTTACAAAGTGCTTGAAATTGTGGTGACAAAGAGTCATGTTAGTGGGCATATGCAGTTAAAAGAACAGTTCTTTAAATATGTGAAGTTTGTAGTTATGGTTTTTGACTATACATGATCCAATGTTAAGCTCTCTTTGCAGGACTGAATCAAATGCTATTTCCGATTTTTGTAAATATTTCCAGGAGCTTGATATTTTTAGCCAGCAAGGAATTGAAAGCAAGGGGAAAAAATAGGTGGGGATCTTACCAGAAACCTTGACAATAACTTTCTTTTGTTAGTCGGCACACATACTTTTCAAAAGCACATAGGGGAAAGCTGCAGTTTTAGAGAATAAGAACTTGACTAGGATTCAACAGAAAAGAGAAAGAAACAACTGCTTTTTATTCTGCTCTCAGATACCTTAGTGGCACTCACAGCTGCACTGTATAAAATATAAATTTACCTTGCTGTAAATGAGAGAAGGCTTAAACCCAAAGCTTAGGTATTTTGGAAACCAGCAGCAGACTAAGTTGTGATAAAAAACAGATGCTGAAGGATTGTAAGCTCAGAGCATATTTTGGTTGAATGGACATCTTCATTGTCAAAAGCACAAATCCTCAAAGGCTTGTCTTCATTGTTTGCTTGTTTTACGCTGAGTTTTGTCACACTGAATAATACCTGAATTTGTAAGTAATACACTCTCTTGAGTGGATCTCCTTGTCTGCACTTAAAGTGGGTTCTGCTTCAGGTGGTCCAGATGTCCTCCAGAGGTCCCTTATAGCTTCAGTTATGCCACAGTCCTGTGGGCTTGGGTCACTGTTTTACATGAGGAAAATGTCAGTGTTTTATGTCACTTCTGGTATAATTGGTAGAATTATTTTTCCTACATGGGGGAAGGAACAAACTTGTGCTTCTTTTTTTAATTGCGATTAATATGCATTGGGATGTGGAAGGTTTTGCATGTTGCCTGCACTTTTTGGCTGCTGCATTTTAAAACTTTTGGGTTTCCATTTGGTTAGCAGGGATATTACTTATTGTCAGCCAATATGTAACTGTACCTAAATCATTATTTTTACTGCTCCGGTACTAAATTTGACCTAACCCATTTAAGTCATTTTTAGAGACAGATTTGCATTTGAGCTGGTTATGTGAATGCCAAGTTTCAGCCTACAATGACTGAAAACAGCTGAATAGTGAAATAGTGAGTGACACTGTTTATAAAGGAAACAGCTCCTGACCCTCGATGACAGCTTTGTGAATATGATGATACAATCATTTGAGTATCTTCAGTCTTGCTCACAGTTATTATTATGTAGGTTCCTAATTTGTTGCCTTCCTCCGTCATCAGAGCATGTTGTGCAAGTCCCATTTTCACATTGCTGATATTTATTTCTGTCTGTTTTCTCTGAGTGAAGGGCTGCAATATTTATAATATCACTTGCAATTATTTTCATAGAGCTACAATCTGCCTTTGGGCATAGACTTCAGACAGGGATGCTGCAATACGTGGTGCCATAGCTAGGATAGCCCCAGGAGATAACATGCTTCAGACATTCCAAGGTAGGACATTTTTTCTTGTTTTACCTATTAGGTGGCTAGTAAGTTGTTCTTAGCCTATGTAGGAATGAGTTTGGCCAGCCCTCAAATCAAGTCACGTGTGCTATTCAGTGCGTGTTTGTGTGTGTTTATATGCATAATGAGCATACCCGGCACAAGTACCAGTACTTTACACTGGGTGCATTATTGGTGTTTTGAGTTTTGGAGTCCCCTTCTCTCTCCTGCTCTGCATATTTTCATTCTCTCCTGTGGAAGTGAGTCCGAGCTCTGGAGAAGTCAGGCTCAAGCTCATATTCACAGTCCCTATGTTCATCTCTGAATGTCTGCCTCACACTAAGGCTCTAATTTGCAGGGAGCAAAGCACAATTTTGAAATTAAAATCTCTAAAGCTGCATATTTAGTCCAAAGGGCAAAGTGTGAATGTCACCAATGTGCTAGATGAACTACACAGTCTATAATTTTTCCTGAAGTGTACCAATAAGATAAAATTTTGTATTTTGAACATTTCCACCCTCTATTTAAAAGAAAATAAAAAAATAAGAGAGAAGTATTTTAGGGGATATCTTTGCTCTTTCTCTAAACTGGATCCTGAATTTTAAACCTAGATGCTCACCTACCTATTTATATGTGCATGACTGAACAGATTGAAAATGTATGATACTGAAAGATTTCACATAAAGTGTGCATCCATTCATCCATAACTTTGGGTCTGTAGCATTTATTCATGTTTGTCCATGGAAGGAAATAAGAAGCTAAAGAGAAGAAAGCCCCTCTGCTCTCTCTCCAGTATGGAATGTAGATCTGGTGCTCAAAATATTAAGGAGAAAATGTGAAGAGTAAGGCTTTGGAGAAAATATTTCACTTTATGCAGGAGTTTTACCCGTCATCTTGGGTCTCCCTGGTTTCAGGACTCCCAAGACAACATGGATTATTTTTGAGGAAAGATGTATATATGTGTTTGTGTATATGATTTTTTAATATGCTTGCATATATGATCTTTATTAGTGGATATTTTTTTTGCTTGATTTTTTTTTGCTTCTAAATTCAGTCTTTAATGTCACCCTCCGAGTTACTGGGGTCATATCAATCTTCTAGCAAAGAAATCTTGACCAGTCAGTTATTGACACCTGTAGTTGCATAGGATGGGGTAGCTTTAAGAATACTTGACCAATTGGTTCTGCTGTAGCATTTACAAAGCCTTTGGTTTAGCCTTGTTAGACATTTTGTGCCTCAGATTTTATACGCTGTTTGAAGTGTCTCTTTATACATTATTCATGTTCCCATCAGCACAATATGGAATTTTGGCATCTTTCCAAGGATTGGTAGCATTCAGTTCCAAAATGAGACTGAAAAGGAAAGCAGGGAGAAAAAAAAAATCATATTTCTCACTTTTTGCTCAATCTTTTCTGACCGTTGACCTACTTTATTTTCTTAAATAACATGAGAGAGAAAAGTGGGTTCATGAGATAATTTCTTCAGATATCTGAGATACAGTGAAATTAAAATAGAGGGAATGCAATATTAAGGAGACCTGGACAAATTTACCATTGGGATTATGCCAGACATGGATAGTATAGATTTAATTGGAGTTTTCTCCAGATTTTTTTTCCAGAATAGGAAATTCTTGGCAGTTAAATTTTCAGACACCTTATCCTACATCAAAGGGACCGTGTAGAATACAGGAAAAAGAATTGTTTCTCATCCTTGTTAGGGATTACTTGCTCTCCTGCACTAAGAGCTGACTGAGAAAAGAGCAGCATTCCTTAAATTCAAGTTCCTTACTGTGGCAAATCATGCATTCCGTAGCAACATCTTAAGCACTTAGAGAAAGGAATGACTCTGAATACTCCACACACTCATTCTGTCATTCATCACTTAAGTGCCATGTTGAGCAAGGCCTTTGGAATGCTTCACTCTACGTGGTATCTTTGCTTTCTATGCTGTTACCACCATTATATGGAGGTTTTTTTTAGCCTGTCTTTTTAACCTTCAAAATCTGTCTTTTCTCCAGGCTCTTTGGGAAGACTAGGTTGAAAGATGAACAGTCTTCAGCTTATTTTTCCTCATGATACCTACTGAATATTTATGTGCTGAATTGTGATGAGCTGTTCTTTCTGTATTGCATATTACTAGGTATTTTAATTCATGAGATGAGATTCAGAGCAGAGAGGTGCTTCTGGAAGTTTTTATAGTTCTAAGTAAATAAATGAGACAGACAAGTTTTGTCTTTTTGTCTACATCTTCAGCAAGTATACTTCTTTATCTACTCATTATCTTGTTGCCCTTCCACGGGGTCCAGCTACCTCAGTGATAGACACCATGTGAATCAAAATAGATAAAAACACAGTCTCTCTTTTGAGAGAAGAATAAAACAGAATTGAGAAACTACTCTCTTCTATTAATTTGTTTTCTTTGTGAATCTGGAACACAAGTAGTTTCACCAGAATTATTTTGACAATATTTCTCAGCTGTCCTCAGAATACCTGCTAAGAAGATCCCCCTCTCTGACTTCCACACATCCTGCATTCTTCCATTGTGTAAGTATGAGAAAGCCTCTTAAAAAGATGTCACAGCAACAAGAGTTTTACCTTTTGATTTTTATATTCCCCCATTCCCAAGTTACTGTGATTTTCACTAAACTCAAATATTTGCTTTTTTGTAAAAACAAGAAAAATTGCAGAGATGTTGAGAAAATATGATCAGATTAATCTTTCCAGGATAATGCAATGTACAATAAGGTCTTTAAATATCAGCTTAATAATCATGAACCCTTCAACTTTGTTCGATGTGTTAGGGTCTGATTCTGCAAAGATATGCAAACCTGGTACAGAATTAGAATCATAGAAATCATAGAAATCATAGAATCACTAGGTCAGAAGAGAGCCACGGGATCATCAAGTCCAACCATTCCCACCAATCTCTAAACCATGCCCCTAAGCACCTCATCCACCCTCACCTTAAACGCCTCCAGGGAAGGTAAGTCAACCACCTCCCTGGGAAGACTGTTCCAATGCCCAATGACCCTTTCTGTGAAAAATTTTTTCCTTATCTCAAGCCTGAATCTCCCCTGGCAGAGCTTGAAGCCATTACCTCTCGTCCTGTCCCCTGTCACTTGGGAGAAGAGGCCAGCTCCCTCCTCTCCACAACCTCCTTTCAGGTAGTTGTAGAGAGCAATGAGGTCTCCTCTCAACCTCCTCTTCTCCAGGCTAAACAACCCCAGCTCTCTCAGCCGCTCCTCATAAGGCCTGTTCTCCAGCCCCTTCACCAGCTTCATTGCTCTTCTCTGGACTTGCTCCAGAGCCACAACATCCTTCTTGTGGCTAGGGGCATGTAGTATGGATAATGCCCTTGAGTTGGGTGAATGAGTTGGTCAAATACTGGCCATAAATTCTTATTAAATAACTTAAAATATTGATGTAGCATTCAATACGTGATTTCAAAGATGTGGTGAAAACTGTATGACTTCTTTGCATTTCTCCCTTCCTCTCTTCCTTCCTTCTTTTTTAATTTTTTTTTATTTTTCTATTTTGCTTCTGAAAAAGGCAGGACACAGACATGAAAAATGATTATTTAATATTTGATGGCTTAAAAAATGGGCACTTTTTTCTTTAGTGAAAGATCCTTTTAATACAGTCATAACGTTTGAACCATTAGTGTTAGCCACACTTGTCAGGATTAATCCTTAAGACATCTGAGAAGCAGCATTAGCTTCTGATTGAGGCATGGAGTTATCTAATTTTGCTGTGTAGTATTGAGAAAATGATATTATTTTCCTGATGCTTACATCCTAAGGGATACCTGGACTTCTCGAAACCACAGGGGTTGTGTGATACATAGGATATTAATGTTTGTAAAGATCTTCTAGGTTCCTGAGATGGAAGAATCTACACCAGAGAGAAGTGTTAGTATCTTTAATGTTTTGTTGCAAAAGAACATGGAAAACAAATCTTCTGGTACCTTAGAGAAAAAAAAAAAAAACAGAAATGAAGATCCATTCCCTGAGTTTTTTAGACACAGATTTGCTGCGCTTTTTTCCCCCCAACAATTACAAAATGATAAAAAGCTAATTCTACCACAGGGAACTTTAAGATTTCATTCCAAAGGATTGTCTTTTCATAAGAAGAGTCAGAGAATTTTATGCTTCAGGAGCACAATCTCACTGTGCCTGGCACTGGCAAAGCCGTGCTGCAGTAGTTGCATCCTTTCATGTTGTGGGTAGGCTCACATTTTGTGGAAAATAGCAGACCCTGGTAATTGTTATATATTAGCTGTTCTTTAGAAATAGTAGCTCTGCTACAAACACTAAAATTCACCGATGTAAGTATTTTGAGAGAGTGCCTGGTTATCCATCCAGCTTAATTCCTCTGCAAGAAAGTAGGTAATTTTTCAGTATTTCCACACCTTAGTTATCTAAAGATAGAGGGGGACATTCTCATTTTGAAACTTGTCTGCCAGAGCACTGGTGAACCCTCAAAATTTCTTTCTTTATTGACTGAACATATGGAATGGGATGTGATATGACCAATAAATAGTTTCACTTAAGTACAGGTGGATCAGTTTCATCAAGAAGAGTATCTACAAGACAATTAAGTATTGTCTAATATCACTGTGTTAGGAACTTAAAGATAGAGCTTACGGACGGAGTAATTCACAGTGAGTAGTAAAAATGAGTACTATTGAAGTGTTTAAAGACATCTTGTTGAAACACTGTACAATAAGATCAGAGAGAAAAGTAATTTTGGAAGCCTTAGGGAAGGGAATGAGGCTGGGAAGGCAGAGTAAGTTAACATTATGTCGCCAGTTACATGACTGCTTCTTTCTTTAACATACCTTAGTTTTATTTAAGAGACCTAGAAGAATATTTCTAATGAACTCCTATTTGCATAGTGAAATATTGTAGTACATGTTTCTTCAAGAAAGGTGGCTTAGGAGCCAAAGGTAGTAGTTTATGTAGGATTAGATCCTCCTGGTTTTGTGCCAGTCTATGGTTTTGTTGAGTTTGAAAGCATTTGGTTTAGATATAGTTTGGTACCTTGATTTGTCATAAGATAATTAAGAGAAAGATTTTTGATGAGTTAAACCCTACTTGGAGCTGAGACGCTGCAGACTTAAGTTTTATATGGCTCTATCACAGAGGTATCTAGAAGACTGCATGAAATAAAGACAAAAAAGATCATTTTCTCTGCCTCAGCCCCTGGGAAGAGTAAGTCTCTACATGGCTCTTTCTTCCTGTTTCTCTTCTTTACCAGCATTTGTTTTCTGAGAAGATATTCTGTGTTTTACCCTTACTTTGAATGTTTGTTAATCAGTCTAAATGAAATAAAAAAGCAATGGTTTTATAATAGCATCATTTGGTAGGAGCTGGAAGCAAAAGGGAGCTGTGCAAATTACAGCTCCTTCAAGACCAAAATGTGTGAAGAAAGTCTGCTGATAATTGTCATTAAAAGTGTTTGAGCGGAAAACAAAGAAGGATGCTTCTGATTTAGGGATCAGTTCTGAACAGCTCATGGCCACCCCAAAGACATGGAGATTCAAGAAAATTTAAAGAAGGGGAATCAAATAAATGTTTGTGTTTAGTGTATGCTACTACTAAGAACAAACTGATGTGCTGGGTAACATCTATATTTCTGCTACAGAAATGAAAAATGCAGAAGGAAAGGCTAAGTCAGCTCACTGGTTGCCCTGCCTGGTGTGGACAGAATCTGAGCTCTGAATTATAATGATAGCTGACAGTGAGTTAGTAAAAAAATAAATAAGCCTGAAAGCTATTGAGAAAAACGTATTTTCAAGGATCTTTCATTTCAGTTGTGTAAGAAGGATATCTGATCTCCTCTTTCTTAATTACCACCTGATACCACTAAGGTGTGCGTGTGTGTATAATTATGCATGTATAATATAAATTGCATGGAATCTATTTGGCAACAGTTTATATAATCTTTCAAATCCAATTGTTCTTGCCTTTCAGCAAGTAATAATAAACTCTTGTTGCTTCATATGATCATTAGACTGTGTTAAATTGCGACATTACAAAATGGAGCAAGTGCAATGTCATCTCCCTGTTCTTGTGAAAATATATGCACAGGTCCAAGGTCTCTGAGTCTCAGGTCTCCAGGCTTGGCACCAGAAAATGGTGTGGGCTCTGTTCTTTTGGATTTTAGCCGGGGGGTACCAGGGCATCCTCAGGCATCAGTCATCTTCCTGAGGATGGGGACAGGCAGAGGCTGGGCAGAATTCTGAGTCAGAAGTCAGGGCAGGGGTCTAGCAAAGGCAGGACTGTTTGGGGTAGGGATAGCTCAGGCCAGGACTGGTGGCAGGTTGAGTCACCTTCCCTGGAGGTGTTTAAGGCACAGGTGGACGAGGTGCTAAGGGGCATGATTTAGTGTTTGATAGGAATGGTTGGACTCGATGATCCGGTGGGTCTCTTCCAACCTGGTTGTTCTATGATTCTATAATTCACCCAAAAGTAGCTCCCTCAGGCAGGCCAGATGTGGTCCTTGAAGGGGTGTCTCTGTCACCTCACAAGAGCACTCTGGGAGGCCAGGATGATGCTGATCAATTCCCGGCTGGTCCAGAGCCCACACACCATACCACAATGAGGGGGAATGATGTGCTCAAAGGCCCTCACAGCCTTTTCCAGCTGCATGGCAGATCTTGGCAAAGTAGCCACCAATAGCTGAAATTTGCCTGGGAAAACATATTTGAGGAGGTGTAACTCTAGATATATCATCCCCCTGAGTGGCTGAGGGAATTGGAGTTGTTCAGCCTGGAGAAGAGGAGGTTGAGGGACCTTATTGCCCTCTAGAACTACCTGAAAGGAGGTTGTGGCGAGGTGGGCGTTGATCTCTTCTCCCATGTAACAAGTGATAGGAAGAGAGGCAATGGCCGCAAGTTGCACCAGGGGAGGTTTAAACTGGATACTAGGAAGAAAATTCTTTACTTAAAGAGTGGTGAAGCACTGGAACAAGCTGCCCAGGGAGGTGGTGGAGTCTTCATCTCTGGCAATGTCAAAAAATATGTAGATATGGCACTTTGCGATACTGTTTAGTAGGCATGGGGGGTGTTGAGTTGACAGTTGGACTGGATGATCACAGAGATCTTTTCCAGCCTAAATGATTCTCTGATTCTGTGATCATCCTCAGCTCTCTCTATTGAAAAGGCAGAGAAAGAGCTCTTTGCAGGCAAGAATCAGCCTCGGGCCTACAGGGTACTGTGAGGACCTGCCTCTTACAGGTTGGAGTTTTTTCAGGGCCCAAAGTCAGTATGTTCAGGCATTGCTTGGGTTCTCCATGTTTACACAAATACAGTACATATTTGCAGTAGATGCACATGAGGATGAATACCTGGGAAATGCTGAACATGAGACTCACACTTGATGTTGCCCTGGCTATGGCTGCAGGCAGTGTGGGCTCCCTGCCTCAGGTGTTGTGTTTTTGCCTGTGCTCAGTAAAAAGGAAAGAGTGGAGGCAGGGCTGGAGATTGAATCAAATGCCTGAAATTAGATGCTATGAAATCTCTCTGTGTTTAATACCTACCTCAAAGGATATCTCAAAGGCTGGACTACAGTCACAAGAAAGGCAATAATAGCCAGTGTTAAACTTTTATGTAGGCTCTCTGGACTTTACATCTGGAAGAAAATGCTCCATACTGCTCACACACTACCTCCTATCTCTCCAGAGCCGCTGGTGCATAAAGCTCCTGGTACCAAGTCTGTGCAGCACTGAATCCTTAGTCATCAGGGGGAATAAGGCTGACAGCTGACGTTGATGCCTGCAGAGAGAAAACAGTTACCAGCTGATGCTTCAAACAACAGCTGCAGCATCCTCAGATTCACCAACTCCCACTCAAAGACCTTGCCTGAATCCACTCAACATGCAGCAGTCAGGGCATGGAGAAGTCTACTCTGGAGACAAAAACAGCTAGCCATGGGTATGAGAAGGTCTTTACCCCACTGAGAACAGCAAAAAAGAGGTGAAAGCTCTGTGTGGGGGTAAAGAGGAAACAGAGTCCTTCCAGTGTCAATAGCATCCATAAATCTCTTGAGGGGGAAGGGCGAAGGAGTGGGAAATGCTGCTTTTGAGAATAGGAGAGACTGAAGCACAGATCAATGCTAATGCAGTGGATATCTCGTCATTCAAGTGGTGAGGTATCCAGGCTAGCTTTGAGGAGGAGGATCTGCACTGGAGCCAGGCAGGCTGAGATGTGACCCTGTTATGTTTTTAAGTTTACATGTGTCTGATTTCCTGTATTTATATGTTATATCAGTATATAAGGGGAAGGGGGAGGGGGAAGAGGGAATGCATAACATATGGGTAAAATACGGGGCTGTGATCAAGCATTTTTACTGAATAGTAAACAGAATCAGAATAGAAAGGGGCAATATTTTTTAGTACTAGGATGCACCATTAGAATTCTAAAAGGCTCTTTAATATTTTGTTGTTTGGCCATTATTTTCCAGAAGGACATGCATGATATATGACTGAATACCACCAGCAGCTTCTATGAAGTATTTTATAGTTGCCAGTAGACAGGCTGTGTAGCTCAGAAGAGGATTTCATCATGCTTTCTCCAGATTGCCTAGCTGGCAGCCTCTGCTCACCTCCCAGCGGCCCTCTGCTCTGCTGCTCTGGCAGTGTTTAATGTTCGGCTTGAGGGACAAAAGAGGATTATCCTTTTTAAAATGTACATACATCAGCAGTGCCTGAAAGAGAAATACAGCAGGAAACACTGATTCCAAAATTGCTGTCTAAAGTGCTGGCCTTCTTCTGAAATGCAGGCAAAACAGAAATAAAACAGGAGCTAAAAGCAGTGATTTTTGTTCAGGTAGAGAAAGGGCTCCCTTTTGGCACCTTTTCTGAGCCGTTAACTGTACTCACAGGGCAGTTAAA
The DNA here is from genome assembly GCA_033459285.1 of Clamator glandarius. NCBI lineage: Eukaryota > Metazoa > Chordata > Aves > Cuculiformes > Cuculidae > Clamator > Clamator glandarius. Next base: position 1,498,701 of record JAUNZM010000070.1, read on the forward strand.
ATGGAGTGAGAAGAAAATAGTACTTCTGATGTAAACAACCAGGCACTGGTAAAACAATAATGATTCCTTTAGATATCAGTTTCCAATGAAATGGAATTTGGAAGCAAAAACAGATTCTCATTCTTTGGTGGTAAGTCTACTTGGCTAAATTTGAAAATAAAAGGTCCAAAATCCCAGGCAAAGCTTGCCAGCTCTAAAGAATCCCATGAAACTTATGTGAGCTGGAGGCTTATACAAGGCCTGCTGCACATATACTGCCCAGAATTGTGCCAGTGTCTTATGCAAGTCCCCCAACACAGGCCACTGAGGTTTTGAGTCTGAGATGTGGGTCTGGATCTGCTCCACTGTTCAGTGTGTGGACAATATTTATTGCAGACTAGATGGGCGATACTTGTAAGGGTCGGTCAAAGGTGACAATACTCAGGTATTATGGATTATATGCTTTTTTGCAGGTTTTTCCTTCTGCCTAGCATGAGACAGATTCTGGTCTAAGATCACTTGATATACTAGAAAGATCTGAATTTTCACACTGAAGCCAAGTGAGCTGTGCTGGATGAGGATGTGGTCTCTATTTTAATCTGCAGTGAGGCTGTGGAAGTCTTTGGGATACCTGAAATCAGTGAGGTAAAGAAGTATGGCTCCAATATTTTTCTGGTGTCAATGCTTGGAGTTCTTTAAGAAATTCATATTCTGGATATGTTTTTAAATCCAACATTACTGTTTATCCAAAATGAATAGCAGAGAAATAAATGCGCACACACAAAAGAGAAGTGAATTAGCAGCATCTTTAAAAGCACCTTAAACAAGATTTTCCAACAAATATTCATTCTGATTCCTGGAGCAGGGAAAGGTCATTACTCTTTAGGTCAAAAATTAATCAAACCCCTGCTGTACTGCTCCTCAGATGTTATTTTATTTCACTCTTGGACTGATAATAGATATAGATGATACTCCAAATTCCCAAACATTCTCTGGACTTAGTGACAAGATTTAATGCATTAAAAAGAAGATATATGTCTTATCTTTACTAACAAAAGTTTTGTTGGGGATATAACACAATGTCCAACTCTACCAAAGATGTGTCCAGGGCTGCCTTCTGCTACACCGAGCCTATCTCTTCCTGACTCTAGTCCAATCCCAATCAAATCTAGCACCCAGAAAGCTAAGATGAAGTGTACAAAACAATCAAGAAAATGTGAAGATCACATAAGGAGATTCATGCCTCATTCATATGTCGGTGAGAATCTATCCACTAGCAAATGGCTTAAAAGAAAGAGCAGAAAAAGCAGTTTAAGGAAAATTACAGTGACTACATGAAAAGAAAAGTGCTACTGCACTGGTGTTCTTGAATTATTTCAGTCTTTCCTTTAGCTTAGAGTAAGCAATAACTGCCTAATCTCACAGTGCTGGTATGAGCATAGGTTGAATTTTTAATGATACTATGTTTAACTTATTAATGACCTAATATTCAATCATACACATGTCCATGCAGAAAAGATGGACTTGAAAATTAAACTGTTTTCAGAAAAGGACAAAAAGTAGAGATGCAACTGATCATGCTGCAATGCTAAGCATCTGATCATCTCAAGAACCACAGTGCCCTGAATGGCCTGAGATGCAGACTCAGCACCTTGTGCTGGACATGCATCATTAGTATCCCTTTCTTCTCGCCCCATAGCATGGGATAATCTATAATAAGCCATTCATTTAAGGATGGAAAGGCAGCCACAGGTGGTTCTATGTGAAAACTAAAGGCAGAGAATAAGAGCAAAAGAGAGGCTATATTGTGCACAGGGTTCTTCCTTAGTACTCTTCTAGCTGCTCCTGCTCATATTGCTGCAGTTTATTTTCTGAGGCCTTCATAGTCTGTCATGGCATTGTGTAGGATCTGTTTGGGTTTTTTTCCTATCTCTGCAGTGCTTGTTTGCTTACTTTCTAAACCCGTGTATATTTTTTTCTCATCTGCAGTAATAAGGAGTTCCACATGTCTACTAACCACTTGCATGAGCAACCCCTTCCTTTTGCTGGTCTTGAACCCAATTCTTGCTTGTTTGTCTTTAGTGCTTGTATTGGAAGAGGCAGTCCCCTACTGACTTTCTTTATGTTGCTAAGGATTTTGTGGACCTTTACTATATGTCCCTAAGACACCTCTTTTCCAGATTGAAGTGTCTCAGCCATTTCAGTTACTCCTCTTGTCAAAGATCTACTTGCCTTTAATTATCCTTGTTGGCCTCCTGTGAACCTTATATGTCATTTTGCAGATGAGGAGAGCAGAACTGAACACAATATTCGAGGCATGGGAAAAACATGGATTTATACTGCAGCAGGATGGTTTTTTGTTTGCTCTCTGGTTTCTTCCTGATAATTCCTAACATTTGTTTTGCTCTTTTGATTGCTATAGAACACTAACCTGATTTTTTTTATGTATCTATATATCATAACATGAAGGTCTTGCTCCCAAGTGGTAATAGTCAGCACAGAGCTCATAATTTTTTGTGTGAAGCTAAGATTAGTTTTCTCCACATTCTTCAGTTTACATTTATCCACACTGAATTTCATCTATCAGTTCATTGTTCAGTTGGACCCTTAAAATAGAAAAAAGTTCATCATGGTTAGTGCTTGTTCTTAGTGCTGTGGATAGCTGTGCATCATCTGCAAATTCTGTTATCTCTTAGCTCATCCTCTTGTTGAAGTGATAAAGTTTTGAGTATCTTAAACAGAACAAGTTCCAGCACAAATCCATGTAGAATGTGACTAGTGACTGCACTGGGAAATGACTGTTATTCCTATCTTTTGTTTTGAGTTTTGTATGCAGTTTAATTTTCTATGTATACTTAATTTCTTTGTCTTTGATGAAAGTTTTAAGAAATCTCTTTGAAATTCAACTCAATCACCTTCACCTACATGCTTGTTGGCCCTGTTCTTGCACGTTAAAGAACCTGTGTTGATTGCTCTACAATCAGGTACTTCCTGTGGATAGCAGGGCTCTGGTGAGTTCTGTTCCCTCCAAATGTGTAGCTGATGCAGTGCTTTAGTAAGTGACTCATTTTTGATAGGCAATTATTTTAGTTAGGCTCTCATTTCCAGGCTTTTATAATAGCATCAGTTCCTGGAAGCTGGCCATGGCAATCTCATGTGGGCATTTGTCATGTCGAATCCACCAATAGATTACATTTCTTGTGAAGGTCTGTGAGGCATAATCTAGCTGATTTACCCTGATAACCATCCACAATATTGAGAGCAGTATGTACGTGTATTTGTGTTTAGAAAGTGTGAACACTACCAAAAGTAGGATGTCCATTCTGAGAGTCAGGATACATACTCATACACTTGCAAAGGACCCTCAATTGTTACTGTTCTAAGGGAGGCCTCATCAATGGCCTCAGAAGTCATCCAGGCAGCAAATACACAATGCTGTCAGTCACACTAGAAGGGAATACATCACCTGAAACTCAGCCATATACCTCCCAGCACAAGGAACATCCTGTTTGTGCCATGAAATGGCAGCTTCCACAGTGTGAAGGCACCCACCTGCATGCATCTTTGCAACAGCAAACAACCAGCTGCTGGCATGGTGCCTCAGTACCTGATGTTTATGATGAACTCCCTGTCTACATAAGTTCTCTATTTTTCTAGTACCTACTAAGAGCACTTTCAGGGCAAATCAAAAATCATTGGGACTCCAGGTGGGATTGTCTTTGTGCTAGCACAGAAAACATCATAAAGCTTAGAGCACCTCAGCCCTGTGGGAAGGTGTTCCAGCTCCACTAAAGAGCAAGTGGACTCTGTCATTAACCAGGACAGACCATGCATTGCCCTACTGGGAGATTTGTTGGAGTGATATGTAGAGCTGTAAGGGACAGATCACCTGTGCTCCTGGCATGAAGGGTATAATCTTTCTCACACACTCCAAACACCTACCAGACTTTATCTTGGAGTCTTTATTTCACCATTACAAGACTGAAAAACAAGGATAAATATCTGCATGCAAAATAAGCTGCCTTATTGTGGAGGGTGCAAGTTAATCAGACTCCTGGTACTTTCAGGTACATTTGCCAGAGTGGGGGCATAGGCACAGGCTGACTACTTGCTGCTGATGCACAGGCTGTCTCTTCCTCAGTGGGACCATCTAGAATTCCTCCAAACCTGTCTGTATGAAACCTGATGAATTTTCCCCCCTTGCAACAGTCTGGACATGTTCATCAGGGAAAGCAGGCATACAGACAGAACTCAGGCATCTTAGGAGAGAAGCAAGAAGGACTCTGAAGCAAAAAAAAAAAAATACACACAGGTGCTAGTATTCAAACATTTTTGCTAAACCTAAATAATTCTACTATGTGAAGGTATGACTTTCATTCTAATTTCCAGGTTGGACTTTTCTTGTAGGTAGCAGAAATGACAACTGAAACAAAGAACAAGGGAAATTAAGAGCCTTGAGAATATGTGCCTTATTTATGATGTATGAAATAAAGCAAAAACTTTCACACTTTTCTAAGTACACACAAATATCACTTCAATTATTTTTAAAGCACTGAGTTATCCCATCTTTTATAGTGTGTAAGTGAAAACTCCTTGCAGTTCAGATGGGAAAACATCTGAGCGTGGCTCTGTTTTGCTAAGAAAAAACATTTAGGACATATTTATGGATACTACTTTTTCTACTGTACCAGCTGAGGATTTTCTCACAAACATATGAAATATTTTCTCATAGATCATTTTCTGCATTTTTACAATGATGCATCAAAGCTATAAAGTGTTCATCAAAGAATATAAGCATTTGCATTTCTGGGCCTAAGCTGGTTTTGGTTCATGTTTATCAATATCTCTTAAATGTATAACATGTTTGCTGTATTATTGTAGGTGATGCAACTTGAAGGGTAAAATCTAGCATATTCCTGAGGGTAAAATTATTACCAAAATGTGTACTTATGCAAATCATATAATCATAGAATAGTTTGGGTTGGAAGGATCCTTAAAGATCATGTAGTTCTAACACCCCTGCCATGGGTAGGGACATCCCACTAGATCAGGCTGCCAACCTGGCCTTGAACACCTCCAGGGATGGGGCAGCTGCAACTTCCCTGGGCAACCTGTGCCAGTGTCTCACCACTCTCATAGTGAAGAAATTCTTCCTAGTGTCTAGTATAAATCTGCCCTTCTCCAGCTTATACCCATTCCCCCTCATCCTATCGCTACAAGCCTTTATGAACAGTCCCTCTCCCGCTTTCTTGTAGGCTCCTTTCAGGTACTGGAAAGTCTCTATAAGATCTCCTTGGAGCCTTCTCTTCTCCAGGCTGAACAACCCCAACTCTCTCAGTGTGTCCTCATGTGGGAGGAGCTCCAGCCCTCAGATCATCTTTATAGTCCTCCTCTGGACCCATTCCAACTGTCCCATATCCTTCCTATGTTGAAGAGTCCAGAACTGGACACAGTAATCCAGATGAGGTCTCACAAGAGAGGAACGGAGGGGCAGAATCACATCCCTCTCCCTGCTGGCCACATTTATTTTGATGCAGCCCAGGATTTGGTTGGCCTTCTGGGCTGTGAGCGCACATTGTTTTCTCATGTCAAGCTTCTCATCGACCAGTACCCCCAAGTCCTTCTCTGTAGGACAGCTCTCAATCATGTCACCCTCCATCGTGTACTGAAATTGGGGATTACCCCAATCCAGGTGTAGGACCTTGCACTTGGCCTTGTTGAACCTCATGAGGTTCTCACAGGCCCATTTCTCCAGCTTGTCCTAGTTCCTCTGGATGACATCCCATCCTTCCAGTGTGGCAACTACACCACTCACCTTGGTGTCATCTGCAGACCTGCTGAGGGTGCACTCAATCTCGCTGTCAGTATCATTGATGAAGATATTAAACAGCACCTGTCCCAGTACAGACCCCTGAGGGACACCACTTGTCATGGATCTCCATCTGGACTTTGAGCCATTGAGCACTACTCTCTGAAGATGACCCTCCAACCAGTTTCTTATCCATTATACTGTCCACCCATCAAGTCCATATTTCTCCAGTTTAAAGAGAAGGATGTTGTGGGTGTCAAAAGCTTTACAGAAGTCTAGGTAGATCATATCCATCGGTTTACCCATGTCCTCTGCTGTGGCTACCCCATGATAGAAGGCCACTATGTTGGTCATACAGGATTTGCCCCTGGTGAAACCATATGCTTGTCTTATATGCCTGATGCTCCTCTTTATAAAACTAGCTCAAGTTTTTCTAGTACTGGATCAGTTTGAACACATCTTGTTTCACCATCCTGTCGTACCAATGTGCTGGGCCATAGCTATTGACAGGTAACATCTACCATATAGTATGTTACAAAACTCTTTCCTAAAGATTTCAGCTGGAAATTGTTTCCTTAATGTAGGTGATGTGAGTAATAAATACACCAATGTGTCTGGTCTCTCATTACCAATCTTGTAATATAGACAATTTCAGAGTTCTCCTAATATGAATCCATTAATATGCACAATCTAATTGCAGAGACCTTTTTAACTGCTGAGCTGTAAACATTGCATTTAAAGCTGAGTATATTGCACTGACTATGGGAACTGAGACACCTAGCTTAACTTAGTTAACACCTATATTTAGATGACTATAGTCTGCAGCTCAGGCTCTTCTTAATATTTGCTGATATTTTATTTTCTACACTTATCAACTCAGACCCTGTTTAGTTCCTTTTTTAGCTTGACTTTTAGCTTTGATGAGAAGTCTTCTTTAGAATTGTTTTTATTCTGAATTTAATATTGAGTGTTCTCAAACATCTTTCCTGTAGCAGCCTAGTGATTATGTCAACAACCCCTCCCCTCCTCATCCCCCTTTCTCCTTCCTCCTTCACTGTCCTGCTTTCCCTCCTTTTCCCCCTTTGTCAGTTCTATTATTGCCTTTTAGAAGCACTAATAGTAATTACTTCTGAGCTGCTTTTCTTTCTCCTTTATTTTTTGTGTTTAGTTTTATTTGTTACCCAATAGGGTGCTTCTGAATACCACTCTACATATCTTTATTTTCTGGTGTTGGCTAAATCCTAGATGAAGTTATTTAGTAAATGCTGTGCTTGATTCAATTATCACAGAGTTAAGTATGTACTGCTAGTGAGGCTTTCGATGCAATCACACTGTAAAGCTGTTTAAATGACTTCCACCACCATACTTTTCATTGTCCAGCCTATGACAATTCAAAAACTCCAAGGTGAAACAAAGCACTCTTACTCATGCTGTAATCTTTGAATAAACTTGAATATTTATTAACAAAACACTCCTAGTTTGTAATATGTGGAAATGATATTAATATACTTCCTGGGGAGATTTCAATTCTATTGAGTGTATTTCTCTCCTTTTTCCTAGTGTGCAGTGAATCAAATAACTTTAATAATTATTAATAACTATTACCTTTACTATATATTTTAGTCCACATGGAGGATATTTTGCCATTAATGCTATGAAATTATATTAAAATAAGTGGATCATAATGATTTACAGTAAAGAGCAATTATCCATAAATTTCTTTGTTCAGTTATACATATAACAATACGCTTAGCAGAAAGATAGGCAAGTACTTTTTAGTAGATATGCTATGTTACAAAAAAACTATATTATAAAGAATAGGTATGTATCAATCACTTTTTAGAAACTGGTCAGGTAGTTAAAAGCAATGTGCAAAAGATTATTTTGTGGCTAAAAGAGCTTCAGATTAAAATAAAGTTTAGATACAGTTGGGCTATTTCATATTGAATTATTAAAATGGACTAGATTATAAACAGAAGCATGCATTAACTTAGGTTTCTTGAGTAATGTATATTATAAGTTATGTTTTAGTTAAGCTAAGCCTTGCTGTAGGGGATTGTGGATAATACTCTTCAAGTTCTCTTCTGGATAGTTTCTTTCTATGACTGTGTCCATACAAAAAACTTCTGGAGCTTTGTGTATTTGGGCATTTTAAGGGTATTTATTCTACACAAAGCACAATATAAATAAAAGGCAGTCAAAATGAAATGTCAACAAACATTTTCCCAAACAGCACCCCAGGGCATGATATTGAAGGAAAACACATATACTTTGCTGCATGCTGGAGTCTTATGTCTTTTGTCTTACTCCATCCTCTCTAATTGCTTCTTTACTTTTGAAATTCTTGCTTAACATTGACATTGTATTATGCAATTCTTCTCCGTACACACTCAGGAGTTATTGCATCTATTTGTTCTTTGATTCTCGCCATGACTATAATGAAGATGATTCTGCCTTTTTAAAATAGAGTGATTTTTTTTTTTCCTATAGTACTGCAGAATCACAGAATCATAGAATTGTGGAATGGTTTGGGATGGAAGGGACCTTTAAGGGTAATCTAGTCCAATCCCTTGCCAATAAGCAGTAGTATCTTCAACTAAATCAGGCTGCTCAGAGCCTCACCCAACCTGACCTTGAATGTCTCCAGGGACAGGGCTTCTACCACGTCTCTGGGCAACCTGTTCCACTGTTTCAACGTCCTCATTGTAACAAATTTCTTATGCCCAATCTAACTCTGCCTTCGTTTAGTTTAAAACCATTACCCCTCGTCCTTTTGCTAAAAAGTTTGTCCTCTTCTTCTAAGCCCCCTTTAAGTATTAAAAGGTCTCCCCAGAGCTTTTTCTTCCCCAGGCTGAACAACCACAGCTGTCTCAGTCTGTCCTCATAGCAGAGGCACTCCAGCCCTCTGATCATCTTTGTAGCCCTCCTCTGGATTCATTCCAATAGCTCCATATCCTTCTTATGCTGAGGATTCCAGAACTGGACACAATACTCTAGGTGGGGGTCTCAAAAGAGCAAAGTAGAGTAGAGGGGCCGAATAACCTCCCTCGCCCTGCTGGCCACACTTACTTCTGATGCAGCCCAGGATACTGTTGTCTTTCTGGACTGTGAGTGCACATGTCCAGATTTTCATCCAGCAGTACTCCAAGACCTTCTCAGCTGGACTGCTCTCAATCCCTTTATCTCCCAGCCTTTATTGATATTGGTGGTTGCCCCAACAGCCAGGCCCCCTTCTACTGCTCTTTTCTTTACATATCTTCATCTCTGACCTGAATCTCTCAATGGATTGTTAATTCTCACATTGTTAATTCTTCATATGCACAGGCTTTGCATAATCGGTTGTTGACGCATGGCTGAGATATCTAAACTCCTTAGCTGGATATTTTTCACGTATTCTCCAGTGCCTATAATGAAAATGGAATGTCATTGATTCCTAGTGCACAATTAGAATCATAGAATCATAGAAGCATAGAATGGATTGGGTTGGAAGGGACCTTAAAGACCATCTATTTCCAATCCCCCTGCCATGGGCAAGGATGCGTCCTGCTAGATCAGGCTGCCCAAGGCCCCATCCAACCTGGCCTTGAACACCTCCAGGGATGGGGCATCCACAACTTCCCTAGGCAATTAGTTCTCTTAGTACTCTGAAATCAGCCCTTTTAGGAATTTCTCTGGAAAACTTTAGGCTTTGTGCATGCTGTAATGTAGTTGCTGGTAAACTGTTCAGGCTGGGAAAGTTCAGTCTAGAAATAGGGTCAGTTGGGAACAGCTAAACAAATAATACAACGTGAGCAGGTTAAAACTGTGGGAAACATAGGCCGCTCATATGAATGGAGTACCTAAGTTAGTGGAGAAATCCAGTGTGTGAGGAAACCTGTTCTCAGGAGTCTCTAAGCCAAAAATATTTCACCTTCCTGTATTCAGTTGAGATGGTATGTGCAGAATTTGAGCACTGACCTAGTCTTACGTGTTAAACAATTGTGTATCTAAGAATTTATTGAGAGAAGAAAAACTTAGAAACTAATTTACAGTCTGTGTCTGTAATTGTGACAGATGAACCAGAGTTAAATCTTTGAAAACAGGTTGTTTTGACCTTTTTGCTTTTCAAAGCAGGAAGTTGTGGAGATTTATTTAGATGCAGAAGGGAAGAATGTTGTGGAATTAATCTTTCAAAATGCACACATAGAGATACATGCAGAAATGCATTTATCGTTCCATTTGAAAAATTTTGGTATTGGAATGAAAGTGTCTTGTTTCTCATAGAAAGAGAGGATTTTCTACCTATGAAAAAACCCAGATGTTTAGGTTAGAGTGGGACAGCTCAATTGTACCACTTGTGGAAACTTGTTTCCTTGGAAGTACTGCAAATATTTCTCCAAGTAGCTACTTTAGAAATCAGTTCCATTGGAAAATAACAATGTGAGATAATGACTAATCTAACCAGAGAGTGGGGAAAAAAAGGAATACCCTTCCTTAGATTATCTGTTTATTAATTCCTATTTCCAGATTTCATAAGAGGAACATCAAATTAAATTTGCTACTAGGGTGAAATATTTTATAATATAAATGATATCTATTTTGTAAATAAACTATAAAATTTGTAAACAATATAAAAAGAGGTATCACAGTAGGTACTTAGTATATTGTAATGTTACCACTATGTGACATTACTAGGGCTAGTTTTGGGGTTTTTTTAACTTCTACCCGCCAAGGCTGTAAGGTGCAATCCATACCACAGAACGTGGAAAAGCTCCTGTTCATATTTGTCCTTTGATGAATTGTATTTTGCTTAGATTTATCTTTACAATTAACATTGAAAAGAAGATAGTGAAAATTTAGGACTTGCATTTCTGAAAAGGAGAAAAATATTTTTTGTTTCATAATGAGAATGCTGAATTATAAACTCTCTCAACCATGGTGGATGTAGGCACACAGGCAGAATTGATGTTTAAAGCATATTTCTCCTTTTGTGAAACAACTTTAATTACTATAAAAATTACATTAATTTTAATATACTTTTAATTAGTTAGGTAAACTTGTAAGTGTGATGAAGAGATAGCAATCAAGCTTCCCAATTTTGAGTATTAATATCCACAGTGACATAAAGACTCTAAAAGTGTAATCAGTTAAGTGTCGGTTTGGGGGAAAATTTATCAACTGGTAGTAATACTGAAAAGTTGATGTATTTTGCTCAGTCAAAGTGAAAAATAGTATTTGAATCTCAGAAGCAAATTATCCTTTTCAACAGAAAACTAGAATTACATCTTGAATCTTCAACTTTAGTTGCTGAAAGAGTCATCAGGGAAGGCAATACCTCAAAAGAAATTATCATATTCTGCAGTGATAAATCAATAAACTTGAAAGAAAAGGGAGAAATGGAAATTGAGAGTTGACATATAATGTAAATACATCCTATAACACTCTAAGATTGGCTACTCTAAATGTAGGACTAGGATTGTTCTTCATGAGTTAGCTGCTCTTAAAGCTTTAATTTCAGAAAACTTTTGCTGCCCTTAAATAGCCTTTGAGAGGAAAATAGAAAATCAACTATTTCATTCCTTGATGATGTTATATAGCTGAAGACTACTGTGATGCTGCTGTATCCCGGTTTGTTAGGGTCACAGTGTTGCTTCTTTAGAGTTCTAAGGACATTCCTCTTTGTTTATATAGACCTTCATGAGGCATCACACTACTTTAAAGAATTCACCTCCACGGAAGATTAAGTTTCCCTTTAAAGCCTTCAGTGCTCATGCTTACAGGATAGAACATGTGGTATTCTAGAATGATTTTCCTTATAAATATTGGCACAAGAATATAGAATATTAATTGTGTAGTAAAGGACATCCACAAAACCAAGCCTAATTTTCTTTTTTTCCAGTGGATATACAGTCTGAAGAGTGCTGAAGCCCTGTAAGTGTATTTTTATTTTGGATCAGTATATTTGCCAGGGTACATTCCTCTCTAATTCCCTAATTATATGAGAGAAAAGCAGTGCTGTAAGAGTGATCCTGATCAAGCCTAAATGCTTATGGAATAAAAGTTGTAAGTGGATATTTGCATCTGATTACGCTGTGTTCTCTTTTCTGCTAGCAATTACAAGATGCTTCACATGGGGTGCTAGTTTTATGCAGTGTTCTTTATTTGTGGCAAATTAGGGAGGTGTTCTGAAGCACTGAGGTTGCTGAAACCATTTACCAAACGCCAGGTGACTGCAGTTATCATTCTGTAGGTGAACAACAACTATCCAATTGTACTTAAGTATATACATCCACAGCAGTCCAAATTACACCAGCAGTAGTGCTGCTATTTATAAAGGTGGTAATAGCACTACAGAAAATACCACTCACCTGGGAATAAGAGACTGTAGTAAAAGTCTTATTTATCTGCCTATCAAAATACTCTAAAGCTGAATTCACAAAAGGGCAGTGTTTACATTGTCGGTGGAAAAACCATACCTATGTTCTTTTAATGCATGGAAAATGGTCTGTGAGGTTTTCTTCAGCTACGCAAAGGAAAATCACTGCAAAAATATGGTGTACCTGCTTGTGAGTAAAACTACTGATTGGACATAGACTTGAATGCATGAGGAGACAACACATGACCTTGCTGAGCATAATGGTATCTGTCCTGCTTAGTGGAGTTCTGCTGAGACCCCAAACCACTTAGTTCATTCTACCAAACATCTCTCTGTGCAGTATTTCCCAAGGGGGTGAGGAAGCTGAAAAAGATGTGGTTGTGCAGGGTATAGTAGCTTGGTTGAGCTGCCACACAGTCCCGGCTCTACACTGTTGAGACCCAAGAGAAGCAAAGGTTTCTGCACAGCACTACTGGGAGCTCCAAGAGGCAGGATAAGTGGCAGCAGGAGCCCTTGGGGACCTTTCCTCTCTCCACAGTGTAAACATGCCCTAGATCAATAAGGGCATTCCTGTTGTATTAGAATACTTACATACTGTTTAGCTGGCTGAAGATGAGAAATGCAGTAGCTGTAATGATCTGATGATATCACTCCACATTGACTTCTAAGGGTAAGAGAAACAAGTCCACCAGCTGGAGCTGAAAAATGTAGTCAAGCTTACAGGCAAGTAAGCCATATACATTCAGGTATATAGGTTTGGTGAATGCTGGAATTGAAAAAAATCTCTGCGGGCTTGGTTAACAGAACTGATCTTTTAAGAAATTCTTCAGATCCTCAAAAACAACTCTATTAATTTAGTGGTATAGTAGTATGACTTAATAAGACCTTCCAGATGGTTCACTTCAGCTCACCTCAGTTCACCACAGAATTAATTGTATGCAGTACGTTAGCTTTATCCTTATCAATTCAGCTCACACAACTCTCTTGTGTAGGTCCTCAAGAATCATCAGAGGTGAATTTCATGTTAACATCATCATTGCAAAAGCTGAAGGGGACCAAGGAGATCAATCCACCTATGTGTATACCATTATATATTCTAAGTGAACTATTCTGGATTTTACATAATAACTGATAAAACTTATTTTCTTGTAAGTGTTTTGGATCAAGATGGGTCTAGGACAGTAATGGTAAATCGATTACTTTCACACTAAATACACATGATTGTTTTGGCCTGTTACCCAAGAAGAGCTAAGAGTTTTGCTTTGCTGTAGGTTTATCATGAATATTTTTCAAATTCTCTAAACATTTGCCAAAAAACGATAGATGTCTATTATCTCTCTTCTTATCTGTTTTGAGTTGTATGGCTTTTGGATGCATTCTGCATTCATGCTAAAGAGTTTAATTCAGGAAATGGAGTTAAATGAAATATGCACAGGTGGCTAAAGCAGAGGCTTGGTCAGATTTTTTGCCATTAAAGGACAATTATGTTTTGGCTTGGCTATTGTAGTCACTGGATCAAAACCATGTCCTTGGAAAATTAAGGATTCTAGCAATCTGCATGACCACATTGTCATGCACGTGTAAGTGTAATTGGTATGTGAATACAAATGCAATTCTGGACATCTAAGTTTGTTTCCAATTATTGTCAGCCAGCTGTGGACCTTCACCCCAACTAACTTGTCATACTTGGCATACTTTGGTGACATACCATGGTGCTTATAGTAATCCTATATAGGAGGGAGAATGACTGGTTTGAGCAAAATGAAGGTTTCAATATGAGAGGACAGAAGGTTGTGAACTTTAGAACTTTTAAAGTTGATTTGTTTAGGATCAAGTGTTATTTTAATGTTTAGGATTTAGAAATGAGTAGTTCGTAATAGGGTTGATAAAGCATTTTAGTAGAGATGAGATGAACCAGTGATAGCTTGAAGAGGAATCAAACAGGGAAAGGGAGCGTGTGTAGAAAGACATGCTGTTCCCAGACAGAGGTCTGGAGGAGAAGATGCTAATGAGAAATAGTTTGCACAACAGTCCCGCACCTGCAACATGTCTGCTGTATTCCTTGGTGCCTTCACACCTTGGCAGCATCGGAAAACCAGACCCGCCTGTGGCAGATGCAGGCAATCTGGAAAAGTATAAGTGTAAACACACTGGGGGCTTATTACAGTAGAAAATAATGGATGTCACTTCTATTGGTGAAGATAGTGGCGAAATTTGTGATAACCTGTGTAATATCCCAGTCTTGAGTGGAACCTTGGCTCCTTCCAACCTGACTTTGAATGTCTCCAGGATAAGCCTTCTACCACCTCTCTAGGTGACCTGTTCCCATGTTTCAACACCTTAGTTGAAAAAAATTTCTGCCTTATATCTACTCTAAATCTACCCTCTTTTAGTTTAAAACCATTATTCCTTGTCCTGTTGCTATAGGCTCTGCTAAGAAGTCTCTTCCTTTCATTCTTATAGGCCCCTTTTAAGTACTGAAATGCCACAATTGGGTCTCCCTGGAGACTTCTCTTCTCCAGGCTGAACAACCCTAAATTTCTCAGCCTTTTTCTTCATAGGAGAGGTGTTCCATCATTTTTATGACCATGCTTTGGGCCCTCTCCAGCAAGTCCATGCCTTTCCTATGCTGAGGACCTCAGAGCTGGATGCAGTACTCCAGGTGGGAGTACCCTAAGTGCAAACCCTGGAATCATACTCTTGTTCCTGTGACAAAGTAAATCTCTGAGCTGAGCTGGGTTCTGGCTGCAGATTTTATTATCAGCATATGGTTCCTTGATGCATTTCTTGCACAAGGACCTTGCTAAAAGCCTTTTGTTCATGCTTACTTAAGTTCTAATTAGATTACATGCTCAGGCCAAAACTGGCACTTGATTCCCGTTCTGATTTTATGTGTTTTGCATTTCTCCTCCCCAGTTCTCTTTTGCAGAGAGCCATACTTACTTCAGTTTGATCTATCCCAAATGCTTAAGCCTAATACACAGTTGAAGGACATATCCACAAGGTGTATGAGTACACGAGAGTTCCATTGGGAACAGTGGTGGTGTTTGCATCATTTCAAATGTATCTTCTGTATGCTGTTTTATAGAGTTTATGGTTTATGTTGCTTGGTCTAAATTGTGATGGAGTGAGAAAGTAACACTACGATGGAAGAGTCAAGAGAGAGAAGTTCAAGAGAGAGCAGAGTTCAATCTCCTTTTCTGCAGTTCTCAAGGTGTAGTGATTTTCCCCATCCTCAGGTCTGTGACAGATTTTTAGGCACTAAGTGTTCATGTAGGTACAGACTTTTCTATGACCTTTTAATACAGGAATGCATATCACTGGCCTAATAACATTCAATATCCGAGACATTTCAGAGCAGTGAAGGTGAGTCATTTGAAACCACAATGATCCATAGTAAAATTAATGGTGGGAGTGTCTGTCAGATGAGGCAACCCTGATGGTGCTCCAATGAGTTCTATTTGTAACTGATATTAAAAGCTTGAAAACTGTAGTGATAAGTGGTCTCTAAAGTTCATAGCAATGCTAGTGTTTCCATTTTAAGGAAAAGAACAAGAATTAGTTTAAAATACTTCTGACTGTAATTAATGGAGTGCGTAGGTGACTGCAAACCTAGTATTTTAGCAGACTGGTAGAGGTGGGCAATTAAAAAGGCAGGGGCCGTAGCATGCTGAACCCCTAAGTTACTTAGTATGCTCAGACATCCCATACTGACTACATTTGGGGCACTACTGAATTCCCTTTTGGGCATTTCTAGCCAATTTCCAGGAAGATTCTTGGCTGGCTGAGTGTTTTGGTTTGGTCTCTGAGAATACCCTTTGCAGTTTTAACAAGGTTGCAGAGAGTCCTGTGGATGAGCAGTTTTCTATTTAATTAGAAACACGCTATGTTTTTTGACAGAGCTAAAACACGGACACTTTATTTTAGCTGCTGCAATACACAGGTGTTAGTGATCTCTTAGGCTCTCAGACTTTTATCCCCATTGGGTGCGTTCAGTATTTCCCAAGCTCTACGTATACCGGCAGAGTGTCTGTAGAACTCTGCTAAAGATCTGCACAGTGTTCTCCATGAGGGACACCTACAGTACTGGGCCTTGGCCCTCTTACTGTGCTTTAGGAGTCTGAAGAAACCTTTCGAAGCAGCCCTGCATCTTCTGAATTTCTTGCACGTGCCAAGAAAAGAATAAAGCTATATACAGGATGGTTGTTACTCAGGGTTGTACGATTATCCTAGAAATATGAGTCCTTGTGTCCAATTTTTCACCTCTTGTCAGCAGCAGCAGAGGCAATCTCACTGCTGAGCACAGAACACTTCCCCTTTACTCTCTTTTTGTTATATCTCAAGAGCCCTGCATACAAGACTTTCCTTGGGAAGGCAAAATCAATACTCCTAACGCTCTTAAGAAAATTTAAGGTGAAGTGACTACCTAAAAGGCCTAGTATAAAGGCAACTTGGTTATGTCTGCATGATTTCAAGTGACTGTAGTTTGGACGTATCTTTTCAGGTATGCCCATTCTCCTTGGCTAATGCCACATTGGAATGTATTGCTTGCTATATTATTATACAATTACAGTGTGTAGACCTATGCTGCCACTGAAACACAATAAAAGAAGCTTAGAATAGTTCTAGTTTTATGTCTGAATAACAGCATCATTCTGCAATCCTGTTGTGGAGTTTACATTATGAGCAGAAGTACATAAGGGCTTGTGAATATTTTTCTACTTTATGCCCTGTAACTTCTCTCTTTCTTGCAGATTTCACTGAATGACTTAAATTGTGCAGTGAAATCTGCATTTGTGTAAGCAGCAACATTCTGTTCCATCATTTTCTAAAGAAAGCAGGATACAAAAGACAGCCTTTCCTAACCCCTGTTTCTTTCACCTCCATGCCTCCCTGCTTCACCTTCAGTTTCTTTCCCAGCTGAAAAGGGATTCTTATGCATCTTTCAAATGATTACTAGCTTTGCAGTAAAAAAACATTGGCTTCTTGTAATGCCCAGAGGATCTTAATGTAAAGAATGGTGGTAGTTCAAATAGCCTAAGGGTGATAAAATCCATTTCTTTCACTTGGCATTGCCTCCTACTCATTCAATTTTGGTGTTTATTGCAACAAGAAGAAAGAACAAAGTAGACCCCTCTGGACTTCTGAAATTTCTCTTAGCAAAGTAACTTCTCAGTAACGGATAAAAAAAATAGCTTTGGTACTCAGTACAGACTGAAAAAAAAAAGTCTTAAGAGTGTGTGACTCACAGTGTTGCAAATCCTAAAGGTAGGTGCCCAACTCCAGGGGAAGAGTTTACAGGACCACTCATCATCCCTTCATTTTCCATGAGCTGGGATCCACAGCAGGCACCAAACCAAGAGGAAAGATGGGGAAACTGCTTTGTGAGGCTTTCTCCTTCATGGTTTGGGTGCCTTTGAGAGACTTGGATTGGAGTATTAGCCCTCTGCTTGGGCATTATGTGCTCTTGGGCAGCTACTCACTTTTGAAATGTGTGTGTCCAGCAATTGCACAGTTCTTCAGGGCAGGTCCTGGCAGACAGAGCACATCCTACTGCCCCAGATGGGAGCAGAGAAGTCAGGGGCCACCAAGGCAGCCCAAGCTCCAGGCACTGGACACCTCCCTGAGGACAGGGACAGGCTGAGGCTGAGTCAGGACATGGGCCTGCAGGGGAACCTAACTTGGTGGGGCCACGACTAGGCGTGGAGACCAGCTTGATGTAGTGTTGCTGGAGCAGGGGCTGACAGCCATGGGTGGCTGAAATGAGGTTCTGTGCTGCGGGCAATGTGGGGAAACCCTGGGGTGGGTGGGCAGAGACAAGCAGGGCTGGCAGTGCCTGGGAGCCATGGTGGTATGCTAATTTTCACCCACCTTTTGCACTGTAGTCAGATGATGAGAGCACTCGCTAAAAGAGGAGAAGCTACAGTTCTTAATTCTTCCCACCCGGAAGGGTTTCCATTCACCTCTCCTACATTGCTGATGGGTACCCATGTATTACAGCATTTCCACCCTTTTCATCCTTCGTGATACAAAACCTGGTCTAGGGTGACCAACTCTTCACATGTGCTGCAGAGGGAATCACTTTACCCAAGTTAGGCTTGTGAAGCCCATGTAGCGTCAGGTCTGGAAGGTCATTTGTACAGGTCTCTGCAATTTACCTACTATTCTTTCAACACAGATTACTGTACATGTATCCTGTAAATGGATACTGACAGCGTGTATCATTGCCATTTTATGGAAAAGGTGAAATTTACACTGTTACACCTCATTACTTTAGAATAAATTCTATTTGAAATTTTACATTTTATTGAACTTTTGTTTTCATCTCATTAAATCTCTTCTTTAGTGTGAATGCTAGCGTGTTAAAGCCACAGAGGATAGTGAAAAATCATAACCTCTCCAGTATGATAAATGAAAAGGATGTATGATGGAGAGCTTTCTCAAAGTTATTGTTCAAAATTTCCTTATAGAGAAGTATATGAGCTAGTAATACCATTAAAAGACTCCCCTACTTGCTAGCTATAAAGGAATTGTGAAGGAAATACAGGTTTGATTACTCCAATGAGCTTTGAAACAATCCTAGCACTGAAAATAACAGAAGTTCTTAAATCACTGAAACTTTTAAGTAAGTCCAATCTGAATATTCGTTGTATATGTATACTAAACTAAAGGACTTCAAATGGCAGAACACACAATTCATTTAACTTAAAACACTTTAATTGCATGTGAGAATGAAAAACATGCTGTGTAAATAAAGTGCATATTTATATACCTGTCACAAGTGACTTATCATCTTTTTAGAGGTGCAGAGTGAAAGGATGAGGGGGAAAGGACACAACACACAACAGGGGAACTTCTGATTGGTATTAGTATAATATTTTTCACTGTGATCAGACATTGTATCAGGTTGCCCAGAGACTTGTAATATCTCTGCCACTGGAGATATTCTCAGCTGTAAAAAACAAGTCCCCAGGTTCTCTAAATTGACTCAAGTCTGAGGCCTGCATGGACCAGTTGATGCCTAGAGGTTTATTTGAACCTAAATTGTTCTGTGGCTGGGTAAGCTTCTGAGGTCTTTGTGAGTGCAAAGAGATGAAAATCACATTTAGTGGTAAAAAATTCTCTAGTAAGTTTTAGACCTTGGCCTTTCATTGCATGACATACGTTATTTGAATGAAAAATGAAGTAGAACTGTGATGGAACTACAACAATTCTAATTCAAATTACTCCACTGGCATGCAATGGATTACTAGCAAAAAGGCATACTTTAGGTCCTGGAGATGTTACTTTTATAAAAGCTATAAAGTAATATAAAAGTAAGGAACTGTATATTCTGCAAGAAAAACTTCCTAAGACCAGTATCGCTGCATGAGTTGTTGCATATTGGGAAAGAGAAGCAAGCGAGCTACCAGACAAAATTAAAAGGACTACAGATAACATTAAAAAATGTTTACTACATTGTTGGGCTTTACCTCTCACACTTGAGATGATGAGTGAATGAGAACTGAGGATGTCCACTCCGGTCGAAACTGAGTCACGTAGAGGAGGTATAATACAGGGTCAGGCTTTTTGTGACGATGGGTTTTACGCTTTCATAAAGCATCAGCTGTGGATTGTTGGGATCTTTAACATTATCTTTAATCAGGTATCATTAATAATTCCACTTGATAAAACAACATGCTGTGGTCTTTAACCTGTCCTTGAATTCACCTGATTCTGCAATCAGATTTGATTTAGGTGTTGCAGGAGTGACAGGAACATAGAAATAGCGTGGGAAGGGAAAATGTATCAGGTAATCAACAAGTGTCAATCTTTCCTGGCTCATTTGAAATACTCCTGCCTTCCTCCTTTGATTAAGCTTAAAGTTATTTACATTACTTAATGGCTGGAAGTGTTGATTCCTGTGTTATTATTATTAATATATTTGACAGTCATTCCACCAAGAAATTACACAGCATTTTTTTTTGACAGCAAAAAAAATCTTTTCAAGGGCAGAAAAATGTAATTAGCAAACATTCGAAAAAAGACTGGTTTTATTTTTTACATTTTTATAGCCTCCGGCAATGCTGACTTGTCCAATATTATAATTGTATTTTCTACAGCTTTTTTTTTGTATTTACATGATTCTCTCCCACCCCCTCACCTCACATCCCACCAACCTCCCCCACTTTCCTCACTACTATTGAAGGTTAATAATAATAACAACATATCTACTTGCTTTAGCTGAATCCTAGACGAACACAGAAGTGGTCTACCATGATATTTTAAGCTATGTGGGGTTTACCACACTGTTTGAAGATGAGTAGAAGGTCTAAGGAAGAGCAGGTCTCTGTCAGAGCTGGCAAGGAGGCAGATGGATGAAGTGGTATCTGTGTTCCCTCAGGTTTTAAATTCTGGAAAAGAAAATAAGGCCAGAGAGGGTATTTCGCCTCCACAGACAATTCCTCTTCCTGGAAATATCTTGCCTCTTCCAAGCCCTGCCATGTGGTCTCTCTCATCAAAAGCTAGCTAGCTATTTAGTATTTTCTCCAAAACTATAGAAGATTTCTTTTTTTCAATGTTGGTACTAGTGTGGTATGTAGCACTCTGCCTGAAATTAACTAGCAACTATTGTAGCTTGTAAAGAAACAGAATTTTAAAATAAAATAAATTAGAATGTAAACAAGAAAAAGACTTAATCAATAAGAAGTAATTACATTTGGGATTAATAAGAGTAGAAAAAACAGTTACGGGAAAGAAAGAACATGAGAGAATCAGAAAGGGAAAATGGAGAGGAAATAGCAATGTAGAGAAGCTGTGGTAAAGATTTTACAAAAAAGGGCTGGATAATTTCCATGGAAGTAGCAGTAGTAATCTGTATTTCATGTTGAGTTCCAGTCGTTTTGTCTTTTACCACAGCTGACCAATCAGAGCATGGTATACCAGAGGATACCAAGTTGGAGGCCTTCAGCCTTTCACTTTATAACTTCAGCTGAGGGAAACAATGTGGCTGCATTTATACTTTAATTGGCAGAGGAAAATCACATAAAGTCCAGGGAGTTAGGCCAATTCACACTAGCAGAGGAGTTGGTGCCTTATATTTTGGGATAATCTTGCTTTAACACAAATTTATAAATATTTTTAGCAATCTGTATTCTAGTAGCATTATTGGATACAGTAAATTAAATAAACTAGTAATATAATTCAAAGCCTGTTATGAGGGCCTGTATCCTGTTAGCCGAGTCTGAAAATAAGAAGCAGCTATTATGCAAATGTCACACCTTTGAATTAATTACACACTTCAGATGATGAGATTGACCCCTACTTCACATAATTCAATTTTTTTTTGTGCCTATTAGTAATCAGAAAGGTTTATAATATGAACATGCTTGCCAATCACCTGATTTACCCTAAAACACTGCATTATGTCTCCACATAGATGTCTCAGGCATATATGTATGAAGATGAGAAGGCAAAAATAATTTCTGGGTTCATACAGTTTTATGTTCACTTGAATGCAATGATAATGCACCTTTAATCCTGATTTGTTCAATGCTGACCTTTTTAGTATGTAAACAGATCATCTCCCTGCACAGTGCAATCAACAGGACATGGGGTGATTGATTTAGAATAAATTGCCTTAAACATAAACTGTATGATGTGTTCATGAAGCGTGCAGTCTCAATACTCTAGTATTTGACTACAGAGAATGTCTATAATCAAACAACAATCCATTGTTTCTGTAGTTGTTCAGAGCATTTTTATTTGAAAAAAACCAAACCAGTATAGGTGGATTACTAATAGTGCAAACTGGATGATAAATAGATATATCTACATTATACACATTCATAAGTTGACTGTGTCAGAACTGATGAGTTGTGATCCTTTCAGAAACAAAGATTTTCGTGATGAAAGACAGAAATAACACAAATGTAGGAATTCTTTGTCATCATTTATTGCAAAAATTGTCTCCCAGCATACAGATCCTTGGATTCCTGCAGTCATGAAGCCTTTATTTCTCCTTTTGAAAACAGTATTAAAACTTCTATATGTGTAGTTTTCATATCAAGGAGACAGGTTCAACTTCTACAGTGTTGTTATAGTGGGTTAGGATGGAAAAATATCATGGAAATCTTGGTAGTGTCTAAATTTTCTTTCCCCTATGGATTTCTGCCTTTTTGAGTATTTCGAGCTGTGTTCAGTAGCCTCTAATGCTGGAGAACATCTTTGATACTCTCTAGTATTTGTGAAGATAACAGTCTGCTCTGAGAGCAGATCCTGCCTGTATTTTAGGGGAGTAAGGAGGAATCATAACACAAACCTACAAGTTCCTGGTATGTGCTGATCACAAACATCATCCCTGAAAAGAAGAAAAACATCGAATAGCAAAAGGTTATCTCATCTTTCAATAGCTAGAGCTCCAAACCTTGGCCGTAGCTGCTTCAGGGTGCCAGGTGTTAATGCTGCTGGTATCAATCTGTTGGTGCCTGTGTTTCCATCAGAAACATCACCTGAAGCTGACACAAAAGTCAGTCCTCTGTGCTGGAAAAGTGGACTGAGTTGCTTGACACACTAGATAAAAAAAACCAAAACCAAACCACGACATTTATTGTATCTGGTAAAGCAAAGGAAAATCGCTGTGACACTGAGGAGACAGTCAGTTCCCCCTCAGCTGAGACATCATGGTATCGGTTTCTGACCTTGCATATGAAGGGGCCTGCATGTCTGATGGCCGTGATATGTTGGAGGCAATATGCTTATTATCTTTTGCTGCTGACACCTCATGCCTCCGTTCCATAAACTGGTGCCTCTTGTCTGTTTTGTCAGGAATAAAAATGGAAAGGTTGAATTTCATTATGCAGTACTAGAGAAAGTAAAGAAATATTCAGCCCCAAATGGACTTGACTGCAAAAGCTTTTAAAATATTTTATTTTAGTTTGTTAATTATTGTACGGTGAGCACTTCTCTGAAATTAGAAAGACGATATATGATATGCTGCCTTGGATTTAATTAGAACATTTTACAATACCACTAGTATGAATAGCTTTGGGAAAAATGCAGCTGAATTGTTCTTAATTTGGTCACTGGAAGACAGCCATTTTATTTTTTTTAATTTACAACAATAGAAAGAGTGAAAAAAATTATTACAAAAGCTGCGGGCCCAGAATCTCAGCTATTGCTGAACAGCTCACAGAAAAGCTTGGGAATGACAGCATGTAGGTGTATAAATATAGACTTCTCACTCCTGTGGATGTTTATTCCAGGATGGTCTCCATATTTCCCAACCTCTGTTTTTCTTGTAGCACTTACTAGATGTTTAAGTCCACCAAAATAATGGAAAAAATCAAGAAGGCAAGAAAATGAAATTCAACTAAAAATAAAGACAATTGCCTTTTTTTTTTTTTTTATGGGCCTTAAAATGTCTGTTCCCATTTAAGAGGAAAATATGTACCTGTAATAAGGTCAGACTTTGGCAATGTTTGTAGTCACAAAGGACTGAGTAACTTTGGGATATGGTGTATTGCAGTGCTAAACTTGGCAATATAACTAATAAAATGCTTGGTTTCAGCATTTTCTAGCATTACTATGTTCTCTGAGAGCTGCAAATGTGTTACTTCATTTTTTCTTTTCAGAAACTCAGTTAATCCCGTGTTTAATCTCACAAACATAGAAGTAGCAAAGTGGTTGAGAAAGACACAGCATAATGCTGCAGTCTTCACCAGAGATAAGAAACTTAATTCTCTTCTCTGTTACACTGACTTGATGCCAGTGTTACTTCACTAACTTCAGTCCAATTTGACAGAGTAAAGAAGCAAACCCAGAAGGGGATGTTTGTGGGAAATCTGTGCATTTGTTGTATAGCTCTTTCATATTAACTATATGGTCCATTTCAAATATGTTCTCCACTAGAACTACATAAACTGGAAATGCCTCAGTAGAGCAGCAAAGAACACGATTAACATTGCACACATGTCATGCTATCACCTCAAGTAATTGCAAGCAAATTAGTGTAACTGTCTAAATCAGTGTTTCTTTTACTGGTAATTCTACTTCCAATGTTTTACTCATCAGAAAGTTTTTCTTAATGAACAAAAATATTATTACACCAAGAGGTTACCTAGAAGAATGTGTTTAGCTTACTAGGCATAAATTACTTGAAGTGCAATAATAATCCCAGGACAGTGAGTGAAACAGGTTAATGTTCTGTTTAGCAGTTGTCTTTGCAAAATTTCACTTCACTAGCTCTTCTCAATGTTAAAGCCTGTGCCCTGCAATGAAAACCAAAACCAGACTCGAATACTTTTCCCTCCTGTTTCGGAAAAATACTTGGTGAACCATTAAACACTTTATTTCATTCCTTTAGCCTTGAGAAGCTAGCTGTATTTAAGAAGCCAAGGCTAGGATATATTGCATATCTAAGCATCTTTATGCTACCTTGTTGGTTTTATGGGTTTTAGTGTCATCTCAAGATTGCCAGAAAGAAAATAGTTGCCGTGGGAGAATCATCTGTTTTGGTTTTTTTTAAAAAAAAGGAAAAGAAAAAAATTACTCAGACGTATATTAAATGTACTAGAGCTGTCCAACTTCATTGAGGGAATAATTTTTCTTCTAAAACATCACAATAAGTTCTGCCCTTAATTAACCTCCCTACTAGCACACAGCTAGGCTGCCAGCAATATGATCTTCATCCTTTTGTCATATACCCCCTGGGCAATATATATTTTATCTTATTAGGCTGACATGAGTGTAAGGTGCTAACTACGTTTTCTTGTGCAATTTTTCACTACAATAAACTGAAATTCCACTCACTTTTTGAAATTCAGAAACTAGGAAGAAATAAATACCTCTATCAAAATAAGTTTTTTTAAAAAATGAAGACTAGAAAAAAAAACCAAAATCCTTTTCCAAGCAAAGACCAAAAACTGAATGTAACCTCACTGTGCATGTATACCTTAATATGAAGAATATACAATAAGGAAAATATTGTAATCTTTGCCTAGATAGCTTCTGGACACTGAATGCACAGAATGTTGCCCACAGTAAGAAAAGTCAATTCAAATGTGAGTGTTCCCAGTTGAACAGAGCAAAGAAGTAGAAGAATGCTAATGGCTTTTGAGAAAGCATGTGAACAGTGTTTGAAGATAAAGGAAGAACAGTCCCAAGTCCTGGAAAAAACAACCCATTAATCAGTCACAGTTAATGGGGGGTTTAAATGAAGAAGCATTTGGCAGTCTTAGATGCTAATATGTGCAGACATCACAAGGCACCCTGTCTAATAGAACAGTACAAATAAAAAGGTATTAAAATTGTTGTATTCAGGAATGTCTGTCAGCACTGCAGTATTTTTTTAACTGATGACTATATGAATTGCCATACTTGATCACAACAAACATTCATCCAGCTCAGTGCTTGGCTTCTGGAAGTGGCTGGCTGGCCCAAATGATTTTCTTTATCCTTCTGTTTTTGACTTGAAATATATGTTGATATCTGCTTGATAAAAATATCTATTACAGAATTGTAATGAAAGAAAAAATAGGGGTTTTAACATAAACCACAAATTCTTCTGTTTTGGTGGAATGAGAGTTTTCTTGAGGATCAACAGTACTGAGAGGAGACAGCAGGCATATATAGAAAAGGAATCATTTTGAGAAACAATTTTAAGATAGTTAGCAATTTTTCTAATTAAAGTTAAATACACAATCTTAGGTCAATACATATGACAACATTTGGCTGTTATATGACATCTGTGAATGAATCAGAAGTGATGTACACCAAAATTTGGAACTAGAATGCCATTTTGCAGATACAGCTTTTGCCTGTATCATAAACAGCCCAAAACAGGCCTCTCATTTAACACTAAATTCAGGAATGCCTTGGAAGCCTTGTTCTCATTTGATTCTTTTAGATTTTTTCCTTTAGACTTATTTATACTCTATCCACATCTTCAGATCACTCTGAGCCTTCTCATGCATTGCTCAGTTTATATGCCATAACACAAACCAGCATTCTGGGTTTCCAAAATCGGTTGACAAAGCTTTTGTGAAATTTCCTTTCTGTGCGAAAAGGATCATGACTCTTTGTTTCTAAAACATCTTCTTTCTCAGAACAGAGAGCTTAAGAGAAACTTACATCTCATTCCTGACTCTACTGGAACTGCTGATATCTGTTTTAAGCTGTTGTGCTGGCATACAGATCAAAATAAAAAAAAAATTTGCTTATTTTCTGTTCTTCTGAAAGTCGCAACTTCATTTGAATTTTCTGTCACACGAGAGCACCTAGCAAAATTGACATTTTTACAGAGTTTCAAGCCTCAAAATATTAAATGAGAGTCCTATATTTTTGTTAACATCTCATACTGAATAAACTTGTGTTTTTACATGGTGTTCTCCAGTTAGGCCTAATTGTAGATTGGAAGTCAAGAGCTCTGGATTTCATTATGTTTTATTCTGCACCTTCAGAATTCTCCTGGGTAAGTCACTTTCTCTGTGTGCTTTAGTTTCCCATCAGTAAAATGACTTTTGTGAAATGCTATGAAGCCAGTGTTTTCCCATTGCAATACAGTGCAATGTGTTACTACCACATGTATGCCTTGAACAGCAGTGTCTGGATTCCTGTAAGTGGGATGTGGGGGATGAGAACATCAACAGCTGATGAATACCACACACAACTCTTCACATACAGCTGTGGCAGTCTAGTGAAGCCAGGTGTTACAAGTCTATACCAAGTCCTTATGTTTAGTGATCCTGTCGAGTGAAAAAAAGGAAGTATTTGCTCGCAGAGTTCCTCTTTAAGTAAATGTCAGAAAAGTCAACATGTCAGACGTATCTCTGAGGTATTCTCAATTGCATTGTGGCAGACAAGCTCGTTTCAATTTCAAGAATGAAAATTTGACTGTGGAGGGCATATTAATGTTTGCATCAGGTTAGGTTGTTGGAGAGCTGGATGCAGTTTTTAAATTTTCACTACTTTGCCCATGTCTTTACATTGTCTCCCCACTCTTGCCTCAACCTACAAAATGGGATTTGAGACCCTGATTTGTTTGTAGTGTGAGATTTAGAGTTTAAAAGAGACAAGATCTGTGCATTATTGTCACCTTATAAATGCCAAGATAGTAATAATAATGAAAGGTTTTTCAAGTACATTCTTTCCCATGTACTATCCAAAAAAAAGACTTGGCTTTGAAGCTATTAAAAAAGGCCTGCTCATTTTGAAAACAGAGACTTCTGTTTTCATTGGTTTGTAAAGGCTGAAATCTGATCTATCCATGGAGACTCCACTTATAGCCTTAGCACACAGCCATCCAATGGTTAAAAAGTTAAAAACTCACAAGTATCTGAAATAAATTGGTGGAATAATCTGCTAAATTTTTCTCAAATCAAAGTCAAAAACTTTTTCCTTCTGCAAAGGCAGATGGATGTGGTTCTGGGTACAGGCTGAAGGATAAATTGCTGACCTCATTCCACCAAGGGATACAGTTCCACCTGGGGTCAGGACAGATTTTGCTTTCCTTGGAGAAATGAATTCTAAGGGGATTATAATCATGGCAAGGCAGAATGTAGCTTGGACTGAGAGCTCTTATTCCCAAATGAAGAAAAATTAAGGAAGCGAGGGTCATTTTTGGAGTATAAATTGAGGGTGCAATGTATAGAGTCACCTGACAAGTTACTTCTAGATCATTTGCTCTTCACTCTATGGTATCAGTTCTTCCGAGATTTACCACAGACAGTTTGTAGCTTAAACCTGGTTGCTTAATTTTCTCGTTTAAAGCTGCTCATTCCTCATAGAAACTAAAGCTGTGACAGTGCCTGAATGAGAAACAAAATTGGCATTCAGCCTGACAGTAAGTAAAGGCATCTGCAATCCATAAAGGTAGCAGTGCCAATATTGGCATCTGTCTTAGTTTTGGTCTCATAGTCTCACAGCTCTGCTGTTGAGAGCAGCACATATTACAGCCCTGATCTCTGGCATGAAAGTTGCTTCATTCCCTGGAAGAAAACCCTGCACTGTTATGGTGCCAGTTTTCACAATGATGCAAGCTGCTGGTGTTGGAAGGGTCACAGAATGAACAACTAATATGAATTCCTTAGGAACCCCCTGGGAAATGTATGTATCTTGTGGGCCTTATTAGCTGTGCCACAGCAGAGGCACAGTCTGTTACATTTTCAGCTATATCTGTGTACATCCACAGATGCATCACAGCACTCCTTCCTAGCATCTTCTGTATTTATTAAGCCATAGCAAGGCAAAAGTCATCAGCTTCTCTGTTTCTTAATTCTGCAGATTTTATTTTCAACTTAAATGCAAAAATATGATAATAGGAGATCTTATAAAAAAAGAACCATGCCACAGAGTCTAGCAAAACCGGAGGAACAGTCAAAATTTTGAACAGTAGGATTTTTCTCCTTGACCTTCCACTTTCAGTCATCATCCTTTTTTCAGTTCATAATGACCTTGTACTCTGATGTTTGTCACAAAACCCAAGGCGGATATAATTTAGAAAGCTCTGGATTGCTATTGATACATTTTAAATGAATGTTTATAAACCACCTGGTATCACCATCACATTGCTTATTGTGATGGCTTGAAGTCCGTGTGCTTATTTTTTTTCAAAAGGAACTTCATTTATTCAATGAAGCTGGAAGGTGAAGAATATCTTACTAATCAGTGAGGCTATATATTCTGTGTGTCTGAATCAGGAGGCACAATGCAAGGAATTGTGCACTAATAGGAAATATTTCAAATAAAATCTGTGGTTGAAAATTCTGTTCTGGGACTTGTAGTCTGAGACTATCAAATCTGCTTGATGTTGCAGTCTTTGAACAGCTGTCTCTATTACAAGAATTGTCTCTAATGCTCCTATTTCCATCTGAAGTGCCAGCAGCAGTGATGACTGAGTAGCTGGGTACTGCCCAATTTAGTCACATTCTCTGCCTTTTCAGCTTTCTTCAGTATTTCTTCTTACATCAGCTGTTGTCTCCTTCATGACAGATTGCCTCTGTACAGGTTTTCCTTTTTCATGAAACATCCTTCTGCTTTTTTCCCCCCCTCATTTTTTTTTTCCAAATCCCTTGTACTACTAGATTTGCAAACAAACTTACTTGTTAAGTGTGAAGATGCATGCATGACCTCTCTGAAGAAGCTTAAGAACAGGAGCAGGCAGGAGAAACTAAGGAGTCTCATATTCATAAGGACATTGCCAAAATGCAGGTAGCTTTTTCTCCCCAAACACAAGCTGTTTGGTATAAGTGGCTGTATGCACTCTGTAGAGAAGTAAGTTTTGGGAATGGATAAGAACTCTCCTGTGGATGACCATAGTCCATCATCTATGTGACAGCTTGAGTTCCTTCACAGAATGAGCTGGCTACAAATTTTATTTACCCCTGCAGCAAAAATCAGAGCTTCTGTTGGATGAATCATTTGTGTCTTCTTGGATACTGTCAGACAATATCACCGTAGGGGTGATAATAAAATGTGAAGGTGGCTGCAAGAGGTGACTGCAAGGCAAGTGCACAGTGAGCACAATTAATGCTTAGAGTCCTCTCTGGATTTCTTCTTTTGCACTTCATTGAGTTAGAAATGTGAATGGTCAGGGAATTCAACATCTGCCCAGCTTGACATCCTCACTTTTAGAGCAGCGAAGTCCTGATACCTTACTACACACGTATGGAGATGCAACGATTGTTTGGTAAGAAATTAAAAAAAAACAGTAATATGGGATTTTTGAGAAGGATGATCTTTTTATATGTTAGATTTGTATTTCAAACATTCTGCAGAAGTAAACTCATATTTTCAAGGATTTCTGTTTGAATTAATTACATATAAAATATATAACTAGTGGACACCTTTTTCTCTGTTATTCAGGTATTGTAAGTAATTTTATGGTACACTGTAGTACCACTGCTGCATTCTATTTCCTCAGCTAAAATAAATATATTTTCAATTTCTTCAGAGAAAATCCAGTTGCATCTATTTCTTATACATATACTTTAGAAATCAAACCACTTTTAAATTTTTTATAATGCATTAATATAACTCCACATCGTACTATTCCTGTGCAGAGAAGTATTTTTCCTGAAGAATCTATAATATTATCTACAGATATTGGATGTCTAGGGAAGTAAGGGAAGTTAATACTGCAAATATAGTTTTGTCATTTTTGAAGACCTTTGGGTACTGTAAATACTCGCATTAGATTTTCAAGACCTCAGCAAGCAAAGTTAAAAAAAAAAAAAACCAAAACAAAGTGTCTCTTCTGCTTAAGTATAGTGAAATGCCATTTATATATACTGTACATAATGAATATGCCTCCTTGTCTATTTGATGTTCTGCTGACATGCTTCTTTATGTCACCCCTTGAGCTACACAACCTTGCCAGTCTTTGCCTGTTATATTTATACAATGCGAGATCGATTTTTAAGAAATATTCTAGATAACCACATGGGCATAGAGTATTCTAAATGCAGCTTTACACTGTTACTGAGGATAAGAACATAGTCAAAACCACAGGAATGTACACTGGTTACTGATATCATCATTCAGTTTTCATTAGCAGTAGCAGTGCAGTCTGAAAGCAGTGTACTCTCAAACTGTGATTTCTCAGAAAACTGGCAATGTAAGAGGTATAAGTACCCTAAAATATTGTTTTATATGAGAAATCTTACTGTTCTCTCATAGTTTACTGAACACCTTTATCATCACTTGTCTTGATTACAAACCATCTAAAGACATTCTTCTGTACAGAGTACCCTGCGTAATAAGAGTCTTGCTCAAATCTTGCTTGGGTCCAGTCCTGTTTAATGTCTTTATCAACGACCTGGATGAAGGCATCGAGTGCTCCCTTAGCAAGTTTGCAGACGACGCCAAGCTGGGAGGAAGTGTCGATCTGCTGGAGGGTCGGGAGGCTCTGCAAAGGGATCTGAACAGGCTGGACTGCTGGGCAGAGACCAACGGCATGAGGTTTAACAAGGCCAAATGCCGGGTCCTGCTCTTGGGGCACAACAACCCTAAGCAGAGCTACAGACTAGGAGAAGCCTGGCCGGAAAGCTACCAGGAGGAGAAGGACCTGGGGGTGTTGGTTGACAGCGACTGAACATGAGCCAGCAGTGTGCCCAGGTGGCCAAGAAGGCCAATGGCATCTTGGCTTGTATCAGAAATGGCGTGACCAGCAGGTCCAGGGAGGTCATTCTCCCTCTGTACTCGGCACTGGTGAGACCGCACCTCGAGTACTGTGTTCAGTTCTGGGCCCCTCACCACAAGAAGGATGCTGAGGCTCTGGAGCGAGTCCAGAGAAGAGCAACGAAGCTGGTGAAGGGGCTGGAGAACAGGCCTTATGAGGAGTGGCTGAGAGAGCTGGGGGTGTTTAGCCTGGAGAAGAGGAGGCTGAGGGGAACCCTCATTGCTCTCTATAACTACCTGAAGGGAGGTTGTGGAGAGGAGGGTGCTGGCCTCTTCTCCCAAGTGACAGGGGACAGGACGAGAGGGAATGGCCTCAAGTTCAGCAAGGGGAGATTTAGGCTTGAGGTAAGGAAAAAATTCTTCACCGAAAGAGTAGTTAGGCATTGGAACAGTCTGCCCAGGGAGGTGGTTGACTCACCTTCCCTGGAGGTGTTTAAGGTGCAGGTGGATGAGGTACTTAGGGGCATGGTTTAGAGATTGGTTGGAATAGTTGGACTCGACGATCCGGTGGGTCTCTTCCAACCTGGTTATTCTGTGATTCTGTGATTCTGTGATTCTGTGAAATTCTGCCATGCAAATACTGGTGTAGACCAAAAATAAACTGAGGACCAACATAAAATAGATCCTGAATGCTGAAAAAAAAAACCAAACCCAAATCAAACATTGGACTTATGGTAGATGAAGGAAGATCTAAAACATGAAAATGGGGTTGTTCAATATCTTTCTTTCAGAGCATGTCACTTTCATGCTGCTCCAAGTCTGATGTATCTTGACCTTGACTGAGATATTTTGCTTTTGAAATTATTTTGCTAGTCTACATAAAACTCTGAAGACACACTTAATGTTGTGGGCTTTTTCTGACCATATGAGAAATAATGATGGAAGACTGTGCATTGACAAGTTCAGCAGCCACTTGAATGTAACCCCTGGGAAAATAGCATCCCAAAGTCTATGTAGCATAAAGGTGATCTCACCTGGCAGTGAGTTTGAACTTAAATAAATACTGACTCAGACTCATAATACTTTGTTCACTGAGGAAAGCCATGAGCTGTATTGGCAAAGCACAACAAAATGTCCTGAGTGAATCTAGCTGTGCTATAGCTGTTATGCTTAGAATTAGGAGCCTACTGTGCCCGGTGGCTGACAGTACTGATTTTTTTTGTATCGGCCAGCAATGTTCTCTTATTCTTGCTGTGACTGCTCCGCAACCAGCCATAGCCTCTTTCCTTCATTTCAATGTCATGTCTTATTGGAACAGTAAACAAAGATGTCCAGCTACAGTTTAGCCTCATCCTTGCTGCTGCCTCTTGGGACTTGGCACCATCCAGATTTATGTCTATCTCTTGTTATTGATGAAGGCGTGATGAAATGAACAGTTACTCATGGAGCTGTACAACACTGTAAAGTCATGCCTATTTGTCTCTCATGCAATGGAAGGATCAGCCTGGGTGGAGAATTAGGGTCAGTGGAAGAAGAATTTTAAAATTCCACTGAACTTCAGTGATGCTGATGTGAAATTTTCCTCAAATACATCAAACATATATAATTGAAAGCTAAGCAAAGACTAACACTTAATGCAAATTCAAGGAAGAGTCTTAAAATAAGACTCAGAACACTGTGAACATCAGCACATTCAATACACTCTTCCTTCATGACAGCTATTTTGGGGAATGAAAACTTTTTACATTTCAGTTAGTAGTTCATTTTCTGTGCCTCTTTTTCAATGGGACAGCTGTCAGAATGAGGTGCTGATCGAAGTCAGTTAATGTGGCAGACTGGCTTCTTTTTACATCTCAAAGATTCATCTGCTTTTCTTTGGAATAATGTGCTCCAGGACCATTCATACTTGAGGTGAACTTTGCAATATTGGCTTTTTTTCCAAACATCGTATGTTGTTGCAGATTTTGTCTGTTATGATTTAGAGTTCTTTCTCTGAAGAAAAATTTGAAGCTATAAAAGCCTGAGTAAAGACACCAACATCTTAATAAGAAGGTATTCCAGACACTGTTTAATGAGTTTCATATAGCTCTCTAAAGAAAGGCATGTCCTTCAGACAATCTCAAAAAAAGAAAAAAAAAGACTTAAAGAAGAAAGACTTCTTTGCAAAGATATTTCAAGATGAACTCATAACAAAAACTAAGCTGCTTCTATACAGTGATGTCTCCAGAAGACAGCACCAAGACAAATCCCCTTTGTATCTCCAAGCTGTTATTGTACATAAATTTACAAGAATTTTAATGCATTATAGCATAAAGGAGCCAGCAGATGCAGTTGTTTTACCTTGATTATTGGGCAATCAATCTATGTACTCAGTTATCACTGTTTTGCAATGTCCCTGGAAGTACGAATCCAACTGTTATTCTTTAAGGAATATGGCCAAGCAAAGGCATAGAAATGTTTCCTAGTCTCTCTGGCTTTTTACCAACTTCAGAGTTTTTAAGAGAGAATTTTCTTTATCTTTAAAGTGCCAGAGGCACAGGGCCTCACATTCTTCTTTCCATATCATTGAGACAGTACCCAGCATATGGCACTGCATCTTCTGTGTTGCCCTTCCTGCTCCCTTTGCCCTTGCCATCTCCTTACATTGTGATGGGAAGGGAACTAAAGCCTTTTCCTGCTTCTCTTTCATCTTCCTATGACTTCTCTTTGCTCATCAGCCTCACCACAGAGCAGAGTGACCACCTTTCTGCTTTCTAGGCCGTCTGCATCCATGTGCCCTGCTTAGGGTTAGTAGATGAATGAAGAAGGAGTCAGCCCAGTGCAGGGCTACCTGGCACTCGGGCTTCTTGCATGTACTGTGATCCTGGAAATCCTGTGGAGGCACAGACAACTGCAGAGGCATTTGCAGCAAGGTGGAAAAGGTCAGGAAAGGTGTGAAAATGTAAAGACACAGGATAGGAAGTGATGCACATCAGGACTGACTCCTATGTTATGAGAGCCAGGTATGGAGGATGAAGACAATGGCTAATAATGCTTCTCTCAGAAGCCTTCTTTTTTGGAGTCGTGACTTGCTGAAGTGGTGGGTTCATGGAAAAGGAGGATTTTTATTACCTTACACTGATATACCATAGATGCAGATTTTAGTGTGAAAATTGTAGCATAGCCAGATAGAGCAGGACTGCCTCAGAGACCTTTCTTCCCTGCATCTGCCACAGCCATGCTGCTGGGTGACATTCAGATGAGGTCTGGCTCACCTCCAGCAATTTGAGAGTGTGAACAGAGAAGCACAAGGTGGTTTGTACCTCAATGTGCAATGGTGTCCACTCTCATATCTTGTTTAGTTATTTTGTAGTAACAGTCTGTGAAACTTGATGACAGAAGAGCTATTTAGAAAATGATTGAGTAATTTAACATTTTAAATGAGGGTGGCTTTTGGGGTCTTGAAGTTCATTATTGTATTTCAACAACCCTGCGGTTTGTTAAGATTTTTACAATAAACTGAGTGTTGGAAGCTTAGTAAAAGTTAGTTCAAGGAAAATAATGAAGTTAGATAGAGTAGACAGCAGTACAAAGTAAAAAAAATTAGATTCATACTAATTCATAGTATTCAGGTCGAGCATTTCAGCTGATTGATTTGCAGCATCACAAATATATTTGGTTCCTTTTTTTCCAAGGACAATAAGCATCCTAAGCCTGAGATTTATAATAACTTGGTAATCTATTCAGAAGGAGCCTTGCCCATGTACAAGACTGCTGAACTGATCCTTTACATAGACGAACCAGTTGAGCAATAGTCTGTCACGAAATGTGTCAAATACAAAGAAGTTGTCTAGACAGAGAGAGAAAGAGCAATAATTTAAGAGAAAACTTGTGCTTTTAGGCAATGAGAGCTTTGGTTTTGTGAAGCACATTTAAAGGATGAGTTCTTTTTTGGAGAAGTTGAGTAGAAAAGAAATACGTAAGAGAGATTTTGAAGAAAAATGAGTATTTCTATAGTTATAGCTAGAGGTTAATACTACAATATATCAGCACGCCACTGTCATCAAAATAGCATTCCAGATCTTTTTGTGGCTCAGATCCCAGCAATTATAATGATACTAGAATGCAATAGACAGATAATGTGCCAAAATTCTCATTGGGTTTAAAGATGGAGGAAATATATCCTTTGGTAAATGACAGCGATCATGATCTTGTGAAGAGACAGAAATCAGAAAACCTTGTAATGTAGCTGAGACCATCTAAACACTGAGAAAATGAAAGGGCCACTTATAGTACTTCAAGTCTAAGTGACACCCTGTTATCATGAGTATAGGACTTAGCATGAAAGCTTTAAAAATTAAAAATGCAGTTATGCAGTCTTGTAGGACAAGAATATTTGGGTCAAATTTCACATACTCTGGACTAATCTTGGATGTTCTCATCTTTCTCAGAAGTAGAAAAGGGATAAGACATGAACCAAGCAAGTATGAGCATTTAAAGTGAGAATATGCTGATGTATTTCAAAGGTCTGGAATCAATCATAGAATCATAGAATAGTTTGGGATGGAAAGGACCTTTAAAGGTAATCTAGTGTAACCCCCTTGAAATGGGCGGGAATGTCTTCCACTAGATTAGGTTGCTCAGACCCTCTTCCAACCTGGCTTTGAATGTTTCCATGGATGGAGCTTCTACTACTTCTCTGGGTAACCTCTTCCAGTAT
The DNA here is from genome assembly GCA_033459285.1 of Clamator glandarius. Classification (NCBI taxonomy): domain Eukaryota; kingdom Metazoa; phylum Chordata; class Aves; order Cuculiformes; family Cuculidae; genus Clamator; species Clamator glandarius. Next base: position 1,534,638 of record JAUNZM010000070.1, read on the forward strand.
TTTACCACCTTCACTGTAAAAAATTTCTTCCTTATACCTGGTCTATATCTGCCCTATTTTGTTTAAAACCTGTACCTCTTGTCCTATTGCAATGGGTCCTGCTAATAAATTTGTCCCCATCATTCTTGTAAGCCTGCTCTGAGTATCGAAAGGCCACAATAAGGCTTTCCCAGAGCCTTTTCTTCTCTAGGCTTAACAACCCCAGCCTTCTTAGCCTGTTTTCATAAGAGAGGTATTCTACCCCTCAAATCACTTTTGTGGCCCTCTTCTGGATCCACTCCAACAGGTCCATGTCTTTCCTGTGAACTCCAGAGTTGGACATGGGACTCTGGGTGGGATGTCTCCAGAGCAGAGAAGAGGGATAGCATCCCCTCCCTTGACCTGATAGCCACACTTCTTTTGATGCAGCCCAGAAAATGGTTGACCTTGGCTACAAGTATACACTGTTGGCTCCTGTCCAGCTTTTAATCTACTGGTAGCCCAAGTGCTTCTTGGCTGGCCTGCTCTCAGTCCCTTCAAGCCCCAGCGTGTATTGATACCAGTTGCTGTCCTGACCCATGTGCAAGTCTTTGCACTTCACCTTGTTGAACCTCAACAGATTCGTGTAGGCTCACTTCTTGAGCTTGTCCAGGTTCCTCTGGATGGTGCCCTGTCCCTCAGGCATGTCAGCCACACAACTCAGCTTGGTGTTGCCTGCAATCTTGCCATGAGTGCACTCTATCCCAATGTCTATGTCATTGATAAAGATATTAAACAGTACTGGTCGCAGTACGGACCCCTGAAAGACACCACTTATCACTGATCTCCACCATTAAGCCATTGACCACTACCCTCTGGATTCAAACCATGAAAACAATTCCTTGTCCACTCATCAGTCCACCCATCAAATCCATATCTCTCCAATGCAGAATCATAGAATCACCAGGTTGGAAAAGACCCATCGGATCATTGAGTCCAACCATTCCTATCAATCTCTAAACTATGCCCCTCAGCATCTCGTCCACCCATCCCTTGAACACCTCCAGGGACGGTGACTCAACCACCTCCCTGGGCAGAACGTTCCAGAGCCCAATGACCCTTTCTGTGAAATTTTTTTCCATATGTTCAGCCTGAACCTGCCCTGGTGGAGCTTGAGGCCATTCCCTCTCGTCCTGTCCCCTGGCACTTGGGAGAAGAGGCCAGCACCCTCCTCTCCACAACCTCCTTTCAGGTAGTTATAGAGAGCAATGAAGTCTCCCCTCAGCCTCCTCTTCTCCAGGCTAAACAACCACAGCTCTCAGCCATTCCTCATAAGGTCTGTTCTCCAGCCCCTTCACCAGCTTTGTTGCTCTTCTCTGGGCACCCTCCAGAGCCTTAACATCCTTCTTGTGGTGAGGGGCCCAGAAATGAACACAGTACTCGAGGTGCATTCTCACCAGTGCCGAGTACAGAGGGAGAATAACCTCCCTGGACCTGTTGGTCACGCAGGTTTCTGATACAAGCCAAGATGCCATTGGCCTTCTTGGCCACCTGGGCACACTGCTGGCTCATGTTCAGTTGGCTGTCAACCAACAGACTCAGGTCTTTCTCCTGAAGGCAGCTTTCCAGCCAGACTTCTCCTAGTCTGTAACCCTGCATAGGGTTGTTGTGCCCCAATTGCCGGACCTGGCATTTGGCTGTGTTATACCTCATGCTGTTGGTCTCAGCCCAGTGGTCCGGCCTGTTCAGGTCCCTTTGCAGAACCTCTCGACCCTCCAGCAGATCGACACTTCCACCCAGCTTAGTATCTTCTGCAAACTTGCTAAGGGTGCACTTGATGCCTTCATCCAGGTCATTGATAAAGACATTGAACAGGGCTGGTCCCATCACTGAGCCCTGGGGAACCCCACTTGTCACTGGCGTCCAGCTGGATTTAACTCCATTTACCACTCTCTGGGCCCGGCCATCCAACCAGTTTTCCACCCAGGAGAGTGTGTGCCTGTACAGGCCAGAGGCCGACAGTTTCCATGGCAGAATGCTGTGAGAAACTGTGTTAAAGGCTTTACTGAAGTCCAGGAAGATACATCCACAGCCCTTCCCTCATCCAGCAGCCGAGTCATTTGGTCATAGAAGGCGATCAGGTTAGTTTGGCAAGACCTGCCTTTTGTGAACCCGCGTTGACTGGGCCTGATCACCCAGTTCTCTTGCATGTGCTTCATGATAACACTCAAGATCATCTGTTCCATGACTTTCCCTGGCACTGAGGTCAGACTGACAGGCCTGTAGTTCCCTGGATCCTCTCTGCAACCCTTCTTGTAGATGGGCACAACATCAACCAGACTCCAGTCCAGTGGAACTTCCCCAGTCTTCCAGGACTGTTGGAAGATGATGGAAAGGGATTTGGCCAGCACATCCATCAGCACCTTTAATACCCTTGGGTTGATCTCATCCAGCCCCATAAACTTGTGGGTGTCTAGCTGGGCAAGCAAGGCTCTGACCACCTCCTCTTGGATCATGGGAGCCTCATTCTTCTCCTCTAATCCTGGGTCTGTACACAGAGGGTACAACTTTCTTTACAATTAAAGACTGAGGCAAAGAAGGCATTAAGTATCTCAGCCTTTTCCTCGTCCCCTGTCACTGTTGTTCCTTCTTCATCCAATAGGGACTGTATGGTCTCCCTAGTCCTCCTTTTATTATTTATATATTTATAGAAAGATTTTTTAATATCTTTCACAGACTTAGACAATCTAATTTCTAGTAAGGCCTTAGCCCTACTGATATTTTCCCTGCATGTAGAGAGAACAATGTTGTGGAGGACCATGCCATAGGCCTTTACTGAAGTCCAGATAGACATCTGTAGCATATACAATGCATGTACACTCATGATCATCTTTAATTAAGGAATCACAGAATGCTTTGACATTATAGATCAACTCATTCCAACCTCTGTACTATTGGCAGGGACATCTTCCACTAGATCAGGTTGCTCAAAACCTCATCCAGCCTGGTCTTGAACACTTCCAGGGATGGGGCATCCGTGACTTCTCTGGGCAACCTGTTCCAGTGCCTCACAATCCTCACAGTAAAAAATTTCTTCCTAATATCTAATCTAAATGATGTCAAAATATAATCTGTAACAAAAAAAAATTTTATATAAAATACAGCACCCTTCCTTTCCTAAAATTAGATAAGCTTTCATTTTTAATAAACCATAAAGACCCGTTTAACAGCAAAAAAATATCAACCAATATCTAGCTGGCATATAGCACAAATATTCAGTTACTGGTTTGGTGGATCAGTTCAGGGACACCAGCAAGAAGAATCAAGCTGCTGTTCTCATCACAATGTATTTTTCTCATAAGAGAGTATGCTTTGTGATAAGTACCTGGCAGGTAAAATTACTTAATGTATCACTATATTTCTTCTGCTGTCGCTACCAAATACGAATTGATGAATGATTGTGTAAGGCACAGTACAGTCCCCTTATTTCCCAGAACTAAGGTTAAGTCTCTTGGCTTGTAATATTTCACAAAGTTTGCTTTTCAATGAGTACTTTAATAACCATAGAATAAAGAATTTTTTTTATATAAAGTTACAATAATATATTGCTTTTTCATGGAAATTACAAGTGGCTATGTCAACATGTTATTGATAGTTGTAAAATGATACTGGGTACCTGCAGATTGATCAATTTCAGATTAAAACAGATTTATCTCATTAGGTGAATAAGGAACAGATATGGGTTGAATTACTTTTTTATTTATAACACATAAAGTATGAATTTACTTTAAAAGGTGAGTTTATTGTTATTTATTCAGAAATGCAATATCATGGTGATGAAATTAATGGTTTCAAGACAGTAATGAGAAAATTTCTGGTTTCAGTATACTGCTTGAGTACTAATAGTTTTTTGAGACTATTGCAGCTCTTCTCTAAAATCTTGCCCAAATGCATGAATTTTAATATCCCATGAATCTCATGTTTTCTTACCAGAAAAACCAAAGAACTCCCCCATGAGCATTCTGGCCCACTGCAGAAGTTCCTCAATGAACCATCATTGGGAGGAAAGAAATAATTTCAAGAAGTTCATGCCATGGGAGTCCTGATTACAGAAAAAGAGATCTTAAGTCTTGCTTAAGGACTTCTTCTTCACTCATAGCAGATTTTCCCGTAAAGCATCAGCCTGGAAAATCTTATCTTCCTGTATTCTCCAAAGTATTAAAATGATCTGGCACATAAGCAATAAGCCACAAAAAAAGAAAAAAAAAAAAGCTATAATTACTTGTGAGGTTGTAGCAATTTAAAATATGTTCATTGACTGGGAATCTTTTATTCTTCTTGAGATTACCATTTGCTGTATTAGTACATGTACACAGAGCCCTATTTTGCTTAATTGTCACTTGCTCTCAGATTCTGGAAATAAAATGGCACTACTCCATCTGTTGTCAGTTGCTGATTGTGGATCTTTGGCTGCACCAGTATAACAAGAGTATATATATCTATCTCACTTGGCACAGACTGAAAATTATAATGTTGTATCAGTGTCTCTAAAAATTATAACATATTGAATTCTTTATATTTTAGTCTTGATTATTTTGCCTGTGTAAGACAATAGGTGCCTCACAGTGCATTTGTATGGATATAGGCATGAGTGCTTTCCTTGTATAATTAGTAAGAAAGAAGATTGTAGAAATTCCAAAGAGCAGGACGTTATCTAAATAGCTTTTCAAATACCTCAGTTGCATAGTCAAGCCCTTTTACAGAAGTTGCACAGCAGATAAGTCACTTTGTTCAGTTCCTCTGTTCCTACTGAGAGAACAGACTGAGAAATCCGTGCCCTCTGATGGGACCTCATCCAGGGAACGGTGGTACAGAATCATGAATTAAGATTTTACTCAGCACTAAGTAGTTCTTGAAACCCCATAGGAAGGGAAAGAGATATGTTACGTAGTCCCTGGGTAGAAGCCACCATTGGCAGAAAACTCCCTGAAAATCTACCATGCAGAAATTAATGTATTATTGCTCACAGTAAGCATGCATTACATGTAACAGTGAAGCAAATGGACCTAAGAGTGCTAGAATACTATTGAAACACTTCCTGAGTGTGGTAGAGGAATTCCAAGCAAGAAAAAGAAAATGTAAAAATCTGCCATCTGCAGATCTGAAATTCATATAAGTCAGACAATAGCAGGCCTCTAAAAAAATAACTAAGTTATCTATTCCTCAGCTGGAAGGTGAAAACTTCCATATTAAACCTAGGGTTGCTTTATAGATAGCTTAGAATTCCTGCCTTCAAAGCAAATGTGTGAGGAATTTTCCTCACATTCTTTTTCTTAGGTACAGACCTCAGCCTGTGTATAAAAATGCACAAGAGTTTGTTTCTATGCATTTATATCTGCAGTTACTAGCATTATGAACTCCATTATGTCAATTTAAAATGTATAGCAGGTTAATAATTTGCATATCTTGTTAATTCTGCTCCCAGAGATTTATATGTGCATTCATTCTTATGTCTACAAGGGAAGCCGCTGTTACTAAACAATTGTAATAGCCTCTATGCTATTTATAGCTTCTCTGATTATTTTGCTCTAACTAAATATTCCTTTGTATATAACTTTGTATGTGAGTCAAGGTGCAAAGCAGAAGATACTAGGAAGATCCTTAGCTGATATAAGTCACGGTAGCTCTACTGGTTTCTTGCATATGCATGTTTTTGTGAGCGGAAGTATTACACCAATTTCGTTCCTGCTCCTGTTGTGCAGAGCTGTAGAGCCATGCTATTATCTTTGTCTGAACTATCTATCTGTGCTGAAGCTTGCTAGTTTACCTTAAAGTAAGTCAGGTATCTTCTAGTAGTGAAAGACTGAGTCACTTTTTTTGTTATTTCCTTAGGAACTGAAGCCATGAAGATTTAATTTGCCACAGTCATAAGCTGAACCAGAAAAGTAACTAAAAACCTGTGCAAGTTGGCACATTTAATTTACGTTTCAAGAGGAATGTAGTGTTTGGTTTGATAGTGCAATCATTTAAGCAGGTGCTTAACTTAGAAATTAATCAGATCTGAGAATGTGGCAGAGTTTATATACATGCTTAAGTGCTTTGCTAAATCGGAAACCTCAAAATCACATCACAGTTTGTCAAGCACTGTGATAAGTTGTGATCACTTTTATTAATGAATCACATAAAATCAGGTCCAGGTATGTTCTACTTTTAAATTTATTGAATTGTTTATATAGCAGTAGGCAGTCTAGGTCTGAATTGCCCACTTACACGCACATCTCACAAGAGGTGAGACTGCTATTTTGATTTATGGAAAAAAACTTTGGCGTAATACTGAATAGCTGAAGACTAATCATTTCACACTTCAATTATATGAATTTTATATATGTATACCTTTTCCTCCCTTTATCTCTGCTTTACTGTTGTTGTGTTCATGTTAACCATTGATACACCAAGTTAGGGATTCAGGTTAGTGATAAGCAAGATGATGCAGACTCAGTCTGTAATTATGTCCACACTACCCACTCCTGTTTTATTCTTAAGTGTTATTTTCACCATCATTTTCATGCATAATGTAGATAGAAGACTAGAATGTTTTATTTACTTCAATACAAGATGAGAGTTCAGTAAAAGTTTAAAATTCTCTGCACAAAAGAGTGCTTGGAATACTGAACTTCAGCAGAAATTGAGGGACTCGGTAAGCTTTCAGCAAATAAATATTACATTCTTTTCAGTGGAAATAATGAAGCGTGAAAATATCAGGTTCCATTAAGCTGTGCCAGCAAGTCTGCTTCTTCCTTGGGAGGCAATATGTTCTGCCATTCTTTTGACACTTCTGAATAATTTTCTCCAAGACAAAAATTGATAAACTAGGTCTTGTGAGATCAAATGGCTAATAATAGATGTTGATTCGGGACCTGAAGCCCTTCAGATGGCGTCTTTTAAATATATTTGTGTACTAGGTGATGTACGTCAGCTGTTCCTGTGGATTTATAACTGTTATGAGGAAAGACTCCTCAATGACAAAGAAGAAATACTTAGGAGATGTGTGGTCAATCACTTATCCTACCATGGCCTTTGGGGCAGTGATTCAGGTGCCTGAACACAGGTATCTGTTGCCAGTTCTGGTGTCCTGGCCTCCAACAGTTGATGGAGGAGGACACAGGTTGCCCGTGGGTTCTATGTCATCACTGCCTGAGTGGTGGACTTGTTTTGGACATAGCTAGTAGTGGCAAGAATTCCCAAACCTCTGTCCAAGTGTGACTTGAGCAAGTGACTTAGACTTCAATTATTAAAAGTCCTTCATGAAGGTCATTATTTAATAAGACTGGAAAAAGCCTCTATGCTTCTAACTCCATAGTACTGCTGAGAAATGCTTCAACAATATCTAATACATCTTTGGGCACCTTAATTATCCCTTTAAAAATGGATCTTGCTCTCTCTGTGAGTATTTATAAAATTCAAGGAAGCAGGATCAGGAGTGTGGACCCAAGCTAGCATCTCTACAACTCTTAAGGCAGTCTTATACACCAGCCTAGACTGATGGATACTGGTGTGTCCCCAGAGTGCATCACAAGCAGTGGGAACAGATTGTTGGTCATTGGAGAGCTTTTCTCTTACATTGTGAGACTTAGACATCTTTGGAAATAGAGAACAACAGGAAGAAGCATTTTTAAAAGAGCCTTTTAAAATGCTTAGTTTCCACTACATCTCAGCTAGACCAGTTACAGTTAGGGCCTCAGTTACTTCAGAAATCATGACTGGAAAGAGTATTTTCTCTTTAATGTGCAGATGAGAGAACAGTTTCTGGTCTATGCTCCTTAATCTCTTACTTTGCAAGGAGCAATTGAGGGACTATTTTAAAATGTTTTGTACTGTTTAAAGTAACTTGTATTGAAAAACGTGGTGCTTTTCTTCCTTTGTATAAAGAGCAGTGAGTTTTGCCTTCATGACTTTTTTTGTGGTAGCCCTAGATTTCTAAGGCAGAAGTGAAAGGAATGATTCACGTTCTCTCCCTGTAATTTAGGTAACATATTTAGCCTTAGTTATGCTCTTAAAAATGTTAAAAAATATATTATTAGACTTCGATAAAATTTCATATTATAATAGGCTGAAGCAGTAAAACAAAGCCAGAATTACATAGTGCATAACCTTTCCTTGCAAAAAAAGAGTCTCCTCAGGCTGTGATTTAGATGTTAAGGCAAAGGATGGTAACTGTAATTAGAAGCTTAAAATGGCAAGATGAGATATCCTTGCACTAAGTTTAAATTGAAGTCTTAAAAATTCAGGCAAATGTTTGATAATATTTCCACCCTGTTTATACAGTTTCTGACTAATGTATTTCTTGTTACTTTTCAGCTCTGCAGCATCTTATATTATGGAAATGTCCTCATTAGTAGTATTTTCAGTGGAATAATTGGGTCATTATTATTTTATATTATTTTCTCCACAACCAGGCAAATGACTGCTGTTCATTTCTAACATTAGCTTCAAATGCACAAAGACAATACAAAAAAGCACAATAAGACTTATTTATAAGATAGGTTTGAAAATCTAGGAGAAATACGTCATCATATTTGCTGCAAGAGTAGTTTGAGGGAAAATAGACCAGAGAATAAAATTTCATTAATTCTGTGTTGGTACAGATTATTTTAATTTCATACCATTCTTATGTCATCATACACTTTATAATATGATGGTAACTCAGGTATTTTCTTTGTAGCTGCTCAAATATTGTGTGCTTTGTAACGACAATGCTGAGACTGCTTTAACAATTCAAACTCAATTAAATTCAAATGTCTGAACAACATTATTGTAACAGTATGGATAGTCGTTTCAGGAATAAGCTTAGACATTTGCATGGAGCATGGAGCAAAGCATGACTAATCCTTGTAAGCCTGCAGGAGGAAAAAAAAATAGAAGCAAAAATCCTTTTTTCCCATGACTGGAGAGAGCAAAAATTCTATAATCTCAGTAACAGCCCTCTGAAAGGATACTGCAAACACAGTTTAAGATATAAAAAAATTCCCTAACAAGTACAGTGTTTTGGGGAGAAATTGTGAAATACAAAGCAGAAAGGGAAAAGTCTGCTGAAGAACTAGAAAATTTTTCAAAAAGGGATCAAAAAATTGCTTTCCAACTCCCAAAGAGAAGGCAGGTGCATTTTCAAAACAACATACTGAGACTTAACTAAGCAACTCTCACTGTCTTTAAAGAGAGGTCTCATGACTACATTTCTCAGCACAGCTTTGAACATTTGCACTGGAATGTGCTGTAGTAATTATCTGAAAACTTGTAGCAAAGAAACTGATTTTTAACTTTTCCCTGACATGCAACAATAAGACAATTTAGGTCTCTAATCATCATATATATTTTGCATGAAAGTTTTTAAAGTGTTTATATTCTGTAACCAGGTCTATCTAGAAAATGACACACAAAGTTTTTCTAGTTCTGAGTCTTTCTCTGCCTGTTTTTTTCAGTCATCTTGGTGTTTCCATCTCCTCCTTCCCAACTTCCAAGCTGCCTTTTGAGCAATACAGCACATCCACAGAAAAGATATCCCATGAAAACATTATTCCTGTCACAGGATATGGAACCCTCATTCAACTTCTCCACTAACTTCCTGCCTAGCCACAGAATTGCCATATAAATGCTGGGGCTAAATATTATACATTCTCTTACTCCTTCCCTCCTTCACAATTTCTTGTATTTTCTTCTCCTTCCCATGCCCTATCTTCCAATTTCCTTTTCAAACTGCATTTTTTTTCCATATTGCTTTCTAACTGGAGTGTGGATCAGGGAAGTAAAATGGAATTTTACCTTATAGAAAAAACTGTCTCACCTATGCACTGGCTGGCAATAAAAGAAAAAAAGCCTTTTAAAGAGAAGCTGCCATCAGGAGGTTGAGAGCAAAAGGGACACATTAACATGTGCCTCCTTCCTTTTGACAAATACACAATAAGTTTGGTAGCAATCAAGTATGCCAATGGAAAATCTCCTATTATTTTAAACTGCTTGTTGAAAATTATTTTCATATGCAAAATTATTCTGCTTTTTTCAAGACTGTCACTCTCATGATTATAATTCTCCAAGTCAGTGTCTGTTGTTTATATGCTCACTTTACTCCTGCTGAAAAGGCTGAAGCTTAGACATCTATTCAGCGCTTTCTGGAGACAGAAAGTGAACTGAAAGAACAAAGTCAGGGGTTTTAGTAGACGTTCTTTTAATGTAAAATTGCTTTCTCTAGTTGCTGCATATCATTTTCCTGGCAAGCAGGCAGGGTTTTTTGATCAAGAGTAAATGTACCTGAATTTTTGTGTATCTTTTTAATTTCAGTTTAAATGACTACATATATAAAAATCATCATTTTAAGGATATTTTTCTTTTACACTTCCTGTACTTTATTGGGCTGGACTTTTTATTTCACTGGTGGACAGCCAGATTATGACAGACAGGCATGGGTAATTCAATCCAGCCAGCTTTGCTTGAGAGACTGGAGTTCTGGTCTATTCCTTCTGCTATAAGGAAATAAAAAATCATGCCCAAATGGATTAAAATCCAGTATGGTTATGCCCTTGTATCTATACTCCTTATTCTTCCAGCTTCCTTCTTGTTTTCCTCTTTCTTTTGGTACCAGAGGTAGAGTGACAGCTAATTACAGGATTAAGTTGTATATCTGCCTGTATTTCATGCCATGAAACTTCCACTGTTGACCATTTGCCCCCAGAATGTATTCTTACTCCAGTGGCTAAATGGTGCTATACAATAGTCTGGTGAATTCAGACTACATTCAGTAGCTGATACTATATTCAGCTACCAGATAGCTGTTATAAAGTCAATAAACAGTAGATTTAGAGAAAAAAATAGATAAATTTGAAGATAAAGAAAAAAAGGCAAATAAGAAATCAGTCGTTAAAGGTTTTCTTTCTTAAGAGGCTATGGTCCTCGTAAGTTTTTAAGTAACTTCAATAATGCAGAGCTAAAGACCAAATTAATTTTAGGCTCATGTGATAGTAATTTAGGATAATTTTCTTTTGTGCAACAAAGAAGAAAAATGGTCTGCTCTTTGATGTTGATTCAAGTTTGGATTAGTACATGTGCACTGTACTAAGTTTCCTAATGCAGCTCAAATCTAAATACTTAGGTCCTTTTTCAGGTTGGTATAACACAGAACATTGAACCCACATAGTACAGCTAGCAACTTATGTTTTTGCTTTGTGCTCCAGGTATTTTTTGTTGTACCTGAAATAGTATTGTATCACTGAAAAAAATGAAGTCTTGGTTTTTACTTATATCCTTCTTAATTGCTATTAAAATGACTGTATTTCACTTCCACAAAGAATATTGAAGTGAAATAGCTCATAATCACTGAGTACAGTAAAGCTCAGTGTGCAGTACATACTTAAAGACATTAAATTTAAAAGATAAAAATAAGGCAAATTATAGCTGTGGCTGTGCAAAAGCCCTTACACTGAAATGTTACAGTTAAGGCTGAATGACTGTCTCTCATGCAACTCTGCATTGCTGCTCCCTCAGTCTTCGAGTATTTCACCTTCTTGGTGGCAACCATCTGTGCCTGGTTCTTACCCAAGGGCAATTAAAACAACTTAAAACTCAAATCACCCTTTTTTTCCCCTGAATATAAAGTAATAGCTAACCCCAAATTTTCCCATTATAAGAAGAGAAGAAACAGCATATCTTGAGCTGCCTTAGAGGCAAAATAACCATGTGCTGTACAATCCAATATAGCACAGGAAGTATTAAAGTCCTTTTCACTGTTCTGGAGGAAATTAATTTTAATCTGCCCTAGTCCTGATCCTACTTTTACCTGTGTCTTTAGAACAACAAGAACAGATCAGGCAGCAGAAGGCTCATAAATTCCTTTTCCTGATCTGAGGCTATTCTAGGATTAGATCACACAGTCTTTATACAAGGGAGCCCTTGTTCTCAGAAATAATTCCTAAGCACCCCAATAATTCTGCTGTATGAGATTAAGGCTCATCAACACAAATGAAGGATGAGGAATTTTAATACTAATTGTTACCTATGCTTTAATAGTTTTTTAGTTAATGCTCATGCCACACTTTTCAGAGGTTCTTCCATTTATGTGAGGTACTCTAATTTTAAATGGCTTATGTAGGTCAAAGGATACAAGGAAGAGATGTTGGTTTTGCTGCACTCAGTGGCAAATCACTGATTAGTTTCAGAGAAGACAGAATTTAAAAACACAGATCTTTGTTGGCACAGAACTCTAATATGTCTAACAGACCACACAGTGTCCCCCAAAAATTCTTCACAGAATCATAGAATCACTAGATTAGCAAAGACCTTTGAGATCATCAAGCCCCACCTCATCTGACCATTACTATCTTCTCTGAAAAAAGAATATAGCTTTCTGACAAGTGTATTGATCTTTAGAAATCAATGTTACACAACTTTAAAGCACAGATACTAGGTTAATTTTGCAGACTGTAGAGCTTAAGACATGCTTTATCTTAATTTATACACTTCTCAATGCAAAGTCCAAATTCTGAACTTGAAAATAATTTTTCTTCTCCATAGGAAGGGGTTTGTTTGTTTTGTGGGGATTTTTAGTGGTTTTCTTTTACTCGAGGTCTGTCTTCAAGACTACAGTCTAATTTGTGTTCTCCTACTTTATCCTCAGAATCATTTTATGGAATCTCATCAAATGTCTTCCTGAAGTCAAGTATGCTTCAATCCACTTGAATCTTGTTTTTATATCTCTGAAAGATATTCATTTGAGTCAACCAGCTTTGGTTTTTACAAGAGCACATAGTATTAGCCAATGCACTTTAACTATCTATCTGCTTTATTAATAAATCCATCCTGTTCTTGAAACTAAATTTTTCAGTTTCAAATTTCACAGGTCTTCCTAAATCTTCAGTGGGAAAAAAGTGGATTCAATATATTCACTTTAAACCTGAGACACTAACTTTGCCATATAGATGTCATGTCATCAAACCGAACGTCACAACTCCTATGTACTAATTAAAGGCATACTTCATTATATGCATTTGTGTCTAAAGGTTATTACTATTGTCAGTGACTTCTCATTTATGGGAAGAAATCAAGAATTTCTATTTATATTTAGCTTCTTTGCAAAAATACTCTCCTAGATGCAGTGTTTCCCAGTGAGTTCACCCACATATATCAGGCCTAATTTGGTCTATTTTATGCAAAAAAAAAAAAAGAAAGAAAAAAAAAAGTTTGGAATGACTGTGTGTGGTTGTAGCTATCCAGAAGGCAAATCCGCTGGAAAAGGAGCATGGTAACTGTATGCCAGCTTCTGAGCCCAACTCAGTCTGACAACAAATCCCTCTGGGACCAAAGGATTCTGTTGCTAGTAATGATACACAGCTACTGGCAGTACAGCTAGCTTTAAGGTGCCTCCTGCCTTCCTAGTAACAGCAAGCTCATTGCTGAAAGCAGTGAGAATTATACACATTAGCTATTTTGCAAAATTCAGGTGGCAAATTAGCAAATCCAGCAGTCATGTTAATTTGATTCATACATAGGAGATTCTGCATAGTCCTCCATGAGCAATTTTTAGAAAACTGGGTTGTTTTATTTTTTTTTTTCAAATATTGTTAAGACTAATTAAAGTTTTGGTTTATGATTATGATTAACACAGAATCACACAGAATAACCAGGTTGGAAGAGACCCACCGGATCATCGAGTCCAACGATTCCAACCAATCCCTAAACCATGCCCCTAAGTACCTCATCCACCCTCTCCTTAAATACCTCCAGGGACGGAGACTCAACCACCTCCCTGGGCAGACTATTCCAATGCCTAAACACCCTCTCCTTGAAGAATTTTTTCCTTACCTCAAGCCTAAATCTCCCCTGGCGGAGCTTGAGGCCATTCCCTCTCGTCCTGTCCCCTGTCACTTGGGAGAAGAGGCCAGCACCCTCCTCTCCACAACCTCCCTTCAGGTAGTTGTAGAGAGCAATGAGGTCTCCCCTCAGCCTCCTCTTCTCCAGGCTAAACAACCCCAGCTCTCTCAGCCGTTCCTTATAAGATTTGTTCTCCAGCCCCTTCACCAGCTTTGTTGCTCTTCTCTGGACTCACTCCAGAGCCACAACATCCTTCTTGTGGTGAGGGGCCCAGAACTGAACACAGTACTCGAGGTGCGGTCTCACCAGTGCCGAGTACAGAGGGAGAATAACCTCCCTGGACCTGTTGGTCACGCAGGTTTCTGATACAAGCCAAGATGCCATTGGCCTTCTTGGCCACCTGGGAACACTGCTGGCTCATGTTCAGTCGACTGTCAACCAACACCCCCAGGTCCTTCTCCTCCAGGCAGCTTTCCAGCCAGGCTTCTCCTAGTCTGTAGCTCTGCTTAGGGTTGTTGTGCCCCAAGTGCATAGCAATTAAATGCAAACTAAGAATACACAAATCATATGCTACAATAAGCGTGTCTCTAAGAGAGGCATCACATGTCACTACGAAGATCTGAAGACAGGCAAATCAGCCGACAACCATGGTAGCTGCAATATTCCCTGAAAAATTACTTAAATTCCACAACTAAAAATAGGCCAACATAGCCTCTAACTAAATAAAAAGCATAATTCTGCCTTTTATTCATTTTGAGATTGGTCTAGAAAAATCTTTACCTCTGTCCTACTACTTGTGTCTGTTTAAGAAGACTGCAAGACCAGAAGTTTTTGTTTGTTCGTAGGTCAGTAGATGCTTCTTCCTAAAACAAAGTTGAACATGGTTCATTTAATTTATAAAAAATAAATACAATAAACATAAATAGCTATCTGTGCTGAAAAAACAAAATCAGGGTTTAGCACAGTCTCCTCAAATAAAATAAAACTTTCTTTTTATTAATCTTTGTCCAAAAGTTGTATTTAATAACTATGCTCTTCATGCTGCAGCAAAATTGTTATTATAAGAAAATTCAGCTTAAATATGAAAAATATTAGTAAAAATCACTATTTGGAGGACTTCAGTAGTCATTAGTTCTAAAATTCTGATTTTTTGGCAACTTCAAATTCCAGCATACAAAAATGTCTATAAAAATTCTCATCATGATCCTAAATCCACTAAACTTAGGAGGGTGGCTGGCCATGATCTTGGAACACTGCTGCAAGCCACTGGGGAGGTTCCACTAGCACTAAGGTACTACTGAATGTTTCATAGACCTCAATGTCTAATACCAAGTCCTCTTTGAGGTGCACAGGACTTGATCACAAAGACAAGTGGTGAGAACCATCAGCGTTTTAAACACTGCCATGAATAAATCCTTGTTCAGTTATGGAGTCCATGTAATTTTTGTCCTGCAGATATGACAAAGAAAAAAAAAAGGACAACTACAGTGAGAGAGGTTAACAAGTGCTAATATCCAGAGTGACAGAACTGAAGCTGGATTTTACTAATGACTTATTTCCTACCTTGGCCTAAGACAGGATATTTCAGCCTCAGTTTATCTGATCCTAGAGAAGGTGAGGAAAAGGAGAACATGGAAACCATAATATCAGAGTGAAGGGGCTGGAGAACAAATCTTATGAGGAGCGACTGGGAGAGCTGGGGTTGTTTAGCCTGGAGAAGAGGAGGCTGAGGGGAGACCTTATTATTCTCTACAAATACCTGAAAGGAGGTTGTGGAGAGGAGGGTGCTGGCCTCTTCTCCCAAGTGCCAGGGGACAGGACGAGAGGTAATGGCCTCAAGCTCCGTCAGGGGAGATTTAGGCTTGAGATTAGGAAAAAATTCTTCACGGAGAGTGTGGTTAGGCATTGGAATAGTCTGCCAAGGGAGGTGGTTGACTCACGTTCCCTGGAGGTGTTTAAGGTGAGGGTGGATGAGGTACTTAGGGGCATGATTTAGGGATTGGTGGGAATGGTTGGACTTGACGATCCAGTGGGTCTCTTCCAACCTGGTTATTCTGTGATTCTGTGATTCTGTGATTCTGTGATTCTGTGATATAAAAATAAAAAAGAAAAAAATAATAGATCGTAGTCATAGAATCATAGAATGGTTAGTTTGCAAGGGCCCTCAGAGATCATCCCGTTCCAACTGTCCTTATCACCAACAAAGATGTTAAACAGCACCAGTCCCAATACTGACCACTGAGGAATGCCACTCATCACTGGTCTGCACCTGGACACCGAGCCATTGACCACGAGTCTTTGAGTGTGACCATCAAGGCAATTTCTTATCTGCTGAGTCGTCTACCTCTCAAGTCCAGCGTCGAATGATTTGCACAAGTCTCAGTAAATGACATCAGTTGCTTTAACCATATCCACCAACACTGTAATCCCCATCGTAGAAGGCCACTAAGTTGTCAGGCATGATTTCCCCTTTGTGAAGTCATGTTGGCT
Organism: Clamator glandarius; assembly: GCA_033459285.1. Taxonomy (NCBI): domain Eukaryota; kingdom Metazoa; phylum Chordata; class Aves; order Cuculiformes; family Cuculidae; genus Clamator; species Clamator glandarius. Next base: position 1,550,943 of record JAUNZM010000070.1, read on the forward strand.
GTCATTAGTTACCTCCTTTCTTTTTCTGTATTTAAAAAATGGAGTTATGCTTCTCCTTTCCTTGTCAGTGGGAACTTCACAGGACTGCCATGATTTCTCAAATATGAAGGATAACAACTTCAAAAATTCATTTACTGCTTCCCTCAAGACCCACAAATGCATCTCATCAGGCCCCATGCACTTGTGCACCTTCATATTCCATAGACGTTCTTGAACCTGATCTTTTCCTACAATGGCTGGTTCTTCATTCTCCCAATCTCTGTCTTTGCCTTTTGTGACTTGGGCCACGTGGCTAGAATCCCTGTCAGTGAAGACTGAGGCAAAACATCATTGAGTACTTAAGACTTCTCCACAGGTAACTAGGTCTTCTGTTTCTTTCTGGAAAGGGCACACATTTTTTCCTAGTGTTCCTTTTATTACTGATGTACCTATAGAAACTTTTCTTGATGCCCTTGATGTTCCAGGACAGATTCAATTCTATCAGAGCTTTAGCTTTCCTAACCTGATCCATGGCTGCTCAGACTATTTCCCTGCCTTCCTCCCAGTCTACCTGTTCTTGCTTCTACCCTTTGTAGGCTTCCTTTTGGTGTTTGAATTTGTTCAGGGGCTCCTTGTTCATCTGTGTAGTCTCCATGGTATTTTTGCTTGTCTTTCTCTTTGTTGTGATGTATCACCCCTGAGCTTGTAAGAGGTGATCCTTGAACTAGCTTTCCTGGGCCTCTGTCCCCTCCAGGGATTCATTCCATGGTACTCAACCAAGGAGATCCCTGAAGAGTCCGGTCTGCTCCCCTGAAGTCCAGGGTAGTTAGCTTGCCATGCACCTTCCTCACTGCCCTAAGGATCTTGAACTCCACCTTTGCATGGTTGTTGCAGCCAAGGCAGCCCAAAAGCTGCACATTCCCTACCAGTCACTCCTTGTTGGTGAGAACAATGTCCAGCATAGCACCTCTCCTTGTTGAATCTTCTATTGCTTGGAGAAGGAATTTTTCATCAACACATTCCAAGAACATTCTGGGTTGCTGATACCCTGCTGTGTTGTTCCTCCAATGAATTTTGGGGAGTTCCCTCATGAGGACCAGAGCTTGTGAATGTGAGGCTGTGCCTATCTGTCTGTGGAGGTCTTCATCCTCTTGATCTTCCTGATAGCTGTTCCTGTAGCAGATCCCTATTCTAATGTCACCTGCCCCTGCTCTCCCTCTAATCCTGACCTGTAAGCTCTCAGTCAGCAGCTCATCCATCCCCAGGTGGAGCTCCATGAACTCCAGCTGGTCATTGATATGGAGGGCTATATACCTCCTCCTCCTTCTCCTCATCTCTCCATCATACATACCTTCCTCATATCCTCCTGCCTGTCCTTCCTGTAAAGCCTGCACCCCTCCATTTCAACACTCCAGTCACAGGAGCCATCCTAACATATCTTTGTGGTGCCAGACAGATCAAAGCCCTGCAGGCTTGTGCAAGTCTCTAACTCCTCCAGTTTGTTCCTCATGCTATGTGTGTTTGCATAGATGCATTTAAGCTAGACCCAAGATGAAGCTGACTTACTGACTGATGTGGCTGGAATTCCTTTGCACTGCTCTTCAAGTTCTCTCCTGCTGATCTGTGATCCTCCTCCAGTCTCTGGGAATCTCTTGCTGGCACTAGCAACAGACTGGTAGGAGAGGCATGTGTTGAGGCTCCTGTCCCCCAGAAACTTTAGCTTAAAACTCACTTCACCAGTTTGGCAAGCCTACGACCAAAGATGCTTCTCCCCTTCTCTTACAGATGGCCCTCATCAGCTCCCAGCAGAACAGGTTTCTCAAAACAAGTCCCACGGTCTACATAGATATAGATAAACATGCAAGTACTGTAATTGCCTAGTGCAAATGCCTAACTGTATGTTAAGTTACTGCAATTCATAGATAGTCTTTCATAATTTTATAGAAAAAACATTTTACTCTCATATAAAACCTTTAATAAAATAAAGAAGTATTAATTCTAGCTCATGAAAGGCCAATTGCTAAAATATTAGATGCTCAGTTTAGTCAGAAGAACTAAAGTGGTTTATGCTTCTTCCTCTGCCTGCTCTCCACTCAGCAGCCTCCCCTCTTCAGCCAGCTAGGTGAAATCCTGCCACTCAGTTCCTCCTGCTCCTAAACCTACTTTCCAAAAGTCTGTCCTAGAGGAATCAACTTCTTCTGATGACACTCTTTTAATAGCCTTCCTAACAGGATTGTGAACAGCTGTACTAGAGTAAGGGGAATTATCTGATTCAGTTTCTGCAAAACCATAGCACATATGCAAGGGAAGGTTTCTTTCAAAGACATGCAATTACAGCACATGCAAGTGATTGACTGAGAAGGGGGACTATGCCAATTTCCTTGGGCTTCATTTCCTCTCCATCCCTCTCTGCAATACATCCAAGCAGGCAGGAGATAAACATTTTCTTATAGTTGCAGCATAGCTGGCTTTAGCTATGCAATGCTGTGAGAGACTCCACCACCTTAATCTTGCTAAGCCTCTAAATACCACCGTGGACTTGAAAATAATACTACTGAGAGAGGCTGAATCATCATTCCAGTGCAAACATTTGCCATTTAATGGAAACTTGCACATCTCTAAGCATAGTCAGCTCCAGGACTGAACCCAGTGATGAAAAAACAGGTTTCCCATGTAATTACTGCTCTGCAGTGTGTTATATCTTGCCTTCTGTTTCCTGTCTAAAATGAGACTATTCTTTCCACAAGATATAATGCCAACTGCTGTTATGATTTTTGGCACTTCCCAGGACTTTCAGTGAATGATATGGCATCAGTACTGTTATTTATGCAAGCTGCACATCTAAACTCAAAATACCTTGGCACTCATTCCTATATGAAAGCTCCTAATAATACGTGAACAGGCTGAGTGCCATCTGAAAACACAGACATAGATGTAGGCAGCCAACAAACCCTTTTTTATGATCGTATGTGTGCTTAGGGCAGGAATGCCAGCAGACTGTCTAGCAGCTTGAGGCTTAGACTCAGAGAGGCTATGCCCCTTTTTAAAATTTAAATTTAGACTGAATTTAAACTGTTTTTTTTTTTAGAGGAGTACTTGATTATTCTTAAGTCTCTTTCAGAATATCAGTGGATTGAAAAGCACCATGTATTTATTGTTACAATGCACAGATCTTATATTTTCCTAGAAGAAATTCTTTGCCAAGACAGAAATTCTAATAGCAAAAAAAATATTTGTTGCCTCTTGGCCAATGTTTTCAAATGGAAAAAGTTTTAGAAATATTCTTAAATAGTCCTGAAAAACATGTTAGTAATTTCTGTTGTGTGTGACTTGGGATCATATTAGATCAGGAAGACATACAAGTCCTGTTACAAAGAGATGTAATATTGCTTATCCTATACAGGCTAAACCTAATTCTGACCACTTCAGAGTTGGAGATGATTAGAAAGGATTAGGTCTTGACATAGTAGTCTGGCCTTCTTATCGCAGGGTATTACAGTGACTCTTTGTACCCACATAAAAGTCTCAATTGCTTTTGGAATCTTTATTTCTAGGGCAAAATGACTTTGCATGTAATGACTTCCTCAGTCTGACTGCACCCATGCTGGGTGATAAACTATTTTCTTTTTTTTTTTTTTTAAATATCCTATTCCTAATGCATTAGGAAACAAAGGCTTATTTGATATTAAAATATTCTGAAAGCTATCTCATTCTTTTCAATCTCTTCACAAGAGCTTTTTCTCATCCAGATATTCTTATCACTTTTCTCTGAATCTTATGTGCTTCTTTATTCTGCAAACTTTACATATAATTCCATACAGGAAATACAGAAAAGCTGCATTTTTGTTGCACTGGGCAGAGTCCAATGACATGAGGTTTAACAAGGCCAAGTGCCGGGTCCTACACTTGTGGTACAAAAACCCTCTGCAGAGCTACAGACTAGGAGAAGCCTGGCTGGAAAGCTGCCTGGAGGAGAAGGACCTGGGGGTGTTGACAGTTGACTGAACATGAGCCAGCAGTGTGCCCAGGTGGCCAAGAAGGCCAATGGCATCTTGGCTTGTATCAGAAACAGCGTGACCAGCAGGTCCAGGGAGGTTATTCTCCCTCTGTACTCGGCACTGGTGAGACCGCTCCTCGAGTACTGTGTTCAGTTCTGGGCCCCTCACCACTAGAAGGATGTTGTGGCTCTGGAGCGAGTCCAGAGAAGAGCAACAAAGCTGGTGAAGGGGCTGGAGAACAGGCCTTATGAGGAGCGGCTGAGAGAGCTGGGGTTGTTTAGCCTGGAGAAGAGGAGGCTGAGGGGAGACTTCATTGCTCTCTATAACTACATGAAAGGAGGTTGTGGAGAGGAGGGAGCTGGCCTCTTGTCCCAAGTGCCAGGGGACAGGACAAGAGGGAATGGCCTCAAGCTCAACCAGGGCAGGTTCAGGCTGGACATTAGGAAAAAACTTTTCACAGAAAGGGTCATTGGGCACTGGAACAGGCTGCCCAAGGAGGTGGTTGATTCACCTTCCCTGGAGGTGTTTAAGGCATGGGTGGATGGTGTGCTAAGGGGCATGGTTTAGTGTTTGATAGGAATGGTTGGACTCGATGATCCGGTGGGTCTCTTCCAACCTGGTTATTCTATGATTCTATATAGAATAATTATTATGTTCTTCATATTATGGATTGTTCCATTCCTTATGCATACTTAGCATAGTGTTTGGTTTTATCTAAAATTACACAGTGAAGAGAGATCTCCATTTAATTGACTGTGATGACGTATAAGATCACTGACTTTAATGTAAAATCCTATAAAGTGTATGAAAGTTTAATTCCTCTCCCCCTTATCTTTCACAGACTTCATATTACTTGTATTTACTGGTACTAAAATGCATTTGCACATTGTTGTAATGGTTTAAGGATTTCCCTGACTGTACATTACCCCTTGACAACTTTCCCTATGAGCATGGAGCACCTTTGAAGTCAAGAGAAATTGACAGTTGAGTCTTTTTTATATGAAAAGGACATGCTTTATCTACAGGGAGATTTTCAAAATATCACAGAAGGTAGGAGAGAAGCACAGTATTTCTTCTCAAAACAATGCTAATTACAGCCTACCCTACCACAGAGGGATTCTGCTATGTTGGTTTTGATTCTGGTTTCGGCCAGGTACAGGTATAAAAATTTCGCCTCTAAAACCCTTGATTGAGTAAGATGAATTTCAAAAAACCAGAAAAAAATATTGCTACCTGTTAATATTTTAGATCAGCTACTGTGTTTGGTTTAGGTACTTAAAATTTTGGATAACAAATATGCCATTTTAATTTATCTGTTTCAGAACTCTGAATATATTAACTCCAATACTACTGCTGCTTGAGATAGCTGTAAAAATTATTCTTTTGAGACTTATTTTTGTTTTCATGATTTTTCTCATAAAAAAGAAAAAAGGAAAGGACAAAGAAACAATTTCTTCTCAGCAATATCATAGAATCATAGAATAGTTTTGGTTAGAAGGGACTTTAAAGATCATCTATTTCCAACCCCCTGCCATGGGCAGGACACATGCCACTGGATCAGGCTGCCCAAGGCCCCAACCAGCCTGGCCTTAAACACCTCCAGGGATGGGGCAGCCACAACTTCTGTGGGAAACCTGTTCCAGTGCCTCACCATCCTCATGGTGAAGAAATTCTTCCTTATGTCTAATCTAAATCTGCCCCTCTCCAGTTTAAACCTATTGCCTCTAGTCCAATCACTACAAGCCTTTGTAAACAGTCACTCCCCAGCTTTCCTGTAGCCCCTTCTGGTACTGGAAGGTCTCTATAAGATCCCCTAGGAGCCTTCTCTTCTCTAGGCTGAACAAGCCCCAGCTCTCACAGCCTATTCTCATAAGGGAGGTGCTCCAGCCCTCTGATCATCTTTGTAGCCCTCCTCTGGACCAGTTCCAACAGTTCCATATATTTCTTCTGGTGAGGATTCCAGAGTACTCCAGATGGGGTTTCACAAGAGCGGAATAAAGGGGCAGAATCACTTCCCTCAACCTGCTGGCCACATTTCTTTTGATGAAGCCCAGGATAAGGTTGGCCTTCTGGGCTGTGAGTGAACATTGCCGGCTCATGCTGAGCTTCTTCAATTAGCACACCCAGGTCTTTCTCCATAGGGCTGCTCTCAATCATGTCAAACACCATTCTCTATTGAAACTGCAGATTGCCCCAACCCAGGTGTCAATCCTTGCACTTGGCCTTGTTGAACCTCATGAGGTTCTCACAGACCCATTTCTCCAGCTTGTCCAGGTCCCTCTGGTTGACATCCCATCCTTCTGGTGTGACACCTGCACCACTCAGCTTGATGTCATCTGCAGACTTGCTTAGGGTGCACTCAATCACACTGTCTGTATCATTGATGAAGATATTAAACAGCACTGATCCCAATTCCAAAAACCTGAGAATGGCACTCCAATGTCTGCGGAATGGGGTTCTGGTGAGGACCTTTGTTCTGCACCTCAGAGGAAGTGGGGGATAGTACTTTAAACAGCAGCACAGATGTAAAGACTGCTGATAGGTTAGAAAATTCAGTGAGTATACACCTAGGAACTGAGACTGTTTCCTTTAGGAGTGTAGTGGGATCAACAGCTTAGCTGAATTGCATCTACATCAAGGGACACAGCATGAACAATAAACAAGAAGAACTAGAAAAGAACAATATAATTGCCATCACGGAAGCATGGTGGGATGACTTGGATAACTGGAGCGCTGCTATGGCTGGCTATAAACTCTTCTGGAGGGACACGCAAGGAAGAAGAGGCAGTGGGGTGGCTCTCTACATCAGAGAGTGTTTTGATACCCTAGAGCTTAATGGCTTTGATGATAGGGTTCGATGTGTGTGGGTAAAAATCAGGAGAGCACATAACAGGGCAGATATCGTGGTGGGAGTCTGCTATAAGCCACCCAGCCACGAAGAAGAGGCTGATGAGTTATTCTACAAGCAACTGGATGAAGTTTCACAATCGCTAGCTCTTGTCCTTGTGAGAGACTTCAACTTGTCAGATGTCTGTTGGAAAAGGAAACAGTCTAGGAGGTTCCTGGAATATGTGGAAGACAATTTCCTAACACAACTGGTGAGTGAGCTGGCAAGGGAAGGTGGCCTGCTGGACCTGTTGTTTATGAACAGAGAAGGCCTTGTTGGAGATGTGATGGTTGGGGTATGCCTGGGGCACAGCAATCACAGGATGATAGAATTCTCAGTTCCAGGAGAAGTAAGAGGGTGTCAACAGAACTGCCACCTTGGAATTCTGGAAGGCAGACTTTGGACTGTTCAGAAGGTTGGTTGTTAAAGTTCCATGGGAGGCAATCCAAAAGGACAAAGTATCCCAAGAGGGCTGTATACTCTTTAAGAAGAATATCATGGTGGCGCAGGAGCAGGCCATCCCTGTGTGCTGGAAAATGAGCCAGTAGGGAGAAAACCAGCTTGCCTGAACAGAGAGATCTGGGTGGATATCAGAAAAAAAGAGGAAAGTATGTGAGCTTTGGAAGAAGGGGCAGGCATCTCAGGAGGACTACGAGGATGAAGTGAGATCATGGAGAGAGAAAATCAGAAGGGCTAAAGCCCAGCTGGGACTTTAATTGGCCAATTCTGTGAAAGATTAAAAAAAAATGTTTTTACAAATATATTAGCTACAAAAGGAAGGCCAAGGCTATCCTTTACTGGATGCAAGGTGGACATTAGTGACAGAGGATGAGGATGAGTTACTTTATGCTTTCTTTGCGTCAGTCTTTAATAGTAAGGTAAGATGTTCTCTAGGTACGCAGCCTCCTCAGCCAGAAGACAGGGAGGCAGAGTGGAACAAGCTCCCATGATCCATGAGGAAATGGTTAAAGACCTGTTCGACCAACTAGACATTCACTAGTCTATGGGGCCAGATGGGATCTACCTGAGGGTATTAAGGGAGCTAGCAGAAGTGCTTGCCTTATCTGTCACCTACCAGAAGTCCTGGATGACTAGGGAAGTTCCATTGACTGGCAGATGTTATACCCATTTACAAGAGGGGCTGGAGGGAGTATCCAGGTAACTACAAGCCTGTCAGTCTGACCTTGATGCTGGGGAAGATCATGGAGCAGGTCATCTCAAGTGCTGACACAGAGCACACACAAGACAACTGGATGATCAGGCCCAGTGAGCATGGGTTTCTGAAAGGCAGGTCCCACCAAACTAACATGACCTCATTCTGTGACAAGGTGACCAGCTTCACGGATGAAGGAAAGGCTGACGATCTAGTCTTCTTGGACTTCAGTAAAGCCTTTGACACAGTATTCTGCGTGAGAAACTGGCTGCCACAAGCCACAGTCCTGGGTAAAAGACTGGTTGGATGGCTGGGCCCAAAGAGTTATGGTAAATGGAGCTAAATCCAGCTGGAGAGTGGTCACAAGTGGTGTCCCCAGGGCTCAGTGCTGGGTCCAGTTCTGTTCAATATTTTTATCAATTATCTGAATAAGGGGATTGAGTGCACCGTTAGTAACTTTGTGGATGACACTAAACTGGGAGGAAATGTTAATCTGCTGGAGGGTAGGGAGGCTCTCCAAAGGGATCTGAGCAGGCTGGATGGGTGGGCTGAGGCCAATGGGGTGAGGTTCAACAAGGCCAAGCACTTGGAACACAAAAACCCTGTATAGTGCTACAGGCTTGGGAAAGAGTGGCTAGAAAGCTGCCTGGCAGAGAAGGACTGACCATGAGCCAGCATGTCTGCCCAGGTGGTGAAGAAGGCCAATAGCATCTTGGCTTGTATCAGAAAGAATGTGGGCAGCCAGGCCAGGGAGGTTATTCTGCCCCTGTACTCGGCACTGGTGAGGCCAAAACTCGAATACTGTGTTCAGTTTTGAGCCCCTCACTACAAGAAAGATGTTGAGGTCCTGGAGCGTGTCCAACAAAGGGCAATGAAGCTATTGAAGGGGCTGGAGAAAAAAATCTTACAAAGAGTGCCTGAGGGAAGCTGGGATTGTTTAGCCTAGGAAAAAGGAGACTGAGGGAGACCTTATCACTGCCTACAACTACCTGAAAGGAGGTTGTAGAGAGGTAGGTGTTGGTGGTTGGAGATATGACGAGAGGAAATGTCCTCAAGCTGCACCAAGGGAGGTTCAGATTGGATATTAGGAAAATCTTCTTTACTGAAAGGGTTGTCAAGCACTGGAATGGGCTGCCTGGGGAGGTGATTGAGTCACCAACCCTGGAGGCATTTGAAAGACGAGTAGATGAGGTGTTTAGGGATATGATTTAGTAGTGGACAGGTACAATTTGACATGACACTCTCAAAGGTCTTTTCCAGCCTAGGGATTCTGTGATTCTATGATTCATTAGAATTTTACTGTGCTGCCTAAAGATAACTAGCTAGATAAGATTTGGTCATGTGCTTTTCTTCCTGGAGGTTGGTCATATGACGAAACCACATGGTACTACAGCTAACTGTACATGTACTTCTATAAATCTCTTGGCCTGCATAAAATCTTTTGCAAGATATTATTGTGCTACTGATTAAAAAGGCTTTTCTTTACCCCATCCTTCTGTTACAGATTTACAATTGAAGAAAAGTAAGTCTGTTGTTATGAGGTAAATTCTCTACCCATTTATGCAGTTGTGAATGTAGAAAAACTCCTTATTACATTTTTATAAAAGGAACCGAAATCTCAATTTGTTTTTTAAATGCAAAGATATTATCTTTTGATTCACAATGAATTTTTTATATAAACATTACCAGGAACTGAGATATCAAATTAAATAATTGTGGTTTGGAAATACGGACTGACAGCTTTTGACTTACAGTCATGTCTGATGAATGCAAAATCATTTTCTGGAATTTTCCAGGCCTCTGTCTAAATGGAGGTACAAGAATGGCTTCGGAAGTCCAGGGAGCTATGCAGTATAGGAAGAGATATTTCAGTGTTAAATTTTGCAATGCAACTAAACATTTGAATGATTGTTATTTTTAACCATGCACATTGTAGCTGAAGCGGGAGAGGGTAGGAGGGAGAGCCAAAGCTAATTTGCCCTGTTTGGGTGGCCTGAATTATCACGTAGGGCAGATATTCCTACACCCTAAGTTCACTGAGCAAGACTGCAGGCTGGAGAAGAAACAGTCCTTCCTGCATATACTAGCAGTCCCACTTTCACTGGTAGTCTCCCTTGTTTTTTGTAATGGATCTGAACTGTCAGCATTTCTAACAAGCAAAAAGTGTTCCTTGCTCTCTGCAGCTCTCTCCTGGCTGCAAGAACTGAACAACAGAGGGAGAATAACATCTCCCATTGCCTCAGTGTATGCCAGACCCTTCCTTCTCCTTTGGCATACCCAGCCTCAACCAGGCTGCAGTGAACATCCTTGTGCTAACACTCTTGCTGTTTATATGACATTCAGAATTGATAGCTTAGGGGAGTGGTATTATACAGTGGAAATTTCTTGCAGCTTAGGCCTCAGCTGGTAAAACTAAATGCTGAAATGCTGTGAAGAGTGACTTATTCCCAGCTAGCCAGCTATTTGGTTTCTCTGGGGCCTTTGACATATGAGCAAATCTTGTTGCAATAGTTGAAGACAATATCATCTTTAGTATTTGTGATTCATGGGTATTTTCAAATATTTTTTATATCAGAATCAATATTAAACAATTTTTACTATTAAAATTTGTCCCACATATCTTAGTTCATCCTAACCTAAAAGGTAGGACTGATAGTACTAAGAAGTTTTTAAATTGTTTGCAATATCCTGTTTTAAAAATCCATTTCACAGCTTATATTTTTGCCATGTTTGCAAGTGTTTAGTCTGAAATTCTGCACAATCTAAGCCTGGTTTTTCTTAGAAACTCTTTTAAAGAAAATAGTTTTAATTTATTGATGCATGAGACAAAAGAAATAAATATTTTGTCTGAAAACACTACGGAAAAAAATTAATTCAGTCAGCACAAGTATCCTTTTAGGACATCTGTTTTAGAGCAGGGAAAGAAATGCTACAAGAGTGGCTGTTTGCAAATCAGCATGTCTTCCTCTGGGCTCAGAAAATTAACTTCAGAAAATCTGCAGATCTCAGTATAGATTTACTTGAGCCTAACCGCCAAATCCCATTACATGATCCTTTCTGGGAATCACTGTAGCTTCACGTCTCCTGGTACTGATAGTTCAGAAAAACTGACCCTCTATAAATTAGCTGGGCTGTCCTCAATCCTTTACAGCCCTTATCTTGGGTTGTACTGGGGGCAGGGGGGCGGTCTTCACAAAGTGCCTGAATCTGTTGTACGGGGTTGGCACTAGATGATTTTTAAGGTCCCTTCCAACCTAAACCATTCCATGACTATTCTATGGCCCCAGCTATGGGGATAAAGTTGTTGTTTAAACGGCTGAAACACCTCATTCCATGCATATGAAGATTTTATTGAGAAAGAATAACATATGCATGGCTGTGGTGGGTCTTTCTTAATTCCTCCAAGACTGAACTACTGATACCTGAAGAAACTAAGATCTTGGATCCATAGGCACTGGTAGGAGCATACTCTGCTAGTGATCTGTGTCTTAGAAATTTCTGAACCAAAGAAATCTCTGAACGCAGTCTTGAAGAGTGTGTTGTTTGAAGAACGGAATTTCTACACTTTGAACCTTTCATCTGCAAATTTCTTGTGATAGCTCTTAGTTTTGTAAAGCAAGAAGCAATGTCATTCTCTGTTTGTGTTCTCCAAGCTGCTCTTAATACCCTATACATCTGTCGTAGTCCACTTCAGTTGTTTTATCAAGGCAGAAGAATCCTACTTTATGTAATCTATCTCCCTGTAGTAACACTCCTCTTGACTTTTCTGGTTATGTAATATCCTTTCCAGAGATAGGACAGGGAGAGGGGAATGCACAAACCATTCAACATGAAGGTACATCTCCAGTTCATAATGTCGTATTCATGTTTTCAGTTCTTCAATCTTTTCTTGCTGTTTTTTTTCTAAATTTGCTAGTTTGGTATTTTTTTCATTATTTAATACTGATTATTTAGTACTTTGAACATTATTTAGTACTTTGAACTGCTAAAGTTAGTCTAAAGTTTCTTCTCTGAGGGGCAGCATTTAATATAGAGTTTGTCAGTTATGTATGTATAGAATTTTTCCATATGTGCAGTGCTTTATATATATCCTAAATAACATCTCTTATGTAGGGTATACCAACAGATGTAAATCTATCTGGACTTCTGTACAAACTTTGACATGGTCCCCCGCAACATCCTTCTCTCTAAATTGGAAAGATATGGATTTGATGGCTGTACTGTTTGGTGGATAAGAAATTGGTTGGATGGTCTTATTCAGAGAGTAGTGGTCAATGGCTCAATGTTCAGATGGAGACTCATGACAAGTGGTGTCCCTTTGGGGTCTGTAGTGGGACCAGTGCTGTTTAATATTTTAATCGATGACACAGACAGTGTGATTGAGTGCACTCTCAGCAAGTGTGCAGAGGACACCAAGCTGAGTGGTGCAGGTGTCACACCAGAAGGACAGGATGTCATCCAGAGGGATCTGGACAGGCTGGAGAAATGGGTCTGTGAGAACCTCATGAGGTTCAACAAGGCCAAGTGCAAGGATTGACACCTGGGTTGGGGCAATCTGCAGTTTCAATAGAGAATGGTGTTTGACATGATTGAGAGCAGCCCTATGGAGAAAGACCTGGGTGTGCTAATTGAAGAAGCTCAGCATGAGCCGGCAATGTTCACTCACAGCCCAGAAGGCCAACTTTATCCTGGGCTTCATCAAAAAAAATGTGGCCAGCAGGTTGAGGGAAGTGATTCTGCCCCTTTATTCCGCTCTTGTGGGACCCCATCTGGAGTACTTGAAACTGTTGGAACAGGTCCAGAGTAAGGCTAAGAAGATGATCATAGGGTTGGAGCTCCTCCCACATGAGGACAGGCTGAGAAAGTTGGAGTTGTTCAGTCTGGAGGAGAGAAGGCTCCGAGGAGACCGTATAGTGACCTTCCAGTACCTGAAATGGACATACAAGAAAGCTGGGGAGGAACTTTTTACAAGGGCATGTAAGGATAGGATGAGGGGGAATGACTTTAAATTGGAGGAGGGAAGATCTAGACTAGAGATTAGGAAGCCTGGTGAGGCACTGGCACAGGTTGCCCAGGGAAGCTGTGGATGCCCCCTCCCTGGAGGTGTTCAAAGCCAGGTTGGATGGGGCCTTGAACAGCTTGATCTAGTGGAAACTATTCCTGCTTGTTGCTGGGGGTTGGGGGGGTTGGAACTTGCTGATCTTTAAGGTCCCTTCCAACCCAAACCATTCTATGATTTTATGATTCTAAGCAGCCTGACAAACTTTTATTATTCTACTTATTCAGATTTTAGTTTTATTACATTGCATAATTTATTATTAACAGCAAAACCTTTGTATTTGCTGTTGATTCCCTCTTAGGAAATCCTTATAGCTGTAGATTGTGCAGGAGAGACAGTTTCCTAAATGACTACTTCACTTTTTTGAAAAATAGGAAGATGCATAGTGAATGAGACAGAAGTTTTTCAAGAAGAAAATGAAATCTCGGGTGTCATGCTACATATACATTTAAGGAAGAACATTTGATAGACTTTGCCTTACACTTGAAGGTTTTCTTTTAAAGTAGGAGCTGTGTATAGTGCGTACATATAATTTTACATAATATGAAAGCCACTTTATGTTTTATAGTTTGCTGGCTAAAATCTCTCTGTAAACTAATAATGATAGAATTTCTCTTTCTGTTTGTTAGCCTGCTTAATCACTGACTCTTGAAGCACTGAAGATGCATTAGCATTTGCAGGAAAACTGCAGCTGATTGGAAACCTTAAGCTGGGTTTTCTCCTCCCCAAGATATGAAGAAAATAGTGTGATTATTACAAAAAAAAAAAAAGTTCTTTTTTTGTCTAAGCAATCTAAACATTACTGTACTCCATGCTGGAAAGGTCAAAAGCGTGTTTGTGAATTCTGATGCAATCTGCTTGAAATAAAGACTATAGGTTATGAAGTCACTTTCAAAGTAATTTCCATATAACATGGATATGATTACAAAAAAGACCCCATATTCAGAATCCATTTAAAGATTTTTTTTTTTCATTTTCTGTATCATACTTATTCATGGAGATAGTGTTTGATCACAGGAAGTTTTTCAGCCTGTGACTATTTCTCTTGGGTCTCAATAGGTTTGTTTCCAGCACTTCAATGTCTCTGACGATGAACCTAAACTTAAATTCAGGATGCCAGGACCCATGTTTTCTCACCATTTACATTATGTAAGGATGAAGGATTTTCTAAATTTGCCAGAGGAAACAAAAGGTGCAAAAGCTAACTTAGTTAAGGAGACAAGTTTCTCTGGGTCTGCACCAACACGCTATTCAGGCAGAGGCAGGGGTGCAGACACCGGTTTGTATGTGACTGCCCACACTCTTAGCCAACACACTTCTGGCACAGTTTTGGTCTGGGTCAACTGACATGCTCCAGGCTATGTCTGGGGATGACTGGGACATAGCAGAGGGGGAGGAATATTCTCCATATCCATATCCAGTTCACCTGATTGCGTTAAAAGCAGGAATACATCTGGACACATGCTGTGCAGTATCAACTGGGATTCACTGATACAGAATTCAATTATTCTGGATAGTGAAACATCTTAGAGATCACTGCCCAGTGCTTCAGACCCAGCTGGAATTCATAATGCCCCCTTATGTACCCATGAATGTTTGCAAATAGTTTTTCATTATTTTGATCACCCTACAAGATATTAATATCTTTAAGAAAAAAACTCTTGAAGCAAATTGCCTAACTTTTAATGAAAGATGTGCTGCATTGTTATGCTGGTCCTGCTTTTCATACGTGGGCTAATGCAATTATCATACTTTTGTATGCGGCATGATTACTGTTGTAGTGTAACTATTGAAATAGTAGAACAGTGCCATCTGCGATGATGAGAATCTGAACGTAGAGTGTTTATTCATCTATGAAGAGTTTATTTTGCAAATGTGCATCTGAATCTCTGTAGAATAAACTACGTACAAAGTGTTTCCTTCTGCCAGTGTTATGTTGCGTGTCTGGAGCCCTCCTCTTTGCTTTCCCATTTTAGTCTTTCTTAAAGACCCAGAAGGGGACAGTTTAACTTCCCAGTGGAGATAATTTCTCTTCTTAAAATACTCCCAGGGCTGTTGAGTTCTTCTGAAGATCCTTGCCTCAGAGGCTTTCTGATACATCTGTACTTTCCAAGCTAGCAGATCTCAGAGTTCCCACCTCATTTCTTTGCCATTTCTATTGTACATGCTGGATTAGATGTGCTTCCACAAAGGAACTGTGATGATGTATTTTAGCACCAGTCATGTTTAATACTCATAGCAAAACCATGCAAAATTTACAATGAACCTTAATATTACAAACTAAATCTGAAAATCCAAGCAGTTTTGTGCTTCTTTGATGTTTCTTGGCAAATATCATTTCCTAAAATTAGATCTCTGGTAAACTGGGGCAATTACATGTTCTATAATACAATCTGGTATTAAAGAAACATTTAGAAAGATTTGTTAATTTCTAGGATTTGTGAGAGCGTTTTTGTGTTGTAGCTTATCTATGTCCTCCAAACAAGTCAGAAGAAAGAGAAATCCAGTGCTACATAGACAGTTCAACACCTTGATTAGATTGGCTAGAGCCTAAATGATTGTGGGTGTCTGTTACTGGATGTCTAAATTAAAGTGTTGTAAAGATACTGAGCAACTTTTACTGTTTAACTGGGTTTATGGATGAGCACTGTTGAGACATCAGAATATTTGTGTTTAGGAGAATAAATACACATTTAGATTATTAACATTCTGAATCTTGGTATGAAGAGTCTTTCCTCTGATATTTCATAGGAATGACTAACAAAAAATAGATATTCTTATATGAATAAGTAAAATATCAAAAAAAATAAGAATAACAAAATTTTTTGAAATTTATACTAAGGTTTCATTTTTTCTACATATCTAAAATTACAACATTATGACCTGAGCAGTAATTCACTTCAGTGATTAAGCAGTTCTTATAGAAGGATTCTGTATAAGCTTTGATTCCTAAATAAGCTGAATTTTAGTATACCTCTGTCTTACTGCTTTTAACTTGGGAAATGCAAGGTTATGCTGGTGGGAAGTAGTGTTATGTAATTCCCAAATGGAAAATGGAAAAATAATGTCTTTGTTATTCAGATGAGGAAAACTTTGGCAGTATTAACTTCAGATTAAGTAACCAGTTGTGTCAGTTCTTGATGGACAAAAGAAATGTGCATACAGTAGCAGTTCTGAATTGCTGGATGCGTTACAAAACCCAGGAGAGGGAAGATGATGCTTTTTTAATAACAGATATGATCACAGATTTTCTGATGTTTGAAGACTCAGATATATTTACTTCTTTGCAGGTTTTATCAAATAAATCGAGACTTGCTGCCAAATACTCTAAATAGAGCTGAAGGGGATACTCCTCCCCCAGAAATTGTGAGTTCCAGCTGAATTCTAGTTAGGAAGAAAATAAATCCTGAACTGCAAAATCTGTGATCCCAACTACAGAATCCAGGTATGGGAGAAGATATCCTTTGAAGGAACAAGTAAAATTGACTCTGAATGTGTATTTAACACACTTGCTTCCTCTCCAGCACATCATGTTGCTAGAATGATGGGGACTGGCAGTCCCAGTTACTGAATTGGTTTAATCTCGGAGGCAAACTCAAGGTTCAGGTAACACTTCAGGTTCAGTAACAAGAAGTGTTGTATTTATATATTATTTTTATAGTCACCAAAGTTTTCTTAAAGCTAAAATCAGTCCAGATTATTGGTATATTTTTGAGGAAGTGTCTAAGAAATTTGCTGCTTGTGTAATGTTCCCAGATAAAAATACATCTTGTCAAAGGGGAAATGTGTGAGATATTTCTTTGTTAATTTTCATTGTGGAGACTGGCAATCAAAGTTAAGCATTAATCTAGTACACAGAGTTCATATGAATCAGTTGTTTCAAAATCTGTGAATTTATACTGATGAGATAAACTCCATTCTACAAAAGTAAGATATCAGCGTCTCACTTGCTGAGAAGAAAAGATTAATCCTCATTATTTTCTTGTCTTGTAATTTAAATCAGGAGGTAAGGTTTTCCACTTCTCAGAAATTCAAATTTTGTTCAAGGATCAAAAATTATGGAAAGAAATTTGATTTGTTTTTCAGTAGGATAGCTAAAGGATACTCTAGACACGTCTACAAATCAGTTGAATTCTGCCTTTAGAACTGTATTTATTTTTAGGCAGATCTCAATGGTATTGCTTGAACAAAATAAAATGAGATTCAGCAGGAAGAAAAGATGAGCACAAATAATGCAGCACCTGTTCCATTCCATCCATTTTAACTTTTAAAATGGGAATTATGAAGACACTAATCCTCTGTCATACAACAGCTGGGTCAAATGGAGGGCAGCGTCAGTAATTGTCGAATTACATCCTTAAGCTCACTTCAACTGTGTATATTGAGCCCCACGGAATTCAGCTCAGAAAATGGGATACTGTTGTGTAGTACAACACAGATAAAATAATGAAGGTGCTTGAGGATGATGTTCTGCTAGAGAATAACATTACTTTGTCATTCTGCTTCAGCTTAATTCAGTGCTTCAAGGGACAAAGAAATTGTCTTGTCTTTGTTACATTGCCCAAAGGATCTGGGCAAACTCCAAATATAAATCACTTATATATCAACAGGGCAACATAAGGGAAAATCATGGATATCTAAATTAATATGAGAGAATAAAAAGACTCTTACTTAACCTAATTAGCTCCTTGAGAAGTTAGGTTTTTCTAAGAAAGCTCCTTCTCTGCATGAACTTCATCAGCCTTTCAGCTGAGGTGAAAGTCTAAGGACATTTCTTCCATTTAACTTTAGTCACTCTAGTCAACAAAGACTGACAGGCGTTTCAGGAAAATAGCTTATTAAGACAGGTCAAGAGTTGTTATTTCTTCCCTTACAAGGGAAATTGACATTGTCAAACTGGCTAAGGGAACTTTCATAAGTGTTTGTCCCTTCCTATATTTGATCACATAGAGTTCCCCTATTGGATGTCCTACAAACCCAGAGGCTTTGGGTTAACAGGCAAGTTTGAATGGTGTTTAGCACTGGCTGCAGTGGCTAGTGCAGCACCAGATCCGAGCTGGTGCTAAAGTCTTTTCCACAACAGCCTCAGTGGCTGTTTCTGACATCATGGATAAAGAGAGCATCCCTCACTCAGGCTACAGCCAAAAGATTCAAAGGAACACCTTCCATTTTTTTCAGGCATCCTTAAGGTTAGCCTTACATCCTGAGTTTACTCCAACTTGCTTGTTGAACCTGCACTGCCCTGAAGCTCCAAGTCATGGGTGCAGATACAGATGAAATGAGAACATTGACTTTGTGGCATAGAGATTGGAGTATCCAGCAAAGGATGCTGTGATTTGAGTAAAAGTTTGAGTCACGCAGTGAAATGCCTATCTGGGAAGCAGAAACTGTTGATGTGAATCCCATATATTCAAGGAACTAAGACTCATCCTGACTTAGTGTTTTAAGCAACATATGAAAAATGGACAACACCTCATCTCACTGTATCTAAAAGGAAGTTGAGGCATTCCTTTGTACCAAATATGCAAGTGAGATGTCCAAGTGAATTGATTTCTATTTACAAATCTGCTTGCCTATAGGAATCTAAGGTGCATGTATGGGCATCAAAGGCATATGTCTAAAAGAAAGAATAAATTTTAAATATGTTCCCCTTTCTGAACTTTTTTTATCAGCTGGCCTACTTTTTCAGGCAGTTGTCAGTTCCAGGCAGTTTCAGTGGCCCACATTTCTCCATTTTTCACAAAATGAATTGAGGCAGCTAAATAAAATTATCTTTCTTTTTTTTTTTACTTTTTTCAATCTGGTCCCTTTCCTTCTGTTTTTTTAAGTTATAATATTTTCTTCCCTTCTTGTCAAGTGCTTTCTTCTGTGAGAGACTTGAGGTAGAGAATAGAGAATGAATGTCAGAGAATGTGTGAAAAAAGGTATTAATCTGCTACTACAATGGTATTTTCAACATAAGCTGTGTAAAAACAGTATCACATAGTGCAAGACAAGAGACTGAAACAACTGTGAAATTACCTAGCATTTTAAGGGTCAGATTGGCTTCAAAGAACTATTGCAAGGTTTTACGCAAAACAGTGGATTTAGATACAATTAGATATCACCAAATAGGAGGGAACATGTCTTATGAAGCTGATCATCAAATCAGCTATTTGAACCACATCAAATAAAAAAAAAACTCTTTAATAAGAAGGATATGAACACAGTAGCCTTGAACAAAGAGTACAGTTTTTGGTAGGCATTAATCTGATTATAAATTGTTCTTCTTGAGCACACAAGGTCACTGTCCAAAAGAATTGTTTCTGTAATGATTCAGGAGAAAATTGAATAACTTGAAAATTGAAACTTGGCATCTCTGGTTTTTATAGGTGTGACTGAATCCCCCTCTGATATATGACATGACATTATCAGCCCAGATCTAATGTCTCCAGGTCAGGAAGCCTGTTAATAAATCAGAGTGGGTGCAGAGGACACAGTAATTAGAATCCTGGAAATGTGCTACATAGTAACATGCTTAAGACGTTGCCAAAGAGAAGGTTAATGAGACACTTGACCCAAGCTGATGAATACGGACATGAAAGAATGAAACTTAGACATGCATCTGAGCCTGGAAGACAAACATGACTAGATCGAGTGGCTTAAGCACTAGAAATGAACTGAAGGTTCTTGACTCTGCTGGCCATTAACCATGGGAAGGGTTATAGAAAGCACTGTGGTAAATTCTCTATCCCTTGAATATTTTCCCACCAAACTGTTTTGGGTGGTTTTGTTGATTTTTTTTTGTTTGTTTTCTGCAAAAAGAAAGGGCTAGTTTATACAGGAATTAATTTAGGAAGTTGGATGACATCTGGCTAGGATCCCAGACTGCAGTTCTCAAGCGGGAATTTAGAAAATATTTTGGGGAAAGATATGGGTGAGTTCCTGAGAAGCCCATGGACACCAAAAGGTAAACTTGAGGAGAAAGAGGTATCTGAAACCAGTAAGAATCCACTGATGGAGAAGTGGGTTCTTATGAGGAAGGCTTAATTTTTTTTGCTTTCTTTCTCCTTCCCTAAGTTAAGAACCATATACTAAGAAGATCCTCATTGGTATGTGCAAAGTATGTACTTCGAGAAATGTGACTACAAAGGGTGTCAGACAGAATGATTGCTCTTATGCCTTTTCACATTCTAACTTACATGCTACCCCCCTCACTGGCTCATGTAATATTTTAATTTTTATTTTTATACTAGTTATTTGATTTATTAATACAAACAGAACACTTTAGAAAAAAAAGTGGAACTTTTTTCTGAGAATTATAGTCTGTAACTTTTGAATCCACTAAGTTATACATTTAATGATCACTTCTAAAGGGCACTTTAGACTAGGTTGATTTCTGGTTATAATGCAGGAACTGATGAGATAACCTACTTCCCCTCAAAAGTTAATTTCTCCTCACATTACTTTTCAACAGTGAGTATAGTATTTCATGTGCCCCTTGCAAGATCTCACAAATCATAACAGAAATTTCAGACTGAGAAGCTATGCCAACAGTATTTCAGGCATGCTAATATATACCTTCAATTTCAAAACTACTCAGTGTTTAGAAACTCCTGCTGACCTCCGTGGAAACTTCTTACTACTGAGTTTTTTAGAATGAGGTTACTTTTTTAGTAACAATAATGGAGAGGCCTAATTTTTGTCTTCAACTCTTAAAAAAGTTGGTTCTGCTCTTTCTCATGATATCTCACTCATATAGTCACAATTCCTTAGCAATCCGGGGCCTGGAAATGCGTTTTCCTATGTGGTAGTAAAATATTAGGTTTTAATTAAGGAGAAAACCCACAAAAGTCTTAACACTGTAAAATGACAGAGGATCCAAAATATTTGGCTGTGAAAGTAGCTCTAAAGTAGGTCATACGACCAAAAGCAAAATCTACTTCTGCTGTGCTAACATAGTCATACAGAAGTGCCACCAGTATTAAGGATATTAAAAAATGACAAAAGTGAGAAATTTTCAAGTTAAATGAGTTGACTTGCAGAAGTACTGAGTACCCACAAATCTGACTGAAGTGAGGAGGAACTACAAGCACTTAACAAAGCTGAAAATCAAATCAAATATTGCTGTTATGCAGATGTGTCTTCATAATGCCAGGATTCCCAATCCAGCAATGAGAGCTTGAGGTTTCTGGTCACATGGCACCATATGAAGTCCTGAGGCTTACAAATCAAGAAATCAGTCAATGGCATTATGTGCTTGTGTCTGAGTGACTTTTACTGAGACTGGTATCAAGGTCTTCTTCCATGTGCCCAACACGGAGCCTCACCAGAAATCTTGGAGCCCATTCATGGGATCACACTGGTCTTGGGGCAAAGCAGAGGTTATGAGCCCCTAGGACTGAATGAAATCCCTCCTTGAGAGGGCTTCCTACTGCTGAATGCACATGAGGACATGCAAATACTGAATTAAACACAATGAATATGCCCAACACAAACCTCTTACTGATTGTGACTGTTCTGAGAGAGAAAACAGTAAAAGAATGCAGACAGTGCTCCCTTGGTCTTTCATTCTTGATCCTGTTCCTCTAAGCTTCAGTCTGTTAAAAACATTGTAATTTTGGTGGTATCATCTGTTCACTTAGTAAACTTAGAAGCTGTGGATCCAAGACAATTCATCTGGAAAAAAAATGATTTAAATATTTCTTAAGAGTTAAAAAAAAATTTTAAAAAGCTTGATAATATTTGAGTGAGAGTTAAAAGAATAGGCAATTACATAAGAGGTAGGGAACAATATTCCTCCCTATATATGCAATAGCCTCAAATGCAGAGATTAGAATCTTCCAGTTTTTATGTATTGAAACTTCCAATAATGTATTAGATATGTAGAAAGCCTTGAACACTTTTAAGCCAACCTGAAAACAATGCAATCTAGTTCTAATTATTTTATTTTTTTTTCCTAGACAGTTACGAGACAGGAATCTATTTTCTATTCTCACATCTTCCCACCTCAAGAATAAAATACAACCAGCATTGTTGATTATGCCTTGTCAAATGTCATTTACCTCTTATATATGAGACATAAAATGTCAAGTGGTGGATTGCCTTGAACTAAAAGGTGAAACGTCATAGAAAAAGTTGAACCCTTTTCAAAGTATTTTTTGTTTGAATGGGAGGTTAATTGGAAATGTCTTGCTCAAAGAGTTCAGGTTTTGCTGACTGGAGGGAGAAAAAACTGCAGAAATCTCCTTTTAGCCACCCTTCCTGGGACTTGGGAATCATTATTGTCACAGAGAAACACATTTATTTCTTAATCAGCACGTTCAAGGATTGCCATGAACCAACAAGAGACATTTAGGTGAACTTTGATATGACTTGACAAATATGTGGAAATTCATAGTGTATGTTCACAGTAGTAGGTAGACAGTTTATAACACTCTGTTATTGCTTCACTGAAAATGACATTTGAATAGTAAAAGGCAGTCATCTAAATGACACCAGGTTATTACTTTTCCTCTATGTAGAAGACAGAGGAGCTCCCTTATTAACTTCAGAAATATACGGAACCTTATATATGTCCTGATCCCAGGAGGAGTAGAAGCATCTGTAATTTTTAGGGTGCCTTTTGTCCTAGGAGATTACTTCAGCAGAGGCTTTAAATACTCAGCACCTCTCAGTTTCAAGCCATTAGCATTCATCTCCCTTTAGGGAATATGGACATATTACTCACACATGAAATAAAACACTGCTGAGGTTGGCAACCCTCATAGCTCTTTCCAGCTTAGTGTCAATATAAGTAAGTGACACCAATATGTGTCTGCAGCCTAGATTAAGAACATGCTTGAAGAGAGCCACGCAAGGCAAAGTGACAACTGCTCTGGGTGGCAGCCTTCTGCTCCTGGACTGCTGATGTTGCTTTACCTGTAAGGGGTCCTTTCCTGTATTGTGTTCAAAATAAATCTGACAGGACAGAATGATATGTTGCAAAGGCAACCAATTTGTGAAAGCAAACTTGTCCAGTTTAAATCCAGGATGTGACATTAGATTTAAGAGGGTGGCTGTCAAATTCAAATTGTCTCGTTCTTGCAGGCTCACCATGGAGTTGTGGACTTTGGAGGAGGTGCTTGAACACTTTTCATAGGAGATAGGTCCCATGTTTAGAGAAGGATTAACACCAAGCTGGGTTAGGCTGTGATTTGGTGGTAATTCAGTAGCTCAGTTGAAGTTCAGGCTCTTGGTATGCTACAGCAAGATGATAGAAATGATTTAAATTATAATTTAGGGGAGCAACTTTCAAGGGAGTATTTGGACATAACAAGAAATAAGTGTTTTATTTTGTTATTCTGAAGTTTGTGCTGCAATATCTTCAATGCTGTGACTACAAGTTCATGCCAGAATTAAGGCTAAGTTTTTCCATGCATACTGTAAGCATAGTTTCATTTTGTAGGGGGAAAACAACCTGTGCAGCCTAGGAAAACTCTGGGCAAAGGCCCAGGCACCCACAGTTTTAGTGATGTTTCTGTATCTCATTTTAGTATCTTCCAAACCAAAATTGGCTCTCTGGTAACACCCAATATTTTGGAGTCTAAACTCTTCCAGCCATCAGAAAACTGTTTCTCAGGTGCATTCACCATCAGGGACGTTTTGTTGATATGTTGGTTCTGTTTTTTATTTTTAATATACTTTTAGTTAATATAGGAAGTATCACAACAAATCAATAACACACTGCCAAAACACTCTGCCCAGACAGAAGCCACAGTAAAATCCTGAGGACTGCCACCTGCCTCAGTAAGAAATGTCATTTTCAGCTGCAGAAATGATCCTTTCCCTGCCATTATAATGAAAAAGCAAGGGAGGCTTTTCAGAGCCCCTCTGTGGACGTGGGCTATTCAAGCTTCCAGCTTTTGAACTGTGGCCGAATGTGTCCCCCAGAGCCTGCACACCACACTTTCCCAGAGCCCTTTCTTTCTCTAACAAACATCTCAGTACAGAATAGTCCAAAAAGCACAGCCACCCTACTTTTTCATTGCTCATTCTGTAAAAGGCAAGTGGCTTGCAGTGCTGTGCTGAAATACGTGGAACATTATCTCAAATCAATTATTTTACTTTTTTTTTTCCAGCAATTGAGTCAATGTTGTGGGCAACTATATTGTAGTGTTTTTAACTAGTACTTTAGGCATATAAAACTAAAAATAACCAAAAGACACATTTTCTTATTTTCTCTGCTTTATCTTCCCAAGACATCAGCTATAGGAAAAGTACGTCTTTGTTATTGGCAGTAAACCAGCATTAAATCAGTATGATTGCTGAGGACTGTAATGAACTTTGCATTAAGAGAAAGCTGAATTTCTGAAGACTAAAAGAAATAAATATAACAATTACCTTATTTACTTTATATCATGTGATCTAGCCACTGAGTTCACTTGTTCACCTCCCATTCAGAAAATAATCAAAACCTATGTTAAGAATGCTGTATTTTCCATTTCTCCAAAAAGTCACACAGTCTGGAATTCATAGTCACATAGCCTCATGGATGACTCAATGTTTTCAGCAGAAAATTATCTTGTGCCATTTTCAAGGCTGTCTAATCTGAAATCACACAAGCCACGTTCAAAGAGATGTGGGAAAGTGAAGTGACTGTATGGTAGTGCAGAGTGGAGATGAAGTGGTGAAAGAAACAGGAATCATATAAATAATAGATGAAATTGCTTCTTTTTCTAGTAAATAAGTGCAAGACAAGAGTGATCCTGTGTGTGCCCCGTAAGGCTACTGTAACTATGGAAACAGTGATACATGTACTGTCTTTGCAGATTAGCCACGTAAATATCTAACTGATGGACCATACATGATCTATATTTGTGCCACAGACACTCTCTAGCTGTCCTTTTATTGCTGTCAGTGGTCTTCATGTCACATCTTTATATTTTAGAATCTTTACAATACCTCCAAGGGGAAAAAGAATGTTGTAATATATCCAGATACACTTCCTTCTCACTTAATATTTTAAGACTATTTTCCATGAGAAAGGCAGAACACGGGTGGGGGGGTGTGTGTAGGTGTGTGTGCATGGGTGTCAGGCATGGCCACTAGCCTCTGTGCCCTTTAATCTCTCTTCATTAAAGATTCTAATTTTTTGAGACTCATCTCTTTTGGAAAGAACCGTTTTGGGCAATACTCTAGTTTTATATATGCATTGCACAGCACTTAGACTGCAGCCTAGAAAGGGAGGATTATTTTCTGTATTTTCTGACTGCCTTTTATTAGCTTTGGCTACAATCAGGGAAAATTATACGAGATTTCTCAGGACACATTTTCCAGCTGCCTCAGAACAGACTGACCCGTTCATATCGCAGATGGATAAAGCTCTTTAAACCTTCAATGTCCATGCCAGGAACCGCAAGGGCATGAGGCTGAGAAGAATTCATGCCATGTTTTGCATCTCTGCATTTCATAATCAAAACTTCTCTTCTATGTATCTATTCCTTTTCCTTGGTTTATGAGGATACTTGCTGGTTTTACCTATTTAACAGTGCAGTTATATCCCCATCCTGCTGATATTGCTATTGCTGCCAAAATGTAAATTGTGTCCAATTTATAAATGTCAATAATTTCAGTTTTTTCTTGAAATATGGATAAGTAGCTGGTTATTTTTAAAGGTCAATTCATATTCAGAATTGCTGGACTTAATTAAAGGCATGAATTTGCAAATGGCATTGTTCATCACCTTGTGACACACTGTGTCAGACTCAATGGTTTACACTGCAGAAAATGATTTCTTTTCTGTCTCTGGTTTACCTGTACTGTAAAAATGAGAAGCAAGTTTTGTGGTTCACAGAGTATCTGAGAAGTGTGTATTAAATATATTGAGTCAATCACCTGAATTGTAAAAAACAAGACTCTTCCATTCTTTAGAAAATAATTACTATTTGCAATACTCTCAGTCTGAAAACACTGTTGATAACAGAAGTATATCTGTCTGAAGAACAGCAAATAAACACAAAAATAAATAGAAGTAACAGGTATATCTGAGTTTGTGTTTCAAGTTACCTTTGATTACTAAACTTGTAGTCATCTAGAATTACTTAGTCCTAGCAAGCCTAGAAAAAAACTGGAGAAAACCGAAGGAGAGATGCTTTGTGACAAACTTCATTAAAGTGTTTTCCCAGTGAAATCCTAACTAAGAATCTGCGGTTTTGGAAGGATGATCATGACTGTGCTATCAATTGCTGCTGTATTTTCTGTCATGGGTGACTGTACTCTTGTGAAATGGTTTCTTAGCAGCAGATGGTCCACTAAGTCTGTCCACTGCCATTACTTGATGTCAAAGTGCCTTTATGTAGCAGGTGAAGAGATCCACAGGTGCTGCTGAATGCAATAGATGGAGTGACAGGGTTTTTATTAATATATATGCTAATCCAGCGGAGTCTCCAGTTAGATATTTTATGTTCATTGATACTGACATCCCTAGTGGATGACAGGATTTAGTCATAAAATGCTCACATAAATAATTCAGCTGGATTTGGCATGGCTCACATGGTATCTACAAGGAGTCCATTGCAGACTTTTTCATGTGCAGAAAAATCCATCTCAAGACTGAGATTAACTCAAGCCTCACCTTCCCAAATATGTGAATTTAATTTCACAAATGTGTTTTTACCTAAAAATATGAAAATATGTTTTCAGCACTTGAAAATTTACAAACCATTTCATGCTAGACTGCATAAACCAAGTCCATGACCCAGAACTGAATAATAGCAATTAAATTGGCTATTTTTTGTCTATCATTTGCTGTTGTGCACTTATCTTTTTTCCACTTTTTCAAAGCCCCAGATAGTGAAATGGGACTCCGTGTGGGAGAGGTTTGAGATTAGAAGTTTCCTCTTGCGATTGATCAGCACAATTTCCTGAGCCTATTGCACCAGCAGCCTAGCAACTACCCACATTTTCCAGTGCCTCACTCTGTACTGGTAAATGTATCCAGCTGCCCTTCTGTGCACAGTAAAATTAGAACAACTCTGTCTTTTCTCTAGATGTCTGTAATGAGTGGGATCTGGTTCTACAAGCTTCACCTGAATAACAGGCATTTTAAAAGAAACACTGATGACACACACTTCTCATCTTACTTTTCTGCTTTCACCGCATACTGAGCTTGGTGTTCGGTTACTGGTCTGCTGCATACTGCATAAGATGAGATAAACTTTCCTCACAACTGTTTTTGTGGGGGTTTTCTTGATCAGTAAAATCAACATATGATTTATTGTCGTGTAAGCATTTTATGGAGAATATAATGAGCAAAAATAAAGTAAAACTTATGCAAGACATGGAAAAGACTATACCTGTTGCAAGGGCTACTGAGCAAATATCTGTATTTTTAAACAGGTTTCTCACATTTATCAGTTATTCATTGTGTACAAAGACAAATGGCACTGAAATAGACTGTTGTAATAGAATTGTAATAGTAGTTATGGGAAAATACTTGATTTTAGTGATGACTTTTTGTACATTGTATAAAATAATGTAATCCTTTTGATACAAGACACAGAAAAGGACAGGAAACAAAATTAAAGTTGCCACAGACATTTGCAGAAAGATTGTCTGAACAGGAAAATTGGAATTCAGAGAAAATGCCCAATGCTGGTTTTTATTCTGTATTCATTACTCCATCTATTTCCACAGGATGGAAAAACCACTCTGTGTAGGAAGACCTGTTACATGGAGGCAAACTGAATTGCCGCATGCCTCAACCAGAGGACAATTACAGATGCTTACAGAAGACAGCAATGTCACGTTCTGCCTAGAAAACCACTTAGGAGATGTGATGAGTGGATGTAAGTTGATATGACACAGCTTCATTTCCACTCACACCACCTCTGTGAAAATCTGATATATACAAAAAAGACACTAAATGCAGAATGTCTTGCTTAATGTCAAATCTTGATTAAATTATAAGAAAAGAGACCTTGGTGGTCTATTTAATACTCTGCAGTCAGTGAAAGCAGTATGTGTAACACAGTGTGGATGTCATACAACATAGAGGCAAATATTATGTTGTTTTGATGTCTTTATATATGGCAAGTCTTTCAGGAGTTAGGCCATTATGTCTTTAAACAAAGCTAGGAAACTATTTCTATATTTTCATTTCAAAACAAATATATTCATGTCATGTTTAGCATTGCACTGACAAACTTGCTATGGATATATAGTTTCCATACACTGTATTGACAGGTTGTCATTCTGCTTGCTGTCTTTAAATTTTCCCAAGATTTTACTTTAGGGGAGTAATAGGATGGTAAAAATATCCTGAAGTGGCAGAGGCTTCTATGCAAGTTGTAATGTTAAGTCTAGTATTATCATAGAATCATAGAATCACCAGGTTGGAAGAGACCCACCGGATCATTGAGTCCAACCATTCCCACCAATCTCTAAACCATGCCCCTCAGTACCTCATCCACCTGCACCTTAAACACCTCCAGGGAAGGTGAATCAACCACCTCCCTGGGCAGACCATTCCATTGCCTAATGACCCTTTATTTTTGTTTTAAATAAATTAGGAAGGGAAAATCAATCTATCTTGTGCTCATAACAAATAACTTTTTTAGATTTTATTGTTGCAGTTGAAAAAAAGCTTTGCTAGTTCAATGAAATGGTAGTAAGGATTATAAACAGGATGGATCACTGGGCTGAGACCAATGGCGTGATGTTTAACAAGGCCAAATGCTGGGTCCTGAACTTAGGGCATAAGAACCTGGGGGTTTTTGAACCTGGTGATTCGATGATTCTATCATTCTATGATTTTGAAGGGTAAAAAAATATTATGGTGTCAAAAATAAGGAAGAAAATATATGCCTGAAAAAAAGAAAGAAAAGTCATATCTGCTGCTATTTTATCTGGTTTAGTTAGCTGGTGAAGTGAATTTATGGCCTGAATCTCTTTGCAAGGAGTTGGTCACATCCTGTTGTCACACTAATGATGTGAAAGGCATTCTGCTTTTCCTTTCTTGTACATTCATATTGAAGAAGTGCTGAGACAGACCAGCCATAGATGAGGAAGATATTGCTGTGGGCATCATGCATGCACATGCTTGAGAAAGGCACATAGAGGGGCAGCTCGCTAGTAACTGCAGGGTCCTTTTCACTTGCTCTTACAAGTAGTTTTTATATTCACCAATATCTCTTTTTTGGGTTCTTTGAAAGCTGAATCTGAATGCACGGGTCAGTTAAGACTCTGATTAAGTAAAACACTCAAAGCCTGTTATTTTTACCTGTATCCATTTTATGACCATAGAGGAAAAGTTTAGCTGAGCTGCAGTCAGAAACGACTTTCAGAGTGGTATCCAGACAATTCAGCTGAAAAAAAATCCAATGAGTCTCAGCTTCTACTCATTTGGAGGGAGTGGGAAACTCATCCCAAAATTTTGACATGATGTTTCTTGTCAGAAGTCTGCGTTTTTTATAGGGAAAGAGAAAAGCTTCATCATTATATCAACATTATTTTTATCAAGTGAACAGCTGCTTCTGTCCTCTCACCTTTGCTTTCCAGATATTTATCCTGCAGTACACGCCTGCAAAACTAACAGAAATAAAATTTAGACTCATTATCGTCTGAGGTGGAACTAAATCACTGTAGCAGCACTAATCTAAATGAACACCCTGGGACAAACAGCAGTGAATCAGCAGACCTTTTGCCGCAGCAATTTTTTCTTTGTAAGGATAACACTGTTTTCAGGATGAGAGTGTAAAAGAAATTGTTCAGACACTGCACTGCAAGGCATTTAAATTCTCAAATCCACATTAGGAAACTCAAAGCAGGTACAATCTATTCATAAACCTTCCCCAAACAGTCCAGGACAGTGGCAAGTATACATAAAGCTAGTTTGTTGAATTTAAGGCCTATTGCTAACCACTTACACAGAATCTAAACTGTTCCAGTAATTTAAATGGCATTGATGGCACACATAGACACACAAAAAATCCATTGAATTCTGGGAAAACTAGGTATATACTTTCTCTCTAACCATGTAATCTGTTTTTGACATGCCATCCACATGTAATTTCCAGTCTTCTGATCACTGTGCAGAAAACCATGAGCTTTTTATCCATTACTGTACTACAGATATGAATACCTAGCATACTCTCATTGAAATCGCAAAACTGTACTGATGAATATTCTTTGAGGAGCTTGCTCAGTAGTTGAAGGAATAAAATGGTTTCAGTCTGCAAACATTTACACAAATTCTGGCATATGGCACATGGAATTAATTTGTCAGTATTTAGAACAATTTGGTTGGTTAATACCACACAAAAGTCATATTATACTTCCATTATATCCATGTTTGTCTGTAAATTTTTCATCCATTTCTCAGCACAAAAGGACTGGGAAATTGGAGTTTTATGCCAAGGAAGAGGGAACATTCTTCTTTCACTCAGTGGGGAAGTTCAACAAGCCCATCAGCCTGTTTTTTGAAGAAAATTATGCAATATTTTAACTATGCTTTATAAACAGTAACTGAACTGAATTCAATGGATGTAAGCTATCCTGACTAAAGGCACTTCCCTGAATTCTCTTGATAATGAGATCAAATTCTCAAGCAAATTTTGATCTCAAAGACAGGAACAAAGCATTTGTCATGACTTCATTGTTTCTTCTCTTTTCTCTAAGCACTCTTATTTAATGTTTAAAGGCAGCATTGATCATGAAGGTTTATACAGAGAAAAAAGAGGCAGTTCTTGACACTAGGAACATGTAGTCTTATTGATTAAATAAAAAAAAGGCTAAATGATGAAACAACAACTAAAGTTTGGAACAATGCGGAAGAAGCATTAAATCAGATAAGTTTTCTCATGCTATAACATGGTCTCTTTCATTTGTACAAATAGGGAATGGTGATTGGATGACTGCTGAACACAGGGTAGAGATGGTGTTACACTGTCTTACTCAAGCTGATTCTTCATCATAGCTTTTAATTTTATGGAGTTCAAGATACAACATTCAGAATATTTGCTGACTTATAACACTAGTATTAATCCTATCAAACTCATGAAGTCAGATCAATTTAACAGACATGGTATGAGTGGTTCAGAACTGTACATAATGTATAGCAGGT
Organism: Clamator glandarius; assembly: GCA_033459285.1. NCBI lineage: Eukaryota > Metazoa > Chordata > Aves > Cuculiformes > Cuculidae > Clamator > Clamator glandarius. Next base: position 1,582,101 of record JAUNZM010000070.1, read on the forward strand.
AGGTTAATAGTTTTCTGATTGTTTAATGTGTTCAATTGCTATATATTCTGAAAATGTTTTTCTGAAGATTTTACTCTAAAAACTAATGGTTTTCTTTAGGAAGTTATTATTAACAGCTGCTTCTTGTCTTATTAAAATGAGAACTAGGTTCCTCTCTGTTCTCGTTTGAGCCAAAGTAGAAACAATTTTCTAACTTTACAGCTAAGGCTTTTCTAGTTAACTTCATTTTCTGAAAGTTAACATGTTTTTCAGACAGTGTCTATATCTAGAGATGATAGTGCTTAACATTTATAGTTATCACTGAAGTAACAGGGCACTGGTATGCAGAAAGGCCATTGCTTATACTTATTCCTATAAAAACCAAGGCCATCCTCAAGCCATGGAAAGCAGTAAGTCAAAAGAGTGAAAAAAGGTTGCACCTACAGGGAAGAGGGGACAGGACAGGTAACCCAAAGCTGACTAGCAGAGTATTCCATTCCATATATGTCATACTCAATATAAAACTCAATGATTTCAAGGGTCAAGCTCTCCTCTTCAATGGCTTGCATCTAGTTAGGACCCCATCCATCCTTCTGCCCCCTGATTCCTATTCAAGCATGCCTGAATCCAGCTCCTGTATCCAGCTCCCATCTGCTGCTGGGTCCAACTAGGGATCTTTTGCTGTGCCTGCCCTGTAGTGTCAGTGGTGACAAATAGTCATCGGTGGGGAATTCAGTCTTGTATATTTGTATATACTTTATTATTTTCTTATTATTGGTATTTTTATTTCCCTTTTTATTATTATTTTTTCATTAAAGCCATTTTAGTTTTAGTTTCCCGCATTTCCTTTCCCACGACTGCCCACATTTAGCTGCCAGCCGGGACAAGAAGGGGTGCTAAACTGCGATACCCTTGATTTATTTTTTTTTCAATATTTCCTCTGTCTATTGCTTTACCTGTAACACTGCAGTGACATTCACATGAAAGAATTCTAATTGCTTCAGTTTGTATTTTTAACTGTTTTGTTTAAGCTTGTTCACAGGTTTGTGGAAAGCGTCAGATGTCTTTCCCAAATAGGCACATCAAGAGCACTGACACTGAGTCAGTTAGGAAGGAGTCAGCGCTGTTGCTTTCATCAGTTGTCTTGAGCCTTCCTAAACTCAGCTCAAAATCTGCCATGCCAAAGCAGAATTTGAGAGTATCAAAAACACATGGGATGGCAATACCCTGGCCACCGATTTGGAGAGCTGGGGCTCATGTGTCAGTAGATTTTAAATGGAAAGTGTGACTTCCACAACTATGACGTATTTTAAAGATTATCTTACAATGGTGTTAATCCCTAACAGAAGAACATTCCTGTTCCTGTGTTATGTTAAATTTAATTGTTTTCATACCTGGCCATGTAACAGACACTTTAAAAAAGTGCCACATACTGTTTCAAAGGTACTGAATATTTGCAGTTAAAAATAATGTAATTTGACTGATTTCAAACTCTCAGTGCCTAGTACAAATGAAGGAGTCAGTGTTTGTATAAACATGACAAAATTCAGCCTACAGATGTACATAGTTACTGTTTATTTCAGTAGGAGCTACATATATAAATCTGGGGGCGGAATATGTTTTGCAAGGGCTTGGCTGGTATGAATAAGACTATTACTCTTCTGGATGTTAAATTGGAGAATTCAGTATTGCTTTTGTATGGGTATGAGATTTTGATCAGCATTTCTCATGCGTGTGGATCCAGGCCTCTATTTTAATTATTTCTAATTCAGTCTGGAGGCCCTGGCCCTGCAGCTTCTCAGCCCTTAGGTCCTAAATGTTTTCTTGGAGGAACCCAGCAGAACTAGGGCCAGCTTGGATCCTCACAGAGAAAGGTGCTAATTTAAAGCCTTTGGGGACAAACTTTACTATTCAAGGTAGAGTCACATCAGAGACTTAGTATAGCTGCATGAGTGAAGTAGGACAAAGGGAGAACTGTGCTGTAGAGAGCTCCTGAGAGATGTGGGAGGAGGGTTGTTAAGAGAGGACTAAGCTGGACTCTCCCCAGGTTGCAGAAAGTGGCTGGATCACTCATGTGGGGAAGCAGCTGTCACATGGCTACTGCAGCCTGCAAAATGATGAAACAGCTGTAGATACGCTCTGCAGCCAGAGGTAACTGGAAGGATTTAGTCCAGCTGTGAGTAGGATGCAGAATTTCCCTTCCGGAGATGTGTAAGCTGCATGCCGGCTGAATTGTGTTGCTCTGGAAACCGTCCTTTGAGTCTCTTTTCTCTAGTAAGTGTAATTTCTCAATCATAACATTACACTAATAATGTTTTGGGGTTTGATTGCCCTTTTTTGAAGTCAGAAGAGGAAGGGGAAAGCAGAATTATGACTGATCACTTATTCAAATAAATGAACATATATTTACCTGAATATATAACATGCTATTGACATTAATAAGCACTGCACTAACCTTTATTTGAAGGACTAATTAAAATAATTGCAAAGGCACGTGTTTGATAGTGTGGATGTCTATCCAGATTTTTTTAAATGTCTTCCATTTTGCCTTGAGGTTAAGATCCATGCAAAATCTACTCATGAGGCTTGAAAAACAGTGCAGTGGAATGGTGGAACCATGGGATATTTTAAGCAATGCTTCCAAATCTTGTTTAAGCAAACATATATGTTTATAAAACAAGCTGTTAAAAAGGATATAAATGCTTAGATGTTGTTTTTAAACTCTTTCACATCTTCTTTTTTATTCTTACAAGAATAAAAAGCAATCTCTCTCTATGTCTTGTAGCTTTCACAGTGTTTTGCTGTTGGAAATATCTGTTCTTGTAAGCAAAATGAGCCTGGTGGGTTGTCCCTTTTTCCAGACAGAAGGCAACAGCAGTAGCATTAAAATTGCAAAGCAATAATTATCAAAACCTGCATGTTTGTTTGGGTTTTTTTTTACATTTGTTAAAGGGGATAAAGCTTTTGCTGGAAACAAAGTAAGGAAGTGTTCTAGAGGGGATAAATATCCACCAGAACATCTGTCCCTGAAGTGAATGAAAGTGGAAGACAAAGACAGTGGACATGTACCATTGGCAAAAACGGTTTGTTGGTATTTAGAAGGGATGATTTCTGGTTTTGCAGAGTGGAGAATCTTAGACAAAAGGAAAGCTAATATTGGAGGGTCAGAATCTCCAATTTTGGTGACAGATTGTGTGTGTGACAGATTACTTTGAAGAATAAGAAGGGTGTTAAAGTATCTAGTAAAGGGGATACATTTGAGCAATCACCAAATGACAGCATCTGATGTCTAACGGATCCAAGCACTGAGAGCCACCTAAGGTACATTTGTAGCATTTTTTATTGCTGATGCCAAGAGCATAGAGAGCAAACAAGGTGTTTTGCAGATGTCCAGGAAGTGATAAAATGTGGTGGGATTGGTGTTAGTGAACTTGAGTGTTAATTTTTTCTGACTAGGGTTTATGGATAGTGGTTGCAGCTTTTTCTGTAAGAATGAGACTGTAGGAAAAGCAGTTACTGATTCAGACCAGCAGGCAGCTCAGAGTTACAGGATCCAGGTTATTGTGCACTGCAGCTCTGACTAGTGAAAACTAAAGATGAGGGAGCTGTAGGCAGCTGTTATAGATTATTGAATCTTAGGGCAGAACAGGACAAAATAGACCTTGAATATCATTACCTAACACTTGAGACAAGAAATATATGTTCTTGTAGATGGCTTCTTTGGCGTACTCCTGATGATGGTGGAGTTCCAGGCTGGCCCAAAGGGCCATGACTATCTCCATATGTGGACAGAACCCCTAGACCTTATGTACAGACTGCTTCCTTGCTCATGTACAATTCACTGCACCTGATGAGGAAGGTCAAAAGAGGGGGACTTGAAACAGCAGATATTCATTTAGTGCAAGAAACTAGGAACATATTTAGTCAAAATCATTTTAGTATGCTGAAGTTTTACAACTCTTTTGATATCCAACTGTTTTATCTAAATATGTATGGGGTGATATCCTGAATGACATATTTGGACACGGTAAACCATGTGCGCATACGGTTCTTTGCAATGGGCATGTAGGGCTGGTAAGTCACATTTCTAGAGATTTGTCTTCCTCTCTATTTTTCATCTTCATGGATGTCGTAGTGTAGAACAGATTTGAACAACAAGGCTTCTGTCAGCTCAGACACTTCAAATTGTGTTTAACAATAAAAGAAAAGGGGAAGGCTGCTTTGGGTTTTCACGGCGCACTGCAGTGTGCTGAAAAATAATAATTTCAGGGACAGGTAAACATGAAGGAATAAAGTGATTCTGCTGAGGCTTTTCTTTCAGTAAGAGAGGTTTGGTTCTCCTGGTTTGCATGGACCCAATATTTGTATTATTTTTTTTCAATGCGTGAAATCTCAGGCAATTTAAAGCACAGATTTGACACTGACATTTATTTATTTGTTTAGCTAAGTAAACCTGGTCGTAGAATCTGTTGACTTCAGAAGACTATGTAGTAGTACTGGTGTGTATATATATATCACTTCAAGCAATTTAGTTAAGGCAAATTATCATGTCTAATCTCTATTTAGAAAGATATTGTGTATTTTCATTGTTTAAGAAGCATGCAATTTTTTTTTTTGCATGGTTCTACTATATATATAATGTTATCAGATCTTCATTTTACTGGATGTATATCTCTGGCCTTTTTTACCTGGATTATTTTATCCCATAAATGACCTTGTCAACAACTTCCCCTGCCATAACCTCAGCACTGTGTCCCACTCTGGAGCTTTCACCAAGTTCAAGAGAACTTGAATCCCAATAAAAACCTTGTGACTTTGCAGCTATGGGCACGCAGCAGTTTGCAGTGGCACATGGCAGTTTTTCAAAGCCCAGGTCTTTGTTAGCCAAGCAGAGTACAGTATCTTCATCCTTATCTCAGGATAGAAAAGCACACATGCATTTGTATACACATGGAAAGTATTCTCTGCTTCTTTGAGAGTCTCTTCTCTAACTGCAGCTGTCTTATGCCAGGACCCCGCTGTTGCTGTTCTAGACAGGCTGGGTGAGATTCATTTAATCTAACAGTAAAATCTCAAAAACATTCTAAATATTTGTCTATGATAAGTTGCACTGAAAGTGCACATTTCTTTCCATTTCTCTATTGCAAAACATGAAATAATTAGTTTAAATTGATTCATGAGTTGTAGCTAAACGGAGAGGAATTTCAAGCTGTTTTCACAGTCTATTTTCTGAGCAGCTGCTTGTTTTTGACAGTGTATGGTTGTTTACCTTTCACTGCACCATTTGTATTTTTCTGGCTCTTAATTATGGTTACACCAACCTGGAGAGCCTATGGGCATATTTATCATAAAATAGAATAGCTTGGTTTGGAAGGGACCTTAAAGATCATCTAGTTCCATGACAGGAGCATCACGGAATCACACCAGAGATCAATATGATTAGTGAATGTTCAATTTATTACAGAGCATCAGAAGCTTTCATAGAAAAGGCAATAGTGTATGCGACTGGTGTGTAAATCTTTCCTTTAGCATTGGTTAATACCACGTGTCCACGCAAATACACTAATTGTCTGATTGGTTAGTATCTTCAACAAGAATAATTGCTAGCTAGTACAGCTTTGCACGTACACCAAGTATACACAGGTCCAAAGTTTCTCTTATCAACATCAGGGCACCACTCCTCAGTCATCCTTGGCCTGCTACTCTTCAGTACATCAACTCGCAGGCTGGATTGTTCACATGGCCATTTTCCAAGAGAAAGTCCTTCAGTATTCCAACGGTTCCAACCTCCCATATATTTATGAAACACTCTAGAGAGCATGCAGAGCATACACTACCACAGAATTTCAAGCTCCACTGTGAAGTGATACCTCAGGTGACAAAAGCCGTAGTGTTGCCTTAGAGCAGTGTTGCATACAAGAAGGAAGGAAGTGAGCTATGCTCAGATTCAGATTGGTACTGAGTATGCATTTCTTCTGATTTTGAAGCAGACTCTATTGCCAGCATCTCTGATCTCTGTGCACCAGACACCATTACGCATTGTAGACCGGACCTGTATACCCAGCAGCTGTATTTTATTCTCCTGTCCCTTCAGTCTTAATAAATCACAACACAAAAGTCATTGGAAATATCAAATCACACATGATCTTAGAAAAATAACTATGCAGTTCGTCGTGTGGCATATTGCCACGGATTCCTCTGGACTTATTCCTGACATATGCTTTTGAAAACAGAATTTGTCTGCAGATGAGTGGGGATGTAAATGAAGGCACTGCTGCTGATCATATTTCTACTTCTCTTGCCTATGCTGATTGATATTTTCTGACATAGTTTTTCTACCAAAACAAAATATATTCATGGCTTATTAGGCAACTACTGAAGAATCTGTTTGCCTCATTGTTGTTTTCTTATATTGGTCACATATCAGGCAGAAACATGTCTTCTTTTGAAACACAATCCTCTGTTGTATATATGGTTACATTATGGTTTCTTTGCTAAGTAAAACTTTTTTGTTACTCTAGGACAGGGTTTTGTTTGGAGATGGAGGTGGAAGTTCAACCTTGTTATTATGGTTTTGGCTTAATTATAAAACCTTGTGAAAAGTATATTTTTATTTCCAATTTAAAATTTGAGTTTGGTTTAGACACCAAAGGAAATCTCGGTCCAAATTGAGAAATTGTATCCTTTGCATAAGTGGACATTTGTAAATATTTTCATCTTCAAACCTGATTATTTTCTAAAGAAGGAAAACATGGAAGATGTTTGATTCAGAGCAATCCAAATAATTCTTTTGTTTCCTTTTGTATCCCGAATATGTCTTGAAAGGAATGCTTACATAAGATATTGCTGTCATAAAATCAAAATTTAACTATTTAAAAAAAATAATGTCAAACCAAACTTGTTTGATATTATCAGAAAAAAACTTCTTTTTCCTAATAGAATATTGATGATGTAGTCTAGAAATTAATTGTGATTTTGCTGTTTTTCTTGTAATCTTGGATTCAAAGCACCATTCTAACATTTGAAAAACATACTTCAGTGCAAGATATGGAATTGGAAGTTAAATTAGAATTGGAAATAAAAATGGAAAAGGAAAACTGTGGAACGATACTTTTTGTTCATAGACCATAGTATTGGATGCAATCTAAGTAGAACAGGAAAGATCATTGAATTGATGAGTGTCACTGGAATATAGGGGGGAAAAAAGCATGTGACAGCTTCCTATTAATCTACTGAATTATGACAAGTAAACATTTAGAGCATCACTGAGAGACCAATATTCTTTGTAGGATTAAAACCAAAATATGTAACTTCTCCCACTTCCCAATATCTGAAGAACCTCAAGTGAGATTTCTGAAATAAGACATCATGAAGGTGAGTGTAAGGGCGGAATGCTTCTAGGTTTTACACTTTTTGTTACAAAACATCCTTATTCATTATAAATTGGAGGAGTGACATATTAATCCCCAAGGCAACCATGTTGTGATGCGAAACAAACACAAAAATTCAGCTATAGATTACACTACTGGAAATGGCTAGCATAAAGCAAATCAAGTCTTGACCCAAAATGAAGCATATCAACTAGATATGTGACTGAATGTCAGAAGAGGTATTGTAAAACTGCCATTTTCCTTGAAGTTTGCAAGCAAAATGTGAACTATTCAGACTAAAAAGAAGGGAGACCATGTTCAGAATTCTTACATTCTTAATTGTAGTGCAATGAGCAAAGGATTTGTTTCTTTTTCTATTGCTGGAAGGCTCGTTTTGGAATATGTATGTCTGATACTATGCAGTAAAGTATGTGAAAAAATATCAGGTTCTTTTTTTCCCCTTTTGCTAGAGCTTAGGCAGTTCTAAATTAATAAGCCTGGTGTCTTGACTTTGAAGCAGACTGCATAATCACATAAAATATGATTCTACAGGACTCTGAAAATGAAAACATAAAAAAAGTTTTTTCCTGAAGGTATTTACAGTAGGTTTGCTTCCCTAGAGGCTGCAGGGACCGTAGAAGCCACACACTCCATGGGGAAGCAGGATAAGGCATCTGTGCAAGGTCTTTTAGAGCACATCTGTGAAGCTCAGTGTATCCCCAGCAAGAAAAAATAAGAGAAATATGCACAACATGATAACATCTATGCAACTTTACAGTGCATAGGAGGTATGGAAGACTACCCACTTTGGGTTGATTTGTATCTCCCATGCAGCATCAGCATACGCTGCTGGAAGAGACTCATCCAGCTCCATAACTTTACTCAGCACCAAACCCAGATAAGTGATCAGATAGACTTTCCATGATGATATGACAGTATGCATTTTATTTCTCACCTGAAGAAATTAATTTACTTGATATGGAATATCAGACGTAGAGTTTGAGTATTTCTGGAGAATAAGAGTAGATCTTAGAACCATAGAATCATAGAATAGTTTTGATTGGAAGGACATTCAAAGGTCATCTAGTCCAATGACCCTGCAGTGAGTAGGGACATCTTCAATTAGATTCTGTTGCTCAGAACCCCATCCAACCTGACCTTGAATGTTTCTGGAGGAGGGGCATCTACAACTTCTTTTATGTTATTTACTTAACATAAAAAAATTCTGCTTAGGGAGACAATTCTTTCAAGAAGACATTAGAGTAAATATAAATTAGCATAATGTTGCAGTCATTAAAGATTAAATTCAGTTTATATAAAAACTTAAGTTCCTAAGCAAGCTCTTCTTTTGCAATAAAAAAGCTCTGAAGTATATGGGGATTTAAAGAGAAAAGGTAGGAAAGCAGCATACCTGGATTATAAATTTCAGAGCAAGGTTCCTTTACTTTTGTCTCAGATAATGCTAGAATTTCTCTCCATCTTCTTAAATATGTGACATTTTTCTTTTATTTAGTTAAATAAAAAATTCAGTGCCTGAATTATGGCTGCTGCTTTTGTTGATGACGCATGAAGAGCAGAAATCTATTTTCTGTTCCATAGCTTTGTTGACTCTGAAGTGCTGACATTAGTAATAGGCTTTCTGTCTATCAGTAAAGCCAGGAAATGTGATAATGACTCTGAGGAAGAGGAAATGGGGAAGTGATTCTGCCTCTCTATTCGTCTCTTGTGAGACCTCATCTCAAGTACTGTGTCCAGTTCTGGAATCCTCAACATAAGAAGAATATGGAACTGTTGGACCGGGTCCAGAGGAGGACTACAAAGAGGATCAGAGGGCTGCAGCTCCTCCCATATGAGGACAGGTTGTGAGAGTTGGGATTGTTAAGCCTGAAAAAAGAAGGCTCTTATAGTGGCCTTCCAGTACCTGAAAGGAGCCTATGAGAAAGCTGGAGAGGGACTATTCACCTTCCCTGGAGGTGTCTAAGGCACGGGTGGCTGAGGTGCTAAGGGGCATGGTTTAGTGTTTGATAGGAATGGTTGGACTCGATGATCTGGTGGGTCTCTTCCAACCTGGTTATTCTATGATTCTATTAAAAGCTTGTGGTGATAGGATGAGGGGGAATGGATACAAACTGGAAAATGGCAGATTTAGACTAAACATTAGGAAGAGTTTCTTCACCATGAAAGTGGTGAGGCACTGGCACAGGTTGCCCAGGGAAGCTGTGGCTGCTCCATCCCTGGAGGTGTTCAAGGCCAGGTTGGATGGGGCCTTGGGCAGCCTGATCTGGTGGGAGGTGTCCCTGCCCATGGCAGGAGGTTGGAACTAGATGATCTTTAAGGTCCCTTCCAACCCTAACTATGCCATGATTCTGTGATTCTATGGAATGCTGAATGACAAATGTAATTTTTTTCAAGAGGTTATTTCCACTGATGTGTCCTAAGGAATCTTTGTTTTATTTTTCATTATTTCTTTTTTGGTCTGGAAGATATACCTTAAAATTTGTTTTTAAAACCAGAAAGTATAGAAATTATTCTTATCTATCTTATGATATATAGAAAGCAGAAAGTATAGAAATCTGGGCACAATGTACTTGGGAAATAAGAAGACCCTCCATCCCTCAATGTGACTTCCTGACTTCCAAATTCTAAAGAGGATCAAAATTAATCAGAGTAGCTAAGAAGCACTTGGTGAACCTCTACAATATTAGAGCATGACACATCAGTATCTATGATTAACTGTCAGTAAAGATTATGTCTTATATGGAATATGTGTTCTATATAGATTATGTATTTTATGTTGAAAGGTTCTTACAAGGGTATGGTGGAATTGCTTCAGAAGATTACAAATATTTCATCCTGCTTTCATGCTGGAATTCATACATTAGTATTCCTGGTTTTCATTGAGTCTTTTATCTTTTTCCTTATTTTTTTGGCTTTATAACTGTGAGATCAGATGCAGGAGTAATACAGAAATGGATAACCCTCTGAAACTGAGGGGGTGAGTGAAATAGTGCAAAGCATATGAGGCATCAGAGGATGTGTGCTTGGATAGCAGAGAAAGATGAGGTCTTTCCCAATTAGTGAACCTGAAGAGCAAGATTATAATCAACAAAATTATAGAAAAAATACTATTTTCCATCCTTTCTTAAAAGAACATTAAGAATGCAAATTATTATTGTTGGATACAGATAAGCTTACACAAAAGGACAGAAAGACAAGACTGATCATTGTGGCAGATGTAAACATGCACTTTAGCTTGTGGGCAGCTCATTAAAGGGAAGCTATAAAATAGGCCTGGAAGTGAATAAACACTCTCTCATGTATTTCTGTTCTGAGAAGCATCCTCAAAACCTGAGTGACCAGAGGAAGTTGTGCTCAGGGATGCACAGGGGAACTGGAGTGCAGACTGGTTGTGGTGTCCCGATACAGCTCCTGCAAGCAGGCAGTGAGGGGTGAGATGACCTACCAAAGTATTGTGGAGACAGGTGACAGGTTCATGTAGATATAGCAAAAAATTTACATTAACAGCAGCATTGCAAAGGAACACCAGAAGGATGAGCCTACCCCATGGCTTGCCAGAGAAAACTCACTGCAAATTTTCAGGGTCTTGGCACACTATTACAGCAGTGAGCTCAGCCTTTCTACAGAGGGGATGGCCTCATGGTGTATCAAAAATAATACATCCATTCAATGACACTGAAGAGATCTGAGGATAGGGCATCCAGTTGTTCTTAGCTGGCAAGATTTCATTAGGGAGCTGTGAGGAGGTTCAAGCTGGGAAGCTTTATAGCAAATGGCTGACTCCAAAAAAATAGCAATGAACAGGTGAAAAGCTTTTGTGTTGAGCATAGTGATCATCATCATCAGAATGAGGTTTTAAGTCTTTTTATATTGTGATCACTCCTGTATTTGCTGGTAAAACTCCATACTAACATGACAATTCATGTCGTGTTTGCTGTTAAAGTATCAGATGATAATACTCTTCATCTGCTGATTTGAAAGCCTGGAATAAAAGAAAAAAACACTCTCAGAGGAAATCTACCTTTCATGCTTTATGAAAATGAAAGTAGATTGATTTCTGTAGAGTCAAAGTCTCATGTATTACTTAGCAAGGCTGATGCCTGCCATCTGTTCTGGGACAGAGTCAGAGCCTGTGGGGTTGGCAGAGTTAGCCTGGTCTAAATACTCTGTGATGGATGGTGGAAAGCACCCAGTAATGGACCTGTGCTTGGACCTTACCATCCATGAGCTACATATATCCTGTGGGGCAGCCACTGGATTCAGCTTCCTTCCAGAAGTTTCTGTTGGAAAAGAGACAAACGTATCATTGCCACTTATAAAACCACCTCACATCCTTTAGGGATCTCCAGCAGAGAAAAGGAGCAGTGAATTTACTTCACTTAATGAGTTCATATTTACACTTTCAGACCCATGCAGGGATTACCAGTTTATGGAGGGGTGAAATAAAACTGAAAAGAAAAAAAAAAAAAAACGCAAAAACCCACAGAAAACTTTAAAGCAGAGTTGGAATTTTGAAAATTAGTAATCAGCAAAGTAAAATGTTCTCCAAATGCTTCCTTGGCAATGCAGGTACATTTCTGATAAATGAGTAAGTACAGGCAAGATCGGAGGCTCCTAAACCAAGCTAAAATTACCACGTAGATTATCCAAACACATGAGAGATATAAAACATCTCCCTAATAATGTAAACAAAGGAAGGAATAGCAGTGTTTTCAGAGTGAAAAAAATTAATTTTCCACCATGTGTCACAACTCCAGAATTAATCTAGAGGTGAGAAAATGAAAAGACAAAGACAATGACTTCTGTATGCTAAAGCTGTATTGTTATTACTTAATTTAGGGCAACAGAATTTTTAAAATAAGATTGTTGTGAAACTGAATAGTGCACTTAAATGAGGGTATGACAGCTGTGACTATACACTGGGAATGGAATGGAAGAGACAAAAGGCAGTGAGAATCTATCCAATTAGCAACATCTTTAGAACAGCCAGTCAGTGACAGGCTAACATTTCCCCTGGTCTCAAAAAGAGTGATTGTTCATATCAGGAGTTATTTCTACATGATAAGCAACAAGGTCATTCCATCTATAGCTAAGAGGATCTGAAATTCGTCAGCTAGGGGAGAGGAGGTAAATATTTTTAGGGAGAATAACACACATCTTTTTAACAATACTGGATACTGGAAAGGGAGTTAAGTCATCCTAAGGTACTTTTTCATTAATGACCAAAGTGTAGGATTTTTTCTTAGCAGGATTTCATCTGCCAATGTAAATAAGGAACTAATATGATATCCTGAGCCTACTGAACTAAACTGAACTATTTCTAATTATTTAATGGGAGCAATTTTTTTCTCATTACTAATTTTATCATCAGAGGAGTATATTGAGAGGGAGGACAAGACAGTGGTGGAAATAGTCTTGACTTGAATTAAATAATATGAAATGATGCTAGTTAGCATGTATATGAAAAGATGAGAAACCTTAATATATGGTTCACATAGTATTGTTTGCTAAGGAACATCGGTACTTAGTAATAGCACTGCAAGTAATTTCAAGCAAAAAAAGTAAAAATTAGCTTTTGGAGGTTTTTTATATTGTTTTGGTGGGACAAACAAATACAAAGAAAATTGAAATGTCTCATTCTAATGCCTCTAAGAGGGCTGTTTCTTATGATACTAGGTATTGAAAACTTATCATGTAATTTTGGAGGTAGTAGAGTTTGTTTTAATTTTACTTTCCTGCACTAAAATCCTCATTGTGGGCACAACTCTACAGAAAGTCCTGACTCCTGGGTTAACCACCACCAACAGTGTTCTCTTATTCCTAAGTTCCAGGGTGAGGAAAGCAGCAGAAATCCTTGCCAGGATAAGATCACTTATTTACCTTTCTAGGCCCAGAGCATCGTGACTTTTGGTAGTAATGACTGTGTCTAATATTTTTGTATTCTACATTAAACCAGTAAATCAACAGAACACAGAACTGGTTAGGAGTCCCACCTCTGAGCTGCCCTTGCCTCCTATAAACTTGGAACTTTTGGAATGATGTTTTCAAACCCAAAGAAAAAGTGCTGCAACAGGATTCAGCCTTGATAGTTAGTACAGCCAGTCTCTCCTGATTAATTTTACATGGTGCTACACAGTTTAACAATAATGTACTCTCTCTTTTGGCAATATTTTATGTAGAATGAGAAATGTTTAAAACCAATGGGAAGTCCAGACAGGATTACACTATGGTTGTCAGCATTACTCAACAGTCATCATCAGGCAGCCTTCACCATTTCTCTTTCCATGTCACTAGCAGGAAGAAATATCCACATAATTCTGTTTCAAAGAGAAGCTCTGTCAGGAAAAGACCCTGCTTCTTCCATTTGACTCAGAAAGGAAATTTTTCTTCCTTTTGTAAATGCTGGGGAATAAAACCCCACAGCTCTGTCATTCCCCAGATGCTGGTCTTGGACTGTCCTGCTGTGATGTAACCTCTGTCTGTAAACCCTGATAATTTTACTGGGTGTTTACATCCTGATATTGAAATAAAAAACTCAATTCTTTTCTAGCCATTCCCCTTCCTAATTAGCTCAGGAAAAACTAGTTACTCACAGATGCAGCAATAATAAAACTAAATTCTCTTTATGCAATGTAGAAGTAAGTTATAAGTGGTGGATCTTAGGAGTAAAAGAAATGGCTGATGAAAAACACAGCTTAGAGAAATCGTGTCCTCTTAAGTCTGCTATAAATAACAGAGGCTGTAAAGATATGCCAGGTCAGTTGGCTTTGGCTTGCATTTCAGTAAAGCCATTTCCACCACTGCTCAGTTTAAACCTGTGAAGTTCCTCTAAACAAGCCAGAGTTACTGTATACAAAGCCCAAGGACAAAAAAAGAGCAATCTTTGTTTCCTTTTTGTGTTGAACTGGACTGAGCAGTCTGACATATTATGTGTTACAAAGCAGTTCTGGGATGATTCATCCTGAAATTAAATTGGTTGAAGGCAATATTTTCCAGTAGCTCCTAAAGGCAGAGAATGAACTTTTCCCTTAGCACACCCTGCACAGAAGTAAAGATACTCTTTCCTTCAGATCATGCTGTTTCTTCTGATCTTTCTTTCTTTTCTTCCTGTTTCTTTTTCTTGTTTCTTTGATTTAAAAAATGTAAATTATACATTGCATCTGACACAAATAGTTTATCTGTACCAGTGCCTGCATTCTGCTAATGCATGTTGATTTGTATGCTGAAGGTATGTAAGAAAGCTCCCTGTTCAGTAGCTGAAGTTTTGTAATGATACAGAACTTCTTCTCCTCTTCTAAGAGTGTTGTCTAGGGTCCCTTCAGATAAAAATAATGCCAGAATCTTTCTTTAAAAAACATGCAGATCAAATTTGGCATTTGTAGGACACCAAAGCCTGTCTCTGATGTGTCCCTCTGTCTTTCAGTCACAGAAACATTTGTCTGCTTGCTTTGCACTTCATGTTTTCTCACTAACAAGGATGTCCTATATTTCTACATCTACAGTTATTATTATGTAAGGCTGTATTATAAAATGACATGATTTGTTTGTGGAGGTGATTAGGGAAAGGATGCACAGTCCAGTCCAGATTTGGCTGGAGAGTTTGTGGAGTATTCTTCTCTGGAGATACTCAAAACTCACCTGGACAATCTCCTGTGCAGCCTTCTCTAGGTGAACATGATTAAGCAAGGAGGGGTGGACTATATGATCCGCAGAGATCTCTTCCAACCCCTAACATTCTGGTTTTCTGTGATTCTGTGATTCAGCTAACACTGTCTTCAGATTCACTTGAAATATCATATGAGATTTCTGTATAAAGTTATAGTCACATGGACAGTCTCCCTAAAGTCCTTAACAGGGCTCTGGCATCGCTAATTAATGTGGTTAAAATAATAAATTTTGTTGACTTTCACTGACAGTTTGTTTTCTTCTATGTGCCACTTTCTAATTCCAAGACAAAGCAAAACCAACTGGTGTTTAAAGACTCACTGAAAGCATAGAATAAATTTCAAGTTTCATTGATTTTTAAAATTTCATTTTAAAACTAAAAAATTTCATACAATAATCATAGAATAACCAGGTTGGAAGACACCCACCAGATCATCGAGTCCAACCATTCCCACTAATCTCTAAACCATGCCCCTAAGTACCTCATCCACCCTCACCTTAAACACCTCCAGGGAAGGTGAGTCAACCACCTCCCTGGGCAGACTGTTCCAATGCCTAACGACCCTTTCCGTGAAGAATTTTTTCCTTATCTCAAGCCTGAATCTCCCCTGGCGGAGCTTGAGGCCATTCCCTCTCCTCCCGTCCTCTGTCACTTGGCAAAAGAGGCCAGGACCCTCCTCTCCACAACCTCCCTTCAGGTAGTTGTAGAGAGTAATAACGTCTCCCCTCAGCCTCCTCCAGGCTGAACCATCCCAGCTCTCTCAGTCGCTCCTCATAGGACTTGTTCTCCAGCCTCTTCACCAGCTTTGCTGCTTTTCTCTGGACTCGCTCCAGAGCCTCAACATCCTTCTTGTGGTGAGGGGCCCAGAACTGTACTCAAGGTGCGGTCTCACTAGTGCTGAGTACAGAGGGAGAATAACCTCCCTGGACCTGCTGGTCACGCCGTTTCTGATACAAGCCAAGATGCCATTGGCCTTTTTGGCCACCTGGGCACACTGCTGGCTCATGTTCAGTCGGCTGTCAACCAGCACCCCCAGGCCCTTCTCCTCCTGGCAGCTTTCCAGCCAGACTTATCCTAGTTTGTACCTCTGCTTAGGGTTGTTGTGCCCCAAGTGCAGGACCCGGCATTTGGCCTTGTTAAATCTCATGCTGTTGGTCTCAGCCCAGCAGTCCAGCCTGTTCAGGTCCCTTTGCAGAGCCTCCCGACCCTCCAGCAGATCGACACTTCCACCCAGCTTGGTGTCATCTGCAAACTTGCTAAGGGAGCACTCGATGCCTTCATCCAGGTCATTGATAAAGACGTTGAACAGGGCTGGACCCAGCACTGAGCCCTGGGGAACCCCACTTGTAACTGGCCTCCAGCTGGATTTAACTCCATTTACCACCACCCTCTGGGCCCGGTCATTCAACCAGTTTTTCACCCAGGAGAGTGTGCACCCGTCCAGGCCAGAGGCCGACAGTTTCCGAAGCACTATGAGAAACTGTCTCAAAGGCTTTACTAAAGTCCAGGAAGACTGCATCCACAGCCTTTCCCTCTTCCAAGAGTCTAGTCACTCGATCGTAGAAGGTGATCAGATTACTCTGGCAAGACCTGCCTTTCATGAACCCGTGTTGACTGGGCCTGATCACCCGGTTCTCTTGCAAGTGCTTCATGATAACACTCAAGATCACCCGCTCCATGACATTTGTTGGTTTGTTTGTAACTTCTTATATCAAATAAATCTTCCAAGTGATAATTGTTCTCATTCCTCATTTATTGCTTACTGACTAACACTAAAAACAAGATCTGGTTTTGGATGGATGACCTGCATGGTCACCTTCAGCTTTTAGTATTTATATCTTTACTACCTATAGAGTGCTTTTGTTTTTAATTTGTTTTTGAAATCAGACTTAGTTGTGAAAATTATTGCAATATAACTATCTTGGCAGAAAAATTTAAATAAGAATAAAAGACAGAAGTCGGCAAAATATTAAGAAGGCAAAAGATGTAAATAGGGGTTTCCATCAAATAAAGGAGAATAAGAAACAACAAATATTTCTGCATTATGGTCGTATCACACAGGGGCAACTCAAATAAGATTGTCATGTTCCTCAGTCATTGTAGTATAATGGAGATTTCAGTTCCCTCTTTCATAGTGTAACATCCTTACATACAATTTGAAAATCATCTTGTTGCCTGAAATTCATAGCTTATCCACATATAATCCATTATGCATATAAACAGCAGTGAATCTAAAAAAAAAAAGACTTACAAGAAATATCAGTCATTAACATATTTCTTATTATTAACTCTGTTTTGATGACTTCTGTTTCCTGCTTATTTTTTAGCTTCAGGTATTGCTAGGATTAAATTAAACCTCATAAAATCTTTTTCTGGTTAATATTTACTGGGTTATCAGTTTTACAAATGGCTGTTTTCAAGTGAACTGTTTCTCTGCTTGAGTCACCAGCAAAATTTAGCAAAAAAAAATTGGAAGAAATCTATGGTTTGTGCTAAAATTATAGTGGGAATAATGACAAGGGTAATCAGGGTAAGCTGCTGTATACATATATATGTTTGTGGCCAGCAACTTTAAAAAATTGAGCATTCCAAAAATGTCAACTACTATTGCAAATTCTCTCAAGAGAAAAGGAAGATGTATTTCTATCACTGCAGAAATAAGAAGTAGAGCACAGGGAAAAAGAATGGTTGCCAAGGACTCCAATGAGGGTCCATAGAGAATGGGTAATTCACCTTACATCTTTTTGAGGGCCAGTCTAGAGTCTTCACCATAGGATGGTTATTTGAGTTCTTTCCATTCTCATCATTCTCATCAGCTTCAACAAATGTTGTGAAGTAATACATGACTTCTCAGTCAAACAGTGGAATAGCTTATTCACTTTGCATTTTGCAGGTGAAAATAGAAAGACTATAATATTTTTTTCTCAAATAATAGGATCAGAAGACTTGAAACAGGAAAATGACTATTCAGGGTTCAACATCTCTATTCAACACATTCATGAAACAGAATTACTGGTTGGAAAAGACCTTTGGGATCATCAAGTCCAACCGTACTTGTCCACTACTAAATCATATCATTAGGCGCTTCATCTACCCATCTTTTAAGTATCCCCAGGGATGGTGACTCAATCAAATCCCTGGGCAGCCTGCTACAGTGCCTGATAACCCTTTTGGAGATGAAATTTTTCCTAATGTCCAATCTGAACCTCCCCGAGGCCATTTGTCTCATCCTGTCACCTGGGAGAAGAGACCAACACCCACCTTGCTACAATTTCCTTTTAGGTAGTTGTAGGCAGTGTCTCCTCAGCCCCCTTTTCTGTAGGCTAAAAAGCCCCAGTTCCCTCAGCCGCTCCTCATAAGACTTTTTCTCCAGTGCCTTCACTAGCTTTGTTGCTCTTCTCTGGACATGCTCAAGCACCTCAATGTCTTTTGTGTAGTGAGGGGCCTAAAACTGAACACAGTATTTGAGGGGTGGCCTCACTAATGTTGAGTACAGAGGCAAAATCTCTTCCTGGGTCTTGCTGGCCATGCTGTTTCTGATACAGGCCATGACAAGCTGTCCTCCTAGGGAAAGCATAATAGCTCTTCTTTCAGAAAGAAATGAAACACTACTGCCATCTTATCTGTAATGGTTAAAATTATTCTAGTCTCAAAGCATCATATTAAAAAAAATCAAGAAGATGTTGAAAGTACCAGTATGAAATCAGAGAAGGAAAAGTAACACAGACTTCAAGAATTTTGAAAGATAAGATTTAGTTTCTAATCAAACCAGAAAATCAATTATGAATGCTACTACAGAGCATGATTAAATACCTCAAAATCGGTGTTAGTTTTTGACTTATGATTAGGCTAAAGATGCATAAAAATGGAGAATTAATTTGCCAAAACATCCTTTTGAGATGTCTAAGCATTTAGTTAGTTATTTATAAGAGAAAATATGATACACCAGAAATATTATTAGAAGAGTTATTTGAAATTCGTTTGACCACACATTAAAAAGTTAACTGGCTTAACTAAACATCTTATCTAAAGTCTACGGAGAAATAGGAATCTCCAAGGGATAATGTGATTTAGTAATCTATTTCAAAATAGGATGAGTTCCTATGTGGAAACATTTCTTGCTCCTTTCATGTGTTATAGAGGGAGCCTTGCTAGTCAATAGTTACTGGACTAAAATACCATTAAAGGGTTTTGCTGGTTTTTCTCAGGAGAATATTGATGTCTGAATGGGGTTTTCTATTTGGTCCAGGGTATCTTCTGATTTTCTAGCTTTTGACTTTTTGAGATGAGCTATCGAGCAGCAGTGTAAGTTGGTAACCTATATAATATTTTTTATGTCAAAAGCTAAAATATCAACAATCCATTTTATATGGTATTTTATATATCGAGACCCACTGCAAAATTTCTCATGTTACATCTCATTTAAATCGAAAGAAGAAAAAAAAGCAGAAATATATGCTGAGAAAGCCCTGATAATCTTTGACTCTCACTTTTACTAAGGACATCCAATTTGTTAGACTTGGGAAAATAAGGAAAAAAAAATAGGCTTTTTTGCATGTTTTTCTTGACAGTACCAAATATCATCTAGCTAATGGAAAAACACATCAGTTCATTTTAGTGATTGAATCATTATGTGACAATGTACATCTACAAAATGGTTGAAAAGCATGGAAATTCTTAAATTATTGAAGAAAAAGAGTACAAAATTAGAAGACTGATTTTATTGTGCCTACTATTGATTTTTTATTATTTACTTGAGTAAACAATATTAAATATAAGCATCTAGCCTAGTAGCTGTAAAAAAATATATTGAGAGATAAATCTTGCCACAAAAAAAATTAGTTCTCAAAAACACAGTAAAGGAACATTTACTAGCTTACTTTGCTCAATTTGTTATAGATGTACTTCATAGAGTTTAAGAAGATGACTGATCCATCCATTTTAAAAGCACTGCCTAATTTTAGGAAATGTGTACATATTTCATCATGAACCAGGTTGTCAGTAACTGTCTTTGCTGAGCTCTATTTCTGCTAATAGTTAAGATTCTATTGTATCCACATGCATGTCTGAAGATGCTGCATAATATGGCATAGATATAATCCACACTTCCCACCACATCCTTCTCTAAATTGGAGAAATATGGATTTGATGGGTAGACTGTTCGGTGGATAAGAAATTGGTTAGATGGTCACATTCAGAGAACAGTGGCCAATGGCTCGATGTCCAGATGGAGATCCATGACAAGTAGTGTCCCTCAGCAGGTCTGTACTGGAACCGGTGCTGTTTAGTATCTTCTTTAATGGAATAGACAGCGAGAGTGAGCGCACCCTCAGCAAGTCTGCAGATGACACCACACTCAGTGGTACAGTCACTGCAGTGGAAGGATGGGATGTAATCCTGAGGGATCTAGACAGGCTGGAGAAGTGGGCCTGTGTGAACTTCATGAGGTTCAACAGACTCAAGTGCAAGGTCCTACGCCTGGGTCAGGGCAATTCCCAGGTTCAATACATAGTGGGGAATGATGTGATTGAGAACAGCCCTGCAGAGGGATCCATTGAACTGGAGCAAATTTTTAGCAAATGCACACCTTGAAGATTTAGTAGACGCTACATTTCATTACAAGAGGTTGTTTTAAACATTAATTCTTACAGTCAGATTTTGGCAAAGTTCAACAAAACTAAAAACTGTTAGAAAGTATATATATTTTTACCAACAGAAAGTCACAAGCAAAACTAACTTTTTGGTAGACTACGTACAAATACAATTTGGCAGGCAAGCAATTTGAGTTTTAATCAGCCAGTAGTTATGCATTTACCTTACTTGGTGGTTTTCAGAAAAGTTAAAAGCTTCCTAAGCAGGTACTTTTTCTTGATGAACCATTATGCTCTATCAACCTTGTAATTAGAGAACTGTAACACAACTGAATTCTGGCCTCAATTTTCAGTTTAAATTTGTGTAGTGGATAGATGCTAGATTCTTAATTGCTTTTCTGTTGTCCTCCTTCGTTCGTTTTGGTTCACAGTGGGAAGCAGCTGTTCCTCAGCTCTAATCTTAGATACTGTGAGATAGAATCTTCTGTAAACAGAGAGATCACTTATCCAGCCTTCACCAAAACCATCTTAAAGGAAGCTGATCGTCCACTACTTCTGGAAGAAGATAGGAAATAGACGAATCTTCATACCATTATTTATTTCAAGGGGTTTAGGGTTGTTTTTCTGTTCAATGTGTTTCATTGTAAGGACAGCGTCTCTAATTATGCAATGCTTAATCTTAATATTTACCAAAAACCCAAAAGCGAAATAGATTGACAAGACACTAAAATATAGCAAAATTCTGTTACATGGGACTGACTCAATGGACAACATTAGCAAAAATGTGTAATGCAGCTGGAAAATAGCATATATCCTTGGGTATTTTGGCACATGCTGTTGACCACATTTGCAATGACCTTGCATTCACTCCCAGCCAAGCATGTTAGTTTTTCTCTAATGAAAATTTTTCTCAGTTTGAAATTTTATGGTATATTTCTGGGACTACATATTTCTCTCCATTAAGTACATTTAAGGATCTGTTATCTGAAGGTTTAAAGAGGATTTCACTCACAACTGACAGGAAAAAGCCTTATTCTATTCAAACTTACTGGCCTTTTCTTGTATTCATTGTGAAAATCAATTGATGCAAAAATAACAGAGAACACACTTAAGTTTCATGGAGTAATGGAAGCATTACTGGGAAGGGACCCATGGTGCTCATATAGTCCAGGCTCTGGTTCAGAGAAGGACTAGATTAAAGTTGACCAAGGAAAACAATTTTCTTTTCATGTATGATATTATGTACCTAAAATTGTTATATAGAAAGATAAATTTAACCCAAAAGTTAAGAACACTCTTTAAAGATGTGTCAAAGTACTGAAGGTTATATTTAGATTAAGAAGAAAATGCCTTCCTTCATCTGTGAAACTTCTTTTAAGAGCATAAGCTTCTTTAAGTTTTCTGAAAGAAAAAGTGATCCTAAGAAGAAAGTATTTCTCATTTAGGTATTATTAGAGGGAAATAACAATTATTTAGTATAAAATGCTAACTGTAATATAAAGTTACATTTTACAATCTAGAATTTCTACTATAGGACAAAAGTTTTGAAAGTGGAATTGAAACCAAATGTTTTGAAAGAAATCAGTTTCTATGGTAAAATTTTGTAAAATCAATTTCTATTTAAAAGATGCAAATATTCTTGAAGAAACATTCTTTATTTTATACTTTGTCTTGTCTAACAGGCTTTCACTGACTGTCATTAATTACTTGTGAAACAGAATTTAGAGATAAGGAAAATCTGCCTCAAAACTTAATGACAAGCTATTTCAGTGCATGGGTGGCTCCTCTTTTAATTTTGGTTTTGATTTTTTTTAGTAGTGCTCTACATATATAGTCAGAAAAGGTAGAATATCTACTCCCTTTCCCCACATACACAGATATATTTTTGATTTTTATTAAAATTTATTAAAGTCATACCAGGTAAATGCTTCCTACAATTTACTCAAGAATATCAACAATTTTACCAGAAGCAGACGTTAGCTACTGAGTTACTGAATTAATTCCTATTAATTGCCATAAGCATGAAATCTAGCCCTCAGGAAGGAATATGCTGAACCAATTCCTGGCTACAGAAGAACCTAAATTTGAAAGGCTTAAATCTTAAATATGATAGAGCTGGCCAAATATTTATCTATATACTGTTTCAGTAAAGTTATGCAGTAAGTGATTTTTTTTAAGTTCTCATTTTATATACTGTAGATAATGGAGAATGTGTCTTGCAGAATTCATATTAGTGTTCAGTGCACATCAAATGTAAAATAGTGGTCTTTGGTATCCATTCATTCAAGCAGGTTTTACAGTACCACTCCTTTGCTAATTCAGTAGGGCAGTTTAGGTGTAAAAGGAAAGGATATTTGAAGTCTTCAGTTTAATGTATGGAGTTTAAAACGTAAACACCATGTTTTTTAATCTATTGGAAACTTCAGTTGATGTGAGTTGATATTGTGTCTGTCATAGCAAAGACAGTTTGCATCTGCTACTCTGAAATTTTTTGAAATTTTAATGTAATTTTTTACATCTTTTTCCACTTTCGCTTTTACATGTGATGAAATAACAAGAAAGTTATATACAGAGATGGCTACACCAAAAGTGAGAAAAAAAGATGATATTTTACTTTCAAAAAATTTTTAGAAATCCATATCTAGTTATATTTGTTACTCGTCCATGAGAAATTTAAATGTTTTCTTGTAATATAGCCATAAATTTTTTTTTCTGTCTTTTTCTTAACCAAGAACTGAAAAGACACTGAATATTAGGCTCAATTGCAGTAAAAAATGAGTATTGTCAAATTAGGCTACAGATGAAGAATGGCAGTATTATGTAACTAAAAACATTATTCCTTTATATAGTATGTCTCAAACAAAGTATGAACCAATATGCTTGGTGGAAAACTACAATGTGCTATTCATAACTGTGCAAAGTTTCCAAAAGCTAACTCTGGAAATCCTTTACTGAAAATTAACTGTAGTCCCATTTGTTAATTTTTACTGTATACATGAATATTTGCAGAATTGTATGCTTTTATTTTTTCTTTTCCCTGGGACTGAAAAGCTCCATCACTCTTCTGCAGGGTTTTCCTACAGCTGCAGCTACAGATGCTCTTGCTTTCTAATACGTATATGGGAGGAAGGGAGGAAATAGTCTGCTAGTGGTTAGAGGAATGAAAAAATTAACATCTGTCCAATATGTTGCATGATAACATAAATCTCAACTAAAACATAGATACACATTCTGCTTTGTGAGATCTTGGTATAATGCTGTCTAGCTGTTGATCTCAAAGAACTCTACCAAAACTTTTTTTTGCCATTTTCTCAGTATTTTTCGTCATGCTTATTGCTTAAACTGAAAACTCATGTGTGAATGTTCAAATCCTTCAGAATGACCTGATCCTGAGAAGATATCAGGAGAAGAGATGTTCCTGTGGTTTATAGGTGTCAGTGGCAATCCCACACCATAGCTATTTCCATATCCTTCCTCTCCAGTGCCCTTCTTGGTCCTAGAGCTACCATGTCACCTTTAGCTTAGAGAGTTTGTGTATTTCACCAGCTAGAGAGCCGTCATGGCTGTCAGCATCATTCTCAGCACAAACTAGCAGCTTACAGTTAATTTTACCTAAATGGAGCATGTAATTAGAAATGTTAAGATAGCTACAGTGTTAACACATTAATAATATATGAGACATTCAGAGCTTCCAAGCTGTATTTATGTAAGATTTACTTTGTCTTACAACATTTTTGTTATTCAGCAGCAAAAGATCCACACATTGTGAATATTTCAGCTGCCCTTTGTAGCTGGGAGTAATCTCAGTCAGAAGTCCACTCAAAACCCTGTGTTTTCCTCAAAACTATTTTCCTGCTTGTGTAAACTAGAACATTCATAAATCAGAACCTTAGCAATCAGCAGAAAAAATGTGGCCTGGTCATCAGTGGGTCTTTATTATTTGATTGCCTATTAATAAAAGCCATGTTTGAATCTTTTCCCTTGATTAGAGTCACTACAAAGGTGCTGTTTCTGGCCTCAAATTCAGGTTGAGCCAAGACTCTTCTAGGATAGGAATGCTGATAGAGTGTTTTCCTTTTGTAGGATACCCTGTATAGCATTGTTGATCCACTTGGGCAATAAATGTGGTGAAAACTAAGGAACAAATTTGGTGTTATAGCTGAGAAGGAAGAGACAGAGACAAATACCTATGGGATGATTGCACAATCCTCATTTTCAGAAAACTGTACATAAAGGGAACTGTAAATAAAAAGTGATAGAATGTGTCTCTTCAGTGATGATCCGTTATTAATGGATGCAATTGCAAATAGAAACCATGAAATATAGGAGCAAAAGGAGCTATATCTAATGTATAAGATTTTATTATGATGTCTGGAACAGTTATTGTTCCTAGCCTTAACTCTGTGAGGCCTTTGCCTTTATAAAGACTTTGGAGTGCATTTCTGAGAGCTTGTTCTCAAACATATATCAAGGAAAGTGTCCAAAGCACAACCAATTCTGCAATCCAGAGAATTGTGTCAGGTGGAGTTTGGGTTTTAATTTCAATGTTCCCCTAAAATACCTTACAATCCTCTCTTCACCCAGATCTTTGGGTAGGGAGATGTTCTCTGTATCATGCTCAGCTCTTCACTAGGCTCAGAATCCTGAAGGATATTTATATCACTGTTATCTTACTAACAGGGAACACTTTAAACCTAAGATTTATGGATATGTCAGGGAAAAGTCCCTGACAGTTGAGCTCAAATGGGTCTCAGTTGACTGGCAGTTACTGACAACGTCCAGAAATGCTTTTTAATGGAGGCTGCAGGACAGCTGGGTCTTGGTCCACCAACAGCCAGACCACTACCTCCTTCCAAACCCCCACTGATTTTTGTTTGGCTTTCTTTTGCACAGAAATTACGGGTATATGAGTGGAAATGGTAAGTCTGATATGAAGCTGCTAAGGGAGCTGTGCATTAGAGTAGATGTAGCTGCCAAGATGGAGCTTTCCTCTGAGAAGGCCAAAAATCATTCTTGCATGCGTATCTGTAGTTTCCACTGCTTTCTGTTAACGATACCATGAATGGAAAGGGTGAGTCTGTGTTTATAGACTATCAGATTCAGCAGTTTTTTTCAATACAAAATAAACACTAAGTTACAAAAGCTGAAAGTGCATTTTGATTTATTGTTCTTTTAAGGAATTTAGAATCAGATTGTCTGCTTCTGGAAGGCAACAATCTAAATATCTGCATTCCCATGTTTTGTATTCAAGACTGTTTTACTCATGGGCTGTCCTAAATGCTTACCAAATGCTGTTTCTTACGCTACCTCTGCTGAAACTGTTTTGCATGAGGAAATATATATAATAGCATATCATTGTCAATGCTTCATCATTGAAAAGATATTTCCAAGGGAGATACCAGAAAAAGAATCATAATCAAAACTCTTTAGCAATTCTTGCAAATACAGTGGTAATATCAGTAGGAATAAAATGTAACCTTGTATGCACTGAATTGCTTTGTAGGTTCCATTTGATTTGGTTTATAAAGTGTGTGCGGCCTAACCCAAAATTATTATGATTAGCTCCTGATGTCCACAACAAGACATGAAAAATGGGTTCTGTAACAAGCAACCACCCTCTCCTGTGCTGTGTGTAAGAGGATGAGGGCAATAATGTGAAGTCCAAGACTGAATTGTCTCACAACTTTGTATTGTTTCTTCTTCTAGATAGAGTCCCTTGATCTGCATTTGTTTTGCTTCCACTGTGCCACAGTTCTTGAGGACATAAAATATATTTACCATCTGATAGACTATTATTTTATTGTCAGTTGTTTTCTTTTTCATGAAAGGTTGTTAAAAGCTCATATGACCTTTATTATTCTTTGTATCTTTAAGCAGCTCAGTGAAGAATTCATATTCTGAGCAAATGGGAGGCAAGATTTGACACGATAAATAATTTATTTTATGAGATCCTCATTTGTAGCTGAAGAAAAGCCTGGCCACTTTCTGGTTCATAAAATCTCCCACTGTGCTGCTGGTCTGAAAGAGTATTAGTAACTCTCATAAAAGGTTTGTGGTTTTTTTCTTCCTCTCTGCAAACACCAACTTACTCAATTACACAGCCCATCATGGCTACTCCACTATACTTTGAACACTGGCTAATTAAAAAGCTGAAAATTCAAACCTCTGTACTAGGCTTTTTAGGGTTATAAAGGTGAAAAAAGAAGCAAGCTTTGCTCACCTTTTCCCCTTCCCTTGATTTAGCTATGCAGTCTCCTAGGGCAGGAAGCATGAAGGTGAGTACAATTAATCTTTGAACATCTGTAGCAGGTTAGATGCAGGCCAGGCAACACTGGGTGGAATTTCATGGAAAAAAAACAAGGTGTGCTGCTTTCCATAGGATAGCAGATTGTCATAAGATGCAAAAGCTGCTGCAAATTGTGTGGTGGAAACTGTGGCATCCCCTTCAAGACCAGAATGATGAAGAACTACTTCAGCTGTCCTTTCCCTCCCTCCCTCTTGTAACACTCAGCCTACACATTCGTTTCTAATTTTAAATCTCAGCTCATGAAAGCAGTATAAATTTACAGTTATTGAATAGCATTTAAAGATATTCAATAGTTTAGTCAGAAAATATTTAACTGCTTTTCTCCCACTGCTGGCAAACAGTGACCTTTCCATTTTAAACTCAAATGATGCACAAAGAAGTGACTGCACAAGCAGGAGCACTGTCAAAAAGCTACAGCTAACCCAGAGCTCACTGTCTGAACAATTCAGTAACAATCAGTGAAGCCCAGTCCTGACATGGCAGGGTGCATATTTCTAAAATACAATGAATAATGAATTCTGTATAAGGGTAGCAGAACATGGAAAGAATGCATCGGGTTTGCTTGTAATTGAAATTTTTGAAACGAAACATTTCATTGTTAACATAATCACAAAGTTTTCTGAACGGAAGAAAAGTGTTTAAGGCTTGTATTCTGTTTTATAAAAGACAAGAACTGAATCTCTTTGGTCCTAACTGCCGTTTTATTGTAGGAAAGAATTCCACCACCCTGTGTATGTGTAATGAAATGTAATAAATGTATTCATATATTCATTGCTGAAAAGTAGGATGTCTTACAGCCCCCATCTTGCTGTCAAATGTCATTGTTTACATACTTATTCCCTTCTCAGGGAAATGCCTCAGTAGCATGTCTTTTGGCTAATTAAGGCTTGAAAATTCAACTTTCTAATCTGCAGCTTAAATTCATAAATGATAATCAGGGTGAAAATTGATGCCCCTGTGAATATCTATCTGTACCTCACAATGAAGCCCATGCATTAACCTTCAAAGATTTCTACAGTAAGTATCAGAGTGCTTGAAACACTTATGAATGATGTCTTATAACTTCATTAATGACTCTACTAATTACATAGTTAATCATGTCATCTTGAAAGCTGAAAAAATAGATAACAAACCATGGTTCTTATTTTCATAGTTTCATTGCTTTTTCTAGTTTCACTGTAAAGACACAGTAAGATAAGAAAAAACCTACTATATTCAAGTATGTTTTGACGTTTGTGGAAGAAAGTGATTATATGGCAAACAAAAAAAAGACACTTATGTTTCAGGCCATAATGCTGAGATTTATGCCTATTCAGAAGCTCTTGTATGGGTTTACTACCAGCATGTTCCACCAAAAATCCAGGCAAAGCACCAGTCATCTATAATGCAAATGAAGAAATAGCATTGAATGAAGTTTACTACAGAATGGGCCAGACAAAGAACCCCAGTGTTGGCAAAGAGTGAGGACAGAGCAGACAAGATGCTCATTCTTCTCTTACTGTTTTCTCAAGTGCTTTTCTTTTTACTAGATCTTTGATATACAAGGGATAATCATTCAAAATGAAATAACATGTTGCCTGAGTTGCTGTCCCTGAACTTTCCTAAAGTTTATGCTATGCTTGGGTGTGCATCTGAAGATACACACCAACACCAGTATAAAATTAACCTACCATAAAACCTGTTGTCACATGCCGCTTTAACCTATACATAAAATTAGATTAAAAAGGAATTAATTTGCTTTTTTCTTTCTTACTGCCAGGATGGTAGTGGAGCTGAACATGTCCTGACACTTTAAGAATAAATAATGAAATTGTGCTTGTTGACTTGTTATTATTTTGAGATGAGCTGAAGATGTGCATGTAAATAAGACCAGATAAGCAGATATTTCACCAATGGGAGGGGCTTTAAACTGTTACTGCCTTAACAACCTTCAGCAAAAAAGTAAGGAGTAAAAAAAAGGAGTAAAAAGCACCAAAGGAGTATAATCTTTAACTCACATCATCTCCTTCCTTTTATTAAAGGAGTTGTAATGAAACCCTGTTTTTCTGCAACAGAAAAGATCCTAAGTGTGGAGTCAATTTCTAACCAGCAAAACACAAAACAGAAGGCGCAAAATGAATCTTCTGTACCTTGATCTTATAACAACAGGTATTGTGCAAGCAAAAAAACTTTTCAGACCAAATCTGCTGTTGAAAATACTCATGTAAACAAAATGGGGGGGGGGGAGGGGGGAGGGTGGTGGAGGAGGGTGGGAAGATCCCATCAGTGAACTCATATTAAGATCCCAGTCTTAGGCACCTATGCTGTAAAACTGTGAGTACACCTTGTGGCTTTCCTCATGCCTGCCTGATAAGAATATGGAGCCTACATGTTCTTCTCATGTTGACAGGTCAGTGTCCAAAGAGTAGCTGCATTGCTGTCAAGATCATGGTCATCTCTTTTCTCAAAGGAATAATCATTAATATGTCCAACTCCTCTATCTTCTGGAGCACTCATAATATTCACTATGAAACAAATAACAATGGTCCTTCTGGCAGGGGACTGTCTCACGTTTTCTGCTTCAGGCTCAGATTTCTTGAAAGGTCAAAATAAAATCAAGAAATATCAGTTCTGTACCAGGTAAATTCTGCTTGGACCTTACTCACACAGAGATAAAAGAAGTAGCAGACAATTAACCTGTATAAAACAAGGAGACTGGGTGTCAGCAGTGATGTTTCAGCCTTAAAAATGCTTCTTTTCAGACAACAGAAAGGTGTTTAGAGCAAGTATTAAATATGCATAAAGAGCAATGCTGTTGCTCCTCAGGGTTTATTTTGAATGTGAGTTTGTCTCAAGTATTACCTTTCGGTACGTTATTCTCCTCTCAGACCAGTGGTTGTTGAACCACAGGCCATATAAAAGTATGAGAAAATCTCTTCGTTTAGTAGCAATTCAGGCTCCAAGTTCTAGGTGGAAAAGAACAGCTTGGTTAGATAACAGAATCATAGATTCATAGAATATCTCATGTTGGAAGGGACCCATAAAGATCATCAAGTCCAAATCCCTGCTCTTCACAGGACTATCTAAAAATAAACCACATAACTAAACGCATCATCCAGACACTCCTTGAACTCTGACAGGATTGATGCCATGATGACTTCCCTAGGTAGCCTGTTCCAGAGACCAACCATTCCCTGAGGGAAGAACCTTTTCCTAACGTCCAATTTAAGCTTCACCTAACAGCTTCATTCCTATCACCAATCACTAGTAAGAGTAGATCAACATCCTCCTCTCTACTGCACCATCTGAAGAAGCTGTAGACCGTGATGAAGTCACCTCTCAACGTTCTTTTCTCCAAAGAGAACAAAACAAATGACCTTAGTCACTCCTCACAAGTTTTGCACACAAGACTTTTCACTATCTTGGTCACGGTCCTCTGGACTCACTCTAATAGTTTGATGTAGTTCTTACACTGAAGCACCTAAGGCTGCACACAGTGCTTGAGGCGGGGCTGCACCAGTGCAGTGCAGAGTAGGATAGTCACCTCCCTTGACCAGCTAGCTATGCTGTGCTTGATGCACTCTGTGGAGTGATTGCTCTTTTGGACTGCCAGGGACACTGATATCACGCATTCAACTTGTCATCAATCCAGACCCCCAGATCTCTTTCTGTGGGGCTGCTCTCCAGCCTCTCATCCCCTGATCTGTAGGTATAATCAGGATTGCCTGTCCCAGCTACAGAAGATGGCACCTGCTCTTCTTCAATTTCATGTTTACAATTTTTCTTTTTTTTTTTATTTGTTTGGGGGGTTTTTTTGCTTAGTATTAACTTTATACGCTAAAATGAGCCCAGTGACAGGAAAGAAGATTTAGATTAAAAAAAAAACAAAACTGAATTTGTTTTAGAAGGAGAGGATTTTGAAGACATGAAACAAATGTAATTTAGTTCACTATGACTTGAAATTACTTGTCCAGATAATTCCCTAGGAATTCATGGT
Organism: Clamator glandarius; assembly: GCA_033459285.1. Classification (NCBI taxonomy): domain Eukaryota; kingdom Metazoa; phylum Chordata; class Aves; order Cuculiformes; family Cuculidae; genus Clamator; species Clamator glandarius. The sequence continues at coordinate 1,613,008 of JAUNZM010000070.1, forward strand.
TTAGATAAGTACACCTTAGCTTCTACTTTCTCAGATGTCAGATACCCTTATACATCCAACCCTTAAGAGATTAAAAAAAAAAGGAACAACAGAACGAACGAATTATAGTGGTTTTATAAGGTGGTCTGGTTACTTTTGGAATTCCTGATGATACTTTCCCAAAAGTTCTACTTATCTGGAAACACTGAAAATCTTATCAGCTCCATTAGTGTTTGTGTTGCATTTTATATACTTTTGAGTACTTCATATTTCTGACTTTCAATAGATCAACCACATCTGATAATAACTAAAATCAGAATGATTTTGGGGGTTTGGTTGATAGAGTTTTTCTCTGTGAGATCAGTTGGTGCTGATACCTTCCAGGTATGATTTATATATCTCCATCTGCTACAAGGGAAAAATAACTTTCTTATTGCCTCACAGACTTCAGTATAATTCATTCAAAAGGAACAGGGGAAATTTTCCTTGTGCATCCAAAGCTGCTTCTCAATTTGGATGCACTCCACAGGGAGCATGCCAACACTATGGAATAAAAATCAGATGTAACAATCAGTTATTCTTAATAATTCCTATAGCTTAGAAAACACTACACAACTCAGAAGTTTTAACTATGCCTCAAAATATCTTAAAATGCCTGAATGTACATACATGTAATCAGAATGAATAAGAAAAAATAATGAAAAAATAACCTACAAACCTTTATTGATGACAAGCTTGTACGTAAGGACTATCCCTAGTTTCCAGCCCATCAAAATGTATATTTGAAAAATAACTGGAAGTAATGTTTACTTGATGTTTTGGCATCATATCACAAAAATGTCTCATGTAAACTTGACAGTAAAAGCAAGGAAATTCAAATAATCTTTCAAGATTTGTTTAAAATTCTAAACAAGCAATTCAACAATTGTAAAATCAGAACATCTGAGAAAAATTACCTTGAATTTAATGTTACATGGTTGCTACATAAGAGGTGTATTCATTTTCCTGAAGTGGAGTCTGATTCTTCCCTTTTATTGTCTTTTCAATGCAATCGTGGGCGTCAATCCTGATGGGAACATTCGAGCTTTAAGGAATAGACTGTCAAAACAGATACAAAGATATTTTCAGAGACAATTTAGAACAGTGAATATTTGAATCTTTCTCTATTTGAATCAAAACAAAATAAGCAAAGTCTTCAGAGTTTATTGACACTATCAGGTAATTTGAAATATGTTTATAGTAATTATTTGATTAGAGCTAGTTTAGTTTGTATTATGCTTAATAAAATGAAACACATCACTAGGGATGAGGAGAGGCTGATGCTACCTGCAAAGAAATAAATAATCCTGAAAGATAATGTTTGGTTTTCTGTACATCAGCCTTCCAGACTGCCAGCAATGTGAAGAGAATAGTCGCTAGTTCTTGTTGCCAGCTCTGTCCATGGAATATAGGCAAGCTGCAAGATGACCTTGTGTATGCTCTTTGCTTTCCAGTTGCAAAAGAGAGGAGGTGATACCATGCTATTTGTAAAGTGCTCTGAGATGTGTGGATGAAGGTCCTGATTATGATTACTGCTTCTACTCTTTGAGATGTTCCACTCTCTCTTTGTATGAGTAATGGGTATATAGTTGAAGAAACAAGTGAAATCATACTGCTGTTTGAATACACTATGTCCTCCGTTTATATTTTTATATTAAAAGTATTGTATGTTAGTGATTACACATGCAGTGTGCTGAGTTGTGAGGTATTTCCAAGAATGCAAAGCCATGGTTCTAAAATAGCTTTGCCTCAGCTGAAAATACTCTTAATTCAATAGATAGGATACTGAGAATAAACTATTATAATAGAATGAATTGTGACAAGAAAGGAGACTACATCAAGCTACGAATATTGATGTGGGTAAAATGAGACTGCCATTCTTCCTGACATAAACACTATTTCTCTTGAGAACAAACATCTATCAGTATACTTTAACACTTACAGCCTCTAGCAAATAATCATGTTATTGTCTGAACAAAATAAGAAGACATAAAAGACAACATTCTCTGTTTCACAAGTTAAGTGAAGATTCTAGTAGAGTTTCTGAATAGCCTCAGTTTATTTTAATCCCCAAAACTTATTTTGACTCTCTGCACATCAATTCTTACTTTTTACGTAGCTCTTACTTCTTTAAGTTTTAGTCATTCTTTGTTTTCCTTCAGTTGCTTCTTTTATTAATATTCCTCGTATTTACACTGAGGAAATAATCTATATGCTAAGTTCCAACTCTCTCTCTAATATTTTGTTAATAGAAATTCCCAGGTAAATTTCATTGAACTGTTTTCAAATTCTGCCCAATAATGCTTGAAATTTGTTTCCTTGATTCTTGGACTTCATATTTATCTGTGTCTCCTTTTTGTCTTCTGCACGTCCCATTCCATTTTTCTATTCTCCTTTATCTTTCAAAAAACCTTTTTTACTACAGTGCAGTGAGTCTACTACCACCAAAATGGGAACAGAGGCTAAGTTGTGATTCATGTGTCTCAAAGGTGAAGTCCTGTATAACCTCTAGCTTCAGTTGATTGTAATGCTGTCCTCAATCTAGCCAAAATGCTGATTTCCTTCCCCCCAGATAGGCATAATTCCTCAAGGGAATGATAAGCATCCTAGATATGCATCTTCAGCTCTTAGGAAAGCCCAAGGGAGATACTTCAGCTATAGACATCAAAGAGCCATTTTGTTCATGGAAAGTGTGTCAGTGGTTTTACAGATCCTAGAACATATTTTGTAGCTGACAGAAGACCCAGCAGTCTCATCAAAGGAAAGGATCAAAGGAAGATAAGTATGCTGATAATTTGGGCGAGGAGTGATCAAATAGGGGAAGCTTACTTGTGAACAAAATTTGGGCTTAGGTTATCAAGCTTGCTTTTTCTAAATGCCATGGAAAATATTTGGCTGGCTTCCTCTGGGGCAGCTGGGAGAACATAAATTGTTTTTAAATATTCCATCTTTGATGAGAAAAATGCTACACATTGCAAATTATTATTTCCATCCTCCATTCTTAAGGATTCTCTAGAGGCACTGCAGGCTTAAGTGGCAACTTTTTTGAATGAGTGATGCTGCAAGGACTAAAAGAAGCATCAAAACTCCTTTGAACCATTGAAGCTATTACAAAGGATATTTATGAAATACAAGAGTATTTGAACATTGACTCAGTATTTGAACATTCGCTGTGTTCATACACTTCCTTTTTTTTGCAACAGAAAATTAAAACTAAAAGAGCAAAAGCAACACACCTTTCTTTTAACCAGAATAAATAGTATTAAGACAACAGTTACTAGCTTGTGTCATATGCGATCACAGTCCTTGGTGACAGAATCTCAGAGATGTATGAACTCATTCAAGTGAAGGTTTCCTCAAGCTTCTTCAAAAATGAAAGAATGAATTCTGCAGTTACTGATCAAAAAATATGCAACACTCTAAATTCATTGGATGCCATTTTTTAATCAATAGAAAAGAAAAACTTTTTAGAGGCATGCTGGTATAACTTCCCTCTATTTGACCTAGAAAAAAATTGATTGAAAGGCATTTCTGCTCCAGAAGCCTTGATAATTTTAGGTAAATGCAGCATGTAGCTGAAAACATGCATTTGCCTTATCTACCACTAACATTTTTTTGATGAGACAAAGTCTTATCTCAGGGATTGTAATTATCTATTTATAGATCAACTAGCATAGCAGCAGTAAATGTGGTTGCAGTTCATTGCTGATTATAATAATGATACTGGTCAATCCATTTGCAAAGTAACTGGAAAAATGTATTCCTTAGGGGAAAAATTGTCACTGGTAATTCAGATTTGATAAACAATACGTCAGTCTTGAAAAATCTGGTATGAGAGAGTGTGGAACATACACTCAAGTTAAAGTAAGTCTTTGAGGCATAAAGAATAATCAATTAGCTTCCCACCATCAGAAACCTTCCCTGTTGCTTTTCCTGTCTCATTAAATATTGACACCTTCTGCTGAGCAGTAGAAATACTGGGAGCCCTCTGCCTAGGTCTGCTTGAAGAGACATTATTGATATAGAGCGTGCAGCAAATTTTCTTTGTGTAATTTGTGGGTTTGGTTTTTCTTATACATAAGTATTTGTGCAGAGGGGAGGAGGTAAAACAGCATTGTCAGCTGTCTCTTAAGCTGTAACTTTAGGTCTAAAGAGGTCTAAAACTGTTCGGGAAAGGTCTCATTGACCAAAGAATCAATTCAAGTTACAGAGATTACAGAAAACTTCAAGACAAAAAAAGCTTTGAGAGAAAATGTATGCAAGAGTATGAAATTCTACAAATCAGTTATTGGTTTACTGTTATATTGATTTTTATCCACTTCCTGTGAGAGAAATCTGGAAAAATTTGATCAGTCAACATTGAAATATCCCTTCCTGATAGTTCCAGAAGACAACATAGATTATCTTTTTTAATGTAAAACTAAGATAAAAAAAACAGTCAAATGCTCTTTTTGAGGAGTATTTTGAGGTGTTCTGGATTTTGTTGTGCTTCAGAATAAGGCAGAATTATTTTACCTTTTACAGCAGTAGTCTAGCAGATATAGGTCAAGCCAATGCCTTTGTTGCCTGCAAAATTTTCTTACATAAGAAGTTGTGTCATCTAGTTAATTAAAATGCAGGATTTCTGGTCACATACTAGGAGCAAGTACTTACAATATTGCATGTAACACTCTTATTGCTCAGATTTGCTGTGTCATTGCTCTGATCAATTTGCTTACACAGCTTAATTTATACAGAAAGTTTGTAAACTGACAGAAGAGTATGTACAGGAGTTTTTATCCATATTTAACCTTAAGTGTCTCATGCACTAACATGCAGTAAAAAAATCATATACAATTTAAAGAATAAAAACTATAATCCCTCTTAACTACTATTCTTTTAAAAAAATAAGAAGTCAAACAAAGTTGATGGACAAATGGTAACAGATTTTGTTGATTCCCCATGGTACTTTACCAAAATGAGAAACATATTTTTAGGATAAAGGCATAACATTTAGATGAACAATTTTCATCCACCTAAACTTTGGCTGAAATAGGACGAAAGATTTGGTATCCTATTTAACAGAAGTATGAAATTTTGAATAGGAAATATGATACCAAGAGTCTTCATTGATGACTAAAAGGTTCAAACAAGAGCATTTTATTCAAACCCACAGACACTAACTTAAAATATTTATTCAGCATTTTCACAAGTGCAATTTTATGTGAAGTCAAGAAAAAATAACTGAGTACTTTAAGAAAGTCAAGTGTTACATGGTTAAAACTCATCTTTGAAAATGTATTGGCATGCAAACCAGAAGCAATTTAAGCAAAGTTTTAAAAATTCTAAAAGCAGAATCTTGGTGAAGTTCAGGGCTACTATGAATACTGGTAAGATCAATGAGGCTATATTAAAATGGCACAAGTTGTTCAGTTGAATGAATTATGGTACAAGTGTGAATTAGAACCTTAGCAATGTATTAAGACACATAGACACATATTATAAAGACTTTCTGAGGCCTGTTATTTACTTAACAGGTTCTATCATGTAGATGCGTAATTAGGGATTTCTTAGAAAGCTATGGGTTTTAATTGTACCTAATACAGCATAATTGTCTATTAATGAGTATGGAGAGATTCCTAAATCTGCAGATTGCATGGTTGCCATTTGTATCTATTAAAGCCATATGCTCAAAATCACCAAGATGATACTAAAACCCTCGTCTAGACACAATGCTACTTCTCTCTGTTAAACAGCAGCTATGTTGATTAGCAATTCTTTTTGCCATTAATAGGATGAGCCAAAATGAATGTCCTTAACCTTTAAAGGGTAAGAGTAGGGACATTTTTGTACGAAACAACTCTTTTCAAAGTAGGATACTTCAAATAATGGGCACAGAAAAGCAGCAAACCTGAGTTCAAACCTGAGTAATATATTTTCATTGATATTAGTGAGATTCTGTTCCTTAGTGATTTCACCTAAACTGTGTTTGAAGAGTTAAATAGTGGCACTTCATTCCATTAAAAAAAAAACTGTCAAGGAAGAAGTAAAGTGTCAGAACTATGAAACCAGTGAATTATTAAATACCTTTTCTCCCTCTCAATGTGTACAGTGATGGATGATTAGTTTATATGAAATTTCTCTGAATCCAGAGGTTGATAGCAAATGTTGTGCTTGGCCATTGTGGTTGCTGTTATAAAAGGATTTATTCTTATCTTCTCAAGCTGGTCACAGTACTGTCTTGAAATACCATTTCTGCCTTGAGAAAAATCAGTCTTGAGGAAGGCAGTGGCTCCTTCCCAAAAACTTCATGACAACCTTCCCTTCCTCTTCTGGCTTTGCTGCCACGTATTTATATCTGAAACTTATTCAAGTATCTTAATTTGATGTGAGAGATTGCATAGGAAAATATCACATGTCCCCAGAGATAGTATTAATTGTTCCTATGCGTCACTCCATTCTTGCTGGTAGGTACTGCCTGGATTCTTTTGTATCAATTTTCCAATTTTTTTTAAGAATAGGAAATCAGATTTGATTGGAATTTTACTGTGTTGTAAACAGCATTTCCAGAACACAAAAAAATTAATTTACCAGGAAAGGGTTATTTTATTTTGTCTAGTGATGCCAGTGCTGATAGTCATGTTCAAGAAGCAGTCAGATTTTCCTTCGTTATTATCTCTATGTGTGCCAAACAACACATTAGTAAAAAGCACCTTTGGGCCATGATGTGCCATCAACCTTCTGAAGTGTTATGAAAGTGAATTAAAATCAACAGGGAGTCCTATTTAATAGGCAATTGTATTGCCTCAGGATATTTGCTAAGAGCCACACTATTTTCTTGGATGGGATAAGCAAGAGAAAAGTAACTGGCACATAATAAGAAAATACAGTTCTTTCCTATAGTTTGTTCAGTGTAAAGCAGTCTTGGAGTTTAGTTGGGGAGGCAGAGATGAATAATCTAGAAAAGAAAGGGACCTTGGATGGCACTGCTCGCAGCACACGAATAGCTTCCAGCATTTTTTTTTTCTTTTTGTTTTTAATCAGGAAGTGAAGGGCTGGCAGCTGGTTGCCGTGGGCTACAATTCAGCAGAGCACTTCAGCATGTGAGCAAATGAGACTTAAGCAGGTCCTCAAAGTGCTGATTCAGCAAAATCTGCCCCTTCCCCTCAGCAAAACTCTCCCTCTGGACTACGGACAGACAGACTCTGTTACCACAGTGCCTGCACCCCTCGTACTCTCCAGTCTACTGTCCCTCGGGAAATGACTGAAAGGTAGGGTCTACTTTTGCAGCCTGGTGATGGGAGTGGATAGAAAGACGGAGCAGGGAAAGGTCTAAGCCTCTTGCCAAGTTCTCACAAAGCCACATTGAATAGCAAGTTTGTCAACATGCCAAGCAGGAGCACAAGCACTACACCTCCTCTCCCTCACTTTGTTTGACCTGAACAAGGGCTTGTTTTTTCATGTCCTTAAGTCTCCAGCCAAGCAGGGTGAACAGAATTATTTGCCAAAGAGCTTTATGTTGACCAGAATGTTCTCTGCATTACGAAAGAGAAAAGCACGGTGAAATTGTATGTCCTTATGTGGTACTGAAGATGAGACGAAGCTTCTCAGAGCTTTCTGCAACATAAGCAGAGGCCTGATGTTTTGTACACAGATAAAGAGGTCAGTAGGACTTTCCTGCACTAGAAGATAAACACAAAGAGAAAAATCTTTAATAAGTGTTCTGATAGGATCAAAGTATTTATTAACAATATAATTCATACATCTGACTAGAGAACCTTGAGTGGTATCAAACAGAAAAAACCAAAAATTTATATAAAAATACGTATAGGATTTATAAAACATATGGAAAGTAAAAGTTTCTAATATGACTACGAGCATTGTGTGTCAGCTCAAAAGTGCGTTGGAGCATCAGTTTAGTAGTCCAGAGTCTAAAACCACTGAACTTAGGGACTTTAACAGGAAGAGGCTTGCCCCTGGTATTTCATATCTTAGTGTCAGATGTCAGTATAGTTCACAGTGCTGAGTTAGGCACTTCATGGGTGAGTAGAAGCTTTAGAGTTCAATGCAAGCTTGCAATAATTTAGTGCGGAAACCTCTTCAGCCTTAGACAGCAAAACCTGCAGTTGACTTTCTGCATTGTTTCAACTGAAGATGAACAGCCTTGCAGACCCAAGGGCAGAGCCAGCAAGAAAAGTAACTTCTTTCCCATTAATTTGTAGCAGCAGACTGGATGCCAACCAGCTAATCAGATGTCTGCACATTGAAACAGTCATTTTACTTAATATCTACTTACTGTGTAGTACTTTTATTCAGTTCTGTCCATGAATCAGAACCATTATCAGGTAGCACAATGAGCTTTACACTTACTGATATTTGGAACTTTTTAAAAGGACCAATTTTGAAGAATGATTTTGAAAAAGTTTTGAGGCTGTTTACATCATACAAATGTGATTCTGAGGAATTTGCTTACCAGAGCTAGAATCTAACAGGACATGATTCTCTATGAATGCATTTTAACATATCAATATTATCAGCAGACAAGCTTAACAAATAGCTCTTATGAGACTGTTGCTTTTCTTATCTAAAGAGTCTTTTAGACCCTGCATACCCAAGATTTATGAAAATTCATTTTATATCTTTCACTTTGATTGTTCATACTATTATGCCAACCGATTATTAGAATGCCAAATGGAAATGAAATATGACCCCTTATGGATGTGCTTGTAATATGACCAGTAATGCACATGACAAGATTGAGGAATGAAGGAGCAAAGAGATTGTGAAGCATACTTTATAGAAGTTTCCACATACTATATCTTCCCTTTAATTCTGACATATTCTATGATAATATTGTAATGGATAGCAAATCTAGATCGATCATGATCATAGAATAGTTTGGGTTGGAAGGGACCTTAAAGATCATCTGGTTACAACCTCCCTGCCAGTGGGACATCCCACTGGATCAGGTTAGCCAAGGCCCCATCCAACCTGGCCTTAAACACCTCCAGGGATGGGGAATCCACAACCACCCTTGGCAACCTGTTACAGTGTTTCACCACTCTGATGGTGAAGAAATTCTTCCCAATGTCTAGTCTAAACCTGCCTTTCTCCAGTTGATACCCATTCCCCCTTGATCTTCAGGTAAAATCTGAGTCAATTATTTACTCATTGGAAATGAGAAAAGCACAGTAAAAAACAATATGGAATGCTACTTCTCAGAAGTCTTAGCTGTCAAAACTAATTAACTCTTTATAATATTTAAAAATTAAAAAGCTGAACAATCAATAACAGATTTTGAACATTTAAAATAATAATGATCTCATGCATGATAAATTACTTGTAAGAAATGGAAGTTCATTTGTCCTTATAAAAAGAATTTCAGACAGTACATCTTGGACTAAGGGCCAAAATTTTAATCTCCATCTCACAGTGAGGTTTATTCATATGAATAATTAATGCCAGATCTCACAGGTACTTACTAAATGTCATTCCCTATGTGACTTTCACTTCAAAATGAGAGCTTTTATGGCCTTGCTGCATGATTCTATGTAAAATATTTCAAAACCCTAAAATGTTGTTAATATTTATTGCTTGTATATTAGTCCTATCTTTAAGAAAAACAGCAGAGCCAAGCGACTGCAAAAAAACTTCAAATAGAGTCTGAAAGTAATCTTCTTCCTGCTATGAAACTATCAAATCATCATCTATAGTGTACTGTTTCTGTCCTGCCAGCAGAAGGAATAGTCTTGGTCAATATTCTCATCTTAGTCTTAGCTATTGGTAAACACATCAGACATTTACTTTAAGACAGTAACTGAAGAGTTTCTGGTCCAGAATCTGGACCAAAAGTCATTAATTGCAAGCACCTGAATTCCACCTCCATCTGCCTTCAGTCTCACATTTTGCCTAGACAAAAGAAATTACATAAACTGAGACAGTCTGTCCCAGAAAGACAGAGAAGTGAGCAGAAGAACCAAGCATTCATCAAAAAAAGGCAAAGATGTTTAGGGATAAAAATTAAAGAATGAAATGAATATTCTTACTTTTCACCTACTGGAGAATTGTTGCTACTGGAAACTGTAATAAAAGTCTTTCACCATAATCCATGGTTGCCATTGTATACTGACATACACAAATACAATCAGCCTTTTAAGTTTTTGTTCTTTTACTAATTCTTAATTCCCCCCCACCAAAAACAATGCTATCAAGGAACCTTATCATTAAGTAGCAATCTTGTTGGAAAATGAATTGGAGAACTCTAATTATTAGGCAGTTCAGAATGATTGTCTCTGATCAATTTTATCATGTTCTTCTCCACTGAAGTGCTTCACAGTCATTAACTGTTAGCATACAAAATTTCTGCAAGCACGTGATTAATTCTGTCTTGCTTTTAGGAGAGCAAAGCAGGAAAGACACTAGGAATAAGAATCATCTCACCTTATTTTGTTGCCTAAAGAAAATCTCATTCCCCTTTTCCTTTCAGTTTTGTCCATCCTTTCCTTGGGGCAGCTCCATAAGCAGTGAAATATATGTATCTGCAAATAGTCGGTGAGGAAAGGGCAGCCTTTTATTCACCATAGAAACACAGGAAAATCACCACTGAGGATCAGAGAAAACTGCCAGTTAGGAACAGTTTTGCTATCTTCCTTGAAAAAAGAAAAAAAAAAATTACAATCCATGTATTAATTGCTTATTCATTATAACTTGGCAGCTCTTTTGGATGACCATTTTTCAGTCCATAACCCATGAAGTATATTTACTGTTAGGACTGGTGGTTGGTTAGGCTGTAGCTGTCATGTACTATTTCATGAACAGACATTTAAATGACAGGGGTTTGTTTTGTTCAGTGACTGGATGATTGAAGTTTTATGATCAGGAGAACTCCATTAAATTGATAGAGACTTTGACTCTCTCACAGGGAGCGTAGCTTGCAAAAAAGGAGGCAGAAAACATGATAAAAAACTTTTCAAGTACTTTCAACTTTCTCATTTCTCTTTCATGCATGTTATAATTACTAGGAAGATTGTATTATTTTCATATTTATGGGTAAGCTGAGATTCAAAGTTTCTCTGCAGTCACAGATAGGTAAAAGATTTCTTTTGGCAGGCAGAATTCATGTTGCCTTTAAAGGTCAGGATTAAACGTTTCTATGGGAGCTGTTTTAGAATTATTTCTATGTTACATTACAAGGGATAGAATATACCAATCCTACTATAGAAAGCAGTTTCTTTTCTTCAGTGAACTGCATTAATGTGGTTATTAATCTCTTGATTTTAGAAGACCACTTTTCCAGTGACATATGCCCCATTCAATACATTTTCTTAAAATATCTCAAAGACATTTCCTTTTTTTCCCCACGTGCTAGAGGTGTACACAGTCTCCTCCACTAATGATCACACACACAACAGTGCAAAGCACAAAGCTCAATCCCTATGAAGAGTGCAGCCAAGTAGTTTCTTTCCTATTCAGTCAATTGTCTGCAAGCCAATTCCTACAGCTGTGAACTGCAACAAGGCTTCTCACTGACGGGTTATGTTACTTGTGAAATACAGAATAATGTTCTTCCCACTTAATGCTTTCAGCACAGTCAGCAGCATGCATGTGCACATTTTCATTCTATTGAGCTTTAAAGCACATCTGGGATGCCTGTGTACATGAATATATTGTAACAAACCTTTGTGGACTTTTGTCACGCCAATGTGCTCACCAGTTTTGGCCTGCATGCCGGTGTATTCCTGCTTATCTCTGATTATCAAAAGATGTTTTATCTCTCTTTTGGATTCTGTGCCAAGAGCTCTCACCCTAGCGTGACGATATTCTGGGGGGACACATTTGGAAGAAATGATGATCATTTTGGAAGAAATACATATTTCCCTTAAAAAGTATTTTTCACGAGTCAAGTTGTTCATGACCATAATGTCCACAGCTGTAAGGGTGGAAAAAAGGTTAAACCAAGTTTAGTCTATAATTTTCATGATCTAGATTTTTTTCAGGCTTCTTTCAATATTGATCACGTGGCAGAACAATGAAGATACATGTTCAACCACTTATAGTCTTCAAAAAATGAAAAATATAATTTTAGTTCTTCAGTCCTTTAAGTGGCTCCCTTTAGATGTTATGACTGTGTAAATATTCCAGGTGCTGTAAATCACCCTTTGCTAATCATTGATTTATTCCTATTTTTCTAAACTTGGGAGGAGATGGGGTAGCAACAAAATAACATTGTTGATTACTCGAGTAGAAGGACTGAGCAGAAGAGTGGTAGTGAATGGAATTCTGTAGCAATGTACTTATTTCTTTGAAAGCTATTTATTACATCAGAAAGTAAGAATGGTGGATGTATTTGAACTGAGGTATTGACTAATTATTCCCAGATCAAATTTCTCTTTACTGAGAAGTTGTGTAATCAAGATGTTGAACTAACATTTTAAATAGGAATGAACTATGGAAGTAAGAATGTAGAAGGGAAGGTTTTGGTGGAAGGGTAGGAAGCTATCATTTTCCAAAATATTAAAATTAATAGAATGTTTATTAAAAACTCAGAAGTGGAATTAGAGGGGAACTGATATTATTTAGAATGTATTAAATGCAATACAGAGAAAAGTGTAGCTAAATACAGACAAAAATACATGTCAGGAGAATTAAGGATAATAATTTATGAAAGTATATGGTGAATAAGGTACAGTACAATTATTCATAAATTATGAAAAAAGCATATATACTCAATAAATGTTTTTGTTCTATTTGCAAAATACGAGTTGTGTGGTTATTTTTTCAGAGGAAGACTAAAAACTTTCCAATTTTCTAGTACCCAGGAGAGATGTGAGTCACATTTAGCCAAGAAAGATATCTTAAAAATCAGCAAGTTTTGACAAATTGAATCCAATATCTTTGAGATAATCTTTGGTCTTTCAATATATCATGGAAAACTCAAGCAGAAACAGAATAATTTACTTAAATTTGAAAAGAGCAAGGACCTCAAGAACTGTTAGCTAATCAGAATGAAATTAAAGAAAGAAGGTTGGAGGTTGTTAGAAGCATTGGCTAACAGTAAAATGAAAACAGCAGACATAAGTCCTTCAACAAGATTTTGTGAAGAGTAAGTCTTATTTCTATTCTTTGAGTTTAGAAAATTGGTTAATAGCAGCAATGTAATAAACTTTTATCAGTCTGGTATTACAATAAAACATTTGCACCCATGAAACGGTATTAAAATTCATGCTATATGGATAATGAAGGAGCCAGTGGAGAGATATTGCCAACAGGTAGTTGTCCTGAAATAGAGGCCCTAGGAGGATTAGGACCAGCCTGACACAGCATTTTCACCAGTGAAGGTGTCAGTGATAAACATTGCCCAATATGTGACTGTAAATGGTACAAGGACTAATAGAAGAGTAGTGTGATATTCATCATGTAGAATTACATGGTAAGTCAGGCCCCATTTAGATAAAAATGGAGGTTTTAAACACAGAGAAATGTGAAAATCTCCATCTAGGATTAGTGGGTACCTGTAGAAGTGGGGATGGTACACCTCCAAAGAATGACTTGAAATTCATTTGAGCCCGAGGGGTAAACCTGCTCAGTTCCTGATAGAGGGTGTGCCAGAAGGGTAGAATGGAACTCCTGGATGAATACACAAGGGACTAATGAGTAGGAGGAGGTAGATTATGCTTTTTTGGAGTCTGCCACGGTCAGAGCGTTAGTAGGATTTCCCCATACAATTCTGATGTAAGCATTTAAAAAATGCTTTCAAGAAAGAAGATTGGGAAGAAATTTTGTGATTTGAATGAGGTGAAAAAAAAAGCTGGACTGCAAATACACCATGGCAGACATAAGCTAAGAGGCAACATAAACTATTGCTGAATGCAGAGCACCAAATTGTTGCTTATAGTGCTTGATTTATAGAACTTGACAAAAATTCCCTGTGAAATGCAATAAGGTGGTTCTTAGCTTTGCAAACACATTTTCTACAACATAAAACCATCAGTGTATATTCCCCAGACACAGAATGGAGAAAGGCTAGCATTCTCTGTTATTTATTTTTAACTGCAGCATTATTAAACAGAATTGAAACATTTACAGTGCTGATATAAGGAATGCAGAATTCACCATTTGTTGATATCAACACAAATATCGCTATTTCTTGCTTGCCTCTAATTATTAATGTGGCACAGGATTAAGATATATAGCAATGAGTGAGACCCAGGTCCATAAGTAAAGCTTCTAGACTCTATTATAATCTAATTCTTATAATTATATTTTAATCTATTTCATAATCTATAATTCTTACTCTAGTAAGAATAATGAAGTATGATCCCTGGTGTATTTTTTTTAAATTAACTGCAATTTACCTGTCTCAAATATTTTAAATTCCTGCTTAATTTCATCTACAGGGAATGAGATAGTTATGAAACCAAATTTTTCCTATTCTCATAACTGGTGAAGTCTCCACAGTAAATAAGCACATGGCATCACATAATTCAGTGTAATTGGGCAGGTTTTGTCTTAATAGCGTTTGTAGGGGGAAAAAAAAAAAGTCCCAAGGAGAACAGTTTAGACTGTCCCTGGGTCACAGAGGATTGAGTTCGAGACCATCTAAAACAAACTGACACTCACAAATCCACGGTCCCTGATGAGATACACCTATGAATGCTGAGGGAGCTGGCAGATGTACTTACTAAACCTCTCTCAATCATCTTTGAAAGATCATGGAGAACAGGTTATGTGCCTGAGGACTAGAGGAAAGCTAATATCACTTCAAAATCTTCAAAATCACTTCAAAATCTTCAAAAAGGACAAGAAGGTGGACCTGAGACATGACAGGTCAGTCAACCTCACCCCCATCCCCAGAAAGGTGACAGAACACTCATTCTGGATGTCATCTCCATACATCTGGAAGAAAACAAGGTTGTCGTAAGTGGTCAACATGATTTTACCAAGGGGAAATCATGGTTGACCAGTCTGATAACCTTCTATGATAGCATGACTGGCTGTGTAGAAGAGAGGAGAACAGTGAGTGTTGTCTACCTCAAATTTAGGAAGGGTTTTAACGCTGCCTCCCATAACATCCTCAGAGGTAAGCTTAGGATATGTTGGTTAAATGAGTGGACGGTAAGATGGATTGCGAACTGGCTGGATAGCAGAGCTCAGAGGGCTGTCATCACTGATGCAAAGTCTAATTGGAAGCCTGTGGCCAGTGGTGTTCCCCAGGGGTCTGCACTAAGCCCAGTCTTGTTCAACATATTCATCGGTGACCTGGATGAGAGGACAGAGTATACTCTCAGCAAGTTTGCTGATGGTACAAAACTAGAAGGAGCAGCTCTTAAACCAGAAGACTGTGCTGCCATTCAGTGAGATCTGAACAGGCTGGAAAGTGGGGCAGAGAGGAACCTAATGAATTCAACAAAAGCAAATGTAGGGTTCTGCACCTTTGGAAGAATAACCTCCAGTACAGTACAGACTAGGCAGTTGACCAGCTGGAAAGCAGCTCCGCAGAGAAGGACCCGGGAGTCCTGGTTGACAGCATGTTTATGATAAGCCAGAAATGAGGCCTAATGGCCAAGAAGGCCAATGATATACTGTGATGCATCAAGAATAATGCAGCAAGCAGGTCAAGGGCAGTTATCCTCCCCCTCTATCCTGCCCCAGTCAGGCCACATCTGGAATAATGTGTCCAGTTCTGGGCTCCTCAGTTCAAGAAAAACAAGGAACTACTAGAGAGAGTCCATTGGAAGGCCATGAAAATGATTAGGAGATAGGAGCATTTCTCTCTTATAAGGAAAGGCTGAGTGAGCTCTGTCTGTTAAATCTGGAGAAGAGAAGACTGAGAGGGGATTTTATCAATGCTTATAAATATCTAAGGGGCAGATGTCAAGAGGATGGGGCCAGACTTCTTTAATGGTGTCCAGCAGTAGGATGAGGGACAATGGGCGCAAAGTGGAACATAGGAAGTTGCACCTTAACATGATGAAAAATTTCTTTACTATGAGGGTGACAGAGAACTGGAACAGGCTGTCCAGGGAGGTTGTGGATTCTCCTTCTCTACAGATATTCAAAACCTACCCAGCATGTTCCTGTGCAACCTGCTTTAGGTGAACCTGTATTAGCAGGGGGGCTGGACTAGGTGATCTCCAGAGGTCCTTTCCAAACCCTGCGGGTCTGTGATACTTACCGACCTTTTTTTTTTCACTAGCACCTATAGAATCTCCCCTTAGGAGTGCACCCTTTCATCAAAGACAGTGATGCAGTCCTTGCAATCCAGACACCCAAATCTAAAAATCAGTCACTGTAGAAACTGCTTTCTGTAGTGCCTTTCTTTAAGACTTATACATGAGTTTGCCTCTAAGTTAAGAAAAAAAATTAATAAATATTTATATTTCTTTACTGAAGAGACTATTTTATGAATTTAGCCTTTCTTATATTCTACAGGATGTCTCTGGCTTAGATGTGCTATCTTTTGTATAGGAGTCTAAGTGGCACAAACAGTGATTGTGTAATGAGCTATATAATTGATTTTGGATATGGACATAAAAACAGGCAGGTTGTTGAGGTATTCTATTATTACTGCAGAAGTAAATTTCAGTAATGCATTCTCTGTCCTGTCTTTTTCCAAGAACAATGTTTTAAGTAGATGGTTTTGTTATTGTTATCACAGGTGTTTTGCATGTATGTTGTGGAACTGGCCTCAGATAATACTTAGGGTATGTCCAGTGACAAATTTTGTGTAAATAATGAGTTTAAGCATCGTGGCCTAGCATTGGTAAGGTAATTACTCCAACTGAATAATTCAAAATATGTCATCTCTAAAGTTAAAATGTGGATGATAAGCAGCCTGTGTAAAATTGCTTGAATTCCCTATTGAATTGCCACTTTGTGTCTGGTGCTTTCCTTGAGAAATACAGTTGCAATTACAGTTGTTCCTTGGTCTATAGTGGACCTGCAGTGGCTACTTGCAGCAAGGAAGTTCTTAAACTGAAGTCCCTAAGTGTCTATCAGTCACTTACAACAGTAGGAATTACATTGATTTTTTTTTCTGTATTCATTCCTCTCTCTGCTTCAGCTCTATCTATTGCTTTCCAAACCTTTGCCCCCTATGTTGCCTGGTACCTCAAATTCATACCTCTGAATCCACCCACACAGGATTTTGTATTCAGAATACTGCTGAATATCAGATTATCTATAAAAGTCGAAGTAGAAGATTCATTTCATGCTCTTCTACTTCAAATGAAATAGAAAAATAAGTCTGGATCTTTAGCAAAATAATAAGATGCAAATACTTTCGTGTGTATTATACCACTTATTTTCTAATAGCATGTACTAATGAAATAAACATGTAAGCCTCTGTTTATTCCAATACAGTTGACCTGATTTGATTATGCAGCCATATGTGTTTTTCTTCTCCAGTTTTCCAGGAAACCATGTTAATAGTGCTGGAAGTTAGAAGTGCTCCAGCTAGAAGCTAAAGCTTTGAAATTATGTGATCTATAAAAGAACTTACACCTTATGAAAGATTTGTTTTCTTTTCAGACCTAAGTGCAGCCTGTTCCTGTCATAGTGATTTGTACTGCAACTTAATAATTAATGGTGTAATATAAAACTTGATGTAGTAGATAAGAGGCTATAATAATACTATGGATGGCATTAGTGTCCAATATGAGCTCACAAAGGGTGAGAAATATCCAATTTTGAATACAGATTGCTCTCCAAGTAAAAGACTTCAGTTTAATGCATCCTTTTGCCACCTTTCCTACAAGTCAGCTAGAAGAACTTTGGTAAGTAGATAACTGATATACAGCATTATTATCCCACAACTGTCCTGATACATATGGTATTGTATCTCCTGCCCAGTCAGACATCTCATTGGCGGTTTGGTCTGACCATCACCATGGTAACAGGGAAAAAAAGAAAACATTTCTCCAGCACTGCTTGCTGCCCAACAGTGTTAGGTAACACATATCTTATTTGATTCAGTGTGAGAACTGCAACAGCCAGCACAAAATGCTCATCACCTTTCATGGATCCTGCTTCTCCCTCTGCAGCTCTGGCAGCAGCAGCAGATATTCCCAGAAAAAGCTTCTGATGACAACTCCTTTAAGGAACACAGACACCATGTCTCAAAATATTGTGGGCATGTCAATGTAATAATCACAACTTTACTCTCTGTTTGCTGTGTTGCTCTGTGCTCCTCTCACAGACCTTGCACTTCTTCAGCTCCAGCCTTCTGAGATGCACTTAGGAGTCTACTGTGGGTGGCAGGTTGAGACCTCTACCCAGCACACTGTCTGTTGGCAGAACTGTGCTGGACCAGAAAGCATCTTCTTGAGCTAAGATGTCTCCAGTTCCTGGCAGTTCTTCCTCTTCACTTCGTACTAATGGTGACTGAGAACTGTGACCCAAATGTATTATTTCTGCTGAGAAGGTTTTAACATCCTCCACAGCTTTCCAGATCAAGTACAAGTATTTTCCTCTACTACATCCAATTATCTGGGTTGCTTTGCAGAAAATTTATCTTCACATTTTGGATCCATTAGCCTATTATTTCCAGACTGCACAGGAATTTACTTTAGCGACCCTCCTGCATATGTTGGAATACTGTATATATTTATTGTAGTTTACCAAAAATATTTTTGCAAAGTAGTTTTTACAATTACAGTTTTCTAACTGTGTATATTTAATTGCAAGCAATTGAAAAATTTTACTAAAAAAAACTCTCCCCTTGTTTGCAGCTGAAATCATGCCATTGTTTACTAATATGCTACTGTCTTAATTATGTCATGTCTTGAGTAAGCTAACTGCGAGTCTGTAATTAACTAATTAGATCTGAAAACCTTAATCTCCTCCTCCAAATAAAGTAACAAAAAATAAGCATGACATTCCAACTCTATATGAAAAAATGAGTTGATCTTGATGTACCTTGTATAAGGCCTTTATATGAAATTCAGCAACATTGATAGGCTATATTTTAATTAAAGCCCATCACAGATAGTGCAATTTTGCCTTTAATTATCTGTTAGTTATTTCCAACCTCCCTTCTGCAGATGCACACACACACACGTGGACATCTATACAAATTAGTAATAACCACAGAAGCAGAACATCATTACTCTACACAACTAGCTGTAATAACTACATATGATGTATTGTTTCCATGCAAACGCATTCCTTACATTCTTTCCTTACTTGATAACATTTTCAGATTACTTAACATATTTAGTTTTTCATTACACATGATTAATGATTTGTAGTACTAAAACTAGGATGAATAATATCTTTATTTTGTATATGGTCTATCCCTTGTGACAGTGACCATCACTGCTCTAAATCCTGACTTCTACCTGCATTTGTCTTCCATAAAGCAACTGAAAAGTTTTCCCTTCCCCGCAAGATATGTCAGGAATGTCTGCTTTTTTTCACTCTAATGAACAGTCATTAGGAACAATAAAATAAGATACAATTCACTATTTTGAATACTTTAAGAACATTAATATCTGCATCACCTATGAGGTCAATTTTTTTGCATTCTTGGCTCATTTATGTATACATATATATGTGGATGGATGGATGGATGGATGGATGGATGGATGGATGGATGGATGGATACAAATCAAAGAGTGTATGATTAAGAAACTGAATTAAATTGTCATTATAGTACCCACTGAAGAAAGCCACTTTATTCATTCGTGCCTCAAATTGTGTCAACATTACTGTTCTGGTTTTCTTCAGATAAGGGATCTGAAATAAAGCTGTAAAAGGCAATCTGAAAATAGATATATTTTAATCCAAAATGCAGGTAAGTAGAAATTAGATATTCCAGTAATCCAGACTTAAAAGGATTTCAATCTCCTTTGCTTAAGCTTTTCTCTTACCTACCTCACCATGATGTCTTTGTCCTGCAACTCTCCAACCCTGCTCTATGCTACCAGATGACTGCCTACAATGCTCTTACAACTCATCCAAATTCTTTAAAAAATTGATGAGATTCAGCTGAGTGGAAATTCTATCACACTCTATGCTGAACAACTGATTTCTGGCAATACCCATGGGACAGCAGAATATGCTGAAGAGTTGGCAGGGTAGTGATGACTTCCTGAGCTGTAGCTCCCACTGTGCCTCCTTCTGTGCTCTCCTTGTGACTAGTCACCTGCCAGGAAACTCCGAAGACCTAATCTGACCCTCTGGGTGGAGAAGGATGGGTGCTGGGAGATGCAGTCAGTTTATGCCATCCTCATAAATTTCATGTGTAATCACTGTCAACAGCCAATACTAATTGGGAGCAGGGGGAAAGGATGGTTAGGTTCTCCATGCCTATTGCATGCACTTTCAGTTGAGGCTTTGCATGAATCTTAATTGTAGGGAATCCTAAGGAATTTTTAGGGGCTTAGTAGTGCAAGTTTTAGCTAAACTAGGTTAATTTATTCTTAGTTCTTTGCATGCTGGGCAAATCTATGAAAGCATCCCACAGCATTTTATATCAACTGATATGGATCATTTGTCTATTAGCTTAAAAGCTTATCTCAGAACTGGATGCTTGCAAGGTTCTGACCCTGCTGAATAGGACAGAAAAACTCCCATTTATCCCAGGCTGGATTTTACTTGTAAGTGAAGGGAAGAGAGCTTGGTTCTTCTCAGGTTTAGGTACCAATTGAAGATATTTTTCTACTCAGTCTTCAGTTAATATTTATCACCTCAAAGTGACTATGCTTTGAGGCTTATATATACTAAAAAAATGTTATCAGTGTTGCCAAATCTAGCAACAGTTATAGCTTTTTGTGAAGTATCTTGACATTTATTGTATGTTAGGAAGTAGTAAAGCAGAAGAATCTGCAGGTTTCTATGATGTGGGATACCACTGTAGTGGCGCAATAATACACAACATGCATTATAACAGTGCTATGACAAACTGTGCCAGTGAACATATCCTGGTGTTCTGCATAGTGAAATGATATACTGTTTTAATTATATGTCAGCATTTTAAGACAGGCATTTTTTTTTCTTGCATTTACAGAGTACAGAATATACTAGTCACAGGATAGTTGAGGTTGAAAGGCATCACTGGTGATCATCTAGTAGAACTGGCCTGCTCAGAACATGGCCACCTAAAGCAGATGTCTCGGGACCATATATGACTGCGTTTTTAATATCTCCAAGGATGAAGACTGCACAGCCTTTGTTTAAATGGAATTTCCTGTATTTCATTTTTATCCCCATTGTTTCTTATCTGGGTACTGAACACCAATGAGAAGAACCCAGCTTCACCTTCTTTACTCCCCTCATTAGGTATTGATACCAATGGATGAGTCCTTCCTGAGCCTTCTCCTCAATCTCCAAAGTGAACAGTCTGAGTTCCTTCAGCTTCTCTGGGTATGAGGGATACTTCTGTCCTTCAGCCATTTTTCAGGCCCTTTGCCTGACTGTTTTGGGTAGTTTCATGTCTGCCTTATACTGGGGAGTATGCATCTGGACATGGAACTCCAAATGGAATACCAAGGTGATATTAGCATGTCATGTCTGATAGACATCTCCTTAATTTTCAGATATAACATGTGTACAGTAGTGCTGCTGGTCATGATCTAACCCAGGGTTAAGGGAGGCTTACCAACAAATTGCAAACAGCCAAAATACAGTTTCTTGTGTTAAAAAAACAAATCCTAGATGACAGCTAAGATAGGTACTGCTTATGGGAGTGACACAGCAGACTGAGTTGGCATGGACTTCTTGTCATTTCTATCACTTCTCATGTATCTGGACTGAATTAATTTTAGCCATCTCACATAGACTTATATATCCCAAGATGGCAATTCAACAACTTGCCTTGCCATTTTCTCTAGTTCCTTTTTTGTTAGCTTGTTTGTTTCATTTTAAATTTCTTACTGATTGTTTTTTTCTACTATGCCTCCTCATCTTCTCTGCATTATTTTTGTACTTTATTACTATATAATAGCAAATGTTGACTTCATTTCTCACTTGATATTCTTATTCTTCTCCTTTTTCAAGCTCTTAGATGGCAACATTACTTTACTTTTTAATTTATTTTTCCAACCTCTGCCTTCATTATTTGCATCTTTAAGCAAATTCCCCAAAGTCCTACAGATTCTTGCGGGAGACTTTTTCTACTGGGCTGCTAGATTTGCATATCTCAGCTGGGACATTGTGTAAGTTTGCTGCTTGATGGTAACAAAAAAAAATGTTCTTTATGAACAAGTTGCTGCCAGGCTTTGCTACAGCAAGTGGAAAAACCCCACCATCAGTATGGTTAAGTAGGATGTAGCGGTTAAAATGCTAGCTCTCATCTAAACACAGTTTGCACTATTATAAACTTGCAGAGTCACTTATACCTAGAGTAATGGTAAAAATCACCAGCCTTAGAAAATCTGTTGGAAGCACATTTCCTTTTTATCTCCACTCTCTGGTGGGTAGGTTGTAGCGTGTGGGAAAATTTTCTTTTGCCTGGAAATTATTACTGCCATTGGAGGAGCATCAAAATAGAGTATTTTTTTTTGCATACCCCCATGCTGCCTTAAACTGGCAGAAGGGTGGATTTTAATCAGGTTATCAGACTGCACCTAAGGTATAGACGGAACTGCATTAACCTGGCATAGGGCCAATCAGGTTAGGACAGTGCTAAGCAACAGTAACGTCTTAATGTAGCATGGCTAAATCCTTGATGGTTCATTTCTCATCGCCCTGAGGAAAATCAGATAGAAGAGTTTTCACACAAGACAGTTTCCTTCATATCGGAATATGACTAGGAAGATGGTATTGACTTCTCGCTTTCTATGTAATAGGTTTTGCTGCACTTTACTCATGTTATCTCCAGCTATCAGGCTATATTCTTCCTAGACCCTAGGGGAGAACACAGGGATTTTGAAATTAGTCTTTCTTCAAAATAATTGTGTTTAAGTCTATATGATGCTCCTTAGAGAAGATAGCAGCACAACTTTTGCCTCTCCATTCTCCAACAACTAAAATAAGAAAAAAATGGTTATGTTTTCTGTCAGGAAAAAAATATATTTGTGTGTGTTAGAGTACTAGTTACGGCTTGTGAGATCAGAGATTTGAGAAGGGCAGGGAGAAGGCAGAAGGGGTAGGGGGAAGATGCATCCTCTAAAACTGAAAACTTTGGGCCTTGGTTTAACACAATCTCCAGAAAGCAGGTGTCAACTTGCAGGATAAGTAATGTGAGTATTTAATTAAGCAATGAACTAATAAATTGTTTGCTTCAGAACATTGCTAGTAAACTGCAGAACCATTTGCTCCAACTTAGACCAACCATAGTCAAGCAGTAGGATAAGAAATTGTTTTCAGTTTTCCTTTGCTGTTGCTCTGACCTAAAAATGTTCTCAGTAAGAGAACACCCAAACCAATATTTCATGGGATTTAGTGACTGAAGATGGGGTATAAAAAACTGATTTCTATGTTTTTACTTGTTTGAGAGAATTCAAAACTTCAGGGGGTAAGGGGGAGGATTGGAGGGGGAAATATTTTTTTCCTCTAAATATTTTTCCTATTAAAAAGTGATGTTGAAGAGGCATAAAATTTACATCAGAATCTGTTACAAATAGTAAAACGTGGAATCTAGTATTCATTTTCCTCTCAAACCATTAGTTTAAATAATTTGCTTTCTTTAGAATAGAAGTGAAAACTATTCATTCTCCTATTTATGAATATTCACTGATTGGGAACCCCAAAAGAGATTGTGCTCAAAGGCGTGCACTCTGCATAATTCCTTACTTCAACAATGGCAGGGAAACCTACAGTATCAGTACTGTAGCTGATCAGAGGCAATAATGATCTTAAGGGTTTAGAAGCTTTATTGAAATTTGAAACTCAAATGAATCTATGTGAATTTGAGTGATGTTTGCAAACTCTATTTATAGCATACATGCAGAGTGTTTAATTAAAATGCTGTTGCAATAGAGACACATAATGAATGAAAAGCATTTATTGCAAACAAATATTATTAACACTTGGATACAGTGATTTATTATATAATCATAATGAAATTATCAAATCAATGTAAGGAATTGTATACCACGAGAGCTTTACTGAATGATCACTATATTTTAGTCACACTACTGAGAAATAAATTATTCATTTTAAGCCTCTTACAAATTTCAGCTACAGTGCCTAGTGGATGTCTGATGCATCACGTGGCATGTTGTCTATGTGCACACAAAATAGAAAGGTCTGGATCAGCTGAGAGGACTTCAGGGTGCTGCACTTTGGGACACCCAACTTCCAGCTGTCTTAATGTTTGGCAGAATATGCAATGTCTCTTTTGCTGAGGTGCTGAGGGGCATGGCTTAGTGATTGATAGGAATGGTTGGACTCAATGATTCTGGGGGTCTTTACCAACCTAGTGATTCTGTGATTCTGTGCATAGGAAGATTAGTTTTATAGGAATGTGCCAGTATACTGACAAGAGAGCTTTGCAAAGGTAAAGATACCAAATACTGTGTACATCTGAAATCTCAGTCACTGTCAGCATCCACGTGCCCTTCTCTGGCCTGCTGGGAAGATTCTCCTCTGCTTTAAAGATGTAACACTCGACTCTCCAGTGGTCCTGGGTTCTTCTGTGCTGTATTAAAAAAGTACCTGAAGTTTAGGACTGAGGATGGAAAATTGAACTGCAGCTTTTCCACAGTTTCTGCAGTTGGCAAGGAGGCAGGGAGTTTGTTCATTCACAATTAAGCCCTGCTGCCTTGTATTAGTATAAGCTGAAACGATATTGGGGCCTGACATCACAGTGGGACCTGTTGACTCTTCAAAGTATCAGACTAAGATGTCCTTCATGCTCTTCAATTGCTTTGTGCAGCCTAGATCAGGCCATTTGAACAGATCATAATCTTGTTAGTGATAACCACAGCATAAATGTACTTTTTAGACAAATATGTAATGTAGCAAAATAAATAGGCAGATTGCTGCTAATAATAAATGCTAATCTGTGTCTCAGCTATGAGGAGTATCTTCTATATATTAGTAATATTAATCTTTACAACAAAAAGTGTAAATTTAATAGTGCACAGTCATCCAGAAGACCTGCATTATGAACATTTCCTGGCTTTTACAGCACAGAATTGGCAGTAGGAGGCAAAAAATGTGAACCATAATTTTAATTTAAATGAAAAAGCATTTAATTTTTATTTTAGTGTCTGCTTATATATTTTCTATCTTTTGAACACAAAATAACTCATAATTAATAATGCAAACTGCTTGCTGTCTTGCTGCCCCAAGAAAGGTAGATAACAAATGCCAGTGCTTTTCAGCTCATGAAAACATTTACTCTTACTCCTGGTTCAACACTGTTATTGATTTATCTAATCCATGTCTGCGACATGGACCACATCTCTTCTCATGGCCACCCTGTCCCCATGAAGTGCTTTGCTACCCTGAATGCTGATCTTTATGAGCACCCCATATTGCAACAGTCAAATACAATTCAATTTCTACCTTGTTGGTGCCTAAGCTTGTCTCCAGTTAGGCATCGAATCAGCCGTATGTGCTGCATTGAGAGGGGCTAGATTGGTTTTATCAAACATACTTCAGGAGCAGTAGAAGGCATAGACAAGCTAAGAAGGTGTGAGGGAGGAACCTGCAAGAGCCTCCTCAATGGACCTCCACATGAGTGATAAATGGCCAAAATATCTACTCTCAGCCAGGTAACATCAGCCATGACTGTATGCCAAGCATCCTTGAAGATCTGCCTTAAGATAACGAGAAAACACTGCTCTTCCAGTTCAAGAACTCATACACATTTATCATTAGGAGTCAGATTGCCTATAGCCTTAGTTTGGTCTATAAAGATTTGCATAGAATAATCCTTTTGCAATCCACTTGTGGCATCCAGGCAGAAGGGCTCACCAGAGGAGACCAGAGGTCTGCTGGGAGATGTGCCCTCTGATCCTTCTTAAGGCCAGGGAAGGGAAAGAGACAGGAGAGCAAGTAAGCAGGATTAATATTTTCCTTTCTGTGCTAGGGAAAGGAGCCCATCACTACTTTTTAAAAGCTTCTTCAAATGTTTGCTCTGCATAACAAAGGTGTGCTGGAGAACTAGTGGTTCAGATGTGAATTCAGATATTAAGCCTTTGCTTGAGGATAGGATGAGTAGAGTTTTACTTAAAGTTCTACCTAAAAGCACAGTTTATCCATAATTAGTTCTTTGTATGACCTAAAATATTTGGTTTTCCTTTCATCCAAACTCTGCATGATTTTCTTCTTGAACCTCATTCTTTGTTCTTTTAAGAAATGCAATAAATACTCCAATTTAAGGCATTAAATATGAAAGGACTTACTGATGGGGCCCAGTTTATGAATTATTCAAAAGACCCTATTGATGCTGGAAAGTATGTATTTGAAAACATTTATTATTAATTTCACAGTTTAGAATAAGTTCCTATAGGGCATCCATATGTTAAATATTGACTTCTGTTAAGTCCACCAAATATGTTTATCCATACCACATCACACAAAATCATAGGATAGTTTGGGTTGGAAGGGACCTTAAAGATCATCTAGTTCCAACCTCCTGCCATGGGCAGAAACACCTCCCACTAGACCAGGCTGCCCAAGGCCCCATCCAACCTGGCCTTGCACACCTGCAGGGATAGGCAGCCACAGCTTCCCTGAGTAACCTGTGCCAGGGCCTCACCACTCTCATGGTGAAGAAATTTTTCCGTATGTCAAGCCTAAATGTACCCCTCTCCAGTTTATACCCATTCCCCCTTGTCCTGTCACCACTAGCCTTTGTGAACAGTCCCTTCCCAGCTTTCCTGCAGCCCCTTCAGGTACTGGAAGGTCGCTATAAGTTCTCCTTGGAGCCTTCTCTTTCTCAGGCTGAACAATCCCAATGTTATCAGCTGTCCTTATATGGGAGATGCTCCAGCCCTCTGATCATCTTTGTAGTCCTCCTCTGAACCCGTTCCAACAGTTCCACATCCTCCTTATGTTGGGGATTCCAGAACTGGACACAGTACTCCAGCTGGGGTCTCAAAAGAGAGGAACAGAGGAGCAGAATCCCCTTCTTCTCCCTGCTGGGCCATGCAGCCCAGGATACGGCTGGTCTTTGGGCTGCAGGAACACATTGACGGCTCATGTCGAGCTTCTCATTGACCAAATAGCAACAAAATACCAAAATGTTCCAATCTCTGATTTAGGTAAAGAATAGAAAGTGCTTATTTTGCTAAATTACCAAATGTAACCCAAGCATTTAGCTGAGATTACAAACATAGTGTCACTAAAGTGAGGAGTGACTTCAGAACTAAAACGAGTAACATGAAATTGGATACAGGAAAAAATTCTTGGACATAATGTTATAAATATTAATTGAACTAAAATAAGTATGTTAATTAAGGATGTGTCACTTTCAAGAGAAGAAAATTGCTTTGCAGACGAAGATACGAAACCAAAAAATCTGAACCAAAACTACTACTGACTTACAGAGAAACACAAGAAGGGGAGCCAACTGAGAGACACAGGGAAATACATCAAAATATTACTCTAGCTTTGATTCAACACTGTACAAAAATTGCTTAGGAAATGTGTCAGAACTATTTTAAAACTTTCTAGTCCACAATAATCCTGCAGTTTTGAACATTACTCTGCTTTTGATATTGCTTTAAATTTTAATTTAACCCCTCCTCTAGAGTCTGCACTGGCCATGTCTTTCATTTTTAAAGTGCTTTCTCTTTCCACTGTGTGAGAAGAATGCAAGTGCAATTAGATGTGATGTCCTGAACACTGCAGGGAACTACTCAGATAGTCAAGCCTAAAATATAAATTGTTTTATATGCAGTAAAAAAAATATACTTAATAATTTCTTTTTAGCTTTTCTACTTAGTTAGCAGTAAAGCTTAATCATGAGGAAGAAGTATCAAATGCCTAAATATTCATGCTGAAATAATAGACTCTACTTTGCTGTCATTTGCATTCACAGGAATTAAACACTTTATCCTGTTATCGCACATTACAAGTCCAGATAATTCTGGAGACAGCTTTATAGATTTACAATAGCCTAAATGAAACCGGATCCCAAACAGCTTACATTTCACCTCAGCACTAATTGCCCACATGCATACTTCATGACCATCACTACTAGATCATTTGGTACTCTGCCATTTGCAATAAGCTACCTCATTGTATATTTCTAATCCAAAAACCCACTTCTCAGTCATTTATTGAAGACTGATTGAAGACAAGACTGTGACTCTATGAACAAGTGCCAAAAGAGCTGTGTGCTCAACTTCAAGATATTCTTCTAGTGAAAGGATATAGTCCTAATGTATGACCACCATGTAAACAGCAGCAACACACCTTTAGATGGTTGTCTATGTCAGTAAAGGCACACCTACAATTTTCAATACCTCACCTCCTTCCATCTTATGGGGGAGAGTAATATTTACGATGTAACGAGGGCCTAATTCAAAAAAATGAGAGGTCTCATGAGGTGTTGCTTTGTCTTAAGTGACAAACCTGTTGCTAATGATCAAACAGCTTGCACTGCCAGGGGAGTGCCGGACTGAACAACCCTACCTTATTAAAAGGTCTAGCACTTACCTCACATTGGGCTCTTCAGTACTGAGCACATGACGTTACAAGTGGCAGAGAACTAAGAGGACTGAAAAATCGATCCTGCTGAGGTGATAATACATCCTTTCTCTATTCACAGCTCCTTTTTTAGGTTTAACTGAAACTAACTTTTGATGCTTGTGTGTAATGCAGGATGGTGTTATGATCTGGAGACTTGGAAGCTGTAAAATGCAGGAGGCTGTAGAAAAGGCAGAAGCTTGGTTTAAGAGGCTTAAGTCCCATGGGTAGATGCTGTTATTCATGGTTAGGACTTGCTAATTGAGGTGTCAGCAGATCTGCTGAAGAAACTGTCCAGCTGTGAAATTCATTACTAACAGTGTTGAAACAAAGGCATCTTCAAAAGCCTCTAGCTGAGGTGGCATTCACTTGGCTCAGGCGCCTAGAGGAAATGTTGGCAATAGGAACAATCTCTTTGAAAATGTTTCCAGTTCTCCACTTTCCTCATCTTCTTTCTTTAGAGATCAAATTAAGTCCTAGCTGTTATTGTAAATTTTTGAAGGACAATGCATTTTCTATGACCTAGGTTTCGCAAAATATTTACCAGATTTTGCAGGCAATTGTGTTTTTTAAAGGTCCTTCTCAGTTTTTGTGAGCAAGACCTCAGTTGATTTGGAAGAAATCTATCCTTTTACCTCTATTGTCTTTACAGGAAAGATTTCTAAAACAACACCAAATAAGCAAGTTGGAGAGGGTGATCCATGCATGTGTTTCAGAACTCACCCCATTTGGAACAAGAAAACAGAGATGATATTACAACTCCACAGAGTTGCAAAAGCTCTGTTTGGAAAAGGACTGTCTGAGGCAGACTAACAAAAATAAACTATGAAGTGGGATGTGAGAGGAAGAGAGAGCAGACGCTGGATAGATGCTTACCTAGAAAAAAGAAGAAAATGCACCAGCCTTCCGTCCTTCTCAACATGTTGAGAAAGCAGGATGCTGACATTATTTTCCATGATCACTTGTTCTAGTAAGGTGATGAAGTTGAGAGGCAGGGTAACCTTATGCCCTTTGCTGTAATAGCTTATTGAGCTTTGCAATGATTGCAGTTGACTTTGTACTTGGAGACAGTGGAAATATATTCACATGTAAATGTGTGTCTGTGTGACTACGAAAGTATTTGTGTGATTTTTTGAGAGGAGACTTTCTGCAGGATTCCTCAAGGTTCTGCTTTTATCTTCCTAAACTGATACTGGCAAACTCATCCCACTGCCCTGGTGGAAAAGAAATTAAAGTGAGTCATTACAGTAGTGATGAGTGTATGAAGCACTTTGCAAAAGCAAAACAAGTCTGGAGAAAAGTAAGAGAGTTATCAGAGACCAGACAAAGGTGAGCACACTGGACCTCTGAAGGGCTCTGCAAACATTCACACCCAGTTGAAGAGAAATGTTATTTGGGATGAGAACACACCTTTGCTCCAGTGCAGCTTTCTGCTTGCAAGGAGGAATTGTCCAGCTGTCTTATGGGAACCTCAAGGGCACCTGAAGATCCCTGGCTTACTGACCATGCCAGATGTTTGAAGTGTGTGTGGTTACCTTAAAGCTAAAGAACCCATATCAGTGTTTTCCATCTGACAGTTTGCCAGAGTCTAAACACTTTAACTAGTTAGGAAGAAAAAAGCAGTCTCAGTCACAAAGCAAGATTTAAATGGAGTCTGGGAGAATTCTGTATTCAAAACCTGGTTTTGTCACATAGCTCTTTGTAACTTGTGTGTGGTGTTTGTAATGTGCTATTTCAGTTTCCCAAGGGTTGCTCCGCAGGAGTATTAAAGTCTTTCAAGCCTTTTAAAAGGGAATACATATACTGATGTTTGTGAAACATACAAGAGAAATAGGTTGGTTTTGATATTTTTCCCATATTAACAGTTATTTTACATTATTTTGCCTTGGTTTAGGAGATTTGGGGCTTCCTGTTAAGTCAATATTCCCATATTGTAAGTGAAGTATTCCATCAAAGTGTGGAATGACAGCAATTATGGAACAGCTGTTTCCTAATGCTTGGATTTTAAAACGAAAACTCAGTTGATGTCAGTAAACCCATCCCAAAAGGAGAAAGCATCTCATTCAGTGTCCATCTCACTCATCAATAACTCTCCTCTATCAATTATTTCCTCTACCAAGAAATTTTGCAGAAAGTAAGTTATGGAAAGGAAAGATCATTATCATTTTTGATGAAGAGTATATAAAATTGTTCTTGAAATCTTGCCTTATCTTTTTTGAATGTTGTATGCACACCACTGTGAAATAAAATAAAACATAGTGTGCCTATGCTTCTATGAAAGAATTCCCTTCAAAATTGTCTAAAGCCAATTAGCCATGTCCCTTGCCTGCAGTGAGAATATCAACACGTTATATATTTTCCCAGATCCCTCCTTTCTTTTGGCTGTTTAAATTGCTTTGAGGCAAAGTACGAAAAAGAAAATGTTACTGAATTCTGTATGCTTCTGTAATTATGATGCTTTTCTAAGTGAAAAATGTTATACTTTTCCACTTTTCTTGCTTTGTCCCTTCCTCAACAATTGCTTATTCTGTGAGACAACTTGATGCCAGTTAAAGCAGTCACAGATTCTTCCACCTGAAAACACTTCCATTAGTAAAAAGTGATGCATCAGCCCTGCCTGTCCCGCCTCTAGCTCCTCCCATGGTTGTCAGGGGGGAGCTGCTGGATCCAAATGCTGTGGTGCCCCTTTCCAACAGCTGTCTCTTCCCCACTCCCTCCCTCCTTTACTGGACAAAGTTAATCACACCCAAACTGCTTACTTTTCCTCATAGGCAATGAAGAGGAAACTATTCAGCTGTAGGTAGCCATCTTCTAGGTTTCCACACTTTGATGGCAAATTGCATCCAAAAATAATGAATACTGTTTTCATAACTAGAGTGGCAAAATTGAGTTTACTGTACACCAGTGAGAAGTCCTAACCTGGCTCTGGCTACTTCTAGTTTTACTCTGAACACTACAAAGACAAGTTGTCGTTAGTTCGTTCATACATCCTGTCCTGGTCCTGTATGTTGCTAATATTCATTAGCTCACAAGTTCCTCACAACCCTGGCCTATGGAACTGTCTCCAAAAATAAGATAGTGTGATTTAAAGGATTATAGGACTTTTTCTAAATGACAATATTGAGTTTAGTGAATGCCTCGTGAGAACTACTTCAGGTTTTTCTTCTGCTACTCTAGCTACATCACCAGCACCACCTCATCAAGCATTTAATTCTCAGTCATCCTCACATGTTCACATGACATATTTCCACAGCATGCAATATATATTTTGAATTTAATACTGTGAAAATACTACTTCACAACAAAACCACAAAGCACTTTGCATTACAGGAGCTGAAAAAAAAATAAGGAGAAATCATAATATTGTCTTAGAGTCACAGAAAGGCTGGGCTAAGTACCTGGTATCATGAAACAATCCAGTCTGCTCTTGAGGAAGCTAACCACAACAGCTGTGCATGGTGAGTACCTCGCATTGCCTGCAGGCCAGGAGCTGTTCCTGGAGGCAATACATATGTTAGGTGATTCTATAGCAAATAAGCCCAAATTACTGCCACGGTAGTATTCACTAGTGCAATTAGAAAACTTATGGGATATGGAGCTTGAAATATTCATGCTTATTCTCAGGATGCTGTGATTTGATATTGGACACATCAAATTTAGATCTTATCTATTCTGTCCACATCTTGTCTCTAATACAGTTTGATTTTCATTAATGGTTTCCATCAATATTGTGTTTCATCCTCATAGTCCTAAGAACACAAGCAGTTTTGCCCCCCAGAATAGCGATTGTATGTTCAGGATCTTTACTGCAAATTTAAAACCTTCTTGCTTGTATTGAACACTTCCATCTAAACCTGAATACCAGTATTACCTCATGCATGGACACCATATGAGACTAACAACATCAATGAGAAAAAATTCAAACTATAGACCTGATAAAAGATGGTTGTCAGGGAGCTACATTAGGGATGGGAGGCAAAGAAATCACTCTCACTGTACACAGTAGTTTTCTACAGAAGACCTCTAACTAAGGTGGGAGCTGGGAAAGAGGAGGAGCACATAAGTTGTGAGGTTCCAGTAGCATCAATTGCAGCCTGTACTTGTCTCTCTCTCCTTCAGATGCCACTCTGCTGGGGATGCTGCTGTGTGGCCAAGTGTCTCTGTACCCCTGCATGCAAGGACAGGCTGGAGAGAAGCTTTCAGAAGCACTGAAAAAATAAATTGCTGACAAATGCAGTGCTTATCTATATGTCAAATTATATCTAGCTATCAGGTTTTGAGAATCTGCTAAATATTAATTTAGCATAGGGGACTGTGAACATATAAATATAGTGTCATGACTGCAGAGAACAATACCAGGACCCTGCTAGATTAGAGGCCAATCTGGACTTCACTCTCCAGACTAAGTACCTTGTTGAATAAATAGATTTATCAACACCAGTTTGTCAAATTATAGTATCAGGTGATCTGTCAACATGCAACAGCACTGAATCAAGCTATGCCACGACAATTGTGTCTGTTGAAACTAATGGAAGATTGATTATGCGTTTAGATGGAATGAAACCAGAAGTTCAGTGGCTGTTTGTCATTGGCACATTTATAAACCATTTTACCTCTTCTAAATCACAAAGTATGAACAGCTCTGAGTCAGGTAAAATAAAAAGACAAAGGGAAATTATGCATATTTAATTGTTCTTCATAACAACCAGGATTTTTAATTACAGAAAGCACTCATCAATTATTAGCAATCAAATGTAGACAATACATAGCACAACAAAACAGAATGAATATTCTGAAGCCTTTCCAGACTAATAAGAATAACTAATCTATAAATCAAAAGATAATTTAATATTCTCCAGTATCTTCCCTGCTTTCAACTATTTATTCCAAGTACCTTCATCAAATGAGAAAATCCATTTTAGCTGAAAAGAGCTCATGTTTATTCACACAAAAATCAGAGCACAAAAGCAATTCCTAGACAGGAATTTTTTTTTTCACTTGTATCATATTTTTCCCTGGACATTTTTCCTTTTCATTGCAATCCCCAAAAATTTAACATAACACTTTGGGGACAGCTGCCTGGTATCGGCCCATATTCTACTTTCAAGTATTTAATAGGCCTCAGAAGAGCAATTAGCACTATGTACTGCCTTTTTATCTATATGTTTTTCTGAAAACTATGTAATTGATGCAATATTCAAAATATACAAATTTGTGGAAAGTATCTGTAAGATGAGATGCTGACAAACATCTCATGTTTAAGAAAACTATTACTGAGGAATCTAAATGAAGGATATATACATATTTGTTAACCAAGTGATGTTGGATTGTGTGCATTATTACATTCAAATGAGTAAACATAGTAATTAGAACAAGTAATTTTTAATAATACGTTTGTTAAATATTTTACCATCAGAAATAAATCTTCTGTTATTTTGAAATAATGTTAGCCTTAGTGATAGGGATATAATCTTGTCAAATACATGTATAATCTCACATAGAGTCATAGAATCACCAGATTGGAAAGGACCCACTGAATCATTGAGTCATCATAAAATTTATTTCTCAAAAGTGTCCCCTCTCAGGGAACATAACTAATCTTAGTCTCAGCATTTCACACAGAATTGACATGACTTCACTTTTATCTTTGAAGGACCCCCTAGTACAGACATAATGATGATGAGAGAAAAAAGTTATGTATGCCATAACTTGGAGGATGAATAATAGCTCTCATATTTTAGATTTTTTTTAATTTGGGCTAAATGTTCAGCTTGCATAAAACAAATCACTTCAATAGTAAAATCTTCAAATAAACCAATTAGCAATCAACTGTTACAGACCACATCTAAGTTTCATGACCTCAGGTATATTTATGTTAAACAATGTTATACTGCTAGCGTTCATGTCTCTCTCTCTGCCACACTTCTCTTTCTTTTCGTAAGTGTAAATCATAGAATCATAGAATCACCAGGTTGGAAGAGACCCACCGGATCACCGAGTCCAACCATTCCTATCAAACACTAAACCATGCCCCTTAGCACCTCGTCCACTCGTGCCTTAAACACCTCCAGGGAAGGTGAATCAACCACCTCCCTGGGCAGCCTGTTCCAGTGCCCAATAACCCTTTCTGTGAAAAAATTTTTCCTAATGTACAGCCTAAATCTCCCCTGGCAGAGCTTGAGGCCATTCCCTCTCGTCCTGTCCCCTGTCACTTGGCAGAAGAGGCCAGCAACCTCCTCTCTACAACCTCTTTTCAGGTAGTTATAGAGAGCAATGAGGTCTTCCCTCAGCCTTCTCTTCTCCAGGCTAAACAACCCCAGCTCTCTCAGCCGCTCCTCATAAGGCCTGTTCTCCAGCCCCTTCACCAGCTTTGTTGCTCTTCTCTGGACTCACTCCAGAGCCTCAAAATCTTTCTTGTGGTGAGGGGCCCAGAACTGAACACAGGATTCAAGGAGCAGTCTCACCAGTGCTGAGTACAGAGGGAGAAT
Organism: Clamator glandarius; assembly: GCA_033459285.1. Classification (NCBI taxonomy): domain Eukaryota; kingdom Metazoa; phylum Chordata; class Aves; order Cuculiformes; family Cuculidae; genus Clamator; species Clamator glandarius. Next base: position 1,648,077 of record JAUNZM010000070.1, read on the forward strand.
AACCTCCCTGGACCTGCTGGTCACGCCATTTCTGATACAAGCCAAGATGCCATTGGCCTTCTTGGCCACCTGGGCACACTGCTGGCTCATGTTCAGTGTTTTATACTCTTTCAGTTTTAAATGAATAGTTCACTATGTATGACTAACAGTGCAGTTGTATATGTGTTTGTCTGCTTTCCATGACTTTTATTACTTTTATGTTATAAAGTGTGTTTGGCGTCAGTCACAAGATCGGTTTGATCCATTTGGAACTTTTTTTTACTTACCTACCCCATGAATAGATCATTACCACAGAACAAACAATATTATTATCATTGTAAACTAAAGGTTAAAAATGATCAAATTTAATTTTCAAAATAAGGCACTAAAATCTTTAATATTTCCCAAAATCAGTAATGACGTGAGCACCTAATCTGAGTCTTTGCTGAATCTTTTGCATTCAAGAAGGGAATAATTTCATAACACAAAGTTCACAAAGGTATAAAAGGTAGTGTAATACACTCCCTCTGCAGGGTAGCAAGAGTTTTTCCATCCTTTCCATACACCAACCTGCAGGATGAACAGCAAACAACAGGCAACTCTTGTTGCCACACTTTTTGTATGGCTGCAGATTTCAGACTACAGCTTCAGCCTATTTATTCTGCCCTCAGCCAAAGGAAGGGATTGATGGCTGTGAAAAAAACATTGCATTTCTGGATTTCTGCACTGAAAGAGGCAGGTGTGAGTAGGATCTGGCTGCAGTAAAATGAGAAACATTTAATCTTTTTCAGGGGATCTAAAGTGAGTTCCAAAAGACTGCAGTCTAAATTGGATTTCAATCTTTGTAGTCATTAGAATTCTTTCAATTTAAATTAAGTGTGACACCCATAATAAAATTCTGTTGCAGTATGGGTGGAAAAAGTTGTTTTGAAAATATTGATGTGAGTAGCTTTTAATATCTTACTGCAATCATTAATAATCTAAGTCAAACTGACTGCAGTTGTATTTATTAAGTACACTTTAAAGAAATCATAGCTAATTAACTGTTTTAAATTTTTCTTCACATTATGTTTGTGATAAACCTGTGTTCTTATCTCTGACTGGAATTAAATAGATGGTAGACTTTGTGTACCTCAAAGTTTCTCTCATTTCCCTTTTTCCTTTTACAGTTTTATTTTCACAAATGTTCAGAAAAAAAATGAAATATTCAAGTCTCTTTATTATACAACACTGATTGCCCCTGCTGTCATTTCCTTTCTACAATAACCTTACTATAATGGGAACAGAAACACAGCTTATTAAATATGACCTTATTAAGGGGTATAAATGTTTAACTGCTATTCTTTTACTTGTATCTCACACTATGGGTCAAATCAGCTTTTGGCTGTGTGCATGGGCTTCACTGACCAGTACTTGTAAGAGCATAATTTGGCTGACTATCTCCAGTGAGCACTTAGTATTTTTCTGTTTGTTTGCTGTATGGAAATCAGGGTGGGAAAGGGCGTAGAGCAATATGACTTCTCTAGTGAAAGCATTTTTGATCCTTACTATGATACCAATGCAAAATAGTGCTGCAATGCTTATTAGTGCAGTTCTAAGGATGGGCTGGAGCTGAGTGGAAGAGCTGCTACAGCTTCCCTGAGAAATAATGCCAAGGATTTAGTTCTTAATGTTCAGTATGAAATACCCAATTTAAAGGCAATCCAACATGTTGCTCCTAGTGGTGATCCACTCCTTCCCTTTTTAACCTCCTTCAGACATAGGTAGCCTCCTACAATTTCTTTCTCTTAATAGCTCTTTTTTCAAGCCATTTATCCAGCTTCATAACAGTTCCTGTTGCTGTTTCCTACACTTCTGTATGTCAATATTTTTCTGGTATAGGAATGCCATGAACTGACCAAAATTGTCACAGATGATGTCACAGCAAGACTTCAAAGAGAAAAATTATTATTGCCACTTCCCTACTTCATTATGAGATCCTTCACAGGCTGCAATTTTAATCTTTAGTGGCCATTTCAGCTGTTATATCAGCTTTTATTTCAGAGATTATGTGCAGACTTCACAATATGAGAATTACCCATCTGTTGTGGAAGCAGGGCTGTTGTGCACTGCAGGAAATTATGTGTTAGACTGTAGAACCAGAACAAAATCTAATTGGATGCTGGTGGATACACCTAGCATACATACTAGCATATAACTTAACTCCACAGTTTTCTCCTATGTCCTTAGCAATCCACACTGCATAACTATGAGTAGGCAGTACAGTTTTTTATTTTCTAAGTGAATAAACTAACTTCCTTTAAAGCAAAACCCTGTGTGGTTTTGTGGATCATTCACTGAAAAGTCCCATCTGAGAGACAGTACAAAGAAGATGACAAGATTTGGCTCCCCTTGCCACCTTCCTCTGCAGGCTTTGCTCCCTTAGTTGCCCCATGGTGGCACACTGTGCTCCAAGGTATGTCAGACATCCATCAGGTTTCTGTCTTTCAGTTAAGCTCTTCTCCTGTGCCACTGACTCGATCACCCCTAACTCACATGCTTGCCTAATTTCTTCTGTTTTGTACACTTGCATTTACCATCCTGAATGTGACTCTGCTGTACACCCAAGTAGGAAATTATAAACAGTTTAAGCCCATGCTGTAGGCATCTTCTTTTTAATATCACCTTAATTCTTTTTTTTTTTCATTCTGAAAAGGAATAAAAGTATACTGGAAAAATCAAATGGTTGAGAATACAGCCAGCAGTAAGCTGCACTCATCCAAGTACTCACTTCTCTGCTTGCAGTCCTGTTCTTTCGAGGGCGCATAGTCTACAAGGAAGCGTCACAAATAGGTGTAAAAGAAACAATATGCCTTTGAGTTCTCTTCCACCCTATGTGCTGTGTGATTATCATCTAACCTTTCAATATAAATTATGCACAAAGTTGAGTGGAACTTATAATATCTTCATAAATTGAAAACAGTTGCTAAACACTGACTGTAAAGGATAAAGTACCCAACAATCTGTCATACACAGTTCAACTCACTGGCTCTGTTACCTTTCTGATATCAACACTAAACATCCTACAGGTTTTTCAAAGCATAAACTTAAAGCATTTACCTAAAACATATAATCACTTTAAAAATTATGAAATGAAATGAAATGCCAATGCAAATCTTGTAGTGCAATTCCTGTCTACAGAGAGATCAAAAGTATGTCTTGATTTCCCAACAGTCACAAGTATTCCTCTGCTATCCAGCAGATTGGATTTTAAAGGATTTGTGTGGTCACCCCTGCTTTCCCTGCTTTAAAATTTTACTGTCATGTTTTGGTAAGCATGATTTGAAGAACTGAGAAAGAAGCAAATCAAAATAGTGACAAAAAAAAAAAACAAAAACCTAACACATGGCCAAGAAATGTGTTGCTGAAGAAATCACAGCAAATACATTTCAGCAGGAACAATATCAGATATCATAACAAGAAAAGAAAACATCCTTCCTCCAGGCAGTCAAATGTATATCCAAAACCAGCAATAACAATTCTGTAGCTGCATATCAGCCCTTCAAATTCAACAGCACAAATCAAAATAGATTTTTCTAAAATCATTCATACAAATGATGCAGACATAAATTGAGAATGAAGAACATAATTCAGATGCAAGCCATAGCAAATCATAGAGCATCCAATATACATGGATTCAGATTGAGGATGAACTCTGCCTTCTAAAAGGATGTAAAACCTCCTGTCTTGCTGCCTGTTTTTCCTAGGCACTGCAGAGCAAGGCAGGTAGAACGCTCCATTTAGTTTCCAGGTTTGGGGGTTGTCTGCTACTAGCCGTTGTGGAGACAGGAGCAAGACACAGCCAGTGGTCTCAGAAAAGGTAGCTAACCTTTATAAAATATAATTTTTTTCAATCAAATGAATTTTGTTTAGTCACCAGAAAATGTCTTTGTATTATTAAGTAAATCTTGGGTGTTAGCCAACATAAACCTTGATTTGCTTAAACATTTGCAAAAAAAAAAATTAGAAAGTGATGCAAACATAGTCAACAAAAATTTTAATTAGAAATATTTTTCATATCTATTCATTATTTTTTCCTTTTCACTCAGTTCTAATACATGACTACTCAATGGTTATACCTAGTAATTCATCAGTTTGGAAAAGTTGTATGATACAAATTATTTCCCCTTTTCTGCAAAACTTACTTAAAAAGTAAGGAATCATTGCAATGATACCTTAACTTTGTAACTTCATATTTTCTCCACGTTTCTAAGCATCTCCAATCCTTGCCACAGAAATTCAGGCAGTGATGTAAAATAGAGAGCACCTGAGTGGTTTCAATCTTGCATGAGATGAGTTTCTCTTTATTTAGACTTTCTGCAGATAACAGTTAATCAGACTGAAAGTTGTACAGCCTAGGTAGACAACACAGAAAACGTGTCTCATCTTAAAACTTTGTCCCAGAAAAAACACTGGCATCCTAAAACACATATATAATGATCACAAACCAGATTTTACATTTCACATTTGTCTGCTCTTTTCTGTCCTAATGGCTTGTAAACTTGAAAATGAAGGACTAAACAGATTTATATGCTCCAGCAAAAGGCACTAAGTGATAGCTCATTGGCACTGGAAAGTATGGTAGGAAGTGCTGCAATTTTCAGAACATAACAGACTAGAAGAGAGTTATACTTTTCAATAAAATAAAAAACATATCTATATATATATAGACTGGCTGGTACTGGAAAGACTCAACAGTTTCTGGAAACTGATAAGAGTAGCTAACCACCGCCTACTACTACAGATATCCTGTACATTTATCTGCCAGGTGGAATATTTTTTCACTGTGGTTACTAGTCATTTGGCATAGCATGAAGGACAGCTGATCCTTAAGAAGACTCTCTTAAAATATTCTGTTCATAGGTAAATTCTCCTCAGTATGAATTTTAAGGGATAGCAAGATTTTGTTCCGCATATCCTTTTATTGCTAGGAGCATTCAAACAAAGCACAATAATAGTAGTAATATTTTATGTTTCTACAGTTTTTTCCATCTGAGATGTTTCAAAGCATTTATGAAAAATACTTAGCATGCAGTACATCTGCAAGGAGAATTTTAGACTTCTGGTTTTCAGTCTTATCTCTGCACAGTTGGACCCATTTTTCTCATCTGTCCTGGAAGCTGTTGGAGTTCATTATCTCCATTTAAAAATAGCTCATCATACAGCTCAGTTCATGTAAACAGATGAAATTATGCCAAACACATATCATTTAGGTCAATTTATGCCAACAGTTTAGCTGATATAATAATTTTCAAGGCTGATTTTATTTATAATCCAAAGAGACTATTACTGGTTATGGCTATCTCCCAGAGGAAACTGATTCCTTTCTTCCATCATCCTCCTGCTTCCTTGTTCAGTATTCACTTCATTGTTAGAAACTTTCCTGATTTGTGAGATGGAGCGATGAACAAGGTCCCCTTCCCTGGATAACTCTCTACCTTCACAGAATCACAGAATCACAGAATAACCAGGTTGGAAGAGACCCACCGGATCATCGAGTCCAACCATTCCCACCAAACCCTAAATCATGCCCCTAAGTACCTCATCCACCCTCACCTTAAACACCTCCAGGGACAGTGAGTCAACCACCTCCCTGGGCAGACTGTTCCAGTGCCTAACCACCCTTTCCTTTCAGGAGCAGAAAGGCATAATTTACACTTTTCTTCTGTAACTTAGAAACACAGAATAATTTAGACAGTAAGAGTCCTTGGGTGCAAGGTCCTGCTCAAAGGAGATCTAGCTCCAAAATTACCCTGTGTTGCCCATGACCTTGGCCAGCTGATAATTTGAAGGACACATGTTCCACAGCTTCTCTGGGAATCCTGTTCCTGGGCTTAGCCATTCTTATTGTGGGTGCATTTTTCTTCATGTCTTATTTGAACTGACTATACATGTTCTAGCGCAGTCCTGATGAGGGTTCAGTTTTGTTGCTACCAGGATGTGGTGCTGACTCCTGCTCATCATGTATCCGTTAGGCCCCCCTGTCCTCTCCTTCTCAGTTGATTCCCAGTGAGATGTCCTTAGTAAGCATGGAGGCCACATGGGTTATTCTCCCACAGATGGAGAGATCTGTATTTGCTCTTGTTGAGCTGCATGAGGTTTCAGTCACATCATCTCCAGACTTTTGGGGGCCCTCTGAATGGCAACTATGCACCTCAGCATTCCCATTGCTCCCTCCAAAAGTTTGATGGGGCTCACAAACTTACTGATGGTACACGACATCTCTTTTCCACATTGCTAATGAACATAATGAATGAGACAGACTCCAGTGGTGACCTCTGAAGATGCTGTTTATAAGCAGTGTCTGGTTGAATGGGGAACTATACTCAGCAGATCAGCTAGTTTTTCACCCATTTGGTAGTTCATCCATCCAGTTCACTTTTTCACTTCAAGAAAAGCTTTTGCAAGAAAATTTCATTCCTTATAGGTTTAGAGCTGGATTTTAATTATTTATTCTTTTACCAGCCCTGCCTTTATTAAACCTGACAGATTTAAGAAATCAGGTAAGGCAGATAAAGAAAATTAAAATTAATGACAGTAACTGCTTTTGTTTTCTCCTCCTGTGTAAATTTTTTAATGAATGAGTGTTCTAATTACAGGAAACTATGGACAAAACATAGCTCACTGTCACTGCTTGTGAAGGTGGTGCTGCTCCTGTGCTGTCAGAGCTGAAGAGCTCCCTCAAATCCAGCCCTGGCAGAGACGCTCTTTGGGAAGGAAACGAAAGAGCAGACAGGCTGCCTGCAGGTATTGCCTCCCAGAGCTTGAAGTTTACCTTCTGCCTGCTTGTTTCTCACCTTCCTATAGTTACAACACACATCTGCTCAGCTATCCATGGAGACAAGTGATTAGGTGAAGTAATCCTCTTCTGAAGTGCTGTAGGTATTTCATTTTTAGTTAGACTTTGAAAGGGGAAGATGACAAATCAAACCCATTATCTCTCTCAGATATGATATCCCCTTGCTCGTCACAGAGAGCAATTCCAATCCTGATTACAGGGTGTTTTGTATTTTTTTTTTTATATTAAGTATAAATGACTCTGCTCCTTCTACTGGAACAAAATGTTTTTTCTCCATTTTTATTCCTCCCTAAAGAAAAAGCCTGTTTCAGTTGTATTTGATGTCAAAATTACCATCAAAACATAATCTGAAATGGTATGTAATTATTTTTTTCATTTGCAGATCAGTCTTTGACAGATATGCCTCAAGGCAAAATAGATTCATATCCTTAACAACCTTCTAGTAGCTGAAATCTATAAACAGATTATACAGTGTGCAAATTGCTATTTCAACAAACCAGAAAGGCTTAAAATAAATATCTGAAAAGTAAAGTAAAGTAACTAAATTAAATTCCAAACAGTGAACACTTTCAGCAGCAGAGGAAACTGGACAGTCATTTAATAAATCTCTTTTTAATTGCATTTATTTTGTTAAAGGATATGTTACAGAATTAATGAAATACGGGTCATAGAATCACAGAATCACAGAATAACCAGGTTGGAAGAGACCCACCAGATCATCGAGTCCAACCATTCCCACCAATCTCTAAACCATGCCCTTAAGTACCTCATCCACCCTCACCTTAAACACCTCCAGGGAAGGTGAGTCAACCACCTCCCTGGGCAGACTGTTCCAATGCCTAACCACCCTCTCCTTGAAGAATTTTTTCCTTATCTCAAGCCTGAATCTCCCCTGGCGGAGCTTGAGGCCATTCCCTCTCCTCCCGTCCTCTGTCACTTGGCAAAAGAGGCCAGGACCCTCCTCTCCACAACCTCCCTTCAGGTAGTTGTAGAGAGTAATAAGGTCTCCCCTCAGCCTCCCCTTCTCCAGGCTGAACAACCCCAGCTCTCTCAGCCGCTCCTCATAAGGCCTGTTCTCCAGCCCCTTCACCAGCTTCGTTGCTCTTCTCTGGACTCGCTCCAGAGCCACAACATCAGTCTTGTGGTGAGGGGCCCAGAACTGAACACAGTACTCGAGCTGCGATTCTTCACAACTCTGGGCAGCCTGTTCCAATGCTCTGCCATCCTGAAAGTAAAGAAGTTTTTCTTCATGTTCCAGTGGAACTTCCTGTGTTCCAGTTTGTATCCATTGCTCCTCATTCTGTTGCTGGGCGCCACTGAGAAGAGTCTGGCCCTCTTGTCTTGCCACCTGCTCTTAGATATTTATAAGCATTGATAAGATCCCCCCTCATTCTTCTCCTCCCCAGGCTAAACAGACCCTCATCTTTCAGCCTTTCCTTGTAAGAGACATGCTCCAGCTCCCTAATTGTCTTTGAGGCCTTCCACTGGACTCTCTCCAGTAGTTCCTCGTCTTTCTCGAGCTGGGGAGCCCAGAACTGGACACATCACTCCAGATGCAGCCTCACAAGAAATCAGTGTTGAAAAGGGAATTAAAAAAAGCTGAGTCCAAAGGGAGACAGATACTCTCTTTCTTCATCAGCTGAACATGACTGCGCAGCACTGTGCTGCATTTCCTAGGGTGGAGATCATTCAGCCAGGAGATGTGAGCCCCTCCTACGCTTCCCAGTGCACAGGGTCTTCACCAGCCTATGCCCCCCTGCTGGGTTGTATCACAAAGCTGGCTTGATGTTGCGTTAGAGAAGCAACGGGTCTCACAGGTGGCTAAGGAAGCCCTCCCATTGATGTCATGAGGTTTCAGTAAGGATCCCCTTGCATTCTAAATCCCCTCTTGCAGAGGTGTCATGTCTGGGTGCAGCTGGATTCAAACTTAGCCCTGGACCTGGATAATGGTTTATCTCTAAGTATTCTCACAGGGAAAATAAAACCCAAAGTTGGAGACTGATCTCATTTCATTCAGAAATGCTTTTTGTCCAATGAAAAGTAATATTTGCTGAACTAATGCAGTATTAAAGTTATCTGATTATTATTAGAATATTTAAATTGCTACACCTCCTGTTATTCTATGGATGAGACACCAGGTACTAATATTTCTCTTGGTATGTGGTTATCTTATTTCTGGATTTTTCAATGGAAGTTGGATGCTATTGAAAAGCATTACATAAACACAGCAGTGTCTAAGTTGAGAGTTTCTATTATATACAGTATCTATGTCTTAACTATGGCTGTACAACAGCAAATCCAAATGGTCATCCAAAAGATTGAAGCTAAATCTAAGGATGCACCTGTACAAAAAGAAGCATAAGCAGATTCATGTGTTATGAATATATATGCTTAAACATTTTCTGTAGACTTTTGTGCTCTCCATTAAGTAGAAATACCCTCTGCCAGTTCTGCAAGTGAATTTTAAAGCATTTAAAGCTGCAGCACTTCTTCAAGATTTAGCATGCATGACTTTCAGTTAATACTCTCTAGGTATTTTAAAAACTGAATTATCTATTTATGTTTAAATTCTGAAACGTGTTTCATTTAGGTTGCTAGTACAAAGCCTTACTGAAGCTTTTTAATCCATTTCAGCTTTAGCAAACATTCTCCACAGTATTTCTGCTGAAGGCCTTCTTGTTTGTCTTAATTTGCTGTGAATAAATTTGCTTCTACAATTAGCACATAGGCCCCTAAAGCCAGAAATACCCTAAATTATTGCTACGGTGGATTTTTGGATGTAACTTAATTATTAAATCTAAGTACTAGAACTATGAACAAGCAGCTTATTTTAAGTACTAGGCAACTTACAAGGCAGAGTTGAAACTTCCCAATGGAAATATGATGATCTTTACATGTTTGACTAATGAAACCTACTTCAAGCAATGTGAGGCATTATGTAACATTCAAAAATCTAGGAGATAAAACAGCTTCCTTTTTAGAAGAAGAACTTTTATATAAGTCTGTTGAAGCATATTTTTCAATTAAAAGTACTAGGCTTGTTATTTTAAACTCTTCCAGACAAGCACAGAACATTTTTGTCACTACTGTTGTGACTATCTGTGGGAGCAAGCAAGAAATATTGTGTGGGATTAGAGCTTTCCTCAGCTTGCTGATGTGCAGATAAACGGAGTAGACTCCTCTTTCCGTAGCTGTTTAATGTTACAGACGTGAGCAGCACCAGAAGCAGAGAAAGCGCTTGTTTTGCTGGTGTTATCTGGAGGAAATCTGATGACAGTACTGAAAGACAGAGGTCTTCCACCAATCTGCTGAGAGAGGTCCGGGAAGCTAGATGTACAACAGCAAGTTAGACTGCAGAATTGGAGAAGTGCATCACAACATGCTCTGTCATGCACAGGAATCAGAGCTATTGTAAAACTCTTCCAGATTAATGGCAAAGTTAGGTATGACAATATTATCATGATGTTTCCCTAGAAAATATGACTATCCCTAAAATGCCTCAAAAGTAAAAAAAAATATTCGATGGCTGTTGTGGTTTAATCTAAACGAGAGTCAATTTTGTGACTACCTCAGCTGCTCTACGTAACTTCATTCTCTGAAAACTAACTCTATGTTTTTGAGACAGTGTCCCTTGATAAAGGTGATAACACAAAGCATTGGAATGCAATAAGGCCAATGTTTGTACACATCCCTATAGTAACCAAAGCCATCCTCAATCTGGCAGAAAAAGGCTGCACCTACTAGGAGGGACAGACAGAACAGGTGATCCTAAACTGACCAGCAGAGTATTTCATCCCATATTCGTCACACTTGGCCTAAAACTGAGAGACCACGAGGGTCTCATCCCTCTTCTGTGATGGGTGATATCCAGTGAGGACCTCGTCTCTCTGACTGCTCCTTATCCCAGATCCATGCATTCCTGAATCCAGTTCCTGAGTTCAGCTCCCTCCTAGTCGTGGACCCATTCTCTCAAGTCTCATCTACAGCGTTTGTGGTAACATATAGTCATTGAAGGGTGGGGGCACGACCTCATATATTTGGATATATTTTATTACTTTCTAATTATTTTCATCATTTCATTAATGCTCTAGTTTTTGTTTCCAACCCACAAGTATTTTTCTTCTCATGTTCCTTTCCTCTGTCCCTGGAGGATGGTGAAGAAGGGATTTGGGATTCTAACTGCATGATTTTAGCTGCTGAAATTAGCTAGGCTGGGGCTGACCTGTGGCAGTGGTAAAGTTGTCAGAGATAAGCACACCATAATGGTTTTGTCTGCACTAACCATGGTGAAAATGTCCTTAACAGAGCTAGGCAGAAATATGCAAAGTTGTTCCATGAAAGGCTGAACATTTCAACTTATATTTATTTTAGATGTCACAAGGCATTGACAATAAATGAAAGTTGTTTGCTTAAGCATCTTACCCTCTAGTTATTTGGGGAAATGCAAAATCTGCAGTGATAGATGAACTCCTTCTCTGAGGAATCAGAGAGTGGTGCCTGCTACTAGTGTTTGGGAGAAGAGTTAATCGGTTTCTGAAAACATTCTCACAGCATTCCCTTGCTTTTATAGTTTTGTCACTATATCAGTATTTTAGCATCACATGTAACTTTTTTTCACAATACCACAATCTAAATTGACAGTTTCATTTTTGAAGTTATAATGAAATTTCCATACATGTTTCCACCTCTAAGCACAGCACCATCTCCAACACTGATTGTTAAGCAAATGTTGTCACACTAGTCACTAGGTGGATATGAAATGAAAGTAATAAAAATATATCAAAAAAATTAGTCAGCAGATTGGTGGGGAAAACACCTCTCTAAAGTTCACACTTCTTAGACACTTAAAAAACCAAATCTTACCATTTTATTAACCTGACTTTGTTTAATTTTTTCTTAATACATTGGAAAAATTATCCCTTTGCTAATATTGATGTTTCTCGCAATGATCTAGTAGAGACAGGCAAAATAACACATGCCAAGAAAATAGTAATATAGTAATAAGTGTTACAATCATATAGTCATGTTAGTTAATTTTATTAGTCAAGTAATCTGAATGTTGTCATTATCCATCTGTTTATGTCCTGACCTTGCATTTTCCTGTTCATGTAAAGACAGATATGTGTTGATCTGCATAATACGCATCTTTCTTACACTACTATTTTTCTTCCTTTTTCACATAAGCAGAGGGTTCTATATAGCCTCTCAGCACAATTCATTACCTCAATTATTTCTGTCATGGATTCTTTAATAGATGTTTTTAATAGTTGTCTTTGCTATCCTATTTCTGATCCACCCATTTATGGCAAGCAGATTCAACATCTGTATGGTTCATGCATCTGTATGGTTCATGCATCTGTTTCTATGAAGAAAATGAAACTTTCACTGGTTTTCCTTCCATTTCACCCTTTAGGATGAAATTCTAGGAATGTATTTGCTTTTTCAGTGGATGGTCAATGTTAAACTGTGTTTTTATTGAGCTCTCCACAATGACATCAAGTTTTTCCTCTGTGTGGTTGCATTTAATTTTGAATGAGGTGATGTATATGGGCAATTCAAATGAACAGTGCCAACACTGTTCATTGTTCACTTGCGTAGACTTGTTAGCTTCTACTGAAACAGTAGAGATATTTCCTGAACTTTTGTTACAAGTTTGTATTTGCCAGCTATAAATATGTCACATAACCAATCACTTCCTTTCCAAAGCATGCAAAATTACACAAAGGAGGATGAGATACATTAAACATAACACTTATTTCTGAAAGGAACCTTGTGGCAGTGCAATACTACTTAGAATGATTGGAACAGATACATGGTTAGATAGTAAGGCACGTATAATTTCTGATGTAAATTCAAGGTCTTCTTGAAGAGTCATAAAAATGAAAATTTAAAAGGTTCCAAACAGGAAAAAGTCTTAAATAAGAGAGTGTTTTGCTTAAATCTGAAAATATCAGAAATGTTAGTTTCACACTCAAACCTAAGTATATTTCAAAGCCCTGCTGACATGCCCATGGAATTTATTTTAGATAATCTAAACTTTTGGTCAAAATATATTTCAACAGTTAAATTAGTCATTCTTTTTTGAATGGAAAAATGACCATTTCTTCATTTTCTCTTTGTCTTTTCTGGCAGGTGAAGTTAACCTTACCACTAGCAAGGATTTAGCTGGAGGAACAGGTCCAGGTTCAGGAACTATATGTCAGAAAAGATGTGAATCAATCAGAGCATACTGAGAAAGATCAGAATAACAAAGCCTAGAAATAATGACCTTTGAAAAATGATAGGATAAATAGAGGTTATTTAGCGTGATGAAGAAAATACCACAGGGAACATGCTAATAGTTTTGAAATCTGCTTCTTCTATGAAGGGTACATGATGTGCATAGAGAAGAAGAAATGAGCTTAAACAGCAGCCAATGTGTTCAGTTTAGCTATTAGCAAAACTGATGAAAATAGTGGAGTTCTGGGGTGGCCTGTTTGTGGAGACTATGCAGTCTCTGCTAAGAGGTCTTTAAAAAGCAGCAAGACAAATATCTGTTGTTTTGAGCCATGAAGTTGGGATCAAAAATTTTTGAGACACTTGCCAAATCTGTGATCTCTTTCTTCTAGGTTCTGCTTCTTATTAATGCTGATTTTTTTTCTGTCTCATTCCATGACTGCTCATTTCTTTAGTAAACGTTTGCAAGAGATGTTATCTTCTTCTAGATCTTTGTTTTAACCATCTAACATTTCTTCTGATTCCTGATGTACTAAGTAATGAACCGTCATTTGGTTTTTCACCTTTGCCTATAATGCTATTCAAAAGTCATACTTAGAGTTCTTAATTTGCCATTCATTTTATTTTACTGTGAATACAATACTGAAATAATAACACTGCCAGAATATAGTGTAGTATCCCATAATGTATAATGATTCCCCTAATGGCTGAGGTTTGAAATAGAATAATTTTCCCAGACTAATCACCTCATCAAACTATCATAATAGAAAACTCAAGTGGTGTCTGTAGGCTTGAATTCAAAGCATTACACCAATCTAAATCTCACAATCGACCTTCTAATGCCTCTGTAGCAGAAGCCTCAACAACCTTCCATTGAAATAACATTGCCAATGCATCTTCATATAGCTCACATTATAATACTAATATAGCAAAGTTTCATTGATGCTCTCCTGAGATTATTGCTGTCCCATGAACACCACTCTTGTGTGAGCAAGAAGTGCATGAAAGTGATACATGTAACTATTCTCCAAGGTTGCACATCAAAATAGGTGTCTTTGTAATATTTCTTACAAAATGTGAATATTAATACACAAAGAATAGACTTTTCAAATATGGCAAAGACAAATAGAAGGTCTAAGAAAATGCCTTACATTTCTTGATTTGCTAAATGGTCTTAATTATTTTCACTATATGTATCTATTCATTGTAGGATCTCAAGCCCTGAATCAGGATACCAGCTGAGTTTCTTTTACAAGAAAAGATCTGTTTCATAATTTCATTTAAGGATTTTTGAGCATAAACCTGGTTGTAAGGTCAGGATAGAGGGTTTATAATACCAGGTAGAGCAATATTTTTTTGGTAGTCTCAGAATACCACACATACCCTACCTGCTATACAAATAAGGAATAATGAAAACCTATGTTTAACAAAAAAAGGTGTAATAATTTATTATATATGGTAAAATGTCATAATTTTAACAAAGAATTTGATTAGTCCTTTTCCATTTAGTTTACTAATGATTTTACAACTCTGCCCTTAAAAAGCGCAATCACTTTCTTCTCCATAATCCCAAACTGTATTGCCCTTTGCCATGAGTAACAGACTTTCTTCCTCTCCACTATCACCTGCCTAGATGACAATTAAACATTTATTTTCTGAACTTAAAAATCCCCTCAGCTCTTTGGTGCTTAGTGTTAAAGCCCAGGTGTGGCTCAGGCAGAATGTTTGTACTTTGTTTTTTCTTTCAAATTGTCGGTTGTGGGGTCTGAGATACCCAAATTTATTTTTAATTTCTCTGTGGAGAAGTACATGCCCTACTTTGTTTGTATCTCTGAGAGTGTTCACAAGGTTCTGGGTAGCATCTCCAACTCACAGAAAAGTCTCCTAATCCACATTTTCTCAAAAAGAACAGAAGCAATGTTTCTTATAAAACAAATACTTCACTTAATCCTCCTCTAAATGCCCAGCCTCACAATCAAGTCTAGACCTCTGGCCCATTTTACCTGCAATTCTGCTTTTCAGCTCTTAGCATCTAATTTCTGTATTATCTCAATATTTATTCCTTTGTTTCCTGCTGCATGTTGACAATAGTGAGTGAATACAAACCTGAGGAGCTCTCTGGACAGTGACTATGTTTTCTGGTATTTATCAGTAAAAAGCATAGCAAAACTTTGCTTCCTGGAAATTGCTGCTGCAGTATAAATAAACTACTATCACCAGGAACATTTGTGTTTGCTTATTATCAGGGGAAAGGAGAAGAGCCACAAGGAGACAGCAACAAAGGAATTGTGTTGAATAACTCATTAACATTTCAGTAAAGCAATTTACCACATTGACTGTCAGTCCAGTTGCTTATTTAATGAGGAATAGGTAAGTTCTTTGACCTACTCCATTTCTAGGCTTCATAGAGTTCTAGTAATTAGTACAGTCACCTCTTTGCAAATTAAGTTTGTGAAGAGACTAGATTCCTTACAAAAATCCTGTATACTAGATTAGTATACTAATTACTGTTCTTAAATAATTTTTCTCCTTGTCCTTAACCCTACTTGAATGAGCATCCTCTCCCAAGAGGTCTGTTAAGGTCTGCTCATATGGTTTTAGTTAAAGAAAATGAGATAGCATAGATGCCTTTTGATCCAAATATTTCTAGGGCTTTGGAGGCATCCATGTTAAAAAAAAATGCACTCTTGTCAAAGATTATCATGAAAGAGTTGTTCTAATAGGTGCAAATCTTTTAGCATTTCAGCTCTGATATCATTTGGCTGACATAATTTAAACATTGCTTTGGTTTGAAAATCTGCAGATACTTTCAAACAGGCAGGAAATTTCCCTTTTTTGTAAACTACTGACATCAGGCTTTTAGATCAGGAAGGCCATGAAAAGTTCCTATTCTCCCATATAAAATACAAAAATAACACCCATATAAAATAAAGAACAAAAAATCCTCACAAATATTCTTATTTTTTAAAAATTTTCTCTTGTGGCATTTCCTATTAAAAGAAAGAAAAAAGCTAGAGTAAAGTTTTGTATCACCAAACTTCAAACATGAAAATTTCAGGTGATATTATTGTGTATTTATAGTTCAAGCTATTATAGCTCTCTAGTCACAATACTACTTGTTCAAAGAAAGATAAAACTCATCAAAGAAAACGCAACACTTGGAAAATATAACAGGTCCTGCTGTTATCACAGGGGGATAAATGACAATAAAACTGCAGCTAATATAGACTTTTGGGAAATAAAGAGCAGTGTAATGTAAATCTAATAGAATTTCTGAATTTATTTGAGCAAGGCGATAAGGTGACTTGGTGATGCTGCATATAAACTAAAGCACTAAAGCTGTTAGCGATGGTGAAGTGTATACATGAGAGACATGCACTTTCCAGCTTCCCTTACAAAGCATTAGATTCCTGAGCCAATGCATCCAGCCGTGACTTTGGCAGTTCCCTTGTAATTGAACCACTCCTCATCACAAATTCTGAAAAAAAACTTGTGCTCCATAAAGAAAGGTATTTTTGATTTCTCATTTCTCATGCTCTGCCCATTACAATGGTTCAAACTGCTGAATTAAAAATTTCATTTTTACACATTACAGATGAGCCAGATGAAGCTTGTCTTCCTTCCTCAACAACTCAATCACTCACCCAGTGGAAAGCCTGAAAGAAAAATTACATAACATATATTTGAATAATTAAAATTAAATTTATAGCTCTTCAGAGGATGCCTATGTAAGCCATGTAGGGACATATTAATAAAAGAAAACATTGTATTTATAGGTTGAGTTGGGACAAGATGGGGCTGAGAGTCAAGTAAGAGTGTTGAAAGTTTCTGCTTAGATCTTTACAGTTTGCCATCTGCATAAATTATTTAGCCAGGGAGACCATCCATGAACAAATTATCATTAATATGATAAGAATTGTGATATTAGGGAACGTTCAAAACTGGATGGTTTAATTCAAAGGGTAAACAGCCTTTCTTTTTCCTTTCCTAACCAAGACTACTTAAGCAAGTGAACCAAGCTAGCACATCTAACATACTTTGGAAAGGAAACAGAAGAACTTCCTCTATACAAATGTGTTTAGTGTGAAAAATGGTGGTGTGATTAAGAGCTTGAAGATACCCTTCCAGAAATGACGCATTCCAAAAAAACCCACATCAGTTCTGTCAGCAATTTAGTAGGGATGCAAATAAGTTAGACCAAGTGTCTCAACCCTTTGGGAGGCAGGTGCCACTTCTGGCACTCAGAGTGAAGGCTTTGAGTAGTGACTCCAAACACTTTTATAGTTTATAGAGGTGTTGCCTTAAACAATGCTCAAAGAAGTCCCTCAGCTGCCCCTGAGCTAGGCAGGCTACCAAGGCGCTATACCACCAAGGGGGCTGCCAGGCTCATGATACTTTACCTGTCCAGCAGGCCTGGCCCAATCTTGTTACTCAGAGACTAAAACACACATAAGGAAAGAAACTAGACTGTAACTTGCAGATGTCAAAGGGCCTGACCCTTTGACAGCCGAGACTTGCAACATAAGACCCTTAGCAGAATACCTGGCTGACCCACATAGAAGCTATTCTAAACATTAAGAGGGGAAAGGGACAAAAAAGCTTTTGGAATCAACAGGCATAATTAGGGACTCAGGTTAAAAATTAAACATTCATAATGAAGCAAAGAGACAGATGTCAATGAAGTAAGCAAAACCTTACACAACACAAATATCAATCACAGTCACTATTCTGTCTCACTGAGTGCAGAATACGGCAAACATGCTACATGTAAAGGTCATAAGGAGGCACTTGCACTAAAGTTCTCATTTGGAGAATAATCTATTAAAATAAATTGCTGAGGCAAAAATAGTGATTTTTGTTTGTAAAGGAAGTAGTAATGGATTCAGCCTGGATTTTCAAACAACCAGATTGTGGGAATTCTCTTAATTTACAGCAGAAATCTCATTACCTTCCTCTCATTACGACTCTTAGATCTCTTAGATGTGGTGCAATTCTGCTGAGAACACTGGTGCCTCCAGTTCCAGCAAAAAAAAAAAGCTGCAGCACAAAGGCAGTTGCTGGAGAATCAGGACTGAGATATTCAGAATGATTAATTATTGATTTCACAGTTCAAGAGGAAGAGAGATATTTAATGAAGGCAACTGCTAAGTAGTTTCTGTAAACATGCCCTCTAACATCTTGAAGTCTGGGCATTCAAAACATAGATCTGCAAATCTCTCTGTCTCTTCATCAGCATTATTGTTGTTATTGCAAGTATTTCTGGGGATGCCTTTAGTTCAAAGTAGCACACCATTTCCCTCTGGTATAAAAGAAATACTTCCCCTTTCCTTTTGTATATAATAAAGCTGTTTACAGAGAGGAAAAAGATATATCACGTTTTTAAGAATAATCTGCCAGGTCTGTTTCACAATTTTGTTTTAAAGAGAACATAAGTCACATCTACACAGCACAGGTACCTTGTTCCCTGTCATAAGGGTGGGGAGGTGTAGCTTTATTTCTAGGGCTCAGCCAAGGCTGTTAGTCATCAATTCTGCTGCTTCCTGCAACCTGCTGTTACGCTTGTCATCCTCTGCCCCAGCCACAGCAACCAATTGTGGAGCAGAAAACCCTCTCTCAGGCCCCTGACTGTCTGAAGCATAGGTCATTTGCAAATAAAGACAGCCTACACTCCTTACAAATCCCTGCGGTTTGTGGTTTTTATTGACTGTATGGCAGCCCCCTGCCCATTTCTTTATTACACTTCGTGAGTCACTCTTCAAACAAATTAAAAAGTGACTGTGTTTTCCCATTTAGTAGGGGCAGAAGCTTATGCACATTTACATCATCCAAAATTGGCATCAGGCCCTTGAAAGTCTCTGCTGTTCATTCAGGCTCATTTCACCCCAATCTAAGAATGTAATTCATCTGACCTATTTTATACTTGGAGTGAGATGAATCACTGCCCAGAAATGCCTATTTTTCTCCACTGAGTACAAAAGGTATCTGCAAAACAAGCTTAAGTCTAAACAGCTGTATTACAGAGAGCTATATCTGTTAAATCCCATGTGGTATCAGAAGGACAGGCACAATCTTGTGTGAGATTTCTCTTGATGGTCACCTGTTTGAGGAAAAGTGTTTCGAAAAAGGAAGTATTTGTAGACATTCTTTGTAACTAACAAACGAAAAGGATCAACTTCAGGAAAAAGACTAGAGTTGTGCCTAAATAATGCCTCAGATGGCCAGTTCTAGTAATGGAACTTGTAACACTAATTCAGGCAACTTAATTCCTTAATATTAGGTGTACAGGACAGGTATATTGTGATTAACAGTAGCTAGCGGGCTCCAAGGTAGGACCCTTTATGACTCAGAGAAAATTCCAGATCCACCTGAATCTGAAGTGTCCTGCATAAGATTATTAGCCTGTTTCATTGTTGCAATGTAGAGCCTGCTCTAAGAAAACTTTGCACAATTTTTGAAGGAAGAAGGCACAAGAGAGTTATCCACATTAGAGAGCACTTCAGCTGACACTGCAAATGGACCGCAGGCACCACTTTCACACATAATCACTTCCATTATTTGAAAAAGTTATAGAGAAAGAGGTTACCATGCTGGCCTCTGAAGACCTAAATACTGTGGCCAACTGCTAGAGGCCAAAGGAAAATGTAATTCAATTCACAGGCTCTGAAAGATTAGGACTTTAAGACAGGCAGATATTGTGCTCCTAAACAGTGCAAAGGACTATGTAGTCTGAATGGTGCTTGCTGTATAGGAACAAAGTATTACCTCAGTCTCAGGAGACATCTTGAGTTTTAATTTACTTATGAGGTTTTCAATGTAGGGCAGAGCTAATGTAAACATAAAACTAGAATGGAGTTTTTTGTGCAAGTATATAAAGGCTATGCATAACTCAAGGACAGAGTGGGCTGCATTAGCTCTCAGCTGAGCTCTCTGCAAGGCTTTTGTGCAAATGATGGGACTGAAGGTATGTAGATCCATGAAGGGAGGATGATGTTCAGGTATTAGTTAAAATCACTTATTTACAACTCTTATACAGTGAACAAAGCTTAGATACAGAGCCTGAAATCTGGGTGGACTGGCAAAGTTCTGCCACACTGTGTCATGCTGTGTTAGTGCCCTTCAAGAGGAAAATAAATTAGATAACTGTGCTGGTTTATCATTTTTTGGAGAAGTGTTATTTGCCAGCAGGGATGCCTCCCTCACCCTTGTACTACTTGCACTGCCATCTGAGGCTCAGCATGACGTTAAGCACAGACAACTCCCACATCAGGTGTGTTGTCTTCAACCAAGCCCTGTCTCAGTCCTCAGAAGTAGCAGTTAAAAGAAACTGGTGTGAATTTGTAGGCAAAACATAAAACTATATATGTTGGCGCTACGCTTTATTTTAACAAACAATAATATCTTGTCTGGAAAAAATCACATTTCCTAAACTCTAGTCTATGTGGCTGGAAGAGCTAGAAATAACCCATGTTTCACACAATGTGATAAAAAATAATTTTAAAATAAAACCCCAAAGAGCCAGAGGCATGTTGCAATGAAGTCTAGTAACTGTGAGGAAAACAGATTTTTTTAAACAACCCAGTCTCGAAAGTATCTGCTGCCGAAACTACAAATAAAGCAAGATGTGTGGATGACTAAAAAGACAAATGGAAATAAGCAAAAAAATATTGGTAGTTATAATGGGTAATGACAGTACTCTGTGGAAAGAAAGAGGAAAAGATTGGGTGACTGGGTAGGAGAACTAAGGTACATATGCCAAGCATTAGCAAACCATTATTGTTCCCATCTGAGTCAGTCTTTGATTTTCATAGAATCATAGAATGGCTTGGGTTGGAAGGGACCTTAAAGATCATCTAGTTCCAACCCCCCTGCCATGGGCAAGGACACCTCCCACTAGATCAGGCTGCTCAAGGCCCCATCCAACCTGTCCTTGAACACTTCCAGGGAGGGGGCAGCCACAGCTTCCCTGGGCAACCTATGCCAGTGCCTCACCACATCGCTGTGAAGAATTTCCTCCTTATATTTAGTCTAAATCTTCCCCTCTCCAATTTAAAGCCATTCCCTGTAGTCCTGTCACTACAAGTCCTTGAAAAAGTCCCTCCCCAGCTGTCTTGTATGCCCCCTTCAGGTACTGAAGGTCACTAAAAATTGTCTTTGGAGCCTTGGAGCCTTCTCTTCCCCTGGCTGAACAACTCCAACTCTCTCAGCCTGTCCTCATAGAGAAGGTGCTCCAGCCCCCTGATAGTCTTTGTAGCCCTCCTTTGGACCCATTCCAAAAGTTCTGTATCCTTCTTACGTTGAGGATTCCGGAACTGGGCACAGTACTCTATATGAGGTCTCACAAGAGAGGAATAGAGGGGCAGAATCCCCTCCCTTGACTTCCTTCTATGGATGCAGCCCAGAATATGGTTGGCCTTCTGGGCTGAGAATGTGCATTGTCAGCTCATGTCGAGCTTCTCATCAGTCAACACCCCCAAGTCCTTTGCCACAGGGCAGCTCTCAATCACATCATACCCCATCCTAAGTTGAAACCACAGATTGCCTCAGCCTAGTGTAGGGCCTTCCATTTGGCCTTGTTGAACTTCACAGAGTTCACAGAGGCTCATCTTTCCAGCCTGTCCAGGTCCCTCTGAATGACATCCTGTCCTTCCACTGTGGCAACTGCACCACTCAGATTGATGTCACCTGCAAACTGGCTGAGGGTTCACTCGATCTTGCTGTCTGTATCGTTGGTGAAGATACTGAACAGCACTGGTCCCAGTACAGACCCCTGAGGGACACTACTTCTCATGGATCTCCATCTGGACAACAAGCCATTGACCACTACTCTCTGAATACAACCATCCAACCAATCTCTTATCCACTGTACAGTCTACCCATCAAATCCATATATCTCTCCACTGTAGAGTCAAGGATGCTGTGGGAGACTGTATCAAAGGCTTTACAGAGGTCCAGATGGATTACATCCATTGCTTTTCCCATGTCTGCTGATGTAGTTACCCCATCATAGAAAGCCATTAGTTTAATCAAGCAGAACTAATCCTTGATGAAGCCATGCTGGCTGCCACTAATCAACTCCCCATTCTCCATGTGCTTTAGCATAGTTTCTAGGAGGATCTGTTTTATGGCCTTCCCACCCACAGAGGTGAGGCTGATAGGTCGGTAGTTCCCAGGGTCATCTTTTCTACCCTTTTTAATAATGAGGACAATGTTAGCCTTCTTCCAGTCACCAGGGACTTCCTTGGACCACTATGAATTTTCAAGTATCATGAAGAGTGACTTGGCAACCACATCAGCCAATTTGTTCAGGACTCTCAGATGCATCTCATCAAGTCCTGTAGACTTATATATGTTCACGTTCCTCAGGTGATCACGAATATGATTGTCCCCTGCAGGGGGACTTTAACCTCCTGGTCCCCATCTTGTTGTCCATTGACCCAGGAAAGGTGAGGAGATAGTCAGTAAAGACTGAGGCAAAAAGGTTGTTGAGTACCTCAACCTTCTCCTCATCTGTTGATAGAAGTTCACCATTTTTATTCATCATTTTGGAGTATGCTTTCTTTAAACTTACTTTTCTGATTGACATAGCTGTAGAAGCCCTTCTTATTAGTCTTCACTTCCCTTGCTAAGTTCAGCTCTGCTTCACTTCAACATTTCTGACCCCATCCCTATACAACCAGACAGAGTCCCTATACTCTCCACAGGCTCCCTGTCCCTGCTTGCACTGCCTGCACTGTTCCCACTTGCTCTTCAGTTTGACCAGCAGGTCTCGACTCAGCCACACTGGTCTCTTCCCTTCCCTGCCTGATTTCCTGCATCTGGGGACCAAGCATTCTTGTGCTCCATGGAAAGCATCCTTAAATATTTGCCAGCTCTGTTCTGCTCCCTTGTTCCTGAGGACCATATCCCAGGGGGTCCTACTGACTAACTCCTTGAAGAGCTATAAATCTGCTTTCCTGAAATTTCAGGTCCTGACTACACTTCTCACCTGTCCTATATCCCACAGGACCTTGAACTCCACCAGTGCATGATCACTGTAGCCCAGGCTGCCTCCAATCTTGATGTCACTAATGAGCTCACTTGCATTGGTGACCATTAGGTCCAGTATTGCATCCCCTCAGACAGGGTTGCCTATTATCTGGGTTAAGAAATCATCTATGCACTCTAGGAGACTCCTGGACTGTCTAAAGCTTGCCAGACTACTATTCCAGCATATGTCAGTGTGGTTGAAGTCCCTAGTAGGATGAGAGCTTGTGAGTAATAAATCTCCTGCAGCTGGAGGAAGAAGGCTTCATCAATGAGCTCTCCTTTAAGGTGGAAGTGTCCTTGGGTCCTACTACCTCAGGAGCCCCCAGCCCAACTCCACAAGACCTTGATGCATCACAGCATGCCCAGCATGAAGGCCCATACGAACATTCCATCCCTCCAACCATAGTGCATCCTCCGGCAACTTGTCACAGGCAAGCCTGATATTATCCCCTATCTTTGCAAGTTTCAGTTCACAGAAGCTACCTCAATGAATTAAAGGTAGTGGTAGTTTTCCAAACACCATTTTTAACCTAAGAAGCTACTGCTGATAAGCAATGAATCAGAAACACAAAATCATACCAATAAAATGTGTCAAATAATTGTAGAGAAAAGCAATTCCTTCATGTTCCATGGAGTCAGCAAGTCCCTACCAAGTTGTGAAACCCACTTCTGCAGGGATCTTGATCCCAAATGCTGGTGTCAACTTTTCAGTTTACATTGGAAAGTGTAATTACTGCAATCCCTCTGGCAGTCAGAAGACTTATTTTAAAAAGAGCTGATGGTTTCTACTTTATCGTCCTAACAAAAAAACCTTATGGCAACACAGCATGTTGTTAGTCTAAGTAACAACTTTGTGAAGGTGCTATTGGCCAGGTCATACTAAGCAGAGGGCAGTAGATGGTATTGTCTGTGTCTTGTTGCTTTTAGAAGCAGACATGAGAGTGCCACAGTGATGACAGGCAGGGTAGGGATTTGTTACCATTACTACAGGTAACACCTGTAGCAGCTGAATGTGTGTGCAAAACTTCAAGTATTTGATCCTCAGACACTCCACCTCTCAATAATGCATGTCCTTCATTGATGGCCTTGGTGCTTACCTGGCCAACCACGTGCAAGTGGCAGGCCAAGAGCCTATTTGAAATATTCATTTTGGTGACTGTTAGAGAGGATGATAAAGCTGTTAATGATGATATGGCAAGGAGGTGGGTACTGGGAACCGGGAGGAGCACAGTGGTGATGGAAGTGTTCAGATGCCATCGTAAGAGCTCTTTACCAACCCAAAGAAATTTTCCTAATAACTATGATATTTGAGTACCATTAGTGCTCTCCAAAGGCATCTAGCAAAGAGAGCAAAACTTGTTCTTGTTCCTCTGTGCATGTTTTAAGGATCTCATGAATCCACAGTGGCACTCTGAAATATAATTTAACCTGCAACTAAATGTGCAGAAAGCTACAGGGTTCTTAGGAATGAAATAAAGAAACATTGTCATATGTGCAGTATAATCTACCATAAACACACATAAGTTTTATTGTCTCAGAAAAATATATTGTGCTACCATAGTTTTTACTGACAAGCAGCAGGCATTATTTATATCCAGTGTTTTCTCTTACCAAGCATCAAAATGCCTGATCTTGAGGAAACTGCTGTGCACAAAATAATTAATCTTGCAGTACACTTTTTAACCGAACCTGAGTTAAGAAATTTCCTCCTTGAAATTACTGCAATTACCACCATGTTCTTCAGTGAGGCAGCAATATTTTGCTTGTTGCCTATGTAGCTGCTGTTCTGTATCTAAAATAGGCATCAGGCAAGCTGTGATGATCTCTTTACTTTAAGATGCCAGATTTTCAACTTGCCTCTGGAGCCAGCTATTATCCATCTCTGGGAGGATGTATTTCTGGAAAAGGATCATTAATTGTAAAATGTAATAGCTGTGAGAGCTACCCCAATGAGGATAGCCAAGTGTTGATATACATATAAACATATCTGTCTCATTATATGGCTTTTTCATCTCTGCTGCAAAGGTAAGAACACTTTTCTCCTGCTCTAATTGGAAAAATTAAGAGTTATGCTCAGACCTCATTGTGTTTAGTTTTTACTTTATAATTTTAGACCACAAAATGCAATTCCAGTGCTTTTATTCTAAACATTTTCACAACAGTGTGTTGTGGCTTTGCAGCTTCTGAAGAAAAATGTTGTTTTTTTTTTTTTTAAATGTCAAATTTACTCAATCCGTTCAAATACCAGCATGTCATACTGGCTGAGATTTTTGCCATCTAGCTCATTTACACTGGCCTGGTGAAGAATTTGGACTCTCAGCCCTTAAAGGCACAACCTACAGCCCTCCTCCACAGTGGCTTCAAATAAGTACAGTGATAAACCATAGTGTTACAGCTCACAAAAGCATGATCTAAGAGACACTCCTCTCATTTTATTTCAACCTTTTAAAGGTTAGTCAACACTTATTGTCCAATCTACCTTTAATAACAGTAGAAACCTTCAGAGGATCGTTCTTTAATCTCAGGATGGGTACTTGAAGCAGCTAGGATAAGAAAGCTGAGATGTTTGATGGTTATTGAAACAGTCTGGATGTCTAATATTATCTTGTATTGGACAGTCTGGATGTTTAAGTCCTAGATGTCTGAAGTTTGATTAGTCATTTATACTATTAATGACATAAAGTTGGAATAGAAACTTGCTTACACTCCCACAGTTGTATCTATTCACAAATGCTAACAATACCCAGGAAAAGAATACAATACTTATTTCCAGCATTAATGAAGTTACAAGAATGAATACACATTCTGTCTACTCAGTTGAATAAACTAGTTCTAATTTTACATAGTAATTTTTCAGAATACTTTCACACTATCCTTACTGTAGGAGAACTGCTGTGAGTTAAGTGGCATTTGCTGCTATTTGTACTGGTCTAAGTAAGCTGCAAAAGGTGCATAATGATTATAATTCTGGAACATGCTCTTTGGTTAGCCAAAGAAGAAAATTACAGAGTAATGTTAAACGTTATAGACAGCACTGACTGGAGACCTCATCTGGACAACAATGACTTAATAAATAAAACTTGAAGACATGGCAATAGATAACTTTAAACAAATAAATATAACTAAGTTTATTCATGCTATTTTTTTACTCATATGATGGAAAACTACTTTATATTCCACTACAGTTCACTGCTCAGTACAATTAAAATAATGATGTTTTTGAACCAGTAAGCTGGAGATTAAAATTTGGCAGGTCATTTTTAAATTGTGTTCCTAGCTCTCCATAATTTGTATTTCTCTGTGTTAGACTTCATGGCTTTGTTCCTTCTCTGGATAACTGGCTGTCCTTGAAAATGTATTTTTTTCCATGCAGATCAACCTTTTAAGTTGTTCTGTTGTAAATATATTTCTTCTTATATACCGTCTCCCCTCTGTTGTCCCTCTGTACAGAACATACACTGAGCTTAGCACCAATGCTCTTATTGTTACTGAAGTCAAAGCAAATAGAATTATTTTAGTCTTATTTATCTGGGTACATAAACTTTGTTTAACATGGTAAATAAGATGCTGCAAATGTGTAAAAGATAACTATAAAAGGTGGGATTCATTTCTTACCTCTATAAAAAAAAAGGAATACACAGTTCTAAATTGGAGTGAGACGAAAGCTTCTCTAGAAGTGTTAATTTCTCTTCTGTACTGTAATAGGTGTTTAGCTGACTAGCTCATATTTAGATGCCTACATGACAACTTGAAGTATTGTGACACTTACCACTTGTTCTCACTTCCATGCTTCTTCATCTTAGTAGTTGTTTCACTGAACAGTTTTTATTAAGAAAGACAGAGAACATGCACTTAAAAATTCATTACAATTTTTCCCTCTTATTTTAGCTTAGACGTACATCCCTGCGTTTCACTTGGTATCAAAAACATTTCCTGGAGAAACATTCAGCTAATGTCTCCAACAGATAATGTATAAAAATGTATAATATTGTTTGCATGACACACTCTATTATTGGATATTCTTTTGGTAGTTTTGTATAGCTAATTTTTACAAAGACTACCATCCAGCCATTTTAGATGCCAATTATTTTAATTTAGTAAAAATTTCAAGAGAATAAGTGCCAAACACTCATCTGTTCTAAATCTTCCAGTCCTTTCTTCATCCACCATGGTGTGAATTTTATGTGGTAACATCTTACTGTTTTAAATATCCATTCCTGTTTTTCCTACTTCCTGACCAATACTCTTGTTTGCTATGAGTATCTTTGGGGCAGTTTTGTTTTCTTTTAAAATTAAGCACTACTATGGAACAATATTATGGAACAATCTGAGCATACAGCTTGATTGACTGTTTCAGGAACAGGTACAATTAGGCTGTTAAAACACTACAGCAACCTGTTCACTCCTTACCCCTCTCTTGAAAATTCTTGTAGTTGATGGTTCATGGTATGACAGGGTATGCTCCTACAACACTGTTCCTCTCAGAGCAGCTCTCAAAGGATCTCTTCTCTCTCCAGCAGTTCCAATTTCAATTTGGACTTGTTTTTTTTCACTCTCAAGATATCAATTATTTTTGCTGTATCACTAACAGCTTTGAAAGGGTCAAACAGGAAGCCAGCTATTATAGGTGAAAAGCACATCATGCACCAAATGGAAAAAGATGAGCAGGACATCATACAAACTCAACAGCAGAAGAGGTTCATTTCATGATGCCTTCTGCTAGTTTCTCACATAAAGCCCCTAGTATGGTGATAGCTGGTATAGAACTGCTGAAATAGTCATTAAGTCTAGAATTCCTTTTCCAGGGATAATGTTATTATCCAACAAGTATTTCTAACTGTCTACCATTTGTATCATACACAGTAATAAGTTTACAACAGTTATTTGCTGCATTGTTAACTGTGGATGTGAATATATTTATATATGTGGGTGAATATATTTATATATTTGGATGCATATATTTATATAATCACTGCTGTTCAAACACGTGATAACTAAGAATAATATCTCAGAGGTGTTAAATTTTCTGTGGATGGTCTCTCCCATTTATGAACCTTTTTTGTTTCTTATATTTTCATTACAGATTTCAGGGAATATGTTAGCCAGTAGCAGATTTTTACACACTATTTTGTTTGTAGAAAATGTTTTAAAACAAAGGAGATGACTCCTAGTTGTGACTTTGTACTTCTTGTCCCTAGAAGTCACAAAGCAATCAAGTAATTTATAAGATGTTGGAAACATTTTAAGAAAAAAATGGGTAGAACATATATGTTAGCAACCAGGAAAATTAAGATGAATTACTTAACAAGTTACTTAGACAAAATCAATCTAAAAATTCACCTGAGTGAATACAAACTAATATCAGACAACATACAGGAGGTGTGCTGTAATTTTGGACAAGCATATATGTTATTTTCTTAGTGCACTGCACTGCAGAGAACAAATTTTCCAGCTGCAGCCCTCCACAGACTGGTTTGGGAGCTGAGGCATGAATTACAGTCATTGTAGAGAAATGACAGTATACTACTCCTGTGGTGAGATGACAAAGTCAAAACAAAAGATCGGTCTGAGCATAACTATTGAAATGACAGAATTTATTGAACTTTTTAAGCCTGAGGCTTTCTGGACACATCTAAATTAGCCAGATCTGGCACAGTGATTTTACATTTGAAAATTCACTAGGTTATCATCCTCACTCTGAGTGACAAAGAGATCTCAGGCGGCAAGTGTCACTGAGAGTTTTTGAAGAGAGAGGAGTGAAAATAACGAGGATGTTTTGGCAGGTTACCATCCTGAGATCTAAAAGTCAAATAAGCACACTGACTAAACCTCTCTTTTTGCAAAAATAATATACTGCAGTTAACTGGGATGATTCTTTGTATGGCTCACCTGGCAAGAATATAACTGAGTTGAAACAGTTATCCTCATACATGCAAAATCTTAAAGAAAACCTGGTTACTGGTTTTGGGCAAGAAAGACAACTATTAAGGAGATGGTAACCATTTTATTTTGCAATTCATAGTGTGCTTAGCACTTCAGTAGATGTATTTAAAACTATAATTACAGAAATTGATGCTTTGTGCAGAAAACATAGATTGGGGCTGAAAAAAAGCAGAATCATTTTGAAAAAAAATCCACCATATTTACTAAAAGATACTCTAGTAAACTGAATCTCTCAACTTCTTGCATAAGATATCTAATTATTTTTGAAGGAGTGCTTACTTCTTGAGGGCTATAGCAAGAAATTGCTGCTGTATTAACCAAAGCACAATAATATTCATGAGGATTCTTCTGGCCTTGGTCCAGGTGTCCTCCCAATCTACTAGAATCCTTCTTTGCATAATTTTTCTTTCAGCAATCCTCTTCTGACCTACAGTTTGCTTCTTCTGTCCTTGCTCTAGCAAAAAAACACGTGACATTTCCTGACTCATTTCCAAGCTCCATATATCATGGAACAATAAATCCCAGATAGCAAAACACTTAGATGCTAGGATATCCTCAGCCTATTGACAAGGACAGACTTCACTGGTAACAATTCACCATCCCAAAAGTGAGTACATTTAGTATATATAAGCAGATCTAGGGTAACATTCACTGTCTAAGCAAGGTATTTCCTGTGATGTTGATTCAGATTTTGCACCACAAGTCTGATCTCATCAGATTTTTTAGCTTGTAGACATATTCATAAGGGAATGCATCATTCTTTCCCAGCTGGCTGCCACTGATGTTGCATTATGTGGGCAGTTTCTGCTCAATTATTTTCTGAAGTGCTTGAATCCATATTAAGGCATGCGTAGAACATGTAGTTATGGTAAAACATTGCAGACCTGTGTGACACAATGCTTAAAAGCATTATTTTGTAAACAAAGGAAAGTTTTTTCCACATTTCATAACCTGGAAAAAACTCTTTCCCTTTAGTGTGTGTACCTGTAGATATATGGGAATTGTATATATAGTACAGATATGGAGACAACTTAGCTGGCATCTGATTCAAGTCCTAGTGGATCAGAATGAACTGTTTCTTCTCTTTAAAACAGATTTTTAATGAGACTTCTATTTCATCCACAGCAGTAGCTCCAAGCTAGCTCCCTAGGACATTAACATTAATTCAGCTAGGGATATAAACTAGTTCTGTTTTACAAATTATGCTTAAATAGATTAATCTCTTTTATCCTGTGTCCCACTTTATGTAATTATTTATTCAACAAAATAGCTCATTCTCTTTACAGCCTGCCTTACGCCTTTCTTTGTCTTTCCTAGACTTTACATTGCCTCCTGGAGGAAGAGCCCTACCTGAAGGTATGGGAAGAAACAAAACGGGTCTTAAATTTATTCCTCATGCTCATATAGGTATTCAGGTCCTACAGAAAGGAAGAAAACCAGTTTTATGAACATTGTTAACAGTATATTCTATATTTTTTCTAACTTAAAGAGCAGAGCAGCTGACACATAGATATTCTTTAAATTGAATTTTAAAGATTTACATTCAGTGTTCCCTGGACAAAAAGCTCTGAAAAATTTACATTCATAAACCATTCACAGAGAAAGATATACAGTTTGGAGCTTTTCTTTTATTGTTAGATAGTCCAAGAAAAAGTCACATCTCTCCTACACAAGTAGATCAGGTTTTCAGCTAGGGTAGCTAGGTTTTGACTCAATCCATCAGGCAGTGACTATCTTTTAGTTCTTTCCCACTGACTAATGAATATCACTGCCTAGCTCACAGTTACTTTTTATGCAGCAAGAGAAATGTCTTTCCTAAAAACAGCCTTGCAGGATAAGAAAAAGCATCCTCTGTCTTGTAATCCAGTACAAAGTTTCTGTGAGAGCTGCAGCTGCCTCTGTACCACTCTGTGATGGGCTAAGAATGATTCTTTCTGAAACAACATTTGTTATGGAAGCCCTGAAAAATATTGCTTTCAGCCTTCCCTTCTTAGGTCATAGGCAAAAGAGGGTTTGCAAAGTGAGTGCAGCAACATGGGAAACACATTTTAAATAAGAAAATACATATGCAGATGGTAATCACAATAACACATTACATAACAGGACGAGTTATGGATTGAAAACCAAATGCAGTAGTTTGAATTCCAAGTCAGATTTACTCATCTTTTTTCTCTGTTATTTTAGGGAAAGATGTGCCATAATATGGTTAAAGAAAACAAAATTAGTAAGTATGAGAAGCATAATAACAGCAGTAACAATAAATTTTATTTACTTATTTATGTATTATCTTTTGGGGATAGTATGATAAGAAAAAGAAGTGATAAATTGCAGACTTTTTTCAGTTAAGATAGGAAATATTTTATTAGGGTCAGATGTAATAAATGTATTTTTGAAATTCCACTGTTAACATAACTAAACATTTTTCAATAGATCTGTATCTTAATTTATATAATTATGAAAGTTAAATGTTTTTGCCCTTGCTTTTTCAGCAAGAATCCTGGCAGGTCTTTGTAGAAGAAAAATGTAGAATGCTTTAACTTTTTGTCTGTAATGGAAAGCACACATTTTCCCCTCATTTAGTACGGGTGAGGGATCACACAACTGCTGTCCTGTGTATCTTTCAGTGGAAGAAAAGGATAAACCAATGTCATGTGAATCAGTTTGCTAAGGTTCAGGCAGCCTCATTCAGCAGATAAGTTACTTCTGCACTAGTAATGCTAAAATATGTAAAGCTATATAAAGAAACTTCAAAAGCTATTCCTCAATCTTTTGGCACAAGATGGTTTACTCAAATAAAATAACAGAGTTCTAGGGCCCAAGAAAGCTAAATAATGATACCTGGTACTTAAAGGAAGAAAAGATGCCATATTCTGTAATGTAAAGAATAAAATTCTTTCTTTCTTCAAACCAGTGGGAAGATGCATGTTGGTTTCAAAGGTGTTAGGTTTTCAAGTACGGGTAAAAAGTAAATGTCCTGTAATATCTGTTTCTACACCTTATAAAGCATCTATTACTTGATATTCATTCTGTCATGGGAAACAGAAAGTGTGTTCAGGTCTTTTCACCTATATATCAGTCACCGAATGAGTAGAAGTCTTAAAATCTGTTGCTAGCAGATGTGAAAATACTATAATAGCATAACGAAATAAATTGATGCTTCTTTGTGACATATAACAGTTCCTTCTCATTCTTGAGTATTTTCAAGAATATATGAATGTAAAAAGTAACATTCTGTAGACAGTTTTACAGGGACATGTTTAACAAAGAAAAATCGGCTTTTGTAAACAAACTGCTTTCCTTCAAGATTTGTAGAGATGCAAAAACAAGTTTAATGTGCCATCCAGAAATGACCACATCGTTTTCCAAGTTCATTCTTTCTTCCGTAATTCCTTTTTTCTTCCATTTATACTATAAAACACAGCAATGCAGTTTCTACTGTTTTGTTTCTAAACATCTGTATAAAAAACTAAGTGTAGAACAGACAATGCATCTGCATCCAGGGGCTAGAAAAGAGTTGTACTCTCAAGTCTTACAGAGAATGAAGACTTTGCAAACCTCCACTTCTTTTAATCTTTGTAGCCAGTTAAATTCAGTGTAGGATACTATCCCATTTACTTTCAGAGCTGTAGTCTGCTAATTAATGTTATAGAGATATTATACATGTAAGGTTCCCACCCTTTGAGAAGACTCAATACCACGCATACAATTTAGATAGGAGATGCCACAAGTAATTTTGGCTCAGCTTTCTTGGGGAGTTCATTAAGATATATATTGCAAAACATAGCTGCTCTCAGTTTATAAGATGTTGTAAAATTCTTTCTGGTCAATCTTTTGTTGTTATTAGGGTAAAGAAACAAAAATAGTCTGGAGAAATGTCATTATTTAATCACCACCTCTTGCACAAATAATCAACAGCGTATGCTAAGACACCTGTGTGCTCCATCACATGCAACTCTAGAAATACAGCAGAAAAAAAAGTGTTATTCCCAGGGCAGAAGCCTTACTCTGTATTTGTCCAGACCCAGAGTTAAGCATGCTCCCCACACAAAGAGCAGCAGAGATAAAGGTTCCTCTGTATCCCTCAGAGAGAGGCTTGGAAACAAAGGGCTGGTACACTGCTACCAGTTGTCAAGGCGGTGCTCTTCTTCTACAGCATGTCTTGCTCACAGGGTCCCACACTTACAGGACACAGCATATGCCCAGGTCCTAGCTTTTCTACACCTTGTTGGACAGGAATCCACCAGAAAAGCTATTGCTTTGTACAGAATTAGCCCAGGATAAGTTATTTCGTTCACACCATTACATATATGCAGAAATAGCCCAGGACAGTCAGGCAGTGTGTGTGATAGATGGGACAGATGTTAAGGAAGGTTATGTGGGACCCACTTGCTCTAGGGCCAATCACGCTGCTTGGGACAATTCAAAACCTCACAGATCTCTATCTGCCATTGTATTAAAGAAAATAAGTCTAAAGGAGGTCTCACTAAGTTATTCAGTCCCTCATTCAAACCCAGGCCAGGATCCGAACTGTACCTACTCTGTTTTGCTCTAGGCATGCTGTGCAGCACGGTTGCTTCAGTATCATTTTTTTCCTTCTCCCTTTACTTATGGCCGACCCATGCACAAGTTCTCTTTGTGGCTGAATTGCAGAAAGCAGGCTGCCCAGTAGCAACCTCTGCAGTCTGCTTTAATCTGCGCATATCATCATCTTCCCATTTTATTCAAATAACCAGCAAAGAAGAAGATGAAAGAGAACACAGGCTGCAATGGTTCACATAGATTATGTAACATCTGCTCTATAATCAGTGGAAAATAATTTGTCTGTCTCATCAATGACATTACTCACACTTATGTAGAAAAATAAATTGCATGAAAAAAGAGATTCAGGCTTGGCAACAGATCCTCATTCCTGTTTACAACAGAGCAGAAACTGGAAATGGAAGAGGTGTAGCTGTCTACAGCATAAAGGCATTTCTGAAGACATGAGAGTGTGTTGCATTCCTGAGCACAACCTGAATTCCCCTGGCACAGTGAGACCTGCTGGAGAAGGCTGTGGAGAGAGAGACAGAGAGATATTTTCATGATATAAAGCACAGATCACTATGAACTAAGGAGAAAGAATCTTTCCTGTAATGAAAAATAAATGATGTTATATATTATATTTTAAATATTGTCATAGTTTATGACCTGATAATCAAAGTTACATGAGGAGGTATTTGCTTAACAAGGTGTTCTTTTCCACTGTGTTCCCCATGCTGAGTGCCAAAAGGCACGCAGCAATGTGGCAGGTGGGGTCATATATTTGTTTCATGTTTAACTTGGGGGTAGAGGAAATGAAAACTCTCTTTAAATTCTTGAAATATTTATGTCTTAAGAAAATCACCCTGAAGGAAGTCTTTTTATGTGCAATATGAAAATAATAACTTTGCACAGAACTGTGCCATGACCTGTAAAAAAACACACAATGGGATTTTGCTATCAGTATTATAGAGCTTTATAAAAAATTATCCTGCTCTGTTTGAGATGGAAGTTTTGTTTATACGTTTTGGGAAGTTCAAAACCTTCTTTAGACCCACCTGTAAGGCATTAAATGTGTTGGAAGGAAATATAATCAGGTAGGGAACCTATTCAAAGAACAACATGGTGATGAATATCTGTTTTAAAAGAAATAAACAATGAATGCTAATATATTCTTTTAAAGCCACTTATACTATATTACATTGGGGAATATTGCTACACTCCAAACAGGGCAATCAATCTTTCTAAACAATTTTTTATACTGGGCAATATTTCCCTAGAAACCCTCAGAACTGAAATGTACTTCTATTTTGATCAATCTGGTTGTGGGCCTGGTGAGCCTGTCCAGTTCTTCTTGTTATAGTGGAGGAATTTTGTCAGAAATGCCTAGAGTTCACCATGTTTGCTGTAGCTTAACTACTTTTTTAGTTTTCCATTCAGTTGCTGCTAGACTTTTCTGCATATGACATTTTAGCACGTAAATTCATACTCCAAGAGAAGCAGCTTTTGCTTCAATGTTAACTGTAAGGAATTTGATAAAATATCCTCAAAGAGATATTTACATATTTTAAGAGTTATTTATTTATTTTTTACTTATTTAATATGTAAATAAGTAAAAGAATTATTTTATTAGGCTATTTTGAGTAATTAATCACAACTTGTATGAATTAGCAAAAGGATTTTCTATTAATTCAAATAACTTTTGCTTCAGGACATCTCCCAGTAAGTTCAAATTTCAGAACTCTTATTAATTCTGCACTTACTGCTGGCTTTGCAAAAAGCTACATCTTTCCGGACACCATATAATGGCTTAAATTCAACTAAATTCTTAAGCAAAATCTCTCACTTTCTTTTATACAGAAGCATAAAGGTTTGAAATTTCTACATAAACTTTTGATTTAGTTTTGCATCTTACCAAAATCTTGTGGCAAGAAGTCTTAGGCATGAAAAAAAGTTCACAAAGAATAATTTTAAAATGTTTCCTTGATTAATTCCAAGTGTATGTAAATAAGACGTTCGTCTTTGCCCATAAAACAAGATTCTGAGCACAGCAATATATAGCTCCTACGCAGCGCTAAATATTCCCTCTACTCTGCTAGAAATGAGTATATGAGAGAAAAAAACCCAAACCCAAAACGTAGTTTCTGACAAACTTTTGACCCACATTTTAATTTGTATATATCTCATCTTCTATTTGGAAACAAACATTGCCCCTTCCTGATGTGAAGACATCATTTCATAGTTCACATGAGCTGTCTTCTCTCAGACTGGTCTGTGACAACCACTGTGGAAAAAAATGAGTCAGAATGAGAGTGAATATTTTAGATAACAGTAATACTATATTTTCAGTAATACTTTCTGTCACTGTACCTGTTCATCTTGCTGCTTGATTTCTTCAACACCTGTGGCCTGAAAGCATTCAAGGGAATATCTGTAATGGACTGACAGGTGTTTTTATCTTATGGTGGATACCACTGAAGTGTGAGCACTTCATTCGCATTACTATAATTACCAAACTGCAGTTCTCCATGATGAAAGAGATGAATTATCAAGTATTTAATTAAAAATGTAAGTGTGCTTATAACGAAAGGTGTGTTGCTCGCAAGGCTGACTTCCACCTGGCTGGCAAAGAGACCTTGCAAATGGTGTGCCATGGAAACCAGCAGGTGGCCACCCTGTGGAGCTCTGAGTAAGGGGACTTAGATGTCCCTGCAGCTCTAGTTCTAGATGTGACTTGAAAATTTCAGCTTGACATCCCATGAAATCCTTACCCTGGTAAAGATTCTGGAGGCACAGATGCATTTTCCTGGTGAATCAGGACACTCATTTCCTGGAAATAATGCAGTTTTTTGTGGTACATGGACCAATTTTGCTTTTTAACAAAGGAATTCAAAAAGCTTGATGATAAGCTGAGCAAATCTCCATCACTGATAGCCCTGTCTTTGTCTTAATCTGGAAAAAAACTGCATATTTCTGGGTTGAATTAGAACCAGATAAAATGCTATAAACTTCTTGGATGCTAATCATCAAAGTTTTGCTAAAGCGTTCAGTATGTATTTGTAGCATTTGTAACTTCTGTCTTGCTTCAGATTCCAAAGAGAGACACCTGATTTTGTTGATGATAGCAGCTTTAATTACTGTTCTCCATTGGTGTAGGTAATGTTATATATTCCTCCTTATCATAAATATGTCTTATTTCTTTCATTTTTAAAATCATCCTATCGAACTTTGAGAATCTTGAAATTAGGTAACATATCCTCTCTTGGGGCACAATCCTATGCAGTGCTACAGACTAGGAGAAGTCTGTCTAGAAATCTGCCAGGAGGAGAAGGACCTGGGGGTGTGGGTTGACAGCTGACTGAACATGAGCCAGCAGTGTGCCCAGGTGGCCAAGAAGGCCAACGGCATCTTGGCTTGTATCCGAAACGGCATGACCAGCAGGTCCAGGGAGGTTATTCTCCCTCCGTACTCAGCACTGGTGAGACCACATCTCGAGTACTGTGTTCAGTTCGGGGCCCCTCACCACAAAAAGGATGTTGAGTCTCTGGAGCGAGTCCAGAGAAGAGTGACAAAGCTGGTGGAGGGGCTGGAGAACAGGCCTTAAGAGGAGCATCTGAGAGAGCTGGGGTTGTTTAGCCTGGAGAAGAGGAGGCTGAGAGGAGACCTCATTGCTCTCTATAACTACCTGAAAGGAGGTTGTAGAGAGGAGGGAGCTGGCCTCTTCTCCCAAATGACAGGAGACAGGATGAGAAGGAATGGCCACAAGCTCCGCCAGGGGAGATTTAGGCTGGACATTAGGAAAAAAATTTTTCACATTAAGGGTCATTGGGCACTGGAACAGGCTGTCCAGGGAGGTGGTTGATTCACCTTCCCTGGAGGTGTTTAAGGCACGGGTGGACGAGGTGTTAAGGGGCATGGTTTAGTGTTTGATAGGAGGTGTTGGACTCGATGATCCAGTGGGTCTCTTCCAACCTGGTTATTCTATGATTCTACGATTCTATGATAACACATAGTATGGAAGGTATAACAATAATTTGCAATGAAGGCTTTTTCTCTCTTGAGAAGAAAGAAGTAAGTGCACAAAGACTAAGTCAGGAATACTGACATAAGTGAGGACAAGTTTCGTTGTAGCATAACTGATTTAGTTCCCTGGCCTCAAGGATTCTGCTGACGAAAAAGATGCAAAAACCTCCAGCTTTAATAGATCTCATGGATAAGAGTTCAACCTAAAGAGAAGTAGGACATAGTTATCTAAATATTAATGTTTCAGAAGTTCCATTAATTTAATGAAGAAGAATTGATCCCTAAACCACAAAAATATTTTTAATAATGTAGAAGTACTAATAATTAGCATAGGTCAATAAGATACACAGATGATTGCCCTTGACAAGAAAGGTAACTGATTTTATTTGACTAAGTACCTGCATGTCATGATAGGAAGATTAATTTCGTTAAGACTGAACAATGGGGCTGTTTTAACATGTACAGTTTACACTTTATTGACTGATAGCAGTGAAGTCTAAATGTATGTCTTTGTACTAGGCTAGTACTGGTACAATCACATGGCAACTGTAAATGGTACTTTGATCTAAACGCAAATGTAGCTATAATGAATGAATAAAACTCAGAACCCTTACTTATTGTGAGGATCACATCTATAATAGATAATTCAGTAACAGGCTTGTAAATTAGATGTCTTGAAAATATAAGTGGTGCTAAAGTAAAATGTTTAGAAGCCATTCCTACATTTAGATATCTATTTTTAAACTTGTTTTTATCATGTTAAAACTTTGAACATTAAAGGACTATAAATAAGTTCTGTTATCTCCAGTTCTGATTTTTAGCAATGAAAACAATGAAACTCCCACTGGGGACAAGAAGTCCCTAGTGTAGTATCAAAATGCTTTGTAGTAAGTTTAATGACCATGTTCAGCGGGAATCAACTATGAAACCTGAAAAGGGAATGCAAAACTAGAGATATCCATGATGGCCTAAAATCAGACAGGAGACTATTTCTAGGAAGAGACAACAACTTCAGTTAGAAAGATTGGAATAGCTGGAATATTTAATAACCCTACAGACATATATATTGCCCAGAGGCTTGCCTAACAAGCAATTTAATTTTTACCAAGCAATTGCAGCACCTTAATTCACAGGTTCATGAAAGGCAGGTCTTGCCAAACTAACCTGATCGCCTTCTATGACCAAGTGACTCGTCTGCTGGATGAGGGAAAGGCTGTGGATGTGGTCTTTCTGGACTTTAGTAAAGCCTTTGATACAGTTTCTCACAGCATTCTGCTTCGGAAACTGTCATCCTCTGGCCTGGACAGGCGCACACTCTCCTGGGTGGAAAACTGGTTGGGTGGCCGGGCCAGAGAGTGGTGGGAAATGGTGTTAAATGCAGCTGGAGGCCAGTTACAAGTGGGGTTCCCCAGGGCTCAGTGCTGGGTACAACCCTGTTCAATGTCTTTATCAATGACCTGGATGAAGGCATTGAGTGCACCCTTAGCAAGTTTGCAGATGACACTAAGCTGAGTGGAAGTGTGGATCTGCTGGAGGGTAGGGAGGCTCTGCAAGGGGATCCGAACAGGCTGGACTGCTGGGCAGAGTCCAATGGCATGAGGTTTAACAAGGCCAAATGCCGGGTCCTGCACTTGGGGCACAACAACCCTGTGCATTGCTACAGACTGGGAGAAGCCTGGCCAGAAAGCTGCCTGGAGGAGAAGGACCTGGGGGTGTTGGTCAATAGCCAACTGAATATGAGCCAGCAGTGTGCCCAGGTGGCCAAGAAGGCCAATGGCATCTTGGCCTGTTTCAGGAATGGCGTGACCAGCAGGTCCAGGGAGGTTATTCTCCCTCTGTACTCAGCACTGGTGAGACCACATCTCGAATCCTGTGTTCAGTTCTGGGCCCCTCACCACAAGAAGGATGTTGAGTCTCTGGAGCGTGTCCAGAGAAGAGCAACAAAGCTTGTGAGGGGGCTGGTGAACAAGTCTTAAGAGGAGCTTTAGAACTGCAAACTTAATTTTCCTTGCTAGGACTTGGCCTAGTTGATGATTAACAAATATGGTACAGATATTATATTACACTAGGTAGGAAAGTTGGATTTGTTCCAGTATATCTGTTCATGAAAATATGCAGTAGAAACAATACTTAATAGAAATTATAGGTTCATCAGATTGATATATGAAGTAATTTTGGATATTCAACACTAAGTCATATTGTCATCAAAAAAATTAGAAGATAATCAAACATAAAATAAGAGAAAAAAAAGATTTTTTTTTCCAAAATTATATGACTGTCACTGAATATGCATTGGACTTAAATTTCTAATTCCCATTTGTGCTTTTGTGCATGTCTGCTATACACTGTTGTTTGCTTTTCAGGCAACATGTTCAAAATGAGTCTTGATTAATATGTATCTACATAAACTAGTCTACAAACTCAGATCATCACAAGAGTTAATATGAAGAAGAAATTGTGAAACACGGAGTGTTACACATTGTTGCATTAATCACGATAACACTATTAAAATATTTTTATCACCAGTATCAGATTCTCATTCAGAAGGTGGTGTGGCATTCTTTCCACCTCACTTTGTGCACCAAAAAGTGAGGTGTATTGAAGGAGTCTAGTGTGACTAACTGAAAAACTTAAAACTTCATTACAGAAAATAAGACAAATTCTGGATAAATTACTTCTGGAGGTGTATTTTCTCTCAACATGATTTAGAAAGACCATGGGATAAGTTGAGAAATCTCATATTTACAGTGATGAAGTTATATAAGAGGATTCCCAAGCTGAGAGGCAAAGGGTTACATTCTGTCTTTCAATAGCTTATATTAATATTATATAGAATAGCTTTCATTAAAATAGTAAGATTTACCTAGTCTGTCCCATGGAAAAATCATTCCCATCGTTAGATAGAAGGTAAATTCAGCCCAGGAAACAACGCTGGTGAGACCTTCCAAAGAAGATCTCATTATTTTCCTTAATTCTCTTAAAGCTGGACTATGATCTCAAATAAATCAAGACAAATGTTGAAGGAAGATTTACAGCAGGAAAAACACTTTATGATTACAGAGCCTGCCTGCAGATAGACAATATAATTGCATCCTTTGGAAATTCAACAAAAATTCTTATTCATTGCTGTTAGAACTTGCTTCTAATGGGGAAAAAATGTGTATATACTTATTTATTAATGAAAACCAAATTAAGCTGAATAACACTGCAGGGTTCTTTTTACTTGTTTTGTAAAGTATGCAATAATGGGCATCATACATTTGTATAATTTGTTTAATTACTTCTGTATTTGCTTGACTTTACTGATTTCACACACAAAATATTGCCACACTGGAAGGATGGGATGTAATCCAGAGGGACCTGGACAGGCTGGAGAAGTGGGCCTGTGCGAACTTTATGAGTTGCAACAAGTCAAGTGCAGGGTCATACGCCTGGGTCGGGGCAACCCCGATTTCAGTACAGGATGGGGGATAATGTGATGAAGAGCAGCCCTGTAGAGAAGGACTTAGGGGTGCTGGTGGATGAGAAGCTTGACATGAGCTGACAATGTGTGCTTACAGCCCAAAATGCCAATCATATCCTGGGCTGCATCAAAAGAAGCGTAGCCAGAAGGTCGAGGGAGGTGATTCTGCCCCTCTATTCCTCTCTTGTGAGACCTCATATGGAGTATTGTGCCCAGTTCTGGAATCCTCAATGTAAGAAGGATATGGAACTGTTGGAACAGGTCCAGAGGAGGGCTACAAAGATGATTCGAGGGCTGGAGCACCTCCCATATGAGGAAACACAGAAAGAGTTGGGGTTGTTCAGCCTGAAGAAGAGAAGGCTCCAAGGAGACCTTATAGCGATCTTCTAGTACCTAAAGGAGGCCAACAAGAAAGCTGAGGAGGAACTGTTTATAAAGCCCTGTACCGACAGGACTAGCGGAAATGGGCATAAACTGGAGGAGGGCAGATTTAGGCTTCATATAAGCAAGAATTTCTTCATTATGAGAGTAGTGAGGCACTGACACAGGTTGCCCAGGGAAGTTGTGGATGCCCCATCCCTGGAGATGTTCAAGGCCAGGTTGGATGGGGCCTTGGGTAACCTGATTGAGTGGGATGTCCCTGCCCATAGCAGGGTTGTTGGAACTAGATGATCTTTAAGGTCTCTTCCAACCCTAACTATTCTATGATTCTGTGATTCTATGATTCTAAAATTTTTTTTCCTACAATCCTACTAAGATGAATTCTTACAAAAAATCAAGTTTTATGTTTAAATTTCAGTGCTCTGAAACACTAAATTAAGACTGACGACACAGTTGTAATTCAAGCCCCTTGCTCTTTGACACTTTGACAGCCTTTACCTATTAATACATTTTATCTTTTTCCCAAAGGTCCTTTGCCTCATCAAAGGAACTGAATGGATAGTAATTCCGATTAGCAAGCAGGAACCCGTTTTTTGTTTGATTTTATTGGCAGTGGTTTTGTTATTATTGTTCAGTGTGTGTATCGCATGTGAATGATTAGAAAGTTTGGCTGATGAAGATTACTATTCAGGCTCAAAACTGCCATAGGAGATTCAGTGTTTAGTTCACAAATTGTTTACCTCACCAGTTTTCATTTCCTAGTTCTATTATACATTGATTTTAAGGATGAAATATTTTTTTAGAATACATCCAGTTAAGAATAAGAGACTAGATGACTATCTTACAATTTCATCTCAGATCTCTTCATAAATTCTTTCCCTGTCTTTTACCTTTAGTTACTGAACCAAAATCTCTTAGCAAATTCCTTGTGAATGGGGTAGCTCTTGAAAAAAATACTATAACTATCTGTTAAAGTTCAGGAGAGAATAAATACATTAATACTGCTACATGGTGTTTGTATTGCCAAAGACAATGCACAACTTCTGAGAACAAATATAGTGCAATGGCATTTGATTTTACGCCAAGAAAAACACAATAAGGACTTAAAGCTGTTATAACTGCCCACTCTTTCCTTGAGTTTTTTGGTGGGAGTGGACAGAATCTCCCCAAAACTAGTCACACTTAAACATACGACCTTTCTGTGTCCGTATACAGAATTCCCTTGGAATGATGATTATGGATCCAACAAACCATGCAAAATACTGTTCATAGAATCATAGAATAACCAGGTTGGAAGAGACCCACCGGATCATCGAGTCCAACACCTCTTATCAAACACTAAACCATGCCCCTTAACACCTCGTCCACCCGTGCCTTAACACCTCCAGGGAAGGTGAATCAACCACCTCCCTGGACAGCCTGTT
Organism: Clamator glandarius; assembly: GCA_033459285.1. Taxonomy (NCBI): domain Eukaryota; kingdom Metazoa; phylum Chordata; class Aves; order Cuculiformes; family Cuculidae; genus Clamator; species Clamator glandarius. Next base: position 1,690,888 of record JAUNZM010000070.1, read on the forward strand.
CCAGTGCCCAATGACCCTTTCTGTGAAAAATTTTTTTCCTAATGTCCAGCCTAAATCTCCCCTGGCGGAGCTTGTGGCCATTCCTTCTCATCCTGTCTCCTGTCACTCGGGAGAAGAGGCCAGCTCCCTCCTCTCTACAACCTCCTTTCAGGTAGTTATAGAGAGCAATGAGGTCTCCTCTCAGCCTCCTCTTCTCCAGGCTAAACAACCCCAGCTCTCTCAGATGCTCCTCATAAGGCCTGTTCTCCAGCCCCTTCACCAGCTTTGTTGCTCTTCTCTGGACTCACTCCAGAGCCTCAACATCCTTCTTGTGGTGAGGGGCCCTGAACTGAACACAGGATTCGAGATGTGGTCTCACCAGTGCCAAGTACAGAGGGAGAATAACCTCCCTGGACCTGCTGGTCACACCATTTCTGAAACAGGCCAGGATGCCACTGGCCTTCTTGGCCACTTGGGCACTCTGCTGGCTCATATTCAGTCGGCTGTCAACCCACACCCCCAGGTCCTTCTCCTCCTGGCAGATTTCCAGCCAGGCTTCTTCTAGTCTGTAGCACTGCATAGGATTGTTGTGCTCCAAGTGCAGGACCCAGCATTTGGCCTTGTTAAACCTCATGCCATTGGACTCTGCCCAGTGGTCCAGCTTGTTCAGAACCCTTCTGGGCCTCCCTACCCTCCAGCAGATACACACTTCCACCCAGATTAATGTCATCTGCCAACTTGCTAAGGGAGCACTCGATGCCTTCGTCCAGGTCATTGATAAAGACATTGAACAGGACTGGACCCAGCACTGAGCCCTGGGGAACCCCACTTGTCACTGGCCTCCAGCTGGATTTAACACTGTTTGCCACCACCCTCTGGGCCCGGCCATCCAACCAGTTTTCCACCCAGGAGAGTGTGCGCCTCTCCAGGCCAGAGGCTGACAGTTCCCGTAGCAGAATGCTGTGAGAAACTGTGTCAAAGGCTTTACTGAGGTCCAGAAAGACCACATCCACAGCCTTTCCCTCATCCAACAGCCGAGTCACTTGGCCATAGAAGGCGATCAGGTTAGTTTGGCAAGACCTGCCTTTCATGAACGCATGTTGACTGGACCTGATCACCCAGTTCTCTTACATGTACTTCAAGATAGCACTCAAGAGCACCTGTTCCATGACTTTCCCTGGCACTGAGGTCAGACTGACAGGCCTGTGGTTCCCTGGATCCTCCCTGCCACCCTTCTTGTAGATGGGCACAACACCAGCCAGCCTCCAGTCCAGTGGAACTTCCCCAGTCTTCCAGGACTGCTGGAAGATGATGGAAAGGGGTTTGGCCAGCACATCTGCCAGCTCCTTCAATACCCTTGGGTGAATCCCATCCGGCCCCATAGACTTCTGGGTTTCTAATCGGGCTAGTAGGGCTCCGACCACCTCCTCTTGGACCATGGGAGCCTCATGTTGCTCCTCTAGCTCCTGGGTTTGTACAGAAAGGGAACAACTTTCTTTAAAGACTGAGGCAAAGAAGGCATTAAGTACCTCAGAATTTTCCTCATCCCCTGTCACTGTTGCTCCTTCTGCGTCCAACAGGGACTGTATGGTCTCCCTAGTCCTCCTTTTATTATTTATATATTTATAGAAAGATTTTTTGTTATCTTTCACTGACTTTGCCAATTTGATTTCTAGCTGAGCCTTAGCCCTTCTAATTTTCTCTCTACTCAATCTCACTTCCCTCCTGTAGTCCACCCAAGAGGCCTGTCCCCTCTTCCAGAGCTCATAAACATTCCTCTTCTTCTTGATATCACTCAAGATCTCTCTGTTCAATCAAGCTGAATTTTTCCCCTGCTGGCTTTTTTTCTGGAACATGGGGCTGGCTTTCTCCTGAGCCACTAGGATCTCCTTTTTGAAGAGCTCCCAGCCTTCGTGGGCTCCCTTGCCCTTAAGCACTGTCTCCCATGGGACTTTGCCAACCAGCCTTCTGAAGAGTTCAAAGTCTGCCCTCTGGAAATTTAATGCTACTGTCCTGCTAACCACTCTCTTCACTCCACCTAGAACAGAAAACCCTATAATCTCATGATCACTTAGTCCCAGGCGTCCTCCTACTGCCACATCCCCCACAAGGCCTTCTCTCTTCACAAAGAGCAGGTCCAGGAGGGCATCTTCCCTTGTTGGTTCATTCACCAGCTGTGCAAGGAAGTTGTCTTCCACACACTCCAGGAACCTCCTAGACTGCTTCCTTTCTGCTCTATTGTACTTCCAGCAGATATCAGGAATATTGAAGTCTCCCACAAGAATGAGAGGCACTGATCTAGAGATTAACCCCAGCGGTTTATAGAAGAGCTCATCAGCTTCTTCTCCTTGGCTGGGTGGTCTGTAACAGACTCTCATCACAAAATCTACCTTCTTATGGGCTCCTCTGATTCTAACCCATAGGCACTCAATCTCCTCATCGCCACAATCCATTTCAACAGCGTCCAAGTCCTCCCTTACAAAGAGGGCTACCCCACCTCCTCTCTTTCCCTTCCTATCCCTCCTGAAGAGTTTGTACCCCACCATATCTGTACTCCAGTTACATAAGTCATCCCACCACGTTTCCGTGATGGCAATGACATCATAGGCTCCTTGCCCTACAACAGCTTCCAGCTCTTCCTTCTTATTACCCATGCTGTGTGCATTGGTGTAAATGCACTTCAGCTGAGCTGTTGAGCCTTCAGCCCTCTTAGAGGGAACAGAGTTCATTCCCAATTGCCTGGTAACTGGAGTAGCTATCAGCAGAGCACCCATATCTCCCTTACCACCCCCATGTGTGTTCACCCCCACTTTCTGTGTGGTGCTGTACTGGTGGTCCTCTCCAGCACACCCCATCTGAAGCACATCCAGGCTCGCTCCTGTCTAGCCTGGTCTCAATCCCCTCCCCCTTCACATCTAGTTTAAAGCTCGATTTATGAGCTTAGCTAAGTTCTTAGCAAGGGCTTTAGCCCCCCTAGGAGACCCATGTGTCCCATCCTTAGCAGCAGAGTTTGGGGGTGCATGATCCACCCCATGATCAAAGAAGCCAAAGCCCCTCTCCTCACACCAGGCTCGGAGCCAGGCATTAATCGAATTCTTCTTCTTGACTTCCTGCTCCTCTCTGTTTAGCCTGGGGATGGAGCAGAATACTATTTGTTCCCCAGAGCCCTCCATCATTTTCCCAATGGCCCTGAAGTCTTTCTTGATGGCTTTGGTCTTTCTGTTAACTAAATCATCATTACCAGTTTGGACTACTATCAGAGGATAGTAGTCTGTCTCATGGACCAGGGAAGGAAGTTTTCTAGCTACCTCCTTCACTGATGCCCCCGGGAAGCAGCAGACCTCTCTGTGGAGCGGGTCCGGTCTGCAAATGGGCCCCTCTGTTCCTTTTGGGAGGGAGACCCCTACAACAATCACCCTCCTCTTCCTCTTAATGGAGGATGTTTTTATCTTTTTCTGAGGATGGTGCAGCCTAGGGAAAGATTCTAGGCTGTGGCAGCCATCATCCTCATTCTCAGGACTGGATTCCACCTGCAGCACATGGTACTTGTTCACCAGGGGGATCTGGGGTTTTACTGTCTGGTTGAGGGGAGCAGGTTTCCTTCATCTGGCAGGAACTTGCTGCCATTCCCCATCTCTTGTTCCCCCAACCTTGCAGTTAGCAGGGGGGTGGTGTTTGGAAGTACCAGCTCCAGCAGGCTGCTGAGTGAGTGAGAGGGCACTACTCCACTGGTCTATCTCCCTCTCACACTCCCTGATGGTCCTCAGCCTCTTTACCTCCTCCCTTAATTCCTCCACCATATGACAGAGTTCCTCCACTCGAGTGCAGATTTCACAAGTGGAGCCAGTAACAGAGGCACGAGCTGCTGTGGGAGGGGTGCACTGTCTGCAGCCCAGGGTCTGGGTAGCTGCATGTGCCCACTGGGCTCTGTCTGCATGGCAGCTTCCACCATGCTTGGTGCAGCCTTAGTCTTTTGACACCATGGTTCTCAGTTCCTTCTGGCCGTGCTCCAGCCCCTTGCCTCACCTCATCCTGCCTAACTACCACTCAAACTACCCCGCTCCTCTCCACCTGTGCTCCCTAAGGGCCGTTTAAATCCCCCGCGGTATCTCCCGGGACCGCTCCCTCCCGTCAGGCACCGCGCGGGAGCGGCCGTTGAGCCAGGAGCTCAGCGCCGACCTTCGATCGAGTGTTTTAGGCCCTACCCGCTCAGGGAAGCGTCCCAGCGCCTTTAATGGCCGCCCCAGCACAGAACTTACCGTCCCGTCGCTGGATGCAGTTGTTAGTCCAAAAAAGAAAATATAAGAGAGATCCCAGTCTGAAGATTCTACTTCTGATTTTTGGGTGCATTCGAATTTCTTCGTCTTAAATAATTACATTCAATAGCTCCCTCCTTTTTGGAACTGGGAAGCAAAAGCTGAACAAATTCAATGTAATAACAGAAGATTAATCTCATTCTGTCTAAATAAGCTTTATCAATCCAGCCTTTTTCTGTAAGTGAACATCTCAGCACATGCCTGTGGCACACAACTGCCAACCCTGGGCCACGTGCCACAAATGCGTGTCTTGATTATTGCTTTGCTTTCTGTAGTTAATGATGGTTCACAACTTGTCACACTGAAATGAAACTATTTGTTTCTTTTTCTTCTGCTTTCTCTTCTTGCTTATTCAGGACATGCTATAAATATTTAGGACTCCCAAAGGGCTTTGTGACAAACAAGAAACAAATTTATAAGACTCAGTGCCGCAGAAGATACAGCAGTTTCACTGATAACACTATAAAAAAATATGTAACTGCTGCATGGTCATACCTTCAAGCCTGTAAGTACAAAGGTAGATAATAGAAAATAACTAGTTTACCATACTTTTAGGATACTGTTCTTCCTTTAGAGTGAACAGATAGGATTACCAATAAGGAAAAAAAAGAGAGAATTTATCATCTTGCAAATCCTTGCAAAAATCTGGCATACGCTCTCTTGTCTTTAGACATTAATGTTTTCAACACAAAAGACAGTTTTGCCTTTCACACCTCTTATCCAGTCTCCCAGCAGCACAGCTACTGTCCCTCAGCTGAAGCAATACCAGACTAGCATGGAAGGGTGACAGTGGAGCTTGCCTAGATCTGGTCATGGTCAGCACCAAGTAATGAGCTCATGAAATGAAAATTTTGCCAAATGCTACTCTGATGCAGCAAAACTAAGTAATTTTGCTGGAGTCCTTTAAAGATGACCAAGGAAAAAGTGGTTAACAGCCAGTAGAAAGTGGAGAGACGTTATGAAGAGAAAGATAAAGCATCGTTACAGGTCTGTCAGAACAGATAGCTTTCCAAAGCTGTCAACTATAAACTGATACCAGCAATTGTAGTGCTGTGTGCAGAAGATGGCTGTGGAACTGACTAGCACTGCAAACTGAGGACTAATGTAGGAAGTGCCACGTGAAAGTATTTAAGAGGTAAAGGTCACTTCCAATTTTGCACAAAACGTTATGTAACACAGCAAACGTGATAAAAATAATCATATAATTTACAGATTATTACAGATAATTTAAGCACAGAGACTAATACAAATGAATTCTTCCTCTCCCACCCTATGACTGCCTCTCTTTGATGACATGATATAATCGGAGCAGAGATTTGTTTGAACCAAGTACAGAGTATACTCAATTTACTGGGAAGTGTGAAGTGACAGCCAAATACTAGTCCTGTGTGGGTTTATAAAAACTGATATGAAGAAAAGTTTTTCTTTAATAAAAATAATATTATTTTATTGATTCTTTTGCCTTGAGACCTTAGGTTTCTGGTAGACTTGGCTCCGTATTAGGCAGTCAGACCATTTAAGACAGATTGCTACCAAAGAAGGTACTAATGTGCACTTTGAGGCAGAATTCCCAAAGGTGGAGGAGCTCAGAAAGCATTTGTATTGGTTTGGATGCCAGACTATCAAATTGCTCTGAGGACCTCTACTTAAATGAAGATCAGACTGAGAAAAATGTTCGTAGACTTAATAACTGAAGAAGAAACACTATGTTCTATTTGCAGTGTGCTGGGTGACAACTCTTTATGTTTTTTTGCTTGGGTTTTATGATGCAGAAATACATGGTCACTAACTCCTGGATGCATCTTTTTCTTTCCAGTGCTTCCCATTACTTGTACAACTGAGTATATCCCTACATTAGCCCTACAGAAATAAAGCAGTAGCATCTCCTGAATAGGGTTGTCTTGAGGGCACATTCACTGTTGCTGAGGCATTGTCATCCATGTTATATGTATCTCAGGGGTTTTACTCCATGTTGACTCTAGTCTAGCCCCTTGGACTAAAGACCATGGCCAGTGGCATGCTTTATGCATGCTCTTAGGTTATGTCTTTTTTTCACACTGACAGATCCTAGGCTTCCTACACAATTTAAAGTGCTATGAATGGAGACAACAGGAAGATTCACTTCAAAGCCACATTCATTATCTGAATTGAAATATTGATGGAAGCACGCGTTTTGGGGCTACGTCTTTAGATTCTTTAAGATGATATGTTTCTAAGGATGTCAGACAAGCAGTCCCTTATCTTTCTATCCACATGGATATTATGATTATGATTAAATCTCACATGCAATGTGTGGGATAGGGCAGAATCCTCCTTATGAACTCCCCATTTTACATGCCTGCTCAGAAAGACTCACTATTTAGCTGTAAAGGCAGTTAGTGGTAGAAACCTAAATAAATACTATCATATAAACAGTCTGCAATATTCTTCAGTTGTATAAAGCAGAATGTATTATTACTGGAGAGAAGAATAACACTTTCTCTTCCCAGTCCCTCTACATTTTTTTAAAAAATGATATCATTAAGAGAATGTTTTAAGATCATAAACACATCAGCTGATACCTTCCCTGCAAGGCAAACAGTATTTTCTTTGACACCCACAGAAAGTAATATGCCAAACTCATATTATGAGTTTGTATGGGAGGCAGAATAGTATTGCTGTAAACCTAAGACAGGGTTCTCGCCGCAGGCTTGTCCTTCTCAGACATATTTCTCTGAGTCTTCACTGTTTTCACACAAATAATCACTGTCAGGAAACTCAGTCTTTCGAACTCCTTGCAAAGAAACCTAGAATTATCTGGCAACTCTTTGCTTCTTGATGAATCAAGGTGTTGCAGGCACTGGAAGGGCTCTCCGGGCACAAGGAGGAAGTAAGCACAAGAGAAAACACCAGTCTCACTGGCCAGTGATAGTTGTAGGGAAGCATGTTTTCAGATTCAAATTCACTTTTTTTCTTTAGTCTATGATTGAGATGGAAATGGAAATGGCTCAGCTAGGTTAATTTACGAGGAAATCTGTTTCTTGCAGTTGTATAATGCTTGTAACCTTTTTCCCCCAGGATGCTAGGAAAGCCTTTCAGACAAACAAAAAGAAAGATGAAAAAATAATGAGTGCTGGCACTCTGAAGACAAGGACAATGCTTATTTGATTGAGTAGAGCATTTCTATAATTTATATTAAGTTTTTCTATTTACGTCAATGCATGTGCACAAAGCAATGCCTGTCCTACCTCTAAGGATAGCACTTTTTGTTTTGGTATCTGAGGGACTATCCCTACAGGTTATGTAACTGTAACAGTATGATCATTTAGTTCAAAATCCTCTAAAGACAAAAATGTTAGAGCAGTCTGTTCAGAATGGTCACACAAGTAACCCAAGTAGAAAGTTTGAATTTTATGCAAGCAAAAAGGAATAATGTACAGTAAAATAGCAACAGAACTTTTGTCCCAAGTTCATCATAACAGAAAATAAATATGGGAAATGGATGGAAAACCTAGACTAAATATTTAAGGGAAACAAATGAGCTTTGAAGATGGCATACAGATTAGCTGTGAGATGCAATTATTTAAGTAACACCTTTGAGTCTGAAAGCTTGCTGTTAATAACTCATAAGGATCTTTATAAACCCAGTGAGTTACTCTTTGGAAAGACGACTGAAAACAAACTTGGGTCTATTATTTGTAGATGACCACAGAAAAGAAGTTTGAAAATGAAGATGGCTATGCTATGCTCTGTTTCATAGGCAAGTGCAGCTAGAAAATGAAGTCAGGCTAAATTCACAGAAGAAGGTGTCCTAAATGGAAATACATTAATTTAATACAGTGATAAGAAATGTTGAGGTGAGGATTTGCATGGTCATTGCAAGGACTCTGTTTTCAACTTTATCTGTATCCAAAGCTGCCCTGGAGCAGAGGAGAGCATCCAGATGCAGAAAGCCTGTCTGCAACCTGCCTGTCTTTCCCCATCTCTGTGCAGAGCACAGTCTACTAACTGTAGAAAGTGAGTTGCAAACACAGAACAAAGGAAGATCTTAAAACACTATAGGAAAATTAAGATGAAGTAGAGAGGTTTTAGCATTTTTTTTGACTGAATACAATGTGATGAAATGATATGATAAAAGTAATTCAATTATAACCTCCTGTAAGACACTGAAGTTAATAATGCATAAAATAACAGGAATTTAGGCAAAAGCTATTTTAATATTTATGATACAGATGGCAAATTTCAAACCTGATTTTATTTCTGAATATCCATGAAAAACTCATGCATGAACTGTTAGGAAAAAAAAAATTAAAAATAAATTAGCTATTGACACCTTAGCACTGAAAAAGAAAATGTACCTTTCCCATTTTCATATTCAGTCACTGATACTGATATATTTAGGTAAATACATCAGACTGTTACTTTTTTGCAGCTGTTATGGCATATTTATTTAAGCTATCCAGAGAAGGTAATAATTTTTCGTGGGTTCATTGTCTTTATGGTTACACTCAACATCAGAATATGCAATGTGCAATCTGAGGAAGATTTGCAACTTGATTAACTTTCACATCTAACTACTAAACAGTGGTTTGTCCTTTCATAACAAAAAAAATACTTTGGAAAGAAGTCTTGTAATATATGCAGCAACCAGTATACTTGGCACTGTATCTATTTTTATCAGAACTCACTTCAAAATCTGAAACTGAATGTAAAATAATAAAAAATATATATGAATTTGTCAAAAAGAGTGATGGACTCCAGGGAGAAAATGGTAAATTTTCCACATATCGATCAATATCATTGTGTCTTTGCCTATTTTAATTGAAGTGGTGCCACTGATGTATTTATTAGTATGAAGACATTTCAATAGAACTAGCAAAGAAGCAGCCTTCTCTAGCACCTCTGAATAAATCAAGCACAAGTAACTCAAAAGTGTTTCACTGCATGAGGATCTCATGAGACCTCATTGCTCTCTGCTGCTCTCTGCAAGAAGGTTGTAGTGAGGTGGGTGCTAGTCCATTCTCCAGAGTAACAAGTGATAGGACAAGAGGAAATGGCTTTCAGTTGTGCCAGGGGAAGCTTAGATTGATTATTAGGAAAAAAAATATTTACTGAAAGAGTCGTGAAGCTTTGGAAGAAGCTGCATGGGGAAGTGGTTGAGTCTCCTTCACTGGAGGTGTTCAAAAAATGTGTAGTTGTGGCACTTCAGGACTTGTTTTAGTAGACATGTTGTATTGTGTTGGTGGTTGGACTTGGTGATCTAAGAGGTCTTTTCCAACCTTAACAATTCTATGATTCTATGATCTTATTCTTTCTTTGTATATATAAGGATGGGACATTCCAGAAGTTGGAGTCCATGTTTGTCTTTTTAAGAAGCTTCAGTTAAATCTCTTCATCATTCAGACTAAAGACCCATTTCTATGGTGAGGAAGATTTACATACAGTTTATTATGTGTTAGCCAGGAGATTAAGAGAATTATCATTATCAGTGGTACATCCTTTTGAATGAAGTCATATTACTGCTGTATAGTAAACTGGGAAGAAAACAGAGCTAGTTTGGCCAAAGGAGTTTTAATATTTCCTGTTGTAATAAGAGAATAAGTGTGGTTGGAATCAGATTTCATCTCACTCTTCTAAATGGAAATTAGAAAATAATTCATATTCTCCACTAACACACAGAAAAAGTTATTTATTCGTTAAACACAAGTCAGATTGTATCAATCTAGGTTATTCAATCAAAAATATTCATGGATTACATTAAGAAACTTCCTAGGTCTTATTATTATGTGAGATATCAACATTTTTTATGGCTGTACCAACTTTGCACATGGGTAATCAATTTACAGCCGGTGAGTGCTGCTTCCTAATTACAGCAGCTCTGAGTAACTTATTAGTCTTTTCCCTGGTCTATCCATTATGACCGTTCTATCTCACTTTAATGAAGCTCAGGACTCCCTGAAAGAGCTCATTTTAACTTTCTTCAAATAATGTTCAAAGATTATTTTTATCTGGACAGAAGAAGATCACATTGGTTTACAAACTGTCACATTAAGTTGATACCTGGACAGGGTAGTGGGTGACAGGACTATTGAGGTGCGTATAAATTTAGGCAGTTTAGCTCTTGCTCTGCACACCTGCACTTCCTCATCTCTAATTTAATATGAGTCTGAATCTGCCCTCAATATCATCTCTGAATAACAGGTGACATAGCTCACAAACGTCAGTCTCCACCACAAGACCACTTCTATGGCTGTGCTGCCAACCCTGCTGAGACAAAATTAAAATCCTCTTTGAGGGTGCACAGCTGTGATGCTTCTGCAATCTAGAAGCAGCTGATCAGGATGCAGGTTGTCATAGGCACTTGTTAAGCCGTCTGACCACTGCTGGTTGTTCAGCCCTGTACCATACAGACTGGACAAAAAGCATAAATCACAGTGAGCAGGTCTGACTCAAAACCACTAGCACCAGTCAACATTTCTTCAATGGGTTCAGCCAGTACTGGATTTCACCTGAAAAGCCCAGTATTGTGAAAGATGTAGCCATGAACCTGATTGCCTGCATTCAAACTGTGCTATTGAAATAAGACAGCCTATTCACAGGCTGAGAGATACATACTTCTTTAGATTACTTGCTGGGAAGTGTCACAATAAAGTCTATGGAAGTGCACACACATGCTCATTAAAAGGAAATCTTCCTATGGAGTTCTGTACTCATACATATCCATGTAATACGTATCACTTAAAAAACTACAGCTTCTGTAGAATAAAAAAATATACATATCATTTACCTCTTGCCATCATATTTTTTCTCCCACTTGAGGCCAAACAACAAGAAATTACTGTATTTATTATTTTAGAGAGCATGGAAATGGACCATTCCCTTCCTGAGACACAATTCAAAGCTGCAAATTCTACTGAAAAAGTAGTAAAGATCATTCTGTAGGTCAAAATGCATGTAGGAGCACATGGGTGTGTGTAGGTGGGTGACAGTGGTGGGTGGAGGTGTGTTTGCATGTGTGTGTTTGTTTCACCTTTTTACTGAAGCAGCCACAAACTCCAAACCACTGAGGGACCAAAGCACCAGCTAAAGTTCTTGACATGTGGATATATTGGCATAATTTCCTCCAGTGCAACTTTATTAATTTTTCTGGTACTGTAACACCAGCAGAATCCAAACATCAGCCAAGACCTGGAACCTGTGAGCTGGCACTGCATCAATATTGGTTTAGCTACTGCCTTTTGGGGCTTTCACTTTCTCAGCTCTCCCTGTAGGCATCAATGAGAAGTAACTACCACAAGAAAATTATGGAAAATTGCAAAGGTATCAAATGATAAATGTATTAGATTTTGGGTTTACTGTCTCAGGTGTCAAGCTGAGGTTACAAATACAGTATCTATGCCTTTTTATATGTAACCTTTTTATTGTGTTGGAGAAATGTGCAGAAAATCCAAACATATCAAAGTAAATGAAAAATATTTCTGCCAAATCTCAGTGCAACTGAATCTTTTCAGCTTCATTTAACTTGTATGAACCAGGAGCAATTATCAGAGGAGGCAAATGATTTTTACTGTGGGAATGCCAAAGTTTCTCAGATAAAACAAGCAACTTTTGCTGGGGACAGAGTTATAAAAAAATATGCCATTTATTCTACCACAAAAATTATCAATTTGAATGCCTTTGCAATGATTCAGTTAGCAACTATTTCATACATTTACGAGAAAAAAAATGTGAAAGATATGTTTATTGCAGTGTGTGCTATGTTTTGCTGAGGTAGAATTAATTTTCTTTGTAGTAGCTAGTATGGGTCTATGTTTTGAATTTGTGCTGAAAACAGTGTTGATAGTAGAGATGTTTTAGTTATTGCTGGGCAGTTATTACACGGAATCAAGGCCTTTTCTTCTTCTTACACCAACCCACCAACGAGGAGGCTGGGAGTGCACAAGAAGTTGGACGAGGATACAGTTGAGAGAGCTGGTGTCGTCAGGGATATTCCATACCATGTAATAACATATAACAGCATTTAACATATAACAGCATTTAAAGCTGTTAAAGACAAAGGAAAGGGGTGATGTTCAGAGTTATGGCATTTTATCTTCCCAAGTATCTGTTAAGCATGACAGAACACTTCTTTCCTGGAGGTGGTTGAACACTTGCCTCATGATGGGAAGTAGTGAGTAAATTCCTTGTTTTGTTTTACTTACAAGTGCAGCTTTTTCTTTATCTATTAAGCTGCCTTTATCTCAGTCCATGAGTTTTCTCACTTTTACTCTTCCACTTTTCTCCCCCACTGCACTAGGGGAGAGTGAGTGAGCGGCTGTGTAGTGCTCAGTTGCCAGCTCAGGTTAAATTGTGGCACAGTGCTGATAAAATAATGTCAACATTTCTAGAAACATTTCCTGAGTGTTGAAGGTATATAAAACACAAAGTAGGTATGTGGCAAAACTGTCTCTTCACTTACACACCATTAGTAGAAGGAAAGATGACTGAACAGTGTCAAGTCCCAAATGCAGTAAAGAGAAGGAAGACTGAATAGTGTCATGCCCCAAATGGGCTCTGTCTGAAACTTTTCAGCAACCAAGGGCAGATGCTTCACAGACAGTGTGCTGGGTGCCTGGTGTGTCCTGCACATCAGAACCTATGTTAAAAGACAAGCACTTTGTACATTATTTTAACCTAGAGTTAGCAAGGATGGAGGACAGAAGTCCCTGTTCTGTTTAAAAACTGCAAAACTGAACACTGCTCTTTATATAAATCAGCTTAGAGTTGCACAATCTAACCCATAAAAATATATATTTAAAAATATTTTAAACCATAAATTCAACATTTGTATTGTCATTTTTTGTTAAAAATTCTTTCTCCAGTCCCAGTAAACACACCAGTTAAGAAATACTTTAAACATAATTCATATTCTTGGTGTTTGTACGTTGGTAAAAATCTAATCTGTGCATTTAATCTTACTATGTCATTAGCTGCAGTACCAATTAGATTGTATTAGAGTAATAGAGATTGGTCTATTTCTGAAAAAATAATTTTAAGTTATTTTTCACTCTCAGAAGCAGAGAGATCTCTTTAGTAGAGAAGCTTAAAAAAATCTTTGATAACTACAAGCATGGGAGAAGTATAAGTGCTGAAAGCAGTGTCATTGACATAGCTTTCCACTTTAAAATAAAGGTATATCATAACTGATTTTTGTTTTATTGAACAACTATGGGACCTTAGAGTTCAAAGAACAAAAATGACAACCGAAGAGTGATACAGCTTTTGTTTGATGATAAACATGTCTGTCATTTCCTTTTAAATGTTACATGCATCATGCTCATTCAGTAAATTGCACAGTAAAGAAATAGCCAATGCCTTTTCCTAATAAAATATGGCACAGAGAAAGGACTATGAAGTTCAGAAAATAAAAAACTGTGGATCAGTTCCTTAGTGCATTTTTTTTTAAAACTGTGATTTCTCATTTCCTCTGGCATAATCACAGTTTCTTAGCTCATATCCAGATCAGATCAAATCCTTTCAAAATTATCCTAACAGAACTATTATTATCCTATAGAGGATATATGTGATTCTAATAGAATGTTACAGGAGTTATTATGAATCATAACCACATCCTGCAATGCATACTGGGTGTCTCAGGAATTACTGGATTCTATTGTGTTCCCTAATATGGAGACATAATCATCCCATGTTTTGTCCTCCCACACATACTCAGATAAAGCAGCTCTCATATACAAAAGATAAAAAGTTTTTATTTTGCTGTGGTCGTTTACCAAGTGCAAAGTCCTGCACCTGGGACAACATAACCAAAGAGCCTCAGCACAGGCTTGGATCTGTGTCACTAGGGAGTAACGTTGCTGAAACGTAACTGGAGGTATGGTTGGGCAAGCTGAACAAGACTCAGCAGAACACCTCTGCAGCAGCAAAGGTTAAGTGGATCCTGGGCTGTATCTGCAGGGACATTACTTGCAGAGACAGAGATGTGATCATCACAGTCTACTCAGCACTTGTCAAACTGCACCTTGAGTGCCATGTTCAGTTCTGGTGTCCACAATTCAGCAAAGACTCAGACAAACTGGAAAGGGTCCAAGGGAGAGCTGCAAAGATGACCAGAGGGCTGAAGTATCTGCCACATGAGGAAAGGCTGAGGGAGATAGGTCTTTTGTTCCTGAAGAAAAGTTTAGTGGGAACCTCATTCCAGTACTTAAAATATATCAGTACTTAAAGGACACATACAAAGAGGACTACAAATTTCTCTTTCTATAAGGAGCCATATAGAAAAGACGAAGGATAACAGGCATAAGTTGCACTGAGAGAGACTTCATCTTGATGTAAGAAAGAATTTTTTTGCAGTGAGAGTTATCAGTCTCCGGAATGACCTCCCAGAGAAGTGATACTGTCTCTGCCACTAGAGGTTTTAATATGCAGCTGAACAGGGTGCTAGATATTTTCACCTAGACTACTTTCCCCATGAAAAAACGGAACAGATGATCTTCTGAGGTCTCTTTCAACCTGGACTGTTCTATGATTCTACAAGACATATCTTCCCTTCAGGTCAAGGGGTAACTACAGTGCATAATAAGGGATTGCATCAGAATTGCAGGAAGATGTCAGTTGGAAGGCAGCAATATGTTGGCAGGGCCAATCTTGTACTGAAGACAGGGCTAAACATCAGGTTTCACTGGATCTTTTCCAGTTAAGGTTTGAAAATCTAAAATAAAAAGTAAATTTCAATGCCTCACCATGTTGAGCTTGGCCACTCTAGGATTTTTTTCTTTATATCTAGTAAGGATTTTTTTTTGCTGCAGCTTGCAATCATTGCCTTTCTTTAAGTGTGCATTTCTGAGAAGATCCTGGCTTTATCTTCTCTACAACTCCTTTCTCAGTACTCAAAGACAATAATTAGATATTCCCTGAATCTATTTTCTTCAGGATGAGTAAATATATTCTCCATGTCCCTAAATACCCTGGTAGGTGCCTGCTGGACAGACTCTTGTCTGTTTTGGTTTCCTACTTGTACTGGGAAGGGGAGATCAAAAACAGGATGCAGTGTTGAATATATAGACTCACCATAGTGCCAGGCAAAAGGGAATAATCACTTTAATCAAACTACTGCTTATGCTCCAGCCAGTGCAGTTCACTGTGCTTTTAGCTTTCCTTGCAAGAGCGCACTGCTGACTTCTGTCCAGTAGCCCAAATAGGTTTAACCCTACTGGCTTGCATAGCAGAGAAAGCACAGTGCAGCTGTAGTCATACTCATATTTTGAACCTCCTAGCAGGGCCTGAACAACTTGATTTAGAGCTAGCTTAGCTATGTTTTCAGAAGTAGAAATCACACAGTATACATTTATCCCAAGTCACAGCTACAACAGCAAAAAGCAGCATCATACTAGCTTAAAGACAATATCACTTGACTGGTAAAAATGCAGCTCAAATGATCCAGATGATGCACAGCCACTTGGGGAAAAAGGCATGCCGTGTTGTACACAATACTGGGAGTGCTGAGAGTTCCTGAGTGATAAGAGACTGCACAAACTCAGAAAATACCTGTTTCCTCTTTTGACAAGTTCACTCAATCCACCTCCTTGCCCCAAGGCAGGCTCAGCCCATCACTGAATCTGTCACTCTTGGCTAACACTCATTTCACCTGCAGTTAAAAATTCCCTTTCTGCATGCTCTCAAGGCAGCTAGAAACCCTTATGGCTAGAAACAAATTCTTAATGTCTAACCTGATATACACCCATCATTTTAGGCTTCCAGGAAAAAAAAAGATATCCATTAAGACAACAGAGACATATGTGTGTGATGTGATTTAGAAGTATCTGGCCCTGCTCTGGATCACCTTCCATAGACTGAACAACATCTTCTGGGAGTTTCCAGCCCCACGCACCATGCTTTCTCTTGTTACCATGCATCTTTCAGAAAAATTATTTGACAACTAAATTATCTGGAAGTTGTCTTTTTGCATGAGGCTGAAGGGAGTACTAAAAGATGACAGTGAGGCAAATGCTATATTGATGCAAAAAATGGTTAAAAACCTGCTATAACAGTGACCTTCTTAGGATGTAGTTTTATATCTCCCTAGTTAGTATATCAGTTCAACTGGGCCTGATCTGCTCTTTTTTAAAAAGGGACAGTAATTTCTACTTATATATCAATTTTTACATAAAAATTAATAATCATAGTAAGCCAATATTTATTTTTCTAATCTAAAATCAACTCTGCAGTTAAATGAGTAAGACTGTGAGTCACACAAACTTTTTGGAGCAAGGAATGTAGTGACGTCTCCAGTCCAACACAGAAAATTTTGTTTCACATAAAGTATTATTGGAGTCTTATTGTTATTTCTGAACAAAGTTCACAGAATTGAGTTTAATTCAGCATAAAGTTCTTCTACATCTTATGGACGATGATTATTGCTGTTGTGCTAATGGAAAAGGTACACTACTTTAAAGAGACTAAAATAAGAACGTCAAGTTGCTTAAATTACACCTTTTTCAGGGTTCTGAGAGGCAGAATTGCTCTAGGCTTTTTACTTGTATGGTTAATCTCTCATAGTCTGAATCCAGCAGGAACTTCCTAGGCTTGACTTAACCTCTGTGTATTCTGCACTAATTTGGTTTCTGTTAGCTGAGACATATTATAAAATTTGAAAGAATATGGTACAATGGAGAAAATTAAGGTAACAGAAATTCAACGCCACAGTTAGATAACATCCAAGGGCTGATACAATTTGCAAAGTTCATTTAAATCACTTATTTCAAACAAAATATGAAAAGCATGTAAAGACATACTATGCGTATATTTATTATTTTTCCTTTGACTGGCTTTTTTTCCACATAGAACTTACTATAAATACAGGTCAAAATATAAACTATGTCCATGAATTTAATATACTTGGTAAACAGTTAATGAGACTACCTTTAATTAATCCGATGAAAAAGAGACATGCATTAAAATAGTAACATCAGCTCTTGAGTGACTGCAGTCATATAGAAGAGTGCAGTGGTAACTGTTGGCAATGAAAAAATCAGTTGAGTTAAATTCTCATTGAGTTTTGAACTAAACTCAGACAAACACATAGACTCACTCCTTTAGAAGGATTTTGAATCAAACACTATTTTCTTCTTACTCTTAATTCCCTATTATAAACATTAAATAGTTATTTTCCTTCACATAATCAATGTTACATACACAATGACACATTGAGTTTTTCAAACTTGCAATGGATGGTATAAAAGACTGCAAAAACAGATACTGGTGTTTTACAAGTTATTTCATTACATCCTGACCATCTAAGAGGTGAAGATGGTGAATGAGATGTGAGTTTGTATGCTGCTTCTGTAGTTATGTTGCCTCATACAATCAGGCAGACAGGCAGCCCTGGATGTACAGAGAGACCAAACAGCCACAAATGGGACTGCTGAACCTGAAGGAGATGTGCAAAACCCTTTGAGGATATGAGATTTAGGGCTTTATCCAGAGCTCAGTGCCATATTAGCAGAATACTAATATTTTCTTTTTCCTCACCCCTTGCGTCCTTCAGTTGCTGAAATAACTTAAGACTTGTGAATTTAAACTGGCTTTAGGGGCAAGCTTTTTCTCATCAATATTGACTTATATTAAGTAGGAAATCATCCTTATATAGTAAGCCACAGCAGTTTTAGGCAGTGATTCACCTGTGCTGCACAGTTTACATAGTTTGCGTTGAGGCTGTTGTGTGTCAGCTGGGCCACCTTCCTTTTGCTGACCTCAGCAGGGCACCTAGATGATGTACTATTGTGCCAAAAGTCCCAATGAGAGCCACTAGCAGGATTGCCTGGAAGCAGAGCAGCCAACTGAAGCCATTACCCTGGTTAGGAACACGAGGCAGGTCAAAATACTTCCAATTAAAACAAAATGTCACAACTTGTATGATGCTGGTCTACTGGTATCTGTTGCTTCAAATGTCTTTCCAAATGTTCCCACAGAGCTGCAGGAAACATGGAGATGGAGGCACAAGTACACTACGTTTTTGATCAGTTCCCATTTCACAGTCTTAATTGCTACTTATGAGGCCCTTGCCAGCTCAGTCCACACTGAATGCCTTAGCAGGCTAATGGTTGGTATAATTTAAATTAATTAAACATTACTAAACATTCATAGAAAAGATTTTTACTATTGTAGTCTTAATACAGGCATTATACTACGATTTTTTTAAACTGCTAGTAAGAAGTCAGTGCAGGATGCAAAATCTTAGCAGTGACTCTTGCTTAGCTAACAGACTCTTCATACAACGGTCTGTCACAGCAGATTGTCAGTGCCAAACAAAGACTGGAAGTTTTACTTGATGTATAGATTTCTTCTAGGTAGCAGAAAAGCTACTGTATCCTCTGTGCTTAGGCATGCAGATAGTGCATAAAGTAAGAATATCACAGGACAAGACTGGAAGCATGGATAATTTTTGCAAGCCTCTGTTTCTTCCTCTGTTTAATAATTGCTCAACAAGAATTTGATATTTCAGAGCTGGTATATGACATACTAATAACAAGTTGGCAAGTAACAAAGTAATCCTCTGTCATGTAATACATATGTAATGTTTAATGCAAAAATAGATTTTTGTAAAACAACTGACTTTGAGGGCTACATATTTAAGTGAGCAAATAAGTATTTAACTCTTAGGGCACAGGTTTTATTGGAAATTATAACAGTTTGTATTTAATTTATCTTTTGACAGATAATCTTCATGCTCTTTACAAACAGTAAGTGAACTGTAAAAACTTCATCAAGACAGTGAAATGATAATTAGATCCACTTAAAAAATATATAAACCAAAGGCCTGGGAGGGTTAATCTAACTTCCTGTTAAGGTTCGAGGGCAAAAGCTGAGGGAAAGGGAAGGGCTGATCAGATGGAAACTTGAAAGAAACACATCAAAATCTGCAGCACATTGTTGGTTTTCACTGACCAGAGCAGCAAAATACTGAATACACACCTGTGGTTTTCTTAAGGATTTTTGCAGGTGTACCCTATCTAATGTAAGGCATTCTAGGTTATTTGAGCCTTATTAAAAATGAAGAGTGACATATTATTTTGAAAACAACCCACACATTTCTGTGGAAGGAGGCAGAAAAACATGGATAGAAGCAGCAAAATAAGTCGTTGGAGGAAGCACAAAAAAAACCTAGGCATTCTGGAAAAGGGGAGACCTTCAAACTGCAGAGAGGTGAAATAGAAAGAATCAAATAATACAAAGAAACAAAGGAGACAAGTGAAGAGAATTTAAAATTATGCTAAACCAGGAAAAAAAGGCTAAAAATAAGTTTGCTTCCCTGAAATAAATAATGATTTAGAAATACAGGGGCAGGGGTGAAATAATAAAGAAGTAAAGAAAAATGGAATAAAGGAAAGAACTAATGGGAAAGACAATGGAAGCAAAGCAAGAGAAAGGGAATGAGATATGAATTGATAGGAGATATAGGAAGGAGAAAAATCAATGGAAAAGGGTCCATTTTTGGTGTTTGCATAATAATACATATTTTTAGAACAATTTTAACCTTTTGTGGTAACTGTAATTACACAGCATAACAATCTGCATCCTAAATATCTAGTAAAAGCAGAAGTATTGGTTTATAGTGTTTCAGAGAACACATTATTTGTCATAAATTATGACATTTTTCATTATGATAGCTATCATCATCAATATGCTCAGAAATACAGTGATTAAGATGTAACTAAAGCCTATGTGATTTTTATAGTATTTATAAGGCATTGCTTTTGTTCAGACACGTTGATATTAAATGAATGGCTGACACTTGATGAAATCAATGAGCTGAAATGTCAGCCAGGAAGAACAGAAGAGTAGAAAAATAATTGGTTTTCTCTGTAGTGGATTACAAGCATTGCCACATCCTCTCAAATAATGCTTTAAGCATCATTCTATCTCTTTAAGTAGGAAACTATGGTGCAAATGAAACTGGCATCCTAAAAGTCTTTGAAGTCTAAAGAGTAGGATTAAAACCAGCTGTAGTCATTGGGTTAGAAGCTTGACTAAGAACAAGCCATAGATTCTCTACTGCTGTCACAGTTTCTTTCCTCTCACAGTTGTGGTTTATTTGTTGTTACACTAACAAATCATCACAAACATCTAATTGAAAACTACTTTTAAACACTGTAGATTGAACTAATAACTCCAGAAGATATAAAACAACATTTTACAACCTTGAAGTGCTTAACCCTGTGACACCTGTGGGAATGAAATTAGGTAGGATATTTCCTTCAATACCAGAACTGAAAAGGTCTTGAAAGTAGCAGTAGCTCTTAACAGCTTGCAGACTCAACATTAAGTAGGAAAAATCCCAAAGCTCAGCCCATCCCCATAAGCTTGAATGGAAACAAGCTATATGGAATAAAAAAATTGTATCTTAGCTACAAGAACTGAGTGAAACCAAAGAAACAACATAGAAAACCAGCATCTTTTTCTTAGAAAGGAGATCTTGATTCTAGTATTGTGTTGGTTGTTGTAATTGTAAGTTCACTTGATGAAATAATTTTTGGTATGTAGATGTCTCAACATCAGATGTAGAACAAATCTTGTGCCAGAAAGTAACAGATAGTCAGTAATGACATCAAAACATGTATGGTCTCTGTAAAACAGATTTTAGATAAACATCTTCTAAAATTCCTCTAATATTATATTAAACCAAATTGTGATAACATTCTCCCTGAAGAGGAATAAATACTATGGTAATCTATGTAGAAAGCATCCATTCCTTTTTAATTATCTGCCAATGAATATAAAAAAACCTTGATTTGTTGATATGTACTAAACATTTCCCAAATGTTTAAGTTAAAGGACTTCATTCATGATTGGTTATGTTGGGCACATGAGCATTGCTAAAATGGTAACACTATAGATTTTTGTCTGCACAAAGCTTCCCAATTCTCCCTTCAAACATTTGAATAGTGTGATTAGCATTTTCATTTGGCAAGGGAAAAAGTTAAAATTCAGATGGAATCTAATTTTAAGCATTATGGAAATTAATATGCAGCTTTCTATAGAATGGAGTTAATCAAGCTCTTATTATTGTGATATCTGCATATATTTAATTATAGCTAGCTACACTGCACATTTCATGAGGAAGCTTTAAGAGTATGCAGAATATGACCACTGTCATTAATTGAAGACCTTTTTCTGAACATTGTAAGGTCTTTTTCTTATACATTACTCTGAAATCGGGAGTCAATTTGCAGCACAAATAAAGAATCCTTAAAAAAAATTAAAAGTATCCATCACTTCCAAATAAAAATATTATGTATATTGATAATAATTTTACAGCTTTTTTCCTAGCCTGCTATCTAACTTCTTTCTTATTGTTGCTACCTTATTACCAGGTTTTTTGCACAAAGTGTGGATACATTTTCTGTTGTGGGGATGGGTTTTTTTTCCATATGGTGTGCCTGACAGATGTTGTTTTGTGGAAAGTTTTGTCTTTTAAAATTACTGTTAGCATTGTGCTGCGTGTCTGCTGCAGATTCAGTGAAATGGAAATGAAGGAAAGGTGCTACGCAAAACAAATAGAGAGTTGATATAATTGCCCGCTCAGCAGCTTTCACTGAAAAATGATTAAGGTTTTTTCAATCCAGTGGCGTCGTTATGAACTATGTCCTGCAGTGAGTTCAATGCCTCAGAACAACTGGACAGATCATGCTCTCAGGGAGGCAGGGTTGGACTTCCTTTGGTTCCGCCAGAGATTTGGGACCAGTACCTCTTTTTTTTCCTAAATGGTTAACATGTTAAAGAGGAAAGTGGTTTAATTTGAAAGGTTACAGTTAATTCTGTCACACCCATAAATACTAAAAAAAAAAAAAAAAAAAGTGGTTTAAACAAGACTTTTCTTCTCACTGGTTTTCATAATCTTCTCTATTTTTTCCTTTTGGTTTGTTTTTTTTATTTTTGAGAGAAAAAAGCTGTAGGTCCAGGAGATCGTATTTAATAAAAAAAAAAACTGTATTATTAGCCTTTAAAAGAGAATAAGTAAGTATGCATCTCACATACTCCCTTAGAAGAAAAACATATGGGAACAGAGGGATTCAGGTCATAAAAGCAATTTTAAACCTCTGCCTTGAGGTAAGGCTGTTGGCAGCGAACAGAGGCAGAGGCATGTCTTTCCAGCTCTTCGAGTAATTCCCGCATCACTTTGAAGACTCAGCAGAAGATTAAGTTAAGCATGGATCGTCTCATGGCTTCAGAGGAGCTTGTGGTGCTGTTTGAGAGAGATCTTTAGAAAATAAAGATGTCTTCTCCATTGAAGAATGTATACATTCCTTTTCATCCACGCCACATAAATCTGGAATTAAAGATGTCAAAATGCACATAATCTAAAGCCTGCATTCCTGTTGATGTTAAAGTGAGCAGGTAAACTATTGAAAAAATAACAACCCCAAATTTAAAATTCAGCTGTCACATTGATGAATTGCCCTAATCTATGTGCATACAGATCTCATGAAACAGCAACAGAATCAGACAAAAACAAAACAGAACAGTAATTATATAGGACCTCAGAATATATTGAGAACTATCCACGATAGACCTCAGGTTTATTTGATTAATAAATTGCTGCATTTTACTTAATATTTCAACTTCTTTATATCAGATGCTTCACACAGACATAAGGAATAATTTCTTAAGGTACAGTGAGCCAAAGAAACTCTGTAAACAAAGGGAAAAACAGACCTGTATACCTGCTAAACACATTACACTGCATTCAACAGCATTATAGATACGGTAATATTTATGGAACTGTGATAGTATTGATATTTATGTATTTTCATGTGTTGTCATTTGTTTTTTGCTTTGCTATCCAACAGTTATTTAGGAAGCACATCTGCATTAAACTGTATATGATATATACTGATATATACTAATATATACTGTATTCAATATAAATACTAATTTTGGAGTTGGAAAGACCAGAAACCCATTTCAAATGCTATAGTATTCCCTACCTGACATTTTGAAGCTGAGTATTTAACAGAATATTTCAGGGGAAAGATTTGGGTTTATTATGTTCACTTAATCATAAATAAAATTTAATATCCTTTCTGAAGAAAAATGTTCTATAGTTTCATTATAAGTTATTACTGAGGGACTTCAAAAGAAATATTACTGTAGCCAAGAACTTTCCTTTTTTACCTTCCCAAGGCACATACATTCCTTACACGTTTTCCTGTACATGAGGCAGCAAGTCCAACACATTTAACTTAAGGAGTGAGTCCCCTTTCATGGTTTTATTAAGAAAGAGAGACAGTTATGTTCAGGAAAGGGATAAACTTGGTCAGCAGATGTTACCAAACAAATTGAGGAGCTCCATCAATTCCCTGCTGCAGAGCTGTCTTTACTGTCTCGGAGTTAAAGAGATTACTTGGAAACAAATTTTGGGATCTCTGCCTGCTACGCCTAAGCAAGTGCTGCCTTTGAATAAGGAGAAATACCCAACTTATACTCTAAATCTGAATTCTTCCAGGTTTTCTAACAGAAATTACCACACACATCCTCAGAAAAGAATGTCTTGCACAATTATGAGCAGTCTGGGTTGGTTTTTTATTTTGTTTTTAGCTTTTCTCTTTTAACACAGTAAACCCTTAAAACGTAAGATAAAATTTAGTCAATGGCAACAACTCTTACAAAGATTTGGTTAAATTTTCTGAGAAATTCTCTCTAGTTAAGTTAAATATCCATAGAGAGTGACAGAAGAATTAAATAAACATAGCAACAGCTTCATAACTTAGTAGGTCTCTTGCATTACCTGGTGCTTACTTGCATAGATGAAGTATTAGAGTAGCAAAACATTCTTCATGATATTCACTAACTCATGGTGTATTAATTGCTGGTAACTTCTCAAGTTCATATAGTCTCTAGTAACACTATATTGTCTATTCAAGAACAGATGAAACCTTTGTGAAAAACACTGGGCAAGAAGCACACTCAGATACCATAGTAAAGCCAAGTTTCATAGTTTATTAGCTCACACTTAAAAAATAACATGGAATTTTATAGCAGAATAAACTATATCCAAAACTGTATCTTTTCAGAAAGTTGCAAACAATTACTCAGTAGAAGAGTTTTATTGTAACATCATACTATAAACTTGTATGGAGTGGAAAAGATGACTGCTAAGGCTAAGCAAGTATCTAGATTGATGATTTATATCAGGCAACCATACTAGAATCATGCTGTGAAAAAGCAGTTTAGAAATTACAAAGTGCTGTTGTTTTCAACAGGCTCAGTCTAGCACATTCCTGAGACATCCTGGTAACATATAATCTGAAGTTCAGGCCTGATTAGAGAAGTCCAGGACACCTTTAAGTGGTGTTACTGTTGTGACTCTCTAGAAAATAAAAAGAAGGATCGTGCTGACTACTATATGACTTTTT
Organism: Clamator glandarius; assembly: GCA_033459285.1. Lineage (NCBI taxonomy): Eukaryota > Metazoa > Chordata > Aves > Cuculiformes > Cuculidae > Clamator > Clamator glandarius. The sequence continues at coordinate 1,715,573 of JAUNZM010000070.1, forward strand.
TTTTTAATGTAAGACATTGCACCAGACTGTAATATAGAAAACATGAGACAGAGCTCCAGAGGAGCAAACTCTAGCATTTGCTGACTTCAATTTGTGTTACAAATGCTGGGATAAGACCATGGTCTTTAGGAAACACAGTATTTTCTCAACCCGCTTCACCAGCTACTTCAACCACATTTTTGTCATGACAAAACTGACATAGACTGTGTTTTGACTACTTCTTTGTTCAGTGTCGAAGGATCATTGGTGGCTGACTGTCCCTGCCTTTGCAAAAAACAATTTGGGCACAATGAAACATTCTATAAAGTAATTTGAAACACTAATAGTGAATACAATGAGAATTTTGAAGTGTTGTTGAAATAACATAAGACAGTTGTTGATTTTGTAACTATAGCTAATGTGGGTTCTGATATTTTCATTGACATTTCTTTCAGATATATTATATCCACAAAGGTTCTTATATTCTAGTTTCAATACTAGTCAGTTTATCTTCTTGGAGTACTTGACAGCCTAGTTCCTAATCATGCCTCATTTGGTTATTTCAGAGCAAAAATAATTGAGTTTTGCAGCTCAAAATTCTTTCAGTGGGCATCTGAAAGAATTTTGATTGTTTCTGTTTGCTGTATGGTAGCCTCCCCAAATGTTCAGTTTGCAAAGTTGTACTATTATAGAAGGATGCATCATGCCAAAAGTAGAGCCACATCTTCTCACCACTGTAATTTTAGTGTAGACATGGTCTTTTGGAAACAGCAATTTTTTACTATTGAGAATCTTCAACATGGCTGATATGCATGCATTGAATATAGGGCTCTATTGATGCTGCAGGTTAAGGGAAAGAAGGGCACAGTGGTATGTGCAGAGCATCCAGAGAGGGTGGAAATCTCACCGCCACGCATTTCTCCAAGCTCAAAAATACCCACTGTAATTGTAGCTCATTTCAAAAAGTGATAGACAAAGACAGTAGGAAGAATATGTCAGCTTCAAAGAGAAGAGAAGGGATAATTACAGACCTGTGAGACAGTCTGATGTTTGTCCAGTTCCTTTTCAGAGGGAAATCTTAATGAAAAAGCACTTTATTCTTTTGGTGTTTCTGAAACTCAGTACACCAAATGTTTAACAGGTTCAATAAGAAAAAGGAAACAGTGCCACCTAACTGTGGAAACTGTATATTTTGGTCATTAAAGTTAAACAAACTGATATTTTATATTTTAAAGCTTGGAAGAGTGTGTTCCTGTGTGAAGAACACTTACCTGTAATTATAATAATCAAATCACTACTAGGAGAACTTCAATTTTCAGTAAAATGCTCTTCTTGATCACACTGCATGTGTTGAAAGATTGGGGGTTTTTGTTGGGCTACCACTAATCTGAACAGGATTCATAGTCAGTTGAGGAGACCAAGTACAGTACAGACCATCTATGATGATGCTTTGTTTTAAGGAGACTACACACTTTTAAACTGAATACCTTTATTAATATGAACGTACATATATTGCATGCTTGGAGCTTTTTGTAGCTTTTTTGCATCAATATTTGCTTTCATAGAATCACAAAATCACAGAATCACAGAATAACCAGGTTGGAAGAGACCCACTGGATCGTCGAGTCCAACCATTCCCACCAATCCCTAAATCATGCTCCTATGCATCTCATCTACCCTAACCTTAAACACCTCCAGGGACGGTGACTCAACCACCTCCCTTGGCAGACCGTTCCAATGCCTAACCACCCTCTCCGTGAAGAACTTTTTCCTAATCTCAAGCCTAAATCTCCCCTGGCAGAGCTTGAGGCCATTCCCTCTCGTCCTGTCCCCTGTCACGTGGGAGAAGAGGCCAGCACCCTCCTCTCCACAACCTCCCTTCAGGTAGTTGTAGAGAGTAATAAGGTCTCCCCTCAGCCTCCTCTTCTCCAGGCTAAAGAACCCCAGCTCTCTCAGTCGCTCCTCATAAGGCCTGTTCTCCAGCCCCTTCACCAGCTTTGTTGCCCTTCTCTGGACTCGCTCCAGAGCCACAACATCCCTCTTGTGGTGAGGGGCCCAGAACTGAACACAGTACTCGAGATGCGGTCTCGCCAGTGCCGAGTACAGGGGGAGAATAACCTCCCTGGACCTGCTGGTCACGTCGTTCCTGATACAAGCCAAGATGCCATTGGCCTTTTTGGCCACCTGGGCACACTGCTGGCTCATGTTCAGTCGGTTGTCAACCAGCACCCCCAGGTCCTTCTCCTCCTGGCAGCTTTCCAGCCAGGTTTCTCCTAGTTTGTACCTCTGTTTAGGGTTGTTGTGCCCCAAGTGCAGGACCCGGCATTTGGCCTTGTTAAACCTCATGCCGTTGGTCTCTGCCCAGCAGTCCAGCCTGTTCAGGTCCCTTTGCAGAGCCTCCCGACCCTCCAGCAGATCGACACTTCCACCCAGCTTGGTGTCATCCGCAAACTTGCTAAGGGAGGGCTCAATGCCTTCATCCAGGTCGTTGATAGAGACATTAAACAGGACTGGACCCAGGACTGAGCCCTGGGGAACCCCACTTGTCACTGGCCTCCAGCTGGATTTAACTCCATTTACCACCACCCTCTGGGCCCGGTCATTCAACCAGTTTTCCACCCAGGAGAGTGTGCGCCCGTCCAGGCCAGAGGCCAACAGTTTCTGAAGCAGAATGCTGTGAGAAACTGTATCAAAGGCTTTACTGAAGTCCAGGAAGACCACATCCACAGCCTTTCCCTCGTCCAAGAGTTTAGTCACTTGGTCATAGAAGGTGATCAGATTACTCTGGCAAGACCTGCCTTTCATGAACCCGTGTTGACTGGGCCTGATCACCCGGTTCTCTTGCAAGTGCTTCTTGATAGCACTCAAGATCACCCACTCCATGACTTTCCCCGGTACCGAGGTCAGACTGACAGGCCTGTAGTTCCCCGGATCCTCCCTGCGCCCCTTCTTATAGATGGGCACGACATCAGCCAGCCTGCAGTCCAGCGGAACCTCCCCAGTCATCCAGGACTGTTGGAAGATATGGAAAGGGGTTTGGCCAGCACATCCGCCAGTTCCCTCAAAACTCTTGGGTGGACTCCATCCGGCCCCATAGACTTGTGGGCATCTAGCTGGGCAAGCAAGTCTCTAACCACCTCCTCTTGGACCTTGGGAATCTCATACTTCTCTTCCAACCCTTGGGGTTGTGCACAGAGTGAACAATTTTCCTTACTGTTAAAGACTGAGGCAAAGTAGGCAGTGAGCACTTCAGCCTTGTCTTCGTCCCCTGTTACTCTTGTTCCCTCTGCATCTACTAGGGACTGGAGATTCTCCCTAGCCCTCCTTTTGCTGTTGATGTATTTGTAGAAAGACTTTTTGTTGTCTATCACAGTCTTGGCCAATCGCATTTCTAGTTGGGCCTTAGCCCTCCTGACTTTTTCCCTGCACATTCTCGCTTCCTCCCTATATTCCACCCAGGATGCCTGCCCCTTCCTCCAGAGGTCGTAGGCCCTCCTCTTCCTATTGATGTCTCTTAGGACCTCCCTACTCAACCACGCTGGTTTCTTACCCCTCCGGCTACTTTTCTAGAACTTGGGGACGGCTTTCTCCTGAGCTGCTAGGAGTTCCTTCTTGAAGAGCGCCCAGCCCTCATGGACACCTTTGCCTTCAAGGAGCGCCTCCCACAGGACTTTTCCGACCAGCCTTCTGAAAAGCCCGAAGTCTGCTCTGTGAAAGTTGAGGGCGACTGTTCTGCTAACCTCCTTCTTCATTTTACCCCTCACTGAGAACTCTATCATCTCATGATCGCTTTGCCCCAAGCGTCCTCCAACCTTCACATCCCCCACCAGTCCTTCTCTGTTCACAAACAGCAGGTCCAGGAGGGCACCATCCCTTGTCGGTTCACTCACCAGCTGTGTGAGGAAGTTGTCTTACACACACTCCAGGAACCTCAGTGATTGCTTCCTTTCTGCTGTATTATACTCCCAGCCTATATCTGGGAAACTGAAGTCTCCCACAAGGACTAGAGGTAGCGATTTTGAGACTACACTCAGTTGTTTGTAGAAGAGCTCATCAGCTGCTTCTTCTTGGCTGGGTGGTCTATAGCAGACTCCCATCACAATACCTGCCTGCCCATGGGCTCCTCTGATTTTCACCCACAGGCACTCAGTCCCATCCTGACCGTAATTTCAATGCAAATACTTATATATTGCAAAAAAGCAAGCATGTTGTGACTAATTATCATGGCAGTCCTTTAACTGAGAACAAATCAAGAGGTTTATGAAACTCTCTACCATAACGTGGCTGAATGTAATTTGCACTGTCAGGTGAATCTAAGCTGAGATAAGCATTGGCAATGCAAATTCCCATCCGGACTCAAGCTGTAGTGTGTAGGCTCTTAGCCCAGTTTCCAAAACCGTTTTCATCACAGGTACCCATGCAAAAACTGTGTGCAGAATTTATGAGCCTACTGCAATTGTCCGTATGCCTGACTGAAAACCAAGAAGGAGGAAATATTTCAAAAAAATTAATTAGAATATGAATAGTAAATTTCAGTGAACGTCACAAATACTAAACCGGCATCATAAAAGCCTGTTTATTTTCAATGAAAAGAATGATTTTGCTCATTTTTTAAAGTATCTACTATGAATTCAAAACTGTATAAACCTGTTTTGAGTCACTTTCCTAGTTATAACAAAGTGAAAGTATGACATGGTGAGCCCACACTTTTGTGTGTTGTCCTGAAGAGGAAGTAAACATCATCTCTTTCTTAGCATCTTATTCTTGTACATCCTCTGAGCCTATTGCTTATCTTCCTACCTTCCTATATTTACATTTCTTCATGACATAAAATCTCTTAGGAAGAGAAGGGTGAAAATGTGACACAAAGTGTCCATCAGCTAAAATCGTAACTTCATTTTTTTTAATAAAAACAGCTAGTAATATGCTCTCATGCATGGGACTCCTAGCTACTTGCTTTGGCGTTTTCTTTGTAAATAAAACTTAAATTCAGCGTCGTTTTGCATGATTTAGCCTAATAATGAGTTTTGCTGACTAATGGTGTTATAGATAAAAATCTCTTTACTTCAAAAGCTAGGACCCATCTGACATTTTTGAATGTAAAAAGAACTCTGATTGAGTCCATTGCTAAGCGTGAGGTAAGCTACTACTCCTACCTTTGGTATTTGATGCATGCTCTTCATCCAGTACAGAAATTTGCAATTATCTCCCTTTAGCTTAACATGAAAACACCAGAAAAATATTAGTTGTAATATTTCCGTATTATCCTTTCTGAAGTTTTCTCTCACCTTTTACTCCAGGAATACGCAGGGAATAAAGCAAACATACAATTCTGAGGCTTAATCCTTGAAAGACTGCATGTGTCTGAAGATCTAGAGCAACATCTGATTAATTTCTGCAATACAAATACATCAATAAAAACTTACCTGATTCAGAGCTATGTGTACTTTGAGTATGAAATAGCCTCATGTAAGAAAAAAGCAAATTGTGATTGTGGGAACAGAAGGCACAATGCAGGCAATTACCTGTGAAAGACTTTTTATTCTTTCCCAGTAAAACTATATAGTTTGTTTTGGTTGTATTTTGATATGCCGTGCCACTTCAAAAAAAAAACCAATACTCCATTTGATAATTTTATCATGAAAATAAAAAGAACAGAAAATGCTATTATTTTACTCAGTTTCTGTATTAGGTGTTATTATTGATAACTACCCTATTAATGTACACAAAGAAAGGTCTTCCCTTGGGCAGGAGTTTATTTTATTGCTTTTTTTCTTCAGTTAATAAGTTGGAAAAGTGCACCTTAAAGCAGGTTATGTTGAAGTAAGTGCAGCAAGTAGTGAAGCAGCCAATGCTTAAAAAGAAAAAAAAATACCAGTGCACAAAGGTAGCACACATCAGACAAGGGTGTTAGAACCTTACTCTGCTTTTATCTTGCTCTCATACTTTCAGTCTCTCATTTAATTCACCCCCTTTCCTACACACACACATGATCAATTGCTGGGTAACAAAAGTGACCACAAGAGATAGAAATGATTGTCACACTCCTTCAGAAGGATGTTAGAAGAAAGTAATATGTGTGTTTATGTGTATATCCTTTATGTACATACACACATACCGATATATACAAATACTGGAATATAATATATATATATAATGGAATGTTTCCTAGCACTGGGGACAATAAGAGGTGGGTGCTACCCACAGCAAAAAACAGAATGAGCCGGACTTCCATGGTCTGGAAATGATGTGATTTTACATTATGTTACATTACATTATGTTACATTATGTTAGTGTTTTATAGGAAAAGGACACCTGAGACGAAATGCCTGCTTGTGGTGCCCTCCCTCTCATTCTGCCTCTCTTCTCCTCATCTAGCACTAAGTTAAACAAGCTGGCATCCTGATTCAGTCTGAACACAGCTACATTGAAAAACTCTCTAAGAGAGCAAAACCAATCAGGCTCATGGTTTCTCTACTACTTCCCTCGTGCTGCCAAAGTTAATTGCTTAAAGCAAAGTTGTTTAAGGTTCCAATACTTCCAAAAACATTCACATGATTTCCATCTGAAGTAAGTTTGAGTTTGAAAACGCAGTACAGAAAAGAAGATAAGAGGTCCCCCTGTGAGATACGGTACATGTCATCTTTGCAACCACTTGAACCAATTTAGCACAAACCAAAAATCATTGTTTGTACCCGTAAAGTTCATGGTCTACCCAAAGCTCTATCGAAAAGGAAGTTCAAAATCACAGGTCATGTCACATTTATCTTCACGAACAGGACAAAGGGCTGCTTTTGTCATGCAATGGAGAACGGACCTGCTGTTTAGTGAGGGATAATAACAGCCCAAAACAAACAAACAAAAAAAAATCAAATTTGACATAGCTTATTTCAGTGCGATTACCTTGATAAATTTTCCTTTTATTTAAAATAAAACTTTCCTAGTTGTTTTATTTTAAAAATACCCTACAGGCTCAGAATCCCCTGTGTGCAGCATGTAGATGCAGCTAGTCTAAGTCTTGGGTGTTGGAACTGCACAGTGCTTTTGTTTATGCTATTATTTTCTACTGACAGCTCTATAGAAGTTCCCAATTACAAATGTCGCTGCTGGAAAGAAAACAGTCTGCCAGTCCAATCCCAAAAGGTTCATAGAACTCAGTATATTTTAATAGCAGTTGGTGGGTTGCAGGTATACTGCAAATGTTTATTATCACTCAGGCTGTGGACCAAATTGAAGACAAGATACAACAAGAAATGCTGACTAATGCTGGCAAAAAGGAAGACAAAAAGTAGAACAAAAGATTTCCCTGGAGGTAGTAAAATAGATATGGGAAAGTCTATGATGGGTTGCAGCCTGCTGCTTGTCCAATGAAGCAATCAGAGGGGCAAATAAACTTGATATTAGAGGACTTCCTGTGTGTAAATGGAAACAGTGGGTGACATATCAGATAGCAAAACTGAGTTGGAAAAAGTAAAGTCAGAGGGCCTTATGCTGCATCAGTTTTTGGCTGCCAGAATTGTCCTAGTGTGTGATGGGCAGCTGAAGGTGAGTTACAGCAGCCTGAAACTATTCTCACTCATTATCTAGAACTCAAGAGCTGTGAAGCTAAGGAGTTAAGCTGCATTATCTTTTCTCACCCTCCAAGCACCTACTATGATTTCAGTTTTGCTAGTCCCAGGAGAGTTGATCAATGACCATGTCTGGCCACAAAAGGAGCTACAGGCTGGCACTGTGTCCCTAGTCAGACAAGTCACCACTGAGATCAAGTGGTTAAGTTTGGGACACAGAACTGAGTAGGAGCTATAAACATTGGTGGAAGGTGGCTCATACTACCCAAGAGCATTATGCCAGGGCTTGTGGAAAGGTGATCTTATTGAAAAAAGCAGTCAGGAGAAGACCTACTCCTGTCCTTGTTGTGGTTATCGTAGAAATCATTAGGAATCTTGAGAATTATTATCTTTCCTAACCTTTCCATCTACTTTATTCTCATATTTATATATTTTATTAATGAAAGTTTGTCTTCCTGCCTGTTTTTCTATTCCACCACAGGTTTTCACAATTCTGTATTTCCAGGACATGTGAATGACAGCTGAAGTAACATGCATTTTCCTAGGTATCTGTCACATTACCTTATGTGCATGCTATTTCAAAATTACATGGTGCTCATGTTTATCTCATCTTTTTATGTGAAGAATCTCTAGAGCTGTAATTTTTCTGTCAGAGCTGCTGGGCTGCTTCTGTTTCTTTTGGGGTTATTTTTGATGCAATGACCAAAACTCAGGACAGAATATTCATTTTGAAAATATGCCAATGATTTATGTAATGACACTGCTTTTACTGTTTTCTGTGCTTCTCTTTACGCACTCCCCTAATCGTTCAATACTACAGCCTAATATTCTCTCCACTAATTAACTGAAGATACAAAGATATGCTGTTAGAGATTTTCAGCAATTTTCAAAAACATTTTCAAATTAATTTCATCAATTTTAAAATCATTCTTTAATACACACTGATTTACACATGTTAAAACAGAGTTTGACAGGCTATTTAGTCAAGGCTCATTTATTAGTCTAGTAGAACCAGCTGACAAAGAGTACTCCCTCCTGGCTGGCTGAATTTTATTCTGAAGTCTACAGTGAGGAGTGAGGAGTCATGGGTTACTGCTTGGCAACTAAGATATTAAAACCCTGCAGGATTTGGTGTGCTCTCCTATAAGGTCATTTTTTTGTCTTTTTTTAGACGTTCTTGCCATTAATTGCAAAGAATAACATGATTGATAAAAGAAGCAGGAAAGACTAACTGTTCTGCTGTGATATGCAACATGTAAAGTTACTGACAAGTATATGCTCTAAAATGCCATTAACTATCAAACTATATTTCTGATTAAAATTCATTTTTTTTCTAGATACGAAAACAACATGTATTTGTAATAATAACTTGCACTAATCCTGCCCTATTGACTGTTTAGACAGGAGGCTCTTGGAGAACACTTTTGAATAAGCTATGAAATCCTTCAGCCTTTGTTGCAAAAGGGTGTCTACAATCACACTTCATAACCCCTAGTCCTTTTCTTTAGTATCTTTTGGGAACCTCTCCAACAAACCCACAATATAAGCAAGGGTGAAATCCTGATCCTTTGGAAATAAATCAGAGTTTTGTGATGGATTTCAGTCAGTTCAGGTTTCACTTTTTATGTGACTACTGTTTAAAAAATGGAAAGCAAATTCCTCAGGAAGTTTAATTAAGTGAAAACAAGAAAATGTAAAGCTACTTATATGCTTTTCTGTCATTTATTGTTATAGATTTGGCTAGCTTTTCATATGGATAAAATCCATCAATTGCTCATAATACCATATTTTCTGTTAATTTCTAAAAATTAAATATGCAGCTACAGATGCATGTGCACAAAATTATATAGCAGGGTTAATTTTGTTAAAGAATAGTGCATGTAGAAATGTTCTCAACTACATGAATTTGTATTTCAAAATCTCATTCAAATCAAAATTACCCCTGCTGTACAGCTCGTCAGGCATCTCCTTCATGTATACCCAAGGTCCTTTTTACCATCCTGGAACAATGATAAACAATATTCAAATGCCTACAGTTCTACATACACATTCACATTTGACTTTTATATCATCAGAGCAGACTTTGAATGCAAATGAGTTTTTTGTGAAGCAGCCATCTTTAATTCATTATTTAATACCCCATTTCGTTCAGTGTATTTATGTTAACAGAAGCTTAAAGTATTAATGTTACTGTTGGAGGTTGGCTTAGCTGTTATTCATGACAGTTTTCCTGTATGCTAGACAAAAACAAAATTAGCACAGCTACAACTTGTTAATATATTTGGCACTACACATGGGTACTTGGGATTACAGGGCCACAATATACCAGTAATGCTGTATGACTCGTTTGGTAGCCTTGTGATTATCACCCCATGATACCCTCAGAGTTCAACTTGTTAGCCCTTCTGCCGACTTAGCAGGTCAGAAGCTGGTGAAAATACTGCAGACTTAATATTTCTCAATATTGCTGTTCCTGACCAAGATTGGTTTATTGAGCTAAAAACTCTAAACTATTCTTTCTTGGCCAAAACCGATTACTACTACTTAAAATCTTGAAAAGAAAGGGAACAAGCCTGTGCTTTTTCCAGAGGCAATTAGTGCTGGAAGACTAAGAGTCAGCACTGATCAATATTTTATAATGCCACAGCAGTATTGCCAGTAGTGTATGCTTCTTGCCACAGCACAGCATTCACAAAGTTTTATTTGAGGGGATAGACCACACTGTGACTCTCAATGATATAATGCAAGCCCATTGCATATGGACTGGTGCATTTTTCCAAGGCTCACACATTGAATCCCAGTACATTATTCCCATTTACTGTCATGTTTTCACATATGCCAACAATACCGACAGTAATTCAGCTATCAGTGTTTCTGCCCCATATGTGCAGAAACCACTAGCACCCAAAGCACCTGCCATGTGTACCTTTGGTTGAAAAGTCATAGAAATACCTTAGTAAACACTTAAGACCCTGCTTGAAAATCAGCCTACTTTTCTCCAAGTTTATTCTTCCTTTTTTCTGAGTTCCAAATAATAAAATAACCTTTATAAATTCCACTATTACATTAGCACCCCTTTATGTGTAGAACTGCTCCACCTAGTTTAAAGCTGTGAGTGCCAGCCTCTGTTCATTTTCTGTAGAAAATTTCTATTTCTTTTGGAAATATTTTCTCTTTTTTTTTTGTTCTGTAAAATGAAAGGCTATGTTCCGTTGTCAGATGAATGTTTCTGATTACTGTATTTATATCAAAGCTGTCAACAATCACCTCTCCAGAGATCTGCTGCAGATATTACACCAGTCTTGGGAAACAACGGGAGCTTTTGCAAGTATCATCTTTTCTTCACAGGCCTGAGGGAACAGGAACAGAACTCCTCCAAATAGTTTGAATTTGTACAGTTACAGTTGGTAATTTAGACAGCTATGTATCAGTTTGAATCTCACGATAATACTGTTGGGAAGGGGGACCTTAGGAGGTCTCTGGTTCAGGCTCCTGCTCCAAGCAAGGACAGCTGTTAGAACCAATGAGGTCACTCAGGGCTTTGTCCAGTCAGGTCTTGAAAACTTCTAAGGACAAAGACTGCTTAGGCTTCCTGGGCAACCTGTACACCTGCCTGACTGTCCTCAGGCTAAAAACCTTCCTTAACCTCAGTCTGAACCCCTTGTTTCCTTTTATGCCTGTTGTCTCTCATCCTCCCACTATGTGCCTCCGTGACATGCTTGTTTTTGTTTTCTGGCAATGCCATAGCATATAAGGGGCTGCTATTAGCTGCCCCCAAAACCTTCCTGCCTCCAGATTGAACGAGCCCCGTTCCCTCAACCTCACCCTACAGGACAAGTGCTACACCACCATCCCAGTGGCCCTCCATCCATATTGCAGCAACCCAACTTATATACAAGAACAGAGCAGGAGAAAGTGTTGGAAGTTCTCCTAAAGTCATATTAAATACCATCTGCCATCCTACCCTCATCCATCCAGACAGCCATTGTATGACTGAGGACAGTTAATCTGCTCAGGTGGTACCCACCCTTGGTAGAACCATGAAGGGGCTTCCCCATCACCTTTTTCTCCTTTGCATGCCCAGAGCATGTTCCTAGGGGACATTGTCCATTATTCTTCCAGAAATCAAAGAGAATGTGGCTGACTGGACTCTAGGAATCTAATTTTATAAATGAAATGCTTTGGGGATCTAGGATAGGCAATAGCACGTAAGTCTGATCCATTCATGAGATGTAGTCTTTGGTCAACTGACATTACAATGTAGGTATTTTAAACTTAATCTTAATGTTAAAGCTGAATCTCAGAATCACAGAATCACAGAATCACAGAATCACAGAACAACCAGGTTGGAAGAGACCCACCAGATCGTTGAGTCCAATCATTCCCACCGATCCCTAAATCATGCTCCTAAGCACCTCATCTACCCTAACCTTAAACACCTCCATGGACGGTGACTCAACCACCTCCCTTGGCAGACAATTCCAATGCCTAACCACCCTCTCCGTGAAGACCTTTTTCCTAATCTCAAGCCTAAATCTCCCCTGGCGGAGCTTGAGGCCATTCCCTCTCGTCCTGTCCCCTGTCACTTGGGAGAAGAGGCCAGCTCCCTCCTCTCCACAACCTCCCTTCAGGTAGCTATAGAGAGTAATAAGGTCTCCCCTCAGAGGGTATGGTTTTACAGTTTTGATAATTTTATATTTCATCTAGAATCATAGAATGATATGCGTTAGAAGAGACCTTTAAAGATCATGAAGTCTAATCCTCCTTCCACAGGCAGGGACATCTTTAACTAGATCAGGTTTCTCAAAGCCCTGTCCCACCTGACTTTGAACACTGCCAGGGATGGGGCATTGGCAACTTCTCTGGGCAACCTGTTCCAGGGTCTCTCCACTCACATTGTGAAATTGTAAAAATTTCTTCCTTATGTCCAATCTAAAGCTACAATTTTTCAGTTTAAAAACATTACTCTTTGTCATGAGAGTGGTGTTTCTGCCCTCTGACCATATTCATGGCTCTCCTCTCGACCCGCTCTAACAGGTCCATATCTGTATACACATTATTAACATTGTTAAGATCCTCTCTCAGTCTTCTTGTCTCCAAACTGAGCAAACTAAGGGAGATTGCCCTTACAAAAGTTCAGGAGCTTACACTTGGCTTTGCTGAATTTCATGAGGTTTACATGGACCTCCTCAAGCCTGTCATGGTCCCTCTGAATGGCATACAAATAGGATGTCCAGATACATGATATCTCTAGTTCTTCCCTTGACCATTGATGCAGCCTCTCTGTCACAGAAGGCCACTAGATTAGTCAGGCACAATTTGCCCATGGTGAAGTCGTGTTGATTGTCTCTGATCACCTCCTTATCATCCCTATGTTTCAATATGTCTTCCAGGAAGATATGTCCAATGATCTTACCAGGCACAGAGGTGAAGCTGACTAATCAGTGGTTCCCAGAATACTACTTTTTGCCCTTTTTAAAAGTGGATCTGATGTTTCCCTGTTTCCCTTTTTCAAAATATTTTTAAGAACATTCTTTCCTAGGCCTCATTTATGGTTAGTGCTTCTGCCAGCTTTCATGAAAACTAAAAAATTAGGAAGTTGTTAGAAAATTTTATTCAATGTTTTCACTAGGAAAATTAATTAAAGATAACACAGTCTTCGTGCAGAGCTATTTAAATATTTTTCATTAAATAAAATCTCTAAAAATGGGAATTCTCAAAAGGAAGATATCATAATTCATATAGTCCCGTTAGAGGAAGAATTCATGTAAAATTAAAAATGGAAGAACCATATCTTTTGAAACAGTTAGTTCCTTGTTTGAAAATCCACTCCCTATTTCAGCGTAGTAAAGTTTTATTTATTATTCGCATTGGTATTATGCTCCAGAAACAGATCCTGAAGGAGAAATATAGTTTTAATTCTGTACAACTTTGATGTAGATATTACACAAGTTGATTATAGTTTTAATAATTTATGCAAAATAATCCATACAAAAGGATTGAGGTAAAAAAAAGTCTATTTTAGGTAAGACGTTTAGTAACAATAGTAACAACATGATGTAATACATGTTAGGATAGAAGCTATGCTTCTAGCATAGCATAGACTAGAAGCTATGCTAAAACACGTGGAGGACATGGAGGTGATTAATGGCAGCCAGCACGGCTCCACGAGGCCAAAATCCTGTATGACCAACATAGTGGCTTTCTATGATGGGGTAACTGCAGCAGTGGACATAGGTAAACCGATGAACGTGATCTATCTAGACTTCTGTAAAGCCTTTGATATAGTCCCCTACAACATCCTTCTCTCTAAATTGGAGAGATTTGGATTTCATGGGTGGACAGTATGGTGTATAAGAAACTGGTTGGATGATCGTATTCACAGTATAGTGGTCAATGGCTCAAAGTCCAGATGGAGATCCATGACTAGTGGTGTCCCTCAGGGGTCCTACTGGGACTGGTGCTGTTTAATATCTTCATCAACGATATTGACAGAGAGATTGAGTGCACCCTCAGTAAGTTTGCAGATGGCACCAAGTTGTGTGGTGCAGTTGCCACACCAGAAGGATGGGATGTCATCCAGAGGGACCTGGACAGGCTGGAGAAGTGGGCCTGTGAGAACCTCATGAGGTTCAACAAGGCCAAGTGCAAGGCCCTATACCTGTGTTGGAGCAATCCCTGATTTCAGTACACAATAGGAGATGACATGATTGTGAGCTACCCTGCAGAGAAGGACTTGGAGGTGCTGGTCGATGAGAAGCTTGACATGAGCTGACAGAGTGCACTCACAGCCCAGAAGGCCAACCAAATCCTGGGCTGCATCAAAAGGAGCATGGCCAGGAGGGTGAGGGAGGTGAATCTGCCCCTCTATTCTTCTCTTGTGTGACCTCATCTGGATTACTGTGTCCAGTTCTGGAATCCTCAACTTAAAGATATGGAACTGTTGGACTACAGTCATGTTTGTAGTCATGATGTAGTGAATCAACTCTCATGACCAGAGCTTTTGTATCAGTAAGTAAAGGTTTACATCTTCTTACAGTAGACTTCTCTTGTCTCTATTTTCTTAACATTCTGAATAATCAAAATCTAGCTTTGCTTTTGTAGCTGCTGCTAATCTGGTTAGCTATTTATCTTTCAAAGTTTAACTGGAATGATAAAGAGGAAGTAATCCATTAAAATAGAGACACTAAATAAAATTACAATGATTAAATATTTTCAATCTACATAAGGTTTATCTTGTACAAATAGCATGAGGAGTAACAAATCTGATTTTATTGTAGGCTCTTCAGTAAAATGTATCGTATCTACTTAGAAACATTTAACTAGCATAATAACTTCTTGTATATACTTTCAGGCCAAGGGTGTTACAATAAATTACGTCAAATAAATCTTAGATTTGTTGTTATTTACAAGGAATGATCATGTTTAGTTAAAAAATAATGTATAGGTGCTATGTAAAATTGAAGTACCTAAAATTAGCTGTCAAATGTGGAAAAGATGAAGCAGCTGAGAAATTTTTCATCATACACAATGTGGTAAATGCTTGTCTGAGTCTAAGACATCATATTGTTTGCTACTGCTTTTACTGCATGTATTAGTAATATTCTAGCTATTATAATTGCTACAGTGAACAGGACACTTACTAAACTGAACTCAGTAACTATGTATGTCTGTATATATATCAGTATCTATGATCTACGGCTATAGGGGTACAGTCTTCAAGCTTACAGACTAAAAATTAGGTATTGAATTTAATTTGTAACTGGGAATTGGTGCCTATGTCCTCTTGTTAAGCTTTGGAGAAATCATTATCACCCAGAAGTAAATGTAAATGTATTATATTTTTTTGGTCACATTTCATTAACATAGCTTTAGAAATGAGGCCAGTTATTTCATCAAGGTCTTCATGATTCTCACTATAAAATAGCGTAGACTTTAGAATAAGATTAGATGATTAGGAAGCTTAATTCTTTCTCAAACCATATAACCCCCAAATTAATATAACTCCAGAAAACCAATTATGCAAGAATGACAGTATAAAACCAAATCATTTATAGTTGTCATATTTCAATAACATTTTTTGCTGATAAAATATTTGAAAATCTATTTTGCTTAATATGAACTCCAAGATCAACCACTTCTACTAAAAACAAGGTTTTTCCCCATACATGAGCTTAGTTGTCTAGAAATGTCTTCACTTATCAGTAAAACTAAACAAATAGGAAATAATTCGTTTAGCATCATTTCGCTTTTTGAGATATTTTAAAACTGGAACTTTGAGTGTTCATGGGATGTGAAAGGAAATCATAGAGAGCAATGACTCTGAGAAGTGCCAGATAATAACCTCAGACTTCTCCTAAGAAGTGTAATTACTTGATTCTGTTTCTTTAATGAATCATAGAATCATAGAATAGATAGAATTGGAAGGGATCTTAAAGATCATCTAGTTCCAACCCCCCTGCCATGGACAAGGACATCCCACTAGATCAGGTTGCCCACGGCCCCATCCAACTCGGCCTTGAACACCTCCAGGGATGGGACATCCACAACTTCCCTGTGCCAGTGTTTCACCACTCTCATAGTGAAGAAATTCTTCCTAATATGTACTCTAAATCTGTCCCTCTCCAATTTATACGAGTTCTCCCTTGTCCTATCACCACAAGCCCTTATGAATAGTCCCTCTCCAGCTTTCTTATAGGCTCCTTCCAGGTACCAAAAGGTAGCTATAAGATCTCCTCAGAGCCTTCTCTTCCACTAGGCTGAACAAGCCCAGCTTTCTTAGCCTGTCCTCATATGGAAGGTGCTCTAGCCCTCGGATCATCTTTGTAAGCCTCCTTTGGACCTATTCCAACAGTTCCATATCCTTCTTATGTTGAGGATTCCAGAACTGAACACAGTGCTCCAGATGAGGTCTCACAAGAAAGGAAGGCCCAGGATACAGCTGGCCATTTGGGATGCGAGTGCACATTGCTGGCTCATGTTGAGCTTCTCATTGACTAACACCCCCAAGTCCTTCTCTGCAGGACTGCTCTCAATCACATCACCCCCCAGTAAAGGAAATCTTTAATTGTCTAAATAGGAATGATGACATAAAAGTAAGGAAGACGCTTAGCGCTAGTTTGCAGCTTTTGACTGTGCTTCAGTATAGCTATAAAAACTGAAGAAATTTCAAAATACATTGACAGATGTATAACTTGGAAAACAATAACTTGACCATTGTGTTTAGGTACAGGAACAAATATAAGGTCTTCTTAAGCACCTGATAAGCTGATGAGAAGGTCTGGCTGCTGCAACTAGAAGCTATGGAAACTAAACGCTTTTAATATTCATCCACTTTAACCATGGACAGTGGTAAACAGGCCATCAACAAGGATCCCTAGCATGAAACAACACAGTTTTTAGAAACATCTTCAATGTGTTCTTTATTTGGGCTGTAGGGGCATGAAAGGGACACAAATTCTCCAATCTGTTTGTGGAGATATACAGGTGAGAGCTTAGACAAATAATAATCACGGTCTGTCTGTGCTTGAAATGTGAGATTCTGAGTTCCTATGTCTATACATTTCCTTTGCTGCTCCTAACATGCTCCTGACACTGATAGATCTATGTTAAAACAAACATTATGAGAAAACCTCAAGTTCCAAAGTATCATTCAGTGTCTTGAAAAAAAATAAAGAGGGTGTTTTTCCAACATCATCACTTCTGGTTTGCTTCTGTTTTGTTTAATAGCCTTTTCTTGAAGTGTCAGTAGCTGACCACCTCTGAAGACAGGCTACTGAGCTGGGTGGCCAGTTGTGTGAGAGAGCACAAAGAACTCATACAGCGACATTTGACATTTCCTGCACTACTTTCCATCTGCCTTGATATTATTGCTTTAATTGAACATTTAATGTGTGAATATCTAAGCAAACACAGTTAGCAGACAATATACACTTTCGATGTGATAGTTCAAAATGTGTTGCTCAATACTTTCTGTGTTCTGGCTGCTATTTCCTCCTGCTACTTTTGATTCTATCCGATGTAGAAAACCTTTCAGACTAACTATTAAAATATCTGGTCCTATGAGGTACCATTGTCCTGTTTTCTTCATTTCTTCCTCTGACTTGCTGCAGTTATCTCAGCAATAAGTGTGTTGGTTCTGAACTCATATTCTTTCCCCGTGCCTGTGGTACCATTTAGTTCATATTTATAAGATAAATTCTGGAGCATAGTTACAATTTTAGTGGCTATGGCATACCAGGTAGCATGCTGTTGTAATTTTATTTATCTTCATTGAAAAATGTGCTGTATATAATATTGCCACTTCGAAGATATTTATAGGAAATGTAAGTATATGCATTTTTCTTCACAGTAGTGAGATTGCCTTTCATCATGGATGGGATTGAGTGATGTGATTAAATAACTAGATGTGTTTATTAGCAGCATTTTCTAAGATTTTTTACTCACAATTGTAATCTAATCAAGCCTTCATATTTCTTTTTCTTATCACTTAAGATTCAAATCAGTGTCTCTTTTTAACAGAGATCATAGCTGGAATTTCTTTTCTGATTTCATAGTTCAATAATATTAAAATATGCCTAGCTCAAAGAAAAAAAAAACAAATAAAACCAAAAATATGTCTGCTTGTATAATATGGTAGTGATAGAAACAGAAATCAGATCTCGCCTGGTTGCAGGGACAAAAGTACTGTGTTCAGTTCTGGGCCCCTCACCACAAGAAGGATGTTGAGGCTCTGGAGCAAGTCCAGAGAAGGGCAACAAAGCTGGTGAAGGGGCTGGAGAACAAATCTTATGAGGAAAGGCTGAGAGAGCTGGGGTTGTTCAGCCTGGAGAAGAGGAGGCTGAGGGGAGACCTTATTACTCTCTACAACTACCTGAAGGGAGGTTGTGGAGAGGAGGGTGCTGGCCTCTTCTCCCAAGTGACAGGGGACAGGACGAGAGGGAATGGCCTCAAGCTCCGCCAGGGGAGATTTAGGCTTGAGATTAGGAAAAAGTTCTTCACGGAGAGGGTGGAAGGGTCTGCCCAGGGAGGTGGTTGAGTCACCGTCCCTGGAGGTGTTTAAGGTTAGGGTAGACGAGGTACTTAGGAGCATGATTTAAGGATTGGTGGGAATGGTTGGACTCGACGATCCAGTGGGTCTCTTCCAACCTGGTTATTCTGTGATTCTGTGATTCTGTGATTCTGTATAACACACATGGTAAATTGTTACGGCTTTCTTCATAGAGGAAGAAACTAGAGTAAAACTGGCATTAAGCAGTTCCTTATCTGGAGTCCTTGAACACGGAGGAAATGTGGTGAAAGAGAGGGACACTGGGAGAGGTCTGACATGCTCTTTCAGTCTCCATTCTAAAGCTCACTCTAAATGCATAATCTCAGAGTTACTGAGCTCCATGTTTTACTTTGTAACATGACTACTGATGATTAGACCTAGCAATGGATGGCTATGGCTGGCTTACATTATTTTTATTTCCTCCCCTTCTCGGTGGCTATGCAGAGAGAAGAGGCAGCATCTGATCTAGGGGGAGGAAGGTTGCTGTAGGAATGCACTTCATGAAATGCAATTTCTTTTCTGGAGGATACTCATGCATACCAAAAACATCCTGTCCACAATAAGTGAGTATTCTGACTCCATGGATCTAAAATCCCTTTGAGTATCATTGAGGGAATATGACTATTATGCTTCACTGAAAGTTGCAGGATTTCTTTTCAAGAAAACCTAGAGCTGGTTGATGAGCAGGTTTTGAAAAGTAGAATATTTATTTGAGGACAAGTTGTAAAAATAACTGAGACTTTGTTATAGGTTAAATAGAAGGAAGTATGAAAGAGAGGAAAGAGAAAGTAGGAAACAAAAGAAGAAAGAAAGGAAGAAAAGAAAGAAAGGAAGAAAAGAAAGAAAGGAAGAAAGCACACACAGCTATTATTCTGAGGAACATGTACTGCCCTGGCTTTGTGTGATCTAATCAGAAACATAGAATCATAGAATCACTAGGTCGGAAGAGACCCACCGGATCACCGAGTCCAACCATTCCCACCGATCTCTAAACCATGCCCCTAAGCACCTCATCCACCCTCACCTTAAACACCTCCAGGGAAGGTGATGATATCTGCAGCACTTCTGCCAAAATTAAAAACATTTATTAGGCAGTAAAAGAGGTTTGAGTTATGTCACATAGTGTGAAAAACATATTACATCAGCTCACATCTGTCCAAGAGCCACCTGACAGTCTATAGTCAGCCTTTGAATTCTGAAGTCATGTGCATGCTCAATATAATAATGCAAATAGATTTTAAAGGAAAGGGGATCCCACTGCTGAGGGAGCCATTCTCAGAAAGTCATATTTAATTTTATCTCTTCTCAGTGGATTTTGCTATGTTACACACAAAAAATTAATACTTGGGAGAAAAAATGGAACATTGTTGCATATATAGAATGCTGTCTGCAAAACACTGTTCGTTAAATTGCCACATGAATGCGTGGTTTAAAAATATTACATATTGATATTGTGGTCTGATTGGCCATCAGTCCATTAAAGTTACATGGTGTTACGCAGGAAAACAGCCATTTCTTACAAAATACTTAGTGATAAAAGGCAGGCGCTGAAGCAGTGACTGGAAACAGAAGGGTAATATTGTGTTCAGGTGATTGATTGATTGGGGATTTTTCTGTTACACCAGCAAAAGTAGATTCTTTACTAGAAAGATGGTATCACAGCACTAGTAATTGCAATTAATAGTAACTGACACAAGAAGAATCTATTTGACAAAAATTGTTCTCCATTCAGATCTCAGAGGTGTTTAATCACCCAAAGATGCAGGAATTAAGCATTTTTCTCAAGACTTTCCATCAACCATCAAATATTAAGCACAAGGAAACTAGAAGAGGAACAAGAAAATGCCTTTGCGTGCCCTGTGTATAAGTAGGACATGTCTGCAACCCTATAATATCCTTATGATGTAACACTTTGTGGAATTACCATTAGGTCTTCACAATTCAGAGACACACTCAGCGCACTCAGAAACTCAGAAGTAAAACCCTAATACTATATTCACTCACGGGAGTAAAAGAGTGTTGTTTCATTGTCCTTTTATTTGACATTAATTTTCTTTCATCGGTAAAAAATTCTTCATATTAGCAACATCTCGTTCTTGCTTCTTCGTAAAGCATGAAGGATATTTCATTGGATTTTATAATTAAAAGTATCTTCAAACATATTCAAAAGAGGCCACTGCAATTTAACCAATTAGACCATAATAACCATCATCCATGGCGGGGGTAGTTCTTGCAGCACCCTTCACTTCTCAGCTTAGGGAACAAGGAACAAGTGGAACTTCTTGAAAAGACTGAAAATTTTCAGCTCTTTGTTATCACATGAAACTTTAACAAGGACAAGATTTATTTCTTTCTTCTTCTCAGTTTTGAGCTGCCTAATTGTCATGTGGCCCCCGTCTACAAAAACACAAAGATGTACAGAATAGCCTCATACAACCATGACAGTTGTGTGACTGATAATCTCAGAGCTGCCCCCCAGACCTGAACAAGCTTGGCTTCATGATGTTGGGTGCCACAGATTTCAAAACCAAACAGCACTGTATAATTTACAGCCGGATAGACAGACTCTGCCATCTGAATTTGATGTCAGGATTTAATGCGGTAGGAGGTGGGCACAGGACAAGACAGAGTTTCAGCTCCAGTATCTTAGTGGGAGAACAAATGTGACAGTGGTGCCACTGGTGACTTCTGGTAAGGAAATAAAAATTTCCTCCAGTGAGTGATCTGTAGTCTCTTGACCATTAGGTCTCATCTGTGATATGTGATATTTGCTGCAGAAAAGGTCAGGGCCCATCTTGCCTGCCCAGTATTGGGCAATGGAGGTCATGGCAAAGCAGAGGGGACAGCAGAGGGTGGCCAAGCTCATGTTAGCTGTCTTCCCCTAAGCTCTTCATCAGGTGTCCTCCTGTGATTAAACAGGGAGGGCATCTGGGAAGTTTGACATTGAGACCAGTCTAAACTCCAAGCATAATCCCTGCATAGCTTTGAAGAAGCTGGAAAAAGTATCTCAAAATTTTAAAAGCAGAGGCTCTTAGGCTCTTATCGTGAGTTATGCTGGAAAAAGTATGAGGAAAGGACAAGTACCAAGAGCTAGAGTCCATTCACACAGCCACCAGCTACCGTGTTGATACCGTGTTCTTACAAACATGCCCCCAGGGACTCGCTCCCAAAGCTCTAAACTTTCTCTGAGGCAATTCCCAAGCAGGGAAAACCTAGCAAGTTCAACCAGGAAAACTATATATTTATGCCCAGGAAAAGCTAAATTTTGTCATCATACTAACTTACAAGCTTTTGAAGCCTCAGCTGATGCAACTGAGAAGATACAGAGAGAGAAGATACAGAGCTGGTTTTTACAGCTGCATCCAGCCACGGGACGGTGAGTTCTGTGGTGGGGTGGCCATTAAAAGGCGCTGGGGCGCTTCCCTGAGTGGGGAATAGCCTAAAACACTCGATTGGGGGTCACTGCCGGACTCTTGGCTCAATGGCCTTTCCCACGCGGTGCCCGACGGGAGGGGGCGGACCCGGGAGCTACCGCGGGGGATTTAAACGGCCCTTAGGGAGCACAGGTGGAGAGGAGCAGGGCAAAGAGGTGTGGGGCATGTTAAAACAGGGCAGTTTGAGCGGTAGTTAGGGAGGGTGCAGAGAGGGGTTGGAGCATGGCCAGAAGGAACTGAGAGCCATGGTGGCTACCCATCAAAAGACTAAGGCTGCACCAAGTATGATGGAAGCTGCCATGCAGACAGAGCCCCAGTGGGCACATGCAGCTACCCAGACCCTGGGCTGTAGACAGTGGCCCCCTCCCACACCAGCTCGTGCCTCTGTTACTGGCTCCACTTGTGAAAGCTGCACTCAGAATAACCAGGTTGGAAGAGACACACTGGATCATCAAGTCCAACTATTCCTACGAATCCCTAAACCATGCCCCTAAGTACCTCATCCACCCTCACTTTAAACACCTCCAGGGAAGGTGAGTCAACCACCTCCCTGGGCAGACTGTGCCAAAGCCTAACCACCCTCTCCGTGAAGAATTTTTTCCTTATCTCAAGCCTAAATCTCCCTTGGCGGAGCCTGAGGCCATTCCCTCTCGTCCTGTCCCCTGTCACTTGGCAGAAGAGGCCAGCACCCTCCTCTCCACAACCTCCCTTCAGGTAGTTGTAGAGAGTAATAAGGTCTCCCCTCAGCCTCCTCTTCTCCAGCTAAACAACCCCAGCTCTCTCAGTCGCTCCTCATAAGGCCTGTTCTCCAGCCCCTTCACCAGCTTTGTTGCTCTTCTCTGGACTCGCTCCAGAGCCTCAACATCCCTCTTGTGGTGAGGGGCCCAGAACTGAACACAGTACTTGAGGTGCGGTCTCACTAGTGCTGAGTACAGAGGGAGAATAACCTCCCTGGACATGCTGGTCACGCCATTTCTGAAACAGGCCAAGATGCCACTGGCCTTCTTGGCCACCTGGGCACACTGCTGGCTCATGTTCAGTCGGCTGTCAACCAGCACCCCCAGGTCCTTCTCCTCCTGGCAGCTTTCCAGCCAGGCTTCTCCTAGTCTGTAGCACTGCACAGGGTTGTTGTGCCCCAGGTGCAGGACCCGGCATTTGGCTGTGTTAAACCTCATGCCATTAGTCTCAGCCCAGCAGTCCAGCCTGTTCAGGTCCCTTTGCAGAGCCTCCACTCGAGTCGGGGAACTCCATCATATGGTGGAGGAATTAAGGGAGGAGGTAAGGAGGCTGAGGACCATCAGGGAGTGTGAGAGGGAGATAGACCAGTGGAGTAGTGACCTCTCACTCACTCAGCAGCCTGCTGGAGCTGGTACTTCCAAACACCATCTACCTGTAAACTGCAAGGTTGGGGGAACAAGAGATGGGGAATGGCAGCAAGTTCCTGCCAGATGAAGGAAACCTGCTCCCCTCAACCAGACAGTAAAACCCCAGATCCCCCTGGTGAACAAGTACCATGTGCTGCAGGTGGAATCCAGTCCTGAGAATGAGGATGATGGCTGCCACAGCCTAGAATCTTTCCCTAGGCTGCACCATCCTCAGAAAAAGATAAAAACATCCTCCATTAAGAGGAAGAGGAGGGTGATTGTTGTAGGGGGCTCCCTCCCAAAAGGAACAGAGGGGCCCATTTGCAGACCGGACCAGCTCCACAGAGAGGTCTGCTGCTTCCCGGGGGCATCAGTGAAGGAGGTAGCTAGAAAACTTCCTTCCCTGGTCCATGAGACAGACTACTATCCTCTGATAGTAGTCCAAACTGGTAATGATGATTTAGTTAACAGAAAGACCAAAGCCATCAAGAAAGACTTCAGGGCCATTGGGAAAATGATGGAGGGCTCTGGGGAACAAATAGTATTCTGCTCCATCCCCAGGCTAAACAGAGAGGAGCAGGAAGTCAGGAAGAAGAATTCGATTAATGCCTGGCTCCGAGCCTGGTGTGAGGAGAGGGGCTTTGGCTTCTTTGATCATGGGATGGCTCATGCACCCCCAAACTCTGCTGCTAAGGATGGGACACATGGGTCTCCTAGGGGGGCTAAAGCCCTTGCTAAGAACTTAGCTAAGCTCATAAATCGAGCTTTAAACTAGATGTGAAGGGGGAGGGGATTGAGACCAGGCTAGACAGGAGCGAGCCTGGATGTGCTTCAGATGGGGTGTGCTGGAGAGGACCACCAGTACAGCACCACACAGAAAAGTGGGGGTGAACACACATGGGGGTGGTAAGGGAGATATGGGTGCTCTGCTGATAGCTACTCCAGTTACCAGGCAATTGGGAATGAACTCTGTTCCCTCTAAGAGGGCTGAAGGCTCAACAGCTCAGCTGAAGTGCATTTACACCAATGCACACAGCATGGGTAATAAGAAGGAAGAGCTGGAAGCTGTTGTAGGGCAAGAAACCTATGATGTCATTGCCATCACGGAAATGTGGTGGGATGACTTATGTAACTGGAGTACAGATATGGTGGGGTACAAACTCTTCAGGCGGGATAGGAAGGGAAAGAGAGGAGGTGGGGTAGCCCTCTTTGTAAGAGAGGACTTGGACGCTGTTGAAATGGATTGTGGCGATGAGGAGATTGAGTGCCTATGGGTTAGAATCAGAGGAGCCCATAAGAAGGTAGATTTTGTGATGGGAGTCTGTTACAGACCACCCAGCCAAGGAGAAGAAGCTGATGAGCTCTTCTATAAACAGCTGGGGTTAATCTCTAGATCAGTGCCTCTCATTCTTGTGGGAGACTTCAATATTCCTGATATCTGCTGGAAGTACAATAGAGCAGAAAGGAAGCAGTCTAGGAGGTTCCTGGAGTGTGTGGAAGACAACTTCCTTGCACAGCTGGTGAATGAACCAACAAGGGAAGATGCCCTCCTGGACCTGCTCTTTGTGAAGAGAGAAGGCCTTGTGGGGGATATGGCAGTAGGAGGACGCCTAGGACTAAGTTATCATGAGATTATAGGGTTTTCTGTTCTAGGTGGAGTGAAGAGAGTGGTTAGCAGGACAGTAGCATTAAATTTCCAGAGGGCAGACTTTGAACTCTTCAGAAGGCTGGTTGGCAAAGTCCCATGGGAGACAGTGCTTAAGGGCAAGGGAGCCCACGAAGGCTGGGAGCTCTTCAAAAAGGAGATCCTAGTGGCTCAGGAGAAAGCCAGACCCATGTTACGGAAAAAAAAAGCTGGCAGGGGAAAAAAAGAGCTTGGTTGAACAGGGAGATCTTGAACGGTATCAAGAAGAAGAGGAATGTTTATGAGCTCTGGAAGAGGGGACAGGCCTCTTGGGTGGACTACAGGAGGGAAGTGAGATTGTGTAGAGAAAAAATCAGAAGGGCAAAGGCTCAGCTAGAAATCAGATTGGCAAAGTCAGTGAAAGATAACAAAAAATCTTTCTATAAATATATAAATAATAAAAGGAGGACTAGGGAGACCATACAGTCCCTGTTGGACGCAGAAGGAGCAACAGTGACAAGGGATGAGAAAAATTCTGAGGTACTTAATGCCTTCTTTGCCTCAGTCTTTAAAGAAAGTTGTTCCCTTTCTGTACAAACCCAGGAGCTAGAGGAGCAACATGAGGCTCCCATGGTCCAAGAGGAGGTGGTCAGAGCCCTACTAGCCCAACTAGAAACCCAGAAGTCTATGGGGCCGGATGGGATTCACCCAAGGGTATTGAAGGAGCTGGTGGATGTGCTGGCCAAACCCCTTTCCATCATCTTCTAACAGTCCTGGAAGACTGGGGAAGTTCCACTGGACTGGAGGCTGGCTGATGTTGTGCCCATCTACAAGAAGGGTCGCAGGGAGGATCCAGGGAACCACAGGCCTGTCAGTCTGACCTCAGTGCCAGGGAAAGTCATGGAACAGGTGCTCTTGAGTGCTATCTTGAAGCACATGCAAGAGAACCGGGTGATCAGGCCCAGTCAACATGGGTTCATGAAAGGCAGGTCTTGCCAAACTAACCTGATCGCCTTCTATGACCAAGTGACTCGGCTGCTGGATGAGGGAAAGGCTGTGGATGTGGTCTTTCTGGACCTCAGTAAAGCCTTTGACACAGTTTCTCACAGCATTCTGCTACGGGAACTGTCGGCCTCTGGCCTGGAGAGGCGCACACTCTCCTGGGTGGAAAACTAGTTGGAAAACTCTGGGCCCAGAGAGTGGTGGTAAATGGAGTTAAATTCAGCTGGTAGCCAGTTACAAGTGGGGTTCCCCAGGGCTCAGTCCTGGGTCCAGTCCTGTTCAATGTCTTCATCAATGACTTGGATAAAGGCATGGAGTGCTCCCTTAGCAAGTTGGCAGACGACACTAAGCTGAGTGGAAGTGTGGATCTGCTGGAGGGTAGGGAGGCTCTGCAAAGGGATCTAAACAGGCTGGACCACTGGGCAGAGTCCAAAGGCATGAGGTTTAACACGGCCAAATGCCGAGTGCTGCACGTGGGGCACAACAACCCTAAGCAGAGCTACAGACTAGGAGAAGTCTGTCTAGAAAACTGCCTGGAGGAGAGGGACCTGGGGGTGTTGGTTGACAACCGACTGAACGTGAGCCAGCAGTGTGCCCAGGTGGCCAAGAAGGCCAATGGCATCTTGGCTTGTATCAGAAACGGCGTGACCAGCATGTCCAGGGAGGTTGTTCTCCCTCTGTACTCAGCACTGGTGAGACCGCACCTCGAGTACTGTGTACAGTTCTGAGCCCCTCACCACAAGAAGGATGTTGAGGCTCTGGAGCGAGTCCAGACAAGAGCAACAAAGCTGGTGAAGGGGCTGGAAAACAGGCCTCATGAGGAGCGGCTGAGAGAGCTGGGGTTGTTTAGCCTGGAGAAGAGGAGGCTGAGAGGAGACCTCATTGTTCTCTATAACCACCTGAAGGGAGGTTGTGGAGAGGAGGGAGCTGGCCTCTTCTGCCAAGTGACAGGGGACAGGATGAGAGGGAATGGCCTCAAGCTCTGCCAGGTTCAGGCTCGACATATGGAAAAAATTCTTCACTGAAAGGGTCATTGGGCAATGGAACAGGCTGCCCAGGGAGGTGGTTGAGTCTCCTTCACTGGAGGTGTTTAAGGTGCGGGTGGACAAGGTGTTAAGGGGCATGGTTTAGTGTTTGATAGGAATGGTTGGGCTGATCCAGTGGGTCTCTTCCAACCTGGTTATTCTATGATTCTATAAGAGGTTACAGCCCAGTGGTGTAGGCATTTTTTATCATTTCTGGGGGTTTGTACTGTTCATAAAGTTCAGGATAAAATTCCTGTCAAAAAATGGACTTCACTGAAGGGTAATAGAAATTTTACTCAGCAATTCATTGCCTCTGATGGAGATAAATTAATTTAAGTGATGTGTCACTGACAGTGTTTTCATTCACTTATAGCTGATTTTCTACTATTTGCAAGAGTAGACTACAGCAGTACTTAATTCTTTCAAGTAATGTCAGAAAGAACATAAACTACAACAATGTGGAAAGGCAACAAAAACTGTATGTGATTCCAGCCTGTTGTATAAAGCCTATTACTTTATATATATACACATATATATATGCATCAGTTGCTGATGTTCAATGTACATATACAAATTTTTCATTTGCTAGGTAGGTAAAGATACTTTGCTCCTATAAAATTTCTTAGATTTCAGATCTATTCATTCATGTTTACAAAAATTTATTCAGGCTTCGCAGGTATATCTTCAGTGGTGTTTGTTATTTTCCATGAAATCCTAGGAGGCTTTTTCACAGGGGGGAAAAGTTTGCAGCAGCAATCAAATTTTCAAAGCCCAAACTCCCTTATCAGCGCTGGTTACAAGATAAAGCTGAATTTGTGTCTCAGTAAAAGGAGACATTTGAAAAGCCTTATGGAAAGAAAAAAGGAAAAAGAAAAAGAGTAGGGGTAAACATAAAAGAGAACAATGTAACAAACCCCCCTACGAATATAATAAACACAAATAAAAGAATCCTTTCACTGTAATTTTTATAGGGCTGCTTTGATCTCCTGTCCTAAGACTCTTCTTTTGTCACCTCTGGTTGTGTCTCAGTCATTCAGTTTTTACTGAATTTTGGTACTCAGCACATCATCGTTTCAATTTTAGTACAACCTTCATTTCCTCTGTTGCCAGATGAAATATCGATCAGCACAAATACTAGAATCAAATTAAAGCAAGTGCTTATCTGAGAGCTACATTTAATGCACTAAATAGAATATCAAACATTCATAAATTTATCTACTCTACTATAAATCCTTGAATGAGGAATATATTAAGGAAATGATCAGTTGATATGTAGGGTGCAACTTCAGCACTTTTGCCTTGTAAGCACAGTGTACAATGCTCACAGCTGTGTACGTTCCCTAATATACAGTCACTACCACCATCAACCTGCAGGGGTAAAGAAATAAGACTGCATTTGTTTCTGACGATTTACTTCTGCTGGTACACTGCAAGTGAAAAACAGACTGCCAAAGTAGCTCATTTTTCATATGTAGGACTGCAGGAGGCTTAGCACGTCTTTGTTTTCTTGTGAAGCTTTGAAATTAATCCTACTTGTTAACTCCTGTTCTTGTTAACTCTTGTTGACATAGAAGAATTTATTGCTGAGGGGCCAGGTGTGATGACAAACACCTAGGACCTTGAAGGTCATAATTAAAAACTAACAAAATGCAGGTCATTGTAAGGCCTATAATCAAAGGAAATACCTTTTGTTAGACAAACTGATAAAAGGTTGTTAGTGCTAGTGAGTCTGGTGTTCTGATCTCCTTAGGCGACAGTGAAGATGTCCTTCTAAAACTGGGAGTGTTGGATGAGCCATAATCCTTCAATAGCAAAGAGACTTAGTCTGTGATGGATGAATTTATCTGGAGTAATGGGAAGGTAAGTATTTCTGAATTTGTGCATACCTTGATCATCATATATCTAAGGTTTTTAATTGCTCAGCTTGCAGGAATATTTAAATGTTCTCAAGAGTATGAAAGACATCAAGTATTTTTTGTACTTATTAGGTGGAACTTAGATGATGTTAAACTGACTGTGAACTTAATGACCATCCAATAAAAAAAAAAGTAAAAAGAAAGAAAACCCCAATACAACTACCACTAGATGGCAATGATTCAGCATCCAAACTTAGAAACAGCTTTCAGCTTTACCATAAATAAATCTCTTTCAGTGGCAGCTTTAATATGAAAAGCTCCCATAATCATTGTTCTTCTTTTTCCTTTAGGTGTACACCATCCCTACTGCAACACTATCTTCTATCTGTATCATAATGTGTCTTTGGCGTGCATTGTCAGACAACATCGTTGTGGATCATTACCATCATTGAAGATAGATGTCAGAGAAAATTTTCATTTTGATGCTATTCTATCACCTCTGCCTCCTTGTAGAGTCTGGTGAGCCTCTGGGATTGTCAAGGTCTGTACCAAAATCCAGCATGCAGTGAACTTTGTCAGCAGCTCAGGAGGTTGGAGTTGTGTTGTTTCAGCATCAATAATTCCAAGAGCTGCTCCTCTGGCAGTCTTTGTGAACTTCATATTTTCATAACCAGCAGCTGCCTCAGTTGCCATAGAATTAGTTTTCATGGGCTGGAGGAGACTCCTCTCTCTGCAGACAAGGAACCAGAAATGGGAATTTAATCCAAATCTTTTCTGTCTTTCCCATTGACATGCTTGGAGCATCTCTGAGCTCCTGCTCCTGGCTCCTGTATGCTGTCTTACATGAAGCAAGAAATTATTTCTGTTCTTGCTCATTCTGTGTCTGCTGCTTAAGGAGTGAAACCACAGTACCTGTTGCCTGCACCACTCCTAGTTTCATGCGTGGTGCTTTGCCTAACATGCTTTGATGGGGGGTAATGGGAAAGGAAGTGATGATCTTTTTCTTCTGTGGATGGCAGCTTCCCTAGGAAGATGCCCTCTGAAGACAGACCTTTCTCCAATGTGATGGTGCCTATATGACTGACCGATGCCTACGTGACTGACTGGACACAAATATCCCCCACACCTTCTGAATTTCAGATCCCTCCTGTGCTCTGCACAACCATCTTGACGTTTTGTTCCTCTACACAGTGCCGGGACAGCAAGGACCAGGCAGGTAGTATATCAGGATGGCACTCATAGAGGTTTCTATTTGAAATTTTACTATTGAAAGCACAAGCATGCCAAATGTCCATACACATGCACATGGCACTACTCAGTCTATCACCAATGGTTACTGTGACTTTACCTCCTAAACCTCTATGTCTCCTTTGTCCTTGCTTCTGGGCTGGGATGTACTGTATCAGCAGCCCTGGGGACACCTGACAGAACTTGATCTGAATGGCCTGCTAGGGAAGTCGTTCCTGATGAGCAGTAAAACTGCACAGAGCAAGAGAAAGAAGGGAAACTGTGGGCAGGGCAGAGGAATTTGCGTGTCTGCTCCATTCAAAGCTGGCAGGGGTGGAGGAGAGGAAACATGACAAGGTCTGCTGCAGCCTGGGCAAATGAGGCTAGATAAGAACTTGGAGACAGAACCTGCAGGCAGCTCCTGCTAAGGAAATGTTCTCTTCCCCCTCAAAGCATGAATTCAAGAGTTTCAAACCTATTTCTCTAACACAAAACCCTCCTTTTCAACTATCAGAAGAAATGATTCATCTGTTCCGTGACTAGGTTGCACCTGAACACCTTCTGGGAGCAAGTGTGAAGATGCTCTGAGTTTACCTAACAGTACAAGATCAAAGCAATTTAATCATAATTAGTCAGGTAAGAGACTAAGTCCCAGTGGTATTCAATAAGACTAAGGACTAGGTCCATGAAAGAACATGCCTAGTCGGTAACTCCAAATTCATAATCCACAAAGCCCTGTTAGATTTCCCCACATTCCCGAATAGCCATCCATATCCTTCCCTGAACATATTCCGGACTGTTTCTTGACAAGCTGAGAGAGTCTTGAATCTCTGATAACGCTGAGGGGCAAGGTAGCTATTCAATATTTCAAATACACTAGATTTCAAAAAAAAGATCTGGAGGGCCCACACTTACAACCAGATTGGGTTGTAAGGAAAACTCAGGGTAAAGGCAGAGCAGATAAACACCTGTATCCTGTGAACTGTAAGGAAGTCTGAATGTCTTCCTGTAATAAGAAAGATTTGGTTTCTGGTCTCTTTTCTCTTTGCAAGGACTTCATCACTCATCTGCCTACATCTTCCTGCTTTAGGTCCCAAGTTACCATCACACAATTAGTTTTGTTTCATGCCTTTTACATTTAATGCCAAAATCAAGTTTGAAAATAGGCATAGGCTTTGCAGAGCTTACTCAAAGGTCTTTACAAAATGAGACCCTAAAATAGTATAAGTTCCAGTAGTTTTACGGGATTGTTTCAAAGGAATTTTGATCTCACATTTCAAAATGGCTACAGTGACTTTTAGTGTTTTATTCCTTCATAAAACTGTTCATAATATGTTTTCACAGAAATATCCACCTAGTCTCTACTATAAAGATAGACTCAGCCTATAAATTCTGTGAATAACAAAAGATAAATTTACCATAGATTACAAGCACATGGGATGAGTGAATAAGTTGGACAGCTATAATAGTGAGGCCAGATGACACCAGGTGTCAAAATCCACTGTGTGGAAATGAGGTGAGAGAGACATGAAAGGAAGAGCTGCTTTATTTTGTGAGGTCTCAGTGTGACTCCTTAGAGCTCCACGGTGAAGCCTTTCAGCAATCAGCAAGTGTTACATGACATATGCATTTATTTCTGGATTTCCAGATCTGTGTTACTTGCAAGATCATGTGAAGTCTGATCCCTGCCTGATGCAAGAAGCATAGAATATGTGACAAAAAAAAGCACTGCCTTAAATGCTCGGTTCTTTAACTACAGGAGTGTTAAGCTATGTTTGGAAAAAAAAAAAAAAAGGTACTCAATGACATGCAGTTTTTATAGTTTGCCTCCTAGCAATAAATGACAACTGATAACAAACTGATTTTATTTACTGTGAATTAAAGAGAGGTGTTTGACGTTTTTTTTTAACTTACACTCCCTGTGAGATGTAATGCTTTCTGAACAATGCTGTGATAACACATTTTGTGTCTACTTTTAATTCATTGCTTTTTTCTCCCTGAATGAAGATTCAATCAATGGCTCTGGATAAATCCGTATAAGTATAATATAATCTTTCCAGCTGACAGGAGTTCCATAATCCGGTTTGTTCCCAACCAGAGAGATTATGTCAATATTATGGATTTCAGAGGGCATTTAGCAGTATTTCAGCCAAGTCATTCCTCTGGTGTCCTGCAGTCTATATCACTTAATCTATTTTAAAAAAATCTTTAATCAGATCAGCAGAAGTTTTTAAATATCAACTCCAAGAGCTCTCAGCCTTTTATCAGGGGGAGTTTGTTGAGTAATGAGTTCATATTGAAAATATGATAGCCCTGCTGTAGCTATTTCCAATGATTATGACAGACGTTTTTTTAGGTTCTGTATTACAATCAATCCCTGTCACAATTTATACATCCTACTGCTGAGGTTTCCTTTTATAAGAATAGCTGTTTTGAAGGCTACTACTTGAACAAATTCTCAAGACACTTCCCACACTTTTGGCTATTTTATATGGAAACAGGGTGAACTGCAAGAGGTAGCAAGAGAAACTGGGATTGTAGATGAGCTCATGAGACTGATTCATAAATCTCTGGCACAATACTGTGAAACCTGAAACACGGTTACTCTAAATTATAGGAAGGTTTAGTGTTTGTAAAAGTCCAAAGTTGTCCAGCTGAGAGGTGTCTGAGAAATGGGGGCAGGTGCAAGCTAACATGAAGTATAGGTTTGAGGAGATTATTCTCTTCCAGTGAACTTTGTCTGAAAAAAGATATTATTGCTGTACATTGCTGAAGATAAAACATGCTCATTTAAAACTTGCTCCTGTGTCTTAGCAGCTTGGACCTACAAATCCCTACAAAGGCCAGTGTTTAAATTTATAGCCAAAAGGAAAAAAAGTGAAAGGAAGAGATGTCAAGGGTAAGGCCCAGAATGATGCCTGGATCAGTTCCAGATGTCTGTGTGCCTCTGCCCATGGCAGGGTGGTTGGAACTAGATGATTTTTATGGTCCCTTCCAACCCAAACCATTCTGTGATTTTATGATTCAACAATTCTATGTCGCTGGGCTGTACAAATGTGGCTCACTTGCTTCTATCCCTACTGTGGTGGCAGTAACCACCTTCAAGATATATTCACATGCCTTGTGCCGTCCTGGCCCACAGCATCAAGGCCATTTCTATTGAAAGCCATCCCATCTTAGCCCCAGCAGGCAATGGCACTGTGAGGGACAATGCCACACTGCCATAGCTGGCCCAGACACAGGTGACGGTAGCGTGTCACCTACCTCTACAGTCCCTCATTTTCTCATACAAGCAACAGCAATCAGAAAAGCACAGTTTGTACTAGTGCATTTAACACACACTGTACACTCTCTGGCACAGAGCTTTTAAACTCTTTTACCCTTCAGAAGTGTCTGGCAGCATCCAAACTGCATTTTGGGGATGGTGCCCAGCCCACACTAACACCTAAGCTGTGCTATTTGCTGATGATTCTAATTGCTGTGCTGTGGATCACTCTAAGTGTTCACCAACACAGATTACTGGTAACATTCCCTTACACCATTTAGCCACAGGCAAGGAGAATTTAGATTCAATTTATCTTATATTTGTGCAGAAGTGGGTATGCTCCAGCTAAACATACAGAGCACTAAAATTAAAAGACCTAGATAATTTGTCCTTGTAACTTAAAAACTGTTTATCTTACCAACACCAAGAAAGACTGCTAACATTTCGCATTTTGTAATATATGGTGATGAAACATTCATTGCACAGAAATAAAAATGCAGCAGCCACTCTTGAGTTTCTTGTGCATAAATGCTTGTTAATAGCCTTTAGAGCACTGGGAACCAATGTGCAAACAACTCTTCATCTCAGTATGAAAATGAAGTTGCCTTCCAGACTGGTAGATGAAGCACCCATAAGCTTGCAGACATTTATCATAATACAGATGTGACTCCTTCTTCTAATCCAAGATAACTGAGGTTTGGAGCACACACAGAGAAAAAAAAATATTACATAGAGACTCTTACAGTGGATCCCTGATGATGTTTTTATAATTTGGCAGAAGTAAAGTCAATAAAATCTGTCTAATAGATAAATACCAAGTACTACGAAAAGAAATCAGAAAGATATCTGCATAACTGTCAGCCTCTGGCCTGGACAGGCGCACACTCTCCTGTGTCGAAAACTGGTTGAATGGCTGGGCCCAGAGGGTGGTGGTAAATGGTGTGAAATCCAGCTGGAGACCAGTGACAAGTGGGGTTCCCCACGGCTCAGTGCTGCGTCCAGTCCTGTTCAATGTCTTCATCAATGACCTGGATGAAGGCATCGAGTGCTCCCTTAGCAAGCTGGCAGACGACACTAAGCTGGCTGGAAGTGTGGATCTGCTGGAGGGTCAGGAGGCTCTGCAAAGGGATCTGAACAGGCTGAACCTCTGGGCAGAGTCCAATGGCATGAGGTTTAACAAGGCCAAATGCCGGGTCCTGCACCTGGAGCACAACAACCCTGTGCAGTGCTACAGACTAGGAGAAGTTTGGCTGGAGAGCTGCCTGGAGGAGAAGGACCTGGGGATGTTGGTTGACAGTGACTGGACATGAGCCAGCAGTGTGCCCAGGTGGCCAAGAAGGCCAATGGCATCTTGGCTTGTATCAGAAATGGCGTGACCAGCATGTCCAGGGAGGTTATTCTCCCTCTGTACTCGGCACTGGTGAGACCGCACCTTGAATACTGTGTTCAGTTCTGGGCCCCTCACCACAAGAAGGATGTTGTGGCTCTGGAGCGAGTCCAGACAAGAGCAACAAAGCTGGTGAAGGGGCTGGAAAACAGGCCTCATGAGGAGCGGCTGAGAGGGCTGGGGTTGTTTAGCCTGGAGAAGAGGAGGCTGAGAGGAGACCTCATTGTTCTCTATAACTACCTGAAGGGAGGTTGTGGAGAGGAGGGAGCTGGCCTCTTCTGCCAAGTGACAGGGGACAGGATGAGAGGGAATGGCCTCAAGCTCTGCCAGGTTCAGGCTCGACATATGGAAAAAATTCTTCACTGAAAGGGTCATTGGGCAATGGAACAGGCTGCCCAGGGAGGTGGTTGAGTCTCCTTCACTGGAGGTGTTTAAGGTGCGGGTGGATGAAGTATTGAGGGGCATGGTTTAGAGATTGATGTAAATGGTTGGACACAATGATCCAGTGGGTCTCTTCCAACCTGGTTATTCTATGATTCTATGATAAGTAACATTTTTGTCATATCCCATTGTGCTATCTGTACACCAGAGATTATCGTTCTTTCATTACAGAAAATCAACATGCCCTAAGAAGTGCAAAAAAGAGTGAAGTAAAGAGAAATTGTGGCATCCACCACTGAAGACATTTTGAAGATAAATGTCAATTTGGTCGTAATTACCATATTTGCTTGAAAGATGAGCTATTCTGAGACAACATAATCATCTTGTTTTTCTAAATGCTATTCACTTGTACTGCACACTGGTGAATGTCTGACATTTGCCCCTTTCTTCCTGATATTAATCACTGTCCTCCATATAATGCCAACAATAGTCTTTTATTTCCACGTATTTCAGCATCTATAGTATCTGTAGTTGGAAAACCATTACCTCGGGCTGTTTTTTCTTCTTTGTACTTTGGCACTGAAATTGTTATTGGTTTTATGAGCTATCAAGTATGTGACTGCAAAATCAACAGAAATATTTTGAGAAGAAGAGGCATTATTACTTGTGAATTCCCACATTCCTTGCCAACCTTCAGCTTTCTACTTTCACAAGAATAAAGCAAAATCATTATAAAATACACAAGAAGCCATCAACTTTTGACCTAAAGGAATTTGCATACCTTATTCTCAATCTTAAAATCAAAAAGTGATTATAATTTTTAACCTTCCAAAAAGAAACTGTGATTTAAGGTAAACTATGCTTGACTAATGAGATTTTCTCATGGAGCCCAATGTAGTTATCAAAGCTAATGCTATACATTGGCTTGAGGGATTTTACACCAAACTACAAATCCTTCTCACAATTTTTTAAGAAATGTCACTCTGTCTCATTGCTGATAATTTTCTATAGAAATTTACTTTATAGTGATGCTATACTGAAATGGTGTACTCAAGGTTGCAGGTCTAACTGCAGCTGAAATCTGGTTCATTTACAGTTTTGAAGATGGCACAATAAAGTCAATAGACAGATGTCACTGCAGAACTTAATGCACTATGAACTAAAAACACAGATAATGTTTTTAAGTATAGTGGTTGAATAATTCTTAATTTAGGGGACACACAGGACAAGGGAACTTCTATTTACAGAAAATTCTAGAAATTATAAAGATTATTTGATGAAAGTTACCTTTTTACATTGTCGTGAACATAAAATAAGACTAGAGGGTGCAGAAATAAGAAGGCAAATGTTTTAATAATGTGCAGATTGCAACATTGAGATAGAATGTCTGTATTCATTGGATCTAAAATGCACCATATTAAATGACCTCGTATAAAGTTGTCTTAAACATTCGTTCTATGAAAGCACAGCTTTCTGGTCTAAGAAGTCCTTGCTTTAAACTTTACATTTCTTTCCTGCTCACAAGAAATTCCCTACAAAATGTCATGTGATTCCCAGCCATGTCTGAGACAACCTGAAAACATATTACATAAGGTACAAAACTTGTTCATGATTCAAGTATTTTCTACCACAAACAGTTGGTGCCTGCCCTCCACATGAAGTGCCTTTGTAAACCAACTAGTAAATCACCGTCATGCATAGCAATTCAAGAAACTAATTTTCACACAGAAATAATGCTAGTAAAAGTAACTGTCCTCCTTCATCTAATTCACTTCCATAACATCTCCTCTCACTTGGATTTTGCAGCAGACAACATTTCTGATGTGGTAACAAGTTGCAATTTATTTGTTTTAATCTTTCAGTTGTGTAAACAGCATGTATGTGTATTGCTGTAAATCATAACATGAATGTGTTCTGAAAAAGCAGGACAAAGGTGTTATATAATTAATGCATATTCAGGCCACAGGATTCTGCTCTATTGTTGTGCGTTTTATGCCAAGTGGCATAGCTACATCCCGGATTACTCTAACAGTAAGAGACTTTCAGTGTAATTTGTAAATTCTTCAACAGACATCTATATAAATGTCTGATGCTTATTACTAGAGCATGTGATTTTTTTCAGTAAGCAAATAGCTGGGAGACATGCACAGAAAATATCATTCAGTCTTCAGCAAATGACTGTTGGATTTCCTTACTTATTAATTTTGATTGAAAGGATAATTTTGCTGAATTGTACTCTGTGCATTTGGCATTTTCAGCTTCAGGTACATATTGAAATTCATTTTTCTATAAGGAGTCCAATTGTACTGAATTGAAAAGTCATAAACCCTTCTGAAAAATGCATTCATAGTCCCCCTAAATGTGCTGTCATATTTTCTGCCCATTCCTAAAAGTATTACACTTCAAGATACAATTGGTTTAGGTTCCTCAAGGACTCAGAACAATTGCTGATACGTTTGAGAAAGCTGTGAATCTCTTTTTTTTATAGGATACAATACACTTGTAGAACCATGAAAAGAGGGCTTGTGAACGTGTGCAATACATATTTCAGGGCATTAGTTTGAAGCACCTGCCACTGTTTGAGTGTCATATCTTTGCTGTCTATAATAATTTCCCCCATTGTTCTGACAGACTTAATCTTCTCAATCTGATATGGGAGCAATATCAGAAAAGATAAGTATGAAGGAATATAGCCAATTAAAGAAAACTATATGAAAACATTCAATTTAGCTGTCTGTCACCTGGCTAATAGCAGTTAATTTACTGTCTATGTGTTACATAGCAGATAATAACGTCCTGTGCAGTCTGATGCACTTTTGGGGCTGAATCTAAGAGTGGGTCATTGCTAAAGAATGTGCCTTAGTCAGAACGACCAATAAAACAAGACATACACCAAAAAAGCCTGAACATGTAAACAAACATGATAGTGTTTTTGCAGGGAATTGAGAGAGGATTTCGGCTGATTATAGCATTGGTTGTTGGTAGTGCTGTGTTGAAGTTATGGGTGGAAGTATGATGGCTGCAGAGCCCAGCTTCAGACATAAGATAATTTTGTCCTTAGGAAAAATTCCCCTGGATCTGTGGGAGTGTGGAAGAAAAATTAGATAAAAGTAGTTATAATACATTCATATGATATTGCTGACTCAAAAGGGAGGCTCTTTTCTCTGTCTACCTATCTGAGATAAGAAAAGTGACTTGATGAGACTCTCAATGACTGTTGTTACCTTCATCTTTTTTACTCGGAAGGTGCCATTTATCAAAATATTTTTTTACAAGTGTTGGAGTTAAATTCAAAACTTAAAGAAATTTTCTAGGTAAAAATAGAGAATATCTAGCAAATTACCTACTATTGATAATTACAGTGATGTATATTTTCCCAAATCTCTATGCCCAATACTGCCTCCGACTTTATTGTCACTGATGCAATTATTAGCATCCTTTTTGTTGATAGGCAGTGTATTCATCAAGAACATGTAAAATGTTGAAATATATCAATCAGTTTACAAGATAAATTGAATTTTTTTGTTCTACAAACCACAAAGTTTTGCAAGCATCAAAGGAAACAATGGTGAAGACAATAGTTTTGTAAAGCAGTCCTGAAACCTGTGACTATCTCATTAGTTAAAGCCAAGCCCTGAGACACACAAAAACACATGACTGAGTTATAGCAACATTTAAGACAAAATATGACATAAGGCTCTAAGGAAAATTGAAGTATTTCTAAGATTTCTTAAAAGGTCTTCCTGATTTAAGGCAAGAACTGCTGAATTTTAAATCTACAATTAAAAAAACAAACAAATCACTGTGAGAAGGTGCATGAGGGCTTAAGAAATTGTGTCACTGAGTCATCATCCTGTCTGGAGTATTAATAATACCGACAACTTTTGCATCCATGTGTGTTAATGAATATAAGTGCATCCAGACTTGGCTTTGTTCCGTTGGTGGCTTATACAAATAAATTCTGCATTTTTTATACCAATAAATTTCAAATATCTGACCCAAAGGAGATACTGAATCAAAGTCTGTAAGAAAAAATAATTTTATTGTTGTGCAAGTTTCACTTAGGTTTTGCTGAGTCCAGCTTAGTTCATGTTGCTCTTATGAGGAAATGATTGTTTATATCTTTTATTTTGTGTGTATTGGAAAATTGGCAGCACTACCTTGTAATTCATCACTTGTGAGTCAGGAGACAAATCATTTGTAGGGCAAAGGATTATGCAGGGTCACAGAAGCAAAATATTGTGTCCCTCTGAGTGGAATCAACCTAATAACAGAGGTTCTACACAAACTTTGCAGAAATACTCAGAAAAATTGATGGGTTCTCATAGACATTAAATTGTATAAAAATATTTTAGAATTTATTCAGACAGATAGTGAGTCATGACCAGAAAC
The DNA here is from genome assembly GCA_033459285.1 of Clamator glandarius. Lineage (NCBI taxonomy): Eukaryota > Metazoa > Chordata > Aves > Cuculiformes > Cuculidae > Clamator > Clamator glandarius. The sequence continues at coordinate 1,755,127 of JAUNZM010000070.1, forward strand.
ACCCACTATAGAAAGAAGGCTTTCAGGAAGGGCAGTGTACACAGATGGAAAACATAAATAACTTAGTTATTTTTGACATAAAGTTGCAGCTCCACAGAGTAACAATACCAAGATATAGTGTGCAGCAATGATGCTACCCTTTAAATTTTACAAAGCAATGAAAGTATTCTTAGAGTATCTACAAATTGCAAATTGGAAATGTGGTCAATATTTCACCACTGTCTGTGTAATTACCCTGCTCAAGAGTAACAGTTTGGTAATCTGCAAAAAACAGTAACGTCTTCTAGTTTGTCAATCCATTGGCCATCATATAATTTTCATAAACTTGAAAATACTATAAGTCACCAATGGAGGTGGGTGTTCAGACATAACAAAGAGTACATTTTGAACCTTATATTTTCTATGTTGGCATGGGTGATCAACCTTTTCGGAGACTACAGAAATTACTGCACCTTCATCTGGTTGATTTATTACTGTTGTAGACTACTTGATTATATGTAAAAAACTACTTATCATCCGCTTGAAGAACTGCCAGTTACTTAGTTAATAAGAATTCTAGCCTTATGTTTATACCAATATTCAATTTTGGTTTTCAATTGTTTATAGGAAAGAACAACATCCTTCTATAATATTTATGTTTCAAATAATTAGTAGGTGTTAGAAAATACTAACAGTCATAAGGAATGAAGGCTCTGAGATACGAACAGTTATAACTCAAGTTAATGGCGATTATGACTCAGAAAATATGTATTCCAGGCAAATTGTAGGTTCTCTATTCAATGATGCCTATGACAATACAAACAGTATTATTACTTGGATTGCTCTGGCAAATGTAGTAAGAATTTCACTTCTGACAAAGAAATTACACATCTCCTGTTGTTCATATTGTTTCTTTTTAGATGAAGAATAAAATCTTCTTTTATTATAAAATTTTGTTTGTGCTCACTTCCTATGCTAAGTAGAAACATTAGATGCAAGACCTGTTCTTTTTCTTGTGAACGAGGTCTTCCATTTCCTATTTCACACATTCATAGCCTGAACAAATGCAGCATCCTCCCCACCAGTGTAAAAACCAAGGGATTTTCTTTTGCCTCTTTCTCCTTGCTAAGCTGGTAGATAAGAATATATATATATTTTTAATTCCTTAGCTTTCATTCTACAGCATTTTTTCAACATATCTAATCATGCATTTGAAATTGTTACTTAAATTATTTTTATAATTAGCTGTTAGCTTAGTTATTTACTTTTCAAGTCACTGTTGTTCTTAGTAGAGTTTGGGAGATTCTGTTAAAAGCCCTCTCATTACTTTCACTCATCACTTTCACCCATTCCTTACATTACCAGGAACTTTTAATGAGCTATAGGACAAGAGACTACACTGGCTGTCTACTGTTCCATGTGTTGCTCCTGCCAATGCTTTATGAGTATCTGTTAAGAAACTGCTAAACTTAGCTACACCTACAGCTATTAGTAGGGTTTTAGCAACCTCTTTTTCTGAGCTAGGCATTAAAGAGAGGAAGATGTTGGCCACTTGGGAAGAATAATGACCTCTGTGTTCTGGTACCTATGTGCCGGAGTGCATAATAAAGCACTTTGCTTAGAAAAGCAGCACACATTTCCTCAATCTTGCAAAGCCATCTCTGAGACAGAAAGTCTCTAGTCTGCATTAAGTGGTTGAGTTATCCTGTTGCTAATGGAGAGAAAGAGCCAAGTAAAGACCTCTTCTGTTTTGTCACTAAAGCATAGGCGTTGAGTATGCTGGTAGAAATTACCATAATTTCATACTACTGAGCCAAGAATAACAGAAACTCTCATCCAGGGAACTACAGGCCTGTCAGTCTGACCTCAGTGCCAGAGAAAGTCATGGAACAGATGATCTTGAGTGCTATCATGAAGCACATGCAAGAGAATCGGGTGATCAGGCCCAGTAAACACGGGTTCACAAAAGGCAGGTCTTGCCTAACAAAACTGATCGCCTTCTATGACCGAGTGACTCGGCTGCTGGACAAGGGAAAGGCTGTGGATATGGTCTTCCTGGACTATAGTAAAGCCTTTGACACAGTTTCTCACAGCATTCTGCTTTGGGAACTGTCGGCCTCTGGCCTGGAGAGGCGCACACTCTCCTGGGTGGAAAACTAGTTGAGGAAATGGCCTCAAGCTCCACCACGGGAGATTTAGGCTGGACATTAGGAAAAAAAATTTCACAGAAAGGGTTATTGGGCACTGGAACAGGCTACCCAGGGTAGTCGTTGGGTCACTTTCCCTGGAGGTGTTTAAGGTGCTGAGGGGCATGGTTTAGTGTTTGATAGGAATGGTTGGACTCGATGATCCAGTGGGTTTCTTCCAACCTGGTTATTCTGTGATTCTATGAGTCTATGATTTTACATCACATCTGACTTTACTATAGGGATCAGGTTTCTGTAGGGTTTAAACATTGTTTAGTCTCTGATAGAAAGCTTGTATTTAAGTAAATCGTAACCAAAAGAATGTCAAACAGCTTTGTAATAAAATAGTGCATAGAAAGGTAAATCAGGAAAATCATTGTTCCTCTGTGAGAATGTAAGTTTAATTTTTCATGGTTTCGCTTGTTAATAAAGTAATGAGCTGATTAATCCTGTGTTCAATTAACTGTAATGTCATGAAAGATCATCAGTAAATTCAAGCAAAAGAATTACCAAATTTTTTTCCAAATATAGGTTTTTATATGCAATTTAAGTTTCTGTTACATGCTTCTTAGAGAATGTAAGTCCATGCACACTTGGAAAGAGCACTAAAAGGACTCTGCCAGGATATTTTGCAACACAAAGTCCTATTAATCTAAGATAAAACAGCTAATCAGAGAGCTGTTTCGTGATGCTTACATTATTTTACACAAATTTAATTCTAACTCATCTTTCACAGGATTCAGAAAATCTCTCACTATTTTCTGTCTGATAAACAGTGGAGGCTTTGGACACAGGCAATGATCATAGCAGCTGCACTACAGAGGGGCTGTGGATACAGGCGTGGGTGAAGCAGGCTAAGAGGAAGACAGGTGGGAAAAGCACTAGTGTTATGTCCAAGGCCATTGAATGTGTTGGTCATTAACATGAAAATGTTTGACTGTAGAAAGGAGAAAGATCATTATTTAGACCTAGCCTGGATTTTCATCATTAATGACAAACTATTTTACCTATAGCCTCTTCTTTTTCACTCCTTGTTTCTGTAAGATTCATATTTGTCATATCTATGCATAAAATACCTTTACTGGTGTATTACTTCAGCCTACTGGTTTGTGTCCACTAGTCAGTCTAGCAAAATCTTAAATTCTCACTCGTTTTACTTCATTCAGGTCCATACAAGGTATCGGGGCAAAAAAACCCACACTGTTGCCAGTGCAAGCTGCATCAGTATTAGAAGAGCTTATTATGAAGGCTGGGCTGACCTCACTGGTCCTACAGCCACAAATGATTCATGTAAGGAGGGAGGACCCACCACGTCAGCCAAGGCAGAGGAAAGAGGGAAGGCAAGAGGTCAGACCTCATTTGGTCAGTGTTTGAACCGATTCACTAGTAAAAGAGCCAAGTCAGCCAGCTGCTATCAGCTGAGAATCAACCTGATCTACTACTTCCCTGGGACCAAAAGTATGCCTACAATGCTGTTATTTAGCATAGCTCATATTTACAGGGCCCGTGATTTACAGGTGTTGGAAGAATGAGTAGCACAGGGGATGCCACAAGTAAGTGATATTTTTTGGCAGCAGACACAGATTTTGTTCAAGGTCTGATAATAGAGTACATCAGTCCTATTAGTGTGTTCTTCTGGAAGGTAATGAGGCATTCAGATCACGCAGAACACAGGGATAACCTAATTTTAAGACACCGATGCAAGAACTCCATAACAGAAGGAAGTGCCTCTAAATCTTACCTTCTGAAGCTCAGGGAAGTTGGAAAAACTAGACAAATTATTTTTTCAAAGTGCTAGGATGCGACTCTAGTCAGGTTTCTTGTTGAAGCTGTCCCAGAACTGTGATGCTTTCCCTACTTCCAGTTTGAAATCTGGATAACCCTCCCTGCAAAATCTTTGTGACGTCTAAAACAAAAGCCACTAACTTCTGCTAATGATTAGACTTGCTGGAATAAATGTGCCACAATGTAAATCTCTGAATGCTGCATTCTAAATATTATTTTTCTTGGAGTCTACCTTTTTTAAAAAAATAGAGATTTTAAGTTTTCATTACTAAATTAACACTTGTAAAACATAGCTTAAATTACAACTTCATTGGGTTCAGCAGCACTCAGGAGACCAAGGCTGTTGTTTAACTTCCTAAATTAAACTAAGAAGGAAATCTGCAGTTTCACCTTGAGAGAGAGCAGAACTGTATCGTGTTGTGTCTGGGCCTTGGAAACAAGGGTCAGGATGCTACAGGACTGAGTTGAAGAGAAATTAAACCTTACATACAGAGCATTCTCCTTAAGAGAGCATCTTTATGCTTCACTGAAAATCTTGCCATTAAATGCAGAGATTGAAATTCTTCTGAGCTAAAGAAGTGCTTGCTGTTAAAACTATTTTACATTAAAGGAATGCATACCTGCATATAATTTAAATTATTAACTTCAAGATGGATCATATCATGGTAATGACTAAATAAGTTTGGAAGAAGTATTGTCATGTAGAAGGATATGTAGACAATTTTCCCAGTGTCTTCTAGCAAATTAGTCTACATTATTTTTATGCATTTACAAGGCAATTCATATAATACAAAGAGGGTAAGTTTTATAGTTTATAAATGCTAGTTTCAGTTTTCATTTCATAGAATCATAGAAACATAGAATCATAGAATAGTTAGAGTTGGAAGGACTTTAAAGATCATCTAGTTCCAACCCTCCAGCCATGGGCAGGGACATCCCACTAGATCAGGTTACCCAAGGCCCCATCCAACCTGGCCTTGAACACCTCCAGGGATGGGACATCCACAACTTCCCTGGGAAACCTGTGCCAGTGCCTCACCACTCTCATAGTGAAGAAATTCTTGCTTATATGAAGGCTAAATCTGCCCCTCTCCAGTTTATTCCTAATTTTGCTAGTCCTATCACTACAGGCCTTTATGAATAGCCCCTCTCCAGCTTTCCTGTAGCCCCTTTCAGGTACTGGAAGGTCACTATAAGGTCTCCTTGGAGCCTTCTCTTCTCCAGACTGAACAAGCTCAACTGTCTCAGCCTGTCCTCATAGGGAAGGTGCTCCAGACCTCGGATCATCCTTGTAGCCCTCCTCTGGACACATTCCAACAGTTCCATATCTTTCTTAAGCTGAGGATTCCAGAACTGGGCACAGTAATCCAGATGAGGTCTCACAAGACAGGAATAGAGGGGCAGAATCACCTCCCTTGACCTGCTGGCCATTTTCCTTTTGATGCAGCCCAGGACATTGTTAGCCTTCTGGGCTGCAAGCGCACATTGCCAGCTCATGTTGAGCTTCTCATCAACCAGCACTCCCAAGTCCTTCTCTGCAGGATAGCTAACAATCACATCATCCACTATTGTGTACTGAAATCTGGGATTGCTCCAACCTAGCTGTAGGACCTTGCACTTGGCCTTGTTGAACCTCATGAGGTTCTCACAGGCCCACTTCTCCAGCTTGTCCAGGTTCCTCTGCATGACATTCCGTCCTTCAGGTAACTACACCACTCAGCTTGGTGCCATCTGCAAACTTACTGAGGGTGCACTCAATCTCTCTGTTAATATCATTGATGAAGATATTAAACAGCATCAGTCCCAGTAGGACCCTTGAGGGACACCACTAGTCATGGATCTCCATCTGGACTTCGAGCATTGACCACTATACTGTGAATATGATCATCCAACCAGTTTCTTATACACCATACCGTCCACCCATGAAATCCATATCTCTCCAATTTAGAGAGAAGGATGTTGTAGGGGACTATCAAAGGCTTTACAGAAGTCTAGATAGATCACGTCCGTTGGTTTACCTATGTCCACTGCTGCAGTTACCCCACCATAGAAAGCAACTATGTTGGTCATACAGGATTTTCCCCTCGTGGAGCTGTGCTGGCTGCCATTAATCACCTCCATGTCCTCCATGTGCTTCAGCATATCTTCTAGGAGAATCTGTTCCATGATCTTACCAGGGACAGAGATGAGGCTAACAGGTCAGTAGTTCCCAGGGTCGTCTTTTCTACCCTTTTTAAAAATGGTCACAATGTTATCCTTCTTTCCAGTCACTCTTGATTGCCATGGCTTTTCAGATATTGTGGAAAGTGGTTTGGTAACCATATCTGCCAATTCCCTCAAGCAGTACTTTAACACAGAAGCTATTACATTTCTCATAGGACTATTCTGCAATTATTTTTCAAGCTTTTCATTTCAGAAATGAACCAGCTATCAGCTAATCCAAAGGAAGATTCTTCTGATGAATCACAGACTGCAGTAATCAATCAAGCTGCATGGTTTATCAAGACTGCATTAATATCACCAGTTCATCATCTTATTGTTGTTCAATGCCATTTGCCAACAATTATAAATTAGGATACTGTGCCAAAGGACTTGTGGAGTTTGATGTGATTTTGGAAATTATTTTTAGTCATGTTTCTATATTAACAAGTAGTTTCAATATGACATGTTCACCAGTCCTCACCTTCTCCAGAACACTAGACTACAAAACCATCGTCTTCTTTTTGTGTTGTCCCAGCTCTACTTTATCCAAGATTTCCTGCCACAAGAGACTCAATTCAGCCATTTGCTTTTATAGCAAAAAAGTTCCAGGGCCCTCTAAGGCTTTCTGGTAATAACCTGATCAAGAAATTTCTTTCATCTGGTAGCATCCACTGTTTTCTTTTTCCCATGTTCTTAGAAGAAAAGAACATATCTTAAGCTGCCTGTATAGAAATGTGTGTATTTGGTGACAATGACAAGAGACCTAAGTCATTCTGCGTAGAAAGACCTCAAACAACTGCCAGCTGAAAACTTATTTAAGGCTATTTCCAGTTACGTAGCTATGCTCTTGTTTCCAGAAATAATAGAATCATAGAATAACCAGGTTGGAAGAGACCCACTGGACCATCGAGTCCAACTATTCCTATCAAACACCAAACCATGCGCCTTAGCACCTCATTCACTCCTGCCTTAAACACCTCCAGGGAAGGTGAATCAACCACCTCCCTGGGCAGCCTGTTCTAGCCCCTTGTTATGTGTGTGAAAATGTCTTACCTACTTTCATGTGACTAAGTAAAAACATAGAAACTTATGACATGGTGAGCCAAATGAGAGCAAAGAGACATCTATAGGGTGGATCTGGGGAAAAGTAGAAGAGCAAGGTATGTACAGCAAGGTCTGCCTCCTTTCAGCTTCGAGTCAGACGCACTCTCAATATTTCGAAGGCAGAGGCTGCATCAAGAAGGTGCATTTAATCTCCCTTGAAGTCCTTTCTTGAGCAGCCCCTCTGATTATTTATTCATTGTCTGTCTACAGAATAAACTCCTCAAGACTCATGAGGTCAGATCACTCAGCAGGAGATGAGCATTCAGCTAATGTAACTTAAAAGCAATTATGTAACCAAATGTAACAGTGAGATTGATCCAAGCACAAGTAGATTTGTGACATCCTGATTGGTTTGGGATAAATCCAGCATATTCATCTATCTTCCTATATACTTTGACCTAATAAAAGTAGGAGTTATCATGTGCTGCTGGCATAGGACAGTCAAAACACCCAGCATTTAGCCTCACAGTCTTTTCTCAAAAGAACATAGAGAATAATTGAAAAGAAATCTGGTGACAGTTCATATTTGTTTTTACACATTGATTAGCTACAATAATTTTTCTGGTCTCTTAGAGTATGCGTTTTTTCACAGTACATGGCCAATGACTGTGTAATAACTGATGTTCTTTCCTATGACATATCACATTAAACTGAAATATTTAATTATGGATGTGTTTAATATGCTATGAATCATTGTTCAGCAGTTTTTCATAGTATTAATACTTAATAGATCCTTACTCTACATCCTCTCCTTAGTTCTAGCCATACATTTTGTCTGTGGAAAATAAATCTGCCCTTTTGTGAAGGGCAGCTTTCATGTGTTCTCAACTTCTCTGTGCTGATATTTAAAAATTGTAGATTAGCAAGTACAAGAAACAGTACAAATGTTGTCAATATACTAATAAGAGTAGCTGGTTTATCCAAAGCTTATGCTGCCTGAAAGAATATCTTCTATTCAATGTTTCAATAACAGCAAGTTTAGCTTTGTGTAGACATTTAAAAAGTAAATGGTACAATAGTTCAGAGATGTTCCTTAAGAAATTAGAGTGGTTTTGCAGGAGAAAAAACTACCATGAACTGCACACATGAGTTCTTCAACTACAATGACCAGCTGGTATCTCAGCTACTAATGTATCCTTACCATTTGTTTGTAATCTAAAATATTTCAACTAATCTTTAATATTTAATTATAAGTATCTTGGATTTTAGAGTAGATAAATAATTCAAAGTTTATTGAAAGAACCTTGTGCTATAAACTATCCATTGCTTTTTTTCTAAACACGCACTTTCTCCAATAATATATTATGAACAAGCCATGAGTGGATGGGTCAATGTCATTTAACTTGCTGGATTTTTTGGAGACCTGATTCAAAGCTCCCCAAAGTCCTTGGGAGTTGTCCTAGGAAGTCTTAAATATTTATTACATAAACAATTATTTCGGTTAATAGATCAAGTTAATAAAATAGTTAATACTTGCCCTTTGATCATATTTATAATGTAAATCTAATGTTTATCTGTCTGTGAGCAGATGTTATTCTGCATTTAAGCTTATTCAGTAAACCCTTAGCTTTCAAATATGTCTTCTCATATAGTCCAAAGGAGTCAAATGTAAGTCATCACACTTGAGCATACAGATAAACATGTATAAACTCATATACATGCACAATTACCATGTCTTCAGTGTTTTGGTATACCAGAGCTCTGCTGTAGTACTTGTCTGAGTGAAATGTAACAGAATAAGTAAAGAAAGCTTACATCAATCACTTAATTTCTTTGCTTCCTTGGAAAAGGAAGAAAATCTTAGTAATTCGTCCATCAGAAGAATAATATCCTGCTTTCCTTCTTTTTCTGTCACTATGAATGCTTCCAGTTTTGGCAGAAAAAAAGATCCTTGAAACAGTCTTGCTGTTAGAGCCACTTAATGTAAGTTTTTATGACTGATTTTGTTCTATACATGCCATCGCTCCAGATATATTCACTTTAAAATTCACACTCTATTTCAATATTTTAATGCAAATTTCCATTTTTATGACCTCCCATAAAGCATACTTCTATGCAGCAGTAAACCTGGCTAACTTTCAGTTACTTTGTATTGATAAAATATGACAGCCCTTTGTTTTGTTATGAAGTCTTTCTGGCATTGTTGGGTTTGAATGCTATTTAAGATGTGCATTCTTTCAATAATGTACATGAATAGATAACCCATTGAATTTTTATCACATATTAATGGCAATTGTCCACAAAGTATCAATAACTACTAAGAATTGCCATCTCCCCAGTTCATTATTTGTACACTTTTAGGTCAAATAACCATCTCTCTTGCAACTCTAATGCTCAGAAATTTTCTACATTGTTGCTTCTATTCTAAAGAAGCTTCTCCTAAAGGAATAAATTGCTGGGTAACAATCTGTGGCACTTCTCTGTCATATAGAGCAGCTGATGATTCTCTCTCAACTGCAACTTCCTGAGCTGTGAACTGCATTTCATTCACAGTTTATGTACTTGGAGCTTTTTCTTTTTTTAGGGGGAGTAGGCAGGGGCAAGTTATGTCTAAACTTACCTGGAACCGTTAGATTAAAAAGAACATATTCGGCTGAAAACAAAATTACATTTTTTCCCTCCATTTTAATATTTTTACAAAGAACTTTCAAAAAACCTGTGAGTTTTAAAGGTGAATTAAGCCTACATTTGATCATCTGTTGTTTGATTGTTAAATTTGCACGTGTTCTGTTTTAAGTTCCGGCAATCATCATCTACAATTCAGAGTGCCTTGCTCCTGAGTCAGGAACATTGATTTACTAAACACTGCATTATACAACTTGTACAACATTTAATTAGGAAATTCTGTCAGTTTGTTAGCACAGTGCTTTAAGTAAGCAGCACAGAACATTAAACTATTAAGTTCCTTCTTGAGAACCAATCTGGAAGTGCTTTATCTGATGTTACAAAATTTATGCTGGCAATAAGTGCCTAGCAAGAGTCATTAAAAGACTGTTGATGTCAAAGCTGTGAATGCACTCGCACTGCAAGGCATGAAATACTCATATATGTTCTGGAAGCTCTGAAACATAAAGGTACAATTTCTTTAAAATCATTATACTCTTTTTCTTCCAATTTTAAAATTGTTACCTGTTGCAACTATAAAAGTTGCATTAATCTCTAAGAAAGGAAACTGGAGAGGGAAGGAATCCAGGTCAATGTCTGATGGAGGGAAGATTTTGTTCTGGGTACAGACTAAAAAAAAGAAAACATCTTATTTGTACAAGCTAAATAAGTAATTTCAAAACTTTTCCAAAGCAGGAATTATTTTTTTTAATTGGTCCAGACATGAGAACCTATAGTTCTGCATAATTGTATACCTTATCACATATAAGTGATAAAGTTTCCAGATAGTGAATAATGTGGTCTTGACCCAGCAAAGATTAATCATGTATATCTGTCTGAGTTGTGAGTTAAAAGTCTATATAGTCAGTGTCATTTATTCTAATGAGATATTTGTGGGTTTAAAATCAAGGTAAACCTGCTGATAGAATTGTTATGGTCAATAGAGGTATCCCTGGATTTGAGCAAAGTATATGCTTAATGAGTTGGCTGAATCAGGTTCTGCATATGAAATTTGATATGCAATTGAACCTGTGTATACCTAAAAAAGCAGCATATTTTGTCAGTGTCTTTTGAGGGATTATGTACATGTTATAATTGTTACATTTATAAAGTAGTGTCTTCAGGGAACATAAAAAACCTTGCTCTTGTGTAGAAGAAAGAATAAGAAGCTAAAGGTAAAAAAAAATTTAAACAAAGATTCCATCAGTTAGAAATGACCTTTGTAATGTAAGAGATTTTTCTTACAGGAAATGGCCAATTCAGACAACATATTTTATATTCTCTTTGAAAAGAATTTTTATTTATTTCAGTAAGAAAAATGCCGTTATCATATTGGAGTTTAGTTTTCAGTCTAATATGACTCTTTTACTATTTCTTTTTTTATCTTAAAACCTTTGTTGCTGCAGTTAGGAGAGAATACGAGTCTGGGTTTTTTTTAAACCTATCATTTATTCCTTGCCATAAGAAGGAAGAGCACTGGTTTTAAGTTCAAAAAAAAAGAAGAGGGAGACAACAAGAAGAAACTTTTTTTTTCTTTAAGACTTCCTTTTTTCTTTAAGACTTCTTTTTTTCTTTAAGGTGCAAGGCTTGGAAGTCAATAAACCTAGGTGGTACTTCAGATGTCACACTTCTCTCATGACTGCAAGGAAAACCATCAATTTAATAGATATGATAACAGCTAGGACGGAGTGACAACTTTAACAACTCTATCACGCACTTGTGCACATCCAAGGCAGAACACATATTTCCTGGAAGCTCAAGCAAACTTAGAATGAAATATCAGAGCTATTAAAAATATCACTATATAAGCTGACGGCTGGGATACAGCTTTATAACCAAACCAACAGAACTGGCTCAAGGCTCCACAGAAAATGTGAAAAGATATACAGGCAGGCTTCACATCCTGAAAAAAAAAAGTAAGGGAAAATCCAGTACTTCTGAGAATTTTTACCAAAGTAAAGTGATTTCTTTCAAAAAAGTCTTCCTTTTAAGTAAGGCTGGACCTCAGAAGCAAAACTAACTCAGTAGAGCATGACTGGGAAGCACATAATGGAGGGTCAAAGCATTTTGAGTTACATCCTGGTTGTAGCTTACTTTTAAACTGGCATTTCTTTGTCTGGTTTTGCCCTAAAGCTGTTTATAATAGGAAATAAGAGGAAACACAACCTTTCATTTCAATATAACCAAATCTCTTCTCAGATGCCAAGACAAACTTGATATTTTGTGCATTCTTGAGACTGCTTGTATTTCCAAGGCTTTTAAAGTTTTCATTTATGAAAGCTTTTAAAGACTGCAAAATCTATGATGCTTTGAGAGCATCGATGCTAACCATAGTGACATGGTTCTGAAAGAAAGATGATAGAAGAAAAATACTTTTGGATCAGAAGAAACTTTCTGTTGCAACTTTTGTTTTCACTTAATTTCTGCCTTTTTCATAAACTAATATGTACTTCAAAATTTAAAGTGGTTTTGGAATGAATAATTGAATAATGTCAGGACTCTTGCCTCTGCTTTCCTGTAAAATAAAGTTCTGGGGAAATCTAACTCACTCTGTGAAGCATTTCCTTCTTAACAGCTTTTATATATATATATAAACAAGCATATGGAATTATACAAAAAATCCCAATTTGCCTCAATATCCTGTCTTGGACGGTGATTGGTGGGCTTAGGGAGGTATTTATGTGATGGAGAGTGCATAAAGGATAATATTTCTCCGGGTACACCATCACAGTTTCCAGCAATTAGGTTATGAGTTCCTGAGCCGGAGATTGCATCTGCACCATCATTCTCTGCCACTATAGATACAACTACCAATTAAGAAATCATCCAACCAGTTTCTATTGAATCATGTTGGTTTTAGTATACAGGACTTGGTGCTATAGGAACAAAAGTAATTCATGGGCTCATACACCTTTCTGCTTAAAAGAAAAACATTACACATGCAAACAATTCTTCCAGTTCTATTAACGTACTATTTCATGAAGTCATGGAGAAACAGAACTATGTTGAAAGAAGACAGCCCATGAAAAGGGAAGCTGAAAGGAGGAGCTAACAAAATTAAATTCTTACAGGTGAAATGTGTATTGCATTGCAATAAGAAAACTTAAACAAGGATGAAATCAAAACACAACAAATACAAAGTGAATCTGCTAGAAACTAGAAGACATCTTTCAGATTATGGAAATCATACAGATTCAAATTAATATAAGAGGATGATAGAAACTCAACTATATCAAATGAAAAGAAAAATAAGTCAGAAACCAGAGTCTGAAGTAAATAACTAGCAAATAAAATCCTTCAAAGACATCAGGAGAAGAAACCCACACACTTCTATTAGGGACAGCTGATAATCAGGATACAACGCTATACATAGTCTTTGTCTTCATATTTACTGTGGAAATAAGAGAAATTCCCCCTCCATAACCCCTCCATGAAGTGGGTTAAGCAAGAGGTCTGTCTGAAATCAAAACAAATGTAGGAGAGGCTGTGGAACAATTTGATGAAATAAACACTAAAAAAATCATGAGGATTGGATTGTGTGCCCCCAAGAACTCTGAAAATTATCAAGGATGATATAGTTAAATTAATAAAACCACCGTCCAAACTCTGTCTTAAAAATCCCATGATGGCTGAGGACTGGAGTGTAGCAAACATGGTATCAGACCTTTTTTAAAAGCTCGAGTGGAACCAAGAAACCTCTGACTTCTTATTGGGGAGATTAGTACAAATCCAAACCAAATGCAGAATTAGTGGATATGTTCAGAAATATGGCCTGCCTGGGAAAAGCTACCTTGGCTTCAGTAAGGTGAATATTTACCACTTTGCTGATCAGAATTCATGCATACACAAAACTGCAATTCTCACTTGTTTTCAATCCTAAAAATAGATGCTAGAATAAAATAGACATAAGCAAATAAAATTGAAATATCTTTTCAACATCTAAGAACTAGAAATATATATTTCCTTTCATATTATACATTATGTATTCTTATACATTTGTTTATTTTAATAGAAGATCCTCTTTCACAGCTCTTAGAAAAGTAAAGTTTCTAGTAGTAGTAAAATTTAGAGGTCAAATTCTTTTCTCTTCCAGGATATAACCTTACGAAGTTCAACAAGAGAACATGCTAAGTCGTACATCTACAGCAGAACAACCTCATGCACCGGTACATGCTAGGGGCCATCCTGCTGGAAAGTGGCTGAGAACAGGACCTGGTGGTCCTGGTGGACACCAGATTGAATATGAGCCAGCAATATGTCCATTCTGAAAAAAAGGCTAATGATATCCTTGGCTGCATTAGACAAAGCATCACCAGAGGGTTAAGGGAGGTGATCCTAACCCTCTGATCAGCACTGTTGAGGTCCTTCCTGCTGAGTTCAGTTCTGAGCTGCTCAGTACAAGAGACGCATGGACATACTTGAGAGAGTCCACTGAAGTGCCACTAAGGATATTGAGGCTCTCAAGAACCTCACATGTGAGGAAAGGATGAAAGACTTGGGACTGCTCACCTTATAAAAGAGAAGGCTTTAAGGGGATCTTATCAATGTATATTAACTATGATACAGTTGCCATCATGCAAACGTGGTGGGATAACTCACACAACTGGAGTGCTGCAATGGACAGTTACAGACTCTTCAGAAGGGAAAGGCAAGGAAAGCAGCATTGGGGTAGCCCTTTATATTAGGGAGTGTGTTGATTTTCTAGAGCTTGACTATGGTGATGAAAGGATCGAGAGGGTAAGAATTAAGGGCAAGGCCAGTAAGTCAGATATGATGGTGGGCGTCTGTTACAGACCACCCAACAAGGATGAAAAGGCAGATTAAATATTCTGGAAATACAATGCAGTAGAGGGGAATCAGTCCAGGATGTTCCTAGAGGGTCTGGAACATAACTTTCTGAAACAGCTGGTAAGTGAGCCAAATAGGGAAGACACCCTATTGGACTTCTTGTTCACAAACAGCAAAGGATTTGCTGATGATGTGATGACTGCAGGCCGCCTTGAGCATAGAGATCACAAAATGAAAGATTTTTTTATTTCTTGAAGAACTAAGCAGGGAGGTTGGCAGAACTGTAACCTTGGACTTCTGGAGGGTAGACTTTGGCCTGTTTAAGAGCTTGGTTGACAAAGTGCCCTGTGAAGCAGCCCTGAAGGACAAAGGAGTCCAGGAAGTTTGGATATTCTTCAGTGAGGAAGACTTAAAGGTGTAAGAGCAAGCTGTCCTCATGTGCCAGAAGATAAATGGTGGAGAAGAAGACTGGCCTGGCTGAACAGAGAGCTCTGGCTGGAACTCAGGTTCAAAAAAGAAAGCTTATGATCTTCAGAAGAAGGGAAATGCAGGAGGACTACAAGGATGTTGTGATGTTATGGAGGGAGAAAATTAGAAAGGCCAGAGCCCAACTAGTAATTAATCTGGCTACTACTGTAAAAAACAGCAAAAAATATTCCTATAAATCTATTAGCAATGAAAGGCGGGCTGAGGAGTATTTCAATGGATGCAAAGGTTAAAAAGTATGGGGTAAAAGGCTGAGGTATCTAATGCTTTCTTTGCCTCACTCTTTAACAGTAAGATTAGTTGTCCTCTGGGTCCCCCCTCGGCTGAAAGAGAGGAGTGGGGAACAAAACAAATCCACCATAATCCAAGGAGAAATTATTGGCCACCTGCTACACCACTTAGCTACACACAAATCTATGGGGCTGGATAAGATCCACCCAAGCATACTGAGGCAGAAGTGCTCACCAAGCCACTTCTATCAGTTGTCAGTAGTCCCGACTAACTGGAATGGTGCTGGTTGACTGAAAGTTAACAAATATGATGTCCATCTGCCAGAAAGGGTAGAAGGAGGATCCAGGGAACTACAGGTTTCTCAGGCTGACCTTAGTTCCAGGGAAGATTATGGAACAGATCATCTTGAGTGCCATCAAGCTGAACACACAGGACAAGTTAATCATGCTCAATCAGCACAGGTTTATGAAAGCAGGTACTGCTTGACTAACAGGATCTCTTCTGCGACAAGGTCACCAACTTAGTGGGTGGGAAAGGCCATGGGTGATATTTATCTAGGGTTCAGTAAAGCCTTTGACGTGATTTCCCACAGCATTCTCCTGGAGAAACTGACTTAGATGGGTATACTCTTCACAGGGTAAGAAATTGGCCAGATGACCAGGCTCAGACTGTTGTGAATAAAGTTAAATCCACTTGGAAGACAATCACAAGTGGCGTCCCCCAGGCTCAGGACTGGGGCTCTTTATTTAAAATATCTTTCTCAGATCAACACTCCCACCCAACTTGGTGTCATCAGACTTACTGAGTGAGCATTTAATCCCCTCATCCAGAATATTGATAAAGAAGATTAAGATGTTCCTTTTAGATCAATTGGTGATGTCAGTCACTAAAAACTAGCTTTCACTTTTAAGGACTGTAAAGGCAAAGGAATTATATTTTTTTTATAAAGTATCTTTTCACTGTCCAAAATGCGGTGTTTGGTTTTTTTACCGAAGTAATCTCTGCATATGCCTTACAACAGCTGAATGCCATAGTTTAGAGCAGCCCTGAGCTGGACTCGGTAACATTTGTTTTGGCAAACAAAATAGTTTCCTGCTCAGTCTGCAGTGTGAGTAGATTGAGTCCAGGCAATAAATGGAGACATTTCCTGGTGGGAAAGCAAGAAGTAGTGAAGGTTTTGCTTTAGAAGATTTCATAAATTCAGCATTTTGAGCAGTAGTGTGTAAGAGAATGAACCTTTTTCTCAGTGTGTAGATGTCCATTCAGAGTGACAGAGATCTTGGCAAAGATTTTGGCTGCTTTTCTGGGCTTACCAACCTTAACAGTTCACACTGATTATTACCATCTGTTATTTGCAGTAGTGAGCATGTTACTGCTGTTTCACACATCCATATCCAGTGTATTAGCCCCAGGGTTCATGAATACTGTAGGCTTTCTCTCAACTTTAGTAGATTAAATGCAGAGATCCTGTCTGGCCTGATGCAAAAAGAGGCTATTGATATAGTTATTTTGATAAGTGATACTGTAACCTCACTTCTCTTAACCAACCTTGCAAAGAGGAAGTGATTACATAGCTACCTTTAGGGACAATTAGTTGCTGCTGGAGGAAACAGGAAGGATTTTTAAAACCAAAATTCTAAGATCTTATTTTGGTGATAATTTTACATCATTCTGAAGGCTAACATTACCAAAAGCCCAGGAATTTTGCATTTTGTTTAGCTCTGTTTATTATTGTAGCACTCAAAACCTCAAAGAGAACATTTCTTTTTTACCTCTGCTGGCACCCTCAAACCTGTGGGTGGTTTCTTCCTTTCATTTGTTTCTCATAAAACATAAACTGTTAAAATACCTTTGTTTAGTCCTTCTGTTATCATTCACCAGCATAACTTCATTTAACTGAAATTTCCTGGAATGGTCAGTAAACTTTAAGAAATTTATTTTTAAAAGCATTTGGATTTGAACGGGTGGAGGAAAGGTTCCCCTAGGCTTGGGTTCATGTCCTACGGAAGTCATTATATCTAGTGCTAGAGTCTGCTCAGTTCTCCTCTTCTCTGAGTCACACCGACCTTGGGCAAAACCAAACTTCAGAGTGGTCATTTGTAGAACACGAATACTAATGTAACCTCTCCAAGGGCAGTGAATTCTAATTAAGCCTGATGAAACTGTTCAGGGAATAGCAAGTAATGTTCTGGGAAGCTCAAATAGGCAGGAAAGGATGAAAAAACCTGTAATGTGCGATTAGTGGGACAGCATCCTAAAGGTATTCTCATAATCAGATCATTCTTTCTCATGCAAAGTAACACAATTTTAAAGGGTTTTTCACAAATTATGATTCTACATAAGTAACATTTGTTGAAGCTCTTTGTCCATGATCTTCTAACCATCAAAACTATTTCAATATAATAAAAGTTCGAAACTTCTTCACTGTACACCTGATGAATGGTGTGCAATTAATCACAAGTAAAAACTCCAGCCTGAATACTAGAAACATAAAATGCAAAACTAATAAGTACAAGAAAATACCAAAAAGCTGCAGATTTAAAACTACCAACTAGATTAGAATTCTAGATGCAAACCCTCAGGTTTTTTAATTAAAGGAACTAATTTGGTTAGAGGATAAGGTGAACCGGATCATCATTTTTGATCATTAGAAGACAGATTGCAGTAATGGGGTTTGATAATAGCTGTGCTGAAACCAAGGAAAAGACATTTACAAATTACTCTCAAAAGTTGTGTTTTTATGATCCACTACTGTGTTTGCATAATGATGTAAGCAGATTTAGATTTGTCCTATTATTTTTATGCTCCAAAGGAGCTATAAGTGGATTTTCATAAGAAACTTCTGCTGCATGTCTTTCTTATGCTAGGGACCTCAGAGCTGGAAACTGCCCCAAGTGAGATCTCTAATGAAAATGCAGAAGGACAGCATCACCTCCATTGACCTGCTGGCCACACTTCTTTTGATGCAGCTGAGGATACATTTGGCCTTCTGGGCTGTGAGTGCATGTTGTTAACTCATGTCCAGTTTTGTTTTCCTTCCACCAGTACCCCAGTCCTTCTTGGCTGGGCTGCTCTCAATCCACTATCTTCCAGCCTGATACTGAGCGTTGTCCTTACACAGCTATAGGGCAAGAGCTTACAGGTACAGGACATAAAAAGATACTACGTTGTGCAAGCTACAGTGATTCGTCTGCAGTTATGTCTGCTGAAGATACCTAAAGGAACTGATTCATGTATTTTTATTACTGTTCATCTGAAGGAACTTATATTTGTTTGCCTCTAAAAATCTTCAGTAAACCCTTTGAGAAGCTTGCTTTAGTCAACGTCCTTTGTAGACCTCTGAAGTCAAGTTTCACTTATATCAATCAACATAAACATTTACCATTTACTCAGAAATTGTTTATTTGTAAATAAGGGTACCATGAGCTGATTCCCCTCACAATCATAGATGAGTTCATGAGATAATTTAATTATTCAGCAGCCAGTGTGACTTCATAGAGGCATGACAATATCCTTAACCTCTCCTCTAAGCTCAAAATAGTGTTTTATATGAGAAGTTAGAAATCCTGCTGACCCCATGTTTTCAGCCTGCACTTTCTCCGAGGTCTGTATGGAATGCCATGTCAGTATCCAGAGGACAGCATCACATAGTAGGGACATCTTAGGAAAATATATAGTTTTCAAAAGACACGTTCTTGGCTTCTAAAAACTGACAGAGCAGTAATTGCTTCTCTGTAAGATCTTGTAGATTCCACCTAAGAGGATCTGATCACTGATATGCCAAGTCATTAGTATGGCAGTGAGAAGTTGATCATAGTTAATGCATCCACAGGTCCTCCATGAAGATGTGTTAGCTCTTACACATTATAAGAGTATAAACAAAAGTTCAATATATATGATTTTTTAAATTACGTTTTATACTTCATGACAAATTACTTTGAGGCATTTATTCACTGATGTTAATTTACCATCATGTATTCTAGATGTTTCAGGCAATTCTGTTGCCAGACATTACATGGTTGTTGGCTTGTTTCTTTTTTGCAACATGATTCATTTTTACTAAGGTTATACATGGTTGTTGGCTTGTTTCTTTTTTGCAACATGATTCATTTTTACCAAGGTTATACCTGAATTTTATACATGTTCATACTTTAATACCTTATATATACATATATGTTTGTGTAAAATCATTAATTTATAGCCACACCACCATCTAGTATCCTCAGCATTCAGTGTATAACCACAGATAAGAGAGATGTATTTCGATCATAGGTTGGTTTACATGACACCAGGCCTGCTGGCAATAGACAAGATACTCCTGTCAAAATAGGGAGAGGATCTTTGCACAGATGTTAGGAGGGCTCGTTGAAAGAGCATGACAATAGATTTGAAGGAGGAAAGGAATAAAAGCAGGCTCACTAGAGACAAGCCTGGGGGCAGCACACTGGTGTTTGAGGGACAGTGTGCTAGTGAGGTTCTTCAGTCTGCCATCTCAGTGGATGTAGGGGATGGAAAGCCATGCAACCATAAAGACACACCGTTTATTAACATGTTAGAAACCACAGAAGCCACTGAAAATAGTCATGTAGGAATCAGGGCTTCTCCTCCCAAAAAGGTGGTAGGATCAATAGGCCAACTGAAGTGAACTTACACCAATGGGAGCAGCATGAGCAATAAACAAGAAGAGATGGAAGCCATTATGCAGCAGGAAAACTATGATACAGTTGCAATCACAGAAACATGGTGTGGTGGCTCACATAACTGGAGTGCTGTAAAAGAAGGCTATAAATTCTTCAGGAGGGATAGGCAAGGAAAGAGGCAGTGGTGTAGCCCTGTGTGCTTGGGAGTCTTTTAACTGCATAGAGCTTGACAATGGTGATGAAAGGGTTAGGTTTATGGATAAAAATCAGGGGACAGGCAGATACGATGGTGGGAGTCTGTTGCAGATCACCCAACCATGATGAAAAGGCAGATTTAATACTATATAAGGAGCTGAGAGAAGTTTCACAACTGCTAGCCCTTGTTCTTATGGGTTGCTTCAGCCTGTCAGATGTCTGCTGGAAATACAAGACAGTCTAGGATTTTTCTGGAGTGCATGGAAGATAACTTCCTGACATGGATGGTGAGCAAGTCAAATAGGGAAGGCACCCTACTGAAACTTTTGTTTGCAAACAGTGATGAACTTGTGGGTGATACGATAGTTGGAGGCTGTCTTGGGCATAGTAATCATGAAACGACAGAGTTTTCAATTCTTGGGGAAGTAAGAAGCAGAATTAGCAGTATTGCTGCCTTGGACTTCTGAGGGGCAGACTTTGGCCTGTTTAGGTACCTGTCTGACAGAGTGCCCTGGGAGCCAGCCCTGAAGGGTGAAGGGGTCCAGGAAGGTTAGACCTTCTTCAAGAAGGAAATCTTAAAGCTTCAGTAATGGGACCAGTTCTGTTTAATATCTTTACCAGTGATTTGGATGGGGGGACTGAATGCAATCTCAGATAATTTGCAGGCAACACCAAGTTAGGTGGAAGTGTTGATCTGCTTGAGAATAGGAAGGCTTGACAGAGGGATCTGGACAGGCTGGATTGATGGGCAGAGGCCAAGTGTATGTGATTTAACAAGGCTAAGTGTCAGGTCCTGCACTAGGGTCACAACAATCCCATGCAACATGACAGGCTTGCAGAAGAGTGGCTGGAAAGATGCCCAGGAGAAAGGGACATGGGGGTGTTAGTCAACAGCCAGGTGAATATGAGCCAGCAGTATGCCAAGTTGGCCAAGAAGACCAACAGCATCCTGGCTTGTATCAGAAATCGTGTGGCCAGCAGGACAAGGGAAGTGATGGTCCTCCTGCACGTAGCACTGGTAGGGTCATTTGAATACTGTATTCAATTTTGGACCCCTCACTACACAAAACACATTGAGGTGCTGGAATGTGTCCAGAGACAGGCAATGAAGGGTCTGGAGCACAAGTCTCATGAGAAGCAATTGAGACAACTAGGTGTTTGGCCTGGAGAAAAGGAGGCTGAACCATGAAACCTTATGGTTCTCTTCAAATACCTGAAAGGAGGTTGTAGTGATGTGGGTGTCAGTCTCTTCTACCAAGTGAAAAGAGATAGGATGAGAGAAAAGAGCCTCAAGTTGCACCAGGGGAGGTTTAGACTGGATATTAGGAAAAAATCTTTTACCAAGAGAGTTGTCAAGCATTGGAGCAGACTGCCATGGAATGTGATTGATTCACCATCCCTGGAGGGATTTAAAAGACATGTGGATGTGGTGCTTAGGGACATGGTTTAGTGGTGGACCTGGCAGTGTTAGCTTAATGGTTGAGGTCAACCATCTTAAAGAATTTTTCCAACCTAAACAATTCTATGATTCTATGATTCTATGATTCTACAGGTGAGCCTTCTTGTAAGAGCGCTATCTTTAGGGCTATGTGCTGTATTTTGCATGTCCACTTTGGTTGGACTTGGAGTGAATCAGACTTTGGCTTGTGGCTATTGGCAAAGCCATTTAGTACTCAGCAGAATCCACTCCCATAAGGAGAAATCTATTGTCTATTTTCTATAAAGAGATATGGCTGGTGATGGCTATAGAGAGTAATGACTGAGCATATGTGTAGGATTTGCTACATGCCAATCACAATTAAAAATCCAAATGTCTCAGTTTCAATTGCGTGTTGATGGTGCCTCTCTGGAATCAGCCAGGAATTGTGTATGAACAGATGTTAAAGTTATTTTCTCAGTTTTTTAGTGTTATCTGAATAGCAAGTTAGTGTTAAAATTAGAAAAGCAATGTTGCTGTCATAAATGAATCCTGAATTGGATCCATACAATGAATATAACATAACTATAGCAACTATTCTGTTACTTACATTACATGGAGTATATTAGAATTTTTCCTAGGAAAACTAAACAGCAGATAGGATTCCTCTAAGTGTGAACTCTAAACACAATTTGTTTTCTTTCACTGTATTCTTAAGTCTGTAATTGCACAAAACACTATATACCTGTAAATGGTTACACAAAGACACTTATTCTGGAAACTTTTCTCTCATAGCAAATAAAGCTTTTTATTGTCATTATTTACTTATGCACAAATGAAGAATGTGATAGGAATGGCCACATGTCTGGCAAATGCAATTATATTAAAATATTTTGATTTGTTTTGCAGGAGCAATTACTAAAAGAGACGAGTTACCTAGAGGCTAAAAACCACATTTTCTTGCAAAACAAGAAGGAAAAACAGTAACCTTACAAATAATTTTTTCATTTAATATGTAATCAGATTATACACAAAGACATTATATTTGTCACCCCATGTTATGCCAGCACTCTTATACCTGTCTCTAACTTGAATTAGATGTTTCTTATTCTACCATTCTGAACTCGAGTGAAGAACTTATAAAATAGTCTGCTCAAAGAACAAGCGAGTCCTTGATGAAGAAATTGACATATGCATTTATCAGCAATTCTTCCAATTATTTTTAATCCTTATTCATACAATTCATCATGCTATTGGTGCTTTCAATATTGTCTTTGTAACTACTGTAAACTTTCTTACATGATCTAAGCTTGTCAACACAAACACTACCATTGAGGTTTTTACCCCAAAAAGGAAAATCACATTAAAAAATTATCCTCTGCGTTGCTGTAAAATGGGATAGGGTTAGTGCACACTAAAAACAGAATAAACAAATAAATGAACAAAAAACCAAACCAACAAAAATAAGCCCCAAACAATAAAACCCAAAAACATCACCAAAAAAACCCACCTAGAATCTTTACCAGCACTTGGAACACTTTTGACTTTGTTTAACAGTTCAGCAGGTTTCACTCCTTATTTTCATCCTCTGAGTGTCTCCCTTTTAATTCTCATGAGCACTTACAAGGTCCAATTTTATCCACAGATGTATGAGGACATATTTATTGACATAATACAAGAGGTTTATTCTGCACGTACCTGAAATGTATCAGGAATTTTTGTGAAGAAGATTTCTTTTTCGAGAGCTTATGATTAATGTTCAACATGGACAATTGTGTATAAATTAGGATAAATACCTTAGCAATCAAAAAGTTTCCATCATGGATTTGGCACTAGTGCACTTTTAAATTAATGGTCTGGACCGTGGAGAAAGATATTTTTCTAATTAAGCCTGTAATGTGTTTCAAGCAAAATCCTAGACAAAACTGGAGTTCAAAATGTTCATAAATAACTCAAGAGTCATCCCATAAGGAAATTACATCGTAGTAGGGCTGCTTAGTTAAACAAATAGAGACACAGAAAGGAATTCAAGAAAAAAGTCCACATGGCTAGCATGCAACAAAAATTGAACCCAAATTAGCAACGTTATACTCTTGAAAGACAAACAGAGGTGGGAAATGCCAAACCAGAATCTATAAAAAAGGTTATCCTCCACAAAACACAAGGACCTATCCTTTCACTGCCTACGTATGGAAAAGTCTTATCTGAAATACTTCAACAAAGGGATAATCTAGACAATCAAAATTCATTTTAGAATTGGAACTTCTACTATCACTATTTTTTGAAATATTATTGTTGGAATATAGGAACCATTTTTTGTGCCACTGGGAAATCTGTCTTGCCAGTGTAATATAGATTCAGAAAGCTAGTATCATGTCTGTCAGCACTGTAGCAGATGTGAAATATTTTTACACGTAGAACATGACATGTTCTATAAGCCTCTGGGAATCAGGAGGTTGGCACTTAGTAATCAGATTTGTTAGCAGTGGTGCTTTGTCACTTTTATGAACTATTCAAGCACTAAAATGGGATCAGTCAGATGAGTATAAGCAAATACACAGTTTGTATTGAATACAGTGAATTTTTTAGGTTTTTACCTATACTTATTTGTCTGATTAAAGATGCATCAACGTATTTGGTATCACACTAAGTGAACTGATGAGAGTTTTGTTTCCATCATGCTTGCAAAAACTTGCAATATTAGTGATTTTGATCTCGTGAAGAATTCAGTACCTAAGGACCATAGCAGCGCTGATGCCTGCAGCGATTTTCCTGGCATGGGCTGTGTTCCCTTTTTGCCTTATCTGTGCCTCACAGAACTGCAGATTTACCTTTTCTGCTTCCATCAGCAGTTGATTGAGATTTCTCGTGTATATCACCTATTTTTATCTCCACTTAAGCTCTCATTGCTCAAAACATGTCTCTAATAGATAAGAGTATGGTAGACTGTTTTGTTAGACTGTTTTTTAACTTCTTGTTTTTCTCTTGCTCACTGAAAATGTCTCAATTCTTCAGTCTGTCTTCATAGTTCCTAGCCCATACTGTACCTTTTGTGCTGCTTTTGTGCTTCATTGCCTGTTGAAACTTCAAGGTCTGCATGATTGCTTTTCAACATATTTTAGGTTTAATAATAATATCACATGAATTTGGTTTAAATCTAGGATACTTTAACAACACATTAAAAAAATTAGAACACGAAACCTGTCTTTCTAAATGCAAATCCTACAGATTTACTGAAGAAAATTCCCTTTCTGGGAGTTCTGTACTGTCACGGGACATCTTCTGAGATAATGTTTAAACTATAAAATTTTGTTGAAGTGTGTGTGCACCACTTAACCTCCTTTTGTCTTTGCAAATACTATCACCAACCAACTCAAGACACAGGCTCTTCTGTCTTCTCATTCATAAAGATCTTTGCTGCCCCCTTTTATGACAATTAGCCTTTACTCTGCTGAATGGAGGAAATTGAATTATTCTTGGAGAAGGATCACTGGAATAAATTACATTTTAGGATTTAGAAAATATCAGGAAATATAGAATATGATCTCTGCATACTTACTATAGTTCTTGGGCACTCAGTTTTAACTGCCCTGCTTGAATACAAAGTTAACAGTTTAAGAGCAGGAATGCAACTACATGTCCTGTTTAGAAAGTGATAATATTTTAAAAAATATATCTCATATTCCTACTGCTTTTATATCCAGAACATGAAACAAATTTTGCTTTAAACTCCTCTATTGTTTCCCTAGTTCAATTAAAACATAATTTCCTTACAATAATATTACAGTGTACTTTTGTATGCACTTTAAAACATGTGATTCTGCAATTAATGTTCACTTACTTCCTTTTGCACTACAGTCAACAGATCTGAATCATGACTGTGCTGTTCCTTAAGCATCGATTTTAAGACTTAATGTCTGGAAAATGTTATCTTTTGCCCTTCTGAAGAAATGCTGGGTGATCCTGTGGCTCATTTATTAGTCTATCTAATGGAAAAATTGTCAATTCAGAAATCTTCTCTTCAGCTGGGAAAAAAATACCTCTTTGGATGTGCCTCTCTCTTGTTATTGACTTGGAGCAATAGACAACAAAGCAGCTACCTTGTTTTCAAGCAGTAAAATAAGATAGCATACATCCTAACGTGCCCTACCTGGAGAACTCAGATAGGGATTTCCTGGATTTAAAAAGGATAGTTTCTTATTTCTGCTGAATCCAGGGGCTTGAGTTAAGGTTAAACAAGCTTCCTTTTAACAGCACTCAAGTGAGTGTACCTCACTCTGTAAACAAACCCAGCTTAATCTTTCCTCCTTTTGAAAAGGAAAGAAAAGGAACGTATTTGGCCAAAAGATTGCCAGTTTTCAACCTGTTAGAAACATATCCTTTATTGAAAGAGTTGCAGAGTTACTTATTATACCACTAGTAATTATGTGCTTCATTACAAATATTTTTAGGTTATTATTATCTCTAGTCTTATCTCAGCGAGATCACATTTTTAATAAATACCCATGTTCAGCAGTGGTCTGGATGTCTGTGCATCTTCAGCTCCAATATTTATAAACCTTTGTTTGTATAGCTTCTCTCACAGCATATTCTTCTGTTTCAAAGAAGGTAGCTATCCCAGGTGATTTATTGTTTAATGCTACAAATATCACACAGATGATTTACTTAGGTTTCTATGTGATTTTTATCTGCATCATTAATCAATCCTGCTTTTAAAAAGCCCAACTCTAAATGTCAGTGGTCCTATACCAGAAGATGCACTTTTTCCAAGGTTTAAATCCTGGAAATTGTGTTTATACTGGATAAGCAGGTATGCTCCACAACAAGTATGAAATGCTCCTTCTTTGATTACACAAACCCTGCATGTGTGACCAGGTTCCTGTTTAATCTAAGATGGAATGGGGCAGGTACACATCTCACCCAAATGCTGCCATCCAGGCATTCAGACAGGATCTCATGGACACATTTATATCTCAAGTGGCTGCAAGGAAAAATGAACTGAATTTATTGGGAGGCTAGAAATAACTGCAACCTACACCTAGTTTAGTCTTAAGAAATGTATTCCCTTCAGTTATGCAGCAGCAAACTGAACACTATAAACTGTAGGATATTCCTTCTTCCTTTGCATTCATTTAGCTCCCTTTAGCTGCATCTGGTTCCATCATGGATGATGAAAATGCATTTTGAAATCTATCCAACATTGTTTTCCTAAAACAGGGTTAGCCATTTCCTCACTGAATAGGTGAAACATTTACCTGATCAAATTATGATTGCATATGCACCGTAATTATCTAAATGAATGCAATGACTTTGAGAACAGCAAATCAGTTTGATTAAACTAACTAAACAATGATAAAGATTTGACCTATGAAAATCAGGAAGATCTCTTTCCCCACACCCTTGAGTAGAGTCCTAAGGAAGGAAATGGCCTTCAAATAAGACTTAAATTTTAACATGCCTTAAAGTTCAACAAATTCTGGACAATAAAAAAAAATCTAACTCTAGGGTATAAACCTATTAGAAACATCAAGAGACTGGGTAAGTCAGAATTTATTATGGACCATAACTGATATATTGTCAGACAACAAAATTTCATTGCAGAATATCGGTGCTTTTCATATGATTATGACTTCCTGAAACTTGTGAAGCTTTAAATTTTAATTCATATGTTGAAGAAATTAGTTGATACTTCACCAGGTTTTGTAATATATTTAAACAACTCCATGCCAAAGTCCCATCTCTTTCATGACCCCACAAGGACAGTTAACATAGAATGAACCTTAGCTGAAAAGTTCTGCAATTAGCACTAGATTCTCAAAGAAACTGAGCATTCGGCTGAGTCATATAGGCCATAGCTGTTGCAAAACCATCCTAAAGTTGAGACTTTTTGAAATTTGCCATCCTAGCAGTTTAAAATTAATGAACAGGTATGCACATCAGACTGGCACTTTGTCTGATAGTTAAATACCTCAACATTTTTTTATAGAAAACTTGTAGCTTGCTGTAAAATTTATCAAAACTATTTTTCTGTTACAACTCCTGTGATGGAGAGGTGCAGAACTTAATATAACTTTCTGTAAATAATCTAAAAATAGTAGTGTATTCTTTACATACAGATTTTATGTAAAATAGAATAGAATGTGTATAGAATATTGGCAAAAGACGAAAGGCATCTACGTGATTAATGGCAATATAACTGTACTATTCAAAACATCTCCGTGGGAAATTCTTAGCATATGCTTTTCTTACTGACAGTTATATTTTAACAGCCATGATCATTTGCATTATCTTGTTATCCACGTGTGAAGGGATAACATCAAACAGAAGTGATTTTGCGAACAAGTCTGCTTCCCCAAGGGCCTAAGTCTCCTGCTGCAAGTTTGCAGAAAAATTAGAGCTTTTTCAATTGAACATCTGAAAAGTTTTGAAAACACCCTGCCACATCAGTTGGTTTCCTTTGTAAAGATGGCACTGGTCTTCCATGAATGATTGCAGTCATTTTCTTCTCAGGAATTAGTCTCCCTTTTAAATATGTCTAGGATATAAAATACCCAGTGGAAAAGAGACCTTGATCAAGTTTCAAGCAGGACAGTTTGGGATCACCGTTTGTTAATAAGTCAGCAAAATCATTTTAGGAATGTGTTGCTCAGTATGTTATACACTGGGATCAACTGGTTCCTGTAAACTAGGGTATCAGGACACAGGACTTCTGAATAACACTCTAGTAGTTTGGAAATCTCGAGACTCCCTGTCTTTCATGTGCCTGGGATTGTTAATGCCAGCTTTAATTTTAATTGATACATATACAACTGTAAGATTCCATATTTTTGCACGGTTTTTTACAGCAGCTGTAAGTAGTTGTCTTAATGTGGTAAAGTGAGGTATGAACAAGGAGTACACACACACACACTAATTAGTTCTGAGACTTGAGGATAAAAATACTTACCCTCTGAGAAGCAACAACCTACCTCATAGGTTCCTCAAAGGAAACATTGACCGAGTCTGTAAACACATTAGTTGTTTTCCTACCTTCTCATCCATTATCAACAACTGATTCCTCTGTTATAATCTTTCTAGCTATTAAAAGTCAGAATAAACAAGTATTACTCTAAATCCGATCCTTTTCTTAAGAACATGGACCCAAGATCAAAGAAAATCAGAGATCTAAGCATTTATATCAGACTTAAATTATTAAGTCTTGGTTTGGCAGCAAACTTTTGGACATCTGCTTCCTGCTCTGCTGCCCTAATTCCATGTTTGCATATTGAATTCAATGGCAAAACTACTATTAACTTCAGATGTCCTGTAACTGAAATTAAATGGTATATGCAAACCAAATTGGGAGTTAAAACCAAAGTATCAAATTAAGGGACAGAAAAATATCAGTCTTGGGTATTAATAGTTCCATTCACACTGATCTAAGGAAAAGGAAATGTCATATTCAGAATCAATTTCCATATGAGATTTTACCAGGCAAAGTTCCAGTGATTGTTTGCATCATAGAGAGAGCATGATTTCTCTTTTTTACTGGAAAAGAACAAATTCACTTATGATTTTTTTTTAATCAATTCAGTTAAAGAAACCCAACTCAGACTGCTTTAAGCATGAACATGATAAAGCTGGACAAGCCTGTGTCTCCTGTTAAGACTATAAGGACCAGACTCTTCATCTGTGCTCTGTGCTTATAGTAGATTACATGAAGATCTCCAACCGTTGGTGCATCTGTGAATATGAAGTTTCTCCTATAAAAGCAGATAGCCCTCATCTACATTATTTGTAAGCCAAATTCCTTTTGGGGGAGGCTTTTAGAAGTCCTGTTGGTATTTTTGTGGCACCCCCTGAGTGCCAGTAAACTCACTCCAGGGTCCTTGCTCAAATGTGAATAGATCTTCAGTTTAGAGCTTTATTTTTGAGACATTAAATTCCTGAAAGAAATGTCCTTATCAACCTTCTGTACTTGACATTATCTGCGGGTAGGGCAATAAAAGCCCTCAAATACCTTGTGCCTGTGGACAATTCTGTCACCAGCTGTTGAGTGAGCCTGTATTCATTGTTTTTCCTTACTGTAGCTCTTCGAAGATGTCTAACCCATACTAGATAAACACAACTAACCTGGACCCTACATCTCATAATGTTGCCTGCAGCCTTCTCACCTGCAGGTGGTCATTGCAACCAGACATCCTCCTTGTGAACAAAGTAGATGAAAAATCATCTTTATCAAGGAAACTGCCATTCTCTCATCAAGCTACTAACACAACAAGTACATCATTTTATTTCTTTCCCCCAAAGAGTTGAAAATGTACTTCCTAGCAGAAACTTGGATTAGAGTTTGATCTCACCGCTATAAATCTATATCAATTCTATTGAACTGCCCTGGATTTGGGCCCTTGATATATAAGACAGCCTTATGTCAGTTTTCAGACTGTAATTTGGAATCCTCTGAAAGGCAAAAACTAGTATGGTAAATACTGACAGAAATATAGCTACACAAGCCATACACTCCCAATGTAATAACACCACTCACCTGCATCTCATCCAGACAGGAAGCTAATGCCAGATGGGGAAGCAAAGCAGGATCAGGAGGCTCAGATGGAACAGGAACAGCAGCACAATTTGTCAAGCAGTGGCCTTTTTCTTAGTCAAAACTTGGCTAGGAGAAATCCTGATGCGTATTGGATCTATCAAAATATTAGGGATAAAAGACTGAACAACCTAGCTCAGCTTGATAGATCAATTTAGTGTGGCATCTATTTCTCATTGCAGTTTCTTCTCTGATTGGAAAAAATAAGAACCAGGGATTTGTGCCTCAACTTCTGAAGTCTCGCTCCTTTTCTCAGATACTCACGTTTACCAGAAGTTTCAAAGGAAAGCGAAGAAACTTAATACTGGGCTGTTTTAGAAATAATCCCACAAAAGTTTTTTCCAGATTTTCAATGTAGAGTAATTTATTCCTCAATGTATGGAGTTTATATTTAATTCAGATTAGTTTTGGCTTTAGCTGATTTCTTTGGAGGCAGGGTGTACTGCAATCACTTCTTTTATGTCGACCCTCTTCCAATCAATTGGACCAACCTGACCAATATAAACAAGTTTGATGAAAGAATGAAAATCTTAAAGATGGTTAAATTCATACAAGTTTCATGAAAGCTGTCACCTGACTAGAGAACAGATACACTATTTGTGGTCTTTCTGAGCAAAATGGTAAGTAACAAATCATCTTTGTGTTTTGCCTGCTGATGAGCCAACTGACACATAAACTGCTGGCCCAGCTATGGCGTATACATCACAGACCACTGATGCAGAGAAGAAGGAAGCTGGAATTGTTGAGAAATTTAGAGAATCCACAGGAAAGATGCAGGAAGATAGATCTGAAGGCATTGAGGGCTTTGGAAGGCAGATTTCTGAGGCTGAACTGCAGGCACAACTGACATGAACCAATATGAACACATGGTAAACAGTTTGAGTTTCTGCCATAAAAAGTCACAGGGTAATAATCCATAGGAAGAGATCAATGTTCTGGTTTTAGTTCTGCCACAGCTTTATTGGATGTGATATCAGGTCAGTCACCTAATCAACCTGTGCTACAGATTCCCATAAAACAGGGATAAAATGCTTACTTCACAGGTTATAGTGAGGTCATTTGTTCTTGTTAGGAAAAGGTTTTGCAGCATCAGAAAAATGCATAGAAGTGCAAAGTATTTGTGAATAGAACACAAAAGTGAATGTAAGCAGGCATTTTTATGTCACTCATTTAATGTAATGAATTAACAATACATTGGGACTAGGGCTGATTTCTCATCAAAATTCACTCACAGAAAATCTCCACCTCAGCTTAAGCCAAGGAATACAAAGAGCATCCTTCTCTGTGGGCCTTCTTGTTCTTCAAGTGTAGACCCTTGCCTACCATCTCCTCTGACAATGAGGCCTTTGAAATACAACCACCTCACCCTGAGTCCAACACGGAGTTCTCAGAGAGACTCTTCACCAATCATTCTCAAGACCCTCATGAAGTTTTTGTCTTTCTGCTTTACACATTATTCACAAATCTCTATCTGTGGCACCTTCTTTTGTCTAAAATCACAATGCAAATATGCGTAGATAATTTAAAATAAAAACAACAGGCATCCTCAAAGTAAAAGGTAACTCACCCTTCCTCAAGGGAATCTTTCAGGGTACACCACTCATATTCAGGAAGGAGACTCGTTGTCTTGGCTGATACCAGCCAACAGTTAAACTGGACTTCTACATGAAAGCTGTTCATTTGCTTCACTATCCTCCTGTCCAAAGTTTTCCATGTCTGCACGAGGCTTACTTCTTATGAATCCTTATTTAAATTCAATCTTTACCTCTTGGCTTCTTTGTTCAATGTTTGGCAGCTTCAGTAGACCCTACAGACCCACAGGCCACTCCGTAGGACTACGGAGAATAGGGGTATCCAGTTTTCAAGATATTGTCATTTCAGTAACCACGAATTAAAATGTTGCATCTGATTATTATATCCAACCTGGAAACAAGGTAAATTGTCTTTTCAGAAGCGATTTCTTCATACAGATGTAGAGGCTTTTAGGAAACAGTAGATGCCAGAGAACCAAGTCCAGGTTAAAATCATAAATTTAACATGGAGTTCAAAATTCAGTCATTAAATTCACCAAAGCACTACACTTTCCACCATCTTCCAGAACAGTTAATTACATTTCCGATCTGATCAAATAGTTCTATCATTGCTCATGTTTGGCAAAGACTTTCTTTTATAATTACAGTGGTATCATAGGACTATTAACAATAAATAAATTCTGACAACTGGAGTACAACCAGGCTCACACTATATCCTTGTAGGCTCACTAAATATCATTGATATGGTAGCCACTGACAACTGTTGGCATGTGGTGTAGGTTGTAATTGAAACTTTGTTAATAATTAGAATAGTCCATTCTGGAGTGCTTCTCTGTGGATTCTTGAGATTTTGTAGAGGTCATACTTCATACTATTACAATTACCATAAATACCTTTAGTTGTCTTTCTAGCTCTCAAATTAGCAGTTGCTATACCCTTTCTAAAATTACCTGCTGCACTCCAGAGATGCCAATACTTAAAATAGCCAGATGGATTAAAGAATTGAAATGCTTTGCATTTGAATTTTCCCCTCTCAGTGACAAGGGCTTCTCATCCAGAAAATTTGGGTTTGCTATGGCTTTCCAGTCTTTTCATCACATTTGGAAAATGTTGTTGTCTAGTACTTCATGCTCCAAAATTTAGTAAAAACTATACTTGCTGAAGATCCATTGAGGAAAGTATTCTTAAAACCAACAAAGGTAATTTCAGGAAAGTTAGCTACGTGAGAAATCACTTCTGGTCTCACAGCAACCCGACTTTCATTTTTTTCCAAATTGTCTGAAGATTGTAAAATAATATGAATTACAGTAGAAAAGAATAAAGGCTGCAAGGGCTTGTTGTTACTAATTCTTTCATATGATGGGTGAGCTAAGTAAAAAACATGGGTCCTGTTAAACACCAGTTCACTTAGTACAGAGCAATAATATTGTTGCATTCATTTATATTTTCATCATAATCACTATATTCAATTTGTCTTGTTTTTTAGTTTATTCATATCACAACTTTTGTTCAGTTTGACAAAGTTGTTTGATTGATCTATCCTATGCTGAGAGCCATCTGCCCACATTGTTATAAGCAACAGGATAGCATTAATTGACTGTTATTATTATAAATGGAAATTATGCTTTCATGATGTCCCTATGCCTTAAATGTACACTTCGACCCTCTACAAAATGCAGCATATAGGGCTACTGTTTGTTAGTCATTATGTTCAGATCAACTATTTTCATATGTTATTACAAGCTTAAATTTATTTTCAGACCAGGGATGTTGAAAATTATATTAAGTGTAATATTTCCTGCAAAACTAGGTTATGTAATGGTTTCAAATGTAAAGTAGGTGAACAGATGGATTTCTGCTCTTGTGAGCTGAACTAGATTAAATTAGAACTAGACTTAACTGTATTAAATTACATGGCCCTAATAAGGTCATTTAGAAGCAGGAAGTTATTACATAAGGGGATCGTGAATACCATCACAAAAAATGTAATCAACATCAACTTTTATTTGAAGAATAATACTTAGAACTTTTTAGCAAGAATCTATTTATATTTCTTTCTAATCAAGGACCAGAAAAGTTTATGAACTTATTCTGTGCTCAGTAAGCTATCTTGTAATGTTGGAATTTTCTGATACAAGATTAATATATTTCAGTCACATCTCGTATCCTGCATGACAGAAGATTAGCATTGGGTGATAAACAGATGCTCATATTCGTTACAGGTATTTTGGCCTGCAGACAGCAGCACCCAGGCAGGTGTTTTGCAGAAAACCCACATCTGCTTCACAGGAACAAGGTACTGTCTAATGATTGCCTAATAGCTACTCCCCTCAGACAAAATTAGTATTAGAGCTACATCTGCTACTCGTCTTACATCTCAGTAGTTGCATCTGAAACTCAACCACTTTCTAAACTCAATATGTTTTTTCTTGATCAAATTCTTCAGCATTTTTTTCATGCACCATTCAACTGATGCATCACACTGCATGATGCATCAGTTGAGGTTTTTTGGTTAACATCAGCTAAATGAGAACAAGACTTAAATGGTTAGGTAAATGTATATATCTTTAAATAGTGGTCAAAATATCTTTATTTATTATTGTTTCTCAGAATATTGATTTCAATAGGAAGAATAATAAACAAGAGGAGATTATCCCTATGCTTGAGTGTCCATAAACAGTGATTTATATTGTTCAAAGGCTTACAGATTAATTTTTCACACTGCAGCAATTAATGAACAAGAAAATATTCCTAAATAAAGCAAAAGCTAACACAAATCAGGATGTGTAGACAGAGAATAGTGATCATAATAAAAACAAACAAACAAACAAAAAACCAAGGATTCTTGTGGAGGAGAGGAGATACTATATTTGCTTTTTAATGCTAAAACTAAATTCTTTGATCAGAATTACTTTTATCAGAAAAATGAGATGAAAAAATCTGTATTGCCATGATTCATTTGTTCTTGCTTATAAAGGAACTATCTGGGCACAGTTTAGAGGTTTTTTTTGGCTGGCTATTTTCAGGAGGAGTTTGAAAAACAGAGATGAAACCATATTTATGGAAACTCTTTTGTTTGCCAGCCTTTCACACCTTTGCAACTTCTTTTACCTAATCCAGAAAAAGCTAAGCAAGCCACATTTTTTTCACAATATAAATGTTTTTAAGTAGGATCTCAGTGGTACCTTGTAGCACACAATTAGATTTGAGAGATTCTGGTCAAAATTTTTAAAGCTATTTCAAATATTCAGGAGGATTTCATTACTTTATTTATTACACATTTTCATGCACTTTTTAATGTTTATACTCTTGTAAAAAAGATAAGTAAAATTTGTTTAAGTGTTTGGAAACACAAAGGCAATCCCAATTCTCTCAATACTTCCATGTGAGAAGAAAAACAGAGCACCGCCACCTTTTTCCACGTCTTGGCCTGCCTGTGTCTGGCAGCTTTTCTTGCAAGATATATCTGTCAGTCCTTGCTGGATACAAATTGGATGGATAAGATGCTGGGGTTTATCACATAAGGAAAACTCACTGTGTTATGAATCTATGCTATTATTGTAATGGTATTATAAAAATATTGTATATTGTAACAGTATTAGAAAATAAATGGATGGCACCATCAAGTACTTTATGTACTGAAACTGTTTTCACTTTTACCAAATTTCAGAAGAGAAGGAATGTGGTTGGGAAAGATCCTAGTAATTTTTCACTTCTGAGTGCTGGAGAGGTGTGATCAAACCTGTTAATGTTCCAGAGACATACATACACTTCTTCATGTTGTCAAGCCTGTAACCTACATTAATGTATTAAAGAGGCACAAGACCACAAACAGTAATAGACCATACAAAGTTGATGGCACATAATTTCATAAGTGTGTATGCTCTTTCCATAGGCTTTAGTTAATATTTTTTAGGTTTGTGGGTTTAACTCAGATGCCAGTTTCAACTAAGACCAGAAAAACTGGCACTGTCAGGAACTAGTATTTTTTGATAATAACAGGGTTTAAAATACTGCTTGGGTGTTGCACTGATTGAAAGGCAGTTCAGCTCCATGACCTCTAGATGCACAGTCCAGAGTCTGTGAACTGCTCTTTTCCACCCTGGAGCCCCTGGAAGCACGGAAAAAAAACTTCCCTACATATTGAAGCAAGCCATCAGTGGAAAGGTGTTTGACAGATGGATGTGAACAGTCTGTGTTAATAGATATAAATATTGGTAGGAAGCAGAAACCAAACTATAGTTCATCACACAGAGCCTGTGAACATTCTGTTTAAGTTGGAAAAATGTATGAGTAAATAGGTGCCTATTTCTGCTGTTGTCTTTTAGAGTTAGATTTCACCTAGCATTTTGCCAGCTCACATTAACTCCACGGCAGTACATTATAATCTATAAAAATGAGTTGTGAACTCCAGCAGTCATTTTTTGGTATGTAACACAGGACTGAATCAGAAACCATAGCTCACAAGACAAAAATTGAATTACACAGGTGAACAAAAGTAATTCTGAGACTGTAGTAAAACAAGAATATTAATAGAAGCATTTAAAAAAACCAGTCATACCTGCCAAGAATGACGTGCTGAGCTTTTATCATTTTACTTCAGCAAGGTATTTGGTGCAGGAATGCTAAATGATAGTCAGTGTTAGTTTCTGGTTTATGTTTAACCTCTGAATGTGCTAACCAGGAATGTAGGGAATCATTCTGATTTTGAAATACAACTGAGCAATTATGTGGGAGGGACGCTGCAGAGTTGTGGCCATAAGGTAGAAAAACGATAGGGAAAGGAATTTGCTCTGGAA
The DNA here is from genome assembly GCA_033459285.1 of Clamator glandarius. NCBI lineage: Eukaryota > Metazoa > Chordata > Aves > Cuculiformes > Cuculidae > Clamator > Clamator glandarius. Next base: position 1,791,656 of record JAUNZM010000070.1, read on the forward strand.
ATTTCCTTTAACAGTATCCTGTATATTATTCATATATACCATCACAAGCAAACCTAAAAACTGCAGATAATACTCAGGTGACTGATTCTTAACAGCAATTGAGAATACTGTATATAATGAGTTAAGATTTATCTTAACCCAGGCTCAGCTTAATTCTTTTCTCTACTGCAGAAATACTGTATGCTGTGATTGTCCTTCTAGTATTGTCAGATTGGTTGTGCAAGGAACCATTCAAAAATCTGTCTTGAAGCCCCTTTGTTGATGCAGGAAAGGACTAAGACCTCCCTTATGCTTTACATTTTAATAGACGCATACACTTTACTTATTCCATATATAACATATCACAAGTTTCTCTGACTGAATGAAATTACATGAAGAGTTACTGTTTAATTATACTTTTTGTCTGCTTACTATGAGTCAGCTGTCACATAAAAAGATTTCAAATAAATACTGTTTGGAAGTAGCAAATTCTGCAGTTTTGTAAAACCAGCAGCTGGTCCCAGATGTATAAAAGTTTGTTGTTTTTTTTTTTAATTCAACTGGGAATGCTAAAGGCAAAGAAAGAAGGTTGATACATGAGGTCAATTCCAGGACTTTTTCAGTAATTCCTCATTTATTTACCAGAAAACCCTAACAAAATTCCATGAACCATTAGGAAGTAGCTTGGCAGGGAATTTGGAGCATGGAGGATTTTTACTTCTGCTTTTTATCTGTGTTATGCTTGACACAGGTATGTGGTAGTAGCCACCTGGCACATTTCTTTCAGCTGAAACATCCTTGTGGAATCCTCTGTTTTTTATATTTAAAATGACATTTTATCTTCCAGGACAAGCTAATTTTGTACCTACACCAAAGAAAGATCTCATGATCAAGCCACTATTTACTAGTGCAGCCTGATAATATTGTTTCTAAAATCAGATGACATGTTGTGAATGCTAGTTTCAAGGACTGGTTAAAACTCTCAAGGTCATGCCCTTCTTTAATCTTTGAATTCCTAAATAGGAAGATTATTAAAAGAGCATGATCAAGGTTAGTGGCCCCTAATATTAGACTTTACAGCTGTGTTTTGATTTGTGTGCATGTGTGTGTGTATGAACAGAGATCATCTTTGTATCTGTGCTTCTGTTCAATACAAGAAATACCTTTTTTTAATTTCCAGGCTACCATACCCTTCATTAGAATGTAAGAGCCTGAAGATATAGTATCTGCATTTTACATATATGCCTCTATCAGTTCATGTTGCATGTGAACTCATAAGTTAGCCATGTACAGAATTCCCTGAGAAAGCTTTTTAGAGGTTGGTAACTGAAACTCTCCCTCAATTTCAGATTTAGTCATTTTTTCCATTTAATTTATGCTAAATGACACTGTAAAAGGGTAACACATCCCATCAATGTCATATAACAATACTTCTAGATGTATTAGCTCTGAAAAGCCAAACAGATAGGTCATTCTTACTCTTATTTATCAAATTTTGGTATTTGTATGTCACTCTACTGCTTTCACAGCAGTTTCACTTTCCCAGAGGACAGAAAGATTCCTCTAAATTACAGTGGCTTCTAATGACCTCAAGGCTGACTAGAAACTGAGGGACTGCTACACTGCATTTGTTCATTGTCTTCATGGTGTCCTTTCCAAGCCAAAAATCCATTAGTTGGTGGTGAAGGCTGGAGATCTAGGACAAGGCTCAGCAGACCTAGGCTAAAATGGATAACATTTGCTTGGCAAAGTGGCCAGTACACTTTCTGCTGAGGACCAGACACCTACTCTGACAGCAGAGTCTGACTGAACCATTTCACACTGTGATATCCAAGAAAGCATCATTCTGATTAGTAGAGTGAACAAAAAAAAATTAAATTTTAAGCCAATAAAGTCAACAAATCCAACATTTTATGAATTTGCATGAGAAGGACAACCAAGAAATAGTGTTTCTACTTCCATAAAATAATTAGACAGCTTGTTCACAATATAGTTAAATGAAATAGTTTGAGGCAGCTGAGAACATAGTTAAGATCTGAACGTGTTCTCCTCTCATGGCTGGTTGCTTGAAGTCTGCAGTAAAGAGCAATCAAGTCATGCTCTTAAAATCCCTGTAAGAGCTAAGCCAGTGTTGCCCCCCTAACACTTACTCTTACTTTTCCTACAAGCCATCCAGCAGCTATCCCTATATTCCTTTATTCTGTGACAAAGGGAAACAATGTGGCAAAACAGGATTTGTCAGGCTGGTTATACCTCTATTCAAATGTTAGGAGAATTCAAATTTTGATTGTCAGTACGTGCTTTTCCTTGGACACACCAGGGTTTACAGAGACCTTTGGACTGCAAAGGTTTTAAAGATGTTTCAAAAGCAAGAACCTTGTGTGCAAATATGAGCATATATAAATATCTGGGCTTTTTTTTTCTTTTCCGAAGGTCAGTTATGTAAACAGTCATGTGAGAGAAGGAAGTGGTAAAAGGCACCAGACTGGAACTCCAGGCTGGGTTCAGCTCCTGGATCTGCTACACTTTGTGACTTCAGGCAATTCTTATAGGTATAGTATTTCATTACCTCAGCAGGCTGCTATTAATTAATCTCTGTGCCTGAGGTCTGCGTTACAAGGAATGAGAGTGGGGAGACCCCTCTGTGAAGCAGCAGTTGGGTTCCTTTCTGTGTCCATGGCATCTCTTTCAAAGTTAACGCGAGTGTTTCCATACAGCACTCCACAGGTAGTCCTGGCAATTCCCTGCTTCCTGGGGCTGAACTTCACTTCTGCACTCTGTGAGCTACATTAACTGTAGTTATAAAATTGTAATTTCAGACTGTGAAAATCAGTTACAGAACTGTGATAATCAGTGATGGGGGGAAGGACAAAGACCTCATAGTAAAAGAATTAGGGGACATATGAATTCAATTTTGGAAAGAAATGAATGTCAGACTGTAAACAAATGAGGAGACCTCTGAGGAGCCAGAACAAAGGGTCTCTTAAATGATAATCAGTCATTCTATCAGCCCATGATTGCAGCAAAATGTTTTTGTTGTAAAACTTTTGTCTGACACATGCTTGTAAACCTGCCAAAAATGTTGTCCTACTTAAAGCAGACATTAGCCTCAAATGTGGGGCTTCAGTTCAAGATACCCTTGATATTTTTGTAACTCTCATTTAGTTCACACAAATGACTACAGAGTGACATTAAATTAAACATGAGCACTATCAAAGATCCTATAGGATGCTTAAAGAGAAGCGGTCACATCATCCATACCATGGTAGCCATTTGACACGGAGGCTACTACAGCTGACCTGTGCCCTGACCTGTTGCAAGCCCTCAACACTTTTGAGGAGTTCCTCCTCCCTGGATAGAGCTGTGTAAATTGTGCCTGCCTAGCCATGCTTTGCAGGGCTGCAAAAGTGTCTGCTGAAATCACAGCTAATGGAGGCACCGAGCCTTACTGTAAATGCAGAAGGTATAGAAAAGGAATTGAAAGGTCCCTAAAAACCAGGAGACACCGGGCAGTGGCAGAAATAGAGTCAGCCCCACTGGCCTTTTACCTCAAGAAAACCACATTTTGGGTAGGTTCTGTGCAAGCACAGGTGAAATTACTAAAAAAAATGAAATTATTCCAGGACCGCATAAACTTAAGATATGCTTATAGTTATGCAGGTAAAAAAGGAGTCGGCGAGCCAGGACTTCCAGAATGTTGGGGGTAAGGGGGTAAGAACATGACATTAGACCACAAAAAAATCTAGAAATTATTTTTTTAATAAAATTAAAGCAGAAATTAATCAACCATGCGTCATAGGAGAGCTCTCAATAGTAAAACCTTATATGAATCCAAATGATCTTGTTCCATCTATGTATTAAATTTGCATATTGACTGGAATTTTGAAGATATAGAAATAGAAGGTTACTATGGGATTTAAAATAATAGAACTATTACATCTTTAATATGTTTCCATTCCTTGAAGAAGAAATACAAAGCAAACTGTTCTCAGCTAGGAATCAATCTTCTAAATCAAAAAGGAAAGAATGTATTCTGTTAGGTAGATAATGTAATTGGTCAGTAGAATTTCATTTATTCAAACCTATGTCCATGAGCATTACCGGGTAGGAGAAGAAAGAGAACCTTTAAATATACATTTTATTTTATTTTTATTCCAGTATGAAGTTCACTAACTTACAGTGGGATCCTTGTGTAAAACAACAAAGACAGACAATTTAAATTCAGTTATAAAAAAGGTTACATAGGAAACATGAGAAGATGATCCAATGATTTTTGAAGTTTGTTATAAGAATTCATTGAAAACTATTTTAAAAATCTCTCTGTTAGAGGGATAACATCTCAAGACACTTAAACTAAATTGATGCAAAGGAATTCAACCTTAGCTAACTTGTTGAAATTCTTTGAAGATATTACTGCTGTGCTGGATAAGGAGAATTCTAATTTAATTAGGTTTTCAGAAGATAATTAGCCTTGCTCCACATCACAGATTACTGGTAAGAAGTATAGAACAAAGGCTAAGAGTTAGGGTAAGATAAAAATTGTCTCCTAAAGTAAGGATCAAGAGTTCAAAACTCAGAAGAAACTGGGAAATGTTTCCAGCACAACTTCTTTATGACAAAATTTTACATAGTGCTAATGGAAAAAGTGCTGGAAATTAAAGGCAACTTCAGAATGTACTACAGGAGCAGAGTGAAACAAGAAGGGAAGTTAGTTTCAGATAAACACGGGTGCAAAGAAAGGACTGGGCATATTGAGTGGGACAGGCTCTTCCTGTCCTTATTTCTTATGTTGTCTTCTCTGTTTTCTAATCATGTACTCCAGGTGAAAGGGCATACTTGCTCTTGTGTTTTTCTTTCCATACATATGATCACGACTACAGCTCTGGGCCTTTCCTAAAAATTAAGTTAGCAGTATCTGACCTAAATGCAATAGCAAAAAAATCATCATTCATGGCAGTCAGAGAGCCAAAGTCAAAAAAGGTGTACCAATTTTTTGGATTGTGCTTCCCTTTTTGCACCTTTGGAGCACTGTGAAGCAGATTTTTTTAAAGCCATTTATAGAAATACACAATATTTAAAATGGTATATGCATGTAATAATTTCATTGTCTTCCAGTAGAATCAACACACTATTTACACTAAAAAAAAATCTCTAATCTTCTTGGCAAATGAAGCAAAGACAGGTAAGCAAGCTTCTCTGACAGAAAGACATTTTTTTGACTGATTTTCTGGACACAGTTTCTCTTGGCTGTTGCAGTAATTGCAAAGCAAGAAAATCTTGGTGATTATTCGGAATCACAAAGAAATGTTCTAAAATTATTTTCTTTAACTTGTTCTAATCGATTTTCAGCACGTAAACTGCAATATTTTGCAGTTTGAATGAGGACACAGTTCTTCGACATGTAATAGGAGTAGGAGTCAGATTATTCAGTAAAGGACAAGTTATCAAAGGATCTGCAATATCAAGAGTTGCTCTCAGTGCAGAGAAAGCCCTGTATGTGTTACACAGCAGACCACTTTTGGATGGCTGCCCTTCTGGCTGCCGCAAGAACAAATACCCATTTTCATCAGCTAATGAAGGAAAAGTTGGCGCCCATAGACACCCATTACTAGAGTGCAGGCTGCAGCGCAGGAAATGCAGTCATGTTCAAGCCTTTTCCTGTGTTTAAGTCCAGATGTCCAGTGGCCTGTAATGTTTGCTCTACAACCACTACCAATTGTAAACACTTTGACGTTCTTTGAGGATCACCAAGTTGGCCTTTCCCCATTTATCTGAAAAGAATCACCCTGAACAAAATGCGCTATAGAAAGAAAATTAAGAACTAAAGCAACATAAATATGCAATTTTGTCTATAGGGCTGGAAGAATTACTGAAGAGATGGAGGAGGGCCAAAACTGTAGCAGAAGTCTAGGGTATCAAAGCCTTGAGCAAACAGGCCTCCTTCCAAGTAGTGCAGAACCATGGAGTCACAGTTCCCAGTGTCCATGCTATCCAAGCTATTAGAAGATGGAGCAGTTGCTTTGAACAACTGTTTATACTGACCTTGGTTGCAGTGGCATAAATAAGGAGTAATTCTATTTTTGTCAGAAAAGTTTAGCCTAGAATAAAACTGCAGTAACACCAATATAAGACCACAAGGATCGCAGTCTGCCAGTATACAGAATGATTGATACCTTATAGACAAGAAGAGGAGTTTCGTATAACTCATTATTAAACTTTTCAATCCTCAGAAGAGGGACAGTTAGTTCAAGGTCAGATTTGCTGAATCCTCTAGAGCACACTGACAGACCAGACTGGGCATATCAGCTGGTAAATCTGGTAGAAAAACATTGTGTACGCCCCAGGTTTTCCAAAACACACAGTTTCATGGCTGCCTTCAGAACGAACAGCCCCAGTATGAGACAGCTTTTCTGAATTTCCATTTCTATCACATCTGCCCTTGATTCTCTGTTCCTGAGATTAAGTAGATGGGCTGCCCATGGCTGTCCCTGGAAAAGTCTTGCCATTGCCTGCCACCATGAGATGTGAGATCCCCAAGAAGCCAGAGTCTGCCTATATAGGCGACACAAGGCCCAGGCTGACACAAGTGTCCATCACAAATTTTAGCAGTCAGATGAAAACGAAGGGCATCCAGGAAACTGCTTCTGACACAAATGCAGATTTAGGAATTTTTTGCTGCCAGGATGGTGATTGTAAGTTTGAGAGCAGTATTGCTAAGGATAACAGGGTAAAGAAGTCCCTGTGATGTATTATAAATATGTTGTAACAGTGTTATAAACAATAGGTGGATATATTATTATTTTTTTTAAATATGATCTTTTTCAGACAGCTTTCTGACTTGCTGTAGGAAATTGCCTTCATCTCTCCTGAGTCTAGTGATGTTCCTTGTTAGGGACTGCTGTTCAAAACAATACCACAAAAAGCGGGGCTTTTCAAACAAAAACGAGTTGCTGTTTGCAAACAAAATACTCCCTGCATTCAGACCAGCCTTCTAATTCAGTTTTCTGCATTATCTCTCCTTGTTTCAGGATTATTTCTAGGGAGAACCCTTTCCTGATCTCTGAGTTTATTCCTAGATGTTTTTCATTTAAGGAGTGGGTGGCATTTCAGTAATCTGGGCTCACTTGCACAGTCACAACAAAGGAAAATAAAAATAACCAGCTGAAAAACTAAAGTTGTCGGAATGTGTAATACTCAGCATTAAAATGGCACAAAGTACCTGCCTATTTATAGCTCTTGTTTTGAGAAAGATCGAGGCACACTTTGGGCATTAGATACAATGGATCACCCAGGAAAATGCATGACCTTGCATTCTGTGTGTGAAAGCCTTTTTATCTGTTTGTTGCAATACCGGTAATTTCCCAGGAAAGTGGAGCTTACTCACAGTTCCAGTACACAAGAAATGCATTTTCAGTGTAGTAATAGACCAGCAGTACTTCATTCCTCAAATGCTGAGACTTTAAGGAGGACGAAAGCACTTCCAGTTTACCGGTATCTAATCTTTTCTTACACATGGTTCTTTGTCCTTATTTGAGTCATACTAAACTACAGGTAATAAATTATAAGTTTGCAAATTTCTCTCTTTTTTTTCAAGTTCGACTTAAAAGTATTGTTTCCCAGTTCAGCAGAAGCTAAGGCAGATTGAAATGTCAGAGAACAGAACAACTGGAGAGATATAAAGGAATTGCTGTTTGCAAGATATAAAAGAAAAACATGCTGCACATAATATGCAGAAGACATATGCAAAGAGGCAGGACTGTCAGTAGCAGTCCAGAGATATTTGATGTCCTTGTGGGGGACAACACGCATGGTGTCTTTTCATAAAGCTGGAAGCAAATCTAGGATTTCATAAATTTAGAAGGCAAACTGTTTTCATAGACAAGATACACGTTTACCCAATACCTTCCTGAGGAAAATGGCAAGCACAGCCACAAGTTGAATTTGAGGTCCTCCACAGGGTGTCATCACTGTTTGTTGGGGGACTAAAGTTCAAAGGTAGAAAATCAGCAAATATGCTTTGCCTTCACATGGGTAACCTCATGACACCTTTCTAGTGAATAACAGGAACTTGCTTGAATCAAACAAGTATAGTAAATACAAAATTAAGTAAAACACACCACTGTAGGTTTTCTTTCATTTCTAAGCTGCAGCTCATCTGCACAGTTACAATTGCACAAAATCACCGTCATGAACTGGATATAAACAATTTGGTAATAGATTATATACTACTATGTTTTCTTGGCTTCTTATATCATAATGCCCGCAGATAAAATTATTTAAATTATTATAATCTGTATCTGTGTTTGTTATCTGCATCTCTTTGGGAGACCAAAACTGTTCTGGAAACAAAACCTCAACCAGTTTGTATAACCTGTATCCCCTCCAGTTTTATGTCTGTCCTATTCTACAGTAACAAATAAAAATTCATTCTGAGAACAGAATTATCCAAGAAATGCCTATAAGATCATTCCTGTGGTCCATCTAGCCCACTCCTCTGTCTCCCACAGTGGCAACAGAAGATGCTGGTTAGAAAGAGCACATCAGCTGAGCTGCTGTCTTCAGGCCCTTCTCCAGGCCAACAGCAGGGGCCAAGAAGCCACATTCCTACCCATTCCCTCTAGTCCTTCAAGCATCTTCATGTATGAGTCACTTTGCAAAAGCAGCTAGAGACTCTACGTGCCTTTTTGAGACTGAAACTTATAATTAGGCGTGACAACAAAGGTAGGATCCAAAGCAGTGGAAAAACTACTCTAGACAAATGAAAGGAAAAGTTTCTGAAAAGACTCTGAGGTGATTCAGCAGGTCAGAGTCACTAAAAAAAAAAAGAAAACCTGAAGTGAAGCCAAATAATAAACACAGTCCTGCAGATCCATTAAGGTATATTAATGCTGCTGCTTTCCCATCTGTTCCCTGAAGTTCCAAAACAAAAACAAGTCATCTGCAGTCTTGGCTTCCTCATTGTGTGAAACATTCACCTCTTAAATTAATCTGGAGAAAATGGATACACTTCATCCCTGTCAGGACTTTGTTTTGTTTTAATTGAGTTGCATACCATGGATTGTAGCCCATTGAGGCCACTGATAAATTACATGTGAATAAAACCAAAATCCAACTGAAACAAACAAATAATAACTACATGTTTGGGGTTTATTTCCTCTAATAGAAATGCCTTTGGGATAACTGCTAGTTTTTTCTGTTTTGTTGAGAAAGCTAGCAATTTATACTAATAAAACAGGCACAATAATCCTGGGAATCTTTATTTTTTCTACAAACAATATACAGTGACAAAGTTTAAAGCTAATTTCTGTGTCCTCAAACTCTGGTATATCTTTCAAGTATGAAATAAAATTCCTGGTGCCAGTATCATAGAGAGAAAAACTCGTATTTGAACTTATTAAGCAAAAATTTGGAAATGTTCTTTGCAATTTCCAAAGCCAGTAATTCCCAAATGTTTTATATTGCAAAATTCCCTTCTGCCAGCTCTGATTATCATTGTTCACTTAGCTCTCCATGGTAATTCAACCACCCACTCAGAACAGCGGTAAAATTTATTTCTAGTGCTCCTAAAACTTATTTCAGGTTATGGTATTCAGTATTGTGCCATACAAGTAGTCTAGAAACTTTGCTGTTAGTGTGCTTAGCATAGTTATGTTCATGTATGTGTTTCTGCTTAAGATTAATCTGGATGATTTAACAATTAGGTGGAACACTTGCTAGTCTCCTTAGACATCCCACCAAAACTAGCACATGCCCTTGCCAGCAATAAATTACTAACTAGCCTCTTGCAGGGAAGATGTCTCATTTCTGTGGCTCACATGGTATGTTCTCCATAAATCCTGTTACTGTTCTCTTTTTTTGCCTGATTAACTGTATTATCTTTTTCACCTATTCCTCTACAAAAGTTCTTTCCAAACTGTTGATTAATTAAGCTGCATTCTCACATGTGATTAGGGCATAGGACTGTGAGTCAGTCATCTTGGGTTCCCTCTATGATTATGCCACACGCATATGCCATTTTCCTGGAAAAGTCAGTTCAAGTGTCTGTTCCCAAAACGCAGAGTGTTCCTACAGAGATTACTGAAATATGCCCTTCCTAAAGATACAGTTAATTTAGCAATACTACAAAGTAAGTGCATGCCTTTGATAATGTTATTTCAAAATCCAAATAGCCATTAATAATTGTACTGTCCAATGCTCTCTGCTGCATATTAATTCACTTAGGTATATTCATCTGTTTTAATTTTAATTTGAGAGCATTTTCTTCTTACTGTTCACAAACTATAGAGGCCCTAGAAGTGAGATTTAAAATTATAACAAACTTTTCATATAAATTATAGCATTAAATTCACTTATAGAGATTTTAATCAAGTTTAATTGTGCCTCCTCTTGCTGAAAATCTTTAGATCTGGTATGAGTCAATAAACATTTATGTTTATGTTTCAACAGATCTAAATTTGAAATTACTAATTTATAAAAATATCTTTATCAAAATAGAAACACTACTTTTGAGTAGAACTCACTTTACTCTGCAATTACTTAGATTTTTAATAGGAGTAACCAAAACCCAGAATGCAGAAGTTTACAGATTCGCAATCATGACCATGGTAAACCTTGAGTTCATTCAAAAGTGTGAAATGAATGTTGCTTGAAGTTGTCTGGTCATCCTGAGCATGCTTGGCTGTATGGTGATGGCAACACGCTCACAGCATTCCCAGTACCTGATACTACGTGGAGTAGATCGATAGTGCGACAAGCCTAGACCAGCTACTTGAACACTGGCATCATTCTGTGTCTTGTCATGCAAAGATCATAAAGCTTATTTTTATCCTCAAGTCTTGTCAGTATGCACGCAGATATTTCAGGGAAGTTCTGAGATATCGTGTTTGCATGACCAGTACAGGAATAAGACTCCTACAATGACCTCAGTTACTACTTTAGTGGTGATATCGTAGTCCTGTGAAGAAATCAGCAGATAAGAAAAGTAGTTTCTTCATTTTTGCTTAGGAAAGGCAAAAGTATATTTAGTAACTTCAGGAATTCAAGTGATCAAGCCACAGAATGCCAAAGCAGGATGAAGGCATAAACTATGCTTTCTCGAAATACACTGCTCTTCTGGAGATAGGAAGGAGATTTTGAGGTTTCTTCTTTTAAGTGGACATGTGGGAAATCCAGTTAATAGTGCTATCAGACTCTGTAATTTTAAAAACCACAGTTTCTGATTTCAAAAGGAGTAGAATGCAACCAATACAAGCTAGCTGGTATTAATGCATCTCTAGTTACATGCCTGAAAAATATCAATTTTGTGCAAACACCTGTCTGCCTTGCTTCATCAATTTTTACACATATCCCTAAAAAAAAAAACAGAGGTCAAAGTCTGATTCAATGAACAGGGTAGTGCTCTGGAGACTGTAAAACTTTCCAATACACAAGCAGATCTGCAGTCTACTGCTGCTCTCTGGGAAACAGTGTCAGTTCCGAAATGACAGAATGAAAGACATCATTGGCATAGGTACAGGGAAATACTGACTGTACCTTACATAAATTCTTCCCTAGAAACTGAGTAGTTTGCAGGTCAAAAACATTATGAAAATGCTGAATGTGAATCTGCTCATGACTGTAACAAGAAAAGGGCCACAATCTTTTCCTTAATAATTTTGTTTTCAAATATTCTACTGAAGTGATACTATAATGGAAAGGTAGATGGATAAAACATTCAGAAAGCTGCATTTTGTTCTTCATAGCACTCAAAACCAGGAATACCTTTCTTAAATGTTTGAACACTGGCTATGGGGGAAAGGGGGGGGGGGCGCGGAGATTACATGTGTATATACATATCCTAAGAAAACATATATATACACATAGGCATACCTCTGCTTAAGTATTTGACTAGTCTATGGAAAATGATAGAGTTTAGAAGATAATGTTATAAAGGTTTGCCTGGGTCTTTTTTGAAATGAGAAACCATCTTCCTACATATTTCTTTCATTATAAATCTAATTGAATGATGTGGAATCTATAAATATTTATAAATATATACATAAAATTTTAAGATGAGAACTTATCTTTCCTGTATCAAATGCAAATGCCTACCCCAGATCTGGTATTTCAGAGGAATCAGGATGAATACATATGTATTGGAAATATTCATGGCTGTCTACCCATGACCATTTTTCCTCTTCTGTGTCGCAAAGACCAGTTCCCATTTTCAGCTTGTGCTTACCAAAACATTTCAGAGAAGCAGCCAGCCTCTCCCAATGCTACTTTTTCTAGCTTGACCACATTACCACTCCTTCATGTAATTATAACTTACTGCCTTAGAACAAAAAAACAGATCACAGCATTCGGCTGTGGGTGTCAGCTGTCCCAGCTGAAGTGGTTAGATCAACATGTCATAAAGGAGCATGAACCTAATGGATGAATGAAAGGATATGAGCTTTTTAAAAGTAAAACTCCAGAAAGCCCTATTGTGGCAGACAGATTAAGGAAGTTTCCTTTTCTATACCTAACTAACATGGGAATAATATACAAGTAGTCTAGTATGGGTTAAGGAGAACCAACTTATGAACTCCTAGAAAATTAACGAAGGTCATTACTATGCAAAAAGCTATACAAAGTTTCCTAAGGAATTTTTCAGTATGCTTTTGTGTCTTTTTTAAGAGAAAAGAATCCACACGAAATCACGCCATAAAAAAAGACCATGTTAAAGTTCACCAAAGTATAATGTATATTTAAGTTGGGTCTGAGACTGAAATATGTGAGGATATATTTAACAAAAATGAATGTTTTATTTCATACTCTAATTAAAAACTTTTGAAACACCACTAATTGCTGTAATACCCAATTTTTATTGTCTTCGCCTAAATAATCTTGCTACTTAACCTTTTTGTAAAGGACAAGAAACATTTTTTGCAATGTTGGTTTTAATCTCAGTTTGAAAAGATGGAGAAAGCAGAATAACCAAGATTTTCCTTTAAATGTGTTTAAAATTTGGCTTACGAATTTTTCAGTGTTCTAAAAGCAGTGGATGTGTTTTGATGCTACCTATCAATCTCCCCCATCCATTCACACTCTCAAATGCCCCCACAAAGGCATATAAACACCTCACCTTTATAGTGTAAAACAAGGACGGTAACCCTTACAGCATCACAGGAATAGAAAGCACAGAGGCTAAATCAAGCATTAGAAACTATCCATCATGATGCATAAAATTCTTTTAAAGCAAATATACCTCAAGTCACAGCGAAAATTTTCCCGACACAAGAGTCAGCCCTCTCTCAGAGCTTTTTTCGTGTGATGAACTAGTACTGAGCAGCAGCAGAAGACTCACACGCCACTGTCCTAGACTTTCACATGACTTTGTGGCATACCTTGTTTTCAGTGTCTAGGTGCTTTCTGCCCCCACCTGTTCTTTGATGTGGAGAGTCTTTCTGCCTCAACCCCTCAAGTATATTTCCATCTAAATGATGAATTAGAGGTAAGTAAGATATGCCCTTTTAAAAAAAAAAAATGGAGAAATACAGTGATTCTGGCTTTGGTTTCTTTCACACAGATAGCAATGAAATTTATTGCATGCTACTGCCTGAAAAAGAAGAATGAGGAATTTTAGGCAAAGTGCAGTGCTAGGATGACATTTCTTGTTTATTTCTCCATGCTATTTTCATTAACTCAATCAGTGAAAAATGCTGTGTTTTACATAGCTTCCTTTTAAAACTTAGTCTAACCCAAGTTTACATTAAATAGGTCCAAAGTTAACTTTAAAGTGTTGTGAATTCTATCCAGCCCTCTCCTGGTTTACTTAGGCTGAAAGTAAGCAATGAAATTCAAGAATCAGTGATTTTTATGTTACTTTTATTTTGAATGGGAATTTTGCACTTTTCAGAGCTCTGTAGGTCTACTTTTAAGATATATCTGTGAATGTCCTCACCAACTCAGTACAAGAGTCTCTAGCTGACAAATCCCATTCCTCTTGGTGAAAGCCTCCCTAGGACTTAACCAGATAAGGCTATTTAAAATCTACATGAAAACATTAATAGCTCCTTTCCAAGCAATATATATTAGATTTGCTACACATAGGTTGCACATCATGTTACTGTCACAATGATGGCTGATTAATAGACTAAGAGGGATCTTATCAGTGCTTAGAAATATCTAAAAGACAGCTGTCAAGAGGATAGGGTCAGACTCTTTTCATTGTTGCCTAGGGAACAAGGGGCAGTGGGCACAAACAGGAACACAGGAAGTTCCATCTTAAGATGAATTAAAAATTCTTTACTGTGAGGCTGATAGAGCCCTGTAATGGGCTGCTCAGGGAGGCTGTAGACCCTCCCTCTGTAGAGCTATTCAAAATCCACCTGGACACATTCCTGTGCAAACTGCTTTAGGTTAACCTGATTAAGCAGGGAGGTTGGGGTGGATGATTTCCAGAGGTCCCTTCCAATCCTGACCATTTTGTGATCTGTGATATTACTAACAACAATGGAAATTTCTTCTTCATCTCAGTAAGATTTAACTAGTGATTTTCTGAGTGTTTATACTTCTTATATATGGTTGTTGCAAATATTTTTCAACAGAAGAGCTGAAGGCTTTATCATACAACTACGTAGTCATGTACGTTTCTGAAGCAGTAATTTTGTAAAGGTTTTTCAGCTCTTAGTTCTCAAAGTCTGGGTCCACTGATCCATATATAAATAATTATTTTGCCAAAGTTGTGAAAGTGCAAAGCCTGACACAAGTAACTGTAAAATTTTAAAGCACAAGGTCCTGCTTACCAAATCTGAGGGAGCTGCTCACAGGTTCACTGGCCACAGACTCTCCACAGACTCTTCTCTTGTTGTAACAAAAACACCCGAACTTCCTCACAATATTATTTCTGACCAAACCAGCATTTTCAGAGTATTTGAAAGGTCTATAGAGCTATCAGCTACCTGGAAAAACAATGAGAGATGTCACAGTTCTGAGTAGTCCATGCATATTGTATTAAAATGTTATCCTACCTTCCTACTGGTTTCTTTAAAAGCCAGGAGAATAAATTCTCCTTTAGGTAGTGGAATGACACAGATAGAACTGAAAACAGAATCTGGATCATGTTGCCTTGTACACTTTTCTCACAGATGTATCGCGAGTCCCATTAAAACTTTGTTTAATGTCTGATATGTATCTCTTGTTGATTTAGCGTCATTTTTAGTTTTCAATAATATGCAGATGTCTGACCCCAAGAGTCACTACACATATAAACATTTTTAGTTCTCAGTTTGATATATGCATTTTGGCTGGTTAATTTCCAAAATATCTATTTGTACTTGTGCCAACCGGTCTGCCATTTCCATACAAGCCTGCAGTTTATGCACCAGCAGTTTATAAATCTTCAAATGAAATCTTCCATGTTTATTTTTCTTAGGAAGAAAATCCCATTTAATAAGTTTGGGCCTCTTTTCTTTATATACATTTTACTATTGAGATGGTAAGTGTATTTTTTGCTTGGTCACATTGGTGTTAGGGTTTTTTATTAAGAGAAGAGAGAAAGTAAAAATAATAATACAAGTATAAGTTATATCTACAGAATCACAGAATCACCAGGTTGGAAGAGACCCACCAGATCATAGACTCCAACCATTATTGTGGACTTCTCCCACACACAGCTAAAAGCTTGTAATAATCATTTTGTTGCCAGTTGGTACTGGAGAAAGACTAGCACTATAATGCTAGAATGGGAAGAAAGAAGATTTTGCTGGACACTTTTGTCTGCACCTTCATCTCCTAAAACATACCTACTCCATTTCAGATGATGTTCAGTGCCATACACTGCGCGTGTTTCTTCAGGTGTTTTTCTTGAAGTAAATTGTAAATAATGCCATTAAAGGGTCTTTGCAGATATTTTATCAATTATTTTATAAATGTTTAGTGCTCAGTTTCATGTATGTATTTTAGCTGGTTTTCAAAGTATCTATTTTTACGTGTGCCAACTATAAATTCGCATTTATAATTTTGTCCCTAACCCATCAGAGAAATGGGGTATCCACTTTCTGGTCCAGGAAGGAAATGTAATCATGGGGTACGAAGGGAAAAACACTACACTGGAAGCAGCATACCTGGTTATCAGGCAGCCAGGCATCAACCTGGCAATCAATGCTCCACGGATTGGGGATATGAGATCCATGATGGTACCTATACTAATGTTTCAGACACTACCCCTCTCCTGAATACCCCAGTATCACAGAATCACTAGGTTGGAAAAGACCCAAAGGATCATCGAGTCCAACCATTCCTATTAAACACTAAACCATGTCCCTCAGCACCTCATTCACCCAACCTTTAAACACCTCCAGGGAAGGTGACTCAACCACCTCCCTGGGTAGCCTGATCCAGTGCCCAATGACCCCTTCTGTGAAAATTTTTTTCCTGATGTCAAACCTAAACTTCCTCTGGTGGAGCTTGAGGCCATTCCCTCTTGTCCTGTCCCCTGACACTTGGGAGAAGAGGCCAGCACCCTCCTCTCCACAACCTCCTTTCAGGTAGTTATAGAGAGCAATGAGGTCTCCTCTCAGCCTCCTCTTCTCCAGGCAAAACAACCCCAGCTCTCTCAGCCACTCCTCATAAGGCCTGTTCTCCAGCCCCTTCACCAGCTTTGTTGCTCTTCTCTGGACTCGCTCCAGAGCCTCAACATCCTTCTTGTGGTGAGGGGCCCAGAACTGAACACAGTACTCGAGGTGCGGTCTCACCAGTGCCGAGTACAGAGGGAGAATAACCTCCCTGGACCTGCGAGTCACACCATTTCTCATACAGGCTAAGATGCCATTGGTCTTCTTGGCCACCTGGGCACACTGCTGGCTCATGTTCAGTAGGCTGTCAACCAACACCTCCAGGTCTTTCTCCTCCAGGCAGCTTTCTAGCCAAACTTCTCCTAGTCTGTAGCTCTGCTTAGGGTTGTTGTGCCCTAGGTGCAGCACCCGGCATTTGGCCTTAAACCTCATGCCGTTGGTCTCAGCCCAGAGGTCCAGCCTGTTTAGATCCTTTTGGAGAGCTTCCCTATCCTCCAGCAGATTGACACTTCCACCCAGCTTAGTGTTGCACAAAAAGGGAGCACTCGATGCCTTCATCCAGGTCATTGATAAAGACATTGAACAGAACTGGACCCAGCACTGAGCCCTGGGGAACCCCACTTGTAACTGGCCTCCAGCTGGAGGTAACTCCATTTACTACCACTAAGCAGTAATCACTAAGCAGAATCACAAAGCATAATGATATCTTCAGTGGTTATTGCATTCACCTCAGTCCACACTGGTAACAATATGGGCTTGTCCTAACACCATGTGCAGTAGGCAATGTTTCCAGTTATCTTGGAGCCTTCTCCTTCATTTCTAATATAGGTCCATGGCTGCATGGTGGCTCTCAGAAGGCCTCCACCCTGCCATGGAAGCAACTGCGATTTTAATCTGGCTTTAAAATATTTAATCCGGGACATGTTAACAACGTAGCAAGAGCAAACCTTGAGGCTCTGCACATTCAAATATTTATGCTTCCTGGGTGAGTCTGGCAAGAAGTGCCGCCAAGTGTACTGTTATCAGTGTCCTCCTGTACTAACTAATTTAAAATTAACTTGGGCACTGCCTACATGAGTTGCAGCAACATTCTTGACTGAAACAGTTCTGCCCCTCCAGGCTGGATACAGAGCTCAGGGAGAAGGTGGACATGAGATAAATCATTTTTGTGCCCTTCGAAACCCAAGCTGTTTTGCCAGCTGGAGAGACTGACGGTGTAATTTTGGCAGCCCTTTAGTAGTGCTAGGGAGAGCATCTTCATTCAAGTGGGATGTAGAAAATGAGACTGACAGGCATTTTGCACAGTGGTTGTAATGGGGACACTGCCAGCAGCCGTGACAAAAGTGCACAGAGGCTGGTGTCTCACCCATGTGCTCACAAGGTGCTCAAAGAGCTGTGGCTTGTAGAGTAAAATGCTCCTCTAGGCAAGACAATAGTTTTCAGAAATAGGCATTTGCCAGAAACGTTTCTTTTCAAAAATACTCCAAACACTGATGAAGTAGAAGAATAAAATAAAGGAGTCTATAAGTTTTCTCATTTTATCTGCAGGGTTCTCTGAGTGTTACTTCAGAATTGGACCCTAATAATTTTACTTACCAGCTTCCTTTTGGGTGAAAACATTTAATTATCAAACAAAAATCCAGCACAAACATTAAAAAAAGTCAAGCATCTTGGGGTGTATTTACTTACGGGATTACTCCAGATGACCACATGTTATTGTAAAGATGTGACCTTCTAATTACGTACACAGCTGTATCAGGGGAAAAAAAACTTAATCTCTTTTCAGGACAGAGAAAGTGTAGTTCCCTGCCATAGAAATGATCCATTACGCAGGCAATCAAGGTTCCTGCTCCTTGATAATTTAAACAGAGCAGAGCCCGTTTGGTTTCTGAATCTCTCACATAACCAGCTTAATTGTCACTCCCTGCTCCCCCAAACCACATTTTCTGTTTGAGTACAGCTCTCCATTCATCTCACCGCTTAACTGGCAAATAATTTAACTTAGTCACGTCTATTTCAGGCGCAGGAGGAGTATTGAGAAATTGGCTCTCAAAAGAAAAGAAAAAAAAAAAAAGGCAAGTTTTCCTGGCGGTCACTCAGTGCCATGCAGGATTATCTCAGGTTTCTAGTTTCCTAGGAACGTAGTAACTTCCCCGTGGGTTGTTTTGTGGGCGGTGTTTTTGAATATATGCTAATTTAGCTTTCCTGACAGGGAGAGGAGCCGTGTTACACAGTTACAGAGCTCTCCTGACAGCAAAGGGTGGCGAGAAGCTGCTACGGAGCCCGGCCATGCACTCCTGCTCGTGACAGGACCACTCACCCTCCGGTCGGGCTGTTAGCATCCCCGCTTTGCCTTTGTCATCGGCAGCGGGGCTGAAATGTGCCTCTGACCATGGAGATGAAGGACTCGGGCAGCGTCGTCCTGACAGCTTACCATCCCCACAGCCCGGCCAGGATCCCCGGCACGGAGCAGAGCTTTGTGCAGGACATCCCCTCCAGCCATTCCCCCGCTGGCAGGTAAGGTCTGATGGATGGGGACCGGTTCTGCGACCTGATGTTTTGCCCGGGGTTGGTTCTGTGTTTTGCTGACTGTATCTCAGCCCGAGCACTTCGCTCTTGCTCGTTTCTCGCCCTCCGCCGGGGAAGTGATTCAGCGCAGCGCTGCTGGTCAGGGTTGGGAGGGGGAAATGCGAGTCCTTGTTTTAAATCCTGTAAGTCAACAGTTGGGGCCGGTTTCCTGTCCAAGATACTCAACAAGACAATCCCCAGGAAAAAAAGCACGTGAATCAGGCTTCTGCTCAAGTCGTTTAGAACTACATTATGGAAAGTGGGAAGGCTGGGGAGACTCTGGAGAGAGTCGGGCACTCAGAAAGTTGTTTCTGGCTTTGATTTAGGGGATTATTTAATTCCTTATCCATTCACCCACCACGTCAGGACTGGCTCCTGCCTTTTTGTGAAACTGCAATTGCTACTTTGCGCACTGACATAAACACGATGAAGACTGCATCGTTAAGTCTAAATAAGAAAATTCCTTTGGGTTGCAGGAAACTAAGTATTGTTTTAATTAACGCAGTCGTGTGTATGTTTATTTCCCTGCTCTGTGAGAATGCATGTATTTGCACTGTTCTAAAATAGCAGTTTGGGCGATTTTATTGTTTTAGAAAAAATCTGACCTTTCTCCTAAACATACATGTCTGGATTTTGCAGTTTTCTGCAGAAGTGGTATGAAAGTTCATACTGCTGAAGAAAGTAGGACATGTTATTCTGTGGCTTGACTGAAAAAATGAGAACTAAAGTCTGAGGAAGCAGTAGATGTCTTTATCCCCAGGAATTAAGTCTTTGTCTTCTCTTAATAAAAATAATGATATTTACTTCATATTGTTTATTTTTAGCCCAATGACTATTTTGTTTTCAATGCCATTATTTAGGTTAGCTGCATCTTCCTGTTCTTTGTGCATTTCCCTGGCTGTCTCATAAAGATAACTCCTTTGTTCTGTTAAACTGTTGTTTGAGAACAGCACCAAAATACACAATTTCATGTTAAGAAAAGAAACATAGTCTGGGTTTTTAAATGTAGTATGAATGCCATTTGCTACTAAAACCAGAGAGCAGTGGTTTGGCATTGGGTTACTGGGGAGCATGTAATGTCTTCCCCAAGGAAGAATGCTGAACTGAATCTTTGAGTCTGTGAGTAATGGAAACGCGATGTTTTTCTATTTTTCTTCTAAGTGTGCTAATTGCTTTAAAATGCTCTTGAAACTTAAGCTCAGGATGTCTGAGGGTTTAAATCACTTATGTATCACCTAAGAAAAGCAGAAGTGCAAATTGCAGTGCCTGGAAGAAAAGAAAAGAAAAGAAAAGAAAAGAAAAGAAAAGAAAAGAAAAGAAAAGAAAAGAAAAGAAAAGAAAAGAAAAGAAAAGAAAAGAAAAGAAAAGAAAAGAAAAGAAAAGAAAAGAAAAGAAAAGAAAAGAAAAGAAAAGAAAAGAAAAGAAAAGAAAAGAAAAGAAAAGAAAAGAAGGATAGGATCCTGGCATTTCGATGAGGAACATATTTTGGTAGCTCCTGCCATGTGGCAAAGCCATGTGTCTTTCTATATATCTATGTGTCTATAAGATTTTGGTGCTGTCTCCCCTTCCTTGTCGTCAGCCTTCTGCAGCTGTCTAATACCAATAGCCAAATTCTGCCATATGGGCAGCCAGTGAGTGTGTGACTTTCCAAAGCCTGTTCAGGAGAGGGATTTTATTAACCCAGCATGCAGTCCTCTGGAATGCAGAATCCACGAAGGCAAATGCACTGAGCGTTTTAGCAAATGGTAAAATAGGCTCTGGCTTAATCCCTACTTCACCTTCTAAGAACTCTTTCCTGGACTGCATTTTGAGTATAGTTTTCTCTGTCACCATCCTAGTGCAAGAAGCTTTACAATAGACTGTCTGGTGTTCTTTGATCCCTAGGCCAGACACTACACTACACCATGCTAATTCCTGGACTCTCCAGGAGAGTAATTTGAGAAAACGGGCAACAAACAGAGGTGTTGTCTACTTTTTGTTTGATAACAAGAGCAGTTGGGACACAGAACCTGACTTTCCTCTGAATTTGGTTGGGTTTATTTAGATGTAGCTGTAATAAAGTACATAATTCAGATACTTATCTGTGAGAACAGAATCAATCTTGGCTATTAGGCCCCAATTTGATAAACTGTTGGCCAGTTCTCTCTCAGCTCAGGAATTAAGATATTTCATTTTCTGTATTTGCCCAGAACTTTTCTCTTACTTTGGAAGGATGCTCCCTTCATATCAGCAGAACAGGCTTGGATGCAACTGTTTCCCAGCTATGGTTTCTCTTGCATACACTTCCACTTTGTGAACATTCTAAGCAGATACTTCTCACAGAAAAGGGAACTTAATGCAGCCTCAGTCAACAATAAACTGCTCAGCCTCCCACTATTTAAAAAGATGCTGATAAAAAAGAAAAATTTTAGAAGCTATCATGAACCCTTAAACAAATAAATAGTCTTAAACACTCTTGCCAATCTGTGTACACCACTGAGAAGCTCATGGACACCAAGGTTTAGGCTATTAAAGTAACTTAGATGTATCAGACCACTTGGATTCACATCCATCTACAACTCTTGAAGGGCCAATCAGGCAGACATCCTGTGCACATGTCTAAAACTCACTCTGGCTGCATTAACATCATCCTAAAGCATAGCAGCTGCAAACACTTTCATTGACAAACCTGGTGGGAGGAGAGCGTATATACCCCATTTTATGTTAAGGGGGTATTGAGGTGTGGGTTCCAAGGGAGACAGGAGAAGATGTGCTTTAGCAGCAACAAATGAAAGATGCATCAGTGTGCAATGAAGGATGATAAATTTATAGATGTAACGAAGGGAAGAGCAGGATGAAAGTTTGACATAATGATGCCAATCTGCAAAGGAGATTTCTAGCTTCCAAGTTTACTGTTGGTTAACATCAGTAAAAAGGTTAAGAAAAGGAATCACAAATTCCAGCTATTCTTCAGAACAAGAGAGCATCGGGGGACTAGAAATATCTGTACTTAAATATTTCCTCCTGAGATATCTTTATTATTCATTTTTATCTTTCTCCTTTGGTTCTATCTGGTAGACTTATTTTACTAGTTCCACAGATGGGATGAGCCCTGACAACTGCACTGTTGATTTTGCTAGAGGTTCAGAATTCTCCAGCCAAATCTTCCTTTAATTCTGTTAATGCAACTAGCAAGTTCCTTTTCCCATTTTCTCATGAGACAGTCAGGTCCTTTCACTTCACTTGTCATCTGCTTTGCATGATTGCAACTGGCGTTAGCATTTGTATTATTCATATGGATTTTTTACATATTGCTTTTGAGAACAAAGTGTTGTGGGGATCTCAATTTTCTTTGTTTGACATTTAGGGTAACTCTATGACATGAATGTAGCGGGGAAGGTTCCTGTTCTTGTGGCATTACTCTCACCTTTTTTTAATCCCATTTATTAGTACCAGTAGCAAAAGCCCTAGAATATCACATCTTCCCTTTCAATACAGATACTGCCTTGGTGCAAAGGTGACAGTGCAGATTTATGTTAAGTAACGGTCAACTTTTCCATTCTTACTTCAGCGAATGAAGGACTTTCTAGTTCTACACAAATACTGCTCCAGGATTATATACTGGAAAAAAGCAGGGCCACAGCCACAAGTCTTCCTCACATCTCCTTTTTACCCTGTTAGGAGAAGCTAGGAGCTTCTTGAGCTCAGAGGAAACAGGCATGACCTCTGTGCCAAATGGCCAGTTAGCTTTCTAAGGTAATTATGCTATTAGGGGAGTACAAAGCATTCCTAAGTGAGTCATGCTTAAGCTTTCTTTCGTTTAAGTATGAGAGTTAGTGAGATCTTCAGCCCATTTGTTAGTAGTATATCTACCAGCAAAGAACTCATCCTGCACTGCAAATCACAGCTATTTCCACTGCAGTGGATGGCTTATGCTTACGTGTGCATGAGAAAAGAATCTGAGGGAAGAAGAAAGCATGTTCACAGGTTTTGTTCCTGCAGAATGGTTTTAGGGCAGATTTTAAAGGGCACATCAAGCTTTTCATACATGGAATAAGCATCTCTATAATCAATACTCAGGCAAAAAGCAGCATATATACTACCAAATCTAGGAGCATGCTACACAGGTAAAGGACAAAGCGGATTTCTGTACCACTGAAAAATGCAGCCAAGACCCCTTCTTAACTTCTACCCTAGACAAGGGCAAGTCTGGCACTTCCAGTTGTTTCAGGAAAATGCCTTTTCAGTCTCCTCATGTTCAGCATCTCTCTCTCTCCTTCTACTGCTAGGTGACTTTCAGGCAGGCATCATCGAACTATAGAGTTAAAAAAGAAGAAGAAAAAATTCTGAAAATTCTATGTTGCCTTGAATTACATGCTCATATCTTTTAGCATCCCTGCTCTCCAAGTCTAAGCCTTGCAGATTTGGGCCAAATAGTAAAGTCATTACAGTGGACAAAACATAGAACCAGATCCTTTTGCAGTATTCATCCCTACTTGCAAGATAGGTATGCTATAGTGAGATGGAGTGTCCTTCATGACTGAAATAAAACTGGAAAAGGATCCCTTATGCCCCCAAATTTGTATTGGTTTTATCGCAATAGAAGCAAATTTTATCATGGTGAAGTAAGCTCTGTGTGTCCTGAGGCTGAGTGATCAGAGGTTTAATTTCTGTCAGTGCTGACTGAGCACCTCCCCTGCTCAATTGTATACAAGTGATGTCAAGAATGTCTTCTAAGTGATGCAGGATAAACAACCTTAAGTGGTTTTGATGTTTATCTCACTCTACCATAAACTTCCCCAGAAGACAAAAATAAAAAGCTGGCTCCTTTTCCACAGTAAATCTTGAAATGACTTGGGCTTCTTGCAGTAACTAGGACTCAAAACCTACTAAATTAAAATTTTCAAATGTACTAAAAGTGGTAAATGAAAACCCCACAAAACAACTATTCTAGGAAAAGACTGCACTGGCACAAGGTGGACAAAAATATGTTTTGTGGGAAAAAGTATTTTTATAATTTCTAATATCTTTCTAAGTTACAATTTGTGAAGTTATATTTTTATAGATGCTAAGAATGATAATTCTTTATAAAACATTTACTAGGAGGATGCATATAACAAAGTCAGACAATAGTAGACACGTTTTTCCTGTAGGTTTTAGAAATACCTACAGAATGTCCTTTGGGAGCCTCTCTGAGGAATGTAGTATTTATAGCCAGTTCCTCATGTTATGGTTGAAACTGGAGTTGGCTTCTCTGGTTTCTTTTTAGTTTGGTGCTCCTACTGCTCTCCCTGGTACCTCCATATGTAGAGCTGATGGAAAACATCTGGCACTGTCCCTTTGATCGGTTTGTTTGGTTCAGCATTTAGCCAGCTGCCCCATTCATTTTTAACTAAGTCATTTATCTGATTACATGACGGTTGGAGCTGCCTACAAAAAAATCCGGTAGGATCTGAGAGCCCTGTGTGCTCTACACAGACACCTTTAGATTGCATCTGACAGACTGACAGGACTAGCATAATCATCCAGGCATCAAGAACTGTAAAGCATAATTTTTGCACAGGAGATTAAAATAATTCAGTGTAAAAGTGCAGAAAATGTGCAGTGCTGGGGATTGCAAGACTGTGGAACATTAGTAAAAGTCCTGTCTGGGACCATATCTGAAAAGCATCTAGTTAGCACTGTACAAATATCGAATTACATCCTGAAATAGTGCAGAGTATCCACAGCAAACAAACAAGTTAACGTCCTAGACTTTGGCTAACCACAGTACTAGCAGCCACTTGGCCCACTGTAGTGTTTTGCTCTAGCAGGCCAGGCAGCATTTCCACCATTGGGGTGGGACCATGCTCTGTGCACCTATCAGATACCACCGTGGTGGATGCATTAAGAGAGCACAGGAATTAGGGAGAAGAGCATCCAGGGTCACATCTCAAGCTGGTCACTGAAGCCAGGCATCCTATATAGCATTTTGGCCCTTTTGCCTGCTTCCTTCTTTCTCTCTCAGTGGAAACAGCACCTTTAAAGCCCTACTGTGTGTAACAGGGACTCTGAAGAGGGTGGGAGGAAGAAGGGAGCAAAGGACTAGAGAAGGACCATCTTCACAGGTACACAATCCTCCTCTGTGTGTAAAAAAAGGAGCTGAAGTGAGAAAAGAAATGTCTTCCAGGGGCCTTTGTATGATGGGGCCATTTACAGTTGTCCCCTGAGTCCCACTTGACACGTGTGGCAAGAGATTTTGGAATGGCATTTAAGTGTTGATTTTTTTAGTGAGAAGTTGAAATGGTTTAAAAAGTTATTTGAAAAGGAGCCTTTATTATCCTGAAGAACTGTTTTAGCAAAGGTCAATAGAACTGCTTGATTTGGCATCCCTTGTAATCAATGCCAACTCAAGGTTTGTGAGGGATGCCTTGTCTCTGTCATTCATTTGTCCTGTGACCTGTACCTGTTAACTTTCCAGGCACTGCCAGAACTTCTAGTCTGAGGAGAGAGGAGCAAACACTGGAGCAGGGAGCCATTATCAGCTTGTTTGTTTGAAGACTTATGTTTTCTTATGTAGGATGCTATGTGTAATACTTGGCTACAGTAAGCCTGTGGGATTTTCAAATGTGAGAAATAATCCAGTTTAGAATGTACCTGTGCTGAGTGTTTAGACAGAGCTGAACAAAAGAGAGACAGAAATCTCTGTGACTACGTGTTGCCATTATTGAATTACTACCTGAGGACTATACAAGACTTAAATGATGTTTCTTTGTGTAGAAGTTGCTCTAAGCATAAAATGAACGAGATAATAATCATTAAAGCCTTTTTGCAGAGGGTACAAGAACCCTGCCAGTGCAGAGAGACAGAGAGGAGTATATATTAAAAACCTGTATTAGATGTAGAAGTCCAGCTGGGTTGACATAATTTACCAGATGAAAGACAAGAAAAGCAAGAGGCAAGGTGGGGAGCTGTGTTTTGAACATCTGTGGGTGAAACCTCAGGACAGACATCAAGTCACTCTCACAGTTTGCTGCTAGAGCTGGAAGAAGCTTTAGAGCTGTAAGTCCTCATATTTTACTACAGTGAATCAGAAAAAATACTAGCTTCCCAATGGACAGATTTGGGCAGCGAATAACAAAATTATACAAGTTCTGAATTTGACTTACTGATTAGTAGGTTCCTCGCTACCTACGCCCCTGCAGACATCAGAGAGTCTGCAGTCACTCAGACTCTGGATTAGTCTACGCAAACTTGAAGTATGGTGATGGAGAGCCTCCTCCTTATCAGTTTCTTTCTCTGCCTAGTCAAAGCTTGGAATAAAATACCTTCTACCTTATTTTCTGGCCCAGTGATTATCATACCTAGTGGTCAAGCAGGAATCTCAAAGTAAGAATATCAGATCTTTGTTAAGGTTGACATTAGTATGACAGCAAGAACTGGATAGTTGTAGAATTCAGTCTAACATGAAAAGCTCTGTCTTTATTCTAGCCTAATATGAGGTTAGTAATAAAACCTGCAGTGGAACATCAAGTGGGATATAAGCTTTGTTTTTACAGGTGGACTGAGTTAATGGATACTTAGGTGGAGGAATCGAGGTTTTACCTTTCAATTCAGTGGAAATGGGATCAAGCCATCAAAACATACTTTTTTTGTCAATAACTTTGCTTACAAGTCATGATTGATTATGCTATTTCTTGTCTCAGCTCAGGCTGACTTTGTATTTAATAGGATTACTGCAGAATAAGACATCAGTATGAGGTCTTAGATAATTAAAACATAATGGTGACTAGGCCTGTCTTCCTTTTGCGATATGCCCTTCAGTTATTAAAATATTCTGAAAACTTATGTTTTAAATATTCATCTGGGTATATCAGACATGAATATAAAATATTTGCTGTAATTGCAGGTGAAATATGGAACAGAGGAGCCTAGCACATTCTCAAAGATGTTTTGCAGGCTTGGCTATCCTTGGCCATTTCTGAGCCAGATGGTGCCCAGATCATGCATGTGCAAGGAAAGGAAAGGAAACAGCAAGCTTATCCTGATGAACAGAGACAAGGGAAGCCTTTGTTCTCAAGCCGCATCAGGATTTCACATAGAAGGTGCTCGATTTTGGGGAGAGAATGGACAAAAGGAAGCAGAAACAGCTGACCAAGCACAGGAGAAGCATCTTTTAAATATACAGCAGTCTTTAGTCTCCAGCTGAAACAATTGTGTCCACCTTGTGTAAGGTCCTTCTTGCATCTTCCACTCAGAGGATGACTTTCCCCATAATCCCCAGTGATCTGCTGCAACCCTCGAAGCTGCCTTGCTTGCTTGCTTCCCTCCTTCTTTCTTTCGGTTAGCAGAAGCAATTAAAACATGGGGACTTAAGGATGGCATTACTGGAAATATGAGATTTCTGGAAATACTGATTTATTCTTATTTACACACATGTACAACACATATAAGTCGATAGACGGAGCACGAAGCTTAAGGCTACCAATGTATCATTGGCAGTGCACAGTATATATGATGAACACTAGAATGACTTATCCCCCAAGTCAAAAATTAATAGGAATCTCCTTCAAGCATACTTCTTCAAGCCATCTGTTGCCTCTAACAAAAAGTGGCAATTAAAAATAAACAAAGGAACCTACCATGTCAGCTTTTGAAAAGCCTCCTTCAACATACAGGACCTCCATGTTCTGTACTTAGGAAGCACACCACAGATTTTTGGGAGGGACAATGACTCTGCAGCTGGTTTTTTGTGGTCAAGATGCATTTCATCCTTACTGGATTCCAGCTCTTATGGCTTTTTTTAACTACTGAATTTTTTTATAAGACTTAGCTAGGATGGGCATGAAGTTAACTGTGCCACACACAGCAATGCAGTAAGACCACGCAAACCAAACCAGCCTGCCTCAGTCTACACTGAACACAAGTAAATCTGCAGTTAATTAAGTTATCTACCGTGCAAGAATGTGTCACTGTAGTTGTCAGTAGTCATCTATTTGTATGGGGAGTTTATTGTCATGGGATGTCTCTGAAGGTCTATTTTCTCTTTCAAGACTCAAGTATGGGCTATGATATGCATGTGGGTTATTAGGTCTATAATTAACACTGTCAGTGCTATCAAGAATTCTAAAAGATACAATAAGTTGTACCTTTCACACTTAACCTTCTCCTACCTACATAGACACTTAAGGAAGCAAGAAGGAGGTGCATTTTCTTCTTACTTAATCTGCAGTCTGTTCTTTTTGCTTCCAGACAGAGATTTTCTTTGCTTGCAGGACATTGAAATCTGGGTACTATGCATATGTAAGGCCTAGTTGTGACACCTGTATCCTTACAGGCAAAAAACCCCTCCGATACACTGGTGAAGAAATAAAAAAGTTCAATATGACCCTATGAGGTTTAACGGCAAGGGAATAAATCCATGGAATCAGTGAATTTCATTATTACCATGTAACAATTACAGCACAGGAATTCAGGATGTCTTTTTATGGGATGGCCACAAGC
Source organism: Clamator glandarius (assembly GCA_033459285.1). Lineage (NCBI taxonomy): Eukaryota > Metazoa > Chordata > Aves > Cuculiformes > Cuculidae > Clamator > Clamator glandarius. Next base: position 1,820,203 of record JAUNZM010000070.1, read on the forward strand.
AAATCTGACCTCCTTTTGCCTGTGGTCAGGAGCTGTACAGCAATCTCAGCACAATATGTTGCCCAAACCAATAAGCAGCTGCACTACCATATACCACTGTAGCTACAGGGCTTCTGTCTCTGCCCTGCCCACTAACGTGCTTGTAGGTGTAACATTTAAGGCTGGAATTTGAAGTGTTTAGACTAATGCTCCAGGCCTGATGATAAGAAAATAAAAGTGCATGTTTTCTTCTAACAGGCCACTCTGCTGATTAATAGGTTAGGTTGGGTATTTTCAGGTCTAGATGCTTAAAGTAAATAAGTAGAAAGCTATACTGCATTTTTCTCAAATATTTTGCAGGCTAGAGAGGAAACTTTATCCAACTTATTTGAACCATAACAGAATATGTCATTCATTACTGCAGATCAGATTCCTGCCAGAGTAAAACACATGAAAAAGAAGTGGTTTGATATTCAGCTAGAAAAGCATATTGACAATTCTATGAAAGTATTCATCATCTCAATCCCTGCAGACTCCAGCAGAAGAGTTAAGGGTACATCAGGGAGCCAGATGTAGCTCTGATGAATAAATTTAAAGAAGAATTTACATTTTTATTAGGTTAGACCATTCTTTTCCTAATTTAGCTAATCTATGTGAAGAGCAGAGTTCTGATTTTCATGGAGAATAAAGCCTAAAATATCTTTTATTTCTTAAACAATAGATAGACCAGTCAGCATCTGACTATCCATTAGAATCTCTTTTCTAATTAAATTTCGTCAGCTGATGAGGAATATGATGATGTTTAGAGGCTGAATTGAGACACATTCAAACACTGTAAATAAGGTTCATAACCTTTATTCTAGAGCTGTTAGTTCAGCCTTTGGTTTCTGAATCACTTCATGGCATTGATCCAGGTCTTCAGTTATGCTGAAAAAGACACTGGCCACTGTATAAGTGGGTGGAAAAACATCATTCAACAGTTAGCTGGGTATATCTGCTGAAAGTATGTCTGTAATTCTGTGAAGAAGATGGTGTTACTAAGAACAGATTGGTTTCTGAGACTGCCTTGAACTCAGCCAGCTGTAGTTAAACCCTTGAAGGCTGACAAAGTGCATTCCTAATTATATCAGTGGAGTGGACAGCTAGATTAAGTTACCTCCTTTGAGGCTATTGGTGATGAGTTTCCATCACTGGGACAGATTTTAAATTTCATCCAAGCTAAAGACTGTGCAACAATAGAAATGGATCAGACACTGAAATAATATGCATCTGTGAGGCTACCCTATAGCTGCAGACATCCACATCCCATTAATTCACTGGACACAGCAGTAGCAATAAGATTTTCTAGGCAATCTTTGCAGACTTCAAAAAAAATTAAACTTAGTATTGTATTCACTTTTAAAATATAAGTAAAATGGTTTGCAAAGTGTACCAGAAGCAGCCAGAAAAATAATAGATAGTGGGGAGAGGTTTTGTGATATCTTTCAGAAAACACATATTTATGGCTTTTGCTATCTCCACAGGGTATTAAAACATTCACTGATGTCAGTATACTTTAGCAACTGGTATAGCTGAAGGTAATAAGCTCAGTATTTATTTTTCTGTGCTTTTTTGTGATCTTTATGTAGTTAAGAAAATGTTACCACTTTTCCATCATTCATGACAATCTATAAAATGAGTAATGCCCTATAGTGTGGTTGTGGTGGGTCAAATCTAGCATCTTCTGAAGATCACTTGAAAGCAATGAGTAGGTCTCAGGGATAAACAATGGACAACACATACTTATATATTCTTACAGAAGGGAAGGAAACTTCCTAAACTTCAATATCGATTTTACCTTTGATGAAAAGAATTTGCTCACTTTGCAGAACTGCTGCTGTGTTTGATTGACTAAGGAAAAATCGTGTTTGCTTAAGCTAGTATTTCTAGCACTACTGGTCTTTCTCGCATTTAAAGCATGCTTTTTAAAGCCAGAGAGATGATACAGTGCTCTGTACATGCCACTTGGAAAATCCTGTTTAGAATTACACAGTGTGGTGGGCTGATCAGATAAGTCATGTCTGTAGAGAAGACATGTTTGTTTTAACTGCTGAACTGTGGAAGTTATAGATTGGATCTTTGGATTACAAATGTAATCAACATCTCACAACATTTAAGGTGAGATCCAAAAATCCTCTTGGCAGCAGTAGGCTTGGGCTTGTCTCTAAAGAATCTAGGTATTCCCTCCAGCCAACTCTATACCCTCGATATGCATTGCAGTACTGCTTTTTGGTCATTTATGCTCTTCACTCCATTCTTTTAGTTCAAAACTCTTAAACATCTCACAGGGGTGAGTTAGTAATCAAATTTATTTATAATTACATTTCTATTGAATCCATTTTGTGCATTTATTGGACTTTGATAAAAAACAATTAACGTAGCCAAAAGCTAGTGAATACACAGGAAAGATAATTGAGTTAGGCAATTCTGTAATGGTCACTCACGATGGAAAAACTTAGCAAGTTCAATGGGATATTCTTCCTATTAGATTCATCATAGTCACTGTTTTGGATTGCTCTCAGAGAAATATACTTACGAATGGAAATATTATTACAAGTTAGCACTGGACCCCAAAATCCAAACAAAACAATGAAGCAACACAGACTTTCCTTCCTATTCCGATTGCATCACTGGAACCACTGCCTAATAAAGGGATTTTGTTTGAAAAAACTTCCTTCTGTGTTTTTTAGAGTGCTGTGTGTCTGCATTCCTGTTCATTTGTATGCTTGATTAACTGAAATCAAACACAATGATGCAGATTTCCAAGCAGCTATAAAAACTGAAGTGAGCAATACTAACAGCAAAAAAATATTCTACATTGCGATCTTCATGGGAATTGCTGTGCAGAAAGCGAAAGAGCTGATGCAAAATCATGTATGTGTTTTTCCTTCATATTATTTTGTCATTATGTAATTGCTCAGAAGTTTGCTCTTCAGCAGACTTCAAATAGCTGTGTGTACATGCAAAAAAGGATACACTGTTTGTGTCTCTACCTTTTGCACAGCTATCCTCTGGCTGGCACTGGAAAGAAGTTGCTAGATTTTAAGAAATTCTGTAAGTATCAAGCTGTGGGATTTTTTCCTCTGCCTGTGGTAGTCTCTGTGCTTTTGATATTATTTCTTACTTTTGATGAGTTATTGTTTTGTGGTTTTACAATAAGTCATATAGAGTTTGAGAAGGGGAAAGGTATTTTGGTCTCTGCAAGTGATATATTACCTTCTAGAGGTGAATTATTGAACTGATTCTGATCATAGACATCAATTTAAATGAATAGAAATATAATTTTTGTGTGCCTAAGATAAGGAGATTGGTGGAGTTTTACACCATCCTATCCATATTTTCAGAATGTGCAGCTTATGTAAAGATAAAATAAAATAGTACAATAACAAATCAGAAACCTAACCAAGGAATCTTATAGTCATTAAAAGAATCTAAAAGCGTTCAAGAGAAAACTCAGAATTTATGGATGAAGTGTCAATTAGTTAAGGAAAAAGAAAGTACATAGGTAAAAAAGAAAACATTTAAAATCTACTTTTATGAGAACTCTGCTTTCATACAGATGAGGGGGCGTGGGAGGGTGGAAGGTTGCATCTGTCCTGTCATCAAATAAAACTTGGCTAGTCGGTCTTTGAAAATGATGCACATTTGACAGTATTAGAAGGGATCTTGCAGAGTAGATATACTGTATTAACTAGTAGTGAAGTGAAGGTTATACCAAAACCATGATGAAAGCAGATGAAAGATCATGCAAAATTCTTTAGTACTGTAGTATAAAGAATTCGATCGTAGAGATTTCAAGGTTTACATCAAAGAAATATACAGACTTTACCCTTCAAAAAAAATTTCTATCGAATCTGGTACATGGAACTTGTTTTCTTATGCTTTCTTTGTTGAAATGCATAGTGACATCAGTATATTTCAGTTAGTTGTTTAGACCTTGAAATGTCTAAGGTCAAATTCCTTATACTACAGTATGTATTATCTTGACTATTATTCTATACAATATGTGAATAGGAAAGTCCTGCTTCCCTGGAAATTATGATAAGAGAGTAGCTTCTTGATTAGCTGTGACCTCACATACAATCCAATGTTTGCCTAACGAAAATAAAGTTAGTTTATTTTGTATGATGAAACCAATCAGATAATATCTTGAGTGGAAATTCTTAACTTATACACTTCTAGTGTCTGTACCATAGAAAGTTTTCTGATTTGCTCTGTTTCTAAACACTTGGAATATCCTTTGATGGATGATATACTTTTAACCTTAATGACAACATAAACAACAAGAACAACTCTGTGGCTCCTTTAAGCTGCAGAAGTTGTTTAATTTTCATAAGACACAAATTTATCACAAACTTATTCTTAGTGGTGCTTGCCTTGTGTTTTCTGTAGTGTTTGCTGGGCCTAATTCACACATTATTTATTCATATTCTGTTTAATATTGTGTCAAATTCTATTTTTGTCACAGGTGGGCCCCTGGAGAAATTAATTGTATTGTCCAGTTTCTCATGAAGGACAGACTCAGGCAACTTCTAAGCCTGACTGTGGTATTTACTAGACGGTTCTCTGGGCTCCACCAACCCATCTCCCAGCCCAGATCATTACCCCAAAGTGTTATCCTGTCAGTTTTCAGAAAAGTAGCTCTGTCTATCACCAGTGTATGGACTGAAAATATAGGAAAAACAAACAAAATACCTACCTACAAGTTCTTGTACCTCCTGGAGCTGTAACAGCTGCATCTATGTGAGCATTTTCTAGAGGAAACTTTAGAGGAATAGGCAGTTCAGAAATAGAAAGTGGCTTATTTTCAATTTGTTCCTTATTTGCTTTCATTCCCTCTTAGTTTATTAGGGTTCAGACAAACAAGCACGTTGCAATGGCTTAGCAAGCTGCCACTTAACAGTGTGCACTTTTGTAACTGTCTAGGGACAAATGAAAAGTAACTTAGCTAGACTTATACCTCTTTCATGGCAGAATAACTTTGAATTATGCCACATTTGCCATGGACTAAACTTTCACCTGATAGTTAATGTAGCTCAGTTGCTGCCCAGGAACATTTCCAGGAGTAGCCAACATTATTTGTCTAAGTTGTTAAAAACAGATGCACGGGAAACTTTCCATTGGAATAAAAGAACTCCATAACTACACCTAAGAAAGAAATTTTCTTGAGTGATACAAAGATACAAAAAAAAAGTGGTATTAATGTTTTCTCCTGTTCCTACCACCACCTTCTGAGGTAGGAAAACCCCATTTTTTTTATTCTGGTATCTCAAAAGATCTGGGCTTCAGCAGTCAACTGTCACCTTCTTATATAACAACACAGTATCAAGCATCCTCACTAAAATGATTATTGAACAATGTTTGATTTATGTTAGTCATTTCACTGGCTTTATTATTTATCACTGCAAGATCCACAGCACAAATAACTTTGAAAAAGGAAGCTCTTTGAGAACATATGCTAAATTCATTTAAGATTTCTCTCCAAGTCCAGGAGCAGATTAATGTACTCATGAAAGCAAAGGCCCGGTGCTTCTGCCTCCTCCTTTTCCCATTGCCCAAATACTAAATTGATCACAGAAATTTCCTCACTCTGTAGCCCACATGCATACACACTTCCAGCACAAGTGATGGCTGCAGTCTGTACAGGAGAAAAATACCCATGATCCATCAGGCAGTTAGCCAGCTTGCCTTAATTCAGTCTCCAAGGTTCAGATTTGAGCCCAGACTGCTCTGTCTTGAGAGTCAGCAGAGGCAGCAGCACAGAGGTAGAAACACACATCCAGCCTTGGCTGCTCTTTGTGCCTTCCCTGCAGTAAAGTGCTTACAGCTAAGACAGCTTCCAGTCAGGTAGTTCTCAGTTTCAAAAACATTCATGTAAAAGCTGGCATCTGCACAAGTTACAGGTTTGAGGAAGTTCTGGAGATAGTTGTAACTGCTGGAAAGGAAGGAGTGAAAAGCCAGGAGCTTGTTTTAAAAAAACAAAGCGACAATTAGGGTTTTATTTTCTTCCCACTGCCTTCTGGCAGGTGACCTCAGTGGATGTGTGAGTGCTGAGCACTACATGGCAGCAATCTTGCTTGAGTTCAGATGGAAGCTAAGTTTTGAACAGCAAAGAGCTATCTTCCATCATCCCTGCCTAGTCATCCTTCCTTCCTCCATCCATCTCCCCCCAAAACACCCCAATGCATTGGAATAACACCTGATGAAGGCACTGATGCTCTCAAACACAACAGCACACTCACCACACACATTTGAAGAGCTCATCAGAAGACAGAGTCAGCTTTTTTTAATCCTTCAGCAACTCCAAACTCCTGACTGTCCTTGTCCAAGCACCACTGATTAAGCCAGATGTGTGTTAAGAACAAGCAGCAGTTTTCCCAGCTCTTGCTTCATCATCATGTTTGTGAAAAGGTGATAAGGGCAAATTTTGGTATATCGCCTTTCCTTGCCAGTGAACATACGATTTGTTTTACAGAAAATGAAAAGCAAAAAAGGGTGAAATAAGAGAGAGAGATTAATATGGCAAAGCTAATACAATGGTTTATGTCTGATCCCCATTTAGAGCTTGATCCTACTGAGTACTTGGTGCTCAGCTGTTCCCTACAACGCTCTCCAGAGCACACTTAATGTTAAGTACTTTACTGGATGGTGGCCAACATTCTGAGCACCTCGCAAGAAGCAACCCTTGCTTAGTTTTTCTGATTTGTAGAAAAAAACTTTTTCCAGCTCTGAGTCCTGGCACTTCTAACTGAGGTTTTCTTTCCCCAGCCCACTCCAACACCCATATTTTAGAATCATAGAATCATAGAATAGTTAGAGTTGGAATGGGCCTTAAAGATCATCTAGTTCCAACAACCCTGCCACCGGCAGGGACATTCCACTATATCAGGCTGCCCAAGGCCCCATCCAATCTGGCCTTAAACACCTCCAGTAATGGGGCACTCACAACTTCCCTGGGAAACCTGTTCCAGTGTCTCACCACTCTCATGATGAAGAAGTTCTTCTTAATGTCTATTCTAAATCTGCCCCTCTCCAGTTTATACCCGTTCCCCCCAACCTGTCACCACAAGCCTTTATGAACAGTCCCTCTCCAGCTTTCTTGTAGGCCCCTTTCAGGTACTGGAAGGTCACTATAAGGTCTCCTCGGAGCCTTCTCTTCTCCAGGCTGAACAAGCTCAACTCTCTCAGCCTGTCCTCATAGGGAAGGTGTTCCAGACCTTGGATCATCCTTGTAACCCTCCTCTGGACCCATTCCAACAGTTCCATATCTTTCTTATGTTGAGGATTCCAGAACTGGACACAGTAATCCAGATGAGGTCTCACAAGACAGGAATAGAGGGGCAGAATCACTTCCCTTGACCTGCTGGCCACACTTTTGATGCAGCCCAGGACATGGTTAGCCTTCTGGGCTGCAAGTGCACACTGCCGGCTCGTGTTGAACTTCTCATTGACTGGCACCCGTAAGTCCTTGTCTGCAGGGCCGCTCTCAATCATGTTATCCCCCATTGTATACTGAAAACTGAGGTTGCCCCAGCTCAGGTGCAGGACCTTGCACTTGGCCCTGTTGAACCTCATGAACTTCAGGCCCACTTCTCCAGCCAGGTTCCTCTGGATGACATCCCATCCTTCTGATGTGTCAACTACACCACTCAGCTTGGTGTCATCTGCAAACTTGATGAGGGTGCACTCAATCTTGCTGTCAATGTCATTGATGGAGATATTAAACAGCACTGGCCCCAGTACTGACCCCTGAGAGACACTACTTGTCATGGATCTCCATCTGGGACTATTTTTTCTTTTACATTCTGAGTAGTGCTAACTAGGGTTAGGACACAGATTTCCCACTGTGGAAACCCTGGTATAAGCCACTGGCCTCTGAGGAAACCCCAGGGAACAATATTTTAGCTGGAACTGAGGTTCTGCCTGGAGTTACTCAAAACTCCTTTTGCTCAACCTGTGCAAAAGAAAAACTTAAGAAGAGAAGAGAGAGCATGTAATAAATTCCTGAGCATTGTCACCATGTAGTCCATAGGGGCAATGGGCTGCTAAATCAAATCAAAGAAATCCCTACAAAACCAGAATGCATGGTGTGCCTGGCAGCACACACAGCATAAAATACTTTAAGTCAGTAACTCCAAAGGCAGCTGTCACCATGATGTGCACCTTCTGTGCACTTAACTTCTTTCTCTTTCCAATAACAGTGAATCTTTGCAAAGAGCAGCTCTAAATTACAGTTCCTAGGCAAATTTTCAAATTTTATAGCCAGATCTGTAACTACTCCCAAGACTATAATGAGAAAGGGATGACAAAGCAACCAGAGACATGTTCTGCTGTCATGGCAAGTCTGCTTAAGGTTTTAGCTTCAAAGTCAGGCTGCATAATTCCCCTATCAGCTGACCATTACTCAATACTTTGAAAATCCTTGAGGTGTACACATTCACTGTGGTACAGTCTCTCCTATGCTGTGTGTATAGGCTGTGTTAGTCAGCCACAGTGCATCAGCTGTGGTACCGAAATGCCGACACCCAGAATTTTAGCCATGTGGAAAACCACAGTCCCCAGTAACACCACCCCTCACTTGCCCACTACCCACTCTCCAGTTCACCCTCAACAAAATTTTAACAGCGTTGCAAATCTCCGGCTGTCTTTAAACAACTACTACATTCTCTAAGCAGTCTGCCAGAAAGAAAAATAAAAATAAAGGAAATATTAACCTCTTTACCTCAGTTATTAAAAAAAAGCCTACAGTTTGAAAAAGTATAGTCCTGGATCACTGATTGGATTAAGCTCTTGTGTGTCCACACATACGTCCATATACTCTGAGGCTAGATATAATTCTTTACCAGACCAGAGTATTATGCCTCATAGGACCCAATACAGTAGCTTTAAAATTAGCTTCCAATTGAATATGGGAAAGACTCTGACTTTTTGTTATTATTGTTATGCTTTTCTTATATCCTTAACTTAGTGAGAAAAAAGCAATCATGTCTATGAAATGAAGGTCTCTTAGGAGTATAAAATGACATTTTCTGCCTGAACTGCAATCAAGACACAGCCAGGGTGCACAGCACAATGCATGGGCAGAGGTAGGCTGGAGACTCTTGATGGAAAACAGCATTTTTCAGTGTAGCTTGTATAAAGCATAGCACCCAGGAGGCTTTTGTGTCGGACTTACACCTCCAGTGTATGATGAAGGTGGTGATAGCAATAACAACAACATTTTCATAGCGCACAGAAACAAATGCAGGGAGCACAGTTGGCATAAGCAACAGACTGAAATGTCATGAGTGCTGTAGACAGGCCACAACATATGCTGGAATTGGGCCAGATTAGACACAGCACTGTAGCCCTCCCAAGACAGGGCTCCACGGGATTTTTTGGCAGGTCTCTCACACTCACACTCCTAGCATGGTTGCAAAGAGGGGCTGGGAGCAAGGGATATCTTCATCAGGCAACACTTACATGTGCCCTATGTAGGTGACACTGTCAGATTTCACTACCTCCCTTTAAAAAGCATACTTTTTACCATCTGCCGTAACCCATCACTAAGTTAATAACATATGTCAATAGTAGCTGCTCTCTAAGCTCATACAAAGCTGCAGAGAAACAAGGGCCTTGCGAAACAGTTATCCATCAGAACATCCATAGAGGGCTGCCTTCAGTTGCAACACCTGGCAAAGAAGACTCTTCCTGCAATTTTAATGGTGCTGCCAGGAAAGCCTTTTCAAAACACCATCTCTTATCAAATATCTTGAATTTTTTCTTACTCTGATCCAACACATTTTATGACTCATAATCAGCATTTTTTTTCTGTCTTGCCAATACCAAAAAACCACTGCCAGTGCAACTGCTGGCACTGCCGTCAATACCAGTTGTTATATGAACAACAGGGACATAAAGCACTTTGATGCAAGAGAGAATGTTGCAAGAGGAAATAACTGTCAGATAATCACCTTGCAGAACTACATAAAACCTGTGACATTGACAAGTGGCTGGTGTCCTTGGGCCTCCCAGCTGGATATCTGCAAGTGTGAGAGGGAGTGAGAAAGAAAAGCTGGAAACAGCACATGATATCTGGCCCTGTAAGAGTGTTTTTCTCTATACTGGCATTGAGGAGAACTATGGGTCTGGGTATATATTGCTTGGACAGCGCTGTTGAAGCCAGACATTTCTAAATCTTGATAAAAGCATTGATCTTGAAAGCAAGCAGTGGCCTCCTTCAGGCTCATGAAGGCATTTGTGTTCGAAAAGGTGCATTTCCCAAGCAGAAAAAAGTGCCTTTGCAGGCCTGAGTCTCCTCTACCGTGCACCCACTACAGACTTGCACATGTAAGGGCAGAACAGCAGTTTCAGCAGTGCTAGCAACAGTCTTGGTTTCTCAGAGGGCATAGAAGTGATTTTGGCTGCACCAGGTGTGCCAAATGCCGAACATGATGGCTTCTCGGTCTCTGAATTGAAGTCAGGCAAGGAAGATCTGTGGCCTCAGCTACTGTCAATCTTTTAATGTCATTTGTGAAAATGGCAAACAGCAGTATTGCATTTACTTTTGGGAGGGAGAGGGGTGCTGCTTTTGTTTCTTTTTTTATCTCAGGCTAATATTTTCAAATTTCTCATATGTTATTTTTTGTATTGAAATGTCTGTGATGGTTCACAGTGAACTGGTTAACATGGATGTTAGGATGTTGTGGCTCTGGAGCGAGTCCAGAGAAGAGCAACAAAGCTGGTGAAGGGGCTGGAGAACAGGCCTTATGAGGAGCGGCTGAGAGAGCTGGGGGTGTTTAGCCTGGAGAAGAGGAGCCTGAGGGGAGACCTCATTGCTCTCTACAACTACCTGAAGGGAGGTTGTGGAGAGGAGGGTGCTGGCCTCTTCTCCCAAGTGACAGGGGACAGGACAAGAGGGAATGGCCTCAAGTTCCACCAGGGGAGATTTAAGCTTGACATTAGGAAAAAATTCTTCACGGAGAGGGTGGTTAGGCATTGGAATAGTCTGCCCAGGGAGGTGGTTGAGTCACCTTCCCTGGAGGTGTTTAAGGTGAGGGTGGATGAGGTACTTAGGGGCATGATTTAGGGATTGGTGGGAATGGTTGGACTCGACGATCCAGTGGGTCTCTTCCAACCTGGTTATTCTGTGATTCGTTGATTGTGTGATGGATTCCTTCTCTTAAACTTGCTAATAAAAGTTTCTTTTATTGTACCATCTTTTTTGCTTCATTGTGCAAGACAGGCATCTCAAATTCTGCCTGACTGCCAACCCCAGTTCTGCTTTCATGTCAGATATTTAACAAAGTTTTAGACTAACCTAATATTTATGTTATACATGGCAACTAGGCATGTCTTTGACTTATGTATGTTTCTGTTTAAAGGAATTAGCTTAAAGTTTGGACATTTGTAATTCATTGAGTCTATTCAGAGCCATAATTATGTAGAGAAAGTAGAAACATCTCCTGTGTGTGTTTGTGTCCAACAGAATTTTCAGATATAATGCCTATTTAGTTAGGGGTTTCTTTTTAAGTCCTTTTACTGGAACACATTTCATGATTTACAGTCTCTCTCAAGTAATATTGCTAATTAAATCAGTATCACCTAATGGGTGAAACTAGTAAGGTGTTGCTTCAAATTAAATCCTCACTTTTAAGGAGAAGTGAATTGGTCAGTAGATCATCAGAAGCTCAGCTTGAACTAAGCCCTGTTCTTAAAATAACAATTACTGGCCGAGAATGAATTTGGCAGTTACATTTAACTTTAAAGTCATATTAGTGAAGAACATCTGTTAAAGTAAAAATATCTCTGATACGTTGCAGTGGTTTAGCTGTAGTTAGTTTAGCAGTGCTTGGTTAACATCTAAGGGAGGAGTGGGAATAAATGTCTTACATTTGGCTATCAGTAAGCCAGGGCTTTTACCTATTGCTTGGCTTTGTTTGGATTTAGACAATGTTCCTTTGTTTTTACTCAAGCTGCAGCAATCCTTCAGGCCTTGATGTCATGCATTCTGGATTTTCTCTACTCTTTATAATAATCTTTGAACCTTCAGCCCACATAATATGTTATGAATATTCTTGTTTTGGAGATGAGAGGCAAGCAATAATTTTAGACTGCAGGAAGCCTACCCCTAATATTTCCCTCTGCACCTATGGCAAGGAGAAACCTCATGGTAAAGAAGTACCAGAAAGACTGATTTGGAAAAATGTTTTGGGGTAAGAGAAGCAAAATGAGGAAGGTTCAGTTAAAAAAAAAAAAATTACTTTTAAGAGTCAGACTATCACTGGTCTTGAGGGATGATTCAAACTATACCAAAAGAAGACTCTTCAGGGCCACACCTGGTTTAGGGTTTGTGTATGGTCAGGCTTTTGCTACAGAGGAGCAAAAGCCAGAAATTGGTCTGAGTGGATGTAAGAAATGGTAGTGTTGCAGCTAAGATCCTTCTTTCCAAGTGAAAACACACTGAAATTCAGAGATACTAGCAAGTAATTATTTTCTTCATCATCTTGTTATTCACATCTTCTTGATTTAACTTGGAAAGAAATGATGGTTTTAAGGTAGAGTAAACACCTTCCCTAAGGAATTGTAGTGTAAATCCTTGGGATTAGGACAACTAGCAGCTTCTCTATGATATAGTATAATGCAAGAAGTAATTACATTACTGAAAATTAAGGTAAGAAATAGTATTTCTCCAAAGATCAAAGAGCCATGTGAGAAAAACCTCTCTGAAAATCCAGCACAAAAAATGGCTCCAAAACATATGGCTCCACATACTGTTTCCAGTGTACACAGGACCCTGGTTTGTGGCTATCGCCATGGGCACTGGAAAACAAGTACAGTCCCTTCCTGCTAATTTCCACGTTGAGGAAGTTTTTTTTCCCACCAGGCAAGTTCATTTGTCAAGGTGACCTTTGCAGCCAACACTGAGTGTTACTGCAGATAAAGAATGCTGCCTCAGTGAGTTTGTAAAACCAACCTCAGTGGCCAGCCATGTGCCTCCTGCAAAGCACCCAGGCAATACAAAACAAAGTCCTTCCTACAGGCACTGTGAAGTTTTTTCTCTTCCATAGTTTTCATACATCAACACTGCAATACTTCTTTTGTCATGCTCTGTAAACCCCCTTCTCTTGCCTGACTGAATTTATGTCTAAATGGTCATGAGGTTAAGTACTTTCTCTTCAAAAATCCCTGCTTTGTTAATTAATTGTTTCCTTGGCAGAGCTAAGTCCATAATTAAAACTTAATTGATCATGAATTTAGGTAGGAAATTTCACAGATTCTCTGCCAAATACCAGACAGAAGGAGCAGATCTTCAGAGATCTCCTAAGAGAAGGTATAACCTTTCATGGTATCTGGAATGCTTGGCCATGGATGACTATCATCTCCCTATCTACATAGTTGTTTTCAAATACATCACTTATTAAGTTTTAGAGTATTGCCATTTTTCTGCCATGAAAAACAAGCCAGATTTGGAGCATGTGTGCTTAATGTATCCCATTTTTAATGTAAAATCCAGCCTGTTTACTGTTGTTTTGACTTTCTAGAGGAAAAACAAATGGCTTTGTTTCAGATAAACTTTAAAGGAAGGCTTTTTTCAATTGTTTATTTGGCCAAAGCCCTGAAAAATAAGTTACTTGCATAGCTAATTTTTATGATTGGGTACAGGGGTATCCAGATGCTTCAAAAAGCTTAAGCATTTTTCTCATTGTAAGGATGATCTGTGTATTTCTGCAGTCATTAAATGGAGTCAACATCAGGTCTGTTTTACACCTCAGCATTTAACTTTAGAAAAAGAATAACACAAAACCACATGTGTCAATATCAGTTGTATGACATGCTGAAATATTTCGGTGGTATGAGGTTCAACAAGGCCAAGTGCCGAGTTTTGTACTTGGGGCACAACAAACCTGTGTAGTGCTACAGGCTTGTGGGAGAGTGGCTAGAAAGCTTCTTGGCAGAGAAGGACCTGGGGGTGTTGGTTGACAGCCAGCTGAATATGAGCCAGCAGTCTGCCCAGGTGGACAAGAAGGCCAATGGCATCTTGGCTTGTATCAGAAACGGCGTGGCCAGCAGGACTATGGAAGTGATTCTCCCCCTGTACTTAGTATTGGTGAGGCTGCACCTCGAATACTGTGTTCAGTTTTGGGTCCCTCACTTACAACAAAGACACTGAGGTCCTGGAGCATGTCCAAAGAAGGGCAACGAAGCTGGTGAAGGGGCTGGAGCATAAGTCTTATGAGGAGCAACTGAAGGAACTGTGGTTGTTTAGTCTGGAGAAAGGGAAAGTGCGGGGAGACTTTATCACTGTCTACAACTACCTGAAGTGAGTGCTGTGGGTGTTAGTCTCTTCTCCCAAGTGGTAGATGATAGGACCAGAGGGAATGGCCTCGAGTTGCACCAGGGAAGGTTCAGATTAGAAATTAGGAAAAATTTCTTCACTGAAAGTGTTATCAGGCACTAGATGAGGCTGTCCAGGATGGTGGTTGAGTCATCATCCCTGGAGGTAGTTAGAAGATGAGTAGATGGAGTGCTTAGGGATATTATTTAGTAGTGGACAGGTACAATTGGACTCCATGATCGCAAATGTATTTTCCTGTCTAGCGATGCTATGATTAAGCCCCATATATGGAATTAGTTCAGAGTTACTTTTGTATAAACCATGAAACAGAATGCTGAAATATGAATAAAGATACCAGTGCAAGTAGATCTCTGTGTCATGCTTCAGTGACACACCTATGTATACAGGTTCAACACTTCTATATTTCATAGGACAGCTGTGATTAGGTCTCACTATTGTGATAGTCCAGAAAGAGTGAGGACAAAAATAAGCTGATCAAACATATTCACATAGTTTCATGGCAAGACTTATAACCTGCATGTTTCTTTAAAGAGTATATAAAGAAAATACTGTATTTTGGAAGTAAACTATATTAAGAGCCAGAACACTGCAGGGAGAGGGTCACAGTTCCCTTAATTTTAAGCATACCTAGTGCCTAGTGAGCACCTATCCATTTGCAGCATTTAACAGCTCTTTGGCCAGTCCCTCACTGCCTCCTCCCTTCCTGGACAGCAAGAAAGAAAAAAAATTCTAATCCATAGGTGAGCTGAACTGCTCTTTGGAGGTGACTTTCACTGGCTGTAATCTGGAGCCCGCAGCAGGCAGGGTTTTCACTCACACATCCTAGTTCAATGGCTTCACCAAGGTCAAGTCTTTCCTGACCAACCTAGTGGCCTTCTATGATGGGGTAACCACATCACTGGACACGGATATAATCTATCTGGACTTTGACACAGTTCCCCACAACAGCCTTCTCTCTAAATTGGACAAATATAGATTTGGTGAGTGGACTGTTCAATGGATAAGGAATCGGTTGGAGAGTTGCATTCAGAGAGTAGTGATCACTGACTTGATATCCAGATGGAGATGTTTGAAAAGTTGTGTCCCTCAGGCATCCATACTGGGACCAGCGTTGTTTAGTATTTTCATTGATGATCTAGACAGAAAGATCGAGTGTACCCTCAGTAAGTTTGCAGATGACACAAAGCCGAGTGGTGCAACTGTCACACCAGAAGGATGGGTTGTTTTCCAGAGGGAGCTAGACAAGCTGGAGAAGTGGGCCTGTGTGAACCTCATGACATTCAACAAGGCCAAGTGCAAGGTCCTACACATGGGTCAGAACAATCTGTGGTATCAATACAGGCTGGAGGATGACGTGGTTAAGAACAGCCCTGCGGAGAAGGACTTCGGGGTGCTGATTAATGAGCTACTCAAAATGAGCCAGCAATGTGTACTTGCAGCCCAGAAGGCTAACTGTATCCTGGGCTGCATCAAAAGAAGCGTGGGTAGCAGGTTGAGGGAGGTGATAAGATCCTACCTGGAGTCCTGTGTCCAGTTCTGGAATCCCCAGCGTAAGAAGGATATGGAACTGTGTGGATGGGTCCAGAGAAGGGCCATAAAGATGATCTGAGGGCCAGAGCACCTCTGCTGTGAAGACAGGCTGAGAGAGTTGGGTTGTTCAGTCTGGAGAAGAGAGGTTCCAGGAACACCTTATAGCAGCCTTCCAGAACCTGAAGGGCACATACAAGAAAGATGGGAGGGACTTTTCACAAGGGCGTATAGTGATAGTACAAGGGGAAATGGCTTTAAATTGGAAGGGAGATGATTTAGACTAGACATTAGGAAGAAATTCTTCACGATGAGGGTGGTAAGGCACTGGAACAGGTCATGCAGGGAGGTTGTGGATGCCCCCTCTCTGAAAAAGATCAGGTTGGATGGGACCTTGAGCAGCCTGATCTAGTGGGAGGTGTCCCTGTCCATGGGGGTTGAAATTAAATGATCTTTAAGGTCCCTTCTGACCTAAACCATCATATGATTCTATGATTCAACATTTAATGTTAGACAAGAGGATCCAGAGCTTACAGAAACACAGGGAATGTTTCAGTTGCTGTCAGCAGCCAAAGGGAAGATATGATCATTGTGAATTGCTGCAAATGAGCCAAACTCCACTTTCTCCCTTCCCTTCTTGACTGCATTTTTCTGTACTGCACAGGTGGCAACCTGCAAAGGACTTGGGTTACAAATGGGAACTTCCTTCATATTTAACAAATGCAACCACATCTAACCAAAATTCACAGCAAAACCTAAGTCACTGTTACTGAGGCTTCTTTAAATTCAGGGATAAATTTTGGGAAAAGGCAAGCCTAAAACTATATTTATCTGACTCTTCAGACTAAGTCTAGGATTTAGTATAAAATTACTTGAATTTCTTCATACAGCAACAGCTCAGGGAAAGTAATAGTGGCAGCAGTGTATCGCTTAACAAAAAGACAGAGAAAACAAGCTTGAAGGAAGCTGGTGAAGGCAGTCTGGTGACTATTAAGATTAGAGGTTGCCTCTGACTGCCTGCAGGAGGTAACACTATGAAGTATTTAGTCAAGATGATAAGTAGCATGACTGTACCACTTTGTACAAAACAACAGTAACAGCCAAGTAGATTTTGGTCACCACCAACAGCAGCTGTATTTGTAGCACGAACAGCCCCACAGTCCACTACCAAATTCCCAAGCCACCCTTTTCTCTGCAGTTTATTCATTAAAGCATGACCTACCAGTCCCTAAACAAACCTACAGACAGTGTAAATGACTGCAACTTTCTAAAATTTTCAAGGATTTATGTAATCCTAAAAGTTCACCAGAATAAATACAAAGACTACATGAAGTCCAGTTTAAAACATAAAGGAAACTTAACTTCAAGATGAACTGTAAAACCAAACCACTTCTGGACTTCTGGTTTTGCTCTCTTCTGTCCCCTTAGGAAATCTGTGACTGATTCAGGAAGTCCTTTCCCTTCTCTTTTCTTTTTTTTTTTCCTCTTTTTCTTTTCCTTTCTCTGCTAGTTCTGATTAACTAACAGGCTTTCTATTCCCTTTATTCTGCTGAAGGGCTTTAACCATGTCCTTGGAGGAAGTGAAGGATATCAAAAAGCTTGTAACCAGAAAGTCAACTTTTTCTCCTATATTTCAAGTTGTCAGAATGGTGACAGGAATGCTGTAAATTTGACCAACCAGTTTAAGCATTTAAATGGATAAACAAGGGTTCAGTAGAGGGAGTAATGTTTGGCCAACTCTTATTCTTTCCATGCTTAAGAGTTAGTTTTTAGGGCTCCCTTGATGGCATAAATGGCCTTTGGTAACGAACATTTTGCACAGTGAGTTTCTTTATCCCCCAGCGGCAGCTCAAAATCATCCCTTAATTTCAAGACTATATCCATCTTGTCAGCCACTGTTCATACAAAACCTCGTGCATGCTTTTGTTAGCACTCATCTAGCACTCCCACTGATTGTCCCGCTGTAGGGAAAGGAAGAAAGGCTTCTCCATAAATATTTGATTTCTTAACAGCTGTACTCTGGCTTATTTCTCCTTCCCTGCTGCTGTTGTTCACTGTGCTTCTGCTCTGGGTGGAGTAGCCATCTCTGTGCAGAGAAAGCTCCTCATAAATTTGTGTCGGGTCTTTTACGATTTTTCCCATATACTAATGGTATACACATCCCTTTAGCAGAAAACACATAAATAGGTTCTATCTTTCTCTAAGCCACCCCTTGGGGACTTTTCCAAATTACAGGCAGCTTAGTCCTGATTACCATTTTTTTTCTCCTCTTAGGAAATGGATAAAAGGTTTAAGATCTGACACAAACAGGAAAAACACACTAAGAGGATTTATCCTGAAGGCACCTACTCTTTAAATAGTGATGGAGCAGTGTCAATCCTTTTCCCACAAGGTTCCAGAAGCTCCACTGCTCTTTGTTTCCACAGCCCTTGTATGACTAGAGGCAGAGTATCCTATCACAGGCTATCAGATAGTTCCCAGAATATGTAACTTGGTGATCATAGGCTGAGGAGGGACTCACTGCCACTAGGAGCATGAAGAAGTTGAGTTTCAGAAGGAATCTGCTCTGCTCCTTTAAGGATAACACCAAGGTTTTATTCTGCTCTGAGGTAAGCCTTGTATAATTCACTAAATCAGTAACTTCTCAGCCTTCTCTGTTCCCTCCCTCTTGTTTTCTTAAAAGAGGAGCAACAGGAGAGGGTCAAGCTGTCAGAGTTATCGCTAGTGGAATTTTCCAGCTTTACTGGGCAGGAAAGGGGGTGACAAAAAAAAATTATCCACTGTAGAAAAACAACTGATCATGGTATAAGCTAGAGCAACTGCAGGATGGGCATATGCATACTTTGCAAGCCTCAAGAATCTATTAATATAAACAAGTTTAAGATTTTATTAACAAGGTATGCTTCTGGAAAATTATACTCTGTTGTAATACATTTTTATCATCATTTATTATATTTAAAAATGTGTTCTGCTGGATAAAATGTTTCAGAGGGAGCAGAATCTTTAATTCAAATTGGATTAATCACAGTTTTTTCCCATTTTGCTTTCATTTGATTTGGGATCTGAAATTTGCCAGATCTGACAATTGAAGTGATATATTTACACAGATTACATGACTAAATGTGCTTCTACATTAACAAATACATTATCCTAATCCACATTTTTCAAATTGTGCAGGTAGCACGGGCTCTTTCTAATGGCTACTTTCAGTTTGAATGGGCTTGTATCTGATAACTAGGTAAAAATCCAGGGCATTAGGGGACTGGTAGTGAAGAGCTACTAGAACTGTTTACCTAATAATGAAAACTGGAGAAATTCAAGGGAGCTGGAAACTTGGATTTGTCTACATTGTTTTGAGGAAGCTTGTTTATGTAGTGTAAGTAAATGCAAACAATAGATCATCAATGCAGCACGCACAGACAGGCTTTCTCATCCCTCATGGAGGAATTCCAGGGGATTTCTCTTACACTGGCTGGTTGGCAGGCATGATGCTCACAGCTCTACACCTCCACAGCAAACTTCAGGAGGTTTTGAGGAGTTTCTTTTAGCAGTTCTTGCTCTGTGGCAGTTTGCAGACACTGAAATGGCCAGTGCAACCTTTCCTGTTTCAAAGTCCCCCTGCAGCAAAATATCATGGGCTGGGGTCATAACCATCAGCAGAAATAACATTCCTTGCCTTGGGGAAAACTTTTCAAGAATTTCTTCCCTTGTAGATGCAGCACAAAGACTGTACTGGAGATCAAAAAGAAGTCTGAAATGGCAAATAATGCTGCAGAGCAGCACAATATGATGAGTACATAATACATTTTAATTAACTTTGATCAGGATAAAAGAGCAAGTGCTTTCTTTTTCCCTTGTCAAACATTAAGTCTCACAGAAAGGAAATCAAGGCAGCTAATATCCCTGGAGATTTAACTTTTGCTACCTAGATTGTTGATTGATTTATTTTAAAAAGATAATCTGATCAGCAGAATTACTGTGAGATTTCTACTGGACAGTTAAATTCCTAGCACAAATAGAGTTTCTTCAGCAAATATAGTGTCATTAGGAGTCCCAGTAGTATTTTGTTAGGATGGGAGATACAGGTTATTGGCATAAACGAATGTCCAAACTGCTTTTTGTGATTTGGTGACTCTTTCCACATGGTAATGGAAGAATTCTGAGGGATCTCGCATCACCAGTTTTGGTCCTGTTTGTTCTCAGCGGATGTGATCCTGTCCGTGCAATGAAAAGCCACTCTTGGATGTTAGGGCTTTTTCAGGTAGGACTTTGCAGTGCATATGAAATTGAATTAACCTAGCACCTCTCAGCAACACTGTATCTTGTTCAACTCTTATAACTTTCATTGGAAAGTCTATTCAAATGCATAGAAAACCTTAGGTGTTGAGCTGTAAGTGAACATAACGATATAGCAGCCTCTTAATTTTACAGATCTTTCTCCCACTCAAATGATCCCAGTTACTTTGAATAGTCTGTTCCATTTTTATCTTGAATTATGCTTCCATTAAGCAACCAATTAATGCTGATCCCCTGATTTGTACCATACAAAAACCATTCAATTTTATGTGTTATCTAGACTTTTTCACAAAGGCTTTTAGGAGTTTACGAAAATATCCCCTCACTTTATTCCCATATTTGATGTGCATTTATTTATGTGAGCATGAATCCAAATATATGTATAGTAATCTTCCCCTTAGGATATTGTGTATGTATGGCATAAAGGAAAAGGAGATTAAAAGTACAATACAATACACACAGGCTGACATTATGGTGGTCTCACAGCAACTCCTGCCAAGCAAAAGAATAAATAACAGTTGTGTTAATCAAAGCCAAATTTAAAAGATAAGGCTTGAACTTAGGTGGTAAAAATCCCAGGAAACTGGGCAAGCTTGATGCTCACCAAATAAGAACACCAAGGACAAAGAGTGTAATGGTATATAGTTAAGTTGAAGACAAATTTTCACAAGTGCTTCTGTGACTTAGAAGCCTAAGTACCACTTTCAAAATGAGCTTTCAGTGCAGGAACATTTACTTTCCCTATAAATCCATAGGGTTTGGGCTCCTGAATCCTTCAGTTTTTTTCCAAAAGTGGGGGTCAGGTGGCTGCCCTCCTGAACCTATATGCTCTCAAGCCTAACCTGTAGTCACCTGGAAGTCCAGAAAAGATACTGGTCCAAGCGGTGGCTGAATACCAACCAGAGATACCAACTCAAACCAAAGAACTAAAGGTACAAGCACAATTATTCCCATTTTACCAGAAAGCCATCTGTCGTATCTGTTTTGTATTAAACTCATGAAAATATGTTAGCCTGTTCAAGGTCCTATGGAAGCATTTTGAATCAGTTGTAACTGACGTAAATATAGCCCTTGGCTGGAAATCTTCCAAACTGAGAGCGCTGCAACAGTTCAGCCAAGATGCATTATATCAAAAGCATGGATAAGTAATTTGGTGTCCTCGTGGGAAGGATAGTGTTACAGCTTCACAAAATTCATAAAGTGCCTGCACAGTAAAAGATCTAACATGAACATTCAAAGATGGATGAATGCCTTGTGAATCTTCACCTCCTATCATGGATCATTGCTCTTATCTAGGAAGGAGCAGGAAGAGGAGCATGTACTCACAGTGACAGAGAGCACAAGAGCTTGGTCACAGTCATTTGACATGAGTATGTGAGCTTTCAAACGTGATTTACTATGTTTGCATAGCAATATTAATTAGTTCTTAGAGGCTATCCAGCCAAGAATATGTACAGGGCTGACAAAGCTGAGTTAGAAACTTCAGCCGAGCTCTGCAGGACTTACAGAAGATTAGCAGTTCTATTACTCACGGTGTACTATAGCCTTAAGTCACGAACTAGCTCTTGTATTTTTAACCCTCTTCTGCAGCAAAACATATGTGTGATGTTAGAGATGTCTCTTTACCTCCCTCTGTAATTCTTATTTGACAATGTCTCCACGGTCCTGTTATGATGAATTAGCTCTTGCCCTCACAGTTAATTAAATGCTGCAGGAGGTGGTTGGGGTATTTTAGTAGTTACCAAAATCTTGATTCTGCTGTTACCATCCATAGCATGCTGTTTTAATATCTGGGTTCGGACTTCCAGTTGTGACTGAGAACTCAACACAGCTTAAAGAGGCGGTTCTCCAAAGCCCTCTTTCACTTCTCCCAATGTGACCTGGTGCAAACCCATAACACCTTTGAGCAAGACAGAACAAACCAGTAACTGTCAAAATAGCCATGAGTATTCCCTTCCTGTAATACGTGATGTCTACAAAAGGTGATGTAGAAATTTCTAGCATGGTTCTGGGCCATCTAGGGTCTCTGCTTTCCAAGAGAACTTGAATGGGCATTTTGTACCTATGTTAAGATGCCTGAAGCTCAGATACTATTGCCCCTCTGTCTTCTGTACCTTGAAGATGTCCCTCCAACATGAGCCCATTTTCCTCAGATTTCCAAGAACTACTTCTCATTCCCCCAGTGTCAGTGTTAAAGCATTCAAAATTCCAGACTCTGTGCACGAGAGTCATTTGGCTGGCTTCAGCAGGGCTGCTTGTAGTATTCAGAAGTACTTATATCACTTAGGAACTGTGGACAAAGGCATTATATTTTGTAAACAGTACTGATCTCTAGCTCCAAGAGCTTCAGGAGCTACAGTATATTTGAAATGTTAGCTTTGAAATACCTGATGTGCTGCAGGTTTACTCAGAATGCTCATGGATGAAATATTTGAGATAAACCACTAAAATAAAATAAGCAGGATTAAAAAAGAGCTAGTTGGAGGCAACTGGAAAGCCGCTGTACATCGTGTTGTAGTATTCCCATTTCAGAGGTGATTTTCCTTATAATTTGCCTTTTTTTCTGGGCATTGTAAAGAAGTGTAACTTAGTCAAACATTTCCAGCTGTCACTAGAATTCAAGTGTTTTGGAAGCATCACTGATTCATTTGGCTTCTTACATAGAAAGGTCATGTTTTTCACAGGCATGTAGTTCAAACACTTGAACATAAATTAGAAAAATACCACTTGCAATTTAGTGTGTTGCCTTGAAAATTCTCATTAAGATATTCCCTCTATGTTTCTAGCATAATCCTAGAAATCACTTTAAGATCACAGCAAACCTTTTATAACCCATGATTTGAACGATGTAGCAGAAGTATAAAGAAAGGTATTGGTTTTTTCCTTTCCCTCTTCATTATTTTGTTGAAGACCTAAAAATATAATAGACTGAATTTGATTTGTGGTCCACTTATTCCTCAAGAAATGGGAATGTCTGCTTTTTGTAGACCTGTGATCTTCTACTTGGTATTCCCTTTCTGTTGTGTTTGCCTCCATCATAATTAAGATACCTTTCTTCAGCTTCAGTTCTGCTCTGTCCTTTCTCATGGTTACATCACCCATCATATCACTGTGACCTTCCATACTGCTAGTAATTCTATTAGTATTATCTCCAAACTTTAGAGGTTCTTGCTAACACATTTCTGTACCTACATTACAAATTAAAATTCTCTAGACCAATCTCCAAAACAGGAGTTTTCTACTAGCTTTTGCTTTAAATTCAGATTTATGCTTACACAATTATACTTGTGCAGCTAATGATGTCCTGAATGGGAGAGGTTATCAAATCATATGCCACTAAAGAATTTAACAGTGAGTGAAAACACTCCAAAAGAAGATGAATGAAGTAGAAAGAAATTAGTTGTTCATTGTTTCCCTTTAAAATGTTGGTAACAAATCTCTTCTAATATAGCTTACTTTTTAAAGTTTGAAGGTGAAACGTGCACTGCATTAGCAAAACTGCTATTGGGTTCAACCGAGCCAAGAGGATTTACCTCTGTTAATATTGCTTAGCTATTCAGGTCTTGTTAGTTCATTTTTTTCACGTAAAGTACCATAGCTGCTTTGAGTTTTTTGTAAATATTCAGAACTGGGTGGAGAGAGAGGCTGGCGAGTAACTTCCAGTAAGGAGAAATGACGGTCAAATGCTGTTGGAGAAACCTGTGGAAACACACCCATCTGCTGCAATTCCCCTCCCCTGTCCTATGTGTCATGTCACCGCATGCTGCACTGGTATCATGTCCTCTCTGCACAGAGGCCTTGTCAGGTTTCCTGCTTGCTCTGCCTCTACACAAGGCTCTCACTCAGCCCAGCAGCACCAGATTTCTGGAATATGGAAAAGAAAGGAAAAAAGACAGAGTTTGATAATGGCTGAAGACAGAGAAATGGAAGAGGAGATAGGGCTGGAGATGAGACCTCGTGTTGCTTCAGTTGATTCAGAAAAAATACACAGACTGTTCAGGACACTGAGAGTTTCCGTGTTGGTGTACTTTCCATCAGTTTTCAGCTGACGTATGGCCATTTTTCTTCAGTTAAAAATGGGAACATAACTCTTTGAGATATTCTCCAAGATTCATCTACTTTGCTTTATTCCTTGCATATGCTTTATCTACACTGTTACTGAGTCTGTTAAGCAGTCTCATTAACAAAAGAACAGTCTATTCAGCAATTTGGGAACTCTTTCCAAAATAACTCATACAAACTTTACCAATATGCTTGAGTGGCAAAATATAGAATTATGCACACATTTTGAGTTTTACTTGGCTACTGCACTTTCCAGCAAATTTTTCATTCCTTCTAACTGATTCAGTATGCCACAGAGTACAATACACCATGGAAAACACAAGCTGAGAGTTCAGAATTGCCTTTCAGCCAAACCAGAGTGACAAAAAAAATCTAAATGGTGAGAAGTACATTTGCTTATGAATTTTTTGTTATTCATAACAACTTCAACATTATCAGTGCCATAAAGAAGGATGTTCTGAATTTAAGCATAAGGGATAAATTAAGCCAGTGGCGTTGTAACAGTTTATAACTATCTGAGAATCTGATCTAGGATTATTACAGTGACAATGTAAAGTTGCTCCCTACTCTGTTGAAAAATGTAAGAGTGTCTTCACCACATAGGCATTTTTTTTCAGTAATAGCTTTAAAAGTTCTGTGTTGCTTAGCTTTAAAAGTTCAGTGTGTTGCTTT
Organism: Clamator glandarius; assembly: GCA_033459285.1. Classification (NCBI taxonomy): domain Eukaryota; kingdom Metazoa; phylum Chordata; class Aves; order Cuculiformes; family Cuculidae; genus Clamator; species Clamator glandarius. Next base: position 1,845,116 of record JAUNZM010000070.1, read on the forward strand.
ACTTCAGTCCAATCCTGTGAATATCATTAAGCACAACGTTCAAAATGTTTTCTCATGAATTGCAGGGTAACCACCATCATTCCTGACTGAAATGTAAATGAATACATTAAAGTTTACATATTGATATCTTTTAGTTAAATCCTTGCCTTCCATATATGTCAAAATAGATTTAAAAGAAAACACAGTAACTCACAAAAGTAAGTACTGTTTGTTTGCTTAGGTCCTGAAGCCTTCGAAAAAAAAGTGTTATGGGTGGAGCAGTGACACTTATTTTAAAAGGTGCTTTAATTACAGGAAGGGAGAAAGTTCCAGGTGGAGTTAATTTAAAACTAAGCAGAAACAAGACTTAAAAGACATATTGCATGATTTTGAGCTCCTGTTTAATTTACATGTTCACTCTCTAGAAGTATCTTGCCTCTAGCCTGGCAGGAGCTTAGACCTTGCATTAGTTGAATTAGATGTCTTCCACTAGATGGTATTGTCCAGTTCTTTATGCTGTTACCTTAATTTACCAAAATGAATGAATTTGTCTTTTGAAGTGCTTCAGAGAAAGTCCTATAAATACTATAGGCTCCTTAGGGATAATAATCATGCTGGTTGAAAGGATAGTATCTTTAGAATTATCTAAAATAAAAACATGTGGCATATTCTTCCACATTTGCCACATAAATGCAGACAATGTTAGAAGCTGTACTGAAAGTTACAGGAAGTTTGACCCCATATGTTTCAGTGTTTCACTGTGCCTGATGACTATTTTGATTTCTTTTTCTTTAGAAAATCTAGTTTGTGCTTCTAGAACCAAAAGTCTTCTAACACTGACCAGTTTACATCCCCTGTGAGTTTTACTTGGTTCGCTTCTTCGCTTGTTTAATGATTTGAGCTTCATCAGAACTCTCAGACTTGTCCATTTCCTGCAGTTTTAACTGTATCCTGTTGTGTTATAAAGAATGAGTCTGGCTAAGCATGAATTTCTGGCAAAGGCTTATCAATTTTATTGAGAAAGATTAGTCTACATGTTACCCTCCTCTTCCCAGCCTCCTTAGTACTTGTAGTTGCACACACATGCATGCACAGTGAGCTGATGTAGTCCCGTTGACTTGAGACAATGCTGTTCCCAGGGAGTGCTTACAGGACTGTTGCTTACCTTAGAAGTAACACTGCCAGAACAGTAGGAAGCAAAGAGAAATACAGTTTTTCCACCACCTTTTTTGAGGGCTTCCTTGCTACTACAGATAGCTCTCTGAGGAGGAACCAAGCGAATGCAGTGAACAGCATTAGACTTCATTCCGTATCAGAGTTTAGACAGGGCCTAGTGCATTTGTGCTTCCCCCTTTCCTCTTCATTCATGTAACTGCTTAATCTTTGCTTGCTACTTGGGTAAGACACTTGGTAGCTACTTGCACCAAATTGTGGAATGAAATGTGTCTGGTTCATGCTTACTGTGTGGATTAACAGAGTAATTCATGCCAAGGACTGATGATGTCATAGCAGTAAATCCAGAGCTGCCATATATCTGGATTTCAAGTTTAGAGCAGATGAAATTAGAAGGTTTTGCCTTGGATTTTGGGGTGCTCAGCTACCTAGTGATATCACTGTGTGAATTTCTAGAATTTCTGGAGGCGTCTATTCAACACGAGTGATTAAACTGTATGGTGCATGCACAGGGAGCCTGGTGCTCCTGGAGGCCTTCATTAGCTCTGAGGCACACGCACAATGAACTGTCACATCCAGGAGATTCAATGCTCAGACACAAATAACTTGTACTCTACATGCACGATAGATCAGACATTTCCTGGAAGCACTGGATTGCCTAAGCCTTCAGTACATGGCCCACATGCCTGTGTTTCTTCCTGGAAAAACTTGGTCTGCCCTAGATATGTGGATTTGTTTCATATAAAAGCAATTGGACTTGAGCAAGCACCAATACAATAGGAGAATTTGTCATCCCTAAAAAAAATGTGCTGGAAATACTTAAGATGTTTAAACTGGTTGCTCACAATCAGCTTTTACCTGCTGCTGGCAGTGTCAAGATGCTTTTTTATCTTGTCTATTGAAAATTACATCTAATATACTCTGCCATGATCTGCTCATGTCCTTAAGTCTTCAGCATTCAAAACTATCTTATCCTGCTGCCTGTTAATCTACATGAAAAGAATTCCTTTCCAGTTCACTTAAAAAAAAAAAGGTTAAGAGGACATACTCTTGCTAGTGTTAATCATTTGGGAATCCCTGCTGCCCTTTAGGAATAGCCTTGTTAGGAGACAGAATACAAGATAGAGTCCCTTTCAGAAATCGACAGACTCATTGAAGCCATGTAGTGCACTGTCTCTGTCGTATTGGGCCAGCACTGAAGTGATGTGATTGCCAGTGTGGAGAAGAGGTCTGGGTCATGTCCCCAAAGGTCATCATTGCCAGAAGGCAACACCTAGAGAGAGCACTCCTTGCACTCTCCTAGCTCAAAGGGTCTGATTGTGAGACCCCTCATACTGAAACACACAAACAGAGAGAGATTCTTCTGCAATCTCCATGCTCAGACAAAGAGAGGTCACAATGTGGCCTTTGTTACAGACAAGGGACTTCCATACTACTTATAAAAAAGTTGTGTAAGAGAGAGATGAAAAACCCAAGGTGAAATGCATTTTTAAATGTTGGCAGGTAACATTGATATGCAGACTCTGCAGCTGAATCTAACTCCTGTTAGTATTTAATGAATTCCAGATGAGTTACAAGTAAATAAATTAAACTCTCTTGATTCCTTTAAATTTTATAATTCTTCTATCTTTTAAGCCTTTAAACCTTAAGACTCGTAAATCCTTTTTGTCCAAAAAAAATGTTTTTAAAGACAGAAAAGCATCTTTGGAAGTAAAACTAATAGTTGACAGAAGCATAATTTTTAGAATGTTTTGTAGAATACAAAGACATGCAAAATGCCCAATTCCTGTGTTTTCAAGTCTAGCTGATACAGTAAGGTAATAACTCAGCTTGTTTTCAAAACTAGCTTTGTAAAAAAGAGCAATGAGTTTCGTATGATTTTGGAGTTCTGCCAGGAAAAACTATGAGAAATGATTAATGAAATAAAATCCTGTTCTGCTTGTCACTGAAATGCTTTGTTATGAGGGAGGCTGAGTGACACCTAAGTGAAATCAATGAGCATGATAGGTTAAATATTTGCTATGCTAAACATTGGAGAAAGAAACGGGAAACTTTAGGATCCACTGCCTACAACTTGCCTAACATCTGAAACAGAAGTGTACAGGCAGACTTGGGGGCATATTATCTGAGATATGCTCCTCTCTGTGAGCAGAAGGAAATATCTTCCTTCTCTCTGTGGAAAGAAGGAAACAAGCAGGCAGCAAACAGTGCTGGAAGAGGGTTGCCAGGAAGGAACCAGAAGACACGAGTTTTGGATCATGAGTGAACCATGCTATAAACTGTGCACAAAGATACTATTCCCAGATACTGGACTCTTCCTTGGTCCGGATTTTGTACACATTGTATTAAAAAAAAAGAAAAAAATAAATACTGGCTTATAACTGATCCCTAACATTTTAGAATAGAGTAAAATGTAGGTTTTAATAAAGAGCAACAATTGTTTTACCTTGTCATTGCAAGCTGCCGTCCTCTTTTTTTGCATTTGGGAAGAGTGGAGCAGAGATAGGGTAATTATTTTGCCAGAGGTTGGTGGATGGTTATGAGAAATGGAAGGATAGAAAGATCTGGGTACAGGGAACAATATTGTACTGCTGACAAGATTGATAGAATGGTTGCAATATGAAAAGGTGGATCCTAGCCCAGAATAAAAAGAAGCATAATGACCCACAAGAGTAAGATGTCTTGTCTCTGTGCAAACAAGGATTAAATGCTGGTTAACTACAAGACGGCTTTATTATTCCTGTTTGTTTTATGGATTCTTTACCACTCATTACTTAATTAAACTGAAAACACAAGCCTGGCTTTACCATTAGTCAGCCTGTGAGTAATCATTAGATGTCACTGAATCAGCTCTTCATGTGATTTGACAGGTTCTCACTATGGGGTAGGATAAGAATTGCTTATTGGATTTGACTTGGCTGTCCTGAAATCAATGTGTGATGTTAAACCTTGAACAGTACACTTCTGCACAATATACGGAATAGAAAAAAAAAAGGTTCAATAGGCCTGGTTTGCTATTGCATTTCAGCAATGTTATAAACATACATTAGGGCATAAACAGTGTCACACACAGTTGAATCAGCCTCCTTGTGCCCCATGGAAATACCCTGCTTCTTTGCAAAAATCTTTCCACAGAAAACTTTCTACATGATATCATTGTATATCCTTGCTGGCACTCTTTAACCCTTTCTCCTGTGACCCATATAGAGTAGTAGAGGTGTTCCTTGATAACATTGGCTATTCTAGAATACTTTTCCCTTCTTTCTTTTTCTTTCCTTTTTCACACATTTGAGTTTGAGTCTCTGTGGCTTTTTCTTTTTCTAATTCCATCCTGAAAATAATACCAGCTCATTCAGTAGTCACTGTAATTTGTGCTCAGTGCTTTAAGGTTTGTTCTTCTCTCTCAGCACTTTCCATTTAGTAAGCCAGGATCTGAGGTCCCTTCTGTATTTCATTTAGTCAGCCTTTCAGATTAGTTTACCACTGCCCATGCGTATGAGGGAGTACATGGAACTGAGCATGATCTTCATGATTATTGCTTACCTAACAAGACTGGTTTTAAAATTTTCTGTAAGACCAGCAGATCAGACACAGTGAAAACATTGTGTTTTTGTAAACGTCTCTACAGACACCGAGAAAAAAAAGTAAATAAGCCTTGAGGGTGACAAAGGTATTTGGAACATAGGTTTTCTGCTAGGAAAGTTCCCAGGTGACAGAAAACCTGGGTTTGTTCATCTGTTTCTCAGACAGGCAAGCAGTTTGCTAAGTCAGTGCTCATTCAGTGTCCTTCAAGAATGAATTAAAAGTGGTGAAGAATATGCTTTGCTTCCTTAGTAGGAGTCTTTTTTCCTGAAAATGCTCTGAGCAACTCTGGCTGGAGGAAATGGAGACAACTGCCATTATCACATAAAAGCAAGACCACTTCCTCCAGGACAAAAGCCACAGGTATATGGGTCAAAATAGCAGCTGGAGGTCTTTTCAAACATGTGAGCTTTTAATAGGCAGAATAATTGCAGAAAGTTTCTATCAGACCACCTGGAAGCAAGCTTGAGCTGTTTACCAATAAGGATAAAGCACCTCTGCCTAACCTTTCTTGTTACAGGAATTTTACACAGCTTGATTTAATCCGGGTTGAGATAACAAGCCTCATATATGAAGCTCACAGGAGACCTTGTTCCGCTGATTCCAAATAAGCTCTGTACTTTTAATTTTGTTGTAAATGCATGAAAATTACCCAGGAACCTTAGACGTATTTGGTAAAGCTGGTTGTCACAGCAGTTGTTGCCATGCTACATGGTCTGTTTTGCATTTAGCTTTTTGGTATGGTAATATTACAAAATAGCGTACTCACTGTGGGGAGAAAAGAAACAACCTACTGAGCCTCTTTCTTCCTAATATGGTGAAATAAAGAGCTTTGGTTTGAGCTAGCTGAAGTGCTCATGGAGTCAAACCCCAGGGATCAGTCTGGTGTGGTGCATGAAAAGCACAAGGGTCATGGTCAAGATTCATACTGGAAGGGCAGGAGATGTTTAAATTCCCTGACAATGACTAAATGATGGGAGACAGCAGTGTTATCAGGGAAAAAACTCTTCTCGTCCCAGCACGTGTTTGATTCCAGGCCGGCGACAGCATTCCTTCCTATGATTGCTCATATGGGAGCTCTGGTCTGTGCTATATAGCAGATGTAAGGACTTATTTTTCATGAAGATTTATACTAAGCAGCGATATGAATTGCTCAGTAGACTGCAGCATGAGGGGCTCAGGCAGAACCCTGGTCTGCAGAGGAGGAATGGGAGGGACAGGCTGCAGCCAGATGATAGGCACCCGCTGCACGCCTGATGCCAGGTCTTGTGTCTCTCTCTGCTTGTACAGCACCCAGCAAAAAGGGGCCCCAAACTCTGGAAGAGCATCAGGAAGTTTTGCCTTTTTCCTGATTCGTGTTCACTATCACATTTCAAACAAAAGAACTCAGCTTTTCACATTGTAAGCAATTGGCTGGCAGGAGCCATTTCCCCAGTCTCCACCAGCTCCCAGCTGAAGAGGTGGGGTTTCTCTGGCTGCTTCTCAGGCATTCTGCTTCTGCTATTCAAATATCTGCTTATAGATGCTTGGTACAGTACAAACTCATGATATTTAATCCATGTGAGAGTTGCATGGTTTTCTTTTCCTTTGTTGATGCTGATATGGGAAAGAAAGAGAGAATCCATAGAAAAAACAGAGACTGCCACTTCCAGATTCATAATTACAGAAATTATGATTTATCAGGTACCCCAGTCATCTGAGGCTTTGCAAACAAAAGCCATCGGAAAAGCTTGCATCTCCCCAGAGGGAGAGCTATATGGAAAGCACTCAAATAGCTTTTTTTGCATCACAAATTCTTCTCAGATTCAGTGACTGTGGCTTGTTCTAATTAAAACAGAACAGTTTCAGTGCTTTGTTTAAAAGAAAACAGTCATTTGCTATTTATGAAGGAAAAAATTACAGAAATGCTGAAGATAGCAGTTCTGTTCCTTGAGGACATGTGTTTCCACAGTGCCATAGTACATTTTCTTCCACTGAAATATTGTTAGCCATCAGAAAGCTACGCCTCCCAGCAGCTGACCAAGAGCACATGGGCAGGTTTGGCAGCTGAATCATCTGTATTAAACCTCTCTGTATTCAAAAAGAAGCAAAGGCCTGAGCTTTGCCATTTTAAAACAGTGATAAAGTCCACAGCTGGATTTGTTGTGCTCTGTCGTTTCCACCACAGGTCCACAACCTGGGGCTCTGAACTAGTCCAGAAGAAACTGTCTGGGACCACTTAGACAAAGCAAGGAGGCTCCAGGAGCCTCAGGGTAGCAGCTAGCCTTTCACTGGCCCGGGGGATTCAGCAAAGGTAGAAGCACAAATAGGAAAAAGCATGTCTAGTCAGCTTTATTAAATAATATATTGTTTATGAATCCATTACGAAAACTTTGATGAGGGAAACACTGAAAAGGAAGTATTTTTTTTAGTGGAGTAAAAGTGATGCCTGTGGTTTTAAACAAAGGCCTGCTGGCAGGATGACTTCATAAAGAAAAAGAAGAGAAAGGGAAAATCAATTTGAGTAATATGACAGAATTTTCCACTAATTCCTGTAGTCTAGCTCTCTGCCATAAGTAGGTTACCTTCTGTCTCCTTTGTACAAATATTGTTGTGTTTATTATTACTATTTACGATAACTACTGTAATTACACTTACAAAAGCTTCTTACAGTATTGTAAGCATAGTAATGTGAACGAGCACAGTCAGACAAGGCTTTCGTAGTGGATATTCTATAAGAGCTTATATGAACTTCTTTAACTGTCTTCAGCTGCAAGAATTTACAGTGGGAAAAGACAAGAACAGAGGAGTAAGGAAGAAACATCTTTATTTCAATTCCATCGCTGTATTGAATTGTAACATGAAATTTGATCCTTAGTGAATCATAATTTTTTGAAACTAACCAAAATCTTCTGTTTGCTTTGAAACATGCTATTTCATTTCAGAGACAAATTTTGTTAAGATTTCATTTACTTTAATTTTCAAATAAAAGGTAATTACTCTTCTCAATTCAAATATTTCAAGTTTTTAATTCTTTGCTAGAGCCAAGATGAGTTTGTAAAATATTTCAGGGTTTCCAAGACTGATTATTTTTCCCCAAAGAAGTTTACACTGAAGCATTTCAGCCAGTAAGTAAAACAGGAAGGGACAGAAAGAGAAACTGAGGCACAAAGTAGTTAAAATACTTTTTCCATTAGACTAGTATTAGTGTTAGAAATAGGAACTGCATCTCTTGAATCATCCCTCTAAGATATAAGGATATTAAAGAGATAAATTATAAGATGCAAAATAAATTGCCAGTCATAACTGCAATGAGCAATGGAGATCATGAAGACCACCAAAACTGTACACTTCTTTGCCTCCAACTCCTTGTTCCCCAGACCCTGGTACAGTCACAGCTGAAGACCTAGTTGCATGCTTTATCTGCATGGTACAAGCTTGCATGTTAGAAAGATAAAGTATTTTTATTTTCATCTCTGTCTCTTTTCAGAAAGTCTCTCCCTCATTGTCGAAGGATTAACAGGATGCTCTCCAATGAGTCAGCACTTCCTCCTGCATTCAGTCGCTCCAACTCACAGGCCTCCATGGACAGTACCTCCATGGAGGACTTCTGGTGTGAAGTGGAGAGCATCAAGGAAAGCAGTGAAGATGGATCTGAAGAATCAACGCTCTTGGAGTTCAAACCTGTTGATGGTGAGCACACAAACACCACTTCTTCCTCACACTTTGGCTTTGCCTCATCTCTTTAGTGATGCGTGGATCTCCTTCCTATTATCATCCAGTATGAGCAAAAGTGCTGGGCTGGGTCTGTGATCATTGCAGCTCCACTTCAGAGTGTCAGAGTCAATGTGCAAGAGATCACTGGAGAGAAACAGTAATTCAGCCTGGCTTATCCACTGGAGGTGGTAATCGACTTCTGAAGCAAGATTTTTTTGCACTGATTTTGTTTGTACTTCAGGAGGACAGATATGTTGAAGAGGTACTAAATGAAAATTTCATCTCCAGCATCAAATAAAATAAACCAAAACATATGAAAGGAGCAAAAAGATCATTTGGTATACTAGAATTTTCAACTTTATGGCTTTGGATATGATATAATGCGGGAATTATGAAAGTCTTGAAGGAGTTTTTAGTTAGATATCATTTGCTGCTATCAGAAATTTGATAACTGCTTGTTTCTCTGAGATTGCCCAATTTAGATACAATTCAAGCAGAGATTAGAGGTATGTCTGCATCATTCTGATTCTCTACTTGTCAAAATTTGTTCATCATTTATATAAATTATGTCAAAGGTATCACAACCCCATTCTATTATGTTAACATTTTCCACTCTCCTTTTTCATAAGGTACTTGGTCTGCACTAGCTTGTTGCAGTGCAGCTTTGTGTTAGATGATTTGATAATATCTAGAACAGCAGTTCTCTTTTTTTTTCAGTTATGACCTCACTTAGAAATGCATAATTATATTGTGCAACACAAACCACAAGTATTACTATAGGATGAAACCAAATTTCTTTTGAGGTCATGACCCACTGATAACTGCTACAGCCATTTCATGGATCATGGCCTCTACTGATTGAGGGATAGATTTTGAAACAATAGTGTATTCTTTCCATACAATTATTAACACAAATGATGATGTACTTTTCTTACCTTGACATGCAGTAGGATGTCATTAATTCTTCAACCAGGAACAAGGGTGAAAAGGGGGGAAAGGGTGCTACTTTATTAAGCAGCCCAGTGTGTAATTCGTCATGATAAATATCCCACACAGCAGTACCCAGCTCCAAATGTTTCCATGAGGAACACATCAAACTCACTAGTTCCCAGTATGACTTTCCTAGAAGAAAAAGGGAGGAAGATGCCTGTTCACCAGAAGTCTTGATCTGCTATGAGGGTTATCACCTGGCAGCTTAAATCCAAACTACACTTCTTTGTACTGGCCTGTGGTCTCAAATAAGAATAGATTGAGGTGTAACACTGAAACTGTGGCTATTGTTATGGAAGGCAGAAAAGCAATCTGCCTCACTTAGTTTGATAAAGTCCTGTCTGGTCATGCTGTCCAGTCTGGAGGCCCCAGAAAGAGACAGTGATCCTCCCAGGATCTCCTTCCTGCAATTGTCAGCATGAACTGGGTGTCCCTGATTTGTCTACATGGTCAGGTGAATGTCTCATATCAGTGAGTTACTAAGCCAGGTAAGTTAGTAGGACAAGGCAATACAGGAACTTATTTTCCATATTCTCTGAAACTTTTCTGTCACTTAATCACTGTTGACCTAAGTCGTCACAACACTGCAAACTCTGTTGCAGTTCTGTGTTATTCTTTGTCTGATTACACCTTATTACCCTACATTGATTTTTTTCTCCTCTGCCCTGAATTAAAAATGAGACTGCAAGGTAAAATGCAATGCATCTCTGCACTTCATTTACTTTCATGCTATTGTTTTAAAAACATATATATTGCATACACACATCAAACCAGGCAGTACTTGTTCTAGTTAACACTTCAGGAATACATTCAGTCTGGAATTATATATCTTGGAAATAATAGTGAGTTCTATTAAGCTCCTGACAGGATAATACTCCTTGCTGAGGATCAAAATACTAAAATCGATATGGAAGTCCTCAGGAAATAATAAAAACAATTATTTGTCACTCTTTTGAGATGCCTTTGAGAGGAAGAGATGGAGAATCTTTAAGAAGGAAGCCAAAGGGTTACAGCAGATGGGCACCACTCGTTAAAACCACAATGCTGGTTTTTGCCAGATCAGATGTGCAAGGGAAAACAGCACACTTTACTCTGTTGACTTTAATAATTACAGTCAAGAAAAAAGAAGATCATAATGAGTGATGCAAGTGATGAAAATGTAGCAAGGAGGAAGTCATGGATATTTAAGATGTCAGTAATGTGCAGAACTGCTTCAACACTGGGTTTTTACAAGGCTGAGATGACAAGTTATTTGAGGATATGTCTGAAATTCAAAGAAAAGCATACCTCTTTCCTAGCAATCTGTGAAAAGTATGTGAAAAAGTTGATTACAAATCAGAGAGAACTCTCTTGATTATCTGTTTGTCTTCTGGTAAAGCAGAATCAAACACAGTATTAAGACCATGCTGTGGTAGCTACCACTTTAAAAATAATATTTTGTAAAACGACATGTTTTGGGTTTAACTCTTATTTAAACCCATATGTCATAAAATTTTGAGGGTTTTTTAAATACAGAAATTCCTTCTCTTTAATAGTTTTATTCTTCTGGTTGTTATTGTTATTTTTTAGTCTATTGTTTGTGAGTGGCTGGAACAGGGAAAGGGCAACAGCCAGAGAAAACAAGTCACATGGGTGCCTGGTAAGCAGGCACAATTTCATGCCTGCTTTACTATTTTTCATAGCATCATGAAAGCCAAGTTTGATTAAAAACTAAATTCTTGGAAAGAATATGTCAAGAAAAAAAAGCCAAAATGAATATAATTAAGACACTGGAATGTGAATGCATGTGGCTAGAGCAGTGGCACACAGAAGTGAGACCTTGTTAGAAAGAAGAAGTATAGGTTCAAAGCTTACAAAGGAGTAAAAGGAACAGCCTGTCATCCTATCTGTGGATGGAGAAAGGATCTCAGGCGGACAAGCATTTTCACAGGATACAGGGCTGGTCACACCCATCTAACACAGGGCAAGAGTTTTAGAAGCAGATGTTTTTGTAGAGATTTGTAAAGGAGAAGGCAGTTAAAAATTGTAAGTGATGGCACATGTGTATGATGCTTTCCTTTGTCCCTAAGGTCCAGCCCTATAATATTCTTCTTTGTCTAGCTAACTGCCAAAGTGCAGGAAACTGTTGTCTGTCAATCTGCCTGCATTCTGGTGTCAAGAGGCAATAAAGGGAGAGTGGAAATACCAGCCTGCCATTACGACCAGTGCTGGGACAAAAACAATAAGTGCATTGACTAAGTTGTTCTACAGTACATGCTGTAAATTAATCCATGTCCTCTTTGACATGTTTCTTCAGTCAAAACTGGAATGTAATTATTGTCTTGTCTCAAGCAGCATATTGCTGAGCTGGGATTGTTCACAGCACTAAAATAAAGACCTTCGAAATCTCCTATATCGGGAGATATTTTAAAAGACTATGACTGTTTAAAAAGTAGGCAAACAAAGAGGCAATGACAGCAAAATTTAAAATTACTAAATTATTTAGAGAAGGTAGATTGAGAGTTTCTCCCTGTCCTACATTGACAGGGGATATTTCTTTAATATAACAGGTCCCAGGCTGAAACCCTGTATTAGGATTGTGTGGCAAGGCTTTGGTAGTGAGGGGGCTGCAGGGCTGACTCTGAAGAAGTTTGCCCTATGTCTGATAGAAACAGGACAGAAAATACTTCTTCAGACAGTGCATGATCTCTTTGTGAATCCTACTGCCATGCTGAACCAGTTGAGAAACAAGTATTGACTAGGATTCAAGAAGATATTGGTCACTAATCAAGATACCAAGAGACACTGAGGTGTAGAGTACTAGCCAGTCTTCAGTTATTAGAAATCAGGACGATACCTGGCATGCAAGAATAGTTATTTCTGCAGCTTCCACTCCTACCTGGCCCTTGTTCTTTAGTGAGCAGCTCTGACTCTTAATTATCTTGTTCAAAACAGGCTATTGGACTAGGTGGACATCATACTTCTCTCAGTGTGGCATCTTCACTAGATGTCTGATTACGAGCTGACTTTGGCATCTTAAATCCCCTTTTTAGTGCACAAATATTTTATTGTGTACATCACTTCAGTATTTTTGCTTATTTAATTGGAATAGTAATAGTAATTTAATTTACAGCTGTCAAATGTCTTCATCTCTTACAATGTGGTATAAATGGTAACTGAGAGGATTTATGCTCTTGAATGAGGGGTTTATTTTTAGCAAACTTGCTGTGTTGGGCTTGGCACTGTAATGCCTTCTTCACATGAATGTGTTAGTGCACAGGTTGAAACTACCTCTTCTGCTCTTCTCCTAAGTTTCACTTGTGCAGAGATTGTCAAACCAAAAGTTGACAGTATGTTGACAAAATAATAAATTAACTTACACTTATGGCCTAGAAAAGGTTGGAAGCAGAGTTTTCTTGAGGTAAAGACTAAAGCAGCAGTCTACTGTGCCATTTCCCTTCCTTCAGCCCCATCTCTCTTTTGTACCAGGCCTGGTAACATTCAGTCTTCCTCCACAGAAGGAGAGCTGGAGGCAGAATGGCTGGAAGATGTAGGTTTGTCTACGTTGATCTCGGGAGCTGAAGAGGAGGATGGCCAGGCCCTCCTGTCCACTCTGACCCGAACTCAAGCTGCTGCTGTACAGAAGAGGTATAACACCTACACACAAACCCTGAGGAAGAAGAACAAGCACACAGTCCGGGATGTGCGAGACATATTTGGCACCAATGACTCTTCTGTAAGTAGCTAACACATCCTAGCAAATGCTTCTGAACTTAATTTTTATGCGTTTTGCAAGTAGCTCATCAAAGCGTCTACCAGACAGGAACTCTTTTCTTCTGATAATATACTGACAACCATAGCAGTTACTGACACTGTCCAGACTTTTAATGCTATATATACTACATCTTGAAAGGAAAGGAAGAAACCAAATAAAATAGATGGTGCACAATTTTACAACTAACCTGTAATGCAATGTTGTATCTGTTGCCAGCCTTCCTCCTACAATCTCCTATCAAGACTAATATTTACTCCCTTATTTTTTTGGAAATCGGTGAGTTACTCTTGGCAGCTATTCAGATTTTGCTGGCTTTAGGGGACATTTACTATTTACTCATCAGTCTCAGTGGTGCAGTAAATCTCTAATGAAGCAACTGGGATTCAAACATGCATAAGCAATTAAACACCAGTTGGCATGATTGCCAGTGGTACGCTGGCAGTTACATTTCACTTATGTAGCAACTGAAAATCTATTAATTGTTCATTTGCTTCATGGCTTCAGAAATTTGCATTTCTTCTGGTGGTTTCATCCACTTTCCCTGAGGATAGGTCTAGACGCATGAATTCCTATCCCCATATGTTTTGATTTTGGTGAATGCAGTCAACTGTGTGAGTTTAGACAAATGCTCAAATCAAGATGCATAACTTAACATATTTCACTCATGATGTCTTAAATAGGAGTTCCCAATCAGCTCACAAGTGCACCTTTGAAATTAATATTAATATTTGTGCCATTACAAAACTCCAAGAAATTCTTTTTCTTATGAAATTATATTGTCCTTTTCTATTTGTCCTACCTTCTCCTTAAGGCTAAACATCCTGGATGAAATTTTTAAAAAGGGGGGGGAGGGGGAGGGAAAATTGTAGCTGTATAGTTATATTAAAGTTACAAAGACATAATGGTTGGGGAGTTAACTTCTTTGTCTCCAGTTTAAGTACCTGGGCTCTTTTGAACTTCTTGCACATTTCCTACAAATATATCCAGAAACATCCAGTAGTTTCCTATGGGCAGAACTTCTTGCATGAGAAATTATCAGGCATGTTTGCATGAACATTAAAAGGCTGATGACACTTATCAGATTAGCACACTTCTCCCATTTCAAGTATCTGAAACCTTAACTTGTTTAAAGTTTTTAAAAATTATAATGAAGTTTAAGTCTAATGAATTTCAGTTAGCCAAATAAATGTCGTACCTGTCCTCTCAGATGGGAACATTATTGGTCTTGTATGGACCTGCTTATTTTTCATCTCTCTTTCTCACTTGCTAAAGGAATTGGGACTTTCAGAGGCATTGCCCTTCGAATCACTGTCTTACCTTCTCTGAAATTCAGCTCACTTACTAGATCTGCACCGAGAAAGTCTGAAAGATAAGACTGAAAAAGTAATTAAATCTCTAATGCTTGTTTTCACAAAAATATGCAGCTCTGCAGGATGCTTACCTAAATGTTAAACACAGACACACAAATACAGATCCAGAGTACACCATCACCTCCCTCTGACAGACTGGGAAACAGATTACATTTCTAACAGCTTGCAAGGTTCCCAGCTCCCTTTAGGCATGCCCATTGACCATCGTTTCTACCTCTGCTGCTTATTACGGGATGGAGGAAGTCCATCCTAATTGTCAGCATAGACATATTGCAGGGGGAGGGGGCATGTAGAGTTGTGCCCCAAGCTGAGAGTTTCCTGAACAGTCCTTTGTAAGAGGGTGTCAGCTGAAGCAATCCTTCATCCTTGGCTGCCTCTGTAGGCATGGCAGTACAGCTGTTGGTGAATCTTTGTGATAAATCAGTTGCAGAAAGCGGTCTCCAAAGAAGATGATGGTGGAGCGAATCTTTTCAGCCCAGCTGATGAAGAGGGGGTGGTAAAAAGAATACTTGAAATGATAAGCAGGAGTTTTTCTTTTTTATACTGCTTTTTAGTTGGGAGGGGAAGAAGTAAACGTGGCAAACAGCAAAACAGCTCTAATTGCTTCAGATAACTCTATAATCCTCCCCATTAGGAGGATGGATTTACACCCTTTTCTCAACAACCTAAGCATTGCAGGAGCCTGGAGGGATGGGCCACAGGATGGATTACTCTTGTGTAGCTAATGATGAGAGAAAAGGTGATTACCTCTCTAGGGTCGTCTGAGATGAGATTTAAGCAACCACTGAAGAGGCATAAATGGGAAGGGGGGTGGAAACAGAAAGAGTAAGAGTGATCTGTTCTAGTGTGGTTTTTTTTGTTTGGTTTGGTTTTTTTTTTTCTTATGTACTTGTTGCCTGCTAGATGTTTTTTTATTACTGCCTCGTGGCCAGCCTGTATGTGAGTCAGTGAAGAGCAGAAGGTGGTTTGCCCCTCATCCTGCCTTGAGATCTGTCCCCTCAGGGCAGGAGTGTGCCCTCGACAGCCCAAATGGACTGAAATGACAGGAAATGAAGCCCTGTTTCCCTTTTTTGTTTGGTATTGTTCTGGGGGTTTTTTTGTTTGTTTTTTTTTTGTTATTGTTGTTGTCCACCTGGAAAAGTGCTGTGATTCCTGGGGGCAAAATGCAGCACCTGAGGTACCTGCCCCTCAAAAAGTGATGCCTCAAGTGGAGCAGCCTGCCCCAACTGAGGTACCTCTGCTTTGCTTCAGACAGGCCCAACTGACAGCCACAACTATGGAGATTTAAATTGGGTGGTTTCTTAATCACAGTGGCCTGATTTTCCTTACTGCTGGTACCCTGCTGCTTCCATCAGAAGCTATCAGCTTGTACTAGTGCTCAAAGCCTAGAAAAAATCAACAGCAGAACAGGGAGGTAACATTGATTGCGTTACTGGAGGGAGGAATAGAAGCATTGTGCTCCTTAACAGCTCAACTCTGCATCGTGATCAGCTAAAACTCTTCAAGACCTCTACTTCAGCAATGCATGAGAAATCCTGTCCTAATTAAAGAAGAATCACTAACTAACCCAGAGCTATCTGCATGAAAAAGGCATTTGTGATGACACTGCCCAGAAATATCAATCTTTCCAAAGCATGGGAAACTTCTATCCTGATCAGAGCTGTAAGCCTCTTTGCTTTTAGTTCCCATAACTGCAAGGCTGACAATAGAATTTGGTTGCTTTAGGGCTCCAGTGATTTGGTTTTACATCTTCTGCGTTGAGGGCATTACTAAAGAATTATCTATCTCACGTCCATCTTTTTCTTGCTCTTCTGGTTTCCTCTTCCCATTGGAAATTCCTGTCTACATTGTGCTAGTAAATACTGAACTCATTTTTAGTATCAGATAATGAGAACTGTCTAATGAATCACTTTCAGTCAGAAATCAGGATGTGATAACTCTTGCCCTCACTAGAGCCTCAGCCAAATGAATAAAGCTGTCCCAATTTAGTTAAGGACAAAATTTGACTCTTGCCCTTTCACATTCATTAAGACATGTAATTCCAAAGATTATTAATCTTCTTTCTACTAAAGAAACAATCTGTATCTTTAAAATTTGTGCATTAAAATATTTTATTCCCAGTCTTCTCTTTCTTTGTATCATATTATCCTAAGACTATAAAAAATATTTAGGAGGCGGGGGAGGCAGAATAATGTTTGTCCTCTTTGGAAGAAATTTTCACAAAAAAAGACATAGATTTGGCTTCTTTATGTACTCTCCCTCTGGAGGCTGGCAAATAAGGTGAAAAATACAATGTTTTTAGCTACTCCTGATATTGTACGTAATTCACGATACTCAACTGCCAAGGTAGAGCAGCCACACAGACTGTTGCAAGCACTGCTGGGTGCAAGGGAGAGTTGTGCTGGCAACCCTTCTCCACTAGCTCCACCTTCTTAGCCAAATCTGCCTACTGCAGCTGCTTTACTATTTTATTCACCTGTGTAACAAAGCTGGAAGGACTTTTTTTTTTAATAAACTTGATTTACTATCTATTCTGAATACTGTTTGCAGGATCAGGCATTTTGAGCAGTAAAAGTAGGTGAACCAGTTGCTAATGCTTACCATTTATTTCCCCATCTGGATCTTAAGCAGCAGAATAATGACTTTTATATTTAATTTTTCCAAATTGATGAGGCAAATTTAAACATCCTCCCAATGTCCATACTCCCACATGAAATTTATATCACTTTTTTATGTCCTACGGTCTTTTGTGTAAATACTATGGTATTTTATCATAAAAGCAACCTACAGGTTTCCTTTTAAAAAAATCAGTGGTCCTTACAGTCTTCTGGCAAAGGAAGTCTACGTGGCCCCAATTCTGTTTGCTATCAAGTTTGTGGACCATCAAATGGACTCTCTCAGGAGAGATTAAGAACTGCCTGACTTTTAAATATCTGACATTTTTAGCAGGCTGAATGCTGCTCCTGCACATTTGCTGCAAATGGGGAAGACCAAATTTCTGCCCTGAGGCATTGCTGCCTGTTGATAAACAGCCAATTTAACAATTTAAAGAGTGGCTATTGTGGGCTCCTGGAGGCCCTCAGATGCAGGTTCAGCTGGGGGTGCTCCATCAGGCTCAGACAGGGAGGCAGCAGGTTTGAGAAAGGGGTATCTCCAAGGGTTCCCACCAGGATGCAAAAGACAGATGAAAAAGTACAGTGCTGGTCTGAGGCATTGTAGTTATTTAAACTGAGTACCCTTCAGAGTATTTTTGAAATTCCACCTTTTGTTTTTTTTCACCCTAGAGCATGCACATCAGCGGCTGCCCCCCCCATGTATACACAAAGATTCAGATTTGTCTTTATGATGAATCCCAAAACTGCTGAGAACAAGGGCAAAACTCCACTATGAAGAAGAGGTGACAATGCTTGAAAGTCATATTCTGGGCATCAGAGCTTTTCTGTGCTGTGCCACACATCTTTCCCCTATTTTCACACAGTGCAGGATGATTCCTGGAGTGGAAAGAAATGAAGTTGGCAATAGGAAAGGTCTTTTTTTCCCCAAAAAATATTTTTTTGCAGTTCACTAGTAAAGTGTTAGTATATAACCTACGGGAGGACATGTGTTCATTAATAATTTGCTAGTGCCCAAATTCCATAAGACAGTGAACAGCCTAATTTCTGACAGGTGTTTGGGAGCGTGTCAGAGAGTCCTCAAAAAGATTTGTGTCCAAAATGATTCAAAGCAGGATGGATTACAGTTTGACAAGGACCTTCCACTTCATACAATTACATACAATAATTTTCTTAGCTATTTTCAGTCTTTATATAGGACAAGACTCATTAGCTATGACAAGCTGCAATATTACTGACCTCAACATGATCCAAGTCTATGCAACCCAAAGAAGATTAATTTTCAGACTTGGCTATGAAAAATGTATTCTGGTGATCACAACAGGTTGTTTAAACTTGGCAAAAGAGTATAAACTGAAAATTATATGCTGTTTCTTGAACTGTAGCAGTTTCTGTCCTTAGACGTTTACTTTCACTGCAGTCTGATCATTTTTCCTTGCCTATCAGCCCACATTTGAGACAGTTCCAGTGTCACCAGTTCCTTCTAATGGTATCCAGCTTCCTGGGCAGAAGCCAGTTTGGAAATCAGTTAGCTGTGAGTATGCCAATGTGTAACCAGTGTTCACTTCCTCCCAGAAAAAAAATGATAGATAGAAAGATCCTTTTGTGGTTATGAGGTTAATCTCCTCTTTCTTGTTGGGGCCATGCTGCATATATTTCCTTAAAATTGTTGTCAGCTTATTGTCATGCAGGAACCAAAGTTTCCCATTCAAAACCCATGTTGTACAGATACAGACTGCAGCCCTTGAGGCACCAGAGTCTAAAAAGTACTTATCATTACAAGGCTGGAAATGTAAAAATAACCTCTAAACAATACAGTGCAGAATTCGTCCAAAATATGTCAGTAGTGCATTTTCTGATTGCAAGTCATGACAAGAAACATACAGATTTCCTTCTCATTTCTTCTCCAGTACTGCAGAAAGTATAGTAGTAGACGATTATCATTTTTCTGATGTACTAATAGTGTTATTTTTGGCATCCCTTAAACACCATGCCCTGACAGTGACTGGCAGTGTTAACAAAATCATAGCTCTACTCTACTCGGTGTCTGGATAACTGTCAGCAGTCTTCCATGAGGATGTCTACCTTTTATTTTCAAAGTTCCTCCCATCATCACTGTTCAGGGATAAACTAAAGGCATATCAATACCTGAGTTTCAAAACTAGTATCTTAGATGCTTACCTCTGGATATAGTGTCACGGATGTTTTATTTGGTTGCAAAAACTGTTCATTTCACTGCTCTGCTGATGTCTCTGTTCTGCAAGCAGTTGTACTAGCAGATGGAGAACCAAATTTCCAGGGACATTGTGGACAATCTCTGGTCCCAGGTCCAAGGATGGAAAGAGAAATGGAAAACATCTTAAAAAAGCATCTAAGGCCACAATTCAGAAGGCATTTAATAACACACTTAGTTTTTTCAGACTTGCAAAACAACGGCTGGCAAAACAAAGGATGTTGCAAAAAATATTTAAATCCCTATATCTGTAAATCCAATAATTCAAAAATCACAAGGCATGCACATGTTTATAAGACACATAATGTTTTTTAGTTGACATTCTGATTACCATGGCTTTTGAATGCACTTGGGTTGTGCATAGAAAACTCTTCTCTGCAGTCCTGGGGGCTGAAATTTTATGTCACTTCCAATGAAAATAATGGTTCAGTTCCAATTGTGTGAGTCTAGGAGCTGGACATTGTAAAATTGTTGTGAGATTTGAAAGATCAGTCATGAAAGCTGGCAACATTGGAACTCATGCATGTTATCACACTTTGGACTCCATGACAATAGGATGTTTCTGTACTTGATTGTACTTATTTAAAAATTTTCCTTGTACATCCACTAATTTCACCAGGTGACTAAATTTTGCAGTAGAATTACCAGTCGTCTCACAATATCTACTAGAAATCCCAGTAGATCTAGTGTTTTTCAGACTGAGAGATTGTACATTGAGTCCTGTTTTGGTGCTGCACACCTAAACTTGGAACTGTGAGAAATACATGTACATGAGCATATAAAATATATGCATAAAATCTTATGACTGTAAATAAGTCAACAGTGACCTGAGAAGCTATGTCAACAGCATTTTTCTGTCAGGAATTTTCATTCTCAGTTGTTCATTAGACAAGTGCCAATACAGTTTGCTGGCCTGGGTAAACAAGGATGGAGTACAAAAACTTCAGAATTCCTGATAAACAGGAAGTTCCAGCTTCACTGTCTTTCTCATGAAAAGCAACAAGTTAAATAATCTAAAACGAAAATAGGGATTTTCTTTTTAAGGGGTTATTTCCTCCAGACAAAACAGGAACATGCTGTAGTTTACATGGAATTCCTCTTTGAAGCACTTCCTTTATTACTTTCTGAAGATTTTTGTCATCTTGGTTCAATTTTTTAATGTCTCTGTACTAAACACAAGTATACATTCAGCATTCATATGTACTTTCCTTTATTTTCAGCTAATAGCTGTCTAGACTGTGGACTAGATAAAGGCAGCCCATCTGTAACAGAAGAGCTCTCCTACGAGGTCTCTTTCTCAGAATCCATTATGGTCCTTCCAAAAACTCAAGAATGGCCAAAACCCCAGAGGTTCAAAAAGGAAGACTCTGCTTTGCCTGTAAGTTTGTTCTCGGCATATTTCCTCAATTGCTTTCTTTAACCCAGTAATTTCCTTCTTTATCTCCTCAGAACATTGCAATCAGTTAAGATAGATTAGCTGTCTTTTGCTGTGTGCTCTGTATAGAGACTGCCTGCTGTGCCTGCCTAGACTTCTGACTGATTCCCAGAGAGGCATCAAACTAAACTGGATATCCAAGCCTGCTTTTCACTTGTACCCATCACAGATGAATATGTGCAAATCAATCCACAAATAGTGCAAAATCCACACATTTTTCATATAGAAATAAAGACCAGTTACTGGCACTAAAGCTAGCAATCAATTTTATTACTGGTCTGCTTATACTACTTTATTCCACCACATACTACCTGTCTTTGTTAACACACGGATGTAAAATTGCATCACAGGTGAAGAGGGAAAAGGAAGCCTTTGTCCTGCAGGTAGTACTGTCTCCAGTCAGTATTCAGTGCAATGACTTTATGGAAGATAATACATAAGCAGTCAAACGAAAGTTTGCCTTATCATCCAATGAGACATACTTTGAGTAGCTGCGTCGTTTTCTGCAATGATTTCTTGGAGTCAAGGAAGTCAGCTTTCTATTTCTATCAGCCCTCACAACTTCTGTTACTGAAAACTGGAGCATTAGGTTTGTGCTTTGGATACCACATTTTTGGTGAAGTATATGAAATAGCTGTAAATTATTTTGAAGCATTTCCTGAATGTTATGATGTCCTAGGGCCCTGAACAAATCTGAAATTGTTGCTATCCTCATAGACATTGAATTCTCTGAGTATTATGCATTTGTGCATCTCAGGCACCACCGAGGAAGAAGTACCTGAGATGCAGAAGTAAGCTTCCTTGTTGAAAGGAAGGATAAAACATCAAGTAGTTTACAAATGGTGTGAAATCCCTATGCTTTAGTGTCTGTGTGTTTTGGAGTTTTTTTTGTGGTAGAGATAACAGTGTCCCATGGAGAGTAAGGATATCTCTGCATTAATGATTTTGGCAAAGCAAAGGTTGATCCTTGCTCCTTGTAACAGCAAACCTAGGACTCCAGTCTTCACTGCAGTGCGTGTGCACACACACACACGCACAGAGACAAATTATTCTCTGCAACAGCTCAGATAATTTCCAGTTTATAGAACAGGGAAGCTGGTGACAAACAAGGAAGAAAATAATGCCCCACTGAATATCATGGATCCATGGATGCATAATTGATCAGTATTAGAGAAGGCCTGTATTGTGCTGGAGATGAACTACTCTTTTGTAACATTAAGTCTCAATGTAAGAGTGACAGTGGAATTGTTGCATTCTGGGGAGGGAAGATTCTGGCCTAAAGTGCCCCAGACAGCATGTAAATAAGTTATTCCATCCTCTGCATTCTTTTTCTTCCAATTATGGTTAACCCCTATTGAAAGACCATGTACAGTGTGGTTTGGGAAGTCCTAACCTATATAATCTAGATGTTCTTTGTCTTCTCTTCCTTTAGAAATCTGGTGCAAGTTTAATTCTTTTCTGTTTGCTTTTTTTCATAAGCTGTTTGACTGTCTTCTTCTAAAGAGGACCAAATTTTTTTTCTAAAAAGAGAGGACTGGGCTGAAATGTCCAAAAGCAAAATAGGCTGGATTTCCACACAGTTCCCTAAAGGGAGGAGGTGATTTATTGTGTTATTTATTTATATTTCTGACTAACAATTACTAGTTTAAATTACAATTAAATTTTAAAAAATACAATTTCTTTGAAAAACATGCTTTTTACTTCAACTTTGTTATTATGTCTAACAATTATGTCAAGAACTGATGGGTATTTGTTCTTTTTGACATTTATATAAATGTATCTGTCATGACACACCATTCCTGGCTCTGATCTATGATGCTGCAGCTTCTAAAATATGCAGACATCTTCACATGCCCTCAGATTACTAATTACATTCAGTTTGAGCCTACTTGAATGCATTCTTTCTTAGCTGCTGGGATTCCTGTTTCTAAGCCTAAATGTTTCTTGGTAATAAAAAATACCAGTAAATTGGCCCATTGGCATCAGGGCTAAGTGATTTTGCTTCTAGGCCGTTCCTCTGATCTTTAGTTTAAACTTCTATAAGACCTTATAAACTAATAGCAATATGCAAAGCAGGCATGGATTCATTAAACACACACACACAACTGGTGTATAACCATATCCATGATGAAATGTGACAGCAGCTTCAATAGCATTCAAAGACTGTCTAGGGGAGTCAGATGCAGAGCAAAATGTTACATCCTACTGAAACTGGTTTTAAGTAGTGCGTAGCTCATTTGTCTCAGCTGGAGTACAGGTACTGAGGTGAATGCCTCCACTCCAGCACTGCTTACCTGTCAAAATCTAAGGGAACATGGTGACCAATAAGCTCTGTTCTATGTTTGAGGTGGATGCAAGCTATGTCAACATATCAGGCCAACATATAGGGTTGCAGTTCAGCTCTTTGGTGCTATCGATCTACCCTAATATGACTTCCTAACATATATGGGCAGTGTTTCAAAAGGAAAATTCTCATCCTGTAATTTTTGCGCAAATAAAGATGTGACGATCTCTGCTACAGAAATTCATCGTTCGGAAAAGCCGGTTTGGACTGACAGAGATTGGAGATCTTTCTCCTGAAGACATGAAGAAGATCCGCTACCTTTCCCTGATTGAGCTAACAGCCTTCTATGATGCACTGGGGGTGGAGCTGAAGAGGAATCGTGCAGAGAGGGTACGGGGACGAGGTGTGTACTGTAGTATTCCTGTGGCAGCCACCTGGGTGTCACTCAGCATTGCAAAGAAGACGCGTACAAGGTTGTGTTTCATCTTTTTCACATTTGTTGTTATTATTTTTAAGAAAACGGTCTGTTTGGAGTCCCTCTCACTATACTTCTGGAGAATGATCAGAAGAAGGTTCCTGGAATAAAAGTTCCCCTTATCTTCCAAAAAGTGAGTGTAACTCAGCTTGCTTGACCACTGAGATTCACATTTTCATCATTTGCTTTGACACTGAAAACACATAAGATAAAAGAATATATAGACTTCACAGACTTGAAGGTGTTTGCATGTTGTCTGTATGTTGTGGTTTGAAAACCTTATGACAAGAAGACAAAATTTGCTCCTTTTGTCTGAGGACTTACTTCCATTTTTGTAGTTATATGCTACTGTACAGGAAACTTCAGGAAGCAACTGTGTGGCTTTCTCTTTCCCTATCTCATTAAATTACAGCACCATACAAAATTGTATGTGTGTGCAGAAGTGGCAGAGGTGAGTTGTCTCAGGAGTTTTAATTTCACATGAATTCAAACCATAGGGATTAATTAGCTGTTATTTCGAGAATCAAACTGATATTTTCTCATTGAGACTTCTATGACAAGACAACGTCATTTATATAAGTCATTTGATAGTACAATGACATGCAGAGGATGTCTTGGAGACAGGTGCAGGGATACAAACACACATGCACACTTTTAGTAATGAGTTTATGAGTTAATTGTTCTATAGCAGTGCCAAGTCTCAAATCAAGGACAGAAGGCATATTACATTATCAGTTTTCTGTACTCTGCATACTCCGTATTCATAGAATCATAGAATCATAGAATAACCAGGTTGGAAGAGACCCACTGGATCATTGAGTCCAACCGTTCACAAACACCAAACACAAAACCATGCCCCTCAGCACCTCGTCCACCCGTGCCTTAAACACCTCCATGGAAGGTGACTTAACCACCTCCCTGGGCAGCCTGATCCAGTGCCCAATGACCCTTTCTGTGAAAAATCTTTTCCTAATGTCCAGCCTAAACCTCCCCTGGAGGAGCTTGAGGCCATTCCCTCTCGTCCTGTCCCCTGTCACTTGGGAGAAGAGGCCAGCACCCTCCTCTCTACAACCTCCTTTCAGGTAGTTATAGAGAGCAATGAGGTCTCCCCTCAGCCTCCTCTTCTCCAGGCTAAACAACCCCAGCTCTCTCAGTCGCTCCTCATAAGGCTTGTTCTCCAGCCCCTTCACCAGCTTTGTTGCTCTTCTCTGGACTCGCTCCAGAGCCTCAACATCCCTCTTGTGGTGAGGGGCCCAGAAATGAACACAGTACTCGAGGTGCGGTCTCACCAGTGCCGAGTACAGAGGGAGAATAACCTCCCTGGACCTGCTGGTCACACCATTTCTGATACAAGCCAAGATGCCATTGGCCTTTTTGGCCACCTGGGCACACTGCTGGCTCATGTTCAGTTGACTGTCAACCAACACCCCCAGGTCCTTCTCCTCCAGGCAGTTTTCTAGACAGACTTCTCCTAGTCTGTAGCACTGCACAGGGTTGTTGTGTCCCAAGTGCAGGACCCGGCATTTGGCCGTGTTAAACCTCCTGCCATTGGTCTCTGCCCAGTGGTCCAGCCTGTTCAGGTCCCTTTGCAGAGCCTCCCAACCCTCCAGCAGATCCACACTTCCACCCAGCTTAGTGTCATCTGCAAACTTGCTAAGGGTGCACTTGATGCCTTCATCCAGGTCGTTGATAAAGACATTGAGCAGGACTGGACCCAGGACTGAGCCCTGGGGAACCCCACTTGTCACTGGCCTCCAGCTGGGTTTAACTCCATTTCCCACCACTCTCTGGGCCCGGCCATACAGCCAGTTTTCCACCCAGGAGAGTGTGCGCCCGTCCAGGCCAGAGGCCGACAGTTCCCGTAGCAGAATGCTGTGAGAAACTGTGTCAAAGGCTTTACTGAGGCCCAGGAAGATACATCCACAGCCTTTCCCTCGTCCAGCAGCCGAGTCACTTTGTCATAGAAAGCGATGGGGTTAGTTTGGCAAGACCTGCCTTTCGTGAACCCGCGTTGAGTGGGCCTGATCACCCAGTTCTCTTGCATGTGCTTCCTGATAGCACTCAAGATCACCTGTTCCATGACTTTCCCTGGCACTGAGGTCAGACTGACAGGCCTGTAGTTCCCTGGATCCTCCCTGCGACCCTTCTTGTAGACGGGCACAACATCAGCCAGCCTCCAGTCCAGTGGAACTTCCCCAGTCTTCCAGGAGTGTTGGAAGATGATGGAAAGGGGTTTGGCCAGCACATCTGCCAGCTCCTTCAATACCCTCGGGTGAATCCCATCCGGCCCCATAGACTTGTGGGTGTCTAGCTGGGAAAGCAAGGCTCTGACCACCTCCTCTTGGAACATGGGGCCTCATTTTTTCCTCTCACTCCGGGGTTTGTACACAGAGAGAACACCTTTCTTTACAATTAAAGACTGAGGCAAAGGAGGCCTTAAGTTTCTCAGCCTTTTCCTCATCCCCTGTCACTGTTGTTCCTTCTGCGTCCAATAGGGACTGTATGGTCTCCCTAGTCCTCCTTTTATTATTTATATATTTATAGAAAGATTTTTTGTTATCTTTCACAGACTTTCACAGACTTTGCCAGTCTGATGTTCTTTTTCACAGACTTTACCAATTCCAGGGTCAGGAATACAGAGAACAAATTAAGAAGTTTAATTTATTTGGGCTGGCTTGTTTTCAGTAGTAAATTACATAGAAATATGTATTTTTCAACTAATTTTCAAGAATACCTAGAGTGAAAAAAGTTAATAGGTTTTTTAAGTGCTTCTGAGTATTTTCCTGGTGTTTGTTTGGGTATTTTTCAGTTGCTGCTCAAACTTGAGGAAACGGGTTTAGAAACTGAAGGAATTCTACGAGTGCCTGGATCTGCCTCCAGAGTCAAGGTACATGCTTATGTCAGTTTTCTGTCTCCTGGACCACAGACTCTATGTAAAATAATGAAAAACACACACAAATTTACACTGCACATAAATACTCGTGAGTGTAGCTCAACACTTCTGTTCCTATCAGCAAAGGTCAGATTGGTTCCTGGGAACCAATAAATCACAGATTATGTGGTATATTGGTTTACATTTATTAATGATCTATATAAAGCATAGACTTGACATTGAATGTCATTTTTCTCCACTAACCACTGAGAGATGTTTTCAGTTTATATCTGTCGTCCAAAATTGCAGTGATCTTATCTCTGTTTAAACTTATTTCAGAAACCCAGAGTTGCTAAACTGAGTGAACTTCAGATAAAGATCTTATTCTATGTCATTTTAACCTTTGTGTCATTTTATTTCTCATTTAATCTTCTGGTCTTACAATTTCATGTTCCAAGTGGGAGAAATTTGGTCTGCATTCACTGTTTGGCAGCCTCAAGTACTGCATTTTCAGAAGATTTTTTGTGGGCTATGAACACAAGAGAGTTGGTACCCAACAGCTTGACATTGTGGTGCAATAATGCTTGTAATTTTTTCTCTTGACTTACTTGATTCCAGGAGCTGGAAGCCTTTGGCAGAGGCAAATCAGGAAGACAAGTTCTTCTGAGCTTAGTAGTGTCTACCTCTTTCCCAGATTTTTTTTTTCTAGGTTTTTTTATTCTGGCTTAAGCAACTTCTTATAGTGCATCCCATTCCCACTTCCTCATCCTCAAGGAAACTAGTTGTGCTTCCTGAGGTAGGAAGTCTCAAGACTGTGTCAACCACATAAATGTTGATGGGCTGGGAATCATGAAAAATCACTGTGCAAGAATAAGTGGCGTTACAAGAAACTCACTGAAGATAAGCAATAGCATCCCAGCTCCCTTTGATTCTGTGAATTGATAAAAGCACTTAGCATCTTGCAAAGTATCACATCTTGCAGAAGCAAGCTACTAATTTGGTCTGTACTTTTCAGCTTCCTGATTTTTTCATGCAAATTCTTAAAGTATTATTTCACACAATCTCAATTTTTTCTGACTTCTCCAGAGAGATTGTACAGCAGGGTTGTACTCTACCTAAATAAATTCATTTTGTATTCTTTGCATATACTGTATTGTGTCTTGTTCACTTCTCCTGAGGGAAGGCTGTAAAGAGGAGGGTGGTGGCCTCTTCTCCCAAGTGACAGGAGACAGGAAGAGAAGGAATGGCCACAAGCTCTGCCAGAGGAGATTTAGGCTGGACATTAGGAAAAGAGTTTTCACAGAAAAGGTTATTGGGCACTGGATCAGGCTACCCAGGGAAGTGGTTGATTCACCTTCCCTGGAGGTGTTTAAGGCACGGGTGGACGAGGTGTTAAGGGACATGGTTTAGTGTTTGATAGGAATGGTTGGACTCAATGATCCAGTGGGTTTCTTCCAACCTGGTTATTCTATGATTCTGTGACTCATTTATGACCTATACCCAGGGAGCTGCTTTGAGATACAACTTTATATATAGCTGTCCTATACAACTTTATATGTAACTCTCCAATACTAGGTAAGTTAAACTACCCATATGATAGTTTTAAATTACTTGAGTTTTGTCTTCATTTAAGTTTGTCTGACAAGCTGACCAGCAAGAGAGAGATTTTTTCAAAGCAGATCCAGATTTCATCCTTCAAATCCTCCATACATTTTATGACATTAGAGGGCATTCCAATTTTGTTTCCATCTTGTTTGGAGAAAGTAAAGGCGTATGGAAGTTATTAAACGTTACTTTTCTATGAAACAAAGAATAGACTAAATAAGTACAAGTTTTATCTGGCTGTAATCTAGTTTGTAACAAAAGCTGCAGTAAACAAAAAATGCACGATTGTATATTGCAGATCAGTTATATTTTAAATAAATTGGTGAAAGGATTTTTTCAAAGTACTTACATGTGTACATATATGTATATGAGGGTGTGAGCATATAAATACATATATGCTTGCCTGTGTAAGAGGTATATTTCAAAAGTCTTGTTTTCTATTTCTGTGTTTTTTTCCTAGTTCTCTGTAGAAAAATGTGGAGTAGTTTTTCTCTCCCTTTGTGATTTTGATAAGGTGAGGATTTCTGTTCCACATTTCCCAGTCAATTAGCAGGAGATAATTTAGTCCAGGTGTTTGTATGGATTATTTGCAAAGGATGTGAATACAGAGGAAGCTGAGAGAGAGCTCAGATTATAACCACTAAAATGTGCTAATAAAAATAAGATTGTAGCATTATATACTAAATCATGAATGACTTTCTATTTCCTTTTGTGCCAACCATTTTACTTCATTTTGTGTGACCATGTTTGATATGTAATTTCCTTCCATTCATGTGAGGCACGGTAAAAATAATTCAGGTTTTGAAGCTTTTCTGTCTGAATGGGCTGAACTTTTTTTTGTTATATTAAAGTACATTTGTTTGACAAAAATATGACCTGAAATCTGAATGTTAACTATAGACGTGTTTTGTCATAAATTGTCTCACAAAAAGCAGCAACAACTTTCCTGTGGGTAAGGCAGTTTTTGTCCAGTAATAATCATGAAAGCAGCATTATTTATGCATATCCTTTTATTACAATGGCCTCCTTCAATCTTATTAACCCAACAAATTTTCCAAACAGTGTTTGAAGCCAAATTCTGTTCCTACTAAGAACCTTACTGCATGTTTCCCATTCACACACGTGTGTGAAACATTGATTAGTTACCCTCCAGAAACAGACTCCAGTTACAGAGCAAGATGCTGACACTGGAGAACAAGGGGATTATACCTTAAATGGTATAATCAATTTTGTCTTAGATAACTCCTGGAGTATTTTTGGCATGTATTGAGTGGAAGATTTCTGACAGTAATGGTTTAATAACTTTCTTTTTCTACAAAGTGATCAAATCGAATGATAGCTGTCCTAGAAGAAAATGTCCTTCCGAAGACAGGAAGATTTGAATTTAAAGCCATTTGCTTAAAGCCTGTGGACTTGAATGCCAAAAGATTTTCTACCAAGTTTACTGGCAGTGAGGCAGAAATACCACTCCTTTGTGATTTAAGGGTCAAAACCTCTGCTGTAAACACCTGTGGTGTAAACCTCTCTGTTGTTTGTAATGGGATTTCTGAAGTTATCTCAAACTACCAGGTCAGATGCAATGATTACAGGTCAGATGTTGCTTTTATCTTTCAGAATCTCCATCAAGAACTTGAGGCAAAATTTTATGAAGACACTTTTGACTGGGACCAAGTACGAAATAATGATGCAGCAGGACTGCTGAAAATGTTTATAAGAGAACTCCCAAGCCCCCTCTTCACAGTAGAATACCTGCCTGCTTTCATCACCCTAGTAGAAAGTAAGTGGAAAAGGAGTTATTATGGATTGATCTAGATAAAGAGTAGATGTTATATTTTTTGTCTCTGAAAAAAAATAAAAAAAGGCCTAGTGCATTGCCTAAAGATTTAAATTTTCCACAAGCTTTCATTTTCAAATGGTAAAAAGTTTCTGTATTTAGCTAATAGCATAGACTTGTGTGACTGGCACTACTATTTAATGTGAGATTTGAAACCTTTAAGAAAATGATGACTGAGCAATGACTTTCATATGTAGGGTCTAATTCACAAACGAAAATTTCTGCATAGTAAACTCAAGTCACTACCCTTTAGCTGATAGTCTATTGAATCAATTTTATTTCTCTTCAGGTTTATGCTGAGGTCAGAATATTTGTATAATGATATATGTGACCACAGAAAGTTTCAGGCAGTCAAGTTTTGTTTTCAGGGTACATACACCTTCTCATTCTCAGTACATTTTGTTCACTTCTCTTCCAGGAAGAATGCAGTAGTACCTTGCCATACCTATTGACTTCATTGTAAATTAACTTGAGCTAGGGCAGAGTGAAACTATCAGGATGGTGAGTTTATTAGGTGAATTAGTACAGAAAACTTGGGACCTTTACAGAAGGCTGCAGCCAAGTTTTCAGTGTCTCAATGAGGTAGTTCAAAAGGCACAAGGAGGGGACACCCCTTCATGTAACCTTCACATACCCGAGAATGCTCCTTTTGAGTCCCTGAGTACATTCAGTTACAATCACTTAGCAGGCTAGGGGAGAAGACTGAAAGTGTCTGTGCAGAATGAAGTAACAGTATGCCTTACAACTGATCATTTTTTCTCCAAAACTCTCATATCCACCCTGAGTAGAAGCAAATGACAGATATTCTTCCCATCTCCTCCACCCCAGCTCTTCCAGTGAGCACTCCACAGTATCAATATATACCAATTGCTGAAACCATGATGGCATTTTGTAACTGAGAAGAGGTTCTACATTTATCTAGTGTGTTAGAGTTTTATATTATAAGCAATCAGTCTTCACTTCAATGGCACAAGTGTTCAGCGAGTTCATCAATAAGAAAATTTTCTGAAAACAGATATCCATTTCAGATTCAAAGGGGGAAAATACTTGATCCATATTCACAGCACATTCTGACCATCATATCAGAGAAACTAGCTGGTACTGAAACAATATTGGCTCCTTGCTATTAATACAGAACTTTATAGAGCCTTGTCTTACCCTGTGACAAAGATTCAAGAAAATGAGGAAAAAATTACTCATTTCATTGATTTTATATTTGGGGGAAAGGTTATGGTTAATCAACACCCAAACAACCAGGCAATGGTTTCTGTATTGCTAGAAGTGCTGACCAGCAGGGTTTTTAGAAGAAATCAATTGCAACAGGGATTTAAAAAAATATTAATTATTCATATTCTTAGAAATCTCCAAGATCAAGTTACAGCTACAAGCTTTGCATCTGTTGATCATGCTGCTGCCTGAAGCCAACAGAGACACAGCCAAGGTAAGTTCTTCCTTTGCTGTTACTTGCCATCTGTGGTGCTTTTGATTTTTAAATGAGACCCATTTTTTTTCTAACATTCAGAGACTGAACACTGCACCATGAAAGTATTCATCTGTGGTTTTTATCATTTCCTTGAAATGATGTTCCAATGCCCTGGCTGTCATTTCTTTCACAAGCAATTAAAAAATAGTTGCTGGAGGTATCCAACAGCTAGTGTCAGTAAATGGCTCCCAGGCATAATTTATTCTAGAGCATCCCTTTCAAAGAGTAATGTTCCTTGCATGGTTTGCAAAAAAAAAGAGATCTATTTTCTGGGTTTTCTGCATAACTGGAATTCTCCAGGATGACATTTACAAGAAGCAGCCTCCCAGGATCTCTCCTATGCACTCCCAGTGCTGAAGGACTTGCAAGGCACTGGACCAGACTGGATGAGGTAGTCTGAAGTAAAAACCTCTGAAGCATACATCTGTAGCACAGATGTCAGGACCTCAGTGTCAGCTGGTTTGCCTTAAAAACCCACACTTAGACCCATGTACTACTTCCTGATACAGAAACGGTGGCTACAAGCGTTTTGGGCGCTTGGGAGGTTCCAGACCTGGCTGCAGCTAAGTTCCTGACCCAGAGACATTGGTTTTGCCTTTGGACTTTTTTCCACATAAGGGAAACCTGGATGATCAAGCTCCCTGGGACCCCTCCAGACATTTCATCAGGTATCCTGTTCATCAGGGCCCTGCAGGTCCCTCACCTCTGAAAGTTTTCCACTGGTCAGTTTAGATATAGCTTTATAAATCCAAGTGCCTTCTTTAGCTGTATTTATTTATACAATAACAAGGGGCAAGAATAACAATCTTTTTTAAAGAATTTAGAGGTCTCCTAGTGGCCAACAAAGAATGGGGAGTATTTCTTCTACCAAAGTCCATATCAATATATGGAGCTGTATGCATAAAACACATGCTAAATGAGTAGTCTTAATTATTACTAGGCTTTTATAGAAAAATAGAAGTGATGACAAAAATGAATGCATCTCTACTATCCAAAGCAGTTTTTTTTTGTAATTCCTGGGTTTGTAAAAATATTTTAATTGCAATGTCAGGGTATAAAGACAGTGGTTTAATGGTATGGTGTTGCAAAAGGACTCATTGGCAGACCCCAGCTCTAACCACAGCTGCAATCTATCCTCTTCAGTCACTCAAAGCAAAATTCTGAATAAACTAGCCAAAAAGGAAATTAGGTTCCTTTGACTCTGCCATGCATGTGCAGAAGTGACGTCAACAAACGACCACTGAGCACTTCTTGCTTTCATTATCCCAGAATAAAGGTTTGGGAGTTGCTGGCAGGGATTCCTCGGATTATTTCACATATGGAACTGGTGCACATTTGAAGATGCTGATCACCTTGGTGACTGCAATATAAAAAGCCTAGGCCAGATACATCGAAATGGACACCTTGAAATTTATGAAGAAATCAAGTATTTCATTGCAACATCTTTTTATCTTTCCTCTACTAGAGGAAGCAGAGCCTTAGCACAGGCACTGTATTTGAATTAGAGATTTGGGATTGTATTCTAAATGATAGCTAGTTTATTTAGGTGTATTTTGATAGCAGTAACTGTTCCTCTGACTGACACAGGTGGCTGTGTCAGCAAATATCAGACTAATTCAGATTTGAATGCAAAAAACCACATGCATTTCACCTCAGAGTGAAAATATTGCACTTTCTAGCCAGATGTATGCATTCAAAAATGCTGCATTTAAGACGTAAAATGTTTTATGAGAGTCAACTTGACAAGTGTTGTATTCCAGGCCTTTCTTGAGTTCCTGAAGAAGGTGGTTGCTAACGAAGGGAAAAACAAAATGAATTTGTGGAATGTTTCTATGATTGTTGCACCGAACCTCTTCATCTACAAAGGAAAACATGCAAACCGACAAGAAATGCAAACAGCAGCCACGACTGCACATATTGTGCGGCTTTTAATTCGGTACCAGGACATCCTGTGGACAGTGAGTAATTCTGGTTCCCTCTTTAAGGCTCCTGTATAGAGAAATACTTTACAATATGCAGTGGCTCTGTAGATATCAGAGTACACTGTCCTTTCTTGAAGAAACAGTTAGCTATCCTTTGGAAACTGGCTGCAGTCTTCTCTATCTGGAATGAGTTAGGGTGACGGATACATCTGGATGGAGACTGACCTCACCTATCTAAGACACCCATTTTATCATGAATTGCTCTCTGGAGGTACCTATCATACATCATTGATAACAGAGCTTAATGCATAGCTGAATGATTAAGCTAGATGCCTAAGCGAGATATCTAGATTTGAATAAGATTAGATGACTCTTTAAAGTTTAGCCTGTAGTCCTTGCTGAACTTCTGAGGATGATGACAGTGTCAGTTTGTTTCCTCATAACAGAGGGATAGTATGATGGGGATTGGAAAGACAACTTCCTACAAAGTTCCTGCAGCTGCCAATAGCACTACAAATTTTCATATTAAATGAAAGACGATCTACATTTTCACCAAAAGAATAACTGTGGGTTGTTAGAGGGAGCCACTAATTACATGTATTATCTGGGAATAAATAGAGCTTGTGTGTCTTAAACTTTGATGAATTTCTAAAGACCCTGCACCAATTTTATGTGTATTTTACATACATATTTTACATACATTACTGTATATCATTATCTCTGGTTTTCTGCCTTTAGGTTCCATCCTTCCTGATTTCCCAGGTGAGAAAAATGAATGAAGCAGCAATGAACAACAGCAAGAGGCAGCTGATGTTTGACAAAGGAGTGAGAAAACTTCTGAGAAGAAAGACCATGGAGCGGGAGAGACCTGAAAGACCAGAGGTGTGATAAAAATATACCATTATCAGAGAGAGACTCAACCAGCCCAAGCTATAAACTGTTACAAACACTTGCTGGTTTTGTACTTTTTTTGTAAGAAAATGACCATATGTGAACTATCCTTGACAGCACTGATTTGTAGGTATTTAACAAATATATGAATCTGTAGTTGAGTAGTAGGATGGTCCATATTAGGTTTAATTGCACTTACCCATTGTCATGGTTTAGCTCTGGCCTGGCCTAATCAGCAGCAGTTATTGAACCCATTCCCTTTTACCCACCCTGGGAAAGGAAAATAAGACAAAGAACCCTTGTGGGACAGAAATTAAAACAGCTTTAATGAAACAACAATAATAATGATAATAACAAAAATACTATTAATAAGAAAATTACAATATATACAGAAATATACAAAATTGCACACCTCTCACCATGTGCAATGGCATGGGGAATGGGCATAGGGAACAGGTCCTGGGCTGGAATTAGCAGTTGGAGGGAGCTGGACTCAAGAACCGTATTCAGGAACACACGTATCTGGGACGAAGGGCAAAAGGACGGACTCACTGAACACCAGCTGTAGAAGGAAAGATTGACTCTCACGATCCCTCAGTTTTATATCAAGTATGATGTATGTGAGATGGCAAACTCTGTTGGTCAGTTTTGTGTCACCTGTCCTGTCCGCCCCTCCCTGCAGGTGCAACCCTTTTTCACCTCTTTGACTTACAACATTCTATCCGCTCAAGAATGACCATGGTTTATATAGGAATAAGTATAAGAATTGAAGGGCTTTCTGCATGCTCATGCCCTGCATTATCACTTCTAGAAAGAAACACTGTCTGAAAAATATGCAGTTAACTTCCAGAAAATGAAGTTACTGAGACACGGCTTAGCTGAGAAGTTAGAAACTGATTCTACTTCAGCTCAAAATAAAACACCCATACCGTGGTACAGGACACTCAATATTCTTCTTGCAAGTGTTAGTTTTACACCTTTGCATTAACTTCCTAAGCAGAGAGGAGATTCAGTTTGCCTAAAAGAGACACCAAAACCAGGTATAAATTTTAAGTACCTAATGGCCTATGGTGTTATTCCCCACATAGTCAGAGAAGAGAAGTGGATACCTTTGAGGATTTGCAGAGCTCTGTGTAGTTCAGACTTAGGAAAGTCTGATGCAAAGATATTTCTTTGCAGGTTTTACAGCCACCAAACTTTCTCCATTGACTGGATATGGAGTTTATGAACTTACTTAAGGAATGCTACTTCAACAGATACCTAAAATTAACTTATATGTTAAATGTAACATAATTCGGGTAACAAAGCATGTTGTGTAGAAATACACAACATATGAAGTTCCTATAACCGCTTATACATAGGATTTCATGTAGTACCTAAATTTAATAATCTGCAAAGTCTTTGGAGTCATCCATGGTGGTTTAAAAGAATGGATTTTGGTGAATTGCAAGAGGAGTTATCAAGGAACTGGTCAAGGCCTCTATAGTTGTTGAAGAATTGTCTTGAAGAACAAAAAAAAAAAAAGACGAATTAGGAAGAAGAGATGGTAAGAAATAGAAAGTAAGCTGCCTAATAAAGACAACAGAGGAGCTGCAGATGAGAACCTCTGGGAAAAAGTAGAAAGAGAAAGGATGTATATGAATAGTGAGTCCATGCTAATTCAACTTTTTTGAGAATTCATTTGCCAGCATTTATTGAAATATGTTGTGAGTAGGACATTTGTGCTGCAGATGGAGATGTAGATGTTTGTTTAAAATGGTAGTGTAGACTGTCGTGTTGCAAAACTTTATTCACCCTGCAACAAATACAATGAGAGCTTCTAAAAAGAGTCAGTTACTGCAGTCATTGCACCTTTGGGAAGGCAATTTCATTGATCATCATAGTAATTGGCTTTGCATCTAATAAAAACAAGACTAGCCATGGCAGGTAGCTGAAATATGAAGGGTAAATTGAAGGCAAACTCTGTTTAGATAACTGAGTTGAATTTAGAGAGCACTTAACTCAATCCCTGGGTCTCAGATGCTCTAAATTACACAGGGACAGAGACTGGAGAGACTATTGTACTCTGCTCAGCATGGTATTAACTGGATTAGAACTGGAATGCAAACCTTGCTAATTGATTTATCCACCATTAATAATGGAAGAGTGCATAAACTTCATAGATGATCATTTGAACCCTACACAAGGTCAAATTTTAAATTAACAGAAAACATGATACTTTGATGTTTTACTGTACATACACTTTGATCTACCTGAAGCTATAGGAAGCAGAAACAGAATTAGATCTTCATAGTTTCATATTTAAAAGATAAAATTTTCCTAGTCATTTATATGTATTTTTAAATAAGCAGCTGTTTCACTGACCACTGTTAACAGAAATAACATTAAAAATCTCAGATAATAACTTTGTACAATATTACTGCAAGTAATTAAAATTCAAGGGCTGTTCTTTATTCTGCATGCATTTATGTGATGCTTAGCAAAGAGTTTTTGTCTTTGTGTCATATTTCATTATACTGTATCTATAAATTTGCATTTGTATGACTGTAAATATGTTTGATGAATACTTAAGTAAATCAAGGATAGTGATTTTTGCAAGCAACCTCAAAAGAGTTGCAGAACTGCTTCTGAATGGAGCTATAGCATTATTTGCTTTAGACTTATTCTACTGAACATTGATTTTAGGGAGCTGTCACTTTCCCCCCATATCTGCAGTCTGACATACCCGAGGGGGTGATAAGAGTTTATGCTCCACTGCATTCAAAAGTCTCTATGGCAATTCAACTCAACAGCCAAACAAAAGCCAAAGACATCCTGGCTCGATTCCACTGTGAAAACAGGTGGGTCAATCAGAACGTTTTGTTTTTCCAGAACAATAATATCAGAATTATTAATATATTGTCCCATTTTCAAAGACTCATTGTGTTAAAAGAACTATTTTTCTAATCTCAGATTGCTGATTTATTGTTACATTTGTCAAAGAAATTATAACCAC
Source organism: Clamator glandarius (assembly GCA_033459285.1). Taxonomy (NCBI): domain Eukaryota; kingdom Metazoa; phylum Chordata; class Aves; order Cuculiformes; family Cuculidae; genus Clamator; species Clamator glandarius. The sequence goes on from JAUNZM010000070.1 coordinate 1,882,301, forward strand.
TAATTTTATTCTTTATATTTTATTTAATAATTGATTCTTGCAGCGAATCAATCTGCCCTCTGTTATACCACCACTAAAAGCATACATTTTATAGAGTTGCACAGAGAAACCAGAGGGACAGTCTTACATCTGGCTGTAGAACATTAATTTTTTTTTTTGTAAGGTAATAATTATTAAGTTATGGGAAATGGTAAATTGTATCTGAAAGTCTTTTCTATAAAGTCTTCCAACGTTACCATATAATTCTGTTATTTAAATAAATAATAAAATATAAATATTATAATAGAAGGCTTGGCTAACTGCAGCAGTAATCTACCTCTGCAGCAGATTCAGTATTCTGCAGTACTTTGTTTGGTGGAAGTCCTTGCTGATTGTAAGTTCATAGTGGCAAAAATATCCACTTTTAGCTTAAAATAGATTGTGTTTGATAAGGCAGTGGTTATAACAGAAAAATAAACTAAAGGTTTTCTTTCCCTCCCAGCCACAGTTCATCACAGAATGCAAGAGGCCAGATCCAAAGTTTACATGAAATTGGAGGAAATATAGGTAGGTGTCATTTTTGATAATTCAATTCTGAATGTCCTTTGCCTCCTAAAACACCTCAGGGCAGTGCTGTAATCACACAGCAGGATCTCTCCTGCCTCCCAGTCGACCTGCAGGAAAGGTGTCTGACCCAAATCAATGTAACAATTCCTTCCAACTCCAGCATGACTGGAAGGGCACCGTGCAGGAGCGAGTAACCTGATGTCAGTGGCTGGATCTCAGCAGGAGTCCTTAAAATCTTGCCAAATTCGTATGACCTTTCACTTACCTCTCTCTCTCATAATAGTGCACTTTTCCATGGTTAAGACATCCTTAACCTTCCTCTCACAAGTACATTCCACCTTACTGTCAAGGCTTTTCCCAAGATCTATTTCTTCCTCACTACATTTAAGTGTTAACCTTCTCCAAATAAAAAAAAACACCACAGAACTGAGAATTCAGCCTCTACATGTATGGGTGTACTATACTCATACTAATTCATGTGCTCTGTTTGGATTGTAAATTCCTTGCAGTAGGGATTTTGTCTTCTTCCATGTTTCATGCAGTGACATTTTTCTAATAACAACAGTGGCTTGGCACACACATTCCTGGCCTAAAGGTCAAAAGACAGATTTTAATTTGATATTGCACGATCTTGACTCTCCCCTTTCTTTATTCATACTAAATTTCTGGATGCTCTGTTGGACAACTCTTTGACAACTGCCTAATTATATTATTCCTTAATACTTCTACTAAACAATAAACAATTTCCATGAAGATATTACAAAACATCATAGACTTGTTTCAGCAGCAGTCATGAAGCAATGTCTTTATTACTGAAGATATATACATATGAAGCTTTATGATTTGTTTTTTGTTAGGTTAGTGATTTGTTTTGTCTGGCTAAACAGGACGACCAACCGATCCTAAACCAGGAAATGATCCTGAAGGCCTTGTGAAACAGTCCCAAGTATTCCTATCACACTCTTTCAAAAATCCGGACACTTAACTTGCATCTTCATTTGGAATTATTTTTATAGATTTAGATCTTCTACCTCATTCTATTGATTACACCTTAATTTATCTGTATTGCTTTCACTTTAATAAATCATTAGGACCTCAGTGACTTTGTAAGTAACTGTACAAATAAAAATATCATAATACTTCATCAGAATAGTGTAACTTTACCAGTTAAATGGCTTCATCAACCAATGTCAAGCAATATAATCCAAGAAATCAATTTAACTCAAGAATTTATTGCTTTACTACTCAACTGAGAAGCAACAAGTGCCTCTTTCCATGGTAAAGGCAGCAGGGACTCCCCAGTCAACTCCTATTCCCAGTCAGCACCTAATGAAACCCACAAACTGCTACACTGCAGAGGGCATTTTTAGCCAGCAAAACAGCAACTGCCAAAACCTTGATATAGTCCCTATGTTTCTTTGCAGGATTCTAGCCAGATAGGAACACATGGTTTACAGAGCTATCTTTTCAGCATTTAAAAATAGTGTAGAAACAAACTCACCATTGCATTTCCAGCCTAGTAAATCCAAAGAAATAAAAAACTCCCAAACTGTGGCATTTACAGTAACAGTGTTGTTAATGCTTCTAAAGAAATCATATCTGTTCACCATTTGACTAAATGCCTTGTCCATAACTCAGTGTAATGTGGGGCATCTCGCCTGGAAGTGAAAGTGAATTCATAACTCTCACTGAATGAAAACACTGGCAAATTTACCAAAGCTCCCATCTGTATCCAGGGAAGATGTCAGCTGGACACACTAAACTAGGCTCACTACGTGCAAGCTGCAGATACATTCAAGAATATTTTAACATGGCTCTGTCCCATTTAGCAATGTGCCCAAAATATCCTATGATTCATAGCTGTCAATTTCTGTTTCAGGTCAGCACTGTTTGGATCCAGATGCATACATGTTAGATGTTTACCGTGCAAATCCTCAGGCAGAATGGGTGATAAAACCAAAAGCAAGCTGAAGCAGAAGGCTGTGGCATACTGGGCAAAAGTGAAACGGACAACAGTGATGCTTGTCATCTTAAGAAGCTCTTGGCAGAGATGAAAAAAAAATGGTAGCTACAGGATATCATTCCTTCCTACTGTATTTTTCAACTGATATTTACCATTGACTACTTTTTGTATAAACATTATTGTTCCAGCTTCTGGACCGTCTGAAAGTATCACATAACCCATATGTTCTCATATGTGTTACACTTGTGCCAGTTGGCCCAGAAGTTGAGGAGGACAGATCAAGGTTAGGTGCACAGAAGACAACCTGTTGCATACAGAGTTGCCCGTTTCCTGACCTGGTGTTAGAACATGAACTTTTAGAAAGAACTGAGTGGCATCTGTAGATGCATGAAACACCACTGACCACAGCATAACACAGAGCATCACAGAGATATTCAAGAAGGGAGTGTATCTGTCAAGCGTGGAAGAGAGGAGCTCGACCTGCAGCAGTGCCAAGATGTAGCTGTGTAACAAAATCAAACCTTTCTGCTGAAAGTAAATGTGTACAGTGTGCATTACTGCAATATTTATGTCTCTCAGTCACTGCTCATGAGTACCTGAAGCTGGGGAAGGGGGAGAGACAGGAGGAAGAACTACTGTATAGACAGTTATACTGCTTTATGTATGTACCACCGTATATGTTACTACCACTCTTCTAAAATCATCTGTCTGGATTGCATCACTGTATGCAATTGTAGCACCTAAAACCATTTTCTCCTTCCTTCCTTCCCTATCATACACAGAAGTTTCAGGAGACAAATGCTAGGTGAGAAGGGGCATCTGTCCCCATCTGTTACTTGATACTCTCAAATTTAAGTCTATGTAATGGCATACTATAAGATATTTGTTAATGGTGCCACTTCCAGCCATCACATTTTTTGTTAAATATTATAGTTTCTTAATTTGTAACCTAATTATTTTTTGTTTGTTTATTTTAGCTTTAATATGTAAGCAACAGATATAACATACAGCTGCATTGAGAAATCTTTGTCCATATCTTGTGCAGTTCAGCATGGAGAAGGAAAAGAGCTTTCAGCAAGCACAGGGATTTAATACTCTTATTCAACATTTATGTGTTACAGTCTTAAACTGTAGTCAAACTAGTCCCAGTTGTGCTGGGGTTTTTACCAATACAGCAAATTGCAGCTATTTGTATGGATGGCATGCAGTCTATAAAAGAACACAGGCTGACAAGAGAACTGTGGGCTCCAATTGCAAATATGAGCCAGAATGTCTAATTTGTAGCCATTCACATGGGTGAGCACTATTCTTCACCTCATCCTCTTGGTTTGGAATATACACTTTATAGAACTACAGCTTATTTGTTGAGTAAGGAAATCACAAGTCTCTGAAAAAAAGGAAGTTTTTTTTTTCATCTTTTTACTACGCAAAAAAATGTGAACTAATGCCTTCATCTGCACCACAATATCTCCATCATTGGATAACGATATTGCACAATGACATCACCCATATTCTGAGCAGCAGGGTTTTTTCCCAGTTTGGACACACAGATGAGGCAGAAGCTGGTGCTCTGTTTACCAGGCAGCAATATAAAAGCATTCTGAACCAAATCCTCCAGGTGAACATGAAGTATGCTGTCCTGCAAAGAAACCTGTAACTTGTGATGCTCTGCTGAAGCTCTGCAATGAAGATTTTCACATTCTAGAAATCGTGCTTCTGGTTCAAAGTTTATCATGTTCTCCAGTAGTCAACTTCCATTGTTAAGTGTTCAGTGAAAGTAATCAACATAGAATAAGTAGTTTTACCAGCAACAATAATGTCGACAGAGGGCAGATGCCAACTTCCTTTCTTACCTTCTTGAGATAAAAAATGATAAAATTTAGAACTGTAAAATTTTAACCTTTTTTTTTTTTTTCGTAACGCTAATGCATAATTGCAGCCAAGAAAAGACCAGGGCAGTTGTATACACTACGCTGCTTATTTTGACAACTATTTATTTTAAGTACATGAGACATAGTAGATCTGTGGCCTGTTCATAAGACTAAGTATAAATGTTTTGTCAAGTGCTTTGCTCCTGATTGCCTTTATTACTTCCCTGTGTGGCGATGGACAATTCTATTATGCTGCCCTTTTCTTTTAGTGGTAAAAAAGGACTAATGCTTGCCTTATAAAGGTAATATGAGAATTAGTTGACTTAAAATCTGTTCCAAGATGCACCTAAACAATTCTCTGAGCAGACAGTAGTTATAAACACCCATCTAGGGAGGACACATTCAGCAAAACTGTGGAAAGGGGAATGTGGTTTGAATATGCAGAGCATCATATAAATGCTAAGCATCAGCGTATTTACAGCCAACGAAAGAGCTTTTATGACTACAGAGAAAGCCAAAACATTAACTAAGGAATTTGATATGTCATAGCAAATGAGATAACACTTTCTACAGCGCTTTCAGACAAACACACTAACCTCCTCTGTCTTGCCCACGCACTTGACTCTGTGTTCTCAACCGCTGTGCAGTGGAAAGTACAAGGCACCCATGTGTTCACACAGGAACCTGCTCAGCATGTTCTGAACTCTGACACGAGATATTAATGAATGAAATAGATTTCACTGTATTCCTTACAGGATACAAGGGGGTTTCGGAAGAATTTCACCTTTTACCTCTTTGTAGCTTAAGAAACCCAAATCTGATGTAATGAAATCCATCCTGTGAACTCATTTTATACTAAAGTTGCCTATAATTCTAAAAGACATAAGTATTAGCAGATGAACTAGATTCTTCATATAGCTCCCAGGCAGCTGCTGCTGCATGGCCAGACACCTACTGTCTCTGGAAAAGAATGGCAAAATTCTTTTTTGATACAAATGGACTTAATGACCCATGTATACTGTGGTTAATACTGTTACACATTAAAGCTATTTTGTGTTGTTGTGGTACACTAACTTGATTGTAGCAGACAAACTGACCAATCTGCAACATTTTTTAATATAAGTCCCCAACTTTAGACCTTGTATTTCAAAACTCTGGTGGAAACACCTGCAATTCTGTTCCTCCCAACAGGAGTTGAAGTCAAAACCAAGTTTTGATAATATTGTCACCTAACAAAAAGCAATATATATGGAAAGCTATTAATAAGAAGCAAGCAGGGAGAAGGTTATTCAGCAAAATCTGAAGATGTCTCAAGCATTAATGCACTCCTTGGTTCTACAAAGACAGCATTTTGCATATCAACACATACAGTATTGAAAGAAGTAGGTATTGGAAACAGACTGGAATGCTCTAACCTGTTTATGCAGCTAATGTCATCAGAATGTGTGCATGTGTGCAAATGTATCAGTGTCTATGTATAGACTATTAACTACCTCACTCTGCATTTTCCAGGAAAAATATTTTGGCTTATTTTCCAAAGCTTTCTATGATTAATTTCACCTCTATACTGTTTTTTTACATTGATAAAATGTGTCTCCTTTAGGGGGTAAGGTATGGAAATAGCTAAAAATCTAGAAGACATATTTCAGGATATGGATGAAATTTTATCCAAATTGCCTCAATTCGTGCTTGTAATGTGAAGCTTATAAGATCAGATCTTGGGGTTAATAGATAACAAATACAAACATACTGTGTTTGTGGCTTTATTTTTCAATGGCTTTCCATTAACGTGTGCCTTCTCTGGAAAATAGTACGGTGCCACTAATCAAAGCAAAATGTTAGTATGTACAGTTCCTTTACACTCCTCACTGTGTTATGTGTTTTGTTGAGGTAAGCCCAAACGTTAGTCTATTTGTACAGCAGAATGCATCCATTGTATTGTATCCATGTCAAAAATAAAAATAATATCAACAAAGAAAGCTTTTCAAATCTAAACAGTTGGCTTTAGATAGAAGCAGATGACAGAAACTGCAAAAAGCAGTGGTGAATCTGTCTTGAAAGCAACTGTGTTGAAAGAGCACCATAACAGCTGCACACAGGATGACATTCTGCCATCCTTGCTCAAGTGGAGCGGTTCTTTGCTTCAGAAGCACTTCTCTCCCACAACCTCACTGCATGGTACAAAATGACACTGCCTGGAATCCTGCCTCACTGAAGTTACTAACAAACAGCTTTGAGGTTTCATTTGAACCAGTATTTTGTAAACTAGCATGTGATACCTAGAGCAGAATTGACTTTCAAATTAATCGTAAAAATGTATAGTAAAATCCAAAAAAAAAATTGTAAGGATTGAACAAAATACCATTAGTTCAAATTAAAAAAAGGAGATGGAAGTGACTTGTAACTTTCCATCTACAAGAAGGGTCAGAGGGAGGATCCAGGGAACTACAGGCCTGTCAGTCTGACCTCAGTGCCAGGGAAAGTCGTGGAACAGGTGATCTTGAGTGCTATCAGGAAGCACATGCAAGAGAATCGGGTGATCAGGCCCAGTCAACACAGGTTTACAAAAGGCAGGTCTTGCCAAACTAACCTGATCAACTTCTATGACAAAGTGACTCGGCTGCTGGACGAGGGAAGGGCTGTGGATGTATCTTCCTGGGCTTCAGTAAAGCTTTTGACACAATTTCTCACAGCATTCTGCTATGGAAACTGTCAGCCTCTGGCCTGGACAGGCGCACACTCTCCTGGGTGGAAAACCGGTTGGATGGCCGGGCCCAGAGAGTGGTGGGAAATGGAGTTAAACCCAGCTGGAAGCCAGTGACAAGTGGGATTCCCCAGGGCTCAGTACTGGGTCCTGCCCTGTTCAATGTCTTTATCAATGACCTGGAAGAAAGCATTGAGTGTTCACTTAGCAAGTTTGCAGACAACACTAAGCTGGGTGGAAGTGTCGATCTGCTGGAGGGTTGGGAGGCTCTGCAAAGGGATCTGAACAGGCTGGACTGCTGGGCAGAGTCCAATGGCATGAGTTTTAACATGGCCAAGTGCTGGGTCCTGCACTTGGGGCACAACAACCCTGTGCAGTGCTACAGACTGGGAGAAGTCTGTCTAGAAAGCTGCCTGGAGGAGAAGGACCTAGGGATGTTGGTTGACAGCCAACTGAACATGAGCCAGCAGTGTGCCCAGGTGGCCAAGAAGGCCAATGGCATCTTGGCTTGTATCAGAAACAGCGTGACCAGCAGGTCCAGGGAGGTTGTTCTCCCTCTGTACTCAGCACTGGTGAGACTGCTCCTCAAATCCTGTGTTCATTTCTGGGCCCCTCACCACAAGAAGGATGTTGAGGCTCTGGAGCGAGTCCAGAGAAGAGCAACAAAGCTGGTGAAGGGGCTGGAGAACAAGCCTTATGAGGAGCGACTGAGAGAGCTGGGGTTGTTTAGCCTGGAGAAGAGGAGGCTGAGGGGAGACCTCATTGCTCTCTATAACTACCTGAAAGGAGGTTGTAGAGAGGAGGGTGCTGGGCTCTTCTCCCAAGTGACAGGACAGGAAGAGAGGGAACAGCCTCAAGCTCCACCTTGGGAGGTTCAGGTTGGACATCAGAAAAAAATTTTTCATGGGAAGGGTCATTGGGCACTGGAACAGGCTGCCCAGGGAGGTGGTTTAGTCACCTTCCCCAGAGGTGTTTAAAAGATGGGTAAATAAGGTGCTGAGGGGCATGGTTTAATGGTTGATAGGAATGGTTGGACTCCATGACCCTGTGGATCTTTTCAAAGCTAGTCATTCTGTAATTCTGCGTCCTGTAAGAGACGCTGTTTTATCAAAAGAGATGCATTAGTTGAACCCAGTTGTTCCCAAGCTAGACCCAAATGAGTTCTTCATCAACACATTTCGTGTGTGTGTCTGCTGTGGAGTTCCTGCTTGTACTGCAGCTAATTAAATTAAAGCATGAAGAGGAACATAATCTTCCAGTATAACATGGCTATAATGGGGGTCAAAAGCACTGGATATTATGGCAGAAGGAAAAATTTACCATATAAATTATAAATGAGAAAATTCTACTCATTGGACTCTGAATCTTAAAACCTTCAGAATTATGCCTTTAGCCTCTTGCTCCCCCTGCTGGACTCTATCCACTTGTACGTTTCACCTCTAAGCCTTCTGGCTCTTCTTTTTTTTAACTGAAATGCATAGACAATTGAACTACATGAAATAATGCAGAGTTTATTGTAGTTTTATTACATGATCCAAAATTTTAACCTTTTTATAAAATGACTAACACAATAAAATGAAATGCTGTCAAGTAATCAAAAGAAAACATACTGTAAACACTGATTAATAAAAATTCCCAAAAGAAAAATACCCAATTAATGCCATTAACATTGTAGTAGAGGTATTTGTTGTTTAAAACCTTTTAGTTAAAATGCAGACAAAGAGCTTCTGACTGAAAAGAGAAATGACCTGAGTTGGAAAAACACGAAAAATTCAAAAAGATGCAGGCTCTCAACAATTCTTTTCATTACGAAATGAGAATGAAAAACAACAGATCAACAGAAAAACCCTCTCTCAGTCCAGACAAGCTTTGCTGCAGTTCAGTGCTCAGCCCCAGGGCAGGAATGAGGAAAGACTCCCCGCAGGTCAAAAGCTCTGCTGAAGTCAAACAATTCTGCCTGCTGGCCCTTGGTCAATACGAGGTTCCTCAAACAGCCATGGAAAGAATTCTTGCTTGTGAGGCAGTTCTGCTTCACATCAGCTGAAAAACAAACGTGAAATACGTAGAATCTGTTTCCAATGAACTAAGACAATACAAAGATTCAGGTTTTAATTCAACTGCTTCCCCTCCTTCCCAAATGAGTTACAAAAACAACACCTGAGAAGCACCAAGTTCTATTTATGTTTGGATGATCTGGGACATCCCACCATGGATAGTCACTGCTGCCTTCAAGCATGAGCCATGCGCTCATATAGCTTGTGCAGAGTTTGCAGAAATAATTTGTCCTGGGGAGAACAGGAGATAAGAGAAGGGGACAGAGAGGGGAAACCTACTCTACCCTAGGTATCTTCCAAGTTAAAATTGAAACCGTCAGAATATGAAGCAACATCTGAGCTATACACAGTCATGGATTCCATTGGCAACCCAAAAAATAAGGATGGTATAGAGTTCAACTCTTTTTTTCCCGTACAGCCTTGAAGCAGTTCTGCAGTACTCAACTAAACTAAGGAATTTCTCTTTTCTGTATGACTTTCATTCTTTACAGATGGAGCACTGAAGGAACAATTAGTATCATATTACCTCATTGAAAAAGAAAAAAAAATCTTCACAAAATGCTGATATGGCTGCTTTGGGTTTAAGGGAAAATAAGAATAAATCAAGATCTAGTTAATTAGCATTAATTCATTTTTCATAAAGTACCAAAACCTTGTCCAACAGAAGGCACTGTAACATTTCGGGCTTCTATCCCTAAAGCTTTACAAAGCTTGCCCTTCAGACCTCAACATTCTCTTTTCACACAAACAGAAATATCTGAACTGGTAAGTTCTAACAGCTGTTTTAGAGACAAATGGATATGGGCATTTTATGCTAAACCCATACAAAGTCTACCCACTCTCAGTACTGTTGTCCTCATTAAAAAGTATGCCTGCAAAAAGGCCAAATCCATGATGTTTGAAATTCAGTCCTCTTAATAAATACACTGTCTTGGCTCAAATTACAAATTAATGAGTTGGCCAAATTAACTGAAAAGTAATTAAATTAAATCTTTTTTCATAGAATCACAGAATGCCAGGTTGGAAGGGACCTCAAGGATCATCTGGTCCAACCTTTTCGTATTACTATCTTTTATATTACCATTGTACTATAATTGACAGACAGTTATTTCAGAAGGGAATTTGCACAGAACAAGGGAAACATGCCCGTAGCAGCTTGACTCTGCCAGCAGTCTGTGATTTGAAACATTAGCAAAAATAAAGCAGAGAAGAGCACTATAGAAATTTCACTTAGATGAATGCAGAAGAAAGCTTTGTATCAATCTTGGCTGCAAGATAACCACACCTCAACATACACAGGCAGGGACACTGTGAAGTCTCAGAGACTCTGAAAGACAAACCATGTGGAGGAAATCCTTCTCAGAAACTAAGGAGCAGGTTTATGTAGGAAAGTGATATGAGTTCAGTTGACCTTGCCAACACACTCAACAGCTAAATGCAGTTCCCCACAAAAAACAGTATACACATATTAATATGCTGTGATCTCAGTGACAATGTGGAAAATAACTATGATTTATAACTCAGTCAAAACTTCATGAATCAGATAGAGCAAGCAGAGAGGGAGGAAGCACATGCGGCAAGAGTCGTTCTTATGAGAGAGAATGACAACAGGAGAGAGAGAAGGGAAAAGAAATATTATTGTACCTACCAGGATAGCCTCCAACATAAATGGGATTGTTCGTATCTGCAGATGTTGACTGGATGTAAGGATTATCAGCTTGAACCAAATTCCCATCAATTATCAGTGAAATGCGATGTTTGCTTTTGTTTGCTTGAAGTTTGTGCCATTTTCCATCACATAAACTAGTTGTGCCTCTTGGTTCATATGTAGCTGTTATTCTGCCTGCTCCATTGTTGACATGGAATAAAACCTGTATAAACAGCCAGACGCCAATAAAGATATAAAGTAAGAATACATGAACTAATCTGCCTAGATAAAAACACAATCATGTTGGTGCAGATTTCCTTTTTAATTAATGTTTGGTAGTTATGCAAAGCCAATGTTTACTTTGATAGAGTTTTTCCTTACTGAAGTATCTTTAAAATCTAAAAGACTTAGATCTATCCATGCAATGATCCATTGGGTTTGCTTGGTATTCTTCACTTTAGATCTCAAAAGAAGATACACTATCTAATTGAAGATAAAGACAATGGACTGAAAGCACTCGTTATTGCCAATACATGTATTGATTTATTTCATGCATTTATTTTTCAAGGTAGTAGACGCTTCCTCAATTCTGTGGTGAGAATTAATGTTAATATTAACTGAGATAGTATGTCCCACAGAAACAGGGATATTTAACACTGTCTCTAGCTAGGAAGTCTTGAATAAAAAATGAGCTATTTCTGAGAAAAGGAAATACATAAGAGCAATGAAGTATACATTTTTTATGCAGGGGATGAGTGGAGAACTATGTATTGATTGCTAAATGGTTTATGGAACATAATGGCCAGTAGAGGTAGAAAACAAGTTAATTGCTCATGAATATTGAAGAAGAAATTACAAAACAGGGTGTTTTGTACATGCAATAATAAATCTATGAAGGACAAGTGTAGCTCTATGGTAGAAAAAGTGTCCAGCTACAAGAAAGGCATATATATTTGGTATAACATATAAGGTACAGGATGTCACAGTGGCTGCAGACTAACATAAATTATAGTAATTAAAAAAGCAAAAAGATCCACTGACTTCTGTTAATCTCACATTTTATCACATGAGGATGATGAGAAACTTGAAGACTGTAAGTCTGTCTCTTACTAGTTCTATGGGGTTCTGGGTCAGGTATTTTGCACCTATCCATTTCACTGGCATCTGTTTATTGCTACCCAACAGTTCCATCTTTCCACTTTTAAGCAATTCTCATGAAATGAGTGGGCCAGCACAAGGCAACCTACCTTGCCATTTACAAGCTCCAGTCCAATGGCATCAACCTTAGCACTGCTGACTCCGAGGAGAACGCCATGCACTGCTGTTGTACGAAACTCCAGTGTGATGTTCACATCAGATCGGACTTTGTAACCTTCTCTGACTGAAAAGAAGTTATAAGATTCTGACAGAAGACTTGCAACCCACAGTACAAAGCAGAATACATGTATTGTCATAAAAAGACCTGAAGTCTCATTAGTTACTCTGCCAGGACAGGACTTTTGATTGTACGAACTGAAGGGACTCAGAAATACATATGCAGGGCATGTGCTCTTTTGTGTGAGGAGTCAATTAATTACACACAGTTCCAACAAGACCTAAAAAGATCACATTTTCATTAACATTAATTCAGTAAGGTACTGCTTTAATTTAATGACACTTACCAAGAGCAGCAAAGCCACTCCCATCAAAGAAAGTACCTTCCTGCACTGTCACATAGCATTTATTCACAGCAAAAATGGAGATGGGGCTCTCATTGTCCAACTGCTTGCTGTTAATTGTCATGCCACCAATGCAGGCAGGAATACCATGACTGACCTAAGCATATTGAAATATAAGAGTTAATGTGTAATACAAACTGCTGCAATGCTCTCTGAGTGATTCATCTGTTATTGTAAATAAATAAAATGTCTCTGAACAAAATACAGCAGGATCTAAAATATTTATGTAATTAGTTTCTATGTCTTACATATACTTATTTAAGATTACAAGAGTTTGTCTTAGAGTGAAAATAAATATGGTTTGGAAACACAGTATTCACTCTTTGTAACATACAGAAGTAATTGTATGTGCTCAAATGTGAGCAGCGATACCTTCGACAGTTAAAGACGTTCCAAATATGCTTTAAACTAACGAGTAAATCAAGATTTTTGCAAGACATTTTGCAAATAGAGATCATCCAAATTCTATCTGGCAAACAGATTCTGTAGAATTACTCGCTATTACACTTCTCTGCAATAGCAGATTCAAAGTATTAAAAAAGTTGTTAGACTCATTATCCAATTAAAAAGCACTGGTGAAGAAAACATACCCAGGAACATTGTTATCATCACTGTAATCCTCCCTGAGACAATGGGCCACACGAGGAAGAAGGTGACAAAAACCTGCCCTCTAAAAGCATGTGTAAAAAGCATAAGGCAGCTAAATCCAGCATTTCAGAGGTATTTACAGCACTTAATTCTTACTTGGATGCAACAGGACTTAGGTACAAAAACATCTGAGATTCTAGGTCATATTTTTATCTCATACTATAAAACGCAGGAATTTATAGTCTTTATTCATTTTTAACAGAAAGATTGATAGAAGGAAAAAAAATCTATTACGGGCTATTACTAAAACACATAGATAAAAGCTAAGACACAGAAAACTGGAAAGATTTATGTGATTACAGGTCATTACTTTTTTTGTTGTTTCTTTCCCTAATTACTTCTTTTTGCCCCTGTCAGATACAGGACAGTGTATTAGATGGGTTTGTTATCTTGTACTCATTCTAATATTGCAAAACGTCAGAGGCACCCCACCATCCCAAACCTTCTTACATTCCCAAGGTTCTTCGACACGTAGTCTAGGGGCAGTCCTCCCACGTAGAGCTTTCCCTCCACATCCAAAGTGCTACCATCTCCCAGAGCACTAACTGCTACCGATTCCTGTCCATCCACAATGATTATACCTTTTCTTTTAATGTATTCTGTCTTTATCTGGAAAAAATGAGAGCATGCAAACATGAATCAGTAAGCTGAATTGGTTACCTAGTTATTATTTGCCACAGAAGTAAGCAAGACAATTCTTTAGTGGTTACATTGCTTTGACATACTGTACTGACGCATCCTCTTGAAATTCATTGTGACTCAGGCCATCTCAGAATGCAGCTGCACAGCTTAACTGCTTCCCTGCCTTCCCAGGGCCCACAATAATTGCATATTGTCCTGCATAAGTTTTTCAGTGTCTTAACAATCATTTAAAAGCACTAGTTTATTGTCTTAGGATGTGAGTACATCAACAAGTTTGAAAAGGGGAGTACGGTGCTGTCAATTTCAACTGTGCTGCCCACCAGCTGAGCCATCTTAGCTCTCTGAAGTGCACACTCCTACACATGATGGGCAATGCTAAATGTGCTATGACCAAAAAGCTTCCCAGTTCTGTCCATCCTGTTCATTCATGCCCCTATGCCTTCCTGGCACTCATACACAGATGAGGGGCTCTATCTGAAGTCAACTAGCCATTTATTCTTCCTTGGTTACTTTCAGTCCTGCTCAGAATCCTGACCAGGATGAATATGAGGGTTCAAGAAAATAAAATAGTACAGCAGGGTGATAAGACCAGATGGTAGAGAATGCAAAGAAGTGGTGCCTCCTCCAGCAGCAATGCATATTAGCTTAAACTGATTGTAGAGCTACTGCAATAATCATCCCCAGCTGTGAAGTGGTGCAACAGCCTTACTCTCCAATAAAAGGTTCAAGCTCATGTTTTTATGTTCTGGGTAGTAAAGGCAGATCTGTTCTCATATGGAATCTGTTCACTTCTTAAAAATTAGATAGTGTGAGTATGAGTTTTACAGAGTAAATTTAGTTATAAACATGCAGCTGTAAATCCTAGACTGTTCTTCCATTCAGGGTAGAAAGCAGAGCTTAACTGTGATCTCTCTCTCTGACAGAAGTTCACATTTGCTTTCTTTATGTTCATTTTTGCTGTTTATACTACTGCTGATCATATATTAAAAGCAAAAGCAATACTGCTGATTCCCAAGTCACCTAGGAGAGCAGGCACCTTTGTATCACATCCTCGAGTTAAGGCTTCACATATGGACAAGCAAAGGGAAGCCTAGAAGGATGAATATTGCCACCCTTATCTGCCTTAAGAAAAAGTAAAGTGGTCATTACTTGTAGAACTCATGCAGACATCACAGTCATTTCTCATGAAGAAAGGCCAAGCCAGCTGCAGGTGGGTCAATACAGGCTTACCCAAGACTCTATTCAGAAGCCCCTGAATGCAATGTGACACCTGAAAGCTGTAGCTGTAATTTCTCCTCAAACTCTCCTTACGTCAAGTCCTCCTCCTCCAGTCTCCATTTATTCCCACTGTCTACTTTTTTGATGTTGCATTAACCATGGAAAGGAAGGAGAGTGCTTCCATAGCACTAGTTGCTATGACATGCGCAGGTACTAAGTGATAAGTGGGAGAAAGGAGAAACTGTGTACTCACAAATCTTTTTTGCCCTGTTGCACACTCAGCTGCAGATCTGTGACACAGTGCTTGCAGGCTCTTGGTGGAAAAGTCAAGAGCTTCTAGATGTTTCTGTTGGGTTCTTCTCTTGTGAAGATGACCCTTATTAAGAACTTGGTGAACTATTTTATTTCTAAATAATCTGAGATACTTGACAGCAAGTGGATGTTGGAATTGATGCATAATTAATGAGAATTTTAAAAGGAAATAATTATACTCAAACAAAGGGTACCTATATGGTTTCACGACTGGGATAAAACCTGTTTGCCTTTGCAACACAGAAAGCATACAGGGAAAGCAGGGTAAAAATCATCCCAGTAACTCCAGGGAAGAGAAAATGGAGTACAAGATTGTTGACTACCTACCGTATGCCATTTTCCGTCACTGATAACAGCAGGGTGAAAAGCTACCGTTTTTCCTTTGCCTAGATCAAATGAGAAATAGAGCTGTCCCCCATAAAGCTGTAGGGCTGCATAATCAACCTGGTTCTGGTGAGCCATGTAGTAAATCAGGCCACTGGAGGCAAAGGTTCTGAGATTCAGCTGGACAGAAAGTCTAGACAATAAAAATTCAGAGTTACCAGAGATATTTCTTCTGCATTGATAAAAAGCTTTTCTGGAGGCAGAGAACTGCCCCAATCAATTTATTAATATCAAAGGAAATATATTATTACGAAGTCCAGAGCAGCAGAATCTGCACTGATTCTAAGAAAGCATGATCTATAATGTATTTCATAATAGAAATCAGTGCTGTACCTATTTACAGACAGAAAACCTGCTTGTCACAGAGCAAGAGTGACAGGCTCAGCTGTCTGCAACTGCAAGCTTGCTCACTGCCCCAAGAAATAAATGAATTCCAGGATAATGTGATGGCATCCGTTTCTATTAGCCAAGCTTGTTGGGATATAATGGGCAAACTGAGAACTGAGGGAGACTTAAAAGGCACAGGAGCAGATTAAGCCATTTATTATGGAGACACTATGTTCAGACTACATAGCATCAATCCTCTGCAGTGTCATTATGCTCAATAGTTACAACAGAAAAGCTACAAGGCAAAAAAAGCCTCTTTTCACAATGCCTGCAGAGGCCTCCTGAGTTGAAAGAAGCACACACAAGTGGCTTGAAGGCTGTGTTTTGGGGACCTTGTTGGAAGCCTCTCAAACAAGTAAGAGTGGCAGAGAGGTTATCACACATTAAGTCTCAACAGAAGGATTCTTCTCCCTAGTCTGAGCTCCTTCAGTGACCTGGGGAATGGAGCAGACATGAAAGCTGCAATTGCAGACTCTTAGAGGAGAGGGTGAGATGTTATCTGCATTTGTCAAAGGAGCCATGACCAGCTGAGCTCAGTATGTGGAAAACATGTCAAAATGTGTCAAAATACTTACAGACATCACAGTGGAACCCTACAGTCTGAAGGGGAAAAATGCAGAACTCTAACCACGAGTTTAACTCATAATCACAAATCTGGGAAAGACACATAAATTACATTGTGGTGGTCATGGTACCTTCTTCCACGAGGAACCCACAAAAACCTGAAGGGTGGGACACGTTCAAAGCTGGTAATGCAGTAATCATTCATGAAAATTGTCATTATGCTTCTTGTAGCTCAATACACCATAACACATTGTGTGCATATATGATACAGGATATACTACTCACTTCTTCCTGACAGCAGACTGATTGAAGAGCAGTGTCAAGTGGCTGCCTTTGGAGAGTCCAAACTGATGGGCACCTTGAACATGATCAGGTAGCTCGTCTTTTGCACAAACTACCTGTAGATGAAGGGACTTTATTAAGAAGAATAGTATCAGGCGCTGACTAGCAAGTGCTGAATGGCAATTTGCCTATGCAGAACTTTGTAAGGAGCAAAACTGATCCACACGATAACTGCAAAGTATGCAGAAACATCAATTCGCTGAACTCTTAATCACTCCCAACTATTTTTAGGCCCAAAAAGAACTAGTTTAATGATTAAGGTATGTCTCATGGACAGCACTATTCTTTTCTACAAATGTTTGTAGTTTGAGAAGTATTCTTTCACTATGTCTTAATTGATAGCCTTACTGATAACAAATGCTGGAAGACACAGTACAGTTGCAATGTGAAAATCTTATGGACTAGGTAGAAGTATTTTTCCTTTTAGTGAGGATGTACATCTTTGTTATGATGTGGGGGATGGAGAGCTGACTAACAGAGTCTTAGCCAAAAATAAAATCCACCTGTAAGAATGATAGCTTATTTCTTTTTATAACAAGAGCGGTGTGAAATGTATAAAACCTTGCTTTCCATTGCCACAGAGAAATGAATTCAGGATGCTCTGGAAACACTTCATTATAAAGATGAACAGCTGCAGAAGGAGAAGTGTAATGCTGCTTTCTGTCTTGTGAACAGAGACTGTGCAAGAGGGAACAGGTACCATGCAAACTGTATGTGGACACCGTGTGTCTCCTGAACAGTTTGTGCCTCCTCTGACACAGAGCAGAGACTGCATGTGTGTGAACAGCAACATATGAACATTGAATAGGACAATTAAAATCTCAGCGCAAAGCCACTTTGTTAGGAAGGTAATAAAGATAATAGTTATTGTCAAGTCCTTCTGCTGGGGGGGTTATCATTCCACCTTTTCTTCTCTTCTTCAGTGTTGCTGCCTGAACAATGATAAATATAACTACATTTCCTTTCCAAAATGCCAACAGGCTGCTACAAAGGTTTGCATCACAGTTTTTTTCTATAAGACACAATCATTTCAAATCCACATGCACTGAACCATGATATACCATAGAAGAAGAAAGCAGACATAGTTCATACTTTGAAAGTTCTACACAAAGCTAAAACAAAAGCTAAATCTTGTTGTAGAATACTTTCCTATAACAGACAATACAGCTGTACTGTAATACATACTTTTTTTGTGTCTGTAAGAGGCCTAACAGGAGGCAGTAAAGCTTGATGTTCAGGATGAATCTTAATGTCTTCGGGCTGTATAGCTGGTTTAAGCTTCTTGGACAAAAAGCAGTAGTCCATATTCACATGTTCATACTTCATGGAAGTAGTGAAATACAAAAGCCTATGTTTTAAAAAAATACTTATATTGTAAGAGGTGAAATCCCAGACATTCCCAATCACAAGGAGACTGCTTTACAGGATCTTTCACTAGAAAGGGAAAGAGGTAGCATGCTAGGATAAAAAGATTGAGAAGCAGCAAATAAGCTGTACATAGAACAATATTATTAGAAAATCATTCTGTCTATGAGTGCAGGTGAAACTGTAGTAGAGAAAGTAGCATTTTGTGTGATGTCTGTATATGCAGTAATGACATATTTAATACTATTTGGAAATGTAGCTGATAATACCCATTTTCTGCCTGTTACAATAACCAGATCATCAGTATAAGGACAATGTCATGAAAGAGACTCAAAACTACAATTAATAATTACTATACATAGTTTTCCAAAATAAGGCAGTTAGCCCTCTGACTTACTCCTTGTTAAAAATGAGATTGCTGATACAGCCGTGAAAGGAGCCAGCCAGTTTTAGCCCTAAGATGCCCTCTCCTGTTGGAATGCCACCAGCGTAGAAGTTGGAAATATTAATAGGGTTCATTTCTGCTGATGATCCAAGCCTCAGTTCTGCAGGGTTACTTTCATCCACCTGTACAGTTATGATCCTGAAAAGATGAAGTAGGGAAAACATTCAACAACCACCTTAGACAACATTAATTTTCCAATGATAAGCATTGCTTTCAGCTTCAAAAATGTCCTCTTCTAAGAAATAAAGATTCCATCACTTTAGTAAACTTTTCAATGTCTTAAAACTAGAAGACAATGTTCTCTAGATAATTTTTAACATGTAGAGCTTTGTCAAATGTTTTTCTAAGCTATTTTGATACATATATTTCCAAATTATTCCGATAGCTGCATTTTTTTCTAATGCTATTTAGTGTACTTAACTCAGGTGGCCCAAACTGTCTAAAGACTTTGAGTACTTCTATCCACAACTTCATCAATGGCTACATGTTGTACACAATTAGCATGTGAACAAGAACACCTCCATTAACAGCAGAAAAACACAGCTCTGATTCTTTCAGTTAATGAGCCAGCAAAGGCAGGTCCTCAAGAGAACACAGTGAAGTGACAATAGGATACAACAGTTACATGGATAGAATCACAGAATCACAGAATAACCAGGTTGGAAGAGACCCACTGGATCGTTGAGTCCAACCATTCCCACCAATCCCTAAATCATGCTCCTAAGTACCTCATCCACCCTCACCGTAAACACGTCCAGGGATGGTGACTCAACCACCTCCCTTGGCAGACCGTTCCAATGCCTAACCACCCTCTCCGTGAAGAACTTTTTCCTAATCTCAAGCCTAAATCTCCCCTGGCGGAGCTTGAGGCCATTCCCTCTTGTCCTGTCCCCTGTCACTTGGGAGAAGAGGCCAGCACCCTCCTCTCCACAACCTCCCTTCAGGTAGTTGTAGAGAGTAATAAGGTCTCCCCTCAGCCTCCTCTTCTCCAGGCTAAACAACCCCAGCTCTCTCAGTCATTCCTCATAAGATTTGTTCTCCAGCCCCTTCACCAGCTTTGTTGCTTTTCTCTGGACTCGCTCCAGAGCCTCAACATCCTTCTTGTGGTGAGGGGCCCAGAAATGAACACAGTACTCGAGGTGCGGTCTCACCAGTGCCGAGTACAGAGGGAGAGTAACCTCCCTGGACCTGCTGGTCACGCCGTTTCTGATACAAGCCAAGATGCCATTGGCCTTTTTGGCCACCTGGGCACACTGCTGGCTCATGTTCAGTCGGCTGTCAACCAACACCCCCAGGTCCTTCTCCTCCAGGCAGCTTTCCAGCCAGGTTTCTCCTAGTCCGTAGCACTGCATAGGGTTTTTGTGCCCCAAGTGCAGGACCCAGCATTTGGTCTTGTTAAACCTCATGCCGTTGGTCTCTGCCCAGCGGTCCAGCCTGTTCAGGTCCCTTTGCAGAGCCTCCCGACCCTCCAGCAGATCGACACTTCCACCCAGCTTGGTGTCATCTGCAAACTTGCTAAGGGTGCACTCGATGCCTTCATCCAGGTCGTTGATAAAGACATTAAACAGGACCGGACCCACGACTGAGCCCTGGGGAACCCCACTTGTCACTGGCCTCCAGCTGGATTTAACTCCATTTACCATCACCTTCTGGGCCCGGTCATTCGACCAGTTTTTCGCCCAGGAATTCAGGGATAGTACTGTTTGCAGTCACATTTACCTCTTATTCCGGATTAGGATGATAGAGTGTTCTTGTCCATCACTGTATGTTCCATTAGCAGACTGAAGAGTTACTTTTCTAGTACTTGCTCTATCTCCAGCATTAACATGCACTACAAGATGACCATTAACCAGCATGATGGAAAAGAAAGGCTGTGGATTTAATCAGAATATTACTTTTAACTATAACTCAATCTCTTGTCACTCACTCAATGTTTAAATAGAACATACTTTGGAAAAATTTACCTCCTACTTCATTGTAAACAAACTTTTATGAGTCTTCTAGCAGAAGACCACTCCTCCCTTCAGATGAAGGAAATAAGGAGCAGGTCTTCCAACTAAAACTTTGTCCTTGGATTGCAGGAGCTCAAAAACAGCCCACTGGATACGAGATAGCTGTTCATCTCACATCTTTCAAAAACTACTTCTGACTAACAGAAGTAAAAAGTAATACTTTGTAAACTTCATGTGCAGTTTTCCTCCTTGTTGCGAAAGCACTTTGGGTTCTTGTAACTATAACAGGTCTCTACTAACTGATTCTTCACCTCTCCCCTGCTACAATGAATATCCTCTGTTCTTCACCTAGTCTTCCCCATTCTTTGGAATTTATAGTCATAAAAACTTATTTTATTACAAAATAAAAATGGCAGAAACAAAACCAGAAAATCTTTGGTTTCAGTACTTACCAAATGTGCTTGCCTACGTCGTCGCTTTTCCAGTCCCCTGCTGAGTCCAGCAAGGATGATGCCACTGCTGTTCTTTGTAGCAAAAGTTGCCATCAGTTCTGATTCTGGGCTCAAGGACTTTGGTACCAACTCAATATATCCATTGTTCAAGATGCTCACACTATGAATAGGCTATTTTGTGGGGAAAAGAAATAATTACCGACTTTGTCTCTACATCGAGCCCAGTAAAAATGAAAAAAAAATCAAGTATAGATTAGATTGTCTTACAATTTTTTCAAAATAAACCCAACCCAACTCACTATATTTTTTCATAAACATTACTATTCATTGTTCACTAACAATAAAGATGAGGTCGTACAATCTAAAAGCCTCCTACCTCCAGGACACAGCCTTTTCGTACTCCGTATGAATTTCTAAGCAAATCAAAGGTTGACCGAGATATTTCCAGATTCTTGATGCATCCCACATACATCCTACTACTAAGACCTTTCCTGGAACACAAAATAAGGCATTTTTTTTCCAGGGAGCAGTATTTGGAATCTCCTGGGAGAAAAGATAGAGTTCTTTTGAACAAGAAAGAGAGAAAACTGTTGTAAAGAATGCTGCCATCCCAGTTAAGAGAAAACAAGGGTAATCTGTATTTTTATCTTGCAAGCATGTAGTGCTGTGTTGCCAGGCCAGGTCATTTTCCAAAAGTTTAAGGTAAATCTTGTTTAAGGTTGCTTTTGTGTGAGAGGGTAACGAAAGCACCTTGCTACCTAACAATTCTTTTTCATTTGTTGAGCCTGAAGGATGCCTAATTTGGTTCCAGGTTTAATTCAGAGATATCTAATGCTGTCTTGCCATATCCCTTACAGGCTGCTATCCCAGCTAAGATTAACAAGTCTGCATCTCTGCAGTAACTGTGCAGAGACTAGTATTGCATTGGAATTTATATTATTGTCAAGAGCATGTAGATAGTTTTGGTTTTGTTTTGTTTTTTTTTTTGCCAAGTTTATCCTTTCAAAGTAAAGCCACTGGAAGAAATGTGACTTTATTAAGTCCAGTAGGAACATGCAACACAAAGTATGAAGTAGACATGCAGTAAATACATATTTGTAATGTTTTTTGTTGATCTGTTTCTCTTCTGTGCCAAGTTTCAGAACTGAATTATGAGAATTCCTTTCTAGAGTAGAAATTTTATCCGGAAGTAAAATTTTTTACATAAATGCCCGTTGGAAAACACAAAGCTCACACAGGCAGAGATTGAAGAAGCATCACTTCAGGCAGCAGTGCTGAATGCTTGCCACAACCTGACACAAAGAGAAGGAAGCTACTGTCACAGGAATTACCCATGGAGGAGAAAAACAGAAGCTTGTCTCTGATCTGAACTGGAGTGTCAGACCTACCAGTGAAAAGTATCATATTAGAGTTTGAAGGCAGAGGACAGATAATTCTGTGGTATACATGGCCATAAGCAAGACTTCAGATTTCACTGATTTTCACTAATTTAAGTGGAGGGAGCAGAGTTTGTTAAAGTTTTTCTACCTACGTATAAGAGTCTTATAAAAGGGGGGAAAGCATGAGGACACTTTACCTTACAGTCCTTGATCTTGGCAACCCACCAATGAAGATTGGATCCTTATCAGAGCGGTTCAAGTCTGATGCAACCCCAGGAGATTCTCCTTGCTTGGTTTCTTTATAATTGAGGTTATATGCATCCATGACGGCCAAAATTCCTGCAAAGAAAAGAGAGTGAAGAGCTGGAAGAGGACATGAACACACACTCTTCCATTTTGGCAATCTTTTCTCTAATAAAGGAAAATGTATTCATCGATCATGCATCAATCATTCATCAAACATGTATGAACTATCTTATTTTTTGAATGAGTAACTTATTGTACTTCCAGCTATTCTGTTAATATCTTCCATTCTTCTCTGCCAAAATCAAATCTGGGAAAGTCTATAGGAAATTATATACATGAGAATATGTTACAGCTATTAACATGTATTATTTGTAATGCATTACTTCCCTAACATAGGCCCCATAATACTCTTGCACTTTGTACTATTAAAACACAAAACAGAAAACGTAATCCCTGATGTACAGACTAGGACAAAAATCTTCCACTCTTTAAAGACTATTGAAACATTTTGTCTGGCATCTTCTGCACTACCACCACTATATAAGATGTGCCAAACCAAGCACAAGATTTACACTGCTGTCCTTCTAAAAGCCAAGTAACCTAAATATGGCTGCTAAAGAAATGGCTGCATTGGAAATGACCAGATTTGGTTGCAGTGATGTTCTTGTGACTACCTTAGATATTTCTGCTTGTAAATGTGCAGCCTCTTGTATTTTTCCTGTAGCCTACCTTGTTTCTTGTTCCGACTGAATGAAATTTTATACCATGTTCCATTGTTGTAACGATTTTCTGTTGTAAGAGCAAGAGGTCCTGAACCTAAATCAACAGTCAGTCTCACTTTGCCATCAACAAGCTCAAGGGACAAGAAATCTCTCTGGAAGGGGAAAAAAAAAAAGAAAAAAACCAACCAAAATCAACAACAAGCAAACAACAGATCAAATTACTGGAAATAAAACCTTCCAAAAGGATGCATCCTTGGCAGATTTGGGCTACTGTGTGAAAAAGTTTAGGTAACTCTCATACCTGGACTATTTATTAGGCTAAGATGGCTATGTTTGCCATGTTCAGGAAAATTAAATTAGATGCACCTTACAAAAAAGTCTTTTTGTTTTGGTTGTCAGTCTTATTTAAATGCATCATCAGTCTTGATTACTCAGCAGAGGAATGTTTAAATAACAAATGTCATATTTGCCTTTTTTTTTTTCTTTTTGGATGGAGGGAGAGTAATTTGATTTGACTGTTAGCATAACAATCAAACACTACCATTCTCTTTCTGCAAGAATAAAAGTGCTTCTTCGTATAGTAAAGACCTTCTGAATTGCATTAAAAGTGCCCCCTCTGCACTGTAGAAAAACTTAAGTTAGATATCATTATGCAAATGAGTGCATAACAAAGCAAATGAATAATGCAGTGACTGAAAAAAAACTATATCTAAACAATGCTTTATCCTCCCTTCACGAAAAGAAAACCAGCAGCTAAATATGCAGCAAACTGCATGACATGCCAGTGAAGGACTGGAGATGGGTCTAGGTTATGTTGCTTTTGCAGGGAATTTTATTTCATTTATTTCAGCTTACTGAATTCCCTTCCTATGGATTTATTTCAATATGCTTATTCAATATTGAATTGCCCTTCTGCAAGCTCAGTTCCAAAAGATTTTTCCTTCTGCAAAAGTTTTTCCAATTGAACAAAACTAGTTTGTTGTCTCTACTGTTTCTTTTTATTTTCCCTTAGTTAAATAATTGTTAATTTTAGTCTAGAATTAAAACAAGTTCTGGAGAATTCTTCTTGTTGCTTAATTTTGCTCTTGGTGTATGTGAATATTTGCTTTAAAAAGTTATTTCTAGGGCTCCTGTCTTTACTCCTTTGGCTCATGTTAATCACAGCTGATAATCCATACAAAGGCAATAACTTGTTTTAATATGCATGCACTGAAAAATAAGAAAGAGGAAAGCAAGAAACCATCAAGATATCAAAACATAGCTTTTGACAGCTTAAGAATCTGATCAATTTTCTTACAGTGCCATTTGAAGTAAGATACAGAAGCAGCCCATTAGGTGAAAAGGTACTGAAAAACAGTATTATCTGAGTCACTGTTGAGCGAAGTGCCTTCTCCACTACTGAGTATCCACTGCCATCAAAATGGAATGAAGTGTCTTCATCCTGTGGGCTAAAGGAGTAGAAAACAGAGCGAAAATGTTAACTGAAGATTTGCAGTTATCCAGTCATTTTTATATAAAATATAAGAGAAAATAGATCAGTTGGTGCAGCCCCCAGGTAGTATGATTAGAAAATGTGGAAAGAGACTCGAATCCTGATGTTATGAATAACTGAGTGACTCTGGCCAAAGGCTACTTTCATTATAGAATCTTACAATGCATGATTCAGCCACAGCGAAGGATTTATACAAGATAAAAAAAAAGTTCTTCCTTGATGTATGAAAAAAACTCAATGATTTCTCAGGAAAAAAATTAGTTGTTACGAAATACACCCCCTAACTTAAAACATGTCATCCATTTATGGAAACGCTTTGCCTAATTGCCCTTGCAATAAATGTTCTATGGATGTCTCTCCCTGCAACATAATACTTGTAAAAAAACTCATACAATCAAGCAGCACCCTCTGCTGTTTCTACATGAAACTTTCTTCAAAAAGGAATATGGTCAAGCATATTTCCTTTCAATTCATTAAGGAAAAAAAACAGTCTGCAATCCTCTTTCACAATGATTGCAGGAATGGTAGAAAGATCAGTGGCTACAGTTTTGCTGAGGATTTTTTTTCTAGGAGTGCTTTACACTGTTTCTTACCCTACGAAAGAATAAATTTGCCCTAATAGCAATTACTGGAAAGCCAACATTCCAAATTAGTTCGGTTCAGTGGCACTTATTTGCAATGCACAAAGCAGACCACAGCATTAGAAAACCTATGCAAAAGTGATTAGTAAATGATAAAATTCCACAGAAAGAAATTATTTGACATGACTAGCACACTACAGAATTACAAGTTAAGAACACTGAAACAGTGCAATTTGTCTGAGTTCATTATTTTTAGCTAGCACATAAATACGTATTACAGATGTAAATTACTCTAAATCTGTTACAAAAAAAAAGAAGTGAGACAAAATACCTTCCAAAACAGCCATTGCACTTGCCCTCTCTTTCTATGTAGTTCCAAAGACCGACAGATTTGCCATTCAGGGATGCCTCTCCCATGCACCCTTTAAAATGGGTCACCTTAACAGCAGCTGATTTCTGTAAGACAAGAAACACCTCATGAATACAATTAATGTTAACTATTCTGAAAATTATGCAGCCAAATTTTTGCTTGGTTCTTTACCTTTGCCTTCAAGTTTGTTAGATATAAATCATAACATAAGAACAACATTGTTTATCACAGCTAATAGCAATTATCATTTAAAACAGATTCATTTTGCAGTAAGTAAAATAACTATGTCCTTGACCTACTTATATGTTTCATAGCATGAATAACAGTGGCAAATGAAAAGAAACCATGGAAGAAGGTAACAAAAAATGAATTATTTTTGTGATGTCTATGTATCATGCAGACATACAGAGTGTCCTACTTAACACTTTATGCAAAGATTTCCAATGAAAATTGTGTTCAGGATACTAGTACATCCTAACAGTATCTTTGCTTTATGTTCACAGTACCTGGCATTTCTTGTTGAAGTAATACATTAATGCAATTATTTCTAAGTCAAAAGTATACCTCTAACATGATAAAAACATTTTACAGAATGCTGATCTCAGAATTTAACCTTGATTTGCCCGCCAAGTCCTCCGATAAACATTAGAGTTGATTTGTTAACATCCAGTATGGTGGCTGTCCCTGGAGAGGCTGCAGATTTTGATGAAGGCTTCTGATTGGAGTTCATTTCCTCTATGCTTATAGTACCTGTTTTTCCAAACCTGCCAAGGACAAATAATAATAAATAGTTTTAGAAATCACCAGTCTTAATCAACACGTCTCATTGAATTGGCTCCTCTTTTTACGGCTAAGAAAAATCTTGTCACTGGAAAACTCAGAAAATGGCTTGTGTTTTTTATGACAAGTTCACTCACTAAGCAGCTGGACAGTACTACAATACAGCCATCTCATTAAAAAAATAACCAATAATCCATTTTCCTATCCAATGCTTATGCCATTTTCATTGCAATTACCTGGTTGCATGTATTCTGTGCCATTTGTTGTTGTCAATTTGAAAATCAGGGTATTCCACTCTTGTTGATCCAGATCCTAGATCCCAAAGAAGAGCTACCTTACCACGTCGCATCTCCAGTGCAAGGAAATCTGTCTGAAAAACAGCAGGGCTTATTGTAATAGATGTCATGGCATGTGCAGGTTCTGTTTTGTGAATTTTAGCATGCAACATTGAGAAAGTCTGTCCAGACATATGTCCCTACATCCCACACTATGGGAGTGAACTATTAGCAAAATTAGGCCTGGTAAATACTTAGCCATTTTTCCTTTTAATGAAACTAAAAAAACCCTTAGTTTACATAGAAGTTTGTGGATGTTTTCTTTACAGATAGATGAAAATTTCTGATGCACACACACATATAGAAATACACACTTCTGAATATATGTAAGTGACCTACTGGTTTGTGAAAACATACTATCACATGATACCATGCTACAAGCATCTTAATAGTTGTGCTTTCATTACAATTACAGATGAAAAGAAGATAAGGGCAATGTGACAGTGGTACTCCTTTTCAAGGGCACTATGCTCAAGAGGGCCAAATTCAAGTACTTTCTGTGTGATAGCAGGCAAATCATTTGATATACTGCAGCATGCTATATGAAAGCATCACAGAATGTTACACACTGTGGTGTCAATGGACAGTGTGTGAAAATAAAGGGGAATTTTCATGACACAGCCAAGAGGCAATGCTAATGAATCAGATGCTCTTATTCTCTGTCTTTGAGGATGTCTGGAACCATATAAACCACAAAGCTATTTCCACTCCTAGTGAAAACATTTGCCTGTGAGGGGCCTCACTTGGATACTTATTTTGAAGTCAAGTAGGAAAAAAACGAGCTGGATACAGAACCAAATACCATCAACTTCAGTAAATACATACCAGAAACTTACCTTTCCATTGCTACCCAGGTAGAAAAGGAGGTTATCTGGTTCGGCAGTTTTCACATTGAGTGTTAAGGTGTTGTAATTTGTAGATGAAATTTGGGGTCGGTAGGCACGAATGCAATCTCTATCTGCTGATACTGCAACTTTAATCTGGGGAGGAAAGAGGAAATGGAATCCAAACAAGTTTAAGTGTACACAGTACATATTTCTGGAATATACACTTTGCTTCTGACCAACAAATGCAAGCCATTTGCTAAGATATTTTCATGTCATCTAAGTATTGCTGCCTGGGTTGGATATCAGCAATCTCCCAGGTATTGCTTGACAGAAAGATTCACAAATAGAAAAGAATTAAATTTGTCCTCACTCATCCATTGAATTAGAAGATTTGAAGCCAGTAAATTAAACTATTCAAATATCACAGAAAATAATAATAAATATTGGGTCAGAAGCCCATATGTCAGTAAAAGCCACTGTAGTAACATCAGAAAATAAAGATATAGAAATTAAAAACCTTAAAAAAAAAGTAAACAATTTCTGGTCCACGTCAAGAGATCTTTCTTTTATTAATTTAAAAGGTAGTTGCCATGATTCTGGTTATTTCACACTTTTACAACTTAGTTTACATGATTATTAAAAATCCCATTTCTGAACATGTTGCAAATTAACGTTTATTAAGATTAAGTAGAGAAATTTGTATTCCTGTTGTCATACCACTAACTCCTTTGAACACTGTCAAGTATACTGATAGGACATCAATTCAACCTGGATGCAGCCAGTCTCCATAGAGCTTGGTAGTGTCGTGACAGAAAACCCATTTTAACAACTTTAAGCAAGCCTTAACTTCATTGAATATGCCTGTAACAACTAGATATATAAAGCACATGTGTGCATAGGCATATGGACAAAGATATATAAAGTTTCTCTCCTCTAGCAGTAGTTTATAAAATAATAGAACAAACTCAAAATTGGAAGAAGGGATCTTGCTAATACTTCTTCTACAAACCTCTGTGATTTATGACACTCTAGAAAATACTACTCCCTCTTTTCTGCAGTGGATTCATTAAACTTCAACAGACTGTGACAAAGTAAGAACCATATAATTAAGGAGATTTGCAGAAAGAACTAAAAGCTTTTTATTTTTTTAAACAAAAGCTCCCTAAACTTTACAATATCATATCCATATAAAGTCAAAAGCATACCAAGAATTATTGAGTGCAAAGTCATTTTCATATTCCACTCACTCCATAATACAGTTGATTCATATTTAAGCTGGAAGCTGAGATTTAAAATTAAGTATACTATTTGCCTTAAAGCATTCTGGATGCACAGCAGCTTCTTGCAAAGAAGAACATATGGACATGGCAGGGCATACATGACAAATTTAGTGATAGAATCAACTCTTGATGAAATATTTGAAATGATACTTGATGTAATATAGAGGCATCCCACATCAATGTTTAAAATAAACTTAGAAATCAACATCTTGTCCTAAAGAGAATGGCAGCACTCGCCTCCCCACTTGTGTCTTTCTCACCAAAATATTTCTGTGATTGTTTTCTGACACATTGTATTTCTTCATAAGAAACAAAACAAAACAGAACTTGAAGTCAAAACTATTATCAACCACCCTGCTACTATGCTTTTAGCATCAGTCAGTGCTCTTGGACTTCAGTGAGACTCCAGAACAGTGAAATACTTTGACACTAAATTTTAGACTCTTCATCTCAAAGAACCTCCCCGCTAAAAGTGAAAGCGTGGCCAGTTCAGTCTGGGATGGTGGAACTTACAGATGCTGCCTGCTTGCGGGCCTGGCTGATGAGTTCTTTAATTTCAGACAAGTTTCTATTCAGGTTCTCCTCTAGTATTTTCAAAGGTTTCAGCCTATCCAATAAAAGACTTGCTTGCACTTCAGCTTCTTTAACCTGTTTTTCAGCTGTGATTGCTGCCAAAACATAGATGAAATGTTGAGATAAGTTAAGATAGAATTGTACAGTTCATTGCAAAAACACTTAGTCAAGGTGGCCTGTTTATTCATCTTTTTTTCCCCAGCAATTTTAAATATCATTAATGAACGCGTGTACAGAAGGGTATCCCATGCAACTCCTCTAGAGGTCTTTTAAAAAGTTAGCACATTTTTATTGAATTGGGAAAAAACTTTCAATTCATCAGACTCATATTTAGTGACTATTAAAATTGAATGTTAGCACTGTTTCTGCAGGCAGTGACATTTCTAAAGAGCAATGAAGCAGCAAACTTACCAGCTTTTGATGAATCAGTTATAAGTTCACTAGTTTTCCTTACTGTCTCATTAACTTGGGACAATGTAGAAGAAGCATTCAACAGCTTTTGACTATAATCTCCAAAGTGATTTACACCCACCATAGCACTGCTGTTTGCAGACACAGCCAGCTGTTTCACCTCAAGCATGTATTTTCTTATACCTGAAACACAGTTCCCAAGTTAAAAAAAATTCACAGCTTTCATACCTACCCGAGAGTAGTAGATGCCCAGCTTCATAACACTGTCACAAACATAGTCAAAATACTAGATATCCTGTCAGTTATATTCCTTCCACTGTAAGAGTTTCATTTTTGTTTGTATTTTTCAGTCCCTGAGGTGATTTTCAAAGATCTATTGTAATCCAACTTCGCTTAACTGTGGAATGCACCATGGCTTACATAGTGGGAACTTTACCTTCTGTAAAGCTAGACTACCAGGAGGTTTGGTGCAATTCCTCTTACCTAGTTATTAAGCTGGAAAAAGGCCACAGCTATGGCCCTGAACAAAAATAGTGTAAATGCTCCCAAGCTGTGATAGAGATATGGATATTAGCTAGAGATATGGTTAGGTATGTTCATACACACGCACATATACTTACATAATGTAAATAATAATAAAATATATTACACATACATACAGATAATAGAATTTAAAGACATTTTAATTAAGACTCATCAGTTTGGATGAAGACTTGATACGTTGATTCTAAGAAAAATGTTTTATTTTCAATGACTAACTTTGAATATCACATACAACACAGAACACAGAGATAGGGAACTTGATTCTGCCTATCCCAACCAGATGGTTATACAAATACATCAGGTTCATTTAAGTTCATTGCCTGTTTAAGTTCATTGCCTGAGTGTTGCTGGCCACAGACACTAGTCTAAGACTTATGTTCTGAGCCTTCAGAAAGCTGATGAGGCAGAGAGTGCATTACACTCTTTGCTCGGGCTATGGTCACACTGAATGCACCATACATGATATCAGTCTGCCCCTTACACACTCCGTGCCCACAATAGTGGGAAGATGCTGCAGCTGGCACAGAAGGCCTGATTTAGATCTGCAAGGATCCTTCTTCACCACTAGTCCCCCATACAGACCACAATGAACCTCTGCCCAGATAAAGAAAAACAATAAAAACCAAAAAAAAACCCCAAAAAACCCAGAAAATTTCAAGAAATGTAACGACATAACTGCAATCAAACAATATTAAGATGTGAGTTAAGGAGAACTGTCCTATAATTTTAATAATGCCTTAATTTTCAATGTGTAGCTTTATGTAAAACAGCATCCTTCTATTAATATACAGTACAAGTTTATCACTAATATCACAATTTAGAGTTAAGAGTTGTAAATCTCTCAACTAAAAAAAAAGCTTTGTGTTTAGCTTTCTAATCTGGGCATAGAGTACAACCCAACAATACAGGCAGGAAAACATTATTAAGGTTGGTAAAGTATTTCAGATCCTCTTATTCACAACCTCAAAGGCATTTTCTCAATTAGTTTCCATGAATTCTGGGTCTTGCCTTTATCCAAAATAATAACTTTTTTTGAGAAGGAGAATTCTTTTGGTTTAGAAAAGCACAGAAAGAATGTTTTAATCACTTAAATGAAGTCAGAATTTACAACAAGAAAACACTTAGCTGCAGATGGTAAGATGCACAGCGCAGTATAAACAATTTTAAAACAAGCTATCTAAAGAAAGCAAAACCTCACAGTCCCGCTTATAAATTTCTCTTCATGTGGGGTTAAATATTCTAGGACCTCACCATCTTCTCATCGGTGTAATTACATTGCTTTCAGAGCCCCTCCTGATATACAGCAGTGTGAAATGGGTATAAGACTGCAGACACTATGACAACCCAGTTATGTTTCATAGGTTTACTAAAAAAAAAAGGAAAATATTCCTTGTAAAGCAGGAGGCTAAGTGAGTCTCCAGTGTAGTTTATTACTAAGTTTCTGCAATCAGAGAAAGAACAGGGTTTTGTAACAATTGTACTAGATGGTTCTGTAATAAGGAAAACGTCAGTATAAATTTCACTTACCATTAGGCAATGCTTTTAGTGTCAACAGGGAATCATTAAGCTGGTTGATGATTTTATTAGTACCTTCCTGATTCTTTTCTACCTTTTTGTTCAAGACATTTAATCCAAATAAAATACCTGTTGGAAGAAATAACTATGATTTTTCTACGCATAAAAAAATATCATACAGACCATACAAAACCTGTGTATAGGGATAACAAGTGTTCACTTATTTAATCAATTGAAGCTTTTTTTTTTACAGAAAAGAACATTTTGGAAGTGAGAACGTAGAATAAATGCAGTATGTGCAGATAAGCTCCTGTAGGCACTGTTCCATTCAAAGCTGGCCAATTCCATCAGACTTCATTGATAGGAACATAGTCAAAAAATGTTATAAATTAAAATGATTCCATGATTGTGAATCCTTATAATTTTTATAATGCTATTCAGTTTTTGTGATATCTGATAGAAGCCACCCAGAGAAGCATTTTTCTTTTATTTATTTGTGGTCTGTCCACAGAATCCTCCTACTAAAAATTAAAATACATAAATCAAAAGGAACATAAAGAGTATGTATTCTGCCCATCTGAATTATATACAATATATATATATTTGTAAAGACATTAACTTCAAAAGCAAAGATAATTTTACAGTTACAATTTATCTCTGTGAAACATTCGCTTTCTGTTCAATTTTGTCCACAACTTCCCTTAAGGTCAACCTCTGCTCCTACACAAAGTCTGTGTTCAGAATGCTTTTTTGAACTTCCATGGTGCAAACTGCAATGCCTTGCTGATAGGTACCTGAGTAGCAAAGAAAACCCAAAAAGATTTTGGAATTTATAGAGGGACTGTGAGCCAAAGAGCACTTTTACACTCAGAAAAAGTTCAGCTAGTTTCTGCATTGCAGTTGTGTAAAAGGAACAAGTAAAAATAATTATGTTTTAAATGAATTATCCGACACACTTGTGTAATCCATGATTTATTAGACAAAATTGGATGAATATCTTTTTTGAGGAATTATGTTTGTTCTTTGTCCATTGCTTAATTCCTGATAATTAATAAACTAATAACATTGGAAAAATAACCATTTAAGGAAAGCATTGCTTAGAGGTAAATGAGGAGTAATAAAGGCCAGTTTTTTACATGTTCACAGAGAAAAATTATATTCTTACCTAAAAAAGTAAAATAATATTTGACTCCAAAACTTTAATTGTGTAAAAATATGTATATAGTCATATCCAGTATTTTACCCTGAGTTTATGCTCATTTAAAAAAAAAACAAACCAACCCACATTAAGAAAAAACACAATATAGGACATAGAAAATAGAAATAGAAGCTGAGATGTGAACTCTCAAGAACTGACCATCACTTTTTTTCTTCAGATTTTTAGCTTCATTCTGAAATTTGGAGCTAAGCAATAGAGTTTCTTTTCCAAGAAGACTGAGAGACTCCTCTGGCTGAAAAACAGAGATGTCAGTTGCCTCAGACAAAAGACAGAAATGCAGGTGAAAACATTTAAGTATCTGCAGACGTCTACTTTAAGTTACCGAACATTCTGGCTAAAAACCCCCAACTTTTAGCCATTTTTCCAAGAGCGTGATATTGAATCTCTTTGTGATTAATAAAAATAGAAGACTGGGAAAAAAAAACTCTAGGAGCTTCTAGTTTGAATACTGTTACTGGTTCAGCGTTGCCTTTTGGAGCACCAGTAATTCAAGTTCCAGGCACAAGACAAAATTCCTAGTAGTAAGCCTTTTAAAGTGATCTAGCTCAAAATCCCAGTTCTTGAAGTGTTCTTTTAACCCATTTCTACTGAAAAATCCAACCATTCCTATCAACCACTAAGATGTGCCCCTCAGCACCTCATCCATCGGTCTTTTAAACACCTCCAGGGAAGGTGACTCAACTGCCTCCCTGGGCAGCCTGTTCCAGTGCCCAATGACCCTTCCCACGTGAAAATTTTTTTTCTGAACCTCCCCCCGCAGAGCTTGAGGCCATTCCGTCTTGTCCTGTCTCCTGTCACTTGGGAGATGAGACTAGCTCCCTCCTCTCTACAACCTCCTTTCAGACAGTTGTAGAGAGCAATAAGGTCTCCCCTCAGCCTCTGCTTCTCTAGGCTAAACGACCCCAGTTCCTTCAGACACTCCAGCCCCTTCACCAGCTTGGCTGCTCTTCTCTGGACTCGCTCCAGAGCCTCAACATCCCTCTTGTGGTGAGGGGCCCAGAACTGAACACAGGATTCAAGGAGCGGTCTCACCAGTGCCAAGTACAGAGGAAGAATAACCTCCCCAGACCTGCTGGTCACACCATGTCTGATACAAGCCAGAATGGGAAAGACATCAGTTAAAACATTAATATTGATACTTACTAAATCCAAGGGGCCATTCACAACTCTAGATGCATCATCTGCCAAGCTCTCTGTTCTTTCAATCACACTTCTAACACTGGAGTGGGTGTAGACAGCAGCAGTTGTGTTCAGAGTCACATTTCTTACTTTAGAGAGCCCACTAAATAGAAAAGTAACAAGTCATTCTTTTTTCATGAGAATATCTTAATCAAGCACTGAAGTCAGTGTTTTCAGTCTTTATAGAATACATGATGGACTCTCAAAAAACAAGAAAACCTTGCCCTGTGTTGCTTATGGGGCTTAATATTCATTATTTTGAGCTGAAAAAAAACAGGTAAAAGAAGCTTTAAATGTATTTTTTCCTGATTTATTCCTTTTTTGTTTATGATCGATTTTTTAACTTATAAAAACACTTCATCATGTTTGGCATGAAGAACAAACAGATCATATCACCTAAAAAGAACAGAAAAGCAACAGGTTCCTAGATGGACCTCGAGAGCAAAGCAGAGAAATACAGAATCTGGGGAAATTAAAAGCATCTTGAAGTAACTCCTCATTAAATTTTGTCTTATTGAATTTATCCAGCTGCTGTGAAGTTAGCAGAGTTGCTCAGCGTTACTAAGAGCAAAATTTTCTATTCTCAAACTTACATGTAAATTTTTCAATCTGATATGATTTAACTTTTAACACATGCCCCACCATCCCCCCACACCTCTGATGACTTTAAAAGACAAAACAGCAAGAAACCTAGAAGGATTCCTGGGAGAGAAGTTATTTCAATTCCACTGAATTAACTGAAACGATTTCTCAACTTTTGGAATTTTAAGAGTGCATTTGAGATTTTAACCCACTCATTTCTGCAAGATGCTTTGAAAAGAACAATAATGGAGTCATAGCAGGAATAGCTTCTTTATGAGATTCAGAGAAATACCACCAAGAAGTATTCATACACAGACCAGAAGCTTTTCAAGTCATATCATGATCCACTCACTGGGCATTTAATAATTCACTAGTTACTGTGTAAGTCGGTCACATGGAACACTAGACTAATCGCCCCTCTCTGCATCATTTAATAAAGTTACACTATATTAAAAGTAAAAAGCACTTAAAATGAAATGAGGAATAAAATTGATCATAGAACCATAGAATAGTTTAGGTTAGAAAAGATCTTTAAAGGACCTCTACAGTTCTTCCAGAGTGTGCTCACCAGGCATGTGCAGGACCCACCAAGGGCTTAGGCCCACCCATATATTCACGAAAGCAGGAGTGGGCCACTGATGGCCCATGGGACAGTGCCCCTGTGTTCAGCAGTGGGGCTGAGTGAGGCTGAACCTCAAATACTGTGTTCAGTTTTGGCCCCCACAGTACAAGAAGGACATTGAGCTGCTCATCCAGAGAGGTCAACAAGGGCGGTGAATGCTCTGGAGAACCAGTTTTAAGAACAGCTGAGGGAACTCACATTGTTTATTTTGGAGAACAGGAGGCTGAGGGGAGACCTTGTTGCTCTCTACAGCTATGTGAAAGGAGGCTGTATTTGTCTTCTCCCCAGTAACAAGTAATAGGATGAAAGGAAACAGCGTCAAGTTGTGTCAAGGGAACTTTAGGCTAGATATTAGGAAATATTACTTCATTGAAATGATTGTCAGTTGCTGGAACAGGCAGCCCAGGGAAGTGGTGGAGCCGCCAAACGTGAAGGTATTCAAAAAGCACGAAGACATGGCACTTCAGGACATGGTTTAGTGGTGGGCATGGTGGTGTTGGGCTGACAGCGGGACCTGATGATCTTAGAGGTCTTTTCCAAACTTAACAATTCTATGATTCTGTGATCTAGTCCAATCCTCCTCCTGTGGGCAGGGAACTCCTTTAGTGGATTAGGCTCCTACTGATTTAAATTAAATCTGATAGACACTACTGTAAATCTCCCTTGATTTCATAATTGTCAAGCTGCCTACCTCTCTAGTGCATCTGCAAGTCTTTGGAACTGGGAGGCATGGTCCTCAGCTTTGTACACCAAGTCAAGCACTCCTCTCATGGACATCTGCATAACCAGTTCATCCACATGGTGTCGCAGTTTGGCGTTCCACAGGACTAAATCATCCTGGTGAACCTCCAGGTTCTGAATAACAAAAATGGATTCCTTTTTATTTTTCAATACAAAATACACCTGATGGTATCAAACATGATGTTAAAACTTAAGAACTTACAGATGTAGAGTTCTTCACATCTTGGGAAAGAGCAGCAGCAACATTCACTAGGACCTTCCCTTCTTTAATGAGTATGGTTGAGACTTCTTCATCTTCTTTAATATTCAGCTTTTTGTCCTATAGCAGATATCAAATGTTTTATAGTAGCCTGTAAAGTCAGCTAGTGCAGCTAAGTTCACATATTACAGAATTAGGTTTTGGTTTTCAAACAGAGGTTTGTTTTCTTTTGTGTTTTTAACTTACCATACATATATTAACAAGTTTAAACATGTACAAATTTATTAAAGTCTAAAAAGCAGCTTTTAAACACAATTTCATATTTGATATTTCTCATAAAACAACACTGATTGTCCAGTCTTACATTTAACTCCACCAGGTTGCTAGAGATAAGAGGAAGCAAGCGATTGGTCTCATTGATGTTAGTGAGTGCCTTGTTCACCAGATCCTGTGCATCTTGTAATCTGCTGTTGTGTTTTGATAAGAGCTGGCTTGCATCCTTTGTTAGTTCAACAAGCTCCTGCTGGGGTTTAACGTATTCTTTATGAATCTGGATCAACAAATTTTCTGCAGCTCTGACAAAGAGAGGAATCAGAAAATAAATAAATAAATGGTGATGGATAAATTCAGGCATGGATTTTTTGAGAAACTGGGGTCAATTGAAATTAATTTAAATGCATCTTCTTACAAAAGTCTGCATTTTTCTCTGTAGGAGTATATACACATGCTAGTTTAGTTACTCATCTTACCACACAAAAAGATGCCTGGAGAGGAGGGCAGGAATACAGTTCATAAACTTTTTATTTAGTGACTAGAGGGGAAACCGGTTAGCATAAATCACATTTTCTTGGACTTATTTGGGACATTCCCCACAGCAAAACCTCTGTGAAACCTCCCTCTGGGACTGCTCTGTGTCTTAAATGTAGTGATTCATATTTTGAATATAGGATCAAAACATCAGTTATGAGGATTGACACTGGAAAGAAACAAGTAACCAGAACTGAAATACATATACCCAAGAGTCCTGAGGACTTTAAGTATCAAATAAAAATAAAGAGTCTTATTAAAATAAACACTGAAATGAGCAATCTCTACACTTATCTTTTGAAATCAGCAACAGACATTATCTCGGAAATATAAAATACCCATAAATTTGTCAGTTAATTGCTTCAGCTGTTCTGTTTGGGAACATTTGCCTCTCCATTTGAACACTTTCCAATATTGAAGGAATGGAATGGAAAATGGTCCTGAAAGTCTGTTCCTTTGTTTCTCCCTGTTCCAGTACATACACTGCAACTCCTATAACTTTTACTTAAACGTTTGTCTCTTTTTAATCTGATTTCAAATCATATAGATCTTGAGCCAAGGCGAAAGAAACCTTGTTTATTTCACAATTATACACAGCAAAATGCATTCCATCTTTCTTATTGAATACCAGATGTGCATTTGCATGTATTTCTTAAAACTAATAATTCAAAGTTCTTGCACTTAGAAGCTACTGTCTTAAAAAAGTTACAAGAATGAAAGTATTTTAGACAGTAATGGCTTCTATTTCATGTAGATTAAAAAAGTTAAATTCCGAATTATTTGGAAACTTTAACTTATGTGGCAAATTTGCAGAGACTTCATTTACAACTGTTGCTTAACAGTGTGTTATCACAAGCTCAGTCCACTGTGAGCTACGTGGTAGCAACTACTTCCTGAACAGTGGACTGTCAAGCTGCTTATTTAAATCAGTTTTGAATTTACAGCTGCATTACATGATAAATTCTGCAGAGCAAACAATCTTACAAATTCTTCTTCTTAGATCTGTCAAAGGACACTCATTAGAGGACTTTCAGAAATTTCAAAGCCTGTAACTGAAAAAGTTAACTTACAAATGCCTTGCAAGACAACTCAAAAAGCTGATGTTCAGAGTCAGAATGTTCTGTTACTATGCAACAGGACATTTTACGACATTTCTATAAATACAAAAAAAGCTATTTGAAGTTTCTTTCATATATAAGACTAAATGGTACATTTCTAGTCTATTTTAAGTCTATTTAGCTCCGATACAATTTATAATAATATTTAGTAAAGGGCAAGCATAGGAGTCTGTCAATCAAAACCAGATATACTACCAACACAAACATTCTATGCTGCCTATTATTCTAAAGCATTTAATAAAAGAAAGCCAAATTATCAGAAATATTCTACTCTGGTCTAAGTCTCTGTCCCTAGAAGCCAATGTTAACATTCTTAGGGCTTTTGGTGAGCTAGGGCAATACTAAGTATTTCTGAAGTTGGAGCAAAAATTTTGCCTACTGTTGGAACAAACAATTGTTAAGTTTAGCAATAAGCATGAATAAATAATGAACATTAAAGCCATTTTAAAATAGCCTTTAACTAGGGAAAAATCAAGTGAATGGAATACAATCCCATATATTGGCTTAGAATGCTGAAACAAATGCCTTGGTTTCATTTGAAAAGCTATATGATAGTCCATTGACAATTAATCATCTTGTCCTTCAGCAGATCTAATGTGCCCTGTGCTTGCCACTGACTGAGTAAGTTCTATGACATCTCCTAGCCAAAAGCAACAGGAAGATGCGTATTGGGACCATATCTGAATCAAACTGACACCAGTAAGTGTGTTCCCTTGTTGCAATGTAATTTTGTATGGCATCCAAATGAACAGGCTTTGTCTATTAGTATCACATGGGATGTCCAAATATCTTCCAATGATGTGACTCCTAATTGAGTGTTCACATAGCTCCACCTGGGCTAGTTATTTACTGCACTGCCTCTTAAAATGGAACAATGTTTCTCCAGATATCTTTCAAAAAAGCAGTATTGCATAATAAGATATATACAAAATGTTTTCAGTAGAACAGGCTTACTTTAGGACACTGGTAGCATTATGATGCTGTTGAACAAAATCTTTCTGGCGCAACGCATCCAAAAGGGCTGAAATATCATCCTGCAGGCTCTGAGATGTAGCATTTGACAGTGGGAGATCCAGGCCCAGCGTTTCACTTAATGATACAGCAACTTCAGCAAGTACTAAGTAGGAGAGTAAACAATTTAGTCACACCACTAAAAAAAGAATATATGCAAACACCCCATGCAAACTGCAGCATTCCCCATGTAAACAGTTCTTTAAGAGTTGTGAAGGAAGTACTTTTCTAAATTCTGCAAAGAAGTGGAAAGATCTTAAAAGCAGGATACCTTTGATGGTTGTATGTACTGTGTCTATATATCCAGTCACTTCTTGACTTTTATTCCTTGTTTCCTGAGTCATTGTGTTAAGCTGCCAAGCTCTTTTCAAAAATCTAGACAACTAGAATAAAATCAGAGACCATCTTTGACAGTCTTCCAAAAACATTCTTGAATTCATTACATTTGTCTATGTTTTTTACAGATTTTTCCCAATATTGACACTGCTTTGTGAGAGGAAACAATGTTTTTTGATAAGGTAGACTTAGCCAGTTCATAAATTTCTATTGTTTCCATGCTTGCAGATAGTTTGCTTCTATTGAAAGTTCCAGCCTCCTATATTAGTGAAGAACTGTGTTATCAATTACTGTCACAATCAATAAGATCATAATTACTAAAGCTATTAATTTAACACAGGAAATACTATGTATTTTTAACTATTCTGGATACATCACTTTTAGCAACAACACCACTGCTAGTGCAAGCACCTAGTTGGATTACATACATGTGGTCAGAAAATTAGAGATACGCATGATGATCAAGTGAGATGAATGAATGAATTACTAATGACAACTTTCTACCTACAATTTTTCTTGTAGTCTATATCCAGTTTTAACACAAGTGTCCACTTTTTATATGGATTTTGAACAGCTTTATTTCTTCTGAGACAATTTTGAACCCAATATTATAGGTATCAAAGACTTTTTGGAAATATTGGGCTATGATGTAATTTTTAATAAGCTCCATCCATTAAAGTCAGTGAGAAGAAAGCAAGGCCTTTTCTCCAGTTTTAAGACCTTAAATTTAACAGTACAAAAAGCTTCTGAACTTCAGCAGAAACCATGTAAATCTCCTGTACAGTATCATAAACCACTGTATTTCACAGAACAATTCCACACACTAATTAACTCCCCTCCTTTAGAAGACTACAGAATTGACTGAATTCTCTCATTGAATTCTAGACATCTAAAATAATTTCTAACCAACTCTCTGGCATTAACGTATCATACTACAAAATCTCAAAGGATTTCTCCATAAAGGCTGCGAGGTCAGCACCTACCTCTTCATGCAGCTGATCTACTCCTTCTGATAAACTCAGAAGACTTTCTTTTGCTGTAGCTAATGAGTATGATGGATCTCCTCTAGAAACTATAGACCCCTGTAAGAAGAAGAAGAAAATACACTGTAATTTAAGGACTTTGCTGTTGTGCCCAGAAAGATTCTGGGAGGAAAATAACTATGCACGTTATTTAGTTTACTTATGTTTTCAATGATAGGTCTGCAAAGCACATAAGATGACATAAAATAATTACATTCATACAATTAATTTGAAGTGTGCCCTTTAAATAAGGAAACAAGAATCCACTCATGTTGTACTTTCAATTGAATAAAGAAGCATAATTTCTGCTATCTGATTTTCAGTTTCACCACAGTCTGAGCTGCTCAAATAAGGTACTTTTAGCTGCTATTGTTCCACAAATGTTCTTGTCAAATCAGCTGCATCTACAATATATCTGTAAGGATGCTCTTAGAGAGCTCTGTATTTTCCTGTCAAGATCCCATGCACAGCACTTAGGAGTTCGGGATTTTGGTCCTCTGAACATGGTAAGTTAACACAAGCATCCCTGTGAATTGTCCTCTCACCAGTAAGAAAGAGTAATAGACTGTGTTTAATTACAAAGTCACCTCAAAAACTTCTCTGTACAGCAATAAATAGGCTATTGTAGCCAAGCGTATCATACTTGATACAGTCAAGGTCTGCAACAGAATACCACTTCTCTACTGATGCAAAGAAATTCATGGCATCTCTTAAAAAGACAACAGGCCCAGGAGAGGTTATTTTTAGATTTCAGATGTTTCAGAGTTAGCCATCGTAAATACCACAATAAATATCATTCTGTTCAACTTTTTAAAGAAGTAACACACAGGATTATTCAACAGCCTTGAGTCACATGGAAATTTCAAAGTCTTTTCCTCAGATGAGGAAAGAAGTGAAAGAGAAACTGAAGCTAAAGTTCTTGAGCCTCCTGGGATAAAGCACTAAGTTTTTTTAAAAGTCCAATTAGAAAAAACACAGAATGGGACAGTAAATATGTCTAAGTATGTTAGGAGGAGTAAGGCAGAGGGCTTTAGATAGAAAAAGAGAACTACTGAAGTCCTTAGACAGACTGGACAAGCAGAAGCAATGAGAAGTAGATGATCTGTAACTTTCTCATTATTGAAATATTCATACCTAATGCAGAAAAAAGAGGAAATACTAGAGTTGCTGAGAGACTAGGGTAAGGCAAAGATGTGATACTGTTCAGGGGACAGCCCTTCAGGGAAGATCTGCAATTCACATAAATAAACCTGGGGATTTCCTAGCTTCCACCTGCAGCTGCTTTGGTACAGGGCAAAAGGGTAGATAACATTTGATTAGCCAGGAAGAGGGGAATACCTGCTTCCCAACGAAGAAAAATTACAAAACCACTAACTTACCTTCAAGATTAAGTTGTATAAAAAAAATTATGGCCTTACATAAAAGGAACTGACATCGTAGTCACAAGCGGTTTTATATCACTTTTAACACCCCCATTTCAAGAGAGTGACAGGTGCTTTGAACTGATTTTAATATAAAAAAAAATATGTGCTAAAGGCGAAACTTAAACTGCTTTTATTTTTACATAAGATTTAACTTGTTTTATAATTAAAGTGCTAAATAAAAAGCTACATATTGAATATTTATAGTCTCAGAAGATGATGTTCCTATACAAACACAATTATAGAAAGCAAGTCAACTGTATCCCTAAAGTATTACAATAATTCAGTATGTTTATTATGCCTTATGACATAAAGGAAGGAAAGCATAACCAAAGATTTGTAACTAAATTGTTACTAAGTAAAACTAGGGGATAAGAGTATCCCCGCTGAAAGGTAAACATGTAATTTAATCAAGTTTGCCTTGAGATACTGTAATCATTAACATTTTGAAGTACATTGATTGGAATTCAGTCTGCCTTACAACTTAAATAAAAGAAATTTAAAAATCTTGATTTGCTGAATCTAGAAGCACAAGGATGACACCATTATTTTGATTTTGTTGTGATATGATGGGATACAAAGATGACAGCTTTGTTGCTGCCTTCGAGCTTGTCTTGCTTGACTTACTGCTGAGCAGAGTCTGATCAACAAATGTGCATATTTTAGTAGTCATGAATTGGGGAGGATTCTGTTTATCTCAGGCTTTGTGCAGAGACCACATGAACATAAACATCAGCAATGACAAATGACTCTCCAGAGCCAGAAAATGTGGTATTTCATGCTTTGGGTAAGAGGGAGAGGAGCTGCAAGGGAAGTCTGCCACAAGCAGCCTGAGACTGTCCAGCACTGAAACATTCTACCTATCTTTTGCATCCTGGGATGGAGGACAAGGCACTTGGACAGCCACACAACCAAAAGGAAAGCAAACGGCTGCATCCCAGAAACCCTGGCTAATGGAGAAGCAGCCTGACAGACCTCTTCCTCTGAGGACTGTAAGGGAACAGCCTCCAGACCTAGGCCTTGGCAGATCTTTACAAAAGGTGTGAAAAAGGGAAAAGACCTGGTCTGATGTTTCTATTTTACTGCTGTCTTAGGGGTGCATATATCCAGACAAAACACATGTCTACAGCACATTAAATAATCACAGTACTAACTGTAAAAGATATTAATCTATTTATTTAAATGCTAGCACAATAAATTAAAAGAAAGTAATACAGGCAGTTGAATAACTTAAGGTATATCTCTACGTCAGACAATGTTCTTAAATCCGGTATCATTTACACATGCACACATTCAAGCCCAGAACTTCACGAGCACTTCTGTTGAATTATTGCAAAGTTTTGCTTTAAAGGTGTGACTATGTATTTCTATTATTTG
The DNA here is from genome assembly GCA_033459285.1 of Clamator glandarius. Classification (NCBI taxonomy): domain Eukaryota; kingdom Metazoa; phylum Chordata; class Aves; order Cuculiformes; family Cuculidae; genus Clamator; species Clamator glandarius. Next base: position 1,926,204 of record JAUNZM010000070.1, read on the forward strand.
TGCATTAATTTTACCTTCAGATGTTTAGTTGTATTCTCCAACTCTGACAATATCCCATAGGGCACATGGGCAACACCAGTGAGGTTCACTGAAAGTATGGCATTGTGGAGATGATCCAAACTGTTTAACAGCACTCCTGTGCAGTTGTCATCACAAGCTAAATAAAACATTTTGAGAAGGGGAAGCAATATTAGTATTACAATGAATCCACCAAATACTGAAATATATTTTGATTTACATAGTATCTCCCTTCACTTTTAGAGTTAAAATTAAGTATAGTAATTTTGAGGACATCGATTTGTATCATTACCCCCACCTTCCTGTCCCAAGAGTGGACCTGTTCCATACATACTCTGCTTAGGTTAAAATACATTCAAGCCTAATTGGTACTGCTGGCTATCGAGCTGTTTGCTGTATTGTAAGCTTATTGAGGCTCTTTAACTATATCGCTATAAATCCAGAGTGATGCCGCTGACATTCACTCAAACAGGTTAAGAAAATAGGAAATTCAAGCCTATAGTGGTGTAATTCCATTTATTCCTTGGGTTTTCTTGACTCATATGAAGTAAAATCTGAGTGCTAAAGCCCAATTCATTTAAAAGCAGATTACTGTACTTGCTGTGTCTTTCTGCTGTCCACTCTCTCATAAGGAATTATGTGACTAATAAGTGGTGGAATATGACTAATATGAATAATGGTGGAGAATGCCTATGTAACTGGAACAACTCCAGAAGTATTATTACAGCAACCTGGCATCCAAACGCTAAATGACAAAGGAATTCAACATTTTTAAACAAATAAAGGTATTCTACAGATAGCAAAAAACCCATTAACATTATCTTTCCTTAAACTTGTACGTAACACAGAATAAGCCATTTTAAGGATTAACTGCTTGCGTGATGTTATGATCTCTATCACAGTTTCTTCTGTGCTCATAGAATGGCTGAGGTTAGAAGGGATCTCTGGAGGTTATCTGATCCACCCCCCCCTATTTTACAGAGATGTTAAGTTGCTAAGATTATTTTTCTTTCATAGCAAGAATAGAGCCTGTCATCATTCCACGAGTAATCACGTGCACATAAATATCACCAGAACAGACCGGCACCCATTGGGAAAGTAAACAATTCAAAACACTTACAAACACACTCATCTTCCACAAGAATATGTTTCGGTTCACACTCCTCACAAAGCTGTCCTGTCACGCCTTGCTTACAAAGGCACTGGCCAGTCGCACGATCACAATTAACATTAACAGAGCCTCTTGGATTGCACTGACACGGAAGGCAGCCGCCACCAGGCAGCTGAGGGTCACCATAATAGCCAAGGGAGCACCTTCACAGGGAGGAATGGGACACTGAACATCAGGGGATATTGATATTCATCAGAAAAGTAAATGTTACATCTAACTTTGAGAACCACTGATACATTTCCCATTAATGGCTTCTTAACAGCAGCTAACAAATCACTCTCTAGCATTCATTCATGTATTTACTTATTAACATAGAATAATCTATCCCAAGTACAAATACAGCTCATATTCATCAAATTGTCCTTGGAAGTTGGGGATAAATAGGGGCATCACGCGCAACTCGCCTTTCACAGTACTGTCCTTCATATCCTGGCAGACAGGCATCACAGTGGTAATCCTGAACACCTTTCAGAACACAAGTGGGACTGAAACTGGAAGAAGAATAAATCAATATATGGTAGCACATAAAGGAAAGATCATTCAAAGAAAGAACAACTTTAGGCACTGGTTAAATGCTGTAAGCAACAGCATCCTCTGCTCAGTCTGATGCAGTGCTCTAGAATTTGGACTTCAAAATATTTGTTTCTTATGAAGTTTACTTTCTCAGTGCGACTCCATTACTGTTTAACATGCTAAAGCAACTTATGACCTTCCTTTTAAAAGATAAAGCCAAGGGAAAAATGAATGCTGCATGATTCGACTGTAGTGTATATCCGAGACTTGCATGAGAACATCAATGTTGCTAGGCTCTGATTCAGTTACCCGAAAGCAAACAACAAATATGCTTTTCAAGCTTCTAGAGAAAAAGCAGCCTGCAGAGCATTTTGATTTTCAAAATAGGAAGTGAACTGTACCTCTACCAAACAAACAAATGTGTACCATCAAACAAAAGAGTATTTGTTCTTCCCCTAGGACTGATCTCATGAAAATCTCCTTCTTTGACTAGAGATGGTCTGAATCTTTGTAAATACCAAACCACCATTTTTCAAATGCAGAAAGAAACACATTCTTGAAACAATCATGTCACAACAACTTACTCCATTATCTACAAAACATTCTATGGGGCTGATCTACATTTAGAGGAACAAAAAGAAAAACCACCACTTATCTATTAGTTAACCTTTTTATTTAAAAAAAATCACAGAGCCACCCCTAGCTGTGAACAAATAAGAATATAAGCTCCATTACGAAAACTGGTAGCTTTCAAATGGCTAAAATTTAAGGACTTGTAATGATAACTAACTCTTGTTGTCGTAGTGTGGGGGGGAGTAGGAGATAGGACATACAGCACAAGAAACCTGGAATGCTAAAATGTACATTGAATTTAATAAGTTCTTGTTACCTAACAGGGTTGGCTCTGGGACAGGCACAAAGAGAGCAGTCGTTGACAGATCCAGTTACTTTCCCATAGTAGCCTGGGGCACAAGCACTGCAGTAATCACCAACTGTATTATCTCTGCAATTCTGATACATAGAAATTTAGACAGTTCAAAATCAACAACAAACAACAACAGGAACTATATCTTTCTCCCAATCGATATGTGTACACAATTTCCAGTAATCACCTCTGAATGTCATTACCCATTGGTCAAGCTTTGTCCAAGTGGAGGAACCTTTTATGCAAAAATAGGCAAAATACCAGCACATTTTCTCTTACATGAATGCTCGCAGACTGACCTAATTTCTGTCCTATATTTCCATTAAGGTTTATATATTTCTGCTTCTACAAATCCAATTCAGGCCAGGAAAGCACAGTACAAAGCAAAAAAAAACCTCAAAAAAAGGGAAATTATGAAAAAATAAACAGGATATCTGGATGAAAAATACAAGTTTCAATGTTTAAGCAAATGCATTTGAATGCTATAAACCAAGGACCATCCGCAGTCAGGAGTAACAGCCACTATTTTTAATTTGCCAACAACTAATCAACAGTCACTGCTACTAATATTAAAACCCTAAATCAGTGTTAGAAATATAATTCAACTGACTAGTCCTGTAAGGGCATAAAATTCAGTCTTTCCTTTTTTTCTTCCCTTTTTTTTAATTTTTCCCCTCTTATTATAAATCATATTCTTACAAGTACATATATTTTAGAAGTTAGTTGAAGTAGTAAACAGTAGCAATGCAGCCTACTATTGTACAGGAGCAGAAGTCAGAAGTGAAAATCATTTCTTTTGCCTACACTACTCAGCCAGAAGTGTCTAAGTAGTAATCATGATGCGTGGGTGTTTTGCCACGTCTGCAATGAGAAACTGGCACAAAAGACCTATTTTTCTGGCTTTGTCAAAATGAGAATCATATTTCTTACTCATGAGACATATTTTAGGACAAATCAGAATGTGAAAGAATGGTTTTCGAAAGGCCTGAAGGATTAAAGAAACTCACTTTTTAAACTGACTACATGAAAGAATTCAGCAGAAGCTGGTTTTGAGCTAATCAACTCACAATTGGCAAAACAAAGAAACTGAAAAAATCTAGGAAAAAATACTGAGCCAAATGAGATAACAGATTTAATATGCCTTATTTAGTTAGCTGAGAATTTGTTGTCCATGGGGCTTGCCACACAATGTCACACAAGAGAGAGAACATGTGTTAGCCAGATGTGGCCCCTTTTTGCAACTTTTGAGACAAAATGAAGGAAGTGAGCAAATGAACTTAGCTGAGGCATATCCTTATAAAAATTTAGTCTCGGAGAATTAAGAAAATCTTCACTTAAGTCTGCCCAGAGAATTCTCTTCCTGAGACACAAAGAATTTGACTTTGAGCTAGTCTGTGGTGTGGCATGGCTTACTGCTTCCTTTATTTCTTTTTTGTGTGACTAAGCAGACTTTGGACAGAAGCCCCAAAAGTCTCACAAAACCAGAAAAACTGAACCGATAAACGGAGTGTTTTTAAAGTAAAATTAAAACAAAAATAATTAATGACTATTTAGGATCTTAGTACCCAAAAATCTCGATAATTTTACTGAACAGACCTTAAGGGAAATATTATAATATTTTCCATTTTTCAGAGCTGAAGGAGGAAACCAAACAGTACAATCATATACTTCTCCTAGAAACTTCCATAGGTTACTGCCTATATATGCTTAGATGGAACCAACAGAAAATCTTATGAACTGTACATACCAAACACTTTCCAGTTTCAGGATCACAGGTTTCACTGTGGTTGTTGCACTGACATGGCACGCAAGGTGCTATCAGAGTGCGAGTCTCTCTTACACCAAGTTCTGTGTGCTTTGCCCTGTAGTACCCTGGAGCACAGTTCTGTTTGTTAGGGGAGTAAAATAAAAAAATTTATGAACCTGCTTATCAAGAGTTACAAGCAATTCTGACAGATTTTTTAAGTAACCTTTTTAAATTATCTTACTGTGAGACATACAAAAAAGATTCAAGGATTCTGTACCTGACAGGACAATCCAGAATAACCAGCAGGACATCTACATTGCTCTACAAGATGAGCTCTAGCTCTGCCTAGATGCATTTCTTCAAACTTCACTGCAATTTCCATTGAGATATTTGCAATTCTGCAAGACATACAGAAGAGTGTGAACACCTAGAGAAAGCCTAACACCAAAACTGACATCCAAACATTTTTATGCTTCCAGGTCACAGCTCCCATACATAATTTCCCATGATCCCCTTGGAAATATCTCAATAAAATCTGAAGTTTCTTTATATATTTATGGAATTTCAGGATCTACGACAAAGAAATCAGAAGTACTTCAAGGTAATATAGGTTGATTCTTACAAACTTGGAGGTGGAACCACACTTCCTTACAGCTGTGAAAATGTATAGACATTGGGTTTTCATTGGATGCATCTCCACTTTTCTTGTTAGTTTCCAAACTGACAGACACAATAACCATATCTGATTTCTACTCTCTCATTAGTAACCTATTCCTGTCAAAAATGGCAGCAAAATGCTACCTTCTGAGGTTGGAATATTTTACTACCACTGCCTAGAATGCATAAAGCTACAGGAGATTGGTATAACACAAACCTAAGAATTCAGAGGACAATGTGTTTCAATACACACAAAAATGAGATAGGTAAGAAATAATTCAGATGCCATCGAACATATCACCCACCCTACAGTGCACCGCATCAGTCTATAACGTTCTGGGCTTCTTTATGGGCTTTTCTATTAAAGTAAGCAGCAGAGACATTTAGTATTTCTCAGAAAGTATTAAAGAACAATTCTGCTGCCATTATAGTCATAAATATTGTTTTTAATCAGATGAAGAACAGAAGTCATATATAGGAAATTTCTCTAATTTGAGTTACATCTTTACTGTATAGTTCAGTTGGGACTTCTAGGTTAAATTACAGTAAATGCAACATAATAAGTAAATGTAATCAAAGACTGCTTTACCTGCTTTGCTGTAATCCTTGGCCATAAGCTGCCTTGATAAGGATGTATTCAACATTGCTCAGCACAGACATGAAGTCAGAACGTGAGACAGGCTCATCAGACACAGAGTTAAAATACTTCCAAGAATCCTAGTGAAACATAATACATATTATTAAAACCATGACCATTCAAGGTAACGCACTGTTCCTCCGTATGTATTCCTTCAGAAACGCAGTCGCAGTGACTATGTCTAAAGCCTAGTTGCCAGAAAATCCAAAATCTTGCTTCAACGTTAGAACAAGCCAGGGTTTTATAATATAATTTCATCTCCTTCCTTTCCCTGTTGTCAACTTCCATGACCAGTTTCTTCAGGAAAGCAGTCCAAGCCCTCATGGCACAGCTTTTTCTAGCTAGACCAAACAGCAAAAAGGCTAAAATTTCACAGCACTTATTTTATGTACAGTTTGAAACAGCTGCTTTAAGTATGTCCTGCCTTCTGTCAAGAGAGACTAGGCCTCACCTCAGTCCCAGCCAGCAGAGAATCTCAGAGACCAAGGGAGGTCACCATTATCTCCTCTGAAATTGTTTAGTGGCACTACTGCAGCTTAGTGCTCATGCTAGGCTAAAATTGACGCCTCATGTGATGCTCCTGGACTATGACTGTAACATACAGGCTATCAAACCATGGGATTGCCTGAGAGTGATGATACCTGTCATTTATCACTGAAATCCAAGTCTGTGTTTGAAAAGCTTACCACAGAAACACCTACAGCACTTCCAAAAACGAAACATCATCAAAAAGTTGTTTGCTGCTATAGTGTGATATTCCTTGCGATTTTTCCCCTCAAGCAGATGCATTTTAATCCAAGTGCTCTATTTACTCAGCCTATTTGAAATCACACATACCGTTTTCGAAGTATTTCATTAAACTCCCAACACCAATGTTTTGGCTTACCTCCTTCATTTCTACTTCCTTGTCAGTTCTTACTCCATTTTCTGGAGAAGGGATGTCTACGTAGATGACCAGCTTGCTGGTGTGACCTCCTTTCATTAGAATCTGTGGTTCAAAATTTGAGGTTCCAAAGCCATCCAAAGCATAAAAAGCAACAGTATATCTCAGCTTTCCTCCATAGGCCATGAGCTGTTTGGATAAAAAATCATTACTTTTATTTATTCCAAGGTTAAAGCTACTAGCTGTAAACATTTTATAGTCATCAGAAGACTTGAAAATTGTCAGTTATGGCATTAAAATATGAAAACTGATTTAAACTCAGAAGGTTTTCTGCCAAGGTTAAATGCATATTTCTAAAAAACAGTCTCAGTTTCTTCTTTTAGGCCCTTTCAAGGCGTGCACTCAATTTTCGTTTAACTCCTAAGCAACAGAGATTCCATGATCTATATCCTGAATCTAGCATCAAGGCTAAAAACTCTTTAAGGTTTGAAAAGTAAAACTGCATACATGACTCTTGCTCCCATACCATCTCTGAAGAGTAACATAGTAGTTACACATGGGTATTACCAATTTACAGGGTCAAGAAAAATCTCATTAGGAAAGGGTAATGTAAACATATTGTTTAAGCTTGTAATTAGTAAGTGCAATCATTGAATCACATATAATACGACCCACAAGAATAGAAATACCAACAAAAAATGTTATCAAGGTAAAGTGACTATTATACAATAAAGAAGTGACTATTAGACAATAAAGAAATTATCTGCAAAACATTCTGATTTTTTAATGATCTTACCTGGTCTCCCTGAAACTGCTCTGGTAACTTCCAGTAAAATGTTTCCGTATTTAAGTGTTTCCTAACTACGGCAGCATCCAATAACACATCAGCAAGCTGTGAAAATACTCCTTCCACTGTTCCAGTTAGGTTACTTTGAGCTACTACATGCAGAATAGATTGATCTGGAGTTAAGGTTATCTGCAATAGAGAGAGCAAAAAGATTCACTGAATAAAAATATTTTATTTCAGTGTAATAAACTGCTGTGTTATACCCGCTTTGAGACAGAGTAATAATCACCCAAAACAAAAAAAATGCGACACGTTTGATATTTATTCTTTTAAAAAGCAAAGAAAGAAATACAGGGTTTCAGAAATAAGATTATAACCACTTACCATTTGCCTTCTTTTTTATTCTGCTATGTGCCAACTACATTCAGCCCGGTTAATGAAATGTACGCAACCTTAGACACGCAAGTGTGGTAACCTAACATGCGGATAATGCCAGACTGTGATCTGTATGTTTATGTCACACTACTTACAGGAATTCTCACATGATCTTCTAATTCTGAACAAGATGGGGACATCCCAAAACAGAAGCAAGGAGTACAACCTAGTGCATTGTTAGCAGACAGAGCAAAAGTTCCAGGTTTACACTCACTGCATTGTAGACCAAATACATTTTCCTGGAAAAAATTAAAAAAAAAACCACCAATGTAACAGCACACTGGTATTAATTTGCTAGCTGAATGAAAGACAGTTCTTTATAGAAGAATAACTAGTTGCTATGTAAACAACATAACAGGAAGCCAGTTATTGTATCTATCATGGTTTACTATGCAGTACATTATTTTTTCATTATTTGACAATGTTGAGGGTATTTTTAAAGAAAAAGTATGGAATATTCAAGCTAAATTTGTGCATTTCCAGCAAGAATTAGCATCTGCACATTTCCATTCAAGACAGAAAAATCTTCCCTCCCTGCAAGAAGTAGCAAAGCAACTGCTCATTATAAATAGGAATTAGGGGACGTTTTCCCAGGTGTCTGTTTTTGCACTCAATTTCCAACTGGTAAGTCCAACTTGAAGAAACATCCAAAACTGCAGTTAGTGCCCTCTGTCACCTTTAACCAGAAGAGAGAACAATGAAGACATACATTTGTTGCCTGAAGTAATTTCTTCTCTGTCACTCAGTCTTTCAACAACAGATACCCACTTTTCACAAAAATCTACACTACTAAATCTCTGTATTTAATGTTGCCTTTTTTTATACAAGAATGTCAATTCAGACTTCACTATTAGTCATGCACACAAGTTACTCTTAAGCAATGCCTTCAATTATAGCATAGGGGGGAAAAAATTGATTCAGATGATATAGGCTGCTCTTTTAAAAATCCAAATAATAATGATAAGAAGAAACTAATGAATACAAAATAGAGAATCTCAACATTTAAAGCACTTAAAGAAATGTGGTTGTCTAGCAATATCAATGTGCTGCTCCCAAACCTAATAAACCCTTGCACGCAAAAGCAAAAAAAATATTCTCTGTATTCAATTTTTTCCATTTCTATAATGAGGATAAGAATATAGTAGCTTTTCCACTGGATTTTTTAATATTCAATTAGTTTTTTAAAATACTTTCACATCTAGGATGGAAGAAGCCGTACAAGCACTGTCTCTCTATCTCTGAACAAAGATGAAAATTATTCATTCACAAAACAGCACGTGGGGAATTCATACTTTTAGGGTAAGGAAAAAGACTTTTTATCACAGAGTGTGTACTCAGAAACTTCAAGACGTCATCAATTCATGTGACCTGCATTCAGAAGTGCAACTGTTGCAGCAAAGTATTCCTAGATTCTATGAAATTACTGTTTTCCTTAGCTTGAGGTAGAAATAATTTCTCTGCATTGCTCATTGCATCAAAATACTTCTATCTATTGCAGCTGCATTTCCTCCAATGTTCTTCATGTACTGAGGAAAAAAACCCCAACCTTTTAAATACCAACTAAGAAATAATGCATATGAGTTACGAACTACTAGTATTGGAACCGTTTGCAAGGCAAAATGTAACTGTAGAAAAAGGCAATAGGGTAAACAAAATGTAAAAACTGTACCATTACAAATGGTTCATACAGCATTGCTCTTAGTATCAGAAGGCATTTACATAATATAGAGAAATACAGTGACACTAAAGTCACTAGCACCATTCTTATATATTTAGCATTTACAAAAATTTTGTCCCAGATCTTACGGTAAGCGCTTTATCCTACTTAAAAGGTAGCAGACAAAAATATAGGAGCAAAAGGAAAAGCCAGACAAATGAATGCTCATTCGTTTCTACCTTACAATACTAATTCATGAAAGAGGACTCACTGTATTTTAAGGATGATGTGGTTATAGAAATTCACTTAATACTGAATGAACGTATGTAACTTACATTGAGCAAACATAATCTATTTGAAGCTAGACTGTAGTGAGACCATGGTCATAAAATACATCTAAGTCTGTACATGAAAGATGACAGCCATTTTTCTATCAAATGTACAGTGGCTATAGCAAGGGTTCGGCATTAGATAGAAATGACTTTTTGTCATTGGGCATACGATGGGTCTTGATTGCGACTTCTTAATGCACATCCACATCAAATTCCATTAATTCTGTCTAAAAGACAGCAACAATACTGTGCCACAATAATTTTATGACCACAAACTGGAATTAAAATTACCTGGCTATGTAAAACAAAGCAAAGGGAGGTAAGAGAGACAAAGCATCTAGTATCAACACAGGAATTTCTGAGAACAGAAATAACAATTCCATGTTGGTAACATTGCTGTCTTCTCTTCCTAAAGCTGTGTTCTGTATGTCTGAAGTGGGGAACATCATCTGGCAGTTTTTAAACAAACCTGACTAATAGTATCACCTGTTTAGCACTGGCACAGAAAATCCTTTAGGAGTGCTTTATCTGTAGTCTAAAATGTCTCAAAGAAAGGATGCAGATTGCCTTGTAAAGTCCTTTCAGTCCTACACCTTTATGTGACAGATAACCAGAAAATCCCAGTGCTGTCCCAAAAGTGTCTGAATAATGTATTACCTTGCAGGCACAGATGCCAGTTTCTTCTTCACAACCACAAAGTCCTTCAGTGTCATCACACATTTCTGCTTTGGTTCCACTCAAGTCGCAGTGACAGGCAACACAGTCCGGGTAGTCCCTGTAGCCAAATGCACATCCAGAACAGTCTTGTCCTTGAAATTCCACATTGCACTGGCATTGACCTGTCAATATATCGCACTGGAGATTGGTTGAACCAATGCCACTACAGTTGCAAGCCTTAGAGAAAAAGAAGAAAAGTTCATAAATAGCAGATCTTTAAAAATAATTTTGTTACAAAAGAAACCACCTATTAAATTTAGAATGGTCTTTAAAAGTCAAAGTTTGTCAACAACTACTATACAAAAATAAAAGGAAAGAACTTCCACATAGAAATAAGGTTGTCTGGTTTGCATTTGAGCAAGGACCAACATTTATAGTAAAGAGCGGATGGCAAAAAGAAAGAAACTCTGTTTCAAATCAGAGTTGAAGGGACCTGTTCCAGAAAAAAACCTAAAGACTGTATTTAAAATCATAGAATCACAGAATCACCAGGTTGGAAGAGACCCACCGGATCACCGAGTCCAACCATTCCTATCAAACACTAAACCATGCCCCTCAGCACCTCATCCACCCATGCCTTAAACACCTCCAGGGAAGGCGACTCAACCACCTCCCTGGGCAGCCTCTGCCGTGCCCAATGACCCTTTCTGTGAAAAATTTTTTCCTAATGTCCAGCCTAAACTTCCCCTGATGGAGCTTGAGGCCATTTCCTCTTGTCCTGTCCCCTGTCACTTGGGAGAAGAAGCCAGCACCCTCCTCTCTGCAACCTCCCTTCAGATATTTGTAGAGAGCAATGAGGTCTCCCCTCAGCCTCCTCTTCTCCAGGCTAAACAACCCCAGCTCTCTCAGCCGCTCCTCATAAGGCCTGTTCTCCAGCCCCTCCACCAGCTTCGTTGCTTTTCTCTGGACTCGCTTCAGAGCCTCAACATCCTTCTTGTGGTGAGGGGCTCATTGAATGCAGCAAGTGAAATAAAATCACATTATATAAATGCTGAATTAAATAAATTCATATGCACAATAATTTCATAAACATGATTAGAAAGAAACATTTTAATACTGACTTTTTTTTTTAAGATTTCAAGAAGCATTATTAAGGTCTAAAGCTTGTTTAAGACTCATTTACTCTTTGATGAGGAACCTAGAATCTCCTTGCATCCAAATGTGCAAAGCCCAGTATGCACTGCAGCTCATATCAAAGGAATACCTCTCCCTGGCAGAGCCTATCATTCTCTATGCAGTCAGTAATATTAACTATCGTTAGAAATATGCAAAGTGGATGTACTTAATTCATCAGTATCCAATGCTCAGTCTTAATTTCAGATCTGTGGTTATTTAACAACCCCAGTTTTGCTCTGTGGTTATTTGAACAGTGCAGGCCAAAAGTATATTCCATGTACCATGACGTGACTGTGAGCATTTTCTCCAAGTCCTCTTTCTTCATCACCTCTCTTCGAGATTAAAAGCCTTGCCTTGTAAAGCACCCTACACAAAGACCCACAAAATCTATTAGCATCACTGTGTATTCTTTAGCACTCTTCACGAGCTTGCTGCTACACCACCTGGTCTAATACACCTTATGACAAAATAAGTTGACAGCTTTGGTTTCCAGACACCTTTAGACGTCTATAGTTCTGAATATCAAACGCTATTTTAAGAATCATGGTAACAGAAAAAGTTTGCATGTACTTCAATATCCATCTACATGTGATAAAAGATAAATAAGGACCCTAAGGTGCAATTAACTGTGCTCAGAACACTTGAAAAGGGTTGTGAGCAAAGCATCAGGACAGCTCTGCTCCGTCACCGCACCCAGAAACAGATGCTGAATGCCAAGAAAACTTTCAAGAAATGGAGCCAGATGAAGTATCCCACTAATGCACTCTGAGTTCCAAAAACAGATCAGATGGGTTTCTGATAACATCTACCCCCTTTCAAACAGCTAGAGAGCCTTTCCAGGTTTTGCCAATAGACTTTGCACCAGATCTCAATCAGCCACAGTTGAGAATTCATCATGGGGAGCCTCTGCGGGGACTGTAACCTGGAGATCACAGTATTTTCTGTTGCATCAAGAAAGTAACTAAAATACCTTAGAACAATTCATGTTAATTGCTGTGATGCTGTAACAAAAAGGAGTGCTAAACTACTTCGCAAAAGTGAGCAGTTATATATTAAATTAAACTTCATCTTAGGCAAGTATTGTGGAACCACCTTATGAAAGGAAATGCACAGGGACCAACACATTTTATTTGCAGAACATTAGTTAAGAATGACAGTACTTGGTAGCTGACCAAGCAGTGATATAAAGACTGGCTGCCAAGTAAGTTGCTACAAATCATTAAGCCAGTAAACTCTGAAGAGATATTATAGAACTATCTTATAATCCTTACTCCAACAAAAAGAGAGGGAAAAAAAAGGAAAACAATTTGGCTGATACTGACACCTGTCAAGTACTCTCTGCACATGATGACAGCCCTTGTCAAGTTGATTGTATCTGAGGTTTCCCCATCAAAATTAACCATTATATTCATCTAATTTTGATGTTTCTTAAAATTTCAACATTCTAAGTAACAATTGGCCAAAAGCCATATCTGTCAGGCATAAGCCTAATTGTGTAAATAGTTGCTACTCCTTGAATCTGCACTGAGTTGGTATTTTATTGCTTAATCATAAATATTAGGCTGAGATAATGGGAGTTACCATTTTTTCCATTCATGAAATGTTAACCCCCTATTACCATTTCAATATCAAACATTCAGAAAAAGGCATGCAGTGACTTTCAAGATAAGCTAGATTTCATTGTTCTTAAAGCCATAATATCACCCCTGGATTAGCAAAGAAACTATGTTCCTTGATGCCAATTGTTGCTATAAATCCATTTTAGCATCGCTATTTAAGGACTTAAAAGTTAGAATTCACACCTCAGCATTTTAAGATGATCTATGTACCTATCCAGAATAGATACTCTGATCAGTATTTTCAAAGACAGATTTCTTAGAAGGTTCCTCAATAAAAACTTCATTGTGATTTTTTTTTTTGTAATGTCAGCATGTTGCACTAGCACTTTGATACAGAAAATAAAGACTGATGTTCTCAAGGGCCCATTAGTATAAAGTGAATTGCTTTTAAAAGCTATGACTTTTAGGCCAGCCTACGGTACCTTGCAGCCAAGTTTAGGAGAGTGTCCCCAGTGATTTTCTTCACAGAGTTCACATTTTGGTCCCTGGGTGTGAGGGGGGCAAATGCATTGGCCAGAATCGGCATTACAGTTGTTCTGAGTATGAGCACAGTCACAGGCTGCAAGAGAAATAGCACCAAACAGTTAATCTTTGCTTTAGCAACAGAGAAGAAATTTCAAGACCACCAATAGTCTTACTTTTCTTGACTATAGAGTACAGTTCAACCATTCCACTAGGAAGTCCTTGCCATCCCTAATCACTGAGAAACAAACTATGACCACAGTGACATTCAATCTTTTTACTGAAAGTCCATTACTGCTTCTTAACATAGCCATAGGTTCAAAAAAGTGCTGCATTTCCACAGGGGAATCAACAAAACCAGCAAAATTATTGTGGAGAAGAGTAAACCTGCAGGAAAATACTCGATTATAGAGGATACAAAACTCATCAGAAGATATAATAATGTTCTCAAGCAAGTAAAAGGATTAATCTCAGGAATAAGTACTTTTCAAGTATTCTTTAGTTAATAATAAGGATGTGTAACTATTTTTATAATAACTAACTGCTGCAGAAAACATTTTACTAAAGAAATGCAATAATTTTCTTGGTAAAAAGCAGTAGTTCAGGAAAGTACTTTTATTAGTTGTTTTAATAACATTTACAAAATTCTGAAGACTGAAATTATTAAAGGTGATTAAGGGATCTTTGTTAGCAAAGACGCAGTACATATGTTCTAAAACATAATCTTATCATATACTCCCATTGCAGATTTCATATTACTAAACTCTTTGAGGAGTGACAAAAATGTGTCTGTCAAGTTGGAGAATAGATAGGCATTTCATTAGCTATGCTGTGTTGAAGACGGCATCTTATTAAGATAAGTTAGGTTTTTGACAGCATGCTTTCCACTTGGATTAACATTCTTCTCCTGTATCATGACTAAAAATCATACACATGCAGGTGATGATGAGGAAAAAAGAATCAATGACATCTTATCAAAGTATAAAATATATTTTTAAGAATTAAATATAAAAGATAAAGTAAAAACCTGTAAGAGCAGTAGTTCTTAACTTTTACAATTGCAGAGAGAACTTTCTCTTTTCTCTGAGGGACTGAAGAGTTTTATAAAAAAAAAAGACAAAGGAGTTATTGAGGATTGAATATTCTTCTCATTAAACCTTTATGAGTTATTTCATAGTCATCACCTTGTAGAAGGAACTACATAATAAGCAAAGAAATGTTTTGTTCCCTAGCTTAATCAAAGTATTAGGAGACCATTCTACAGATTTTTCTGTGCAGTCATCAAAACAACTGACCTTTGCCAGAGCTTAACATAAAATATATTGCTGAAAGAAATTCTAGACAAACCCTGAAAGGAACATGGATTAGAACTTACGTGTGCAGCCACCATCACTGAAGGCATAAAAGCCATGAGCACAACGATCACACTTCTCTCCAGCCACTCCTGGTACACAGTGACACTGCCCCTGATGATCGCAGTCCTCAGAGACTGAGCCAAATTTACTACAGTTGCAGGGAACGCAGCCAAGCCCACTAAGCAGGCCATAATAACCATTCTGTTGGATAGGAAGCAAACAAATGCGAGCTACATTTCATAAGAAAACAATACAATGTACACTCTTAGTTTTCCCTTGTTTACTTTCCCTGCTGTCTAACCTATAAGAATAGTCAGCACTGTGTGACTGCCATGACCTTATCACTTCACCGTTCCCAGCTATATGCAAGTATGCATTTGGGTGAAAAAGTGAACACTGAAATGATCTCATGGTTCTCCAGCCTCATCAGTGGGACTTTATGTTCTAAAGTCTGAAGTTATTTTGATTTAAAGACTTCCATGAGGTGAGGGTGGGCTGTACTGATCAGGCACAGATTTCTGTGGATGTGAAATGAAAGATTAAAACAAAGCAGGCCAGTGACCTGTGGTACATGTGGATTGAAAGGCATTCAGCTGGGCAGCACAGGGGCAGTAACTGGGCACAAATTTCCTGCTCTGGTCTCTGAGGCAGTTCCACACTTTGCAAAGGCTGGAAATTGCTGTTTTCTATCACCAGTGAATATCTACTTGTTGCTATAATAGGCCTGTCTTTTAGCTGAATTCAGTTTTGGTGTTTAGCCAGGACATATTTATTATTCCCAACTGCATTCTTCAGATATTACCACATAGATTTCATTTTGCAGAAGCCCAGCACTAAGAACCCTTGAGGTCTGTTCGTTGTGTACTGTTCGGGTTTTTTTCGGTAAGCCAACATGACTGCACACTGTCGCTCAGTGCAGCACAAGCCTGAACAGCCCTATTCAGAAGGATGACAAGTCAACTACATAGCTTCACATCTGAAAGAGCACAGGCAGAGCAATTTGCAGCCACAAAAGCCTGTGCAGACAAATACTCAGTCTCTGCTGCAACACCAGCTCCCTCCCCCGAATATAGTTGCTGCTATTCTCTGAATTTGTTCTATTCAATATCTATAAATAAACAGGAAGACCAAGATACAAGAAAACACAGATATCAGGAATAGATAAATATTTGCTTACCAAACACTTATCACATCTCTCACCAATCACATTTAATTTGCAGTGACAGACACCTGTCTCATGATGACAAGTACTTGAAAGGGAACCATTCACATGGCACTCACAGACTTATGTTAGATGAAAAGAAACCAAATACAAAAAAATTATTAATGTATATCAATACGCATTCATTGTTATACAGAATTACAAATTTGGTATATATGTGTTTCACTTGTTTATATCACACAGATGTTAATGTAATACAGTAATACCTGTACTACTTGGTCTAAAAGATAAAAAAAAACCACCTCTGAACAGATACATTTGAAAAGTTTTTTTCTTCCAGCCCCATACCAAACATTCAGAAGTAAGAAATGCTTATAGCAGGTCACTGAATTAAGAAGCCAATAAGTTTCAGGAATATGAAGTGTCATACCCCAGCATAATATTTTCCTTCTTCAGGCTAACCCAACCCCATCATTTTCAAAGTGCAGTTGCTAACTCACAACTTGAAGGTTAAATCCTTCAGCCAAGGTGCATAACTCTCTATCCATCCATTTACACCACATTTTTGTGTTCTTTTAATTTTGCAAGTAATAATAATAGCTTACCATGACAACTTTTCTCAATCACTGCATCCCCATAATATCCATCAGCACACTTTTCACAGTGGTGACCTGCTGTGTTCCCCAGACATTTCAGGCATTGTCCTGTGAAAGCATCACAGTGGCCATCTTCTTGTGGGTTTACATTACCATTGCATTCACAAAGAGCACACGACTGTCCAGGCACAAGTGGATTTCCATAGTAACCATTAGCACACCTGCACCAGAGATTAAAAGCTATATCAGCTGGAATGCGGTCATGTCAAACACTCTCCCCATCCAAGGAAGCACTTCCTATTAAGTTTTTATCTAAAGTGTCTCTGTGTTACTAGCAAAGACAAAACAAGTAAAACTTTATTAGGAATATCCTGTATATTTGGTATGAACAAATTCAAGGCAGGTAATAAAAATGATATAGATATTTTACCCAAAGCTAGTGTACATACCTTTCACACTGAGACCCAGTATAGCCTGGAAGACATTTGTCACAGACAATTCCACCTCCTTCACTCAGCTGGCAAGTAGGACTGAAACTATCAACAGTATTTGTCAGTAAGTGTCAATATACAGAATCATAAGACTTCTACAGACATACAATATCCACCCTTCAAGTCTGTGCACCTAGCTATATAACCACGTAATTGAAATATTTTCTTTGCTTTGAACATGACAAACTGTCAAAATAAAGTTATCATTTTCAAAAACTTGAGATTTTTTCTTTTAAAGGAAAGGAAGATTTTAAACCCCCGGCTCTCTTTTTAGTAAATCTGTTCAATTTCTGTGCTGACCTCCTCTTTTTCACATGCAACACTTCTTTCTGATGTTTTCTCAAACAACATGAAAAATAACACTAATTTTGCTGCCAAGATCAAGGATAGGACCATTCATGTACAAATTCCACCAGTCCACCCAGCCTGTCTTAGCTTAGTCTATACATTTGTCTACCTAGAAAAACAATGTTTCTATGAGATAGGGGTCAAACAAAGAAGGAGGAGAAAATATCTTCTTCAGATTTCCCAGAATTTTTTCATCATCTCACTTCCTAATTTTGGTAAATAGGCAAAAGAAAATCTCAGATAAGGAGCTTACTTGTTTGCAGCAGAACTCAGAGGACATGCACAGGGCTGGCAGTCCTCAGAAGTTCCTTGGGATGGACTTCCATAGAAACCAGGCGAGCACTGATCACAGAAAGGTCCTGTCGTGTTGTGTTGACAAGCCTGTGAGACATGGAAAGAGTCTTTTCATATTCACTTTTGATGTTTTTTCTGCCCCAAGGGATGTCTGCAGGAATCTGCACGCAGTACAACATTGAAGAAGACAGCCATGAGGAATAGAGTAAACTTTGAAAACAAGTGGGAGTTTTTCCAAGTTGTAATAACAGATCCATATTTTTTCTTTCCTACATTTTAGAATATACTTTACAACACTAAACCAGCCACATTATTTAGGCATAAACTTAAGCATATTTTGTATATCGTTCATATTTGCAGTAACAAACTTGTTGTAAGCTTCTTACTGTTGTTTAGCCATTGTATTTTAGGGATCTTTAAAATTCAGAAGCGGTCTCTTCAGAAGGTAACAAGTAAATTCCACTGACGTCAGTCATGGAATGTGCACACATATCCAAAAACAGATATTCAACCAAAACGCTGCTTAATTTTGTTTCTTTCAGGAAAAGTTTTGTTACCCACAGCAGGCAAAATTAACATTTTTATCAGCCACTATATGGTGACATCTTTATTTTAGTTCTGATTACTACCGACATGAAATGATAAACTGAAACAAATCCTTTACTGGAGAACACTTTAATGGTGCCCCTTGAACATATACCGAGGTAAACAATAAAAAGCAAGAAAAATAAACACTTGGTATACATAGCCTGAAATTTACATACATTATAAACTTGTCTCCCACTGCCAAAATGCTCTCCTAATACCTAAACAGACACTTAAAATACAAACACTTTAAAGGATGACTTACAAAGCAAACGCCATGTATGTCACACTCAGTTGCATGCCCATTGCATTTGCAGGGTTGACAAATACCTCCAAAGAGTATTCCGTCTACACGGTAGTACCCAGGGAGACAGGACTGAAAAGAAATGAGTGGAAAAAAGCAGTAGTATTGTGCATGTTAAAAGTACAGATTGAAATATTTTCAAAGAGCCCACTTCCTGACATCCACCATCTGACTCAATCACATTGTAGTAACTGAATGCTCTTTCAACTCTATTGATGTCACTGCAGCTCTTTTCTGGTGGTTGTTTTTGACTTCCACTGGATAAAGTGGATAAGAATTAACTCCATGAAACTTTGATTCAGCCCTTTGTCCCCTGGAGGCACATAAGTTAAATCCTGCGCAGCTGAATATGTGAAGTTCTTTATTATAGGACAATAAAAAACAGATGTTCTACACTCTCTGTGGAATCATTATCAATGTTATGGCACAAGGGCTCATACTGAAATTATTTGTCAAAATAATTCCTGCTATTCTGCAGATGGTGCTCTACCTCCCTCATCTTCTATTCATGGGTCTCTTCCAACCTAGTAATTCTGTGATTCTGTGATAAGACACCACATTGTGCAACACATTTGACTCTTGTCAGATCTTCCAAAGGCTAGCATTGCTCCCTGCCAAGATTCCTTATTGCCCCCATAAACCTAATGACATGAAATAGAAATAAACTGTACAAAATTCAGATTCAGGAAAAGTGCTATTAATAGAGCAAGATAAGCTCAAAACAGCTCCAGAGAGCTTTTACAGCTACTCTCTCTGCAACACTGATGCTCTAAAGTGTATCATCATCTTTTAGTGCCACCAAATAGAATTCAAGAAACAAATTTAAAAACCCATTTAGCACATCTGGAAGAAAATATCTACAGCACTGTGTACAGTATAGTAGACAGCATATCACCACAGAACCTGTGTTTTTATTGCAGTATAATTAAAGTCAGCCTGCCTTTAAAACCTAAATACATTCAGATAGGAGGTAATTTTGCACACAAAACATTCTGAAAGCTTACCTCACAAGATATTCCTGTGTAACCTTGAGGACATTCACAGAATTCCACATCTGGTGCTGAAGAAATATCTATAACATTTCCACTTGCAGTATCCAAGGTCACAGAGTCCAGCCTAGGATCAAGCATGAAAACATCACGTCATTTGCTTCCCTAAACTTCATCTTGAACAAGATAGTTTGCTTCTACGGGAGTAACTCTGTTGAGTGCTGCTTCCTGGCAGTGACAGCCGAGGACTAGGCACAAAACTGCTGTGAAAAGACTATGACGATAGTCCCATCACTGCATTTGTAATTTGGGGAGTAGATGTGCCCCTCTCGTATTATCAGTATGGTTACTAACATTGTCTCTTCTCCTGTGGAGAAGTTTAAACAAAACCTGTCTAACCTGTCATGGTATTAGAGGCACATCAGTATACTTTTTTCCTGTATATCCTGAATAACAGGTAAAACAGATCTCAGATTTCATCTGTTAATGCTGATTTGAGATTATGGAATGATCAGCTAATTTATTCTAGCCTAATTTTCCTATTAAGCACTCCCTTAGGGACAAGCATCAGGAACGTCTACAAACAGACATTAAAAGAAATTGCAGCCAACTTCTTTACTGGCAGGTTTTCAATAGTCAATTATGGATTATTGTCACATACCAAATTAAGCATACTGTTGAGAGTTTTGGAGGTATTTCCCTCTGACAAAGCTGCCATTGTAAAAAGGCTTTTATGCAGTGTTACTTTAAAGCAGAAAACAATGCTTCTGTTATCCTATATCAAAAACAACTAAATGCCTTTTTCCACACAAATGTATTTGGGGGCAGGGTCTGGTCTTGAGAAAATTCAATTAAAACAATGATTTTTTTACAGAAAGTATTAACTTTAGGAATACTGCCACTACGAATAGTGTTTCATATACACAAAAATAATAGAAGTACATCGATTACCTGGACTATTTTCTCTCCCTCACCTGTATGTGGCTTTTTTGGCAATGTTGTAGTTGGCCCTGATCAGAAGATGGGTCATGTTTACCAGAACAGTCATCAATCTTTCACGGTCTATAGCTTTTTTTGTATTGAAGTCTATGAAATTCTCTGACACAAATCTCACAGCATTAGAGTACTCCTCATATGGCTGTAATGACAAGCCTGCTGCTCTTGTACTCAAAATCTGCCCGTTACCCTGAAAGACAGAATATTTTTGCCATATTTGCATGTAAATTTTATTTAGCAATTTCATTTAGTGTCAGTTATACACCCAAATAAGAGACAATCAAACTAGTTTTCTTGCACTAGGAATAAAGTAAGTAGTAAAAGGTCTGTTTTTTTCCATGACTTCAGGACGACTAAAATCCCACTGTCTTGGTTCAGAGATTTCAGAAATATTTGGTCTTTCAGAAAATGACTTAAATTTCAAAAATCAACCTCCTCTAAAAAAACTGAGTCTCTTCTCCTTTGTTCTGTTGCTAGGTGTGTTTTACAAAAGACTTTTTTGTGGTGCCTGGATTCAATATAGAGCCTTACTTTGCAACACAAATCTGGAAAAGCAAGCAGTCAACAAGAACACCCATCTATTACATAAATATAAACCCTTCCACCTTATTGTTGTTTCTTTTGTAAACAGAGCTTTGTACATTTGATAATAAGCACTTCGCCTGTTTACACAAAGCTTAAAATTTAAAATTTAAAATTAGCATTGCATACCTACAATTTCAGAGAATTGGATCAGGAAATCAGATAAATGAGTAGTAACAAGATCTTGGTAGTGGCATTTAAGAAAAAACTTAAAAGTGACAAAATATTCCTACAGAAATACTATTTTATTTTAATTTTTTTAACTCATTAATAGATCCCAAAAGATGTCTGAATAATAACAAACTGAAAAAAAAAATCTACCTGAATGATGACATCCACACTAGATACTATATCACTGTCCACACTGTCCATTGGAATGTCGTAAGATACCGTATACTTCAAATATCCACCAAAAGCTGTGAGCTGAAGTAATAGAAAGCAAAGGTTTAACAACACGATAACCTCCAATCAATACAATGAAATTACATAGAACAGTGTAATGTCCAAATGATAGTAGTATTTGGGCTTACAAATACCACTTTCCACAGCAAATTTAACATGCTATGTGTATCAATAGAAAGGCAAGCACTGGCTTGTTGTGCAGGTGGGAAAAGCTAGCTGAAGGCTCTCCAGGTGATACAGACAAGTGCTCACATTCAGTGAAACACCTACAGTATGTCAACAAACAGCAGGCTTACACTACAGTCCTAGCCAAGGGGCACAGCACATTGGAGTTAGTCACATTCCATATTCCACCCTTCAGGCTCCTCAGCCCCACAACTGCTGGTGACTACTTCACAGTAAGTTAGAGTAGTACCAACAGAGAGACCTGCATTAAATGGATAAGAGATGAGAATTTGAATGAACATTGCTCTGTGCAAGACGACTCCTTAATGTTATACTTACAAGACTTGTGCTCATTTATCACCAGACTAAATAACGGGATTGCATGGGCAAAGAGACAGGAACAAAAAATAATTCAGTAAGTGAAGTTGAAAGGTCCCATGGTGAAGCCATAGCTGGCAGTCTAAATCCATTTCTGGGCTTCTCAGTATAAGAGAGATGGACACTCAGGAAAGAGCCACTAAGATGATTAGAAGCCTGGAGTATCCTTCGTATGAGGAAAGAGTATCATGCTGTCCAGCCTGGAGAAGGCTCAGGGGGACTGCATAAATAAATATAAGTATCTGAATGGAGGGTTCAAAGAGGGCAGAGCCAGGCTTTTTCAGCAATGTCCAGCGCCAGGACCAGAGGCAATGGGCACAAACTGAGACACAGTAGGTTCCCTCTGAACATCAGGAAACACTTTTTTTTACATAAGGGTGACCAAGTATTGGCACAGGTTGTGCAAGGAGGTTGTGGAGTCTCCATTTTTGGAGATGTCCAGAAAAAGCTCTCTGGACATGTTGCTGGTTAACCAACTCTAGGCAGGGCAACATGACCTCCAGAAGTCCTTTCGAACCTCACTTGTTTTGTGATTCTGTTGCAAAAAAATGGGAGGCTCAGAGCTTTAGCTATTAACCAGGGCAAAAGTTAGCTGGAAACTAATAAAGGCTACATGAGAGATGAGAGGCAGCCAAGAGGAAAGTAAGAGGAATTTAACGGTCTATATTCAACAAGATGTGAAGGATGTAAGCTTTAGGATAGGAGCTAAGAGTGTGGGGAATGTGAACATATACATTAGTAATAGTCAAGAAAGAAAAAGAGAAATTATGTTGCATACAAAATAGGTAGAGTAGGAAGCAGGGAGATGAATGTTCACTAAGAGCTAGGAATCTGATAATATTAGAGTTTATGTGTAATTTTTAATTACAGAAACTATGTATTATATTCAGAGCAATATGGCATGATTAAAATAGATGAACTATTAAGAAGTTTTTAGTCTAGCTGAGAACTTACTTTATTTCCTAGATATGGTTCAGGTGCTGACCAGTAATAAGTATGTTTCAATACTTTCACAACCTCAGTGTTGTTAATACTTATTTGACGGGGTCCATCAAATTGGCTTCGATGAGGCTGCACACTCCTTGTATTATACAGATCAGCAACAAGCCATCCAGTCATGTCTGATATCTGCAAGAAAGTACAGCGATATTAATGGATTCAGGCTTCATGTCACTGAGAGAGCAGTCACTAAACTTAACCACTTCCCAGATATTCACTCAAACTGATGGATCTGTAACAATTTCATTAACCCAATCTGACATCCAGTATGGGCAAAAGTGGCACTTCAGGCTCGGAATGTGTTTATCTCTCTATTAGAAGAATAATAAAACAAACATGATTTTCATCCTTCCAATAAAATCAGAATTATACCTATGTAATTCCCTGAGACTGAATTACAGAACTTCAAGGGCTTTGAAGTCTTGCATCTCCATTTACAGATAAGGCTGAGCTTGAAGGAAAGTTAAATCCAAAGTCTCAGAAGAGGAAGCAAGAAGAGAGAACTTTGTTCTTCCCACTGGAAGATTTTTACACAAGCATCTGAGAATTTCAGTTAGCTTTATGTGTTTTCCTCTCATTTTATTGGCACACAAAACAAGGGACTAAGGTGTGACTAGCTCTGCAAAGATGCAAAAGGAATTTGGTGGGAAAACAGCATCCCCGAGGTCCCCTAACTCACAAGATGTCTATTCACAAGACAATGGTATTTATAACTGCTCTGTTTTCTAAGAAAGAATATTGCGAGGAGTCACTCTTGCCTTGCCCAATAGATATGCAAGCAAGGCAACAGATCTGGGTTCACACCTCTTCAATATTCAAAGACACATTAACAGCATAAAATCAGGAAAAAAACTTTACCCAGCACATCATTGCAGCCTCCACTTCCCAATGCTTCTGGTATTACTGCAACACCATGAGGCCTAACCATGCACTGGAATGACATGCTGACTACCACACAGCAGCAGAATAACATTCAAAATAAATTCTTCTGTAAGAAGATACGTGCCAGAATTTCAAGCTAACTCACATGCACGTCAAAGAGAAATACAGTACATTTTCAAGCAGCCCAAGGAAAGAATATTAGGTTATGGATATAACATAAATACCTGATTGATGGGCCATGTTAGGCTGTCACAGACATCAGAAACCCCAAAGCAAAAACACTCTGTGCAGCCCTGAGGATTTCTTTCTTGCAAATTGTAGAATCCCGATTTACAGAGATCACAGTTTTCACCTTCAACGTTTTCCTGTCAATGGCATAAAACATTTGGTTTGCATCAGCATTATTACGGTAAAAACATGGTGGATTAGATAGGATTTAGGCATTATAGCATTCAGAAAGTTATAAAATAAAACATATTTCAGCACAGCAGGATTATTGCATAATACTTGGAGCTTAAAACTAAAACTGATTGGAAAAATTCATCGGAATTTGCCAGTTCATCAAAATCTAAACCTGCCCTGGCAAGGTCTCTAATTGCAGTGAAATTTTAGCACACAGGCAGGGTTTGAAAACATTCTACCAACTTGCCAGTCTCTTGTAGTTTGAGTTTGTATACTGCTCCGGAGAAAAAGTTCCCGTGTTTACTGAATCCAGTTAGTCTTCATCCAACATAGCTCACCTTTAAGGCCAGGCTCATGAAGCTTCCGCAGCCAGCTTCAAGACAACAATTCCTCAACCACCTATTAATACTTAAATTGTGATTCCTACCACTGCTGCCACCTCTTCCTAGAGGCATACTAGGTACAGTTATGCCAGCTGGCAGCTCTTCCTCCTAATATGCTCTAGCTACGGTCCAGAAATTCCTACTCCAAAAGTAGAGGTGCTCTATTCCTTCAGCTCCTAACACTTATCTGCTGCTTCCTTACCATGAAAACTGGGTAGTTCAGAACATACTGCTATACACCTCTTTCAACATAGACTTTACAGGGAAGAAAAAATCCAAAACAGAGCACCAAACTTTCTTCTTGTAAAATTTTTACTGACAATATGTAGTTAGTTGTTAGAAAAGTTCAGACAATTGCTGACGACAAGCCAACCACTAAGGAAAAATAGACAGTAAATGCCCACAAGCTGTGTAAATAGTAGATCTCTGTCGGTATTTCTACCCAGTAAGACACAGAATATTTCTGATCACGTGCTAGCTTCATATCAGGACAAGACCTGGATGCATATTACTCCCTCACCTCAACCTTTGTTTTCCACTATGGCAAAACTCTGCTACAAAGGCAAAGAGAACTTTACAGAGCACCCACAAAGTTCCCTGATACTTATGGTCAGGGTACCAGAACTGCAGGATGTACATAGTAGCCTACCTGTCTGTTTTGAGGAGGCCTGTACCAATTTTGCATTGCAATTTGAAACTCAAAGCCTATGGACAGAATCTGGCTTTCAGAAGCAGTTGCCAGGGTAACTTCAACCAAAAAGATCACTCTAGATTGCAGACTTGGATCAGATTTGGTTCTGTGAAGCAAAGTTCATGCTTACCAGAGAGAAATTCAAGACCTTTGGTGGCAACACTACCAACGGTCTCCTCTTCTGGACCAGTGTTCCGCATGCAAAGTTCACATAAAGCATCTCTAAACAGGTAGGTTATGTTCTTTTCTAAGTGAAGTGTTATCTTTGCAAACTATATGAAAAAATTATGATCCCTAGCTTTGGTTCAAAGGCTGAGAATGACTGCTTTCAATTTGTTAATATCCAAACCTGGAAAAAATTCAAAGGGCCTGCTGAGATAATGAGATTTTTAAATTCTCAATTTTTTACGGAAGTAATATTTTTATGCTCTTTTGAGCTTTTTTATTTCTCAATATGCAGGATACACTTGGATCACACATTTTACTTTGTCTCTGTAACGTTTTTAGACAGAAATAATTATTTTTTTCTTAATGATAAATAAAAGTCTTGCCCAATGACTAGACCTCAAGAAGTGTTTCCTGAAAGAATATTATGAAATTCTGAGTATAAAAATGAATAGTTTGCATTACTGTGTCCATGGAGACTATAGGTTTAGAAATCCCATCTCCTTTGTTTGATATTTGTAGTACACAACTTTTCTCCCTCCTTCCTTTCTTTGCCATAGGTGCACTGCTGGCTGGTGACACTCTCAAGTGATTTGGCCTAAAATTTCTGCATGACAAGCTCATGCCCACAACAGCAAAAAAAGGGAACAGTTTCTCATTTAGTCTATACCACTATTTTCACCAGTTAGCTGTATCAACTGATACAGTGTTACTATAGCTCAAAATCAGGCAACTGGTTATATCTCCTTTTTCATATTTAAATAGGTCGTTTTCTTTCTTCCAGAATCTGGTTACTTATATGCTTGATAGTTTGGAGCAGAAAAATTATGTGAAAGGACTAATAAGTTTTAGAAAAATTGTCAAACAAACCATGGGGACTTTGGCTCCCTTTCACTGCCATATTTGGCAACAAGTACATAAACTACTATCTAACATTCAGTTAAAAAAATTAGGTGCAACTTCTTTATATATTGACACATAGCTCTGCAGTAAAGCTCAGCAGAATCTACAGCTGCAAAATACTTCAAGGGATTTGGATATTTACCAAAAAATAAAAGAAGGCCGCAGAAATGCTCTCTTTTTAAATATCTTTTATGGTTTACATTTTTGTAATCAAATAATTAAATCATATTTCATTCATACATCTAATGTAATTGTTCCAATACTTCTTTCCAAATGCATGCTGTTTCTTCACACAAAGCAGATGTTATAAACACATCTTTTGTTTACAAGAAATCAGTGACTTTAAAAAGAAATATCAGCTCATCCCTAAACCCAAACCCAGCTAGCCATACTGTCATTCTCTCTGTGCTTCTCCCTCACACACATGCAGGTATTTTTTGATTATAATGTCAGTCAGGCCCATTATTATAGAGAATGGTATATCAGTAACCTACAGGACTATTCAACATAAATTATCGTATTTTTTCAGTACAGAGAATAGTTAGTAATTTTAAGTTCTGCATTCTCAGGTGTACAGTTACTCCAAGTTACTTCCTATAAAAGGATTGATCTCTTCACTTACTGAAGTTGTTTCCCTTATTAAAAAGGAGCTTGCAAATCAATTCACAGATCTGATTTTAAACAAAAATTACAGTTTAACACTCACTTTGCAAAGACAGGGTTCTGTGCACGGATCTTCATTAATGCTACCAACCAGGCTGCAGTTACAACGCCGGCAGTTTGGATAGCCCCGATACCCAAATGCACAACGATTGCATTTTTCTCCTGTGTAACCTTCTCTGCATTGACATTGACCTGGCCAAGTCCCTTGAGAGCAAAAATAGAAAACATAAATAAAACCAGTAGGCAGGATTCAAGATGTCTGAGAGGACACAAGTAATTTAGCATTCCTTTTTTATTACACTCCATGTCATATTCCACACAGATACTTGGCATAATGTCAATCTCACCATCCATTTTTCATGTTTAGAGAAACAGATGCACAGAAACTGAAGCAACATACTTTTTGTGACATCTGTTACAGCATTCATAAGCAACAGCATTAGATCTCAATCCTTATATTGTTTTATATAGTCAGAATGCACCTTCCCAACACAAGAATGCATTCACAGAAAGAATCACAGAATCATTTAGGTTGGAAAAGACCTTTAGAACATTGAGTTCCACTATAAATCTAACACTACCAAGTCCACCACTAAACCACATCCCTAAGCACCACATCTCCACATCATTTAAACACCTCCAGGGATGGCATCTCAACCACTGGCAGCCTGTTCCAGTGACTGACAATTGTTTCAATGAAGTAATACTTACTAATATCTATCCTAAACTTCCCCTGGAACAACTTGAGGCCATTTCGTCTCATCCTATTACTTGTTACTTGGGAGAAGAGACCAACACCACCCTCACTACAGCCTCCATTCTGATAGTTGTAGAGAGCAATAAAGACTCCTCCCTCCACTTCCTTTTTTCCAGACTAAACAACCAAAATTCCCTCAGCCACTCCTCATAAGACTTGTGCTCCAGATCCTTCATGAGGTTCATTGCTCTTCTTTGTATATGCTCCAGCACCTCAATATCTTTCTTGTAGTGAGGGACTGAAAGCCAGACAGTATTCAAGGTACAGCCTCATCAGCAGTGAGTACAGGAGGATGATCTATTCCCTAGTCCTGCTGGCCACAGCATTTCTGATACAAGCAAGGATGCTGTTGGCCTTCTTGGCCAGTTGGGCACACTGCTGGCTCATGTTCAGTCACAGTTGTTGACCAGTATTCCCCAGGTCCTTTTCTGCTCAGCAGCTTTCCAACCATTCATTCCATAGTCTGCAGCATCACATAGGATTGTTGTGACCCATGTGCAGGACCCAACACTTAGTCTTGCTGAATCCCATACAGTTGACCTCGATCCATTGATCCAGCCTGTCCAGATCCCTCTGTACAGCCTTCCTGCCTTCAAGAAGGCAAACATTCCCACCCAATTTAGTGTCTGCAAACTTACTGAGGGAGCATTAAATCCCCTCATCCAGATCATTGATAAAGATATTATAAAGAACCAGCCCTAACACTGAGCCCCAGGGAACACCACTTGTGTCTGACTGCCAAATAGATTTAACTCCATTCACCACGACTCTTCAGGCCTGGCCATACAGCCATTTTTTAGCCCAGTAAAGGGTACATTCATCCAAGCCATGAGGCTCCTGCTTTTCCAGGAGAATGCTGTGGGAAATGGTGTCAAAGGCTTTACTAAGATCTAAGTAGACAACATCCACAAGTTTTCCCTCATCCACTAAGCAGGTTGCCTTAGCACGGGAGATGACTCAGCCAGGACCTGCCTTTCCTAAACCCATGCTGGCTGGGCCTGAACACTTGGTTATCCTGCAAGTACCACATGATGTCGCTCAAGATGATCTGCTCCATAATCTTCCCAGCACTGAGGTCAGGCTGACAGGCCTGTAGTTCCCCAAATCCCCCTGGCCCTTCTCATAGATGGGCTTCACATTTGCTTATTTCCAGTCAACTGGGTCCTCCCAGTTAGCCAGAACTCCTGATAAGTGATGGAAAGCCATCCCCATGTTCCGGAAAAGTAGCCGGTGGGGTAAGAAACCAGCATGGTTGAGTAGGGAGGTCCTGAGAGACATCAACAGGAATAGCAAGGTCTACGACCTTTGGAGGAAGGGGCAGGCATCCTGGGTGGACTATAGGGAGGAAGTGAGAACGTGCAAGGAAAAAATCAGGAGGGCTAAGGCCCAACTAGAAATGCGATTGGCCAAGACTGTGAAAGACAACAAAAAGTCTTTCTACAAATACATCAACAGCAAAAGGAGGGCTAGGGAGAATCTCCAGTCCCTAGTAGATGCAGAGGGAACAACAGTAACAGGGGACGAAGACAAGGCTGAAGTGCTCAATGCCTACTTTGCCTCAGCCTTTAATAGTAAGGAAAATTGTTCCCTCTGTGCACAACCCCAGGGGTTGGAAGAGAAGTATGAGATTCCCAAGGTCCAAGAGGAGGTGGTTAGAGAATTGCTTGCCTAGCTAGACGCCCACAAGTCTATGGGGCCGGATGGAGTCCACCCAAGCGTTTTGAGGGAACTGGCGGATGTGCTGGCCAAACCTCCTTCCATCATCTTCCAACAGTCCTGGAAGACTGGGGAGGTTCTGCTAGACTGGAGGCTGGCTGATATACCAGGTACCAGGGAAAGTCATGGAGCAGGTGATCTTGAGTGCTATCAAGAAGCACATGCAAGAGAACCGGGTGATCAGGTCCAGTCAACACGGGTTCATGAAAGGCAGGTCTTGCCAGAGTAACCTGATCACCTTCTATGACCAAGTGACTAGACTCCTGGACGAGGGAAAGGCTGTGGATGTGGTCTTCCTGGACTTTAGTAAAGCCTTTGATGCAGTTTCTCATAGCGTTCTGCTTCGGAAACTGTCAGCCTCTGGCCTGGACGGGTGCACACTCTCCTGGGTGGAAAACTGGTTGAACGACCGGGCCCAGAGAGTGGTGGGAAATGGAGTTAAATCCAGCTGGAGGTCAGTGACAAGTGGGGTTCCCCAGGGCTCAGTGCTGGGTCCAGCCCTGTTCAACGTCTTTATCAATGACCTGGATGAAAGCATTGAGTGCACTCTGAGCAAGTTTGCAGACAACACTAAGCTGGGTGGAAGTGTCGATCTGCTGGAGGGTAGGGAGGCTCTGCAAACGGATCTGAACAGGCTGGACCGCTGGGCAGAGTCCAATGGCATGAGGTTTAACAAGGCCAAATGCCGGGTCCTGCACTTGGGGCACAACAACCCTGTGCAGTGCTACAGACTAGGAGGAGTCTGCCTAGAAAGCTGCCTGGAGGAGAAGGACCTGGGGGTGTTGGTTGACAGCGACTGAACATGAGCCAGCAGTGTGCCCAGGTGGCCAAGAAGGCCAATGGCATCTTGGCTTGTATCAGAAACGGTGTGACCAGCAGGTCCAGGGAGGTTAGTCTCCCTCTGTACTCGGCACTGGTGAGACCGCACCTCGAGTACTGTGTTCAGTTCTGGGCCCTTCACCACTAGAAGGATGTTGAGGCTCTGGAGCGAGTCCAGAGAAGAGCAACGTAGCTGGTGAAGGGGCTGGAGAACTAGTCTTACAAGGAGCGGCTGAGAGAGCTGGGGTTGTTTAGTCTGGAGAAGGCTGAGGGGAGACCTTATTGCTCTCTACAACTACCTGAAGGGAGGTTGTGGAGAGGAGGGTGCTGGCCTCTTCTGCCAAGTGACAGGGGACAGGACGAGAGGGAATGGCCTCAAGCTCTGCCAGAGGAGATTCAGGCTTGAGATAAGGAAAAAATTCTTCACGGAGAGGGTGGTTAGGCATTGGAACAGTCTGCCCAGGGAGGTGGTTGACTCGCCTTCCCTGGAGGTGTTTAAGGTGAGGGTGGATGAGGTGCTTAAGAGCATGGTTTAGAGATTGGTGGGAATGGTTGGACTCGATGATCTGGTGGGTCTCTTCCAACCTGGTGATTCTATGATTCTATAAAAGTGCCTTGGTAAGCACTTCTGCCAGTTCCAGATCTGATGTGCCTTAAAATCCTAAAAGTGTTATGCCTCACCACTCGTTCCTAAATATGTACCATTGTTTAGAAGTGGTACTTAGAACTGACAGTCATTCACAAGTAGATAGAGTTCCCTCAAACTTCAGCATCCAGAAACATAGCCATATTTGAAGTTTAGAAAAAAAGGCACTTCCCACTCCTTTACCATGCTGTGAGTCAGAATGGTGATCATCTTTAATGCAGATCGAACTCAGAGAGCCAAACGGGTCGCAGCCACAGGGATAGCAGGGGTGATCTTCATAGGGAGAAACCTATAAAACAGATGATGTATATTAAATCCTCCTGTTATTAATTGGGAAAAGTAGAGTTGCATCTGCTTCTCTCTGGGAAGTACTAATATGAATGAAGACTGGAAAAGCTAATATGCAGTAATAAATCAAGGGACTCAATTTTAGCAAACAGAAGATCAGAGGATTGCAGCCTAAAAAACCCTTAAATTTGGGAACAAAATTTGGTCTTCAATAGCACAAGCAAACATATAGTAACTCCTAATGGCCAGAAGCTGAAACCAAACACTTTCAGCCTAAACAGACTTTGCTTTTTATGTAACAGCAATTAACCACTGTGGTGGTTTACCAAAGATTATGGAAATGTTTAAGACGAGAACGGATGCTTCTTGCAAAGATACTCTGGTTCAAAGGGGAAGAAAATGAAAGAATTCCTTGGCTCTGTGTTCAATGGGAGGATAGATTATATATTCAGAAAGATTCATTCTGACTTTGTGATCTATATATCTTTGAAATATAAGGTGATAGAATTTACATAGAGTGGATTTTCTTTCCTTTCAGGGAAAACTTTCCTTTGAGGTACCTCAGATACAGAGCAGATAAGTAACTACCTCTAGACACACATTTGCTGCAAGTCGGTTGCAAACTTTTCTTCAATGCCTCTTACAGCAAGAGAATCATACAACCTTCTCAGCTCCAGTTTACTACTTCGGATGAGCTGTGTCTGCTGTCTAGCCATGCTCCTACAGACTCACTTTTGTGTCTGCAGCAATTTATGCTGTATTTCTAAGGCATGAGTTTTCCAAAATATGCATGAACCTGCCAAAGCAAGACCTTGTAGGGTAGAAATTTAGTTCAGCATGTCTCATTATATACAGACCTCTAACACTGCAGGAAGTTCATATGTGTAACCGGGTTAGTCATGTCTTAACACGTCTTTTTTGGAGTCTAGGTCATTTTTCCAAAGAGCAACATTTGTCAATTAAACTGGAAAGTACACAGGCTCAGAGAGCACGTGTTCTATAATAGTCATGTCAAGAAAAAGAAGAATATTTGTTACAACATCTCACGAGACAAGGAGTCTGATCTTAGAACTATTTAATGGTCCATTTTAACACTAGCTGAAATGGGCTGATACAAGATGGTACCCAATTTTGGCCCTTCTAAAAACACTAGAACTTCAATACTGGCACTTCTTAGAACTTTTATCAACTGGACAAATGTTTTTCTCTGTAAACTTTGGTGGTATGTTACCTATAAAAAAATCTCTATAAGTTCTTAGCTATTGTCCAACTGAATAAAATATTAATTACAATGAGATACAATACACAACATCATGTCATGTTGCAACTCACTAAAACATTAGAATAGTATTTTCCAAATCTTACTTCGTGTGGTCTGAAGTATCCATCAGCACACATTTCACAGTTGATCCCAGTCGTGTGTTGAGTACAGTTTAAGCACACGCCTCCTCCTACATATTGGCCATGAATATCCATGCTCCTTTTCTGCTCTGCAATACTCTGATTGTAGTAACAATTTTCTGCTTTGTTATGACAATTGCACTCTGAGAAGGAATGGAAAACACGCCTGTTATTTATTTACATTGTATAACTTTTCCTGGAAAATCAACATTGTTCAAAGAGGAAAATGTAAGTAGAAGAGCATGTTAATTAATCTCAAAAGTATGCTTTTTTCCCCTTTAATCATGCTATATGCTTCATAAGTCTTAATACATGAGATTTCATAGCAAGTAAGCACATTTTAAAACCACTGTCACCACTTTAACAGCACCATTTTTAAGAGTATTATGTAGATCCCACTAATGTTCATAGCAATGTGTGCTGTTATCAATTAACTGTTCTCCCATTTTATGTCCTCAGCATTACAGAAGATAATCTTCATTCTTGTGTTACTTGTATAACAGACAGAAGTCTGAAAAGTTAACAGTGTCAGTATACTAGTATTTGATTTAGGTTAGAGGATAGTTTGATCCATACACTCGTAAAACACCTACTTTTCAAAGAGTGACATTAAGACTTGTACAAAGACTTCAACAAAACCAACTATTTTTCCTTTCACAACTGTAAATTTTATCTAATAGGTTCTTAATTGTCTGCAGCTTGTTCTGTGCGCATTAGCAATGCGAAGAGAGAAAATGTACTAATTAGCCTGAGCAACATATTCAGCTCTACTGGCACGGCTAAAGTCAATCTATCAGACAATCTGAAACTGGCCAATGAGGAGTTTCTTTTGAAACATTTATTATCAGAACAAAGTTGTTTACCTGACATTTATGATCTATGTAAGAATTCTGCATTTCAAGTAGCTAACAAAATGATTGATGTAAACCTGCTAGTTTTTACAAGACTGATAAATCCCTGCATCTCTTTGACAAAGAGACTCTGAAAGCTTTACTGCATGACAACTCTACTAGCCAGAGTCATATTGAATAGAATGCTTAGAAAGATTTTAGCAGCTATGAATAGAAGTAGGTCTTCTATCTTTAAACAATCTCACGAAGACAGTTAACAGTTTGTTGGTTTTCCTTGGGAATCAGTATACATCAGTATGAAAAGCAACCTCAAGCAAGAACATAATAAGTCTTTATGAAACAAATCTCTGTGCCTACTCACTCTCACATTTGTTCCCAGCAGAAATGGTTCCTGGTCTCCATGGTTTCTGGTGGTAGCCCGGACAGCACTTGTTACAGTTCTCTCCACATGTGTTATGTTCACACTGGCACTGCAATTTCTAAACATAAGAAAGCATTTGACTGCTAAAACACACCAAATGAACAATTGGGAAATAGCTTTCTAGAACAAGAGGGACACATATCCATTGTTGCAAGAGAAACTGTTTCTTGTTGTGCCCCTTGAATTGTTTAAATTTAATACCAAATAAAAAGTTTACTTCAAGGAAGTTACATTACCAGAGAACCAGATATACTTAGCAGAAAAGGAAGAAAATCATCGCACATAATTTGAGCGCACCATATTGTAAGATCTCTTTTAGCCTGCTCTCCCTCATTCTCCTTAGACAAGTACTTTTTTTTCTTTTTTAAATTGGAAAAGTTGTTTTGTGAAAATAAATCAATGAGATTAAAGAATACCTTTGTGGTTTCATCTAGCGGGCAGCTTCGAGCATGGCCATAACAAATACACATGCCACCAACAGAGATGTCCTTTATTGAATAGTAGTACTACAAAAAACAAAGTTGAAAAAAGGATGAATAAAAGACGATTACATGTATTTACACCTCCTCTCTCTACTCTGGAAAATAAAATACCAGCATTCAACTGTCCTGGGACTTGAAAAATGACAAGAAAGTAAAAGAAGCTTTGAAGTTTTGGCACTCAAGGAAACTCCATTTTGTGAATTCACACACCCTCTCCCCATATTTTTTCTCACTGGCATGGAACTATAACTGACTTTAAAGAAGTACATACAATTCCTCAGCTTCAGGAAAGGCCACCAAACGTCACCTCAGCCAAAATCTACATGTAAAAAAATCCTTTTTTCACCCTAGAAGAAACCGTGAAGATAAAAAATTGCTAGATTTTAATTTCAGTCTTGGGAGTAAGAGTATGCTTTCTTAAAAATAGGAACTCTGCCCTCCGTTAAAACCAGTTTGTGCGCTTGCTTCCGGACCAGCTCTTTCCTAATAGCGTGTCTGTAGTTTATTATTCTACCCAAATTCTTAGCTTAAGAATTGATGATACAGCAGAGGACAACCCATTAATAAAGCCAGGTGGTGAGCAAAAGCAACATACATAAGGCAAGGAAGAGACAAGAAATAACAATCTGGGCTCAGTTATGGTTGTGCTGTCCATACGATTAGCCTGTTTGTATCCTGGGAAGCACGTACAGCAGGGCAATGAAAAGGAAACACTTTTTGAGGATACTTCTAAGGAAAGAGTTCAGGACTCTCAGATCTAACAATCTTGCAGTCATCTGGTTCAGGAAGAGGAGGTGGCCCTAGGTGGTCAGGCATGCTGACTCCTGGTTTGTTGTTGTTTCTTTGAAGGATCTTGGAGCTGGAGAAAACTAGACTCTTTGATTTCTTACATATTTTTTATATTTTTAGGGGTTTTATTATGTTTAGTATTTTAGGATTTTTTAATGTTATTGATTTAAATTAAGAAAAAAATTCAGGATCTTAACACAAACAATAAGTCCTAAACTACAGAGAAAGAGGTCCAGACAGAGAAAAGTAGGAGGACAAAAGCAGAGCGATATTTCTTGGTAAGGGAAGGAGCTCATTACATTCCCTTCATCTCCTTTGTTTTGTTTTCTTAAAACGCACAATGTGTGGCTCACAGCAGCTGTCTGCAGCTTGAACAAGAGACCAATGCTAAGCTAACCAAATGCTACAGACAGAAATAGATAAATAGAACACAGA
This sequence comes from Clamator glandarius, assembly GCA_033459285.1. Taxonomy (NCBI): domain Eukaryota; kingdom Metazoa; phylum Chordata; class Aves; order Cuculiformes; family Cuculidae; genus Clamator; species Clamator glandarius. Next base: position 1,962,220 of record JAUNZM010000070.1, read on the forward strand.
AATAAAAGTGCTGTTGAACACTCGCAGAAGTTCTGCATTGGCCCTTTTACAAGACTATGCACAAGAAACTGACAAGACTGATACCAACAACTGGATGTAAATTCTTCAAAAATAATAAAAACACAATCCTGAAAGCTCGAAGCAATTACCTTGGTTGCACAATGAGATACAAGGTGAGACATCAGGATTTGGGCACCTCACCCAAGATAAAGTCATGCAGCTTTTCATGCAAAACTGCACAAAGTAGTGCTAGCTAGGGTAGTACTATGCCCTGGACTGCACAACTGTATGTATTACAAAAACAATGGGAATGCTTGGCTTCAGCACCTTTGTTTCACAGTTATGTTGTCTGTATGCTTCCATGTCTAGTCTTTCTTTTCCAGGTGTATTTCTTCATATTACCTATTACAGCATATTACTGTTAACAGACCTAAATGTCAACCACCCTAGTCCACAACAAGATCTTATTCAGGCTGTGCATTAAACATCCAGCAAGGCACAATACTTTGCACTTGCAGCCTCCGTGTTTGCAATTCCCATACAGGGCAGACAAAACAAACAGAACATGCAGGTTTTACACTTTAGAAATGCTACAGGTGAGTAACTCCATGATCGATGTAAAAGTGGGGCTACCATGACAATACCCACCAAATCATGACCAAATCCAAATTCCTTTGTCCCCTCTGTACCTAGCAACCCAATCAAACCTCTCAGAAGAAGCAGTGTTAATGCACAAGGACGGCCTGTATCAGAGAAGCTATGAACGCAAGAGCCATCTTGCTATGCAAGGAGGCATTGCCTGCAAATGTTCTTAAACGCAGAGTTGCTGAAAAGGAAGAGGCAAAACTTCTCATATTCTTCTGTCCTTATCAGTAGCCTACCATCAGAGAAAAAACTTGAAGCCACTGATGTCCTAACTTATGGGTCTCAGGCTAATATGGAAGAGGATCAAACCAGCAAAATACAGAGGAGAAATACTGCAGAACAGTAATGTTAGGGGTTACAGCACTGAATTTCTGTGAGAACTTGAAGAACTCCACCTAAGTGCTTGATGCCTCAGTTTCCCAAGTTTCAATATCAAATATGTAAAGAACAGTTAATACTCTCAAAATTCTATTTGAGTATTTTACACGTTTTACATTATAATTAATTCATGGACTTTAAAAAAAAAATTAATTACAACAGTCTTAAAAAATGAAGAATCAAGTCTCATTAGACATCAAAATTCACAATGGCTATGTTCTCAAACACTTAGTGTTTATTCATGAACCAGAACACTAGCTCCTGAGATCCTTGACACAACAGAAATACCTCCTCCTCAAACAAATCAGAAAAGACTCTCCCATCATTTATGTACCATTTATGAACAATCAGCTTACCCTTCTGGTAACAATGGGGTCTAGTTCTTTAGGATCATTATGGCTGAGAGTCATGAGGTCAGCATTAAGAGTTCTAATACGCTGCAGTCGTAGCCGAATGTACCGTGCAGAAGTAAATTCCAAAAGCTTTTGTGAAGGATCATCAGCGCTAGGCCTACCGTTAATCAGTGACGTGTGAATCTAGAAAGAGGGACTGGCATAATTATAAATGTAATTGTGATTCAAGTGCAACAACAAACATCTTAGTATTAGAATTAAAAACACAGAACTTAAGCTTGTTTTCCAGCAATTCAGGATGGCAAGAAGTTAAACTACCTGGAATTCTTTTTTCTTTATCCCCTTCTACCTGCAGGTAGAAATTCTGCTTCCTGTCATGCAGTTCTGAAACCACCACACTCTACTCATGATAATCTCAAGTCTCCTGGACTTTTGTAGAGATAGCATAAAGAAAGAATCAGTACCACAAGCTAGTTCTTAGTTACTCTGGTCAGTCTTCCTCTTCCTTACTGAGATGGGACATGTAACTCTGACCATAAACACAGTTCTCTCCTTACAGATTTCCCCTCCACCATTTATCAAGATTTTATTGCAAAACATAATATGGTGCACATGCTCAGTCTAGGATCATTAATCCTACAACTTGCTGGAACAAGGTTGCTCCATCAGCAAGGAGTACCCAGTGATACAAGAGCAGAGTGAGAAGTCATAACACAAATGACAATTGAAAACAAACGGTTGCCACCAGAAATGAAACCATCTGGCCTCCCATCTTCCTTGCACAATCCTAATTGGCCCCACTAAGATGACTTTAAATATTGCGCTGCACAACTTATTATTTATTATTAGACAGTCTCTTCCGCCTTTCCAAACCAACATAGGAACACAAGCATTTAGTCTCATTTGACCATGCAGCTCCCTTTTTATGGAAGAAACTGAAAAATGAGGCCACAAATAAATGTTAAACCAGTTCACCTACTGACCACAACAAATAAGGAAGTGTGCTTTGGGCTTGTCCGCTACATTTTCGAGTGTATGACATAACCTCATTTATGAAGAGTAATTTTGTCTCATATACTACTCTTGAATTTAATTTCACCTTTGTCCAGCACCATTAAGTCATTAGTCTGAAAATAAATATTAAAGAGTTTAATTATGTTCTGGAGCTAGGGGCTTCCTAGACAGTAACTGTGTTATTTCAAAGACAGACTGGGAATGGAGTTCACACTCCTAACATTATGATTTTGCCATTTATAAGCTATCACCATTCCTTCTAAATATTCTAATATACCACGTTCAAAGAACTTTGCTTTTCTGATAGCCCATCAGAAACTAACCATTATCCATCTTCCAAGTGCAGAATAACAATTATAAAACCCAAAACTTTTTCCAGCTCCAATCCTGCAAATTAACATTGATTTCTAGAATATTCAGCACACATAGAAACACAGAGAACTATTCTAGTCCATTTCCTATCCCTGCGCAGGATTTACTAGATTTCTGTCAGATGTTTGACCAGCTGTTCTTGAAGACCACTGTTGGTGGTGATTTTACCAATCAGCACCACCACCTACTGCTGGTTGTGATATACTCTATGTAGGCAATACTGCTGTCTGCTGGCCATTCCTGCTATGAAGGAGCAGACTGTCTTTTCTGAATGACAACTTTTATGTAGTAAACAGCATTTTAATTCTGTCATTTTTTATGTCTTTCTCTTAATGCACTCAGGAAAAACATCAATGTTCTAGGTAGTATCACCCAATTCTGCATGCATCAAGAAAAATAAACGAACAAAAATATCACTAAACTGAATCTCTGGCATACCTGGATTTGGAATTGTATGGCCTATCAGACATCAGACATACATTACAAAAGACACGGTTCACACAGAGTCAACCTAAGGGCTTTTTGGTTAACTAGGGGTAGAGACAGGTTAAGTTTCTTTGTCTGTTTCATCTGATTTGCGGGGCATATGGTTACATCACCACAATAAACACTTGATTAAAGTGAACAGGACTGGATGTTACTGAATCTCATTGTTTTCTTCTTGCTATAACACAGTTCTAAGTTTATGTGAAGAAGTTTCACACTTTAGCCCTTAGCTGCACACACTCAAGTAATATTTTAACCAAGAAATAAAAGCATACTGACTTCTATTAAACCAAGAGTTACTAGCATTCTCCATGTGATAATGCTGCATTTATTATCATGCTCCTACATTATAGCATTAACAATAGAATAACTGCTGGTTTTAATGTACTATTTCATTACATAACTGCCTCTGTATAATAAATTACACAAGTACCATGAATATAGTTTGTTGAAAGAAAGAACCATCAACAGTGAGGCAGTAGAACTCTTAGCTCTTTTAATTATGCCACATCCCTGAAACAATGCCAAGACTTGTTTAGGAGTTCCAGCTGTGCCAAGCACTTCAACAGTGTTCGCAGCTTTATCTCACACAACCAGGTGTTCCTAACATAGGAGTTCCTTTATTAAATGAAAAGCCAGGCAAAACACAGAGCCTCTATTACAGTCTTCCAGGATAAAGCAACTAATAAATCACAACTAATAGTTGTGATCAAATTGTGTGGAGAGAGAGAACAAAGTTTAGCAATGGGAATACACAGAACTAAAGACATGTTTCATCGCAGCATTTAAGAGTTTGCTATGCTTAGTGTAAATACAGTATCATTAAAGAAGAAAACAGATCATGTGGCAGTACTAAGGGTGATGAACTCTGGAACTGTAATCCAACAGTTTTCTAACTGCTATCAGTCTATGTTCTTGCTCATAAACTGCACAAAAGCAAACATACCTCTCCATGTTCCAGGGGAACTAATCTGGAATAATAGGAGGTGCATATCACTTCGTCATCTCTCTTGTAAGTTGGTGGCCCAATTCTTGGTGTAATATTATAACGAGTTAAACATTCAGTATCACTAATTGCATAGTACTGCCATGGGCTGAACTTTGTGCCATCTATGGAGCGTTCTAAAATCCAGTTTCCAGGTCGTGGAGCATTAGCAGCTTTGATGATGACATATGCAACTTGAAAGACCTAAAAAAACGCACAAAGAAAACAGTTCATTATGCTGTAAAAGACCACTAGAAGCCAACTGAGTACTAAACTCAAAATTTAAAAGCAGGATATATTTTGCCTGGGAAGAGGGTAAAATTTGGTACAGTGACTCTGGATCAAATTTTTGCAGAAACTTTTGGCAAAAGGCCAGTCTAATCTCTTGTTAACAGAAATACATACCATTTTAGGTCAAAAGTCTGAGTATTACAACAACACATTTGTGTATGTGACTAAAAGAGGACCAAATATATTCAGTGCATCATTCTGTGTTAATGTAGTAGTTGAAATTTATTTCCACGTGGTACATTTCAGGATTATTTGGGTATTATTACCACCCTTTCTATGGAAAATGTGCTATTTAGCTTTTCAGAACCACAGGCGCCTTTAAAGAAGTGACTTGAGTTTTTTCCAAAACAGCTGTAGCCCAAACAACTTTCTATCTTACATTTTAGCTTTGAGTCTAATCCTACCAGGAACAGCATTTCTAATAAGCTTTTAACACACTATGTTAAAAATCTGTGCACTCCCATTTTGATTCTGTGTGAAAGTTATTTAACAGAAGACTATTTACATACACTGAAAACACACAGAGACAAATGTGACAAACAGGAGCATAACTTTATTTAAGAATAGTAGCACTTTTAAGATGTGCATTCTCTAAGCTATACAGTTATCAACTATTTTTTTTAACAACCCTGCATCCAAAGTGAAATCCACGCAACAGCACTCTAGCACTTCCCTGAGTAGGCAGGGCAGAAACTAAGTTTATAACACCTTTTAAATGACATTGCCATGGCAGCTAGATAACCTGCACTGGCCTCAACCAGCTACAGCATTAGACACTAACACTGAAAGGCACTTACTCTGAAGCTACTACCTTCTTCCTTACATAATACCCACTATATCACTTCACTTAAAAAGACTGTCTTTGCACATTGCTAAGACTTCCTACAGGGGTTTAATGTTTTACATTTACCATGTTTAGATGAAAGAAAAATGCCATATGATTCAACCAGCTCAGATGTATGTATTCTCACTTGAGCATACTCCCTGGTCAGCCAGTATAATCAACATAATTCTTACCTGCATGTGCAGTATTAACACTGTATTGAGGTCCAACTTGGTTACAATCAGTTCTTTCAGACATTTTCAATTTAAATTTTAGAGGGGTTTTTTCATTATAAAGATTAAGCCAGAGCAAGAATAGCACTTGTTGTATAAATGCAGAGTTTTATTTCGTCAAGCAGGGAAATAAACACACAGAGATAAATAATAATTACATTGTTTGCACAATTCATGGAATGACTTCTGAAGTAAAGCATTCTTTAAGTGAACAAAGGTTTTCTTAGGAGATCATGCAGACATAAGGAAACTAAATTGGTGATAGTTATCTTCAAATTCTGACTTACTAGATTTAATATCTTAAAAAAAGTCAAACAATCTCAGTTTTTATTGAAATCAGATGTAACCTAAAACATGATATTCATTTAGTCTGATTTTCTTTTCAGGCATTCATGAGGTTCAACGACACCAAGTGCAAGGTACTACAACTGGGTTGAAGCAATCCCCGGTTTCGGTACAGGATGGGGGATGATGTGATTGAGAGCAGAGCTGTGGAGAAGGACTTGAGGGTGCTCAGTGATGAGAAGCTTGACTTGAGCCAGCAATGTGCGCTCACAGCCCAGCATCCTAGGCTGCATCAAAAGAAGTGTAGCCAGCAGGTCGAGGGAAGCAATTCTGCCCCTATGCTCAGCTCTTGTGAGGCCCCCCACCTGGAATATTACATCCAGTTCTGGAATCCTCAACATAAGAAGGATACGGAACTGTTGGAACAGGTCCAGAGGAGGGCTAACAAAGATGATCAGAGGGCTGGAGCACCTCCCATATAAGGACAGGTCGAGTGAGTCAGGTTGTTCAGCCTAGAGAAGAGGAGGCTCCAAGGACACCTTATAGCAGCCTTCCAGTATCTGAACGGGGCATACGAGAAAGCTGGGGATGGACTTTTTACAAAGACAGGTAGTGATAGGATGAGGGGGAATGGCTATACACTGGAGAGGGAAAGATTTAGGCTAGACATAAGGAATAAAATCTTCACAATGAGAGTGGTGAGGCACTGGAACAGGTTGCCCAGGGAAGTTGTGGATGCCCCACCCCTGGAAGTGTTCAAGGTCAAGTCTGATGGAGCCTTGGGCAGCCTGATCCAGTAGGAGGTGTCCCTGCCCATGGCAGAGGGGTTGGAACTAGGAGATCTTTAAAGTCCCTTCTAACTCAAACCATTCTATGATTCTACAATTCACTCTAGTTCTATCTTTTGACTTATCAAGCACACACAAATAGAAAGTTACCAGTTGCTTGAATAAATATGAAAATTTACACGAAGTGAGTATTTTATCTGCTGACTTATATGCATTTCAGCAATGCAAGCTGAAGTAAACAAAAAGAGAGGCCGGCTCACCGTTTAGTCATGGACTTACAGTCTCTAGAAATAAAATTTCTCTAAGATCTGTGAATTCTTTGTTGTTCAGCACACTCATTTTATCAAAATTAAGCCAATATCAAGAATTATAATCCAGCTTCCATGAATAGAAGAGTCCCATTTAAATAATACCTACAGCATACAAACAAGCTCCAAATGAAAAAATTAAAATGCTAAAATTCATGCTTTGAAAGGGACAAAAGAAGACTGTGGGCTGACTGCAAGTCAAGCAACTGTTTTCCCTACATACAACCTGGATTTTATTGATTCAGTTAGCAGTAGTTGAATTATATACATGTTTTGCATTGGGTTATGTGCAAGCAGAGTCTGAAGAATCACCATTTCAGTACCTCTAACCTGAAGACACGCAGCATGTGGCAGAAGTCATTTATATGGGGATTTTCTCCATCACAGAAGAGCACTACAGAAAACTATTAAAACTAGGAAAGTTTTATTGGCTGAGCTCAAGAACTGCTATGCAACTCCAAGCTCCAGGTCAATCATTTCTCTCAAATGTATGAAAGATTGGAGTACCATTTTTTTCAATGCCATGTTAGAAAATATTAAAAACTTATTTATTTATTTCTCCTCTCTGTTTGCTGCCGTCACCTAAACTACTTCCCTACTTATTACACAGTCAGCTGAACAACAAATTATCTACTTCTGATTACATCGAGACTTTTCAAGACCCATTACAGTCTGCAGCTGATGTAGCTAGTTTTAAATCCAGTTGCAGCTGGTAACAATGAGATATCCTTCATCACAAATTGCAACCACTGCTGCAGAAACAAAAGATATTCACAAGAGTAGGCAAGTCAGATTTATTTTAAATATCAAGTTTCTTAGTGAGGGAGGAGTGAAGAGAAAAGCCAGTTGAAGATAATTTTTTTCACAGCAACTCTGTACATACTCAATGCACAACACAATAAAATAAAAAATTTCAATGCAACATTTTTACAGAAAAACAGCAGCCATGTTTGATATTCCGGACATCTAGGGATTGACTTTTCCTGCATGCCTACAGTTCACCAGCAGCTGAAATGAAGGTATTTGGCACTGTGAATCCGAAAGAGGCAGTCAGAAATCAGTAAATGAGTCTATAAACAATTAAATATACACAGTGTAGAAAACCACTTCCTTCTTTTCCCCTGGTTCCTCTCAATTCTCTTCCATTTACACATAGAGCCCATAGGTATCCACAATTACTTCATAGGTAAATTCACAGGACAACAAATATCAGTAACATCAGTAAAATTTGTCTGTCTCTGAAATAATATATGTATAAGTGCTCTGCAATGAAGTCACAAGACAACCTATCAGTAGGAGTTATATTCTCAGGGATTATGTTCCCAAGCACAGGAATGAAGTTGGAGGAAGGGATTACAGTGTTCCCAGTACTTGCAGTTGAAGACGTTTTAAGGAATGTCAGCAGGCAGAGGCTTCATAGACCTCATATCCCACAGCCTCTGCAATAGATCTGAACCAGAAACTCCTTGTAATACAAACTGATTTTCCAACACCCCCAGAGCATTTCTTTACAGTTTTTTATAAGTTCTTCAGGTTTCAACACAATCAAAAGCAAATTCTTACCACTTTCCAAATCCATTCAGTGTACACAGATAAATTTGAGCTGTGTGGCAAGAACTAACAATTTGTACACTTTAATTTGACAGAATAACTTTTCCAGAACTCATTTCCTTATTCACCTACAAGGGTAACAATGGTAAGCCAAGCAAACTAGGAATTCCCAAGTAACCATAGATTAAAAGGGTCATTTTACAGGCATTTCAATCTCAACTGTAAAGACCAGACAAATAAATTTGTTCTGAATAACTTCTTCATTGCAGCAATACCAATATAAGAAGTCACTTCTGCTTTATTTAGCCTTTCTAATGACCTTGTTTCCCCTCCAACAACATCAAGTGCATTATTCTTGAACAAGACTTAAAAATGAACCCTTCTCCATTTACCAGGAATTTTTGCATATTTTTTTACTCAAGAATGTAAACTCAGCCAACAGTGACCACACAGCAGATGCTAGTCAAAAATCTGTTTCCAGTGGCATTGTCAGTGCTCTGCAAGCCACACAGACACACGCTCCAGCAAGTACAGTTTCTCTCTGTTTATATTTACGAGTATTTCAACCCCAGGCTCCAAAAATGAAATGTTAAAGGGAAAGGTGAGTCCCAACACTACTGTTTTTTTTTCTAAATTTCTGAAATTTTTAACCTATTAAAACCAGAAATAGTAACTCCTATTTCAAATCTAAGCCCCAATTCAAAACAAAACTGTACCTGATCTTTAAAACACGTGAAATGAGGATATGATTTTAGGATCTCAGGATCACTTTCAGTATCCTATTGTATTCCTTATGGAAATCACACTGGCGTAACGTAAACCATATAATGCAGAAGACTGCAAAATGAACAAGCCTGAAGGAATGCAAGGCTCTTGGCAGACTGATTCCTTCTAGTTTTATAAATTCAGCTAAATCTTCCCTTCAAGATGAGTGCAGAAATGAAGTCTAAAAAGCAGCTAAGTATGTTTTTCAAAACAACATGACAAGTCCTGTGGTAAAAAATGTCTATTAGAACTATTATTCCTATTTTAAGTGAAACTGCAAAATCCATTCTGTTCAATGCTGTCAACACATATAAACTTGGTTACCAGAAAAGTCTCTGTTTCTCAGACTTCATTTTACTGTCCAAAAAGTCTAAAATTAATCCGTGCAAACTTTCAAAGAGTAAAACACTGCATGAAAGGATATTCCAAGTCTTAGCCTATATTGTTCACAGGAATGTCTTTTTAAGGGATAAAAATGGCTTCACACTCTTATTAGAGACTATGAGGCCCAGCAATTGCCTATTTTGCTCTGAAGAGTCTGTGATATTAAAAGTGTAATTTAAACTAACCTAGTAGAATTTCTAGTCTTCTAAATGATGTTTTCTTTAACACTTCAATTCATTATGTGCAAACACTGCTTTGGTATATAATAAAAATTTCTTTTACTCAGAATTGTTTTCTGAGATGTACAGATCAGCTTTCTGAATCTCACATAATCAGTTTTACAAAGTCACAAAAGGCTTTTAAGGAAGCTTGCCACATACAATAAACTAGCACTGGTTCAATGAAGTCTAAAGAATAATATCTTTTCACATTAGCACAGGATTTCTCCTTACATAAATCTCTTCTTGCCAAATGACTTCAAGATAAAAGCTCTGTACAAATCATATTATAAATTTTTTTACTTTCTCAATTTTTTTTACTTATTTTTTACTTTCTAGTAGCAAAAACTAAAAATTACACTTACATCAGCCTATACGTGGTAATCTGGTACTCACAAAATATTCATGAGCTATGATTTAATCAGAAGTGGAGATGTTTTCTCAACTTGATACTATGGTCTTCCAAGAACAACTGCTCTTGCTTTGCAATACAAAAACTTTGCGAAATACAAACTCGTGCCTTTCTGTAATGCTTAGTATAATCTACCCCTAAATACCTTTAAAAGTCTGAAGCATGGTAATAAAAGTGAAGGAAATATTCTTCATTTAATGGCGTTACAAATAAATATTTTACAACTGGCCTGAGCACACTGTCGACACTTTTAATAGTCAGCATTTATTTTAATTCATTATTATTTCACAAAGTAGTTGTCCTGAAGAGTCAAACTCAGCCAAAAATGCTGGTTTTACCTAAAACTGCTGCTGTTCATCTTGTTTCTGTAGAACTGTCACTGCAGGAAGCACACGGTCATAAATCAAATCTTGGTATCTTGTACATTAATATTACATCTCATTGCTTAACTACTCTTTCCCTAGTTCTGGAGCTTTGCCATAAATTTAATGGAAAGAGTATGAGGGAAGATTATCATATATCTGGGTCCAGGAAAGACTGAAAGGCACACCAGAATACATATATCTAGTTGTATGATCCACATGAGCTAAAAACTCATGATGTATCCACAGGCTGCCCTTACAAAATGCTTAGCATTAGTTATAAACAGCACAGAAACCGCAAAGAGGAAAGATGAAAACATCAATTTTGATACTGATTTTATTAGCCAGCCCTCTTTTCTCAACAAGGTTCCACCAAAGTGCTCTTCATTCCAGCTATATTTAGATTAAATAAGTGCAACATTGACTATTAACTGAAAGAATACCCTCTGCTTCCTTCAATTTTGAGCCAAGAGATGAATGCAATCACATACAGGGGACAGACTATGGCCAGAACTTCACAGAGGGTAAACTGCAGTAAAACCAGTTTTCATCACATAAAGGAGTCTACCCTGTGTTTGCCAGCCAGGGCTATGTTCCAGCACTCACCAACCCTACTGCCAGATTGTATCTTAACTGTACACTGGTAACAATCCCAAGAAACAATCCATTCCTCTTACTGTTAGGACTTCTGGGTAATTTCTAAAGAAAACGTAAATAATGACTAGATGGTCATTCTTCACATCACAAAGGGGTGTGAATATTGTCTATATTCTGGCAAGGAAAGTTAAAAGGATATACTTAGATCAATGCACTCCTTGACAGATTTAATGCATAAAGCTTGAAATGTAATAAGAAGTACCAACGCTAAAGATACACTGCTACACATATAGTTGCAGTTACTGACTTTCAGGAATATTTTTAAAGGTCATAGAAAAGTATTTTAAGTCATTCTCAAGCATATTTATTATGTAAAGCATTACTAAAATCACTGAAGTCCTTCATACATCTTAGTTTTTACTTGTGTTGACTTGCTTAAAGTAAGCACACCAGGTCATCTCTAATAACTCATTGACTTCAAGCAATCTCTATTAACCAAATCCTTTCTTGCAGAGCAGTAATTTACATTCAGTTTGCATAGCCCTAGATGCCTTTTCTCTCTCAAATTCTCCAAGGAAAACATAGAAGAAAGGCCCCTTGGGGAAAACTTTTCAAATTGAATTAGTGAAACCAAGCGTGGCTCATGAGAGGAAAGATATGCATTTTGTGAAATATCAACAGCTCTAAGGTTGAGGAATAAAAGATTTAGAAGGCAGGTCAGTTGGTCTGCTTCCAAAGTGAAAATGTTGTAGGATAAAAACTAAGGCATTCCCTCCTCCTCCATTTTTCCTTCCTGTTTGTCTGTTTACAAATCAAACACAAAGCAAACTCCTCAAACAACAAGAAAGTGCTATCCAAACCTCCTGTCACTGACAAAAGACACCCTGTGATTAGTTTCCTAACAGTTCTGCTTTACAATTAAAGAGCAAACTAGGCCCTCATTTAATCCATGCTTCATTTTAAAACATCAAAGTAAAGTCTTCTGTTTTAATCTTTAAAATAACTTTCAAGCACGGTCTAGAGAACTTGCAAAAGCTTGTTACCAACCGAACACCTCAAGTACGCATTTCTTAGTAACCAAGTTTCTTCCAGAATTTGGAAGCCTTCCCATATTAATAAAGGATTGTTGAGCTATGATTTTCAAACAACTTGGATCAGCCAATGTATGGATCTGTTCAAAGCAAAACATCAAGAAAAAGCCAAGAAAAACACATTCTCTTCACAAATGATTTTGTTTTTTCTTGGCACAAGGTAGACAGCAGGAAACTTCTGATTCTTCCGTGTCGAACAGATAAAATCAATAAATTAGTATTTAGCAGCCTCCTGCTTAAGACTGATGAATCCCTCCAAACTTTATGGCAAAGTGCCAAAACAGAGGAACCAACTTTTGTCCAGACAGTTCCACCCTCACCAGGGTCATAAATCACTACTTTAAAGATATAATTCTTAACTCATCAGAACAACTGGCAGTAAAGTTCATAGATGATATAATACAGAACATTTCTTCCCAGTGCTCCTTCCAACACGACAGTAATCAGAATCAGTCAGAAGACCGGCACAGTAAGTGGCAAATTGATTTTTCTTTCAGCAACACTAACTTTGCCCTGTTTTATGTGTGTTTTGCTTTCTAGTCCTAAAGAATGACCCTCAGCTAAGAAAATTCTGTGTTTCCAAGGTTCTGGAGATTCTACAGTTGAACACATTTTGGCATTTTACATATTAATCTTGCTGTTATCCTGTATTAACAGATTTATATATTTAATCTAAACACAAAAATATATGGAGAAATTTAAACAGAAGAGTTTAATTTGAGATTTAATGTGAGGTAACTGGTGTGAACATAATCCCACTTAACTTTCTCTCCTTCTCTGAAACTCAGTACCTGAGTTACAATATCTAAGGATTAAAATAGTTCATATTTGGAAGTATATAAATGTGCCGTTTTCTTCCAGTAAACATCAAAAGTTTCTACCATATCCTATGCCAAAACATTCATTCTTCTACTAAGAAGCTGTGTGATGATAGGTGACAGGCTGATAGTTACAGTTAATAAACAGAAACAGATGCAACCTCACACATAAAATCTGCACTTATGACAATACTCTGAAAACACTGTTTCCTGCTTGAAAATAAGCCTTTGATAACCCAGATGCAAGTACCCTGAATGAAATCAAAGGTGGAGGAAAATAATATTAGAAAATTGCTGAGAAAAGACAGCACAGTCAGGCAAAGGAAGACTATCAAGACAGAAGGAACACACATGTAAACACTGTCATAGGCACATAAACTATTGTTACTATGCCACAGATTAAAACAACCGGTACCTTAACAGCTTACAAACATAGTGATTTCCACTACAGCCTGATAGAAATGAAACTGCCAAGATGTTCTAGAACAATTCAAAAACACATCTGTTTAAAATCAGTTCATACTAGCTTTAGTTTTCCATGTGTTACTAAATGGCTATCTGCTGAATATTCTATCAACTAAACTGCAATCAATTGTATTGGCTTATATCCTACATACAATAAATGACACTCACCTAAATATTACTCACCTGCCTTAAATCCAACGTGATAGTGACCCAGTGGTACTGCCTCCCATTCTGAATGCTAGGACTCTGCCACCAGTTATTAGTACCATCAATTGCACTGGAAATTGGGTGCTGCTCTGTTTTAAAGCAAAAAAATAAACACATCTTGAAAATATATCTCACTGAATTTTTTCTAATGCAGCACATTTATTTCACACTGAGCACAATTTCTTCCTGTCATAAGGAAGTAAAAGCTGAAATCTTGCCCCAGTCATTGTGGTGCTTAATGGCAATTTAAAGTGTTCATGCTTTCTGTCAGCCCTTTGCTCAAAGGCAGTTTCATTCATTTAGTAACAGGACTAACGGTAAACTAAGTATTTGACCCCAATGCACCCTGTATTCATGGGGAAGGGTCAAAAAGAATGATACAGACCAATGAAACCAAAACAAAACCACACAAAACTTGCCTTTGGGATTGGCACTGTTATGGTCGCAGACACGGCACTGGGCGTTGCGCAGGGGTCGTCCTGGGACATGCTCCACCAGTTTGCAGAACATCTCTGGTCCCTTCTCCCCGCAAGTAGCATTAGTGGAGATATGAGCATTGCTGGCCAAGTTCAAAATGGCAGGGAACAGGCCTTGAAAAAAGTAATATTAATCAGTCATATTGTAGGGTAAGCAAAATACAGACATGGGTACAAGATAGGTCTCTGAACATACAGGATGTCATGACAACTATCTAGGAGCCAGAGATACAGGAAAATACAATGAAAACAATTTATTTTGTGACAAGGTTATCATATCACATTGACAACAGCATATCAGTCACCATACCCTGAGGCACTGTTGCCCTCTCAGTCCCTGCTCACACCCAAGGGCTCCTCCCAGCACAGCCCACGATTTCATTTCAGTCCCTCAGGGCCATCAGCCCCTGCCTCAGCCATGTCACAGGATGGACATGTGGCTCCTCACACAGCTCCCCCCCATACTGAGGTAGGACTACCCACCAGCCCATGACCCTGCTCAGCCTCAGGCCATCATCATGCCCAGGAAGGTGCCTGATGCCAGGGCCTGAGGTTGCCCTGGTGTGCACCCAGCTACCCTACTCCTGGTTGGGATGGTGGGACCAGCCCAGGCTGCCAAGACCTACCCTGACTGACTGTGCAGGGAAACCCCCATAGTCCTCGATGTGCCCCCAGCCCTCAAGGCACCCTGACTGCAATAATCCCATTACTTCACTCCGTATGTGGATGCTTTACTGCTGAGGAACACAAGAGTTAAAGTTAGCTGTAGTTACTAAACCTTCTCTTCACATTTGGAATTGATCAAAGCCAGGAGGACAACCAGCCCACTGCCAGAAGTGAGAAGGAACTGTAGAGCACACGCTGGGCTGCTGTGGAAAACGGCATTTCAGTGGAACCCTCTGAGGCAGCAACACCACTGCCCTGAACAATATGCTCTCGACTCACGAGTTTTAAGGAATGCGTTTTAGAACTTTGCTCTGCGTAAAGTCTAAGGGATGTTTTGCTTGCCACGTATTAATCTTCACACAAACATTTCACCGAACTTTCAAATGGTGTTGTTCTTGTGTGCTGGAATAATGAAACAACATATGAAGCATTTCAAGGACACTACTAACAGTAATTCTTAGTATTTTCTAAAAGGAGTGAAGTTCTATTTTAGCCTGAAGGCCACTGATTAAATCTAAAGAATATTGCATGCAACAGAAAGAAGTAAAGCAGAAGTTAAGCACTGTTAAGCTAAGAATTTTTACCAGTTTACAGACTCCTCAGCTAAAAAGCTTTCATTTCTTGCATGTTTATAGTATGACAAAGATGCTCTATTTCCTCTCAGAAACAACTGAAGAAAAGAAACTGTTTTGGAAAAGCAGCCCTCTGTTTAGAGATTAAACACAATGGGCTGAAATCAAAGCTAGAGCCATGGTATGACGTATAAAGAGTATGGCAAGAATTACTAGTGTTGCAATAAGGAGGTATTAAAATCAGATTTCTGAAAGGGTTCTTAATTTTCTATTCTCTTATACATTTAATTTAAAAATATCTATTCATATTTGTGAAAATACATGATTTTTTCACTAGTAAAACTGTACAAATTATTCCACACCACAAGAGATTGTAATATTAATACCTTGTTTTTCTTATCAGTCCATCTCGACAAGATGATATTAAATATTCCTTTAACTTAAAGTGCCTGCTTGCTCAGTAACTGCATAACCCTAGAAAGCCTCAGTAACAGTTTTGGTGTTATTTAAACCTTGGCTTCAGCTATTGAAAATGTGGCTAAATCCTAAACCTCTGTACAATAGAAGGAGTAACAAACTGTGTTTTCAATTGCGTTATACTCAAAACTCAGGAGGGAGGTGGAGCTTTTTTTTTTAATCCTGACTTCACTTAAATTAAATCTAGACTACATTGGATGCCTTGTTCTCATTATAACTACCATGTGATGCAGACAAGGATGCTGAAGACATACTATTGAACACTTCATTGAGATTCTTCTGCCAGTAACATGCTTTCTGCAGTCTTATCTCACCTCATACAGTTTGGGTGCAGTAGTTCTCCAGACCTAAAGTTCAAGGCAAAGCAGAAATGCCACCCTCCATTTTCCTACTGAACAAGAAAGCTCAGTGGTAGAAGGTACTCACTTTTATATTACTGTCCAACAATATAGAATCTTCAGTATTCATTGCTGTTCACCTAGTCTTCAAGAGCTATCCAATACTTCCCAGGCCATTCATTACCTTCACTCAAGTTACACAAGAGCCTTGCTATTTCTTTCAATGGTCATTTGTTACAGTGGCTTAATTTGCCTACAATTACCTTCAGGCAACAGATCTGTGCCAAATAATAGCAAAGCTCTTAAGAAAAGCACTGATGGCAAGTGCTGCGCTTGTCAAATTTCATTCCACACCCCAAGATCAAGTCACCATAGCATTCACACTGGACTTGGCCCTTTCGTCTGCTTGTCACCAAGCATCTAATTTGACTTTTTAAAAATTGCCAATTAATAATGATATGATAACCTTTAGGTCTCATGATGAATTTTCTGAGTCCCACAGAGATAAGAAGAAAGGACATTTCAATCTAATTGAGTTGCACTGCAGTTTTGCCCCTGGATTCATATAACAAGTTGTTACTTCATCCTGCAAGGTACTGCATCTCTTCATTTCCTATCTGATTATATTCACCTCTGATTCTGAATGGCTGGACTCAATGATCCAAGAGGTCTTTTCCAACTTGGTGATTCTATGCTCCTAACTCTTAAGGCAATCTGCACAGGTGTATCCACTGGTTTCACTAGAGACCAAGAACAGTGCAGAAGCTGATTTATTAAGAAACAATAAGTAAGTGTGATAAACAAAATGGAAAAAAAAGATAAATTTAATGAGTTGCACTTTTACAGAACATTCCTCTTCAGCCATTCAGTATGCTCTTAAGAAAATATTTTAAAGAAAATTTCAAGAGTTAATAGATGCTCCTCTGCCAGAAAACCAAGCAAACAAAAAAAAAATCAAAAGAAACAAAAGAGAAGAATAAAATGATTAAGTTAAATATATTTTTATCTCTCTCAGGTAAAGACAGTAATGATAAAGCAATCACAGAAACACTTATGTGAATGAGTCATTTACAGATAAGTAAGTGACTGTCATCATATCATGCTATAAAATCCAAGTGGCCATAAGAGATATAAAACTCTAGCAGAAGAGACCACATATCATTAAACTGAATAATATTTACATTCTTAAAGACATTGACGTAACTTTTACAGCTTGCTATTTGAAGTCCAGCACAAATGATTGAATTGAATTTATCATACTTATTCTCACAAGAAAGGAAAGCAAGTGCTACATACAAAATCCTCATAGTTTCACTGCTTAACTGTCAGGTTCCACTATACCAACAGATAATTTTAGCAAAGAGGCTTTGAACAAGTCCTGAGAAATCTCCATATGGACGGCAACAGATCTATGTGTTAGAATTCTCAGCTCATTAATCTAGTTTGGTTGACTATGTTCCATTTCATAAAATGGCTTGGGTTGGAAGGGACTTTACAGATCATCTAGTTCAAGCCCACCTGCCATGTGCAGGGATGCCTTCTGCTAGATCAAGTTGCTCAACGCCTCATCCAGCCTGGCCTTGAACACCTCTAGGGATGGGGCATCCATGCCTTCTCCAGACAACCTGTTTCAGTGCCTTACCTCCTTTCACAGTAAAAAAATTCATTCTAATAGCTAATTTACCCTCTTTCCAGCATAAAACCATTACCCGGTGTTCTACCACTACTGATAAAAAGCCCCTCACCATCTTTCCTATAGACTCCCCTTAAGTACTGGAAGGCTGCTATAAGGTCTCCACAGAGCCTTCTCTTCTCTAGGCTGAACAAGCCTAACTTTCTCACCCTGTCCTCACATAGGAGATTTACTTACTACTTTTTCTTTGCATCATTAAGCTCATCTCTGTTTCCAAATTACTGTTGAGCATTTTGCAAGACAGTGGTGGTCCCGAGAAAAGCTAGAATTTTTAAATTAAACTAATCTACTTCTACCTGTTGGTCACCTCTTTTCATAGAAACAGAGACCATTGTTTAATATCATTTTTTCCAGTTACTTAGATGCCCACTTGCCCCAAGCAGAGTCACACACTAATACTAGAAAATGAATAGTGTATAGACACTAATTTAACTTTAAGAAAAAATAACAACTGGTTCACTGCAGTTCAGCTCAACCATGGAGCATAATGTTCTTACTAGAGATTCAAGTGAACTGCTCTTAATCTGTGAGAACTTGGATTTAGCCAGATCCATGACTAAAACTCACTGTAGGAAAATTGAAAACTTAAGTAGGTAATGTCAGAATTGTGCTATTCAGAGCTTTCCTACAGGGGCAAAATGCTCCAAGCTCAGAGAAATTAGAGGAAATCAGATCCCTAACAATGTGGTCTGCAACCTGGATATGGCAGAATCTGACATTTTCACACTCTACAATACTCAACTCTTAAAGTAATGACAAGACAGAAGAATCCAAAGCTTAGATGAATTTACTGTACACACAGCTCATCAGGCAGACTTTGTGGTGATGGACATAGCATTAACTTTTTGCCAAAAGTCAGAGGAATGGCTTGTTCACAATAAAGCCTGTTATAATATATTTGAATGATGGTTGAAGAGGTGATGTGCATGTAGTATGCCAGTGAAAAGGAAGACAGGAAAAGAGCTTTTGGGCAGATGAGGTAGTCCACTGCTATTTTGTGTGTTTCAATAAGCTTATCAACTCTAATCCTTCAGAATGATTAGGGACAGTTGGAACATGCAGCTCCTTGAGGCAGATACAAAGTGCTGATGATTAAAAGTCATTATTAGAATGAAATACAAGATTGCTTAAACAAAAGATACCTACACCTGGGATAGCTATCCCTCTGTTGTGATGGTTATGCCTGATCATGTCCTACACCTCCTTGGGAATTATTCTACCCAAAATCAGGGTCTACAGAGGCCCTTACAAGCTCCTTATTGCTAGAGACAAGTACCATCATCTTCCCTAAAGACTCAATTTAATTCTTTGTAGTTTTATGAGGTTTTTGTTCAGCTAATTGATTTTGTTATAGGTATAGACTATCAAGGAACCCTGAAGTTTTCTCCAAAATGACTTGCAAGGATCTGAGACATTTCCAGGGTTCTGACAACTCCAGCTGGATGCATATTTGGCATCTTCAACTGTTATCAATGTACATCTAGTGATATGTTCTGGATACACCTGATTCACTGCACAAGCAGTGAATAAGCAGATCAACTCCACAGTATTTACACAGAGGATGTGACACATCTTAAGAGTCACTGAACATTTTGCTTAGCTCAGATAGCCTTCCGATGCACAGAAGCACCCTAAAGACATTACACTTCCTCTATATGGTCAAATGACAACACATACACATCAATACTGGAGACAGCAAAACCACATGCAGGTGTTGTCCTTCTCTGCCATTTATCAAAGGCTGTTTAGACATATTTATTCTCTTACCTTTAAAAAATATTCTCAGTTTAGTACACCTGGCCTCATTCTGTATAGTCAGATCTAAACAAAGCCGTAATTCCACTCCCCATTAACAATTTTTTCACTTGGGTTATTCAGAAGTCTTTCATAATTGTTTTGTTTCAGGTGGAGATAACACTGACTTGTGGGTTTTGGCAAAATTCATTTATTGCCTGTTTCTGACCACATTTGACTGTATGGACTTCCACAATGTGACTGGCAGGTGGCATGTGAAGAAACACTCCTCAGAAAAGCAGCATTCCTAGCAGAGGCACAGGTGATTAAGTTTATTTTACAAACACAGTTGCACAAAGAGGAGGATACACAAGAGTTCCATAGGCTGCACTATGCCAGCAAGGATATTCAATAAGCACAATAAAGATGATAATACTTTATGGTATCCTGATCTATTCTGCAAGGATGGCCATACTTCTTACAGGAAGGCCACATTTAGGACAGCTTCCTCTGAATCCAAATTCAGTAGCCTATCTGATATCCCCAGAAAGCTGAATGGATTGGGTAGGCAATTTTTTATTAGAAATCAGAAGACAAAAAACTGATGGGAAATTAAGACAAACATTATCTGAAGCAAGCCAAAAACTGAGTCCAGAAGGTGACAATGTTTTCTGGATTGTTCATTAAGTCTATACAATGAAGACTTCAAACTAGACTTCAGTGAGAAACTGAGATATTCAGCAAAGCAACAGCTTCATTTTTCCCCATGTATTTTGGGGGTTTTTTTGTGCTGAGGGTAATAATGCAGTAATTTGCAAGTGAACTTAGTAGATGTGACTTAAGCTGATGTGTGCTAGTTAACAATGAGCTTTTTATTGTGTCATTTCTCAGAACACAGAAATGCAAATGGGATTAGACCCCTTCAAGTAAGTCTGCTGTTTTTAAAAAATGTAAGGCAATCAGTGATTCATAACAAGCAGGCAATATTGAAGTCTGCTCAGAAGCAATCGATTCTCCGTTTACTGAAAACACTTACAGAGGACACAGTGGCAGTTGTTCAGAATAGTTTGATGCACTTTAGGACAACAAAAAGGGCTGAGGACAAAATGTATTAAAAAGTCACCAAATACTAGAGCGGATAAAATATGTAACAGTATTACACTGCAAAAGTTAAGGTCACATTCTTTATAACATTCTCTGACAGTTTTCAATAGCATATATTTATTTTAGTTGTTTTGCCTTGGTCAAGTTTCAGACTAAATGAGTTTACTAAATAAAAGTCCTGGAACTATTGGGCTTTGGTTCAGATTCTTTGCCTGCTTAATAGATTTTCCCTCATTTTATTTTACAATTCAATGTCCCTAGCTTAACCTTTTCCATGCACTTTAATCAAAATCCTATCCTATAATCACAATGAAAATCTAGGCTTATTTCCTTAAAGTAAATGGCCTGAAACTTCTAACTTCAGGAATTAAGACACTAATTCCCTATCCTTAGAGGCCTTATAATGCATTTTGTAGAGCTATTGCCTAAAAACATCCATTAGCAGCAGTCATCAACCCATATGAAAAACTGAAAGCTCCACAACTTACACAATTGCCTTTGTTAGCCAGTCGCTAGTTAGAAATCATTTTGAAAACTGATCACTCATTTTCCTGTAGCCCTGCAGAGGGAAGGATTTTGGCTAGCATAACACGAAGTTTACAGATGCTAACAAAGGAGTATGGCTTTATCAGCAGAACCTCTGCGGACTTTGATTTGCAGTGTTGAGAATAAACTACTTAAGACTAAAAATCAAACCTCACTACTATGACAGACCATTATATTCCCTTAACACCTGTTCTGTATTTCTTCCCATATTGTAGAGCACAACTAATGTCAATCACAAATACTAGCAAGGCAAGACTATGTTTATTTAATTCAGTTTTCAATATAATAACATTATAAATTTGTCTACTCTGTCCTCAAAATCTTGTAGTGAGGTATATTCCTGAACATCCCTGACAAGTCTGCTGTAGTGTTTTATCACTCTAAAAAGTTACAAGTTTTTAGTCTTCTTTGCTGCATTTATGATCTTCCATGGTCTTGATTACAGCTTTTGACTACCCGGCAGGCTGTTATCACACACCCTTTTCTCTCTTCCAGACTAAGTAAACTACCCTTTCAATCTTTCCACGGTCAATTTTCTAAATCTCTTACTCTTCTGAATTCTTGGCAGCTTGCATCTCTCCAACAGCGTAGGTCTTCAGACCTCATCAGTACCAACTGGAGTAGAATAATTTAAGTTCTTGACAGTTTTGTTAACATACCCCAGAATAAAAGTTTTGCTTTCTTTTCAAGGCACTACAGTTCAGTTCGCACTGCATGCTAAGGTAAATAAAAGATCTTTTTCTGTTGTCCTGCAGCCTGGTCAGTCATGAAAGGGAAGTAACCACCAAATCAGCCCTGGGATGAGTTCAGGTTATCTGTAAAACAGACTACTTCGCAGACATTTGCTGAATGCTCATGAACACTTCCTTTCAGAGTAATCTGCTGAATACTTCACAATTCTGATACTGTAAAGCTTTTGCAAATCTCACTTAAACAATCTAAAGGGAGCAGTAGAAGAATGACAACGAAACAAAATCTCCCACAGTCTTTTAAATGTGAACAAAAATTTTGCTTGAGCCACACAAGCTGTAAGAGCCACAGAAGACCAAACCCTGCCCCTTGCTCTGTCCAAGTTGCAAAGGGCTTCTCTACCAAACACATTCGGCTATTGCTTATGCGCATCCAGCATTATTAGCGACAGCCTTAATGGAGACAGGGTGCTGCATCAATAAGCATTTACCTACCGCTGCCTACCCTGGGCTAGATGCTGTGCTAATTAACATCCAGTGCTCAAAAATATACTGGAAAAAATATAACACTGCAAAGTAATAAAGATGAAGTCTCTCAAGTTGTCTAGAAACACAGAAAGCAAACATTTGCTTGCACAGTATCATAGTTGAGCCCTTAGACAGCAGCTAAACAACTCTATCCCAGCTGAAACCAGGACACGCAGAAAATATCAACTGTACTGTTCTCCCCCCGTTGGTTTTGCTCCATACAGTTTGTGAAGGTTAAGGAGCAATAGTCTGGCATAACTTGTAAGTCTTCTGTTAAATTCTCAAACAACATCAAACAGCCAAGTTAATGGTCATAATGTTGCAGAGAATTTGAATAGGGAAAACTATTTGGGCAGAAAGCCAGAAACCTAACAAAATTTTAGATTCCAAAATGCAAGAAGCAGCATGCTAAACATAAAAGACAATGGAAAGCTAAGGGTAAAGGCAGAGGCAGAAAAAAAACCCATTCCATCCCAATTAAGTCTTAATTAAAAGATGCTAAATTTCCTGATACACAGCACTGGAAGGCTAGAGTTAAAATTAAGGAATCAAATTCACTGAAAAATGTCTACAAAAACAAAAAAAAACCCCTAAAAAACACAAAATGAAACTTCAAGATTAAATATTTAGAAATAAACAAAGGCCAAGCAACACCAATACATCTGCACACAGAAAAAAACAAACCAAAAAAACTTGTCACCTCTGTTAGTTACACAGTAACTAAAGCTTTCTTACACCAGGAATGGGTTAAGTATTAGTGTTAGAATTCAGTCTAAACTAGAACAATGTCCTCTAGAATATGCATGAACTAAGGGCCAATATGTCCAATTCTACTGTCAGCTTCAGACAGTACAATTGGATATAAAAGATGGGTAATTTGTGAGTGTTCTTTATATAACACGCACTTTCAAAGTTCAATCAATATTTCTTCCATCAAATCATGTCTTGCAAGTATTGATTTTTTGGTACAGTGCTGGCCTGTTCAAGAATCTGGTCAGAACTTGTCACAGCATTTACACCAAAGTCAAAGAGCCAAAAGTTGACAGATAGGCTGACTGTCAAGAAAGAACAAACCTGCGAGATAATGAAATTAGTTCCTTCTTGTTCACCCAAAGCTTTTTCCACATGTTGAGGAGTCTATGTCACTGTGTTTATTGGTTTAGTGGTTGTTCTTTCTTTTAGCATTACAGCACCTTTCTTTCCTTAATGTTTGGAATGATTTTCATTCAAACTTGAAGTAAACACAAGCCACAGCTATTAAATAGTTCAGTGTCTTCTCAGTTTTGCTTCTATGCAGGGTAAGACACAATATCAGCTCAGATCAATATGACAGTATTCTCAATATGAGAAACTGTATAAAGCCTTTGATACAGTTTCTCATAGCTTTCTGCTTCGGAAACTGTCGGCCTCTGGCCTGGACGGGCGCACACTCTCCTGGGTGAAAAACTGGTTGAATGACCGGGCCCAGAGAGTGGTGGGAAATGGAGTTAAATCCAGCTGGAGGCCAGTTACAAGTGGGGTTCCCCAGGGCTCAGTCCTGGGTCCAGTCCTGTTTAATGTCTTTATCAACGACCTGGATGAAGGCATCGAGTGCTCCCTTAGCAAGTTTGCAGATGACACCAAGCTGGGTGGAAGTGTTGATCTGCTGGAGGGTCGGGAGGCTCTGCAAAGGGACCTGAACAGGCTGGACTGCTGGGCTGAGACCAACGGCATGAGGGTTAACAAGGCCAAATGCCGGGTCCTGCACTTGGGGCACAACAACCCTAAGCAGAGGTACAGACTAGGAGAAGCCTGGCTGGAAAGCTGCCAGGAGGAGAAGGACCTGGGGGTGTTGGTTGACAGCCGACTGAACATGAGCCAGCAGTGTGCCCAGGTGGCCAAAAAGGCCAAAGGCATCTTGGCTTGTATCAAAAATGGCATGACCAGCAGGTCCAGGGACGTTATTTTCCCCCTGTACTCGGCACTGGTGAGACAGCACCTCAAGTACTGTGTTCAGTTCTGGGCCCCTCACCACAAGAGGGATGTTGAGGCTCTGGAGCGAGTCCAGAGAAGAGCAACAAAGCTGGTGAAGGGGCTGGAGAACAAATCTTATGAGGAGCGGCTGAGAGAGCTGGGGTTGTTTAGCCTGGAGAAGAGGAGGCTGAGGGGAGACCTTATTACTCTCTACAACTACCTGAAGGGAGGTTGTGGAGAGCAGGGAGCTGGCCTCTTCTCCCAAGTGACAGGGGACAGGATGAGAGGGAATGGCCTCCAGGGGAGATTTAGGCTTGAGATTAGGAAACAATTCTTCACTGAGAGGGTGGTTAGGCATTGGAACAGTCTGCCAAGGGAGGTGGTTGATTCACCTTCCCTGGAGGTGTTTAAGGTTAGGGTGGATGAGGTACTTGGGAGCATGATTTAGGGATTGGTGGGAATGGTTGGACTCGACGATCCAGTGGGTCTCTTCCAACCTGGTTATTCTGTGATTCTGTAGTATCGTAATGTGGTTGACATGTCAAAGACTAGCGACCTCAGTCATTTGTCACTTATGATGTGTCCCAATAGCAAAAACGCAGAACACTTTTGTTCCTACAGATGTTGGATCTCAAGTAGCTTTCCCTACCCCAACCTTTTACTAAAACTATCTCAGTAGGAAAACAACTAACCTCGAGCTTCTTTCCTGTCATCAATTTTCAGTCTGGGGCAACAGTCTTCCTTACAAATGAGAATTCCATTAAGATTTAATCCTGGTTAAATTTGCATTCATAAAAATAGAATTTTGGGCTTCACACTGATTCATTTATTATAATAAATATGAAGTTATGAGCCAAGTATCTTATCTAAATTTAAATCTACCACTTGCAAAGTCTAAGATACGAGCTTGAAAAGAATTGCAAAGGTTTAGTGGACATAGTTTCTGTACTGTGACAGAGTATCACAACCAATGTTATTACTCCTTTTCCCATGTGAACAAAGAAAGACCCCTTAAGGCAGTTGGCATCTCCTTGTGATCATAATCTGAGTCTTACAGCAAGAAGTTACACTATAAAATCTCTGAAATGTATTTTTCCACTTAGTTCATTTAAGCTTGTTATTCAACAGCCATATATAAAACCAAAATTTATATGTGGTATTTTTTTCACTTTCATAATAAATGCACTATCTTAGTATTACAAATTACAACTGCCTTAGATGAAGTTAATTTCTATTTAATGTAAGTGGAATTTTTCCAATAACAAACAAAAGGTATTTCAAGTTGAAGAGCTTTTGGCACCTCAGAACTACCAACTCTGTTGTTTTACAAAGCCTGGTGTTTGGTTTTTTTGGTTTTTTTTTTTTAGGTTTTTTTTTTTTTTAGTCATAGGAGAAAAGTGTTTTCATTCTAGCAGGCACAAAGCAGTCATGAGGGCACACACAGCCTCCTATCACTGCCAGATCTTCCTGAGTATGAGGGAGGGGCTGTCCTCCAGCTTGAAAGGAGAGAATTTGCAACTGAGTAATACTGAAGGCATGCAAAACCCGATTATCCCCTTATACCTACTTACAAGATTTCACATCTCTAATTTGAATGATTAGTCGGGAAATAAACTCTGTAGGTTTTTTTTAATTATAATCAACTGTTCCACGTGCTGTAGAGGTGGCTTTCTGATCTTTGCAAAGAGTAGAACATATCCTGCTACTTTTTTTTTTCCCCTCTCTAAGTATTTCACTCTAGGCAACAAAATAAAATTGTAAATCACCATTCTTGGTTTACTTGTATCTCCTGGTCTTCAGGCACGCAGGCTAACAATGTACAGGGCACATCTTGCAACTCTATTTTTAAAACATTAATAGCAGGACCCCTGCTGCACATTTTCTGCTTCAAACCTTCACCACCTTCAAACCCTCATTTCATTTTTTCCGTAAGAAATGCCTTCATGAAAACCAAAGGTGTTTGTGCCACATAGGAAACATCCCTGAAAAACTGTAATTTTACACACTCAAGAGGAACGAGGGGGAGGGGAAACCCAAAACCCAACCAATGTTGCAAACTGTTTTAAAACATCTTCTTCTGAATTACTATCAGCACTCAAAAACTCAGCTAGTCACATGGAATTTTAATTAAGTGTCCTGAAAGTATTTCACCTTTGGCCTGAAAACAATAATAATGCATTTCAGCCCAAAGGGCAATTTTTGAAGAAAGTTCTATCAGCCTGTAGACCAGGACTGGGTTCAAGTAATCTAATTTAAAATTCAGCAATGCTGTAGTGAAAATGCTACTGTGAAAAAGACTGAAAAACCCAACTTGCAAGGCACATTTTGGATCCTACTCTTTCTTAAACACTCCAAACATTTTTGCTGATTACTTTGAGAACTGCAGCATATAGGCAGAGCGGGCAGCATGTATTTCTCATCGCCTTTAAGAACAGAAAAGACCAGGAGAGCTGCACAGGTTTTAGAGAAAGTGACTATCATCAGTTGATAAAACATGGTGTATTGAAGGGCCTACTAGGGATATCTAAACTCAGTTTCTTCCACTACCACTATTAGCCAGGGCTGCACAACAATAGCAAAACTTCGTACTGAGTACAGACAGTCAACAATTGGAGCAACCTGGCACATTGCTGGAGATAAACACCAGTGCGGCAGCTGCTGATCCATGCCAGGACACACAGTGAATACAGATATCCATCCGCAGTCATGATTTGTACCTGCTGCTTCATTGCCGCCTTCAGATCATGCTATCAACTCACACAGAATCATAGAATAACCAGCTTGGAAGAGACCCACCGGATCATCAAGTCCAACCATTCCTATCAAACACTAAACCATGCCCCTCAGCACCTCATCCACCTTTTAAACACCCCCAGGGAAGGTGAATCAACCACCTCCCTGGGCAGACCGTTCCACTGCCCAATAACCCTTTCCGTGATAAATTTTTTCCTGATGTCCAGCCTAAATCTCCCCCGGTGGAGCTTGAGGCCATTCCCTCTCGTCCTGTCCCCTGTCACTTGGGAGAAGAGGCCAGCTCCCTCCTCTCTACAACCTCCCCTCAGGTAGTTATAAAGAGCAATGAGGTCTCCCCTCAGCCTCCTCTTCTCCAGGCTAAACAACCCCAGCTCTCTCAGTCACTCCTCATAAGGCCTGTTCTCCAGCCCCTTCACCAGCTTCGTTGCTCTTCTCTGGACTCGCTCCAGAGCCTCAACATCCTTCTTGTGGTGAGGGGCCCAGAACTGAACACAATATTCAAGGAGCGGTCTCACCACTGCCGAGTACAGAGGGAGAATAACCTCCCTGGACCTGCTAGTCACACCGTTTCTGATACAAGCCAAGATGCCATTGGCCTTCTTGGCCACCTGGGCACACTGCTGGCTCATGTTCAGTCGCTGTCAACCAACACCCCCAGGTCCTTCTCCTCCAGGCAGCTTTCTAGACAGACTCCTCCTAGTCTGTAGCACTGCACAGGGTTGTTGTGCCCCAGGTGCAGGACCCAGCATTTGGCCTTGTTAAACCTCATGCCATTGGACTCTGTCCAGTGGTCCAGCCTGTTCAGGTCCCTTTGCAGAGCCTCCCGACCCTCCAGCAGATCCACACTTCCAGCCAGCTTAGTGTTGTCTGCAAACTTGCTAAGGGTGCACTCGATGCCTTCATCCAGGTCATTGATAAAGACATTGAACAGGACTGGACCCAGGACTGAGCCCTGGGAAACCCCACTTGTCACTGGCCTCCAGCTGGATTTAACTCCATTTCCCACCATTCTCTGGGCCCGGCCATCCAACCAGTTTTCCACCCAGGAGAGTGTGCGCCCATCCAGGCCAGAGGCCGACAGTTCCCGTAGCAGAATGCTGTGAGAAACTGTGTCAAAGGCTTTACTGAGGTCCAGGAAGATACATCCACAGCCTTTCCCTCATCCAGCAGCTGAGTCACTTTGTCATAAAAGGCAATCAGGTTAGTTTGGCAAGACCTGCCTTTTGTGAACCTGTGTTGACTGGGCCTGAAACCCAGTTCTCTTGCATGTGCTTCCTGATAGCACTCAGGATCACCTGTTCCATGACTTTCCCTGGCACTGAGGTCAGACTGACAGGCCTGTAGTTCCCTGGATCCTCCCTGTGACCCTTCTTGTAGACGGGCACAACATCAGCCAGCCTCCAGTCCAGTGGAACTTCCCCAGTCTTCCAGGACTGCTGGAAGATGATGGAAAGGGGTTTGGCCAGCACATCCACCAGCTCCTTCAATACCCTTGGGTGAATCCCATCCAGCCCCATAGACTTGTGGGTTTCTAGTCCGGCAAGCAAGGTTCTGACCACCTCCTCTTGGACCATGGGAGCCTCATTTTGCTCCTCTAGCTCCTGGGTTTTTACAGATAGGGAACAACTTTCTTTACAATTAAAGACTGAGGCAAAGAAGGCATTAAGTACCTCAGCCTCTTCCTCATCTCCTGTCACTGTTGTTACTTCTGCGTCCAACAGGGACTGTATGGTCTCCCTAGTCCTTCTTTTATTGTTAATATATTTATAGAAAGATTTTTTTTTGTTATCTTTCACCAACTTTGCCAATCTGATTTCTAGTTGAGCCTTAGCCCTTCTAATTTTTTCTCTACTCAATCTCACTTCCCTCCTGTAGTCCACCCAAGAGGCCTGTCCCCTCTTCCAGAGCCCATAAACATTCCTCTTCTTGATATCACTCAAGATCTCTCTGTTCAACCAAGCTGCTTTTTAACCCTGCCGGCTTTTTTTCAGAACATGGGGATGGCTTTCTCCTGAGCTGCTAGGATCTCCCTCTTGAAGAGCTCCCAGCTCTCATGGGCTCCCTTGCCCTTAAGCACTGTCTCCCATGAGACTTTGCCAACCAGCCTTCCAAAGAGTTCAAAGTCTGCCCTCTGGAAATTTAATGCTACTGTCCTGCTAACCACCCTCTTCACTTCGCCTAGAACAGGAAACCCTATGATCTCATGATCACTTAGTTCCTAGGCGTCCTACTACTGCCACATCCGCCACAAGGCCATCTCTCTTCACAAACAGCAGGTCCAGGAGGGAACCTTCCCTTATCAGTTTGTTTACCAGCTGTGCAAGGAAGTTGTCTTCCACACACTCCAGGAACCTCCTAGACTGCTTCCTTTCTGCTCTATTGTACCTCCAGCAGATATCAGGAAGATTGAAGTCTCCCACAAGAACAAGAAGCATCAATCTAGAGATTAACCCCAGCTGTTTATAGAAGAGCTTGTCAGCTTCTTCTCCTTGGCTGGGTGGCCTGTAACATACTCCCATCACAAAATCTACCTTCTTATGGGCTCCTCTGATTCTAACCCATAGGCACTCAATCTCCTCATCGCCACAATCCATTTCAACAGTGTCCAAGTCCTCCCTTACAAAGAGGGCTACCCCATCTCCTCTCTTTCCTTTCCTATCCCTCCTGAAGAGCTTGTACCCCACCATATCTGTACTCCAGTTACATGAGTCATCCCACCACCTTTCCATGATGGCAACAACATTATAGGCTCCTTGCCTTACGACAGCTTCCAGCTCTTCCTTCTTATTACCCATGCTGTGTGCATTGGTGTAAATGCACTTCAGCTGAGCTGCCGAGCCTTCAGCCCTCTTAGAGGGAACTGAGTCCATTCCCAATTGCCTGGTAACTGGAGTAGCTAGTGCCAGAGCGCCTTTACCACCCCCAGGTGTGTTCACCCCCACTTTCTGTGTGGTGATGTACTGGTGGTACCACCACTACAGAAAGATCTATCCTCTAGTCATCACGCAATTCAGCTTGAAGTTCCCTGCCCAGCCACATGTATTTATCTCATTGCTTGCACAGAGCAGCCAACTCCACATCACATAAAACCTGCACTGTACTTTGTAGAATCATTACTTTCATTAGAAATGTTACAATATTATAAATACACAAGATACTAAGTTGTTCCTTGCACAACCACCCTCAAGCAAAGAGCGGTCATCCATTTGACTCTAGTATCTTCATTTGCAGCATGCCTTTAGCAATGATAAGCTTGCTCTGTAGTACATTGTCAGGCACACTGTAAACCTACTTCAAGGAAGATAAATCAGGATAGGGCTTGGAGAGACTTATTCCTCTGAGTTTTATCTTAACATTCATGTTTACAATACTTATTAAATCCATTTCAGTAACAAGCTTATATTTTTTGATTTTGCAAGAAAATACCTACCGTTTCTAGAACCCCAATCAACTTTTAGCAATGTTTATTGCCAATATAAATAAAAATTTTAAAAAACACCTTAACAACATGCAGTTTTATTCACAAACCATGGAATACTAGATACATAGCAGATTTAATTTCTGTTTGTAGGAACATTTTTGTTAATCCTGTAAGTGAGAACTATTACCCGTAAAAGTAAATTGTACTTGGGCAATTTAAAAAAGAGTATTACTGAACCAGTGTATTATTTAGCAACTACTGAAGGAATAAATGAACAGTTGTCCATAGATAAATACAAATTTGTAGCAATTCTCCCCAAGTCAGTGGAGTTCATTTGATCCTTCATTTTCACCATCAAATTTTTATTGCTTCAGCATATTTTAAAGGATGTTTTCTAGTAGAGTACATCTTTTAAAGACTCTACAGGTTAAAGCATACAAAAGGAATCCTAGAAATTTCAACAGCATCTATTGCGCAACAGTGATTTAAACCACAGTTTCCACAGTTTCTGACAATTCAAAGAACCTTCAATTCAAACTTCTGTTATCTAGTCCTCAGCCAATAAAGCAGGAAGAACTCATCACCAGAGGCATCAGCACACAGTTACAAGCTTTTTCTACCCTCCCCTCTTCCAACACTGCAAGACATGCACAAAACACAGCAAGTAAAATATGAGGTGTGGCATGGAGAATAACAAAACACACATTAGCTATCAATGCATTTGAATGAGAAACGCTTAGAAAAGAAAATTAGACAAGAAAAAAAAACCTGCAAACTCTCCTGCAGTTTTATTAGTAGCAAAGCACCTTCAAGAGCTGGTTTTCTCACTTCTGTAAAGCAACAGCCAGAAAAAGGGAAGGCATAATACGATTACTTGGTTTTTCAAGTGCAGTCCTACTACTACTGATGCTAGATTCTCAATGATTCACTCACTGTCTAGATATTCCTGGTTTGATCTGGAATAACCCCAAGTTGCCTGTAAAGCCTGGCCAGACTCCATCCAGTGCAGTAGCAGCTCTGCCCTGGGCAGGAGGTAGTGGAAGAGCCTCTCTGTGCTGCCATCCTCCCAGGCACTCATTGCTCTGCGTCCTAGCTGCAAAGCATCCAGAACGAGGGGCAACTCAGACCCCTGCTCCAGTCCTTTCCAGAAGGGCAGCACAAACTTCACTGGAAGTGCCACTCACTACAGAACTTTTTTTCCTTCTCCATCCCACACTAACATTTCTTTCCATTTTCTTCTTTGATCAAATGAGCTTTGTGACGGAAGGCACAATTATCATTCATGCTTTTAGAAAATGGAATAAATTATCAATACTAAAGCAAGCATCAGTGCTAGCTCTAGTTTGCCTTTATGCTCAATGGTTAAAATACAAGGTTTGTTATAGTCAGCACCACTTATGCCAGTGATTTGCTAAGGCCGAAGATTCTGCCATTAAAAACTTCTTGTTTAAACAGGTAAAAAATAATAATCCAATAATCAAATCAAGACTACAGAAGGTTCTGCATTGTACTCTCAGCCTTTCAGCAAATAAAAGCTTACACAAATACGACAAAAGAAGGTAGCGGACATGGCCTTATCTTCAAGGTCATTTTGGAGGAAAAAAAAACCCAGTAAAAATGCAGGCAGAGTCAAGGGGAAAATGAAGTTTCTACTTTGGGAAGTCCATTTCTTAAACAGATTTTAACTTTTATTTTCATGCAGGAATCAAGAGAGGTCTGGATCCCACAGCACAATAAATGAGCTCACAGCAAAGATTTATTATACATTATTATGCTTGCAAAACACCTTTCAAATCTGGAACTTAAATCTGAAAGAACTGATTGGAAATATCATCTTAAATGACAGTTAAAAAAATCAAAAACTAAAAAGTTAAAGCCGATAAAAGAGAGGGAAGTGCTAAATGCTGAAATTTGTCTACACCAAAGCAGCAGTAGGATCTTCACAGCTTTGCCTGGTAGGAAGAGACCAGAAATGACAAACCAACTCAGTCCATTAAGCCACATTAGCTGCCGTTTCACACAGCCTGCAAGGTTGGTCCAGCTTGTGGAAAGGCAGTCGGAGACACTGCCTACCACATACCTCTGCTCCCTTCCAATAGCCCTGGGAGCTCACATGGCCACTACAGCAATAGGGTTTTTCCAAGAAGACTTGGGAGGGAGAAGTAAATTGGTCTCAACACCAAAGTATTCTAGAAGTGTTTTCTTCTCTGCCAGGAACACAAGCAAATGCTTCTTGAGAATCAGAACTGCTGTTTCACATCAGGAGGTGAAGTCTAAATTATGTGCATCTACACAGCTTTGTAATAAAGATATTAAAGACTTAGACTTTGATAGTATTTATAGCCTTATATGTCTGTTCTCTAATTTTTAAAACATTGTCTAGATCTACAGTAACTACAAAATTGATCTCCTAGTTTTCCTGTAAAATTGTGATGTATCAGCTTTTAACACCCAAAAATGAGTATTACATGTCAAGGAAAAAGCAGTTTTTTCCCTTTTTAAAAAACATGCACTGATACTATTGAAAAAAATATTTAAAATAAAGCCCTTAGAATAGCATAAACAACTACCAAAGAACTAACACAGATCTACCACCTTACCTTTTTTTGCTTTGACCCACAAGCAGATCACAAAATCATAGAATGGCTTGGTTTGGAAGGGATCTTAGAGATCATCTAGTTCCAACCCTTCTACTATGGGCAGGGACACATCCTGCTAGACCAGGCTGCTGAAGTCCCCATCCAACCTGGCTTTGAACACCTCCAGGAATGGAGCATCCACAACTTCCCTTGGCAACCTATTTCAGTCTCACCACCCTATACCTCAAAACCTTAAAGCCAAAGAATGCTGCACCTCACAGCCTAATGCCCAGAAGCACTACATACAACCTCTGAGATATCACTTAAGTACCCCAAAACATAAATAAATGGGAAGTTTGGTTGATGTGTACCTAAGGGTTATGCCAACTAATAAATCACAATTCCAGCAGGCCGGCCTAACCAACATCCTCTTGCAAAACTCCAACAAACTGTTGTGATGTTTGGTCAAGAAGGGATGCCTCAGGGATAGAAATAATTACACATAGGAGACAGCAGCAAATCCCACCTGAAGATCCTGTGTGAGACTGCTGTAAATACCCGCAACTGATGAGCACACACTGATAGTCCTGAATTTCCAGAAATGCTTTTTCTAAGCCCTCAGGGAGCGGAGAAAATATTTATGACAGACAAATGGGTTTATTTTTATCTTAATGCTTTCATGGGATTTTTCTGCCACATACCTTTGTACTCAGAGAAAAGAATAATCTGTGGCTTCTGGGTCCTGACTTTCTTTTAAGGTAAGTGAGGGAAAAAAACAGTGGATTTAAAATTTATGACTTTGTAATCAAGGTCAAGCATGCTTTCCTAGCACAACGTCCAAGGTTTTCTTTGCAGACCACCAGAAAAACACAAATTTCTTGTGGTTTTCCTCCTCTCTCCCATCCTCAAGTCATACCTCAATCAGCAAAATATGCACCTAGTTATGATTCATTACCTTTTATATTCCTCTCTTTATGCTGCAAATTCCACTTAATATGGTCAAGTCCCATTTCTATTCAATAAAGATTTGAAAATATATTTGTGTTGCTTATTATGAATTTAGGGAACGTCATCAAAATGCAATGGTATCCACAAAATCAGCATTTCTGGTGGTATGCAATGTGGCCTTCACTTGAGGTGACTTCATAGACAGGTCATTTAAAACATCCATTGAACTGTATAAAACTAAGTCCATTACACTAATGCCTCAACAGCCAAATCCTTACAGGGAAGACAACTCAAAGCCCCAGAATTACATTTGTTCTTATACAGAGTTTTGTACATGTGTGCCAAGTCCTGTACTCCAGACAGGCAGCTGCTGCACCTCCATGGTTCCCAGGTCCCATAAGGAGTAAAGCTGAGCATGTATCCCCAACAGGCACATACACACACAACGCATTACAGATATGCACATATATATGACCAGCCACATCGACCAACAAAGACAGAAATACACAAATGTAACCACCACAAATGGTCTCACTCTGTTCCCTGCTCCAAATGATCAGGATAACAGACCTTAAGTAGAAAACGTATATTCACATAGAGATATGTGCAACACAGATACTTTCAGTAACTGGACTTGTACATGCAGCTTTTCAGTAACTGCCCTCCCTGGATCCTAGGTTTCCCCTGTTGCTGGCACCTGGCTATGTGAGCCCTTGAGGCCCACAGTCTCACTCTAACTGCTGGTCCACAGGCCACTTTACATACATATTACACTCCTCTCATCACACCCAACACATACACACTATGGATTCCTCCAGTTACTGGCAGAGACATTCAGCCTACCTGGTAGTGTTCCCCTGGATTTTCTTATCACCAATTGCCCAAAATGGACACACACACACACACATGCAGACAGATGTCTCAGCTAGACCCTAGACCCCACTGTCTTCCCAGGTAATAACCCTGGATCTCCTGCTCCCTTCAGGAGTCAATTTGCAGACCCTCTAATCCCTCCAGTACCCATCCCAAAATTGTGGCCGATTTGATAACTGACTCCCAATCCACTCATCCTGCTGGCTGGTCTGTCTTGATGTTTGCTGGCAAGCACACACTGACATATAAATCCACACAGCACATTCACTACAATCTCCCACAGTCATGGTTATCCAGCCCTCATGGACCCCTCTCCACTGACTTGTACTTATATCTCCATGCACAGAGCAGAGATCTCCCTCACCCAAGAAGGCAGTTGGAGAGTTTAATAAAAAGATGAGGTACGTTATTACAGGACATGTATTTAAGAGTATGGGGCATGGAGAGATAAGAACAGTGACCTGCAACCTGTTTACAGCCAACTGGCCTCCTTTAACATCTTACTCATCTTCCCTCCACCCCATATTCATACCTTCCTAGACCATCTTTATTCCCCCACCCCCACTCTGTCTTTGGCCCTTCCTCTACTCATCCCAAAATAAGTCTCTTGCAATCCCTAAGTGTTCTCCCCCTACATCCCTTAACAAGCCCCATACCCCTGCAGACGGCTGCCACCGCCATCACCACTTCACCCCTTTAAGCCCTAGAGAGCTGCTCCCATAACTCATGGACAGCCCTACAAGGGGCTCATTTCTCTGGATTCTTTACTGGGGTTGCCCTACTCTGTTCCTCTGTGCTCCTTTGTATATGTGGACATGAGCACTGGCACAGGCTGCCTAGGGAGGTGGTTGAGTCATCATCACCAGAGTATTTAAAAAAAAAAAACACGTAAATGAAGTGGCTTTGTAGTGGACAGGTATGGGTGGACTCCATGATCCCAAAGGTCTTTTCCAACCAAGCAATTCTATGATTAGACCACTTAATACAAGTTAAATAGGGGGCAAACAAGCCCTGCTACTTAATCTGCTTGAAGACATAAGGAGTGCATATAAGTGTATACAAAAGGCATATATTCACTATAACTGAGGTTTCCAATCCAGGGAAACAGCAAGTATAAGCCAAGTATAGTATTCTACCCAATTTTGCCAAAAATTAAAAAAGTTTTCAGCCTACCACAACACTAAGTGATTCTGCCTCAGATTCCTATCATATTTCTAGCTCATCAGTCTCCTGTCTCACACCACAAGTTGCAAACAGCATTGCCTTGCATTTTCCACAAGTCTCAAGTGACTTCAGATTTCTTTTAGTGTTCTCTTATCAGGAAACAATATTTGTATCAGTGGAAGTATGACTGAAATGTTAAAAGGAAAATACATAAAAACAAACTTTACAGGGGATAGAAATCTTCACATTTCAATATTGCTTCACACTTTGTTGCAGATTTCATCTGGTAATTAAGACTGATTAAAACAAGCTCCATTGAAGCCATTAGCATACACCAACCTATGATAATGCAGTAAGCAAAGAACTTACAGTATTTTTTTCATCTCCTACAAAAAGCACTTGAGAATGTAACATCCAGCTCAACTTGAAAGTGTAAGTAGACTTTCTTCAAAGTTTTATGATCATTCATATACCTTCTGGAAGTCTGGTTCTCAGTTTCAAAAGTACCAGAAGAAACTATATCAATGCACAGAACATCTCTGAATGCATGAGGCTGCAGTGAGACAACCAAGAGTGTACAATCTACTCTTCGAATCTTGTAGACTAAAGGCCAGATCTAAAAAAACTGAGAAGACTGAAGTTTCTTCCTGTCAACTGCTGTCACACCCACAATTAAACCAGATCAACTCTGAGATGGAACTTGCCATCATGAATTAGGCACCAAGAGGGAGGCACAGTGGCTCAGTAAAGAACTAGCAGATGTGGGTACAATAAAAAAAAAATTCTCCTGAATTTAGATGCCTGATTGCTGCTTGCAACAGAATTAAATAAAAAAGCAGAAAGCCTGCAAGTTAATTCTCCTTCCATCTTTAAGTGGCAGCAGCCACTTGCTCATTCTCCTTGTGCATACGTTAAACTTGCATTCACAGCTGCACAGCAGCTCAGTTGAAAAAGAGTTTTGGAGAGATTTCATAAAATGCCTCCTCCTCTGCATTACCTGTTACAGCAACTCAGTAATAAGGGTCTCTATTCAGAAACTGGAGCTGTGGGTTCAAACCCTCTCAACCTAAGGAGATTAACCTAAATCTCCAACTTCCTGGGCAAATGCTTCTACAATCTGATTTATAAACAAACCATATCACTTATGTTTCAGTAAAAAAATGTTGCTGCTGACCATAAAGTTATCATTCGCATATTAGTCATAATCTAAGATACTTACTAAACCAGATTCTTCAAGCAAGAAATTTGGGGTTGAAACCCAAATGATATGCATGAGAAATACCTGTATTGAGCTCTGCCCAGATGGAGCACTCCAGGCACATTTCTGGGGCCATTCAATCCCCTGAGCATCAAAACTTTAAGACTATTGATTACAAAACTCCAGGCTGTTCCTGCCAGCAGCTACAGCACAGCTGAGATGAGATGCAGCTGAAGAAACATTTAGTCTATAACTACAACCTTGACAGTTATTATTACTACACATTTGCAGTAGCTGGGTTATTTTTTAATTAGAGAAAACTCACCTGACCGTGGCATAATCAAATTTATGAATCACAGGTAATAATGTGCAAAACCATTAACTGATTTTCCTTTCTACTTTGTAGATGTGTATCACTGTTACCTCCAGTGAAGTTAAGAATGCATTCCAGCAGAGCAAAGCTGTTACTGTAAACCTCCAAAATGGCTGTTTACTTCTGGGGTTGAAAAACAGCTCTCATGTGGATCCAGACATTCCATTATTGGATACAAAAGACAACTGAAAACTCCAGTTTTGAACATGATCTGGACACTTTAACAGGACACAATACACCAAATTAACAACTAAATTTTATGGGCATGTAGATATTAATCTTTATGCTGAAAGAACCAATCATTAACCTCCAAAGTAGTTCAGTGCAGAGACTTTACTATTCTGTGTTGCTCGTCCTTATATTGACTTGAGCACTTTCCAACAGACCTTTGCACACTCGGTTTCTTCATCTGCTGACAGGACAAATGCAGGGGTAAACAGAAAAACAAGAAATGCTGAGAGTTCTATTGAGGTTCTCTCCAAGAGCACACCAAGATGCCTTTCCCCCAAACTTCTCCAATGCTCTTGCAACAGCTCCAAGAAGTCCTTCTAGCTTTAGCACAGTGTTTTTCTATCATCACTATGCTTACAAGTTTGAGCTTTGGTTCTGCAAAAGCAACGTGGTTCTTCTAATCTGCGTTGCATTCTTCACATTGTTTTAGGATCACTTGTCTTGAATTCTGTTTTTTCTAAAGCAGTTATCTACGAGGGAGGAAGGGGGGGTTGGGTGGTTGATACTTATTGATTCTTCAGATGACCTGCACTCTCATACTGAGAAAAAAAATCTATTAAATTAATCTAGTAGGAAGAATGGTCTTCTGCACTAATCTTTCAACTAGAAAAACACAATTATGAATTTAAATAGACCCTGGAGGGGTGGCTTAGGTGTAATCAAATACAATGGTATCTTTGATCACCAATATAAAAGTATGCATTTTATCTAGATGCCTCTAACAGTGTGAACTGCTATACAAGTCTGGAATATCACCACTAACTATTTGCAACAGATTACTGCAGTGTGATCATTGCAGATGATCTACAAAAAAAAAAGTGGACTCTTGTCACCTATATCCTGCCAGCTTTAGGGAACTTGTTACCTTTTTAAACTGCATGCTAACATACATTTTTAAATGGGAGTTGATTTCAAAGTAAGGTTATTTGGTGTATATAAGATGGTACTTTCCAAAAACAATTGTGAAAATTAATTTTGTACCATTTTTGTCTGAATTTTCATTTGTTTCTCAAACTGAATCTTCATAACCATGAAGATGAAGTGGATCTTTGCAAGCTGAAATATATGGACTCAGCAGTTTACTTGCTCTTGATTATGACCTCTTTACCAGGAGGATGAAGTTGTTTAAATAATATTAAGAAACACACTTGCATTTACAGCAACACGCAAACGTCCAGACGCTGATCTTCCACACTATATCAATCTTGAACACAAAACTGCACCATAAATAAAATTTGCACAACATATGCCTTCCAGCCACTTTCTATCCAAGGCTTTTGGGTTTTAATAGAGACCTACTGAGGCTGGGGACTAACGTGCAGAGAGCAGAGATTAGATATTCTGCTGTTGACACCACCGGGAGCTGAATCAAGCCAAAAGCGAGAGCGCCCGGTGCCTACCCCTGCTTTTCCTCATAAGCCAACACGCTGCAGAGTCAACTACTGTTGACCCAGTAAGAAGAGCGAGCTGCTGGTGCTCACTAACTTCAGGCTCACGAGGAGAACAGAGGTCACAGCACTTCGAACAAAGAGGATGCGTTCGAGATCAAGTTTTTCGCAAAGCGAGAACTCGCCGGTGCGTTCCGGTATCCCGGCTGTGCTGCTCCACGTGCAAAGAACAAATAAAAAAAGAGAAGAAAAGCTTCGTAAATTATCTCTGTTGCATCCTCGTCCTCCGCCTCGTGCCTCGAAAGCGGTTTGGAACTCCTCTCGCCCCGTATAACAAAGCTTAATCTGGTTTCTGTTAGCGATAGCGCGATGCATCCTTTGGATCCGCGCTCTCCCCTCCCTTCCCCGGAGCGAGACCCCCGGCGCTGCCGCCCCTGCCCGGCTCCGGTCTGGGCTCCCGCCTGCCCTTCCCCCTGCCCCGGGAGGGCAGCAGCGGCCGTGCCGCCCCCGCCTCCGGGGCTCCCGCCGCTCCGCGGAATTTCTCGGCTCCCACAAAGCAAGTGGGCGGCCCCGGAGGGCGGCCGGGCGGAATGGTCCCCTCGCCGCCGAGGGAGAAGAAAGGGCTCTAGGAAAAGGGGGGAGGGCTCGCTGCGCGGCGCGGAGAAGAAGGGCGAGAAGCGATAAGGGAGGAGGGGCGCGGGGAAAAGCGCGGCGAGCAGCGCTGCCGGACCCCAGCCCGCTTCTCCCCGCACGGCTCCCTCTGCAGCGCTGCCCGACGGGAGCCGGGGACACGCCGCCAGAGCTCTCCCAGCCCCAAGATGCGGCTGCAAATGAGCTCTAAAGGCATCGCACCGCACACCACTGCAACCCGAGAGCCGCCCCTCCGCGCTCACCTCGGGGCTGCCCCTGCGCCCACAGCAGCGAAGCCGCAGTCACCGCCAGCGCCAGCCACCACCTCCCGCCGCTGCCCATCGCTGCCACTGCCGGGGGGGGGGGGACGCCGCCCGCCTCGCTTTATACGCTCCCCCTGCCCCGCCCCGCGCCGGGTCCCTCCCCATCGTTCACATATCCCCCCCCCGCATTCACACACACACGCTCCCACGCTCGGGGTCCCCGCACCACGCGAGTCCCCCCAGGCAAAACCGGCCCCGAACCGGGGGATGCGCGGCCGCGGCGACGAGCCCGAATCCGGTGCCTAAAAAAAGTTCTGGGAAGCTGGAATTCATAATCTGGAATTCATAATCTGGGACATTTCGCAAAGAGGGGCTTTGTTGGGGAAATAAGGTAAAAGTATATGGGGGGAGAAAACCACTGCTAAACCGATGTACTAAGAGAGCTTTCATATAGGGCTGGTATTTTCACGTGTTTTAAAAAAAATCCAGCTGCTGAGGGTTTCCTTATAAGTTTGTCATCCCCAGCTTTCAAACTTCTTACCCAGCCTGATATTTTTCATCCTCCACTCCACATCAAGACATGAAATCAGCCATGTTTGTAAATGAAACAAGTTGGTAAACTATGAGGTTGACTGTTTTTGTCCTGAAGGCAGTCTTTGCAACTTTCTTGATGAGCTCCCTCTTGAAACTAGCATAAAACACAACAAACTGATTGCAGAGACCTTTCTTTAGTACTTCAGGAAAGTTCATTCCCATTAGGCTTTCCTGTTTTAAGTTTTGTTATATCACAGAGCTGATATCTACAGCACTCCTTAACGAATATTTCAAGTAAGTCACAGGAAGTACAACGTTTTCCTGGGAAAAGAACTGTATGCCCAAAACAGGTTGGTTGAAGTGAGGGAGTTTTAGTAAAAAGATACTGTCTCTAAAATGCGAATACTCACTGACAACGCATGCTGCTTATTTTTTAGGAAAGCATTATGCTGTTCTGCATGGTATTGCATTTAAAACCGTATTTCAAAATACAATGATGTGTACGAGTTGCATGAGCAGAATTAGCCGGAAAGTGCATTCTTCAAACCGAGGAGAACTGTTTGTGAAGTTCAGACTTTGGTTTGGTTTTCTGGTTGTTTTTATTGTTTGAGGTAAAGTAATTCAGGAAAAGAATAGTAACTTACACATTTTGTATAAAATAAAGCTATGTCTTATCATATAACTATGAATTATGAGTTATACTTGAGAAGGCATATCAATGTTTATATTCAAAACAGAGACAAACAGTACAAATCTGTGGGTCAAGGAGATAAAAAATGAAAAAGCTCTGCCATAAAACCATATCAAAAGGCGTTCAAGCCTGCAAATAAATAATACTGCACATTTCTCCTTTCCAACAAATCCAATGTTTTCTCACACCAGGAACTTCTTAAATTTCAGGACAGGCAAGCAGGAGGAAAGCAAAACATCTGTGGAGAGAAAAAGTCAACAATATTCAAGAGCCAAAGCATCTAAAATCACAAAGGTCAGGTTAAGGAATCCTCTGTGCAGGATTGCAAGTACCAGTTGGGAGCCAAGTATAAAGGAAAGAGGGAGCATCTGTGCAACATAAAGTCCCGGCAGTTTACAGCGTTACAATCAGTTTAACCATTTCTTGAAATTACAGGAAGCTGAAGAATTCTTTCTTACATCCATGCAATGAATAAGTGCCAGTTCATTGTTACATGCATATATCCTCACCAGAATATTCCACAAGAGCTAGAGGATGCATATTAAGATTCAACTCTGGACTTCATCATCTGACTCGATTATTATAGTTTAACTAAAAATTTAACATTACAGCTTGTAACTGAAATATATACATTGAATTAGCCTGCAGGACTGCATCTCAGTTGCTCAGTGTCATTATAATCATTCCCTAAGAAAACTAACTCTCCTCCAATTTCATCTGAGTATGTGCCTCTTCCTGGAGAAGGGGATTACTGTGTTTTCCAGCGTATCTTTTTCCAAAGTTCATTGCTAGTATTACAATATACCAGACAATCTGAATGATCCCCAGCTCAAGACAGCACTATTGATACAATACTTTCCTAGTCTCACTTTCTAATGAGCTTTGAATGATTACAGCATTAGTTGAGCTTCTAAAGCAAGTGTAACACCCCTACACATTTACACCGAGCAAGTGTGTCAAGCGTGATAAGTTGGAGAGTGGAAGTTTCTTAGTCTCTGACAAACTAATCCGATGAGAAAATGGAATGCCATGGTACAGGTAAGATCTTTAATGACTCAAGAAATGTGTACAAGGATGAAAACATTTGAAGGCACTGTACTTCTGTGCATGTTTATACAGTCCCTGAAAACCATCTGCATAAACTAAACTCTGAGCACTACTATATCACATGTGCTTAACATCTATAGTAGCACCGCAAACAAAAATAGCACAGGAGAGTTTTATATTGTAAAGGAGTTAACTTGCTACTGCTCCAACTTCCCTTAAAAGAAAGACAGAGATGGTGCAAGCTTTAGAAAGGATATTTTTGGAATACCTCACACTTATTTGTTTTGCTAATTAAATTTACTCCCAAATAAAGTGAAAAGAAGTTTGTTATGTAAGCCAAGAAAAAAGTTATCTGCAAATGCACAGAAAATGCTGAGAGATGTAATTCCAGGGAACTTCTTAAAATCTTGGTTTCTCTTTCAACAGCTTTCATGAATTAGAATTGCCTTAAGGATTAAGTGCTTCAGTTGCAAAGGAATGGAAAATCCTCATATTTAGGATGATGTTGCACAAAGTAAAGAAGTAAATCTAGCCATCTGTGGAAAACAACCTATGGATAAAAACACTGCCTTTGGCAAAAGCAGAGGTTTGGGAGAATTCAGACTGGAGAAAGCCCAAATACGTAGAGTATAAATGGAACTACTCTGCTGTCCTGCACCTAAGTAAACTCCAAGTGAACACCAAACGTGTTTTTTCAGCTTTTGTCTGTGTCACTGTGCTTAAGGCAGAGCTATTGTGTTA
The DNA here is from genome assembly GCA_033459285.1 of Clamator glandarius. Classification (NCBI taxonomy): domain Eukaryota; kingdom Metazoa; phylum Chordata; class Aves; order Cuculiformes; family Cuculidae; genus Clamator; species Clamator glandarius. The sequence goes on from JAUNZM010000070.1 coordinate 2,005,662, forward strand.
ATAGCAGGTCCCCTTCTGGCCCCTCAGGAGCATGAAGTCACCTCCTGACCCCGGAGGGCAGCAAGGGCATTCATAGCTGTCAGTGGTGATGTGCTTTTCCTCATCCATAAAATTCAATAACTTGCACATCCCATCATCCCAACTTACCACCCTTCCCACTCTCAATGATCCTTTCACCTCACTGCATATTGGGGCATTTCTACACTATGAACACCACTGACAATATATCTGCTGGAACTGGGGTAGGGAATTTGTTTCTACAAGAAGGCATACTGATAGAACCAGTCAATAATCCCACTCAGACCTATATTTAGTGGCTAAATAAGGTTTTTATCAATAGTTGTATTGTACAACAAACTGTCTCTAATTTTTAGCTAGGTTTTGTTTGGCTTTTTTGCACACGCTTGTTATACATTCTGTATCTCTGCGTCATTGTCTCATAAATACCACCCAAGTATTCTGCAACAGCATTCTGTAAATAATTATCACTTGTAAGCAGAAGGAAAAAACAATACAGTTAACTGCCTGCCTGCCTTTAATAAACATTTAGCCACTACTAAAAGTTGGTTTTGATAACTCCTCAGTTGTTCCCCAGAATCCTTCAAGTGCTTTTCTCCCTCCTCAGAGAAGAGGTTAATAAATCTGATCTGTGACAGACCAAAGAGAGGAGTAAATTCAAAGCAAAATGCTCTTCACAGCATACCCTGCCCATGACTTCCCCTCAGCAGAGACACTGCCTCTGCAGTCTGAAAGATAAATCCAAGGAAGTAGGTGTAGGTCAGGGCATCTCCCAGTTCCCTCTTGGTGTTCCTCAGCTGGTAGCCTGATGCTCTGCTTTGGCATCAAAAATCTTTGCCCTTTCTATTCCTGAAAACTATTTCAATCTGTAACTTGAAATATACGTTACAATAGTTTGGCTCTGAGGTGACAAAGCCATGATGATTAAAGGCTATCCTTCTATGAGGATTAAAGAAAATCTGCTGTTTCAGAGGAACCTGGGAAACAGCTGTTACAGGAACATGCACAAAGCTGTCATAAGCCAGTGGAAGGAACATTAGCAAACTGAATGCCTCCCACCTGACCAGAAAAGGCACCCTGAGAGCTGCCACTAGGCACATGGTCCCTCCAGGGCTTGCCAGCTTCATGGTACAAGCTTCACTGAACTCAGGAACTGTCCAGACTTAACTGCTTGCCAGAGAGGAGGGCTGGCTTTGGAGAGAAGCAGGCAATGCAGGACAGTCTAGGTGCAAAAAAGGGTGAGCTGAAGGAAGAAAACAGACAGCTGTGTAAATTCCTACTCTGCTCCCAGAACAGCAAGTCCCACAACAGAGGGGGTTATCACTCATGCCTGCTACGTGCTCACACTTATAGCACTTAGGTTTAGTAGTATCCTTCTCTCAAGGACTGTGAACAACCAGTCAGCCTCACCTATAACAAGACATTATCTAGTCCAGGTGGGAAAGGTAGCGGATCCAGACACTTCCTGCCAGGCTGCTGGGAACCAGGCACCCGGCAATGCAACAAAGAGGCCGAAAGTCTAGCAAAAAAAGAATATGTGGGCAGTAGTTAGGAGAACAGAGAAATATAATCATTGGCTGTTCTTGCATGAAGAGTATTTAGGGTCCTTTCCTGATCTCACTAAGAAAGTCACAACACCAGATAGTATCCTGGAATTGCTTTAATAATAAGATACTCATAAGGAGATTAACATAGATAGTAATTACTAGATCTCTTCATCTTAGGAACCCTGCTTTCATGCAGTTGGATAGAGCCAATGCAAGTAACGTTGTTCCCCCAGATCCCCTGTTCTGAATTATATACAGAACTATCTCACTATATTATGGTAAATATACCACATGTCTGGATCATAACTTGGCACCTGACTGTGAAGACATTTCTCATAATTCTTGGCCTTTCATGCTTACCAACAGTAAGGAGATGGAGGTAGCAAGAGATACTGGGTAGCAGGAAGCTGTGCCTGCAAAGTTTGACGAGGTTTGAAAACAGGTTAATAGAGCTGAACTGGTACCACATTGTGAAATAAGCAGTGGTGGTTTTCCCTTGATTTATTTCTGCTGTTTTCCTACCAGGGCCCACTCATTGGCATCAATGGTGTTGAAGGCAGGACTCAGCATGTTTTCCGTAAACACCTCGCAGGCTAGGTATTGTGATTATTGCCCAACAAGAATGATTGGATGCTATACTGCATTATAGTGAATATATTCCTCCCCCCCCAAATCACAGAGTATTCACATTAATTCCTCTTTTGTTGGAAAAATGTAATCTATACACACTAGGGAATGCAATTTGATCACTGCTGGCAATCAGAAACCACCCTTCCATTATGCTGTTCCCAGTCTGGGCATGGAACATTTCCTTACACTTTGATTAAACTGTTTGTAAGAGCTTGAAGGCTCCATTTACACGTTCAGCCAAAGCAAGAGCCACAGTTAAGTTCAAGACAGACATCTATCGCATAAAAAACAGCAGGAAAAATCTTATTGTCTCCAAACTGATCTTGGATTTTGAGAAGGACTTGTGGGACTTGAAGGATACAAACCCATCACTTCATCGTTTTTGTTAGGAAGAGGAGAGAATATAACTTGGCTCTCATAAAGTTGTGTAAACTGAATGGCATTTAATTTCTGCTCCTAACATTTCACATAGTTCTGAATGGATAGAGAATTTATAAAATAATTTCCTCATAATTTAAAACTACATTCTGTTTGTGAGAGCAGATTGAAGTTTGTGACTAATTTTTGTTTCTTTATTATTTTGTAAAAATGTTAAATAAGAGTTACTCAGTTAATCTTAACCTTTAATCTTTTCTTCAGTGAATTAGCATTTCTTCTCAAGTGTGGTCAGGTATGCAGTTGGGAAAAGATCTGCAGGGCATCAATGCTGTTCCAGTGGTTGAGCTTTTAACAGAAAGTGCTGGGATTTTGCTGCCCAGAGAGATACACCTGCCTATACAATATTGATGTTAAATGAAGGCATCATTGTGAGATTAGCGAGGTTTTATCATTTTTGTTTTGGTAGAATGTCTAAAGATAATGTAAAAAATGAAACTTCAAGAAAGCAGAAGTTGAAAGCAAAGAGCTTGAATGTGTGACCTTAGTTCAACTTGTACAACAATGAACATATCCAGTTATCTTCTGTAGTTTTTAAAATGAAGTAATTTATTTATGCACTTAAACATTAATTTTATGTCAGCTTTAAGCTTCTGTTATAGAAATTTGCCATAGAATCTAATTCAAGAGGCAATTTAATTTTATTAATGTAGGAGGAAATATGCACATAATACAAGCTATTTTTTAATCTGAGCTGCCATTTCTGCTAGAGCAAGAAAATGCCTTACACCTATCTAGAAAGCCATTACTAGCAAATTGAATAATTTACCACTTGCATTTTAAAGAAATTAGCCCTAGCTAAGACTGAAACCAGAAGCTATCTGAAAAACAACAGAAGAATATAAACTATATTGGATGCCTAATTTGAGGGATAGTAAGAATGTCCTAATGTGAGGTTCAAGGAGCATTGTTTCAAAACAAGCACTAATTCTTCCTTCCTATAGAAGCAGATGAATGTAGCTTCCTACTACCTGATGAGTACCCTTGCACATATTTCAACTGAATTTTCACAGGTGGATAAAAAAAAGGATGATGTAGTCTGGAAACCTCTGTGCTTCACCTTGCTAATGCTGCATAGCTAATGCTATGCTACTCAAACATTAATATATAGAAAGAAAGCATAGTTAAATTGAAGTAACTACATGTAGTTATGGAATTGGTCTTTAAGCTGAAAGAGTAGCCTGACAGAAAATGCAGGACATCAGATGCCCTATTAATTCATAGACAAATAATTATGATCGAAAAGTCAGGGTTTATGGGGCCATCTTATTTTAATTACTGTCAAGTTAAATTACAGTGACTAGAACTTATTTTCTGATTCCTTTTCTACTTATATAACTGTTTACACTGCAAACTCAGTGTTAAATGCTACTGAGCCTGACAGAAGCATTTGCTGGTCCTTTTGTGCTGTGTAAACAAACAGCCATCAGTGAAGAATTTTTTAATATCTAGTGAGGGATCAGCTACCCTTTAAAAATAATTAGAATTAAAAATTTATGAGATACTGGCAATGTTTGGAATCTGAATTGCATAGCAAGAAGAGATAACTGTGTCTACATAAATATTATACACATGATGGATGGATTGGCAGGCTGTATTTACTGAAGTATTGTTTCTGTGTAAACTCCATTGCTAATTAGAGGTTTGTTTTGGAGAAGGAGACACAAAGCCAATCAGTTTGATGAGGGGAGAGCTTAGGAGGTGAGCTCCCTATCTTGTCTTTGACTTCAATCAATAAGCGCCTGTGTTTAAACAAATGAAAACATTATCAAGCTTTAGTGAATGGTTATCTGTAGTGACACTGCAGCACGGTCTTTACAATCCCTGGATTCCTTCTTGCACATTTCTGGCCGTCTGCAGGGAGCAGGGAGAGGTGCCATCCTGTGAGTAGCAATTAAAATTCCTTCCCATCTGCACAGAGCTCTCTTCTCCTTCCCCTTTCTCTTCCACTGTCGTGCAGCCCCAGGTGACCCTGCCACAGGTACTCCCAGGAATGTGCCCCTCTCTGTTATGAGGCACCATCAGCATTGAAGATAACATTTATATCTGAGTTTGAGCTGCCCATGAAGCCATCTGTTTCTTTTGGGTTTTTTTTTCCAGTTTTTCTAATTTGTAAAACTAGGGAGAAGAAAAAAAACCCTGACTGGTATTGCATGCACAATACAACTAAGCAAATTTATTTTCTGTTTTTACTACTCTTTTATAAATGTTAACAAGAAACAGGAAAATAGCTATTATTGCTATCCCTGGGAGTGTTCAAGGCCAGGCTGGACGGGACCTTGGGCAGCCTGATCTAGTGGGAGGTGTCCCTGTCCATGGCAGGGCGGGGGGGAATTAGATGATCTTTAAGGTCCCTTCCAATTCAAACCATTGTATGATTGCTGCAGGATTTTTGATAAAATATCAGGAACTACAGAAGACTGAAGGTTGTTTGACAAAGGCTGGCTGAAAATGAGCCAATCATAAAATAAGCAAATCAGCACATAGATTTCACGTAGTGATTATTAGTGAATATTTTATAGTGTAACTTTCCAAAGTACTCTATAAACTCTGTAAGTTGATGATGTAAATATACAAGATTCACTTACTTGGCCTGACAATGATGCCACAAGCATAAGACACAAACACAAGATAAAAAAACCCTAAACTTTAAATCCCAAACCAGATCACTAACTTGTAGGTTGAGAATATACTAATGGGATTTTTTTAGCTCTAATTCAATTTCCAGACACTGCTAAGTTATTTGTAATGAGGCTGCGCTTTGGTGGATTGTGTTCTCACAGGATATTTAATTGTTTTTAAATCAAAATTGTAATACCAATAAAAGTAACATATTTGTTTTAAAAATAGAGAAGTACTTAAAATTTATTAAAGAGTAAATACTTGCAATAAGAAGTTAATTATTAAAAAGTATACACTGCGGCTAATCAATTTAATGTAGTTGCACTTTTAAGACCTATGTTCTATTTCATTCAAAACTGCAAATCTTGCTACACAGTGAAACCTTCCGTAAACTCAGTTTTCCTGATTTTATTCTGCAGCCATTTAAAACAGCCACTGGATGGCACTGTAAAACTACAAGTCAAAACCTTGAACTGCTTTCCTCTTAACATCTGCTTTAACATGCTAATGAAATCAATACAACGTCTATTAGCAAAGCAGAGCCCAACACCTTCCTCTTTCATGGTAACTTTTTGTGTTTTTTTCAGACCTTTCATAAAGCAGATCATAAAAAACAGGGTCTGTTTTGTTGAGACTTTGTTGGCTGCTGCAGACTGGGGCTTCGTGCTGACAGTACCCGGCAGGAGGCTGGGCAGCTCTGGATGCTTCAGGCAGACAATACAGCCACTCTAATGGAAAAAATGATGAGATAGGCTGTCTGTAAGGGAGTTTTCCTGCTCCTGAACAGTTTAACATTAGGTTATTTCACAAAGCATGAGTTTTACGCATTTATTTTCCACCTTCCTTACATAATTTACTGGCTGCTTGAACGTCCTCCTCTTGCATAGAGTGCCTGAAGTTCGACAGTATCGGGCTTATTTCACACACTGTTCCCCGACAACATTTCTATAAAGAGTCCAGAGAAGGTTGCAGAAGGGTGGATAGGAGAGGAGTGCATCTGGATACAGGAGCTCATATGCAAGGTCAAAAATGAATGCTGTATGTACAGCAGGGGGTACAATGTCCTACAGTGGGTACTTCTTGGCTATGGCATTTCATAGAATCATAGAATCATAGAATGACCAGGATGGAAGAAACCCACCGGATCATTGAGTCAAACCACTCCTATCAAACACTAAACCGTGCCCCTTAGCACCTCGTCCACCCGTGCCTTAAACACCTCCAGGGAAGGTGAATCAACCACTTCCCTGGGTAGCCTGTTCCAGTGCCCAATGACCCTCTCTGTGAAAATTTTTTTCCTAATGTCCAGCCTAAATCTCCCCTGGTGGAGCTTGTGGCCATTCCCACTTGTCCTGTCCCCTGTCACTTGGGAGAAGAGGCCAGCTCCCTCCTCTCTACAACCTCCCCTCAGGTAGTTATAGAGAGCAATGAGGTCTCCTCTCAGCCTCCTCTTCTCCAGGCTAAACAACCCCAGCTCTCTCAGCCGCTCCTCATAAGGCCTGTTCTCCAGCCCCTTCACCAGCTTCGTTGCTCTTCTCTGGACTCACTCCAGAGCCACAACATCCTTCTTGTGGTGAGGGGCCCAGAACTGAACACAGTACTCTAGGTGCGGTCTCACCAGTGCCGAGTACAGAGGGAGAATAACCTCCCTAGACCTGCTGGTCACGCCGTTTCTGATACAAGCCAAGATGCCATTGGCCTTCTTGGCCACCTGGGCACACTGCTGGCTCATGTTCAGTCGGCTGTCAACCAACATCCCTAGGTCCCTCTGCTCCAGGCAGCTTTCTAGACAGACTTCTCCTAGTCTGTAGCTCTGCTTAGGGTTGTTGTGCCCCAAGTGCAGGACCCGGCATTTGGCCTTGTTAAACCTCATGCCGTTGGTCTCAGCCCAGCAGTCCAGCCTGTTCAGATCCCTTTGCAGAGCCTCCTGACCCTTCAGCAGATCCACACTTCCAGCCAGCTTAGTGTTGTCTGCAAACTTGCTAAAGGTGCACTCGATGCCTTCATCCAGGTCATTGATAAAGACGTTGAACAGGGCTGGACCCAGCACTGAGCCCTGGGGAACCCCACCAGTAACTGGCCTCCAGCTGGATTTAACACCATTAAGCACCATTAAGCACCACTCTCTGGCCTTTTCACTACATTTAGAGACATAAGATCCATCTTTTGCTTCATATAATGCCAAATTGAGCCTCATTTGTTTGAAAAACAAAGAAAACCAACTTTCATGGAGCCTTTTATTTGCTCAAAAGTTTTTATATTTAGTTCCTGCTGGCAACATACAGGTCTAGCTTATTAGCATTTGACAAGTAGGATGCCTTCAAAGTTCATGGGTTTAATTGGTTTTACAAAAGAATGGGTTTTACTTCCATGCATTTTGTGTAATATTGCATAATACAGACAAAATAATAAATTCCATACCCTTTCCTGGAGAAAATCTCTCATTAAAGTCAGTTTGAACTTTACCACAGGAAAAAAAAATTAAATAACTGGAATTACCATATGCCAGGATTCGCAGTAGCAACTGCAGAAAAGCCAACAAAGCCAAATAATTTTGTATGAGATCAGAACTTCTGCTGGCAGTAAATAATTAACAGGCAATTATTACTAAAAAAGGCTATTGGGGGAAGCTAATAGCTGTTCAGTTTAAATTCAAATGCCTTTTGATTCCTCTAATACATATTTTAAAACACCTGTCTTTAAAATAAAGTTAATTTTTATTCCCATACAAATTGCCTACACATTATGAAAGAGCCTTTCCAAAAGTGTCTGAAACATAACAGCTATCATGACAGCTTTCAATAAATCATTCCTGGCTGGGTGTCTCAGAGGAAAAGAAACTAAATGATGATTGAATTATCTTTTTATCTCTAAAAGTGATCTTTCTAAATCAGGGCTGAGGCACTGTGAGGAAGTGGTTTTGGAACACTAATATTTTTGTTGTCATGATTCCCTGTTTTCCACTGTGGTAGAGTTAATTTTCTTCCTAGTAGCTGGTATAGTGATACAGTCTGGATTTACTATGACCATAACGTTGATAACTCACTTATGTTTTTAGTTGTTGCTAAGTAGTTGCTTTATATTAAGTCAAGGAATTTTCAGCTTCCCATGCTCTGCCAGCAGAAAGGTGCACAAGAAGTTGGGAGGGAGTATAGCCAGGACAGTTGACCCAGGATTGCCAAAGGGATATTCCATACCATACAATATCATGCTCAGTATATAAACTTGGCAGCTGGCTGGGGAGTGGCAATCACTGCCCAGGGACAGATTGGGCGTCAGTTATTGCATGGTGATCAGTTGTATTGTTCATCACTTGTTTTGTATACTATTGTTATTATCCCTCTTGTTTTCCTATTAAACTTTTTTTATCTCGGCCCTTAAGTATTAGTTTTTCATTCTCCTCTCCATCCCACCAAAGTGGGGTAGGTGAGCAAGTGACTGTGTGGTGCTTAGTTGCTGACTGAGGTTAAACTATGGCACCTCAGTGCTCTGAAGAGCCAATGTCCTAAATTTCTACTTTATGGACTATATTTCACAGGGCAGAGGTAGAAAAAGACCAGTGACTCAGTGAGGAGGTTAGCATACAGGGTAGTGGTAGCCATACACCAGCTGAACTCCTCTTGCAGAATTATTGGACCTGCAGAAATTCACCCTGGTTAAAACCAAAGTGCAATCCACTAACATATCATGGATACAAGATGCACAATGTGGGATTTGCATATCTAAACGGGGAGTAATGCTTCCAAAATAAAGGCTCCAGGTCACAACAAGCACTCAACAGCTCTGCTCCCATCTCCCAGGTTCTAACCACATCCATGCCACTGGGCAGAGCATGTATGTGCTGCCTCCTCTCTCTTTGCCCAGACTTTGCCTTCTTCATCTCCAGAGGCAGAGGAGAAAGAGGCAGATGTAACTGGGACATGATTTAAGGGCAGGCCAGATGCTGCGTGTGAAGCTGAATGCCAGAGTGCAACTGCTCAACACCTTTCATTCACAGAGAGCTGAACATTTTATTTTGTTGTTTCCAAATGGCATCACTTCTTTTGAAAACAGATAAGTACTTGCATGCTATGGCTTTTTAGCTATTAAAAAATCCGCTGTGCTTCTAGGCAGTCCCAATCCAGCTGGAAGAGCAAGAAACACAAACAGAGCCAGTGGTGGGCAATGCCCAAAGACACTAAATGATGCTGAAGATCCCAGCTTCAACATATCTCTGAACAAAAGATATTCTCACAACATGTTACAGCATTATTGTAGAATAATAAAAGAGTTTGGGTTGGAAGGGACCATTAAAGCTCATCTAGTCCACACTCTCTGTAGCAAGCAGAGACATCATCAACTAGATCTGGCTGCTCAGAGCCCTGTCCAACTTGACTTTGGATTTTTCAAGGGATGGGGCATCCACTACCTCTCTGGGCAACATGTTCCAGCACTTTAACACTCTCATAGTAAAAAAATTCTTCCTTCTAGTCTAGATCTACCCTCTTAGTTTAAAACCATCACCCCTTGCCCTGTCACAATATGCTGCTAAAAAGAATGTCCTTATTTTTTTTACAGGCCAGCTTTAGGTATTGAAAGGCCACAATGTGACCTCCATGGAGCCTTTTCTTCTCCAGGCTGAACAACTGCAACTCCCTCAGACTTTCTTCATAGGAGTTGTGTTCTATCCTTCTGATAATGTTTGTGGCCCTCCTCTGAACCTGCTCCAAAAGATCCATGATTTTCCTGCACTGAGGGCTCCAAAGTTGGACACAGCACTCCAGGTTGGATGTCACCAGAGCAGAGTGAAAGGCCATATCTCAACCTGCTGGATACACTTCTTTTGATGCAGCCCAGGATATAGTTGGCCTTGTGAGCTATGAGTGCACATTGCTGGCTCATGTCCAGCTTTTCATCCACCACTACTCCCAAGTCCTACTCAGCAGGGATACTTTCAATCCCTTTATCCCCCAGCCTTGGACCTTGGCACTTGGCCTTGTTGAACCTCATGAGGTCCACATGGGCCTGCTTCTCAAGCTTGTCCAGGTCCCTCTGCATGGCACCCCATCTCACGGGCATCAAGCGCACCACTGAGTTTGGTGTCATCTGCAGACTTCCTGAGGGTGCACTCTATCCCATTGTCTGTGTCATTGCAGAAGGTATTAAACAATACTGGTCCCAATATAGAACCTTGAGGGACATCATCTGTCACTGATCTCAATCTGGACATAGAGCTGTTGACCACTACCTGCTGGATGTGATTACCCAACCATTTTCTGATCCACTGAATGTTGATAAAATCCATATCTCCCAAATCCAACTGTCTTGAATTTAGACAGAAGGGTGTTGGAGAGAACTATGCCATAGGCCTTACAAAAGTCCAGATAGATGACAACTGTAGCTCTCCCCTTGTGCACTGGTGTCGTCACTTCATCATGGAGGGCCACTAGCTTGGTCAGGCAGGACTTGTCCTTTGTGAATCTATGCTGTCTGTCTTGAATCACCTCTCTGTCTGCCATGTGCCTTAGTGTAGCTTCCAGGAGGAACTGTTCCATGATCTTCCTAGGCACAGGGGTGAGGCTGACAGGTTGGTAGTTCCCAGAGTCCTCCTTTCTACCCTTTATAAAATAGGTAAATGTTCCCCTTTTTCCCGTCACCAGGGAGATTACCTGACTACCATGACTTTTCAAATATTGTGGAAAGTGGCTTGGCAACTATATCAGCCAATTATCTCAGCACTCTGGAATGTATCTCATCAGATCCCCTGGTCTTCTGTATGTTCAGGTTCCTCAGGTGGTCATGCACTTGATTTTCTCTTACACTAGGAGGTGCTTTACTCCCCCAGTCCCTGCCTTGAAGTCCATCCACATGAGAAGTGTGGGAATTGAGATTGTCAGTGAAAAGACTAAGGCAAAAATATTATTGAGGACCTCAGGATTCTCCTCATCTGTTTTTACCAGTTCACCACAAATTTCTGTTCAGTGAAGATGTAGAAACTCAAACATTTCTGCCTTAATTGCCACAGGAACTGAACAAATTCAACAGATGTTGTACAGTTATTTGCTACTAAAATGTCAACAAAGAATTTAAATAAAAGGAAATTAGCCTGTTCAGGCATCGTTTTCTATCAATCAGTAGACAGAGCTCTTTCTAGTGTCAGAAGCATGGAAAAGATGCAATGATGTGATTGTAAGCCTCTGTGAGAAAGCTGCCCTGTTTTTAATGTTGAGGTAAGTGTGAATGTTTAAGATGCAAAGCCAGAGGGTCACATTTCCACTGAGAATTAACAGATGTGACTTTCAAAATAAACAACATTTACTGACATTGATTCTGAATTTGGCCTGTTATTTAGAAAATATTTTTGTCCTGTGAAGTCCTAGAATACAAAATGCCTTCACACAGTCACAGGTGTTCTCAAATTATCAAAAAGCAATGGATTGCATAAAAATATTATTTAATTCTAGAGCTTAAGAATGTTAATAATTGTGTACAGTATACAGTGTAAGCTCTATACCTTATGAAAATAGTGGCCACCTACAAAGAAGTATAACCGGTGTCATAGTAATACTTAGCACTATCTTTATTTTTTTAAAAAACATTTTCACTATATCACTGATTTTTTTATGTCTGAAACAAAGCTCATCTCTCTGTGCTTGTGTTGGAAGCCCCCCCAAATTGCCTAAATGCCTTAGGAAGCAAGTGTTCATCACGGGTCACTCTTGTCTTCAAGTCAGCAGAGAGCAGAGAAAAGTAGACCTGCCACTGCAAATGTGGCACTACCAAAGCTGAGCTGTGCAGTGGAAATAATGGTCATGGGTGGATTGAGAAGCCGTTCACCATGGAGCACATCAGGAGGAGCCTGGGGATTATTGCTATAGTGTCTTGCCTCATTCTATTTCTTTTATTTTCAAGACAAAGCTGTTATAGTAAAGATTAATACTTCCTACAAATTGCATTAGTAGTGGAGGAAATATAGACCTGCTTGCATCAGAGAGTACAACACCCTCCAGAAGCTAGTTAGGAAAAAGCTTGCTGGGCTGTGAAATGAGAGAGAAACTGCTACCATATCACAGCTCATACTTTCACAAATCAGTGGTGTAAAGCTGTGCTTACTACATACCAACAGAATATCTTATAAAATTTGTTATTTTTTTAAATGTGCACATAGACAGCTCAAATGACAGTCCCTCTTTCCATGCTCTTCAGTGATGCCTGGATAGTGCTTTCCATCTTACCCATGGCCATACATGTACACAGAGTTTTGCTAATTAGAAACAGAAAATAAATACGTTTGACATCTGGGTCTTTCCATCTGAAAGCTGGCTGGTGCAAAGTCCTTTCAGTTCCATCTTAAGCAGTAAGGACAGCAGCAGGTGCCTCGGAGAAAGGCAAGCTAACATCGGACTGGCAGACCCTTAGGCTGTTCTGCAGTTTAGTTTCCTAATCCTCAATAGCTACAGCCTAGTTCAGTCCCTAGAGCCCTAGGAAATTTTCCCCAAAAAATCTACATAATCCTTAAATCTACGTGTTTCTCTATCCAAATTTTTGCCCCCCTTTTGCCACATCTACCTGTGTGCCTCTCTCTTCCTTCATTTCTTATGAGGTCTGAAATTTAAAACAGCTTTGAGCAGCACAAAAAACCTCCTTTCTTGTTTAAATGCTGATTCAGAGTAATTATTGCTCTTGGGTTAATGTAATTTATGGGATAATGATGCAGCTTTTTGCTGTTTACATTCACTTTATCTCTCTTGTTTAGGAGGCAGCCTTGTTCAGCACAAACATTTGTACAACTCATATATGAGAGGGCATATCCTTGACTTATCATCATCTGCGATTTTTTTTCACTTGACAGGTTGAAAAATGCGTACGCCTATTTTCTATGATGGTTCTCTTATCACCATGGGCCTTCCTGAGGCTAAGTCTGCTCAACCATTCAATTTTGATTCTGGAAGCAATGTTAAGGCCATTAGCTGTGTCCACGTAAGGATGCTGTTATAAAACCTGACATGGTTATTAATCATAAATTCAGTAGACATTCTGCTTCAATCTTTCTAGGGTCTGCTCATGCTTCATTTATGATATAAAATGAGGGTTTAGGGGGAAGGTAGAGTATTTTTAGATCAGTATTTTTGTCAGGTAGCAGACAACGTTCAGTATTTCCGTATCAGTTTCCATGCAAGGAAGCACACTTAGCTCTTTTCCACTTGTATTGCACACAGTTTGCTCTGGAGTGAGATAGCGAAGAAGTGCAGTTAGAGAAGTTCAAGAGCAGGTGGCTGCAGACAAATGGTGCTCTGCCTTATTACTTGGGGAATATCACCATTCCTTTGTCATCATGTATTACCCGATATTACTCCAGCATTATGACACCAAGATTTGAGGGGTAGGGAAAACAGTATACAAAGAAATATTTTTTCTTGCTGCTCCATTCCACCAGTGGATTTTAAAGCGAAGCTGCCAAAATCCATGCTCCTGAAATGTTACCTGTCTAAATCCACGGAGCATTAATGGTTTCCAGGCTGCTGGTTAAACATGCCTCAGAAAGGTTGTGTATCTATATTCATTTTTAGATTGCCAAATTGACTCAGTTCAGACGTTTGTAATGCATTGTACATTCAGCCTGGACTCATGAAATGGCTTAGCAAAGTCCATTAACCTTGGAAAACTTGAATCCATTTCTGTGGATGAGAGAGGGAAACAGGCTATAACCCTCTGCTAGCATCTGCCAGCATGTCGCTCTGAGCCCATCAGACCAGGTTATATCTGCACCCAGCCCAAGCTACGGATAAGATTTCTTATCTCTTGGAAAACAACCGGCTGCAACTCTGTTATAATTGCATTTTCTTCTGATTGCCTACATTTGTTCAAATCCAATAAACTAAAAGTGAAATGCAGTGAGGCAGAAAACTTGTAGATCAGCACCAAAGATAATCTGAATGCACTGGCCTGTGAACCGATGCTCCTGAATTTTGCACATGTAGGGGAGTTGAAGACAGTAAGAGAAGAGGTCAGATTTAAGACCACAGCATGAGATGAGACAATATGGTTCACCAGGTCTAGTCTCCAAATCGCATACACAACCATATCATAATATAGTTTTCATCAGTTTATGGACCCCTATGTGAGGTAAATTTTCATGACAAATGCGCAGGCTGGCACTGTTGTTTCAAATCTTCAGCTAATATTGCGTGTCATCTTGCCCTGGCCAGAAAGATAAGATTAAAAATAAAACTCCTTGCCCTGTTCACTCCAATCCAGCCTCTGGTTTTAATTTCATTCTTAAATGTTGGCATTGTCATTTGCATTCCTTTTAAGCCACACAGCATTTTCCATCTGTTTGAAAATGCTTGCCTTGTTGTTAGCTGACCTGGCCACACATCAGAGCATCAGTCCTCACCCTCCCGCCTACCTCCATGACTGCCAAAAGCGCCGTTGTTCCACCCCAGCTGGAATCATTAACTGCAATATCCTGTCTTCCCACAGTCCAATAATTGCTGAAACCCCATGGTTGTACACCATATTTAATCTCTTCTGATGTTCAGGTACAGAACAGATTCGTGTCTGATTCTCTCTATTGGGAAGTTGCTCATTAGAAACTGTAAAATAAGAAAGATGACAGTTATGGGCGTGTCTTTCTTCTCCTTTTTTTTTTCTTTTGCCTGTACTTGAGCTTGAAGATATTATTTTCCCTTTGATATGCTTTATATTATTACTTTTAAGGCATTTTTTTAGTACTCATTTCTTTTCATGTGCTTTTCTTCACCTACTGGGCTATATATTCTACCTCAGGGCTGTGCTCTGTGTGATGTCCTTAGCTCTCCTTAACTGCAACTTTACTCAGATCTCATCAGCCTTTGTTTGACCATACAGTGACCTATATTATTTCACAGGATTTCAAATATCCCTATCTTACTAATAATACTACATGCACTGCTTTACTGATTGCTTGAGAAGTTTTATTTGTTCATTCAAATCCTTTGAAGCTAAGCATCCAATAAGTTTCCTTAAGTTAGAGCCTGGAAATTTAAAAGTCAAGCTATTAATTGTCAGCACTGAGTCTTCAAAAGTCTAGGGGGATATCTGCCCTTTCATCTGATAATATCTGATAAATCTCAAACTGAGACACTGGAATGTGTTTTAGGGAGATTTAATTAGATTCTGTTTTATCATTTATCAGGCCTATGAAGGTAAATGTAGAATTTCTAGTTATATCAGTACAATCTGTGTAAGAGGCATGGATCTGGGATTAAGGCTCCACAGCAGCTTTGATTGAATTATTTCCTAAGTTCTTTTTTTGCAATCATTATTGTAATGGACTCTGAATGGAAATATCTACACCTCTTCGCACTGGGTCACATTGATTTGCAGCACTGATTTGCCAAATTTCATGAGGACTAAGATAAAAAGGGCTTGTACTTTCCAGCTGGAGAAGCACACGTTTATTTTAAACACAAAATCAGGCATGAAAAACTGGATCATTTAGTGTCTTATTTTATTTCTAAAATAAGTTTATAACTTCCCTCTGGCTTTGTCCCTGAACACTTAATGATACAACAGCATTTTTAAACACACTTAAATGATTAAAATATAGAGAAGGATGTTGGCACAGAACAAATGAGCTTTGCAATATACATAACATTCCATCACCTAGTCTTCACTGTGGTGTGCAAAACCTCATGGAGCCAAGACACATAGATGTTAACAATGCCATAAAAGAATTAGTTTTTTCCAAAAACAGTCTATCAAAATCAGCGTATTGGCAGATTGAGCAGGGAGAATCTGTAAGACTCTTACAAGATAATGCTAAGTTAATGGTCTAGCTTAAATCCCATCTGTCTCTAAAGAGCAAGTACTATGCTTAGGACTGCATGGAAATGTTTGTTTCTGCTTGGGACCCTCAGGGTCATCTCTGCTTTTTGTTTCTAGAACAGAGTATGGATTTTCAGATTCCAAAAAAGTAGGTAGCTACAATGACCTATTAAATGTAAACTACTTAAACAGTCTTTGGAGGAGGGATTGGGAGTTTTGCCAGCAGACCATAGAGTCATACTTCTTTCTGGATCCTCTGAGGCCACAGACATTTAAGAAAACCCTGCTAATTTGAGCAACAGGAGAGGTGGGGGTATTCCCTTATCCCAGAGTGGCGCATAGCCCGTGGTCACAGAACGCTTCAGAGAGCTGGGGGCTGTACACCACAGGTAGCTGAACTGAATCTGCTCTGGGCACTGAAATAAATCTGGGAGGAGCTGTTATCTAAAAGAAAGACAAAAAGAAAGAAAGCAAAGTATTGACCCATTCTACACGAAGGCCATCCATGTGATGGACTCTTAGATGATCTTCTTACTTCAGTGATACGGGCCAAGGAACAGTTCTATTTAGATGAGATTAGCTTTAGGCAAGGAGAAATTAGGCTCTCTCTTCTACTTCCCAAGAACTGCTGTTTTCTTTTCTATGATGTGTACAAAATGGAACAAAATGACCTCCAAAAGCTCTGTGAAAGAGTTCCTATGGCAGCAGTGAAGTGGCAGCAGTTATACTAAAGCTACTTCATCCTGTTCGGAGAACCTTTTCCAACTTTATTTCAATTTGATTTGGAAAACCACAGACCAGGAATAACATTTAGCCCACATCCATATTGCTAACAGGCAGGTACAGACTATTTTATGAGTATTTATGAATGTAAATGTAACTGTTCATAAATGTATTGATGAATAATAGAAAAGCAACTGCTTTCTATACTACAATATTATCCTCCATGTAATGACTTCAAGTGTTTTATAAATATTGTCAAATCTGTCATCATACTGGCTATAAGAGGAGAAGTTTGAAATACTGAAGCTGTACATAGGTGACTAAAGCAGGGCAGGGACCTTGATGTGCTCCTGCAGGATGGTGGTGTGCCCTAGGGTATGTCCATGTGCTAAACTCTCCTTTCCCTATAAAGGAGTGGGCAAGCACCTAAGGCAAGTGATTTCTGATGTCTCCCTGGGAAAACTGTCGTGGGCATGGGATGAACCAGTGACCCAGAGGACATGGGTGATACTGTAGTGCAGTTGTCTCTGTTCAGTCTAGCCAGAGAGACCCACTGTTTGGTTTGTGTACACATAGGAAAATTAAGGCAGAAGTAGGAGCTGATCAACCAGTCATTTATGTATTTTCTGGAATTCCAAAATAGTACTGCAGATTTGCAGGCAGAAAAGAAATAAAACTTCCTGTAATTCTGTGTAACATGAGTCATTGCTGGCTGCTGACTACTGAGAGGAATCAAGCCAGTCATTTCTAGGCTACACAGACACACAAACCCAAATTTCTTTCTTCTAGTTTCATACTATGGATAGTTTGTGCTTGTCTTCTGTCAAGAGGCTGCAGAAAAACTTTGCCAAAGCTCTTGTTAAATGAGCCCCTGCATAGGCAGTCATTTACCTCCAGGTCCAATTCTTCATGGGTCATGGAATCTGGCAACTCCACATGGGATCTTAATAAAACATTTCAGGAAAGCTCCAGGGACATATAAGCATTAAAAGCTGTTAACAGCACCATAATTAAAAACAAATTAACAGGAAATCTGAAATTGCCTTAATAATTGTTCCTGTCTTATGTCACATCTCATAAATCTCAAATTACCTTTGAAATTTGACTTGGTGTTTCCAAACAGCTGCAAGATTGACAAACCACTACTAAGTAGTTAAAAAGCTACACAATTTTCTTCCTTAGCACTAGGACCAGAGGATATCTTTCACAATCTGCGTGTCTTTAACACTTTTAAAACCCCTCATTTACTTCTGAAGAAAGGAATAGCACAAGAGAGAGATGTATCAGTAGCTGCAATTGTATTTGCAGTGAATATTTCTCCAGCATGACTGTTGAGTTTTGGTGAACTTGAAACCAATTAATCCTTTTTAGCCAAAGCATCCTTCCTGTCACAGGAAGAATTGGGTAGTTTCTGAATCCTCAGTTAGCCAGATGTTTATTACAACACCTAAATAATGTATGAAAATTAAAATTTATTCCAAAAGAGTACGAATTGAACTTCTCAGCATTTTAGAAAAGGCTATACTTAAAGATTTAAATAATTCCTTATTATATTAATATATGTTTTTAATAAAGCTCAGCCAGAGGAACTATATAAAATGTGGGTTCTGTAGAGAACATGAAATTTGCTTCAAAATCAATTATAAAACTATAGGTAAATGCTGATTAAACTATAGGTATACATTGTATGCTCACTAGTTTAAAAGACATGACAGAATCTGAGTTTGCAGGAAAACAAAATTTAAGTTCAGTGTGTCAAGACAGCTGTGATTTCATTAAAAGTCTGATGCTATTGGATGTTTTATTAAAAGCTCAAATGCTATGGTAAGGTAATTAGTTGATGTTTCAACTTTTATTTAAAACCAATGCAATTGTCCAGCCTGTGTTAGGTTCATCTATAGCTACTAGAGTGCAAAGATAAGACCACTAAACCATGGTCAAATCAAATGTGCTTTATTTTTCAAATACACTATTATACCTTAACCTATTACACCTGACTATTTTAAAATTTACAAACTTACCAATCTGTCAGATGGTGCCGGCTCACTGAGCAGGAGAAGGAGATGCAGCATGGTGCCTGGACCATTAGAGTCAATATGTACCACACTTCCAGGGCATCCCCTTAAGAGACACATGTATTCCTTCTCAACCCCCACCTGTCCAGCCCAGCTCCTTTACACTCCTCTCAGGGACTGCAAATAACAGTTAGCAGCACCACCTGCACCTCGTGGGGCCAGCGCATGAGCAGGCTGAGTGCCAGCTTGTTATTTGTTGCTCTTTAACAGTGATTTCAACACCAGGCCCTGTTTTTGTAACATCTTACCCAGCTAGTCATGCTCCTTGGGCTCTGCTTCAAGGTCTTGTAAATACCACACAGTTCCAAATGTTTTTCTACTTTTTTATCCAAGTACCTCCTTGTTATCTGCCTAGTTAAGTACAGTCACATACTTTCTCACTGCAAACTGGCTAAGAAATGTTGCTTAAGGTAATCCACTACTTTGCAATTTGAGTGAACAATAGTTTAACTATACATGTGTGTGTGTGTGTGTGTGTATATATAATTTGTCTATATCATGTCCCACAACGGACCATTATTTATCATCTCTGATGCACCAGCCTCCCCACGCAGTTGCAGAGAAAAGCTTGAAAATGTTTCCAAAGCATATTCTGGAGACTCTAAACCTGCAGGGAAATAAAAGAGCTCCAAGACAATAGACTTCAAAATTCCAAGTCTTTGTGAACTTGTCTTATTGGTTTTTTCACTGCTGACAATCCTGCTTCCTTCAAAAAAATTAATCATTTGCATTGTCAAAGAACAGAAGAAAATATAGCTTGTCATTTTTGTCAGTGTAGCAGATTATTATTACTGCTAATAGTGTAATTTCTTTTATTATATTAGTTAGACTACAAAGTTTTTCAGCAAATTTTGGGTCATTTTTCCCCCTACTTTGTAACGTTGTTTTTATCTAATCTGCAAAGCCATTATCGATTACACTGAATTATGTAAATCCCACCCATTTGGGGTTTTTTCCCCCCTGCCAAACTTACATGCATGAAATTAATTTCTACTTTCTGCCAGGCTATGTTGACACAGGTCAGTGTTTCATTGGCTCCGTTACCTAAGGGAAGCCCAGAGGAATCGGACTGTCCTCACAGCACAGCCCCGCATGGGGCAGGGCAACAGGCAACTCAGAAAAAGGGAACGGGAAAGTGTTTGACAAAACCCACCCCGCACACCAACCGAAGAGGGATTCTTTTTTGTTCGGAAGTTTAGTTCCTGAGATGTCCAGATGAGGCCACTGTGGTGCTATTATCCCGATTTCCAGAAAGGAATTTAATTTTGTTACCTCAGAATCTCCACAACTGCATACGTGCTCCATAGACTGTTTTTCTGTTGGAGAACAAAGAAAAGGAAATTATTTTTTTTTCTTCATGCAGCGGATATGGTACCTGCACGGGCAGGAGGGGAGCCAGACAATGGAAGCTGCAGATGTAGAATTTCTTTTTTGAATCCCCTTTGCTCTCGCTGCTGCTGCCCTGCCAGGCAGTGGAGATACAGCAATGCAATAGCAAGTAATGCTAAGAAACTAAAGCAGAGTGAGCATTTTTGTTTAACAGAGAGGCCAGGGTGAAGCTTTCCAACAAGTCTGAACCAGACTGTACAGGGCTATATCACAGGCTTAGTTTCAAATAGGCGGCGTGATGCAAAACCAGGGAAGTGTACAGAGCTCTTTGGCTGAGTCACGCTGTTAGGAAATGGAGATTTCTGTGGTGAGAGGCAGGACCAGGCTCTGCCAAGTCCCTGGGCAATGAACTCTAATGCATTTTGGATACAGGGACGACGTTCTCATCCAAAAATATCTGGCCAGCCAGAGGGGAGACCGTGGCTACAGGGAGGCTGTGCTTCCTTTATGTATTATTTTTGTTTGTTACTGAAAGTGACCTCCCAAGGGAAGAGCTCGGAAGCAACCACAGGGACATGGGCACGTGTGAGCCCAGCCACAGAAAGGGATACTGGGGCAGAGCTGAGGCAGATTCCTCCTTCCAGCAATAAAATTAAAGGAAGGAAAATGCCTGACTTTGTAAATGCTCTCTAAAAGGCTTTTTTCTTCCCCTGGTGTTTGCCACTGAAGAAAAGATTGTGTTATTCAAATAATTTAGGCTCTCTGATAACAGGTGCGTTTTTAACACCAGCTGAGCAGATGACCTACAGTCATGGCTTGTGAGAGGATCTTGTTTTTACTTCTCCACCTGCTTGGGCTGGAAAGCCAAAATTTAACCTTAGGTTCTCCTGTCATGCAATGCCAAATCTATCTTGAGCTTAGCCTGTCACAGCGTCTCCTCTCCCCACTGAGCAGCTTCTCTACCTACAGCAGCAGGGTTCTCTCTGCCACTCTGGGCAGCGTGTGATGATGATGATGATTAACAGGAACACTGATTCAGCACTTATGGCTGTGATACAATTAAATACAATGTTTGTTTGTAAACTGACAAATATTGGCAGGCAATGCTTGCGAGGGAGGGATCTGTGAGTCTCAGACTGCCAACCTGCTCTAACCAAACAGCTATAACTAGCCTCAGCCATTTTCAGGCTCAACCAGGCACTCCCACGGATGCTGTATTTCAGCCTTAGGACCAGTTGGTTTTGTGCCACAGACCTGTTAAGATGCGCATTTTAACTATGTGGCTCACTTATCTCACCACCATCTCACATTTCTCACTGGTCCTGGCTCCCTCCTCTCCTGTTGTAGGACCCTGATCACCAGATATGACTGAAGGGATGACCCCTCTTTCCCCTCTCCTAAAGAGCAGGTGCAGCTCCATGAGGGACCCAAAACTGAAGAGACTGAGCAGTGCTTGGCAGTAAGAAGGATCTGTGGCGACTGACTCCAAAGAGGTTGCTGGAATGCCCTTACTCCCAGCTGCAGCTTTGTGCACAGTCCTTTAGCATCTGAGCTAACGCAGAAGTTTAAGGTGAGGCTTTCTGAAATGAAGTGATGAAGAGAGTACATCCATCACCAAATCTCTCAGGCAGCAGAAAAGCATATTCACCACAGAGCTACTGGAGAGGAAAAGCCCTGGAAGTCTTGTAATATTTGCTACAATTTTCACCTAGTTTAAACAGTGCCTGAAGTTTTTGTGTATTCTTTTTAGATTCCCTTTGATTTTAAACTCACCGTATATTCCTTTAGCAATACAATTTCCTTTCATCCGCAGAGCTAGCTTCAGCTGTTGTCGATTATTAATATACCTCACTGCTTCCTTCCTCTCCCATCAGTCCTTCTATCCTGGAGTTAAATGTCATTTATAGCTATTTGACTGTTAGTCCCCCTGTACCCCAAAATAGCCTAGGAAGACACTAAAATTCACGGGGAGAGGGACATCAAGTGGCTGCATTTTCTGCAGCACAGAAGAATCAGACCCCAAAAATCTGTCTGATAGATATAAAATTAGCACAGTACATTCAGGACAGAGTAATTTGGGCAGAACTGCGTGGTATGACTTCTCATACTTGACGATGTGGGTAGCAAGCAATTATCCAAGTGGGCACAGATACCACAGGAAAAGGTCATTGCTGCAGTGAAGGTGGTACCCTTTCTGGGAAAAAAAAAAAAAACCAAAAAAAAAAGGGCCTATCATGATTACAAAGAGGATATGAAATCTAGCACTTTCTATGAGCATTACTCTTTTTTTTTTTTAAACTAAACAGAAAACACAGACTCACATGGGAAGTATACCAGCATTTTTCCAGGGTGCAAAGTTTTCCTGTGGGCTGGTAACTATTTCAGTGAAATCAGGAACATGAAAATAAAACTGATTGTGAAAATGTCCTTTAAATCTGAATTGAAATGATGGCTTATTTGTTTGCTTGTTTTCTTCTATAGCTGGCTTGTTTGTTATTTGAAGTCACTCTTGTTAATTGTCCTGCAGTTATGGTATGTACCAGATAGCCAGGAAAGCTGACATCGTGAAGTTATATACAGCATCCTTGTGACCTTTTTGCAGTGAAGATACATATCTGTCCAATAAAGCCCAGGCCAAATGACAGTGACAGCTGCCTTGTGGCATTCAGTTTGAATTAAACAGGTTTGCTCACAAGTCAGGAGCAAGTATTTTATTACAGACTGTGCACCAAGACCAACATAAGCTCCCAAAAGTGAAACTTTCCCTCAGCAACTATGGAAATTACCCCGATGGACTGAAATGCACTTCACAGGCTCCTCCCTATCTCCTTGCTTTGACTTTCCTGCCTCCTGCAAGCAGTCATCCTCTGTTGGTGTTTGCATGTTGGCATAGCACTTATAAGGGAAGAAAACCTCACTTCATCTCTCAGAAGTGATACGGGTTGTTATGGGATCGGAGCATTCAAAGAACGAGGGGGGAAGCAGCATGGTTTTTCTGAGGAAAGGTCCAAAGTTGCCTGCGTGGGAAGATGCTCTTCTCTCAGGAAAAGAGCCCAAGTCACTGCTGAAACGGGGATTGCGTTATGTCAGTTTGAGCCTCATAATGAAAGGGATGACCAGCACGCCTGACTTCTTGTGGGGACTGCCTGAAGTGCAGAAACTGAACCTTTCACGCAACCAGCTGGTGGTGATTCCTCCTTCAGTGGGGAAACTGGACAGGCTGGTAGTGCTGAACTTGGGTGGCAACTGCCTCAAGTGTCTGCCTAAAGAGATTGGGCTGCTGAGGAACCTGAAGGTCTTGTTTGTCAATATGAATTGCCTGACAGAAGTGCCTGCAGAGCTCAGCTTGTGCAGGAAACTGGAAGTTTTGAGCCTCTCTCACAACAGCATCTCGCAACTGCCTTTTAGCTTCACTGACTTGACAAGTTTGAGGAAACTGAATCTCAGTAACAATCGCTTTGCGCAAATTCCCCTCTGTGTTTTTGCACTGAGGAGCTTAGACTTTTTGCACCTAGGGTCCAATAAGCTTGAAAGCATCGCAGAGAGTGTCCAGTGTCTGGTCAATCTGCAAATCTTTATAACAGAGAATAATAATATACGCACCCTGCCACGGTCTCTCTGCTTCATCACCACTCTGGAGTTATTAAACGTCGATTACAATGCCATACAGACTCTCCCAGATGACCTTTACCTGTTGCACCGACTGCCACGCATTGCATGGAACCCGATGGACAAAGGTCTCCACATTGCCCACAACCCCTTGTCCCGGCCCCTGCCGGAGGTCATTGAGGGGGGACTGGACGTCCTCTTCAACTACCTCAGAGAGAAAAAGGAGCATAACTGAGTTTCCACTGAGTTTGGGATTAAGCAAGTCAACAAGACTCAGTCATACCAGAGCACTTCCCTGCACAGGCATTTCCACTTCATAATACTTGGATTTCAAAGACTGTGGGTGGCTTTAGTAACAGTTGGAGGAAAGCAAGTAAATTATGATGGCCTTAATTAACTGCCTGAAGAGTAAACTTCCTAAAAATATCCACCTCTGTAACCTTCAGTGTTGGTGTGTTTGGGTTTCTTTAGGGTAAAAAACCAACAACAAACCTGTGATAAAATGTTTGCTCTTCATTTGACAGAAACAAATTAAGGCAGACTGCTAAAAGCACAGAAACTTGTATTTGCCAGCTATTAGGCTGGAGGAATATTAATATAGATTCGATTTACTATATGTGATTGCAGTTGCACTTTACCTCCTGCTCACTTCTTCATATGCAGATAAAGCACTACATAAACAAACACTGCTATCTAAGTGAATCTCAAGGAAAATGTTTAATTTACTTTCAGCAGTGAGTATATGCTGAGCTATATTAGCCCACAGACAGTATATTACTGGCCAGTTCAATACCATTTGTTGTTTACCCCACAGCTGTGTGCTGACCTTTATAAATTACAGGTGAAGATCGCCACCAATGAGGCAATTTCCTAGTTCTTTGGAAGAAGAACACAAACTTCCCCAAAGCTCTTGGTCCTCCTCCTGAGATATGCATCCTTTCCTGCAGAGCCTTCTGGGATTCCTGCAGCGGTGTGTCACAGCAGCCGGGAGCAGTGTACAGTGAAGTAAAGAAATAAGGGTCGCTCCTTATTCCCTCAAACAAAAGCTGTCAGATGAAGTTGCTCATTACTGGATGAATAACTGCACTCCATTCCCTTTCCTGCATCCCTGCAATAAGAGCTGTGGAGTAGCTTTACTCAGGAGTCTGTACGTATCCTAAAGGTGATATATTTCTTTCAGGAAAAGCAGCATCAAACCAATCATCGGCTTAAGTAAGAGCTTCAAAAATAAATACTTATTTCTTTGGTTTTTAGTATCATGCAGTAGCATAAAAGTCATGTCTTCTGTGGTTTCTCATATTGATCTTCTGTGAATGTCCTTCATCAAAGTTTTATCTGGTAATAAAAAGGCAGTATGAAAGAGCTGTTAACAATTTATGCAACTTGGTTTTTTTTACTCGCACCAGTGTAAAACAGAAGCAACTCTATTGAAATCACTTGATATAAATGTTTGTAATGGCAGTGTAAGAAAGGAATGAGCCTGTAATTCTTGAGCTAATTAAGACTATTCAAAGCCACTTTAAAAGTACTTTCTATCCTCTGTCAAGTCTCAGGAATCAATGATTACTTTCTAAAACACAATTTGCTCAAAATTATAGAAGGCTGTAGAAGGCTGATCCTGCTTCTAGTGAAGTTAATGGGCAGCCCATGGTTGAGGGAAAAACTCTTTAGCAGAGGTAGCAGCAGTCTGATAACAGCAGACAATTATGTAATTCATAGGTACATGCAAACAAGTGCAGCACCTTTGGCCATGCCAACATTGTCAGCACAGTACAGAATGTAACAGTGAAGAATCAGTGCTCAGAAAGTATTCCATTTTGGGGCTATCTACCTTGATATTTCACTATGTTGGATGGTTTTGTTTAGTGTTTGTTATCTTAATAAAGAATTTCAGTGTTCAGGAACCACAGCTTCTGACTGTGCAGTCAAGGACAAATCTTATGTTTCTAGCAAATGAGAAACCTTTTTGAAGGGCACTTTCTCTTGAGCATTAAGCAAACAAATAAACAAAGCACAGTTATTTAGTGAATTTTTAGCATAATATGTGTTTCAAATGCAAAGATATTTTATATCTAGCTTTACACATCATCATTTTACCCGTGCGGTGGGATTTATAGCAAATGTACAAGTTTTTTAATGAACAGTATGCCTAACAAATTAATATGTGATTCAATTAGTGACAAGAAATAAAGCTGCAATTATTTATAGAAATACCAACAGATAATTCTTGGAGGGGATTAGGCACAGATTATTAACTTTTCTAAATGTCTGTTTCATATCGCTGATTCTGGCATTCATGTAAACACTGCAGCCCTGCAATAGTGCTTTGCAGGAAAATTAGATGCCTATAGCATTAATCACCTGAAAAGATTTTCCATGTATCAGTATCCAGGATTATATGACACCAGATAGCCTCCAGTGTGATGTGACTTGAAGAGATATGCACAGTAATTTACATGGAATATGTGAGACTGGACTCTGCATGTCCTCTGCAATGGGTCAGAAACAGTACACAATTCAAGACAATGGTCTGTAGACAGAGGATTAAAAGGCAAATTTGACATAATCAAATGTATCTGGAAAGGCAATTTTAATATGAAGTGCAGTACCAATAATTTAAAATTCAGTTATTCAATTGAATAATAATAATCTTTTACTCAAGCTAATAAAACTTTCTAAGCTTACAAAACACATAAATGTCTCTGCCTGTTTAAGCAAAATAATAAAGCTCATTGAATAATGGTACTTTAATGTATAATTCAGAATTTACCATTAAGAAGATAATTTCTACTGAACAGCTTTATCCTTTCTTTCATTCCTAAATCAAGACCCTTAAAAAAAGCTTTCTCAGAGATACAGTAAATGATCTCATATGACTAAAGGTAGTGTTCTGATACCTTCCTGTAAAAAGAAAAGACTGTACGTCACAGTTAATTTATAGAAATATGCATGAGAGGCAGATGAAGATGTATGTAATTGCATCTGACAGGGAGACAGATAGAGAAAGCAAGCAAGAGGCACTGGAGGGAGGTAGCAAGCATGACGTTGCACACTGGCCCTAGTTTTGAGCAGGGCATTTGTAAAGAATTGGTGGAACTCAATGTTATCATCTGATATTAGCTGTACAGATGATGGAAAAAAAAAGGGAGCTGGAACACTGCAGAGACTGTAGTCATATCTGATGATATATGACAACAATACCTCTTCTATGTGTATATTACATTATACCATCTTGAGTTATAAACTTTCAGAGAACTAGATGCCGAATGTTACACTAGTTCCTAGCATCCACTGAAGTTTTCTCACCCTGAGCCTTACAGCAGCATGGCTTTTGATGCACCTTTCATTTTTGTTATTATTAGTGGTGGTGTTTTCCAAAGGAATTAAAAAATTATGGAAAAGGCTACTTTCTTGGGAGGATGATTTTCTATGGCTATCAGTCGGAGAAGCTCTCAAAGAGCTTAGAAAAAATCTTGATATGGAGAAAACAAAGGACAAATCACAAGAACAATCTAGAAAGAACATAGTCAGGGGTCAAATGGTTGGAACAAATCTAATATACAAAAGGACTATACAATTTGCTCCCCAGGTATTACTGAATATATTGGTGGTACATTTGGTGAGGTGAGCAGTTTCCATTTGTTTTTATTTTAAATCAAAGAGAGAGATGCATTCTCTGAAAAGTTTGAAGTCTAGATAATAAGCAAAAATTATGAAAACTGGAAGGTTTCAGGCTCTTAGCTTAGCCAAAGTTAGTGAGTAACCTTTGACTGAAAGGAAGACATTTGTTTGGAGTGTTGTAACGAATAATGGGAACTTAAAGCTGAAATGTATTCTGCCTGCTGCTCTAGGGCTACTGGCCAAGCCTGCAGCATGGACAAACTTGCTCATATTTCTTGTGACTGGTGGCTTCCCAAAATCCATTGCCCATTGGGGCACTGACAGGCATGAAATCTGGCCAGGAACAGCAGGCTGTTACATGTGCAAAGCAGAAAGACCAATTTCTAAGATGAACTGGGGTGACATTTCAAAACAGATTTTTTTGGATTCCAGCTGAAAGCTCTTGAAATTCAGATAAAAGTTTTTATGATTATTATTTTTGTTGAAAAATGTCAGCTTTTTTTTCCAACTTGCTAGTATTTTCTCTATACTTTCTCCATTTTCATCAAAATACCTTTTTTTTTTTCTTTCTAACTCCAGAAAAGGCTCTATGCATTTTTTCTATAAGAATTGTAAAAAGGCCTGCATTTATAAGAGAATATACAAATCTACAATTTCACATACTTGAAAAAAAATCTAAAAACCTCAATGGATTGTGCTTTTGAATTCCTTGTAGATTAGTTTTTCTGAGTGTTTTGTAGTGTTAGATATCACAAAGTTCATTGGGATTTTCATTGAGCAATGTGGGTGTTAAAATAAGGAAGAGTTCAAATTTGGTCCTTTTCTATTGATCCATGATCATGCAAGCAGATCCATTTATTTTCTGTTCATCACTAAAAATTTAGTAGCTCTTCCAGTGAATTATTTTAGACCCATTTTTTAGCTGACCAAAAAAGAAAAGAAGATAAATTCTACACAGCCTGATCTGTCCAAGATGTATAGATCTTACAGCAAACTGAATACTTTTGGAGTTCAGTTTGGCTCAGATGTTTGTAGAAGGCTCAAATGGAGAAGTTTGGAGAATTTTTACACCCAATTGTCTGGGTTACTCCATAGAGACAAGGGTTGAAACACAGCTCATTCAAAATTTAGTTTAACTTCAGAAGAACTTTAGTAGTTGGTTCTTTATCATCAGCTGATGTGTAAATTTTAACCCTCCCCTTCAACCTCCGCATTATATTTGGATAAATTAATGTAACAGTCTTTACTATGAATCTTAATAGCCTCCTTTTACACTGTGTGAAGACATAAAGCCAGTGTCTTGTAGACTTCAGATATGGCATTTTCTAGTCCTGCTTGGAGGACTAGAGGTTGCTCTGGTCTAAATAATTCCCCAGGGCTTGGTGAACAGAAAGCAAATGAGTGCTCTTAGAACTGGTAGATTTTCAGTTTCATAAAGCTCATATCAAAACCAGATGTGATTTCTCACTTGGCTCTAAGTTATGAATTTACAGCAGTTAAGATGTTTCATCTTTGTTGGACTAGCATGAAGATACTAGAGTGAATGGGTGAGAAAACTTATCCTGTATGTGCAAAGGACTAACTTTAGGGGAGGATGTAGAAATTCACAAGGAGCTCAGAATTCTTTCTGGTGTATTGGGTGTCCATTAGAGAGCCTAACAGTGCCAACAGTGGCATTTTAAGACTTATCTGTGAAGCTAATAGCTCTTCTCAGTAAGCCATTTTCACATTTACATCGATTCAGCATAGCCTAGATTTGTATAAGCATCACTTTTCTCTTGCCAATGTTGCCTGGGTGATGAGTCACCAAATTGGGATTTCTGCAACAGTCTCCTCTCTTTCTTGTACTCCCCAAACCAGCAGCTGCCTGTTCTGAGTAGGACCTAGGTATGTGTACATATTTAACAAATACACAGCAGAATACACCCACCTTGCAGCAGTCCATACTAGTAACGGTACGTCTTAAAATATCAGATAAATAATAAATATAAGGGGGTCAAGGGAAAAAGAATTGCCACTTTAGACAACTGCTAGATGTCTAATCACTTTAGTAAGAAACCAGAACAAGTGGTGTATGGTTTCCTCCATACTAGATATCTGCATTTTCCCATTAATTCTGTTGCCTTTTTTTTTTCAATTGCCCTTCTTCCATGTTTTATTATGTTCTCTTTTTTCTATTGCTACCCACTCTCCTTCCTTTTTTTTGTTTTGCCTCTTTGTTTTTTATTAACGAATTTCAACATTTTTAAAGTTGACTGCTTGACTGATGCCAGTTCAACCCGCCTTTTCTGAACTTGCCCTTGAAAACAAGTTAATCATTAGGAGAGGCCTGTCTTCATCAGCTATACAGGAGGGTAACAACAGAAGAGAAAAAAAAAGGAGGAGGAAGAAAATAATAAAAATAAGAAATTAACTAAGTGAAAAACAATGAACAAACTTCAGGAAAAAATTTAGTCTGGAAAGCAGCATATATTTTGCACTTAGGGGCATTTTTCTATGCTTCTGTAGCTCATAAATTTTTGGTCTCCAATATGACTTTAGATGGACATTTATGTAACAGAAGGGCTATTACGAAAGCTAAAAACACAGAAAAGAGTCTATGCACAATTGTGAACAAACAAGAAGTCCTCTGCTCACCTGACTTACTCTCCAGAGGTCCCTTCCTGTTCCAGCAATGCTCTACATAAATTCACTGCCTCTGATTCTTGTATTTGGGAAGTGAGGTATTTTGGTCCCCCTGGCTGTCATATTGCTACAGAGTGATTTAGAAACATAAAGAAGCAGGAACAGATTATCTTGTCTAGCCCCAGATTTTGCCACGTGCCGTAGACAGAGAAATTTGTGTCTAGGCTTCCATTTCTGCTGTAAAGTATGCTTTCCTCACGCATTTTCAGTTGTGTGTGATACATTTCCAAACTTTGCTGCTAGTTCTTTAAAAGAGGAGCTGCATTTCTGAGGCTGGAGCAACAACTACTACAGAGAGAATAATAACAATTACACTGTTTACACAGAGGTACTCACTTTAACTTAAGGACAGAAGGAAAAATGGTAGGATAAAGAAAAAGAAGGCAGCAGAATCTGGTAAAGAAGCACAAATTTGCTTGCCCTGTTTGAATTCACCCGGTTAATGTCCATGTGTGGTGTGAAGCTCAGCACTGCCTTGTCATCACTGTCAGGCAATTGGGGAGGGGCAGAGAAGGAACTCAGCTCTATTTGCATGGAGTACTCACCCCAGCAAAGCAGGATCAAGGGAACTGCTCCTACAAGTCTCACCTCCAATTGCATACAGTGGGAACTGGGCATGCAGAAGTGAAGAGGTCTGGACCTGGTGTACATGGGGCGTTATGTTAGAAGATATGGTAACAGCGTAATAGTATGATTTATCCACTAGTTCTGAAATGAATTAGTCAGAGCTGAAAACAATGTTGCTTACTGCTGGGTGCCTGAGAGTGCAGCCAGTTCCATGGAAGATGGTGCTGCATCAGTCTTCCATTTAAGGGAATGATAGAAGAAACTCTTCTGCCTCTCGGGAGAACCTGCTTCAGGATCATTAGAAACACAGAGACAGATCTGAACTGACTATGACAATCAGTTTTAAAGTCCCTTCTCAGCCAGATGCTACGAAACATAAATCAAACCACTGCACAGTGCCACTGAACAAATGCAGTTAAAGTCTTATTACATAAAAGCAGGCAAATAATATGACTAGAAGGGTATTTTAATACATTATACTCGTTACTTGGTAGTTTGATGTCAAATATATGAAATATTAAGCAAGATATAATAATCCCTCTAGTAATGTAAAAATGTTCACATTTTTAATCTAGAGATCTCACTGATGAGGTACGATTGTTCAACATCCTAGAAGGCAGCTTTCTAAATTATGCTATTCCCTATGGCAAGTGAAGGACAGATCACAGGCTTAATGGAAGAAGCATTTTCCTTTTCCCTGTCGAACAATGGGATTTACATTTCAGCCCTCCAGCAAGCAGAGTTACTCACGATACTTTCTAAATTAGTATCACCTCATAAGTTGCACCCAGGGTACCTCCTAAATTAACAAGTAATACATTTTGGAATCCCTGAAAGGCTTATTATCTCCTGTCTAATATATCATTAGCACTGTATGTGATTTCTGACACAGTGTGCCCACCCCTTCTTCTAGTGAAAGATTCCCATAGGTTAAATAGGGCACTGTAGAAGTCCATTTCTGGCTTCCTATTGTGCTTCTGTATCTGCAGAAGAATTAAAGCTAACTGCAAAAGAATAATTTTCCCAGCCTTTCAGTTTATGTGCTTTTTGTAGCTTCAGAATAACAGTAGAATTGCCAGTCCATTATGTTATCATTTCTATTTGATGGTATAAAAGTAACTGCTATATTCGTAACCCCATCTCCAGATGAAAGAGAGCTGTCATTCCAAGGTTAGGATACATGCTTCTGTATTCCAAATGCTCCTGGGTGTTTTCCATACCAAAGCCACTGCAATCATCTTTGAGCTGGTCATGCACCTCTGTGTCACCGCTCAGGATAGCGACCAGAAACAACACAGGGAGAAGAAATGCTGATATAACAGTTCCTGTTGGGAAGTAGCTGCTCATTAATATACTCTCAGGCTGTGATGCTTAGAGATACTGGTCAAAGGTGTTTGCAAAGCTGGAAATCAAGAAATGTTCACCTCCTCAGCTTTGTCTGTGCCAGGAATTTAACTCATTGCTGACAAAACACATCAGCAGCTGGAGCAACTGGAGCAGCACTTGAACAGGTTTAGACAGAGCATGGAGATATCGCTAACAGCTTAATTTGTCCCCCCAACACTTATCTGACCTCCTCCACTGTTTATTTCTAACACAGCACATGCCTCTGGCACTAGATCCAGTTGCTTTGAAAGTTTTAATTTGTTTTAACATCAGTGTCAGATGCCTCTGTCCAAGTAGGGGCCTTCTGGTAGCAGGAAGCTGTTTCTAGGCAAACTGGATCCCTGTAGGCATTTGCTGTGACAAAGGCGCCTGAGACAGGGCATGTCCATCACTGGCAGGAGTTACAGCGCTTCCTCGCTTCCCTGAGGCTGTTCTCAGGCTGCTGCTTCTGGGAGAGGCCTCAGTGAAGTTCAGCTACTTTCCCTCAGCCCATGCAAGGCAGAGCAAATGCCAAATCTTCTGATTTCAGAAGGGAGGTCCATCACTTTGTTTACGTAGTTTTTATTGCACTAGCTAGAATGACTTGCACCTATGAGCTTTCAATAATGTTCTTAACTGCAGCTAATAGGCATGATGCAAAGACGCCCATCACCTCCTTGGAAATGAGCAGCCAAGAGTTTGTATGATAGTAGAATGGGGTTTGTTCAGATTCACAAGACGACATATATTTCTTTCTGGAGATACTTTCCAGCTGCTCAGTTGAGGTGGCAAAGAAATAAATATATCTTTGTTACTTCTTTTGTGAATAGTCACCATTTGAATTCTAAATATTTTAACAAAGACACATTGAGCTAAATTTAATCCTATGACTTCGATGAGTTTAGTCCATTTGCTTTGTGGATGAAAATACAGAGCTGAGTCTTGTTTTTGATTAAGCTCATGAGTACAAAGAAGTCTCACAAAAATTGGCACTATGGGACCTCAGCCAGCAGAGGCCCACGACCAGATAGTGGGAACTTGTTATCACTCCTGGATGAGAAGTATCTGTTGGCTAAATTTGCACAAAATGAGTATCTCTTACTTTTAACAGATAATCTTGTTGCATCTCTTTTTAAAGAGCAATGACTCTACTCTCCATCTTTGAAAGTCTCGCTAACTAACTTAAATATAGTAGATTGAATTCCATAATCACTAAATTTGATTTGTAACGAGAATCAAATAAACAGATTTTTCTTATCTCAATGCAAATATCCCACATCTATGTGAATTAGGAGTCTCAGTCAACCCTGAACTGACTCTCACAAACTCCCAGAATTCAATTTCCTGAGCAGGAGACAGCGTAGATTAGTTTGATTTATAATAAATATCAGCCCTCCCAAGGTAGCTACTGCCAGCAGTGTCTCTTCTTTCGGAGCTGTAGATCTTAAAATATAGGAGTCAGATACTGAGGTTAATAATTAATGTGAAGCCTCCAGATCTTATAGCTATTCCAATCTAAAGTAATCATATAAAGTTCCAAGAAGCCAATAGTGACAAAATGAAAGTCACAAGAAATGCACCCTCGATGCCACCTATGTGTGCTAAGGCAGTGATGCAGGTACTTCAGTGATGGAGTGTGCGTTCATTCATTACCAGTAGAGACTGGAATTCATTTTTGAACCCATACAAGAGCTGATTTTAGTTCTTGGAATTCATCTCTCTTTGTAGCAAACACTCCATCAAAAGTTTCATCCCTTTCTGAAATTCAAATTTAGACCCTTGATTGCAAAGATCAGGTCTGCAATATGAGGCATCTCTGAGTTACTGCAGAGCATCTGTTGCCCCAGAATCCCATACTGTCTAGTTCCAAAAGCCTTGTCTCCACATGTCGTTAATGAGGCTAGGAACAGTAGCAGAGGACGTAGAGGACAGCTTGCAAGTCTGCAAATTAACATAAAACTGAAGTTCAACATCCACAGCAGAAAAATCGCAGGGATTCTGTGGCACATGTGCAAAAAGAATAGGTGCTGAGCAATGGTCTAATGAGGAAAATGAGTAGACACTTGAGTGTGTTGAAAATAGCCTTTTACTTATAAAAAGGGATGTCCTGGTATACTGATTTTTTTTTTTAATGGGACCTACTAAATATAATACTGCCTGGGCTAATGGTGTTAGACTATCCACCCTGCAAAATGTCCTTAAGTAGTAAGTTGAGCATCTAGGTGGAGGTTATAGGACAGGCAATCATCTTATCAAAAAAAGAATGTTCTAGTAAGGACTAAACATACTAGACACATAAACATGTTCTGCCAGGTTCAGTCTTTAGAAATGTGTTTTGAGAGCTACTGATGAAAAGCATTATAAAAATTCATAATATTGGTAAGACTTTTCTGTTATAATTGCTTCAGATAATATAACATATAAAGGCATTCAGAGATGTAATGAACACAGGAAAAAGAACTGTATGAAAATATGGATCGAAACTGACATATTTGCACAAGTAGCAGAAAGCTCTTTTACAAAGTGATAGAAATACAGCATAGAAAGGAGATAGGACAGCAGCCCTTTAGTTGCTTGCACAGTCACTGAGTATGTCTTGCTGATGGACTGCCTTACAGTGAACTGATCCTTCACTGAGCATCTGAGCACAGGATCCTGCTATGCCAAGAGGAAGAACCTTCCCTTTTTTTAAACAGGCAACATCTTTAGTGAAGCCACTCCAGGAATTATTTTTTTAGGAGACCTGTATGCACATTTGAGGACAAAGACTTGGCCAGAGGAAAGGCTGGTTTTGATCCTGCTCTTCTCAGGTCAGTGCTACGTGGAGGATTTCAGATTTGCTGCTGCCACTACAGCAGAGCAAGAGATTGCTAAAGTCAGCTTGCTTCCGTAGGGGAGGATGCGGCAGATGGCACTGTTGCTTTAGGAGCCCTACATCAGTCTCTTTTTCCCTTGTAGGAGGTCCCAGGAACATTTTTCCTTCTTACCCTCCCTCCTTCCGTTGGGTTTTACCCCATTTTCCGTGATCAGGTCCATCTGTGCCTGACTGCGACGCTGCAGCACCGGGGTCCATCGGTGCAAGCATTGCCTCCTGGGCCGCCTTGCATCCACCCCACGCCTTGCTTACCGCCCCACCGACTCCTGGCAGTTGCTTTATGTAGCAAACCCCTTGCATTTGCATAATAATTTATTCCCATTGGTTCCCTTATATGCCCAAGTTAATTAGTTTGTAACATTTCAGTAGTGTTTTTCTCAGATGTTAATAGCATGTTGGGGGAGCTGAGCACGTTTCTGCCATGTCTTTTCACTTGCAGTGAACACGGACTTTTATCTCTTTCCATAACTTTGTCTCAATGATTTTTTTTTCATTTGATTTTTCATGCTGGATGTCTCGATGCTTATCTCCATTCATTTTATAATTCTTATGCCAAACAATTTTTTAAAAGGTTAATATTTCTGGGTTTCCCATATCCCTTTATCATCAGTCATTTAGACATTAAATTAGTTTAGACTTTCCTAGATGTGTTTTAATTAGAGAGATACTTGATTATTTACCACTAGCTGTATATGCATTAGCTGACTTTTTAATGCAGTCCTATCCTGAAAGCTGCTGAAAGCTTCCACTAAAATCAACCATTATCAAAGCAACTGGAAACTTCTTAGAGATACAGTCATTAAAAAACATAACTGAGAAATTGCAACAGCTTTATGTCTATCCTTACAAATATTCACCCATATAGGACTCTGCCCTGTTCAGAAGCAAAGCTTGTTGCCAAAATGTGTAACCCTGGGTTGTATGGCCACCTGCATGGTAATCAAATCCCACCATTTAGCACTATTTCACACCACCTCTTCCAAAAAAGAGTTTGGTGTTTCAGATCAGGAAGGTGAGTGTTCCACAAGTGGAACAAGAGATGCCTAGAACAGTTAGTAGTAAACCCTGGGCACACTTTACTCTGGAACACGGGGAGAACATGAGGTGTGGGTACTGGCATGTACTTCACATTCATAGGAGAAGCAGGAAACCTTGCCTCTACAATGAGATTACTCATACCTATTTTTACCTCTTCCTGTGGAAGTGGTAGAATAGTAGGGAAAGAAAAATGATTTCATGGAAGGTAACATGTCAAAGCAAGTTTGACTTGAGATCCTGAAAGTTAGGGTTCCCTTCAGTGGTTAAGGCATTGCTTTTCTTTGGACATCAGCTTCCCAGCATTTTGGGTCAAAAAGGAGCCACCAGGATTAAGTGACTGTTAAATGACTAGCTCACAGTCATAGTTTTGAAATTAGGTGCTAAATCTTGTTTTGGTAACTAAAGCTATACCTGTGGAAGTCAGGAGTTCTCTCCATCTTCTGTTGTTGAGGAAAACTATAACAGCATATTGCTGCCATTTTGAGATGAACTTTGCTGCCCATCATATTTTTGCAGAGTCCCTTTGTGCCCTGAGTTTCTTGCAGAGTGATGCAGTAAAATTCATCTTATCTCAGTCTAGATCTGAGGGCACCAGGAAAGTATTACCTTCCTCATCACTTTTGCCTTGTAGCTTTGAATTTGAGGCATGTTTGAGCCCCAGCAATTTGAGATAGAGAGATATTTGTGTCCATCTGAAGCCCACAAGTCTTCCAGAACTGTAAATCTAAATGAGCCTTAAGCAAAACTGATAAATCCTTGGGGAGGCAGAGAGGAGCAATGGCCTGGCCGTAGCAAGAACATCCAGACTCTGGGTGCAGGGGCTCCCTGGCTGCTAGGACAATGAAAAGTATAGGAATTACTAATTTGGAGTGAAATCCTAAAAGTCTGTGCTGTCACCCTGTAAGTGTTCAGGCCTTTTGTTTGTTATAGGAATTAAATCGCATGAAGGGATTTAGAGAATGAAAGACCTATCTTTAGGTGCCCCATTCATTGTTCCTGGGAGTACGGTTCTATTCCTTACAGCACATAAATGCTCATTCTCCTTAGGCAAGAAATGTTGCTTTTTTTTGTTTGCTTCTGGCTACATTTAGCATCAAAATTAATCTTACTATAAAAGAAATCTCAAGAAAAAATTGTGTGTGTTCTCTCAGGAAGTGAACATAAGAGAAAAATCAGGCAAAACGTAGCAAAATAAATGCAAGAGCTGTAGATGGAATTATGTAATCCTTAGTCACATGAATATTAACTGGAACTATTCACACAAGTAGATGCTGAGAAAGAAAATTTGTATCTCATTGGCTGGCTTTTGTTTGAAGACAGCTGGAAAACAATGTATTCTTTAATGACATGTGCATGTTAATACAAATTGTATACTCTCTACTAATCTAATACTCATGAAATGAGCTCATCCATCATGGAAATTAAACAATAACTTCTTACTTGACAAATTCTGTAATGAATATGTTAAAAAATAATTAAGAGATAATGTCTATTGTCTTGAACATTATCATAAGAAAATGGTCTCCATTTGTGAGATTAAAAGAGCCTAAGACAAATGATGGACAGTTATAAAACAACCGGCATGTTTTTTTCAAACTGAGAGAAATATTCTTTGACAATATTTTATGGTAATGATGTTATTTCTACTATATCAATTGATTGAGGGGTGCTCTAGATAGCTGGCTGACAATAGTTTTCTGTAACATTTTGGAATATTTGGGTGTTGATTAGCTTCAAGAACAATTTTTTTTTTCTCCTAGATAATAGAAAGTCAGGTCTATCAATAAAGTAATAATTTCTTATCAATGTGCTATGTATTTTTGAAGAAGAAGGTTATTTGATTTCTTTATATAGCCTATTAGACCTGATACGACATGCTTTGAATAGACCATCACCTACTCATTTTTTCACTAGTGTCCATAAGAAAGGAATAAAAAAAGAAATTTACAAGCATTAAAAAAACTCTTGCTAATGTTTGGTTTCAAAGACAGTCTGTTGATACAAGGTCACTATTTTCATTCATCAGTGGGGGTATGCTTTCTTTAACCTTCCTTTTCTGATTGACATACCTGTGGAAGCCCTTCCTGTTAGTCTTTGCTTCCTTTCCCAAGTTCAGCTCCAGCTACGCCATAGCCTTCCTGACCTCATCCCTACACAACCAGGCAGCATCCCTATATTCTTCCCAGGTTCCCTGCCCTTGCTTGCACTGCCTGTGCTCTTCCCTCTTGGTCTTCAGTTTGACCAGCAGGTCTTGACTCATACACACTGGTCTCTTCCCTTCCCTGCCTGATTTCCTACATCTGGGTACTGAGCGCTCTTGTGCTTTATGGAAAGCGTCCTTAAATATTTGCCAGCTCTGTTCCACTCCCTGGTCCCTGAGGACTTTATCCCAGGGGGTCCTATTGACTAATTCCTGGAGAGCTGGAAGACTACTTTCCTGAAATTTAGGGTCCTGCCTATACTCCTTGCCTGTCCCGTATCTCTCAGGACCTTGAACTCCACCAGTGCATGATCACTGCAGCCCAGGCTGCCTCTGATCTTGACATCACTAATGAGCTCACTTGCGTTGGTGACCATCAGGTCCAGTATTGCATCCCCTCAGATAGGGTTGTCTGTTACCTGGGTTAAGAAATCATCTTCTATGCACTCTAGGAGTCTCCTGGTTTGTCTAAAGCTTGCCAGACTACTATTCCAGCATATGTCAGTGTGGTTGAAGTCCCCCAGCATGCTAAGAGCTTGTGAGTGTGAAGTCTCCTGCAACTGGAGGAAGAAGGCTTCATCAGTGAGCTCTTTTTGATCAAGTGGTCTGTAGTTACACACCGAACGCGAGGTTCCTTTTGCTGCCTCAGTCTTTTATTCTGACTCACAAACTTTCAACCTCTTCATGGCTACACTTCAAAGATAACTCTTCACACTCTATCCATATCCTGATAGAGAGGGTAACATCTCCAAACCATCCTTCCCAATCTGTCCCTTCAGAACAGCCTTTAGCCGTCGATAGCCACACTCCAGTCATGGGATTCATTCCACCAAGTTTCAGTGATGGCAACCAGATAGATCATAACTCTGTAGCAGCACGGTAGCTTCCAGCTACTCCTTTTTGTTGCCCAAGATTCATGCGTTTGTATAGAGGCACTTCATCTGGGCTGTTGGCCCACATCACCTTCTCAGTGAAACACCCCTTTATTTCCCTTAAGGTGTTCTACAGTAGTTTCCTTCCTGGGACCTACTACCTCAGGAGACCCCAGCCCATCTCCACAGGAATTCAACTGTGCCACGGCAACCCCAGCATGCCCCAGGGCAGCAAGTGGAGGGCCCATACCAGCACCCCATCCCTCCAAGCATTGTGTGTCCTTCTGTAGTTTGTCATAGGCAAGCCTGATATTATATCCCTCCCCCTCCACATCTAGTCTAAAGCCCTGTCAATGAGCTCTGCTCTCCTGACCAAAGACCCTCCTCTCACTTTGAGAAAGGTGGATCCCATCTGCTACCTGTAAACCTGGTGACATGTAGACCATCCTATTGTCAAAAAACCCCAAAGCTATTACAGTGACAGCAGCCACGAAGCCACGTATTAATAGACTGGACCCATCTGATCCTTACAATGTCACTGCCTGTAACTGAAAGGGGGAAAGAAAAGATCACCTGGGCCCCAGATTCCCTCATGCCATCCCAAGGCATGAAAATTTCTTTTAATCCTCCTTGGCTATGTACTGCAGCTTCATTATCTCTGTCATACCCTGTGAAAATCAAACTCTAATTTTTCATCTCAAAGAATTGTAAGGTTTAGCTAAGGAAAAACAAAGATAGGAAGCCTTAGGACTTGTTGGTGAAGCCATTTAATCTCAAGTGTTCCACACACGTGTGTGAGCTGTTAGACAACATGCAAGAAAACTCTTAGTTTTTTTCACATCACTTCTAGGTGACCACATGGATACTTCCATGTGTACAGGTAGGTTCTTTTGTGCTCACTTTCCACATTCTCATTTCTTTTTGTGTGATGGTATTGCTTTAACAGCAAGGGGAAAGGTACATTCTACTCCAGATTAGTTTATAAGCTAGTTTATGTGCTAAGGCAATCACTGTTTTATCAGGGTCACAGCAGAGGAGGGAATTGAACTTTGATTTCTAATTTCCAAGGTTAGAGATTTCAGCCTTATGTGTACAAATGGAAAGTAAGCAATGTAATCCCTTTTTAAGGAGAACTAGTGAGTACTCTATGTTGTGTAGACAGGCCGCTCTGGCTATCGCTAGTGACAACTAGTACTCTCAGAGCCCATCTACTGTATCAAGCTTCTCACACATGGGGAGCTGGTAGGCACAAGTCCCAGCAGCTGCAGAGTTTTGCTGTCTCTGAGATCTGATGAAGGTGAGCCCCTGCTAATTACTATTTGGACTTAAATCTAAACTGAAGTTTAGATCCAAGCTGAAGCAATTATTACCTTCTCCAGATATCGTAAATGTTCTCACTGGTGATATAAAAGCCATTAGCAGTAAGGATTTTTGGTCTGGGTGTGTTTTTTTAGATAGCAGTGGCAGTTGTACACAATGAATGATTCAACTCATTATTTTTACTTTGACATTGTCATTAACTGTAGCTATAAAAATGGATTTTACCTCTTTTTAGAATACAGACCTAATCTTACTTTCATTTAAGTTAATGGCTAAATTACTATAGACTGTGGTGGAAAGAGCTCTATGCCCCTATATATTTAGCTGTTGTAATGTAATTCCTTCACTGTATGGATCAGTGTTTATAATACAGGATTTAAGTTAATAATCCTTTTTACATTGCTGTATATGTGAAAGTCAAATTTATAATACAGAAATAATATGGTCCGTATTAACAGTATGAAAGATTAAATAATACAACTTACATTTTTCCATAATGAACATGCAGATTCTAATTAGAATTAGAACAGTGAGAGCTGCCTATGGACTTATCTTAACCAACAAGGATTATCTTCTGCTTTATAATGTGAATGCAGCTTTTATAAATTGAAAAGAAATAATGAACTTCCAGGTTGATTGAAGCTGTCAGAGTAACTGGGATGAGCTAGAGCATGGATCCCATTGGTGATGCAGGTTTCAAAAATATATCCTTGCTTATCTTAACTCATATTCTGTCTCATTTGATAGTCTCAGGGCTTCACCTCTGCAAAGGAAAAGATGTGGTACATCATGTTCTGAAGAACATAAGTAGATTTGATAGAAGTCTGGAAGTAAGGACACACTTTCATGAAAATGCAAATTTAAGGCTGCATGGATTTCACTCCCATCTCTTAAGCAACCATCCTGGATCATCTTTTGGAAAAAACACCCACTGCGGGTAAGTTCATTCTTCTCAGTATGGATTCTGAGTTTTTGTAATCCATAAATACTTCTGTATTTCTAACAAAAATGCAAAACATTTGTTAATGTTGCAGAAATCCATTGCAAAGGGGCAAACAACTTTACAGATCATTATTTGTGTAGTCAGAATAAGCATATATTTGTCATCACAAACCTGAAATTATTATTTAAGTCATAGGGTGTTAGTAGATCAAGTGTCTGGTAAGAGAAACAATATTTCTCTGTTTGTTTTGCTATGTAAGTAAATACGCTGTCTAGTAGATAAAGTGGATTCAGGCTATAATTTAGTCAACACAAAACCCCTAAAACACACTGGAGCTAGTTATCCACAGCTAAATGAGAAGATGGCTATGGTTTCTGCTGCCACTGCCAGAACTGAGGGCAACCACACAACACTGACTTACTCCTTAGCATTAGCAGTGTTCTACCAGCACAAACACTCAAGCACATACTTACTAAGGAATATCAGAAGCACAGTCACTATTCACATGTTCAACCAATGCTGCAGTTTCCCTTGTTCCCTGCACTGGGGAATACACCTGAAAAAGCACCTCTGAAGAAAAACTTTGACTGTACCTATAAAATTAACAACTTCCTGCTCTTGCCCCTCATGTAAATATAGTAGGTAATGATGCCATGGGGTCATGCAAGAATGGGGCTGTTGGACCTACAATTGTTCCCCATGTACTTGAGCTTGGGAGCATTTGTTTCTGTGGATATGCTTCTTAAAAATAAACCACATTTCTAATGGTCTCTGGCTTGTATAAATCTCTTTGAGTAAGGAATTATCCAGTCAAAAACTGGTAAGGGCCTCAGAGCTAGCTTTTGTTAAAAATGTATTTGTCTAATTGCAAAACTGAAGCCTCTGAGATGTGACCAAACCAAACTTCCTCTCTTTCTCTCCCCTTCAAAATAATTTAAATGATATTTTCTCAGCAGTTGAAATGCTCTCATAGGAGAGTTGGGAATGCCTCCCTTTTCCTTCTTTCTCTTCCTTCCTCCTTCACAAAGCTGTAGACTGACAATCAAGGCATGTCCTAAGACATGAGACACACTTCAAACCTTTTGGTGGGAGGGAGGATGTTGCTTTTGAGAAAGCAACTTCCTCTTCCACAAATAGCTTTGCTAACCACTATGCTAATGTAGAAAGAGACAATAAGTGTCCTCTGCCTTGCCCAACTCTTTCTGAAAGAAAGACTGTCCATATCCGCTTTCAGATGGTGGGAGTGCGTAAACTCTGGGAGAAAATAAAAATATGAGTGCTGTCTATCCACTTCTGTCTCAAGGACTTCAGACCTAAGGCACAGCTCTGCTTGCAAAAGTCTGTTTTGTCTTCAGGCATAGGCTGTTCTCTTCTCAGATCCACATGCTTATTCCACTGAGAACCCATAGGCAGCTCCTCACTGTATTTCAAAGAGTAAAATGGAATTAGGGCTCAAATTTTCCTTGCCCCAAGCCAAACTGTCAAGATGCAAACCTGCAGTCTGACACAGCATTTAACCAATCTCTAGAGACTGACAGGACAGAAAACAGATGTCTTCTGCCTTCTAGTACCCAGACTGACCCTCATTCCATAGTGTTACGTTAAACTTCCTTTCTGGATCTAGATCACTATCTACTAGGCCTTGGAGTGTTTGCTTTAGGAAAATTAACTATATGGATATTAATCTGGAGCTTAGGGCAGTGATATAGAAAGAGTTTCCTAATTCTAATTAGTTCTGCTCAGTTTTATAGGATTTTGTAAACTTTTGCTTTTCTTTCATCCTGGACAGTTAAATTTCCCATGTGAATAAATCATTTCAAAGAAGTGTGGTATCATAGAAGGATTATATCAGAAGGGACTTTTGGGGGTCAACTATTCCAAATTCCTACTACAAAGCAGAAGTGATTTCAAAGTCAGATCAGGGTTGATCAGGGCCTTTACCTGTCAAGCTTTAAAAGTCCCCGGTGGTAGAGTTTTCACAAACTTTCTTGGCTCCAGGACTTAAACACTTTTGCTGTAGAGAAAAACTATTTTTATATCAGTCCAATTTCCCTGTGTGCAACTTGTTATCATATCCCACTTTATGTCTCTGAGAGGAGTTTGGTTTCCTTTGTCTGTAACTCCTCCTTAGGCAGTGGAATGTATTTAGCTCTCCCCTTGACTTTGTCTTCTGCAAACAAAGCAAACCCAAATCCCTTTCCTCATGTATCGTGTCCTCCAGCTGTCAGCCAGTTTGGTGGCCCTTCACTGAACTCAGTCCAGCTTGTCCATGTCTCCCTTGGACTGGATGACCTTGGACAGAGAATGGTAATTCACGTGTAGCCTCTCCAGTACCACATAGAGGAGAATAATCACATTATCCAGCCCACTGGTTATGCTTGTGTTAAAGTGGCCCTACAGGATGTTCACCTCCATTGCTGCAGGTGTGCATTTTGTACAATTTACTGTTCAACAAGGCCTCAAGTCTTT
This sequence comes from Clamator glandarius, assembly GCA_033459285.1. Classification (NCBI taxonomy): domain Eukaryota; kingdom Metazoa; phylum Chordata; class Aves; order Cuculiformes; family Cuculidae; genus Clamator; species Clamator glandarius. Next base: position 2,049,393 of record JAUNZM010000070.1, read on the forward strand.
TTCTGTAGAGTGGCCTCTCCACCAGTCCCTAGTCTATACTACAGCATAGGATTGTCCCACCTTGTAGGCAAGACTTTGCTTTTGAACTTCAGGAGGCCTCTGTCAGCCCATTTCTCCTTCTTATGGAGCCTCATGTGAGTGGCAACCATGCCCCTCAGTGCACTGATGATTCACACTAACTTAGCTCTAAACGTGAGCTTGCTGATGGTGCTCATCAATCAGGATGGCGATTGATATAATTCAGGGTATGTTAATTGATGTGGATCCCAGTACTGCCAGTTTACTTCAGTTAGACTTTCTCACATGTCAGCACAATGTAGCAAAACTTGAATACCTTTGTGCTCTTTGTCCTTTAGTTTGGTGGTAGCGGTTCTTGTTTTAATTCTACAGGTCTAGCAGGAAATCCATGGAAGTGTTTCCACCTTCTATATGATTTGTAAAAAGCACACTTATTTTTGCATCACATTTGACAAAAATATCTGTTTAGCAGAAACACATAGTAATAGTATTAGGGCTAATGCTGCTTAATGAGGAAGTTATTATTTTTCTATAAGCTCTAAGCCTTAAAATAGCATATCACTAAGCACATTTCTGTGCTTTACAAGAAAAGAAGCAAAGAAGTTCCCTCCTGCTCAAATCGAAATTATGGTATTTGTGGAGGGAAGGGCATACAGTAGGGACACCTGAAGTGTTTCCAGAGGAAACATTTTCCCATAACATCCAATAACTCCTGTCCAACTGCCTTATCTTTCAAGACTGCAACAGTAGGTCCATTTTATATTGGATTTTTATGTATCCTTAATTCATTCTGCAAGTGCATACACATACATGCACACATACATGTGCATGTGTGCTCATACTTCTCTCTCATTCTTTCCCTGCCTATAATTTTTGTTTCTTGCAGTTGTTCTCAGATATGCTGTATTGTAAAAGGATTCTATTTTGTCTGTTTAATGCAAAACTACTTCCCATTTAGTCTTATTACTCTATTCAAACTCTTCGATTTTAAATACAGAGGGTTTTTAGGTTTAGGGTTTTTAAGTTTAGGGCTTTTTCCAGGTTTTTGTTGTTTTGGAGAGGAAAAAAGGCTTCTCTCAAGCTATTATTTTTATCTTTTAAGTATACAAAAATAATAAGATTTTCCTTTTAAAAATAAAAAGCCTAAAGCTTTTTTTTGATTTTGCATGAAATAAACTTTCTTCTTTCTTCTCCCTCACAAGGGATGAGAATTGCAAAACACCGAAAAACTCAGCTGATACTGGCTTTGTTTTCAGCTTCCCTTATTCAAAACCATTTACATCTGCAGACTTCAGCATCTTTATCACCCATATTTCAGGAACTCCTAATGCTGTCTCTAGAGGTTGTCCACGTTCTCACTGTGAGAGAGTTAAAAGGTATGAAAAATCACATACCATTAGCAACGATGTAAACTCTTTTTTGCCAAACACTTAAGAGGAAGATCTCTGAGGAGAAGGATGCTCTCAACCATTTCTGCAAGTACCCAAAAGAACAGTAGAATTGCTCAGCACAGGCTGCATGCTTATTGCTGTAATCGTACTGAACGTGCCAGGACAATATGTGAGGTTTTCTTTTCCTCTTTCAGTTTTTTTTCAGTCTGTGGATATAAATGATTTAAGGGGTTATTTTGGTTTTTTTTTTTCAAGTAGCAGGTTTGAGATCCTTGCTGAACTGGTAAAACTTGCAAGATAATCTAGGCAAGGATTTCCAGGCAAGGATTTCCAGCAGCAGCTCTTGAGTATTGCTTGCTGACTGTGACCATCTCGTAGCTCCACAGCAGCTGCCTTCTCCTAGGAGACTATAAATTCCTGGAGCAGGAACTGGCTTTTGCTATGTTGAAGAACAAACTTCCCCCTACTCCCCTCCCCTCGTTTATGGGAATTTCACAATGTGGTATTTAAAAGCTGAGTGACACTTATGTAACGCTAGTGAACTGATTTTTGCAAAGGATTTTGTCTCCCAGATAGCTTTTACAATGGAACGGATTGATGGTCTTTTTGTCTGAAAGATGAGGCTTTCCACTGTACCTTCAAACTGAGAGTGACTAGTGTAGGGTCTAGGGGCATCAAGAATGCTAACAGTTAAAAGACTGCATGCAGTAATAAATTCTTATAACTTCCAGAATCCTACCTTCTTTTCTGGTTTGCCCTCAGTTTACTAAGAATGTAAAAACATTACTGCTATTTTATTACACATGTATCAGTCAAACCACAAGGGCAACACATCATTACAACAACATATACCTTATTAAAAGTGAAATAAATTATATAATGTCACTATCCTGAGGACAGAGTAAAAGTGGCACACTGAAAAAAAAAAATTGTGACAACCAGGAAAAAAACCCTCAACAAACCAGCAATGTCCAAGCAAGATTACTGTTAGAGCTGCTGCAGGTACATGTGTTACTGCTCCATTTGACTTACATGCGGGACTGCAGCAAATTGAAAGGAAAATCACATCAGGTTATGCCAAGTCAACTGAAGAATTGTATTGTGTCTCCTTAAATGAATCCTTTCTCCCAGTTTCAGCTGAATAGTACTACAGCTGTTCTTATGCTGTTAGCAGTGCTATGTATGTGTTATACATTGACTTCTGCAAAGTGAGTTACCTTGGAGGAGTTGCCTTTAGAAATGTTGATCTGCTGCTAAATACTGAACCCCTCTAGGGTACTTCTAAGTGGTTGCCCTGAAGGTGGGAGACCAAAACTGCAATAAATCCGTCTTGAAATTCAGGGCAGGTATAGCATTGTCATATGAGAGAGATTCAGGCAATTGAAAAGTGTTAATTTGCTTGCTGTGTGTTTTGTAAGTATATGAAATAGCATCATTAGCACTAATAAAACCATCATGGTTATAACATTTGTGATTATCTACTATATGTGGTATTCATTTATGTACATTATGGAGAGGTGCGGGACTGATTAACATATTATCAGCAGTGACAGCTACACTGAAAATTGTCTGTTATCAGTTTCAGGGTTTCAGATGCTTTTAACCACTCGGCCCTTTCATGGTTTTTTTATGCCTAAAGCTTGATTTTGGGGGTAGGAAGGAGAAAATATTTCTGTTGCCATGGTCAGCCATTGGCAAAGAAATTAAAGGAAAAATCTATTTCTTTGCATTAAAATAATTTTTAAAACAAGTTAACCTATCCAGAAACTAATAATTCTATTCAAGATTTAGACCAATTAACACATATCATCACCAATGAAAGGGCTGAAAAAGAAAGATGTGTTGAGTATTTATACCCTGACTGACCTTCCTTCAAATGTCTTCACTGAGACAAGGAACTATAGGAAATCAGCATCTAACACTTAGAGAGTGCGTAGAAATTCATGTGTGGAAGGACATGGAAAGGTAAGACTGGAAAGGCAACAACATAGAGATATTTATAATTTTTAGGTAGCTCTGGTCAGCAGATTTACAACAAAATGTTTATTAATTCAGATTACCCTGTACAGGCATCATGTGGAAATGCATCTCCGGGCTGAGGCTGAATTCTTACACTACTAATCATCTAGAATTGAAAAGCACCGTGAATGCATTAGCCAACAACCACTAGCAAGACAGAGAACAGTTTTGCTAAGCAGTGGTTTGCTAAGAGACAATGAGCTAACCGGGAATGTGGCCCATTGCCCACTATATGCCACAAATATACTCTAACCAACTATCAACATTGCAACAGCAACCAACAAGAGGCAGAAAAGGAAATTGGGAGGTTAATATAAAGTTAAATTAGTTACAACAGAGAGAAGAATCCCAAGTTCATGAAATATCTTAATTGATGATGTACCAAATGACTGCTGCTTCCTTGTACCCTTCAGTTTCAAATGGAAGGAATTAAAAACTGTATTCTCTAAAATATGTTTTTCTTTACTATTGGTCTCTTGCATTTTTCAGTGCTTTCTCTCTTTCTATTCCTTCCAGTCTGTTGCTTGTCTAATAGCATTTTAAACTTTACAACTCTGCTGAAATATGACAGGTTTAATGCCAGCCTTTTCTGTAGTGACCTAAATGCTGTGTCCTTTTGTTGTTTTCTGATTGCAAGAGGTTACGTTGTAACCAAATAACTGTGCCTTCATAACATCTGTGGCAGCTCCTTTTGTTTCCTCCAAGACTGCACTGCAGTCGAGAGAATCTTTTCCTAGCCCTGTTAACTGGTGACTGATAAAGAGCTATGCTCCGAAATATAATTTGTTACTTTATGAATGCTAAGCTCTTTTAGAAACAGATGGAGGTTAGCTCTCTGGAAGAAAACAATAACAAAAACCACAGCAATTTTGTGATGCTCAATATAACAATTCTTGGAAGAAGCCTCCTTTCATATTTAAGATCATTTGCTATTTAAACAAGCTGGTACATTTAGAACCACCCAGCCAATGACGAAACACTTCTCTGGAGGTTCTGACTGTATCTCACACTGCCTGCTCCCTAAGTACACATAGTAGAATCTTTGGTAAAATTTGTTAATATAATTTTACTGGTTAGCCAGAAAAAATGATAATCCAGCCTCAGGACTTCTTTTAAACTTTTGCTCCAGCAATAATATTGTCAATTTAAAAGGCAGTGGATTTGGGATCTCATAAGAGATCACATTAAATGAAGCATGAAATCTGGAAATCCAAGAACTTAAAAGATACTGGTTATATAAAATTCACTTTGTTTTTTTTGAGCCCAATGATGCTGTGAAAGGTAAAACTGAGTTCAAGTGGTAACATTGCATTTTCTAAACATTTTCTACACTTGGTACCCATCACTGTCCATAATACATGTAAGCTTGAAATGTTTTCTGATTTCATTTACCCCAAAGTAAAAACCAGAGTAAAGCTGTTATGAACATGATTATTTTGGATTTGCCCCTATTTAAGTGAACAAAGGATTTACCCTGCTTTCTGATTTGTTCCTATAACAACAACAGGGATTACTATCACAAAATGATGGAGTGCAATGTTTCTGATTATGCTAATAATAAACCTAAAAGGAATCCTTCAATCTTACATGCACATAAGCAGCAGAACAAATATTCTTACATGCATATCAAACAGCAGTTTATTCCCTTTCTCTTCCAGACAGGTTTAGAAGGTAAGCTGATATAACAAAGTGACAGCTGAATCTGTAAACTCTATATCTCTGTTATCCTTATCTACCAAGGTGCTTGTCTACTGCAGTGACAGGTATCCAGGGTGTATTGTTATGTCCTTAATATAGCTGGTGTTTACTACTTATCCAAAGTCAAAAACATGATTAATACTCTCATAAAACCAAAACAGGATGTGATGTCCCCAAAATGTAAATAATTTGTAACTACGTACTACAGCTAAGCAAAATGCCTCTTTTATATTCAGAGGAGCTGTACTTGCACAAGCAGCAATTGAAGTGGTTTAGGCTGGTCTTCTCCAACTCTTTGACTAGCAATAGTTTGTTTTACACTGGATTTTAACACAGTTTACCACTGCTAGGACATCTCATTCCCCATCACATTCCCCAATCCTTGCATAAGCAACTACAAACATATCAGACAAGGCTCTGATGACACCTTTTGCAGGAAGTACTAGTTATTCATACACGTTTTCTCTGTACAGATGTGATAAAATTAATTTTGAACCTGCAGTTAAATCTTAATTCAGTTTGCTTTTTCTTTTGGTTTTTTGGGGGGTTTTGTTCTGTTTTTTTTTCCCCTAGGAATGATGCCACAGGCAAGGCAGATGTGTTTCAGTAAGGAAAAAGGTTAGCATTTTCTAAAATTTCCAGTCTTTTTGTCTACTACCTTTTCTGGATTGTTAATGTGTCTTCAACTATTAAAGCTGCAATGGCTTCTGTAAATCCACTTTCTGACTATTTGAGTTAAGCTATGCATTTGGGACCAAAAAAAAAACCCCCAAACCATCTGAGTGAGTTATGTCACAAATTGCCTTTAATGCTTCAAATCTAGACTATCAAATACACAGCCACATTGCCCAGGGTTGTTCCAACATTTTTTAAAAAACAGCTAGGAAGATTGTTTACTTTTTCCCATTGTTTTTCCAGTAAAGACCTGCAAATTTTAGCTTGCTTGTGTCCTTTGTCCACTATAGTTATAACCATAGTAACATTCAGCTTTTTAAAAGCAAGCTGAAAACAAAAAATGAAAAAAACTAGGACACCTTCACACTCCAATATTTTTTAACTTTCTCAGCCTTGGTGAGTGCATTGAGGTTACAGTGGGACTATTTGGAACAAAAGTTTGCATAATAAATCAAATTCTATGTACTGCATTGCTGAGAACAAAAAAGCCATTTTTTTCCAGGTCTTCTAGTAACACCAGTGGACAGGAGGGGAGACAATCAGCAGGCTTTTGTGAGGCTGCCTGTATAATTTTGCCCTGGCTGGCTGGAAAGGATATATTGGCAGACATTTCTATACCCTTCACGCTTCTGTACAGGATTTAGCAAGTATTCATTGTTCATACATGTTATGCGTGGTATTTGACAATAATGTTTTTCCCTTATAAGTTAAGAAGCCACCCTATGTCCTTCATTTCTTCCACATTGCTCTGCTCTTCTTTTCACTCCATTTCTTCTCTTTTTCTAGTCTCTGTCTCTTTGGTTTCACTATTTTGACTGCTTTCGCATGAGTAAAGTTGCTAGTATATTGGTTAATCTATCTTTAAAAATGTCAGGGATTTTAGTCTCCAGGACCATCTTCTCATTTCCCCTGGATTTATTTCACTTCTTGTCCCAGAAGCATAGAAAGTAAAACAAAACTCAAGTGAGGTGGCATAATTAGGCCACAATATTATTAATAAAAATCATCTGGGAATAACTGTTAATAACTTGTGCAGGATAGGTCACAGACTCTTCCCTAATTGTTGCCACCTGCTGAAGGCTGTTACCTCCTTCCCTGCAACCCCACTCGCCACCATCTCCCTGCCCTACGGAGATCTGCCCCTCTTGGTCCTTTCCACAGCTAATCCCCAGCCTGATAGTGGAGCTCTCTGATTGTTCAAGGACTAAAGGCCTAGGAAAAGGAGATTGTTTCCTTCTAGAGACATAGTAGGAACTCTGCTTTCCACTGGGCTCTCATCTGATTTGACTTTATCAAGCAAGGTATCAGATTCCTCATCAGATAAGTGTCTGAAGTGGTTTTCTGTCACCCACTGAAATTGTCAAGTCTGAACTTACCCTTTCTAGTGACCCAGACAAGTTCCTGGGAAAAGCAGAAAACCTCCCCATCTCAATCAATACAGTGATGGAGGAAAATTACCTGAGTCCTCAAAAGGTGGTAATGAATACAGCAAGCTAAAAACCTTTCATCTGGATACAAATCCCAGTGCAATCTATGTGTAAGAATGTCACAGAATCACACAGAATAACCAGGTTGGAAGAGACCCACTGGATCGTCGAGTCCAACCATTCTCACCATTCCCTAAAACATGCCCCTAAGTACCTCATCCACCCTCACCTTAAACATCTCCAGGGACGGTGACTCAACCACTTCCCTGGGCAGACTATTCCAATGCCTAACCACCCTCTCCGTGAAGAATTTTTTCCTTATCTCAAGCCTAAATCTCCCCTGGTGGAGCTTGAGGCCATTCCCTCTCGTCCTGTCCCCTGTCACTTGGGAGAAGAGGCCAGGACCCTCCTCTCTACTACCTCCCTTCAGGTAGTTGTAGAGAGTAATAAGGTCTCCCCTCAGCCTCCTCTTCTCCAGGCTAAACAACCCCAGCTCTCTCAGCCGCTCCTCATAAGATTTGTTCTCCAGCCCCTTCACCAGCTTTGTTGCTCTTCTCTGGACTCGCTCCAGAGCTACAACATCCTTCTTGTGGTGAGGGGCCCAGAACTGAACACAGTACTCGAGGTGCGGTCTCACCAGTGCCGAGTACAGAGGGAGAATAACCTCCCTGGACCTGCTGGTCACGCTGTTCCTGATACAAACCAAGATGCCATTGGCCTTCTTGGCCACCTGGGCACACTGCTGGCTCATGTTCAGTCGGTTGTCAACCAACACCCCCAGGTCCTTCTCCTCCAGGCAGCTTTCCAGCCAGGCTTCTCCTAGTCTGTACCTCTGCTTAGGGTTGTTGTGCCCCAAGTGCAGGACCCGGCATTTGGCCTTGTTAAACCTCATGCCGCTGGTCTCAGCCCAGCAGTCCAGCCTGTTCAGGTCCCTTTGCAGAGCCTCCCGACCCTCCAGCAGATCCACACTTCCAGCCAGCTTGGTGTCATCTGCAAACTTGCTAAGGGAGGACTCGATGCCTTCGTCCAGGTCATTGATAAAGTCATTAAACAGGACTGGACCCAGGACTGAGCCCTAGGGAACCCCACTTGTCACTGGCCTCCAGCTGGATTTAACTCCATTTACCACCACTCTCTGGGCCCGGCCATCCAACCAGTTTTTCACCCAGGAGAGTGTGCGCCTGTCCAGGCCAGAGGCCGACAGTTTCCGAAGCAGAATGCTGTGAGAAACTGCATCAAAGGCTTTACTAAAGTCCAGGAAGATACATCCACAGCCTTTCCCTCGTCCAAGAGTCTAGTCGCTCTGTCATAGAATGTCTTCATGTCCTTGCCTTTTTTCACCTCCCTTGTAATTCTTCTACCAATTTAATGTTTGAATTATGTGTGAGCCAAGTAAGCAGCGTTTTCCTGAAAGCAGATGAAGAAACTCCCCTCTCAGTCATGGTGAAATGAATCCGGACAGGAGAATGCAGTAGCTGCTGCTAGTAGCCATTCTCAGCTGCCTGCACAGGGGCTATGAGCATCTCTGACATACATACATCTCACTGAGCCTGCAGCTTGGCAGGAAGCAGAGAGTGGGTTTAAAACCCAGAAATTTACTTTCTCCTAAACCCAAAATGTATTGTTTCAGCAGTTAATATTCCAAATCCTCATCCCTAAGATCCTCAACAAAATCCATGACACCATGAGACTGCCAAAGTTAATGAGAGAGAGAAAGCCTGTCTGGCTTTGTAAATGTGCTCTTTCTTAGATGCAATTGCACTCTGCCGCTGTCTGTGCAAACAAATATGGAAAGCTTGCAATTGAAGGAGAAATAACAAAGAAAATGAAATGTGAGAGAGAAAGCAGTTTGGCCAAGATCGTGTAGGCAGCCAGTGACAGAGCAAGAATACCTTTAGTCTGCTAATTCCCAGTCCTTTTCTCCTGTCCTCTGAAAATGCTTTATTTCAGGCACTCGCTATTTCTCAGTCTCGGTGGGTCAAATTGGACCAGAACATTTCAATGAAAACCAATCATTTTTATGTTCCAAGAATCACACTGAACAATCCAGCAGCTGAGGTTTCTTAGGTAATACGCAGCAGTTAGACAGAATGAAAGTTAGCTGTAAGTGCTTGCTGCTGAACTGTAAGAGTGAAAGATGACTTTGGAGAGCCTCAGGAGTAGCTCAGGCAATGTGTGTCCTCCCACAGATAGAACAAGGAAATAACATAGTCAGGGACAAGGAAAAAATCATAACTGTTTTTTATTAGGCTCTGTCCTGTATTTGTTAGGATTATTGCCTTCACTGTCATCAAACTGTAAATCTGTTTTTTCTCCTTTACACTGTAATTACAATCTTGTTTGGGGGCAAGTAATATAACCATTACTGAAAAAAATATAGCTGAAAAAATACCCCCAAATCTTCCCAGAACAGCTTGCTCAAAGGGATGAGATACCTTCTCTAAATAATCTTAAATATATATTTTGCTCCTTATAATATAATACAGCAGAACCATCTAAAATGTACAGCAATGGTCTTTCAGGAATGAAGAGTTTTAATTGAACATCTTCCCTGGAGCATTTGTCCATTCTCTGGTATCACATTACATGTAAAAATATCAGAACACTGTTTCAATAACAAGATAATTCAGTTTATGGTTTTGGTTTTGGTGTTTGTTTATTTTTTTTTTTTTTCTGTACTGCATGTATTCCAAGGTCTGCAAAAGCTGGCACAATTGTAAAACTATTGTAATGATGAATGGATAGTGCTAATAGGTATTAAAGAGTATTTATGCAGGATTGACTAAGTTAAAAACTTTAATTGGCCAGAGACACTTGGGTGAGGATATCCAGGGAGTCCTATTAGCATTGAATTGATGTAGGAGCTTATGATTGCAGTTGATGGCAATACTGCACAGGGAAGAAAGTTGCAGTGTAACAGTAAAATTCCCACCTTAAATTTATGATATGGAGAGGTACAGACCACACTTCATTCTGCATGGTCTGAATTACGGATCTCTATTTAGCTTTACATTATAGACCTGCTGTTACTATTATGTCTATGATTACAACACTCTAGAGTGTGCATTGCATTGTAATGAAGTTATTTATGCTGTATCTTTTTGCTTAAGGCAATAATAGATCGGTACATATATGAAAGTCAAAGGAAATTGTTATTCCTCATTACTTGAGAGAACTTTCATTAAGACAGATGCAAGTGAAACTCAGGGAAACTTAAGTTTCTCCTGCTGTCATTCAATGGCAACTTGTAGATGTACCCTCAGAGAAGTCTTTCTTTCTGCAGAATGTGCTATTCCTGCAGTAGATAGTTCCGTGCTGCTTTGATTCACTGTTTCCAGAATTCTCATCCACATTTAGGAGCACATAGCTCCAAACAACACCGAACAGCAGAATGAATTGCATCTTTCTCTCACAGAGCCTGAACAGTGCAGCTGCCTGGATCATCACCACCTTTGCCGGCACTCCTCTAATCTGGCTTTCTGCAAATCTGATTTATAAACACAACCTCACGTAACTTGAAATGCTAAACAATCCATTCACAGCGCTTTGCCTCTGTCCTTCCCTCAGATGTGCCCAACAGCAAATGACCACAGGGGCCATGGAGGGGCCATGGAGCAAATGGATTTCCAATACATTTCTAGAGCCTTTCCAGAGGAGACCTTTAAAAAGCAGAGCATGTGCCCCACATTTTCTGAAAAGAAATATATAAGAAGCATCTGAGTCCTCTGGTTACCTTAGAAAAATTCTTGCAGAAGTCCACTTACCCTTCTACAGCACTGAGAGACTTCCTTTGAAGATGACATCTGCCATTATGAACCAGATGATACTGAAAGATACAAGGCTCTCAGGATAGACAGTCATAACTTCCTATGCTGTGTCCCATAGCACCTCAGCAGTTGAAACCCACTAATTCGACAGGGCCATTGGCAAGAATTATTTGTTCAGCTACAGTTGCACTGACTTGACTTTTGCTGAATACTGGTCCAGACATCCTGGGAATGCTACATCAATGTCCACCACTGACAGTGATGCAAACGGTGGAAAGATCACTAGGTTACACCAAGCAAAGCTGGGTAGAAATTTGCATAGCATGAGGTAGCCCTACTAGTGTCACTTTAAATGGAGAAGTTACCCACACAGTCCAGAGACTTGCCAAATTCCTCTTCAATTTCATTCCATCTCTGCTACTACAGAAAAAGCAGTTAGCAAAATTTTGCTAAAATTTAATAAGGAAATTATTGTTTAAAGTCACTTTATTCACTGTTAATGTCTCATTAACTCTGATCAAAAGCAATCATACACTTGTTTCCTTAATATTACTTGTATTTGACAGCAAGCAGCTGCAGGATACCTCCTCAAGTCCAGTCATGCTTATTATCACTGTTAGGACTATTAATTCACTGCAGTATACTTTAATGTACTATAACATTTAGAAATGGTATTTGGATGTGCAGTAATATTATTTTGCACAATCAACCTCTGGTTCCCTTCCATATAAGCCTGTTCTAAAGAAATATCAGTTATGCTGTGTTATTTTCAAATTACATTGGGCTTGGTGCATTTTTTCTAATAGGTTGCCCTTTCCTTGGAGAGTAGTAACACACATTGAATTGTAATAACACTTTATTGTCCTTGCAACAAAACACTATAAATCAGAGAGATAAAAGGAGATGAACCCATTCCCTAGCTGTTGATCAGACAGCTTCTGACCACAGTTTTCAAAATCCAGTTCTACATCCACATGCTCATTTTGCAAATGAAATGAGACAATATGAAGAAAGAAATCTTTCTCCTTGAAAATTAAAATTAAAAAATTCTACTTTAAAATCTGTTCTACTGTGCAAATTGTTCAGTTCAGGGCTATCCTGAGATATAAATACATGGTTTGTTTTATTGCTCAAGAAAAGGGAAACTAGAAGGCTCTGTTACAGTGCAGAGCAGAGGGAAAGTATGCAAGATGGTTTGTTTGATAAATTTATTCTTGAGTTCTTTACTTCTTTTTCTAGAACTGGTACCTTTACAGAGACCTACAGCATTACAAATGCATGCAATGATTCTAAAATCGTGGAGAAACATGGGGTTTTAAATTTCATGATAAGAGATAGGTCACTTGAACAGCAAACACTATTACAGGTTAAGGGAGCAAGCGCTGAAACATAAAAAGTTTTCAGATGAGAATATACCATTTTAGTTTATTCAGGATATAGTGGGTGAAAGTTCTGATCTCATTTATTAATCTCACTGATATGTAGCTGATCTCACAGATTCATCTGTCTGGTGGAGTGAACAGGAAAAAATAGTTTACAAGATATGTTTGATGACTTACTGCTTTGCAATTCTGTTCTGTCAAAATGCACAAAACTTTTGACATAGGTAGGAATTTCAATTTTTCAATGAAGATTTTAATATTTCCTTTGAAGACCCAGCATCTCATCAAGAAAGATAATCTTTCTATAACACCCTACAACAAACAGCTGTAATTCTGCTCCTTTTTGATAGTATATTTTTAAATTACAGTAACTTAGCTGCCTGTGTTATGATGTCTGTTATGATAATGCATCTGTGATCAGAATTCAGCCCAACTTATTTTTCCAATGTTTTGTGCTACTAAAAGGAAAGTATTTGGCTCAGTCAAATTACACTTTCTGGGCTTTTTTGTGCATAACTTCAATTCAGAGTTGTGTGTGCATCTCATCACAGAATCTGGCCCAAGGGTTTAGAGATCCTAATATTTACAAAACAGATTATGTACAATTTGCTGACACAAATATATAGCTTTAATACTGCAAGGCTTTAAAAATTTATGTTCATGTCTAGATGCAGGATAATAGTGGAAGTGAAATGAGTAAAATCTTTTTCATGCTGTTTATTTTGTTGTAGAGTGATACGATTCAGCAAACTAGTCTCATCTGTGTACCTCATTGCATTGACTTTCATTTGAAGTTATAAAGGTTTTTATAAGAGCATGCTCTTAATCCCCCCTTCTTCTTACTATTTTTTTTCTAATCTTAGTCTATTATGTTCAATCACATGTGAATACATTTCTCTGGCATTTGAGCTGCACAAAATCTTTTGTGTGTGGTTTCAAACAAGCTTTAATGTGCCGCCAAGTTGTTCAGTTTATTCAGTATTTCCAAATGGGGAAAAATAAGTTCACAAAGCAGGGAATAATTGTTCTGAGGCCAGTGTTTATATCAAAGGAAGAGGTTCAAATACATCATCAACAAAGTTTTCCCCTCAGCTATACCTGGGAGAACATTTGGGTTTGCCTCAAATAACCAAGAGAAGAATCTGGGATAATTAATTCGACCATGATTAAGAGAGCTGTCTAAGGATTTGATTTTACATAAAACAGATGTGAAGTATTGCATAAAGGGAAGGCTAAAAACAATGTGTAGGATGGTTGATGTGGGAGGACGCAGTCCAGGAGGAGAAGATGGATACTGGATGGCTGTCAAACCTTTTGCACCTAGCAGGAAAATATGGACAGCTCAAATACCTGTTGATATACTGATCAGCAGGCTGCAGGTTATGTGGCATTATAAACACCCATTTGTATGGTTGCAACCCTTATCACTCATGAGTAAAAGCAACTGCGAATGAAAAGACTTACTTTGACTCCCCATGGGGGAATTTGCACAACAGCTCACTGCTTGCATTGGGACATGGCAACTTGGTGTATTACATGGCTCTGGGACTGTTGGTTTGTTCCTGAGGTTCAGACACATAAGTGGGGTTTCGGAAATTGGGTGAAGGCTGTACCATGAGCATGCTGGATGGCCTTGGGCAGGACGTTGAGGACATTCATTTCTGCTTCTTTGCGCAGGTATCTACTCCAACACTCCTGCTAAATCTCACAGGCAATGTTACACACCAGCATAGATAATGAGATGCACTGCAAGATGGCAGTGAGGGGAAACCCCAACTCCTTCAGGACTTCAGTATCTACTCTCTAAAATGGCATCATAAGTCACACAGACATAGGGATGCAACAAGGAAACATCCTAACAGCTGGATAATGTGATTTCCAGAATAACATCATCCATTCAGTATAGATACTTACATTTTTTCTGGGCTAGTCCACAGAAAATGGAAGAAATGGTCTGACATCTTTTCATTTCCAACACTCTCTTTTTGACACTTTTTTTCAAGGTTCCTTAGAGCTAATTGTCTCTCCTATTTCCCTCACCCTTAGTATGCCTTTTATCACCTACTTTACTCACCTATCTTGCTTTTCATATTCTTCTTCCTCTTTCATGCATCCTCTCTTCCCATGGCTTTGGCTATCACTTCTGAAGAGCCTGGAGGTGCCCCTTCAGACAGCTTCTGAGCAGTGAGCTCCAGTGCTTCAGGAAGATGACCTGCCATTAGTTTTAGACTTGACTGAAAAATCAGCAAACAACATGAACATAAGATCTGTGCTTTGCATCCATACACACACAGTTTGGGACTTAAATCCTTCGTGGTAATGCAGCACAGAGGCTTGTGCATGTGCAGGAAGAGAGAATTTATCTTCGGATATGTTAACACACGCAGAAGGAATAACCACACAATTTTTGGACTGTTTACCAGGGAAAAAAATATACAAATAGGATGAGTCAGGCACCGAGAATAATCTGTGGATTGCTGCAACAATGGAGCTGAGCTCTGTTGGCTTATTGGAAAGGGAAGAGATGGGGAAAATAGAATTTGTTCTGGTACAGAAGAGTATCTCATGCTGCTAATCAATTTGGTGGCCAAATTTGCTATTGTGATCTGATAGTTTAGCTTTGCCAGCTCTTGTAATTATCTCTATTCCCATTCTCCATTAGTGGCCTTTCAAAGGATATGAGTTTTCACAGTGTCAGATTATGCCATACAGTGCATACCACACCATCAGTACATCACAAACATAATACAGCATAAATGCTTTACAAATATAGCTTCTTCTGACAGTAGGTGGAACAAATCAGTGATGTGTTTTTAGTCCTCGGGTTTATAGTTTCCTAATGGGTGAACTTTCCTCCTTTTACATCCTTTTCCTTGCAGCTTATGATGTGGCAGTTCCATACTATCTCATTAGTTGTGGGAAAATTAGGGCATATGAAAAGATGAGGAGCCATTCAGGTATCGACAAATAACAGGTAGCACAAAAGTGCTGTAACAGCCATGGGACTCTGGCCAACCATTCACTCTGTTTATCAATTCCCCCAAACATCCATTTACAAGGCACTATTTCAGAAAAGGACATAACACCAGTCCACAAGCACACCTCAGTCTTTGGTACAGTTTTCAGATGTGCTGCTGCACAGAAGGGATATTTTCAGATGTAAACAAAACTTACAGAAGCCATGTGACAGAGCTATTGAAAGACCTGCTGTGGCTGAGAGTGAGCAGGTGGTATAATGATTGAAGGCAAAATGAAATGTCTGCTTTGACTGAAAGGATATGTGCTGTTTTCCCAGGAACTAAGATGTGGCTCAGGGACCTTTTAAGTGTATGCACACATGCCAAGCACAGTATTTAAGAAATGCATCATCACATACAGTATTTAAGAACTGAAACATAACATTTGAGAAAATGAGAAACACCACACTAAAAATTCAAAGCAATGTCTTTTTTTTAAAAAAAATCAAACACAAAACTGAACAACCAGATGATTCCCAAGAGAATCTGGTGATTAACTAGCTAAATCAGGACATCTGCAGGATGTAAGAATAATAGAAGGAAGCGGGAGTTTTGGCTACCGCTTTTATAATTAGCAATTGTAATGATCTTAGCGGTGTCCTCCTGAAAGAACTTGAATATTCATGTTGAGACAAAGCATTATGTTTCAGTGCTTTTGGTAACTGTAGCCACTTGCACAGAGTCAAGCACACACTCAAATCAGGAAGTCAAAATGAGTGCTCCAAATACTTTCTGTCGGAAATTGTAAGGAAAGCTGTTATTTGCATGCAGTAACATGGGGAAGAGAAGCAGAACGTCCAAGAGCTCCCTTGGCATTTTCAGTTTCCTAAATAATCATCGTGCTTTTTTTTTTTTTTTTTGTTCATTGCAGATTAAATTCAGGCTTGACCCAAGAAAATGTAAAATATATCTGAATCTCTAAAGTTCGATTTCATAATGTCAGGCCAGATTATAGCCAAAGGCACCTAAAGTAGCAGTTACTATATATAGAAAGCCAGGCACTCTCCCTGACTGGATGCTAAAATTTCATAGCGACTTAGGCTGAGCTTGAAGGTCATACAGGGTTATTTACAGCAATACTTAATTAGAACATTATTGAATACACTGTTTCTCAACATTGTCACCTTCACAAATAAGTTGGGCACATGCCTGGCCAATCTCCTCTATCTTTTCTCTGTCTTTGTGCCATAAAGGAACAAAAATGGATGAGATGCATCATCTATGCAGAGAAATGCTTAGACAAAAGTTACTCTTCTGAGAACCAGTGGGAAGAGGGACCCTACCTGCCCACTGACAGATCTGGCACCCTCAAAAGGTTGCATGTGGCCAGGAAAATTGGGATAATCTGAGGAGAAATTCCTTCCTTTGCTCTCTTTAGTCACTGGAAGAAGAAAGCTTAGATGTATTCGCATCAATTTGAGTGTGTGCATGTGTGTGCTTTGACTGTGAACACTAGGCAAAATGTGCAAACCTCAGTTAATGACTGACACACACTAAAAAACATCATTACACTTATGAATTGCTCCTGGGCAACTGAGCTGTTTACTTCTGTCCAGGGTAAGAAGAAATTAGGAGAGCACCACAAGGTAATGATCAAGGTGCACCTTGCACACAGAGGAACAGGCTGGCAGCTGCAGTGTGGTATTTAGGGCAGTACTAGCTTGGTAGTTCAACACCTAGGGAGTGTTACAGGCATTTAACAGGCTGGTCAAGTCAGATGAGACTTCCTATCAATCCAGGATCAGCCTGATTGTATTTTCTGTGCTCAAGCAATGCAGTAGCTACTCACAGAAAGACTCTTGCTACCATCAAAATCCTACGTTGACAATCAATATTTATTCTTTCTTTTCCCCTGCTTACTATGAAACTATGTTGATCTACAGTTCCTCCTTGGACTCCATTTACCAGTTTATTATCTGTGCTTTTGTTGGTTCCTTGAACAGATTTCTACATGGTTCAGACAGCATTGTGCCCTATTAAGTGCACTTTGGGGAGAAAGGGCAGCTTTCAAACACAGAGAATATTTCCATGGATGTATGTTTTCACGGACACATGTTTCTTATCCAAGCATCTGTACGGCAGAATGAAAGTGGCATTGCTGGTGGTTTCATCCTCAGAAGCTAACATTCCATTCACGAGCAATCTGAGTTGTGATGCAACTGGCTGTAGTGAGACTCTGTACTTTGGATAGACATTGCATTAACTTAACTGGTCCTCTCCACTTCAGTTTTCAGTTCATGATTCATTGCCATCTCTGTCAAGTTCCACCAGTGTGAAGTTCAAGTTCCTAGAGATCCCACTCTTACCTAAGGCTGGCCTCCAAGTCTTCCGTGTGTTGAGATATTTTTTTATGCTAGTACACACCACGTCTTTTTGAAATTCCTCTCTCTAGAGAGCACTTTAATAGCACAAACAAATACCAGTGATGGCCTTCCTTTGCCATTTGTGCCCCAGTATATTACACCTGGCTCAATTAGAAGATGGTTTAAAATCAACCTATGTAGCCAAATGCATCTAAAGAAAGCTTACTGTGTGTGTAAAAAAAAAAAAAGGTAATATAAATCTGATAGAATTATATTCAGCAAGTCCAAAAAAATTAATTTCTTAATGAAGGCCTATGTGTCACAAGTCATTGCAGACCATTCTTCATAACAGGATGATTTCGGGCACTGGTGTGTGTACCCATAATGCATGAAATCTAGCATGTGCTATGGTGCGTTGCCAGCTAGGGGCAAGAGTCTCTGCTTTAGCTGCTTAATCTTCTGCATCAATACTGTTGCATTTTGGCCACAACTTTTATAGGTAATGACTCAAGTGAGCAACTGTTGATGCTGCAGCTTAAGACCTAGTCTCCAAAATCTACTTTTTAAAGTCCAGACACATCTGTGGAGAGGAAATATATGTAAAACAGGGGAATATCAGAGACAGAAACTACACAAAAATTCTTTTCCCAGCATATTAAAATCAGAATTTTATATTTGCAGATACACCTTTTTTTTCACTTTTTGTTTGTTGAAGACTTACCTTTATTTCTACATTAAATAGATTTTAATGTTTAGGTGCAACTTGTATGTTTTGGACTGCATTCATCTCCGCAGATATGCAAACAGCAGTAGTTGGACTCCTGAATACTGATGTGCTGATATTGGAACAACTAGCTCAGGGACCGCATTGCCAGTTCCTGTATTACATGCAAGTCAATGAGTAAACAAATTAGCAAGAAAGGATTTTGTTTTTCTGGATGATTTTCTTTTTTTAACTGCAGTAATATTTGTGCAGAGGAAGAAATAAATGAGAATTTGAATGGATGGCAAAAGCCTGTGAAACAAGCTACTTGCCATTGGATGGACTAATCATGGCCTATAAAGCCCAGGTGAACAATAATCACAACACTCAGAGAGGGCCCTTGTCCTCAGACAGCTCCTGGCTTGGAGGTCACTGGGAAGGAAAAGGAGAAGCATCCTGTCTGCATACATTTCCCCAGAAGATGAGCTTTGCTGGCAAAGTCAGGAAAGATAGTTTTCAGTGATAGCCGCAGTGTTTATTGTTTCATACAAGATAGCCAGGGCTTTGGAAGACAGTATCTAGGTAGAAAGGTATTGTCTTATAGAAAGGATAGTGAACGGATCTGAGCTGATAAATAGCTTTGTCTTTGTGTAGGAAGATGAAATAGTTCCCAGAATACCTTGACCAATCATAATTTTTCTACATTGAATGTTTGTTAGCAGACTGTGTTAAAAAGGTGCGGCAAACTGCCACCAGTCTCTTGGATTATCTTATTTGGGAATAACGGAGGCGTTCACAATCCTACACATGTAAAGATGTAGCAAGCAAATACTATTGTTTGAAAGGTCATTCTCCAAATAATAGAGTACTACATGTTTTCAGTGCAGGGTTTTGTTGCTCACTTGGTTTGAATTGCTCTGTCTCCACTCACCTCTTATCTCAAATATTATGAGACAGAAAAAGCAAAAGAAGTGACATCAAAGAAAGATTTTTGTAAATGTTATGACACTGATTCATGAACAAACTTGCTGTCATACAACTTATGGGTAGACACAAAGGCAAGGGAGACATGAGCACTGGATATGAATTTTAACAGAAGGCTACTATTATGCAGAAAGAGTGAGTAACATAACAAAAGCCAATGAGTATAATGGGATTCCTGTATTTAAGCAGTGCACATGGCTCCTAAAAGGATATGGGGTGAGTCAAAGGATACCAAGGCTCCTCTTTGGGCTCATGTTGGGAAAAAACACAGGAAAAAGCTGATCCAACAGTCTCAAGTTTTACCCTCCTCTCTTGGAGCTCAAGGCCTATCAGCCAGCCTGTCTCCTGCTGCGGGAAGGTTCTTGGTTTGTGCTGAATCCAGCCATGCCAGGTGGTATAACACAATCCCCCGAAGTATTATTCCTATACTACAACATGGGGTTTTTTGACTGGTTTTATTTTTTTTAAAAAAAACATGACTCAAATACGTCTTTAAAACCCCTTGCTGTCAGACAAATGCATTTCCCCTTACCCTGAATGGTTCCTTGCACACGTAGTACCTTTCCTTGTGAGCCATCTCACCTCTTCCCATGCCTAACAGCATTTCAACCTCTTTCAGATACAGCTGTCTGGCTGCCCTCACTATGGTACCTATCCGCTCCACCAGCTTTGGCAGCACTGTTGACCAGGGGAAACAAACGGCTTGCCTGATTGTTCAGAACAGCCTGGCATCCCTTCCCTGATCTCGCTAATAGGTCTGCAGTACTGATCCCATCACCTCCTTTTCTCCAGGATGATTTTTCCAGATCATGCATGCCTCAGGGAGACCAAGCACAAGCTGGCTCCACTCCAGCCCTCCCACTGGAGCAGGGAAATGTGCAGGTGCTCCACAGGACCTCCAGAAGTGCATTGCTCTTTCAATTATTGCATCCTTTCATGAGTCTCTCTCATTAAACAGCATCTCTAAGTGCATATTCATGGCCCAACTTGCATGATCAAGCTGCTCGAAGACCTTTAAGGTCTCCTCTGCTTTCTATTCTGTTCCTCTGACTGAAGAAAACAACCAGAAAAAAAACAGGAATGCCATGTCATATGGGACCATTCCTTTGCCTTCCTTTTATACTGGCCTTTCTTCTTCTCTCCCAGGAGAGGAATGAAGAAGTGCTGGCTCACCAGGGGATTATTGTTTTGTCACACTGACTGGGAGCATTTTGTAAAATCACCTTCCATTGAAAAAGACTGTTTTTTCTTAGTGGTGGCTTCTCTTTACGTACCGCTGTTTCCTTGTAGTGTTTTGCTAAAGGGTATTTTAGCCCTGGGAAGGCTCATTTACTGGAGCAGAAACATCAATAAGGCATCACCTTAGGTAATGGTCATAACAATATAGGTCAGCAGGTGAAGCAAGAATACTTGTGGATAATCTAATTCCCTATATGGGCACACTTTCACCAGGGAGTGAGAGAGTACTTTAGATAAGGAGAGTCCATTGACTCTGAGGTAGTCTTCTGCATGGATAAGCAGAAGATTGACATGCCAGGGTCAAAGCACAATCTTTTGCTCCTCGAATTGGCACCATTTAAGAGAGGGGGAAATGCAAAGGGAAAGCACCATTCTGGATTGCCTGATCGTAACTTATCTAAGAGCTCAGCTGGGAGAATAATTCAGGGTAAATACTTTTTTTTAATCCATTTGATGTGTGGGCATATGATACAGGGGAAAAGTTAGAAAAACTTAAAAGGCTTAGCTTGCTGAAATACGCACTGTCTGCTAGTAAAGGCTTTGAAGACCCTGGACGTTGATAAGGGAGGAGCTCATTCACTGACATTCGCTGATAAGGAAAGCTGGAATGTGCACAACAGTTGAAAGCTGACTGCATCCTACTCTGCAGTCTTGGAGCTTGACCAGGATGAGACTGCGCCTGCTCACAGATTGAGTTCAGGGACGGTTCATGAAGAAGATGAAGACTACTTCAGTCCTGAGCCCCAGTCCGCAACACCACGCCTGCACAAGTATAGAAGAAGCTTCTCGAATCTAATTATAATAAGAAACGGGAAAGGTCATGAATATGAAATAGGCGCTTATGAATAGGCCTGTCTTTACACTATAACTATCTGCTTGTTAGACAGTTTGGTGTGCGAGTTAGGAGGATTACCCCCTCACACTTGCCGGCTAATAAACGCATACCTGCTTTATAACCCCTAATGGAATTATAGAGTTGATTCCGCAAAATACATTTGCCTTTTTCCCCTTGAAATTTTTCTATAAACATATTTTTAATAGTCTGTTTGTCATTCAGAATGATTTACAGTGAGTGCAACTCAAGTTTAGGCCCATTCAGAGGCAGCTGATTCAGGTTTTCAAAAAGGAAATTCAGTCTGATCCAATTTAACAACAGAAATCACATGGCATGTCTTTTTGCCGCAACTGGATAATTCTTTGATTCATTTTTTTGATGTGAATATCAATTATTCATTCAAATTTTAACATTCTAGCACTACTTGATGCTATTATAATAGTATATGCTGTTTTGGCAAATATTTCTATATAGATATTACTCATCAGAAAGTTTATGGCATGAAGATTAAAACCAAAGATATGCAGACTTCCTTTCAAAATACAGATGAATATTCATAAAAGCATTACAGTGTTTGCCTCTCTCTGATGTTCAGTGTTGTTCATTCATCCAGAGTTGGAAGGATATAAGCTAAGACATGATACTTCAAGAAAGCAGTTAAATGAGGAACAGGGGAGATTAAGTTATAAGATGACTGTAAAATTCCTGGACATTTTGGGGTCGCAAAGACTTTTTCAAAGATGAAAGAAAATTCTACTGGGTGTAATTTAGGCATGATGTAGAAAACTAGCTCAGAAAACAGGATGTTCAAATCCAAATTACTGCATGAGTCCTGGTTCAACAGGGCCTTGATAACAGGAGCATATGGAGGATACTGATACAACAGAAATTTTAGTAAGCTTAATTCTTCATCAACATTGAATGCCTACTTCAATGGTGACAACATGGAGAAGTTTAATATGGGGAAGTTGATACCATATTAGCCTCATCTCCAAACCCCAGAGATGAAACATGGGCATCTAGGAGCAGAGCTGCTTCACTCCTTCTTATTCAGTTGGAAAACTTCTGTATCTGCAGCAGAATCTGCTGTAAGGACAGATGCTGATAAAAGGGAAGAACCAAACAACAGACTAACAAAGAAGAAACTAGCAGGTATAGAAGGACAGGTAGAATATCTTCACAGAAAAAGCCTGGAGAGAGTTTGGGCTGGGTACTAGTTCAAATCAATTCTTTGCTCACTGTTCAGTGCCTTTTCTTTCAGTTGTTTGATGACTGCTGTAATCAGGGGAAGAATATTACAATGCATAACAGATACATAGGTTCAGCATAAATTCTACTTCCAACCAGACAGCACTTCAGTTAACTGTTTTGAACTAGTTAACCTCTTTGGAAACTGAAGGAAATACAACAACTATCCTCCACACAAGAGAGCTATAAGAAGCCATTAATGTCCCTTTTGTAACTGGACAGGAGATATGAAAATTTCCAAATGGTGCTTTTGGACCTGAATCTAGGGTGAAGTTGCCCCAGGCCTCTTCACTCAGTGTTTCATCAGCTGATATTTTGAAAGATGCTTTTTCATCCCACTGACTTAAATGTGCAATTAACCAGTCATTCTTCAGGATATTGGACACATGAAAAATAAACATAAAGGTCTTCTGAGACCCAAAGGAGTAGGCATTAATTTGAACTTATTGATATAGATCTGCATCTCTTCTTTATCCTTTCCATAGAAGATTAAAAGGTGTGCATCTTAGGTTCTAGTCTTTATTTAAGTTTGAAGGATGCAGGGAAGGCCACCCCTTCATCTTGTCTCTTCACAGAATAAACATTGGATGAAGCACATACTGCAAGCATTGGCAGTAGAATCTCTCCCTCACCAGCAAAGAGAGATTAAAAGTGTCTCTTGGCACATCCCATCAGAGCATTTCTTTTATCCCCTGAATCAACAGAAGCTTTGGATCAAGAATAACTGAAGCAGGTGTCTCTTTTACCTCATGCCAATCTATCCTTCCCTCCATCTTCAGAAAATTGGTCTTTAGCTCTCTCAAGGACACTCAGCACTTGGGTATACATTTGTTTCTACTTTATCTTGACAGTACAAACCAGAATAACAATAACCTTAGGATGCAGAAGGACTCAAAACCACCTGTGCTTTTATTATTATTATTATCATCATATAGGCGATATATTTTATTAAAAAATCCACATGCTGTGTCATGTTATCAGATATGAAGCAGTACTCCTCTTCAAGGTTATGTTTAGCATCTCTTAAATGCAGCTTTTAATAAGAAATTTCTGGCTGTCCACAAAGAAGTACCTCTTAGTTGGATATTTTCTTATCTTTACAGAAGGTCTTTCTTGAGTCATAGTTTCACACACACTGTAAGACTTTGAAAGAGCAGCTTAACCTTTTGTCTCTTCCCCTAGTCACTCATTTACCCTCGTTATACTTTCAAGCCTATGTTGGCAGCATCATTTAGGGATTTTGCACCAAACTAGATAGAGTAACTAGGGAGCACACAAGAGGGAACTGGTTTTTTTTCATTAGCAGTGCTAACTGCTCAAATTGTGCATGGTATTATGGCTACAAGACATGTTTTCTTGGGCTGACATAAAACAAAACTGTAGCTTGCTCCTGCCATGCTCTAGTTTTACGCGAGAAGAATAAACACTCTTCCAAAGCCATACTGTGTGTCCATATTACTGTTACCCTGTTAAAAGGCAGGACATGGGATCTGTTCTGCTACTACATGGGAGTAGTTATTCTAGTTGGTTTTCTTTTCTTCTATTATTTTTGTGGAGCAGAGTAGCAATTTCCTGCCCTGCTCTCCCAATGGAGATGCTTTTGAAGTAGCAAAGAGCCGGCTGTTCTCCCAGGTCTGTGCTCTCCCCTATTTTTGTGTTTCTCTTTTGCTTATGTATTATCTTTCCAGTTCCCTAACCTCCCATAACCTACTTCCCCACTTCTGCAATTGCTTAAGAAAGAGTGATCTCCTTCCCACTCCTTCCCCCTGCCTACCTCACCAACCTGTTGCTGAAATCTCAAATCCTCAAGCACTAAAAGAGGAGAGGCTTCTTTTCTCTGCTAAATTAACACCAATCTGCTCTTGTTAGCTTGCTGTTCTCCTGAGAGCAGGCATACAACCTCTTCATTTCATTTTGCCTTCTCTTGCTGCTTAAGAAGTAGCACATGGTCACACCAGAGACATCTAGGTGAATCAATTTGCAATGACCAGCTTAAATATCTCCTGGGCCACTCTAACTTCTTTTATTTGGAGCTGTACAGTGAAGAAATAGCTTCCCTGTGACAGCTGTAAAGGAAACCTGACAACAGACAGAGGTTAAGTGCTCCTGTTAGCATACCGAGCTTGCTTCTCAGGTCAACTCCCATAGCCTTGCTGGGAACATTATCAGGCCTACTCAGCACATCCAAGATTAATCTCTTTTATGATCCTTCCATTCTTTTCCTAACAACTGGACAGCTGGGCATTTGTGTAGATATGGTTTGACTTCTTCCCATAGGATAAACTTTCTTTCCACAAGAACCAGCCTTCTCGTGTCTGCTTGTTTGGGGGACTTTCTGTCAAGAAAAGACATCACTTCCTTGTGCAGGAGAAAGGGCTGGAAGGCAAGTAAAACAAGCCCAGTGTGGAGAGGATCTTAAAGGTGCTAGTGCTTTCAAAGATGGTCTTTCCCTGCCTTTGAAAGATGTGTTATAGAAGTAGCTGCCAGGTGCTTCTCTGGGTATCCTCATTGCCCTTAGATTGATAAAACACACAATAAGAAGCAGTGCATACATTTTCTCGCTCTGCCTTTTCTCTGGTGAGTTTATCTCAGAGAGGACATAACTTTAAACAAACTCAGAAACACAGTCTGTTCTGAAAGTCATACCTGGAGAGGAGGAACAATCTAACCAGGAGTAATCTAACCTCCTGGCCTCCTGGGTAACTGTTCTTTTAAAAAAACTGTTCTTTTTCATTGTAGTCCTCATGGATAAACCACCTTTTGACCAATCTCACTGCCAAAATGCTGCAGCAGCAGCTATCCAATTCCTCATTAAATGTCTATGAATCATTTGGTGTGTTAGAGATGATTTGCAGTAGGTTGTGGAATCCAAGTTAGTATGTCTTGCTGGAGAAATCAAAGTCTTCGTTGCCATAGTTTTGCTGACTCTTCATTATTGTGTTCTCTCATTTCACTACAGCCAAAAGATGCAAGTAAAATACTAAGTAACATCTTCTAGGATTTTAGTATCTTCCTGGCTCTGAAATACCCCAGGAGCAGGGGCAGGGGAGCCTCAGTATGGGCAATATAACATTTTCAGATGAGAAAGAGAAGTCATGAAGGTTTTAAAAAATACATTGTATAGTAACATTCATCTCTGCTAGTTGCAGTTTCAGGGAGCTGAAGACACTATTTGCCCTACGTCTGGACAATCCTCCAAATTCCCAGAAAAGTTAATTGGGAGCATGAGATTTTCATGCCCAACCCTCACTCTCTGGTAGGAATAAATAGCAGCAGTTATTTCCTTGTTCTTTGTCTAGGCTATGCAATCTTATACAAAAAGCTTTCACATTCTATGCTTGCAGTAATTTAAAAATTTGGGGCTGCTGTTTTAGTTTGAAGCCACATATTCCCACTAACTGTAATCAGAAATACACCTGCTATCAAAGGCAGAATATTCCCTTCCCTGTCCAGCAGATTGGTTTACTGCAGGAAAACTACATACACAAGCAAATCTCCCACACACGTCAGACTTCTAACAGAGCTATGAATTCTCTTAACAGTCAGAGGTGCAACATTAATAACTACTAACATAAAACAAATCTAAAAAACCACAGAATAATAACAATAAAAAAATATATTTATAGAGGCAACACAGGAGATGGAATAGTAAGAGAGCCTCTCTTTGGATCGCAAATTTATGAGTTCTGTGATCCTGAATAATGGGTGTGCTTCCAAATGATAAAATAAAAAACACCATCTATTCAAAATCACTAACTTCCCTCTTGCGTTCCTTAAAGGTGAATTGCAGCAAATGTATAAATTTTAGTGTGTTGTAACTTGTGTGTCTTTTACTACCATAGGAAGTGAATTTCATTGTATTTATTGGAAATCATTATCTTCCTGCACTTTTAAAAATTTAATTTAAAATTTGTCACAGCAGTAGTAAAGCTGCTGCAGTCTAGTACTTGCAACAGAGTGCTACTCTCTGAAAGAGCTCCATAGGAAGATCTGCCATGATTTATCAAAAACAGCATCTGTAATTACATTTGTTTATCAAAAATCAGTAGAGCTTTCAAAATAAAATATTAAAATATTTTTGTAGGAAAAGGACTCACGGACAGGGATCACAACCAATAACAGAAGAGCATTAACTAAGCAACAGTATTATTAAAAAAAAAAACAAAAAACAAAACAAAAAAAAAACCCAACAAAAACCAACCCTCCATAGAAGCAAAATACTCTACCTTATTTCCAGTTCTCATTGGTTAATTCATTCTTTAATTCTTTTTAATAGATTCATTTGGGAGCCCCAGAGCAGGTGTAAGCACTTCCTCAATTACCAAGTGTTTCACATCTGCTCTACCCAGACTTAAGAGACAAGCAGGTGAAAAATCAAGCTCTTGCCTATTCTAATCAAGGCACTTTTTTTGACAGAATGAGCTTTTTTATTGTTTGAAAACACTCTGCAGGCAAAACTCAGTCACAAGATTAAGTAATGTGTGTGTAACTTAACATTTGGAAACAAGGCCTTTAATGTAAGAACAGTGTTGAATGCTTAAGGGTCATAGTTGTGAAGTATTTATGAGTTCAGGATATGACTGATAAATGAAAACTAGCAATCAAAGCAGGATGTAGTCAAATGCACATGAAATATCCATGTCTGCATTTATGAGTATGCACACATATTTATCTGTTTCATCACAGGTGAATATCAAATGTTCCTATCTGAGCGTCATTAATTAACTGGGTTTTTTATGTATGTTGAGATAAAAATTATTATTGATCTGAATATTGTTTTCATTCCAGCCTGAGGTATGGTGAGGTTTTTCTCTTCTGACTTCTTTCACAGGATCCCATGATGATTTGAGTAAATGGAATTTCACCATGAGTTTTATGAAGTCCCTAATATCTTTTCAGAGACTTACTGACAAGTGGTATTCTATAACTTGTTTCTTTTGATGTAATCAGATCTTCCTTCTGCAACCCACATCTAGTTATGGTTTAAGTTCACCTAGTAGGCTTCCTACAGGCTTACTGAAAAGCAGTGGGTTCAGACACTACTGTATTTGAAGTGCCTTCAGATCAGGATTTAGAATCGTTGACCCCTGACCTAACTGCAAATAATGTTAAGAAAAAACAAAAAAAGTAATAGTATTAAACACAGGGAAACTTCAAAAACAGTAGCATATGGTACATATGTAACTACTAAATACCTACCAAAAAATCCTTGATCTAGCTCCATAAATCCTTAATCCAGAGATATGGCCATAAGAAAGCCCCTAAATAACCTTTTAATAACAACCACACACTAAGGAATGGGGTGCACAGTCTTAAATCCACCTGAAGCCTTCTTCAGTGTTTGTTTCTAAACTAGCAAGAGCAGTACAAAGTGGTGCCAAAATGTATGTACAACTGTTTAGTCTCTCAAAATCTTTAAGCACTAATAGCACTACAATTAACAAATTTTAGCATTAAGTCTCAGATCCAGGTAGGCAAGACTTAATGTGTTCAAATTTAGACAATTAAATTGTATGTTCATAATGAATATTTAAGGATCCCCATCTATGATTATCTGCAAGAATGTGTAAACGGCAAGCTGTTGTTTTAATAAAACTATGCTGTAACTACCTTTAAAAATGTCAAACTCAAAAAACCCTTTATTTGGTATTTTCTTGCTGCGTTCTTTTAAGGAATTCAGCCCAGCAGGGACTTAAGCTTTAAGGTCTCTCAAGTATTGGTTCCTTCTGCTACCACAAGAAAGGAGCACAGCCAGCTAATAGTGGTAGAAAGGATTGTCATTTTTGAAACGTCAGGCCACAAGCAATTACAGATGATAAAAATCTTACCTAGTTCTTAACTAGAACAGCAAACTTGTGAACTCCTGTGTACGCTTTGTTTCATTTATTTCTTCAGGGCTTCAGCAGCTGTTTCCTTCCTTTGGTTTATTTTATATTAACACTACAATTTTGTGAGCAAGTGCTCAGGTATAAAGATAAAAAAGATAGCACAGGCCCTTGTTTTTGACACTGAAAGCAGTGAGAATCAGTAATAGGAGTTGCAGACTCCAGCAACTATCAAATGTTCACAGTTCACAGAATAACCAGGTTGGAAGAGACCCACCGGATCATTGATTCCAACCATTCCTATCAAACACTAAACCATGCCCCTCAGCACCTCATCCACCTTTTAAACACCCCCAGGGAAGGTGAATCAACCACCTCCCTGGGCAGCCTGTTCCAGTGCCCAATGACCCTCGCTGTGAAAATTTTTTTCCTAATGTTCAGCCTAAACCTGCCCTGGCGGAGCTTGAGGCCATTTCCTCCTGTCTTGTTCCCTGTCACTTGGGAGAAGAGGCCAGCACCCTCCTATCCACAACCTCCCCTCAGGTAGTTATAGAGAGTAATGAGGCCCCCCCTCAGCCTCCTCTTCTCCAGGCTAAACAACCCCAGCTCTCTCAGCCGCTCCTCATAAGGCCTGTTCTCCAGCCCCTTCACCAGCTTCGTTGCTCTTCTCTGGACTCGCTCCAGAGCCTCAACATCCTTCTTGTGGTGAGGGGCCCAGAACTGAACACAATATTCAAGGAGCGGTCTCACCACTGCCGAGTACAGAGGGAGAATAACCTCCCTGGACCTGCTGGCCACTTGTTTCTGATACAAGCCAAGATGCCATTGGCCTTCTTGGCCACCTGGGCACACTGCTGGCTCATGTTCAGTTGACTGTCAACCAACACCCCCAGGTCCTTCTCCTCCAGGCAGCTTTCTAGCCAGGCTTCTCCTAGTCTGTAGCTCTGCACAGGGTTGTTGTGCCCCAGGTGCAGGACACGACATTTGACTGTGTTAAACCTCATGCCGTTGGACTCTGCCCAGTGGTCCAGCCTGTTCAGATCCCTTTGCAGAGCCTCCCGACCCTCCAGCAGATCCACACTTCCAGCCAGCTTAGTGTTGTCTGCAAACTTGCTAAGGGTGCACTCGATGCCTTCATCCAGGTCATTGATAAAGACATTGAACAGGGCTGGACCCAGCACTGAGCCCTGGGGAACCCCACTTGTCACTGGCCTCCAGATGGATTTAACTCCATTTCCCACCACTCTCTGGGCCCGGCCATACAGCCAGTTTTCCACTCAGGAGAGTGTGCGCCTGTCCAGGCCAGAGGCCGAGAGTTCCCATAGCAGAATGCTGTGAGAAACTGTGTCAAAGGCTTTACTGAGGTCCAGGAAGATACATCCACAGCCTTTCCCTCGTCTATCAGCCGAGTCACTTTGTCATAGAAGGCGATCAGGTTAGTTTGGCAAGACCTGCCTTTTGTGAATCCATGCTGACTGGGCCTGATCACCCAGTTCTCTTGCATGTGCTTCATGATAGCACTCAAGATCACCTGTTCTATGACTTTCCCTGGCCCTGAGGTCAGACTGACAGGCCTGTAGTTCCCTGGATCCTCCCTGTGACCCTTCTTGTAGACGGGCACAACATCAGCCAGCCTCCAGTCCAGTGGATCTTCCCCAGTCTTCCAGGACTGCTGGAAGATGATGGAAAGGGGTTTGGCCAGCACATCCGCCAGCTCCTTCAATACCCTTGGGTGAATCCCATCTGGCCCCATAGACTTGTGGGTGTCTAGTCGGGCTATCAAGGCTCTGACCACCTCCTCTTGGACCATGGGAGCCTCATTTTACTCCTCTAGCTCCTGGGTTTGTACAGAAAGGGAACAACTTTCTTTACAATTAAAGACTGTGGCAAAGAAGGCATTAAGTACCTCAGCCTTTTCCTCATCCCCTGTCACTGTTGTTCCTTCTGCATCTAATAGGAACTATATGGTCTCTCTAGTCCTCCTTTTATTATTTATATATTTATAGAATGTGTCTTTACTGTACCCCAACTTTCTTTTCTAAAAAGAAAATCTGGGCTTTGTTAGGGAAAATCCGGAACTTCTTCAAGAAACATAAACAAGGAAGCAATTAATTTCTTAAAATTACACTTTCACCTCTAGAAAAGACTGAAAGCAGCTGCCTGCTGCTCTGTTTTATATAAATGCCTGTCCCATCTTTTAAGTGATGTAAACTGGCTTCTAATCAGACTTCCACAGAGAGGCATACAGTGAGAGCATTTTCAGAAGCAAAGGTGGTTGCAGGATTTTCAGTCTGCCAAATTAGGTGGGAAATTATGTTTCTGCTATGGCTGCTGGCTTTGTCTCATTCCATCCCTGACAGCAATCCATAAAGTGACATGACTGATCTCTACGGCCTGTGAAAATGCAGGTACTTTCGGTATGAGTCACCTGAATTGATGGCTCAAGCACTCCCAGCTGCTCTGCTGCTCAGTATGCCATTAGGCAGCTTATTACCCCAGTAGGACCATTTGGAGAGCCTGCCCACAGGCATTTCTGCAGGCTGCCTCTGAGGTCTCCTGTCAAATGGGATGGGGACGCATGAGTCTTCCAGCCCCACTGGAGACCTCTGTCTTAAAAGCGGGAGTGGACTCTGCCAATAACTTGTAATCAGGGAAATGTGGGGAATGTTGTCTTGTTCTAAGGAGGCAACCCTCAAAATTAGTCTAACAGTGCTGCTATCTAGTCTTCCCTATCTGTTGGCTAACTGAACATTGTATGCCACATGGTAAATGAGAGAAGGCAAACCTGCCCTCTGCCTAGGGTTGCTCGGTTAATTTCTCAGAGGATGGCTGTGGGACTTAAGGCCTATTTGCACCATGTTTAATTTGGGCTGTGGAAAGAATGGAGCATGTTGTTTGGGTCTAGGGATCTGCCAAATGCTGAAGAAGAGAATCAGCCCCCCAGGACAGTGGTAGAAAAAACATAATATTGGGTACTAACGAGAATCTCAGCCTGTGCAACAAAAGAGCAGAGTAGGAAAAGTTACCAGATCCTGTTATATTTTTGTCCCTTCCTCTCCCCAAACATGAAGAATCCATTTCAAAAGTCATCTGCCACGGAAATTAAGTGGCAGAGCTCTGAGGTTTGGCTTGGGAGGCTGCTGAGGCTACGGTGATCATTAATTTTATACATTTGAAGCTTACTAGATTAAGACTGTACTGACACAAGCATGATGACACGCAGCAACTAACCTTTTTCAGTGCTTGGCTTTCGAATAATTTTCTCCATGGTTTCCAGCCTATTGTTTCAGTTTTGGCTTCGGTCTTCATCACCTCAGCATATGCATAGATATTGCTGTTGAACCTTTACTGAATTATGCAATATTTTTAACCAAGTTACCGAATTCCATCCCAAAAGTTTACATGGTGTTATCCTCTCCTTTCAGTGTTTTTCTGTGGCACATTTCCTCAGAACTTTAAAATAAAATAAAATTTATTGTACAACATAGCCTACAGTGCTCAGTCAAAGGTTTTTTTATATATGGGTCTCTCTTTAACATTAAAAGCTTCTAATAGAGAACTACAGTTTCAGTCTAGGTTAACATTACTAGGAGAAGTGTGGCAAAATGGGATAACATAACAGTTGTTTACTTAATGCAATTTTACAACTACCCTAAAAATAATTGTGTTCAACTATATTAAAGCTGTACCATTAACTAGCTTTTATGACAGTCGGTTGTAAATACCATAATAGATTTTTTGTGAGCTTAGAAATCTAAATATCCTAGAAATAAAAGCAGGAGGTATTGTAGTTTACTTTCACATAATTGTGTTTAACTAATTTGCAGTCTTGTATCTCACTAAATACGCCACTAAATAACATTGCTTCCCTGTTCTGCTGGGATGAGACCAACCTACATGTACAGATATATTTAGGTACATATGCAGGGCAGATTTCTGTAGAAATTCTTCTTGTATAGACTGTTACAGAACCTGACTAATTAGCCCTGTATAAAATGAGGAATTTGATGTTACTTACTTGTCCTTCAGAGCACTGGATAAACGTATTAAACTGGCCTTCAGCATCCCCCTTAATAGTATTCCTGTTGCTAGGAAACAGTTATCAGGACCCCATAAGCCTTGTCTTTGGGACTGCTTTCATGCTTTACCCAAAGCCCCTGCTCTGACATCATTGAAATAGTGTTTCCATATTTCGTTGTCTTTCTTGCTATTTTTCTCCATTTGTTTTTGCTTACAAAATCCAATTTTGCAAATGAGCAGTACATATCACGTAACCAACCAGCTGGGTAAAATGGAGCTCTCCTTCAAAATGTATCCTCTTGGTATACACCAAATGTATTCCTGGAATAGCTTTTTGCCCTCACCAATTGTCCTGGGATGAGTACTAGCAAGGGTGGGACTACTCATGGAAGACTGCCACATTCTAGGTATTTACTGAAACATCTGTATTTCTATATAAAATACAATGCTTTCCTTGACTTCAGTGGTGAGGTATTTATCGCACCCACACACTTATGCTTAAGTGGAAACTTCTTTGTTTTATTTGATGCTCTTTTAGATTATTTCACTCTGCTTATGAGACTTACAATGGATTTACTAGAAGGAAAGGACATCAGGTCCTCCTGCTTATTAAGCTTATCTTTCAAAATCAGTTTATCTTTCAAAAATCCTAGCAAAGCCAAAATGATAATTATAGCTATATAATTATCAAAATGTGTTCCTGGCTGCGATTATTATCGTCTCTCAAGAATCAATGAAGGAATAGATGCCATGGATTTGATGATAGGTTTGTTTTAGGGGTTTTTGTTTTACAAAGCACAAGTAAGGACATAGTGAAAAGGTCACAGAAGGTGGCAAAAAGGGTGAATTCGGCATACTGCTATAGAAGGTGCTCTTTAATATCCTCCAAGGATGTTTCTGAAAAGTTAGTCTGAGATATAAAAACACCCAAACCTTCCAGACTTACCCTATTTAACCTTTTACATATCCCTGATTCAACACAATCTCCAGATACAAATTGCCAGGACACTTTCCCTCAGCGTATCAAACTTCTGACCTTGCAGTTGTTGTATGTCAATCACAATGACACCTCCTACTGTAACTTGCTCATTGAATGCCAAAGAGCTACCAGGACCATACAGCCTGATTCTGCAGCTTTCACACAGTCGAGACTGCCACTGAGCTAAGATTTTATTTATACTACCAATGGCCTCAGCTCTCTTGTATTCATAGTGGTATAAATCAGGGTTCACCCAAATTAAATCAGGAGTTTGGACGGAAAATCAAGTGTAAGTGGAGAGCCAAAGGACAAATTACTGCATGTAGTAATATGTTGGACTTCAGTGCGATCCTTGAAATCCCCCAGTCTACCTGAAAACTCTGCAAACCTTGCCTCTATGGGCACTGTAACTTCAGTGCTACTGAAAAAAACCCTCAGAATAATTTTCGTTGCTCATTTCTTACACTGCTCTTTTATGGAGTTGGGTTTCTTTAGCCAGGCTGTAAGCTCTTCCTTCTGCTTCTTGCATATTGCAGTGTATCTCTTTGAGTCTCACTTTGTCCTGTCACTTTGCTTTTCTGAAAGAAGATTCAGCTGCAAGAAAAGGGAAGAAAAAAGCTGGAGTTGGAAACAGCTTGCTAAGATCATTTGCTCCAGGAATTGTCCTGACGTCCAGAAAGAAGGATTCTGATTTTTCCCCTCCCTGGCTATGGGCCTCAGAGTAACATTATTCAGGAGCTGAAGTTCTTGATTTATATCACTAATACGTGATATAAATTCACGTTGCTGCCAATGCAGGCCACTCGGAATGCAGGATGCAAGACAGTGTACATGTACTGTAGATCACAGTGAGTCCAGAAAACAGACAACATTGTAAACCAAATCCATCCTACATAGCCTCATCCTGCAAACTCCAGTACTGAGGAAAACTACCCCTCACTGAATTCAGAAATTGCCCAGTAAATCTCTAGTATCAAAAAACTACATCCAAATCAAAGCTCCTGCTGAAAGCTCTGATTTCAGAAGAAAAAACTATTCCAGTTTTACAGTTGCCTTTAGGTGAGGTCGTTAATAGGACAACATACATATAAGCCAAATCAAATACAGGTTTCGTCAAATACTGTGGAAGAACTGCTCACAACTTCATCACCTGAATTTACTTGGCTGTTATTCATTAAAATATGAGTACCAGCTATTTTACTTTGGTCCTAGTAACAAGGTTAAATAGTGCTACAGTAAAGAAGTATAAGAGATATGCTCCAGCTGTCCCATACAGTTCCTCCATCCTAAATATAGCTCTTCAGTAGTTTGGCTGGCTTAGTTATCAGGAAGATTAGCAAAGGTTTAGCTTTACATATAGCTAGCAAACTGAATGGGCAAGAGATAAAACAGGTTTTCTGGGGAAAGGTTTGTTCTCAGAACACAACACAGACTACTAGACTTAAGAAGTGGCTTTGCTGTTCTTATGTGTTGTGTTATAAAGGATATTTGAAAAAGCATAACCCAGATATAGTTCTTTTCTTGTTTTCATTAGCCTCTTTTAAAACCTCAGTAAAACATTTTTTTCAACATACCTACAAAAACTTGGCAACAGTTAATGTGTTTCAGTGCTATTAACAGTGTCTATCAGGCTCGTGGGGAAGGTCTTACTGGTTCCTTACATTCCCCATCTCCATCTGCTCCTTAATATATAGCATTTAAAGATCTCACTGTGGGGAGATGTCTCACTGTTGCGGGTTCATGCAGGAGGTACTGATCCCAGGATATAAGTCTTAGCTCCAGGTTCTAAAATTAATAATAATTTTCAAGGTTTCTCAGCTGTGCCAGCAAAGTGGTATTTATGGCAGTTGCAGACACCTTCATACAAAGGGTCAAGGCACAACTCTCCTGGCCTGTTCTTGCCTTTCTCTTTGCTTGTGATTGTTTTGTGCATGGGCCTGGCAGTACTGACAGTGAGGAGAGGAGAGACAAGAAAGGGAGGAGACACAAGAGCAACTGCAAGCTCTACTTCTTCCCCTCCAATGCCCAGGCTTGCTGGGGGGCCCCCAAGCATCAGGAGGACAGGTGGTAAGGCAGGGCCAGACTTACCACAATGCTCTGGCATATGCCCATCAGAGGTGCTATGGTGGGTAAGCACCCTGAATGAGGGCCAGAGATGTGAAGAAATCTCCAACTCCACCTCCAATTCCACCCATTTTGCAGCCCTGCAATGCATTTCACATGTACATCAACAAACATTTATATCCCAATACTATATTCACAGTTCCAGTGGAAGCTGTGGTTAAAGCTGCGCCTTTTGCTGCTCTAGAAGAACTGGAATAAGCCACTGAAAAAGAAAGAATGCTCACTAAAGAATGTTGATCATACGCATGATGGATCTGGAATTGACTTGGTTCTCTGGGATAAGTCAGGGATTCTGAGACAGCTTTGTGATCTCATTGCATTTATGGTGATTGGAGACTTTGGGCTGAAGGCCCTAAGACCTCAGACAGGAAAATTTTCCTCTAGACAGGAAAATTCAGAGAATCACAGAATCACATTAAAACTAGGTTGGAACAGACCCACTGGATCATTGAGTCCAACCAGAGAAGACTTGTCAGAGGAGATATCTGGCTAGGCTGTTTTCATAGTCACTGTGGACTAAAACTGGGGAGCTTGGCATGACTTGCCTGTATTGTAACCCCACCTCTAACCAAGGTTTGCTATTGTGAATTTCCCCCTACCCTGCATCTATTTCTCACTTTTCAGTGCCAGAAGCAGGGCTGACACTCCTCCTCGGCTAAGACTAAAGGCAATTGTGTGCCACCATAAGAAAGAGAGGGCCAAGAGTCCTGCCTGTGGATTCACAACTCCCATCACTTTTGCATGCTGTTTTTTTGGACCCATTGTCCTGAGTAGTGTAGTGTCTGCTGGGCACTCTGCCACAAATCTTCTCTCAGGAAAATACAGGTGGAAATCAGCAATTAATTCTGCTCAGTGGAGCACTAATTTAAGCAGCATGGCTGCTGGGATGATCACCAGACAGATAGGAGCTTTTTTATGCTGTCCCTTGAGGCTCAAGTGATCAGTGATAGTCCCAAAGGGAGTATGTTTGAAAAGTTGGCTCTAAAAGATATTATTCTTTCTAATGCTTTTCCCCTAAAGATCATTTGGGTTAACAAGGAGATGCTTGTTCAGCTGTGGAAGCAAAAGTGGCCTGTGGATTCCTGGTGCTTCTTCTGCCCAAATGAAATTGTTTAGTGAGGCAGCTTCCCAAGCCTGAAACTCATTCCTTTGAACCTTCACACTTTGTGGGCTACTAATTAAAGATATTAAAGGGAGAGAGTGAGGTAGAGCTTTGTTTTGCTTGCTGGTTTGTTTGTCAGGCGTTCAGCCATTGGAAGTGTGAATCCTCTGATGTTTAAAAGAAACTAGACTACAGAATATCCTATTGCTTTTGTCTCTTGGCTTTCTCAGCTGCAGAGCATATTATTCAGCAGGAGAAAAGGAAGCCACAGCTTTCATCTTGGCATCTAGCTATTGGCACTTATGCTTATGTGATCTGCCTTTTGGAGTGACTATTGCATTTTAACCATTTTCCCGATTGCTCAATTATCAATCTGTCGTTTCACCCAAATTTCAAGGGAGCTTGATCAGTCCTGTTTCCTCCATAAATTCAAAGCTGATTACTTCTTTGGGATCCTCATAAAGTCCATCCCTGAACCTAGTGTTTTCCTGCAGGATGATCTTGTTTTTTTTTCTTCGAGGCCCTTTGCCTTGGGATATTACTTCGGCTGTCTTAATAAGTAAGAGCCATCTGGAGGCACAGTTGACCGAGTTTGCACCTGCGTCTACATCTGCACTGTCTGGCCATGTCAGGTGGATGTTGACTTAAAGGATCCATCTCTGTGTGGGAAAAAGAAAAAGAAAAGGGAGGAAGGATGTAAAACTGTTATTCCTGCCTCACTGCAACAGCAGGTGCACCAGATGGCTCACAAAGCAATTAGGTTGAAGAAACAGTGTCAAGACTTTGTGTGGTGTGGTCTGTAAATGATCATCAAATCAAATTCTTATCAAAGATGGGGTTCTCTCTCTCTCTGCACCAGCAAATCAATACACATTTGAAAATGCACCTTTGATCCACTTCCTTACGTACATCTGGAAAAACAGAGAAACCTGGTCAAGAGACTATTCTTGTTAAGCAGCCATCTGTCCTAATAGACTGTCCCAAAGTATTCCTAGCTTGAAGAGCAGTTATGTTTCATTTTATTTGAAGACCATCTTTCCTAAAAAAAATGTATTTTTTTCAGCTCCTTTAGTGGCCACCTAGAAGAGATGTTGCTGTGCAGTACATAAGGTAAACAATGCAAATCTTCCTGGCAGAGTTATGCTTTGGCAGCAGAACAGGACCTTGGTTTCATCCACAGACCTAAAGCTTCTTATAGTTTTTCCCCTTTTCTTAGCTTTTCACTGTGTTAGCTCCCCGAGACACAGGGAGTTACTGGTTCCTGCTTGAGTCTGCTGGACAGATCTACTAGATTATGATTAGCATATGGGTATCTATTAGCATATAGTAACATACTATAATAACCCCATGTCTCAGCCTAGGGTGCCTCAGTAGAGGACTGCTGCATTCCTGCATAGTCGACCATTTTGAAAAGGACTGCTGTTGCACAGCTTTCTGCTGCCGTTCCATCCACCTAGCCTCTCTCTAACTCATCTGAAATAACTACTCTAACTACCAGTATGTTCTCTCCTTTTGTTTTTTGTGGCTTTGTCCCTCATTTAAAATCCCACATCATGCCCAGGTATCTCTGTGCCATTCTGGCACCCATAGGAACAACATCGACTGAGACCAAAATTATTGGTGAGCAATTTAATAGCTGGTCTAAAGCTTTTAAACACATTTACAAGGATATTTCTGTTTACATCCTGAAATGTGTCTTGATCACACACAGAATTTCATCAAATAGCTACAGTAAAGCAATACCACACGAAAAAGGAGAAGCCTAAACTTGAGCTTTCAGCTGGCTCCTCAGATAATCACAGAATAGTGGGGGTGCAACTGTGCAAGGCTTAGATCTTCCAGGATAAATTCTGTAGAAAAATTTACACATGGAAAGGAGTTTTAACAATGTGCATAATGCGAGCCTAGGATTTGAATCTAAGACAGACAGCCTGTTGTCCTGGTGGTATTTATTACAAACTGAATAGGTTTTTTATTTGACTGTCATCACGTTCAGTTTTTTTATTTGACTGTCATCACGTTCAGTTTTTTTTTCTCAAATGATATTTTGCTATGGTGAGCTTGCAGCTTGAAATTGATAAGAGATTTACATTTCCAAGACTGTGATTTTTTTTTTTTGAAAAGGCAGTTTGTAGTTGAATGTTCTTTGCTGAAGGAAGTTATGATTGAGTTAAAGTGATAGAGTCCCTGTTGCACACACATGATGCAGAAGCGAGAAGAAAGCTCACAAGGCTTGCAGCACAGGGGACTGTAGTGGACTGCTGTAGTGTAGGGGCTTGCAGTGCAGAAGTACAGTGTGAAGCATGTGATACTGAACCCAAGGAAGTTCTCCAGAACCTACAGTTGCATTTGCAGCATTTAGGTATATAAATCTGAACCTATGATTTTGTTTTTTTTGGCCGGTCCACCCTGAAGCCAGCTAGTAGTATCTAAACTTGCTGGGCTTTTTCTTTTTGGCCAGAAGATTTGGCAGGTCTTACTCATTTTCTTCTGACATCCAAAAGCTAATCAGGAGATATTAGAGAAACTAGTACATCTCTGGGGGTGGACCGGCCCCCACAGAAATCAGAAGTGGTCTTGTTTTCTGTTGAAATGCTGCTCTCCATCTTCTCTCCCTCTCCTCTCCCTTTCCCTTCCCCCTAGGCTTGCCTCAATTCTTTGAGCACATGCTATTGCAGTAAAGGTGTATGGTGGGAACATCTCGTGTTTTCGCAGGGAGAAAACTGATTGTTCATCTGAGGTATCATGCTCAGGGTCCCCATCACGTGGGAGGCCATCATCCCCTTGGTTGTTTTTGTATGCAGCTCGAAGTTTAGTCTTTTTTGCTAACTAGCTGAAAGCAGGTACCTGTTCAAGGTTTTCTGGACCAGTTGGAATCTAGTTTCTGCTCAGTGGACTGGATGTTTTCTCTTTTGGGCAGAGCAGTGCTTAACTTGTGGACTTATAATTCCATTATTACTTCTAGCCTTCAGTTTAATATAGAGTCAGCAGTTCAACTCTTTTAATTTCGGCACTCTGCTCAAACATAGATAATTATCTATCCCTGTAATTACAGTGATGAGCAGAGCGTCAGTACCTTGCAAGTGCATTCCTAGTTGCTCATAGCAATACTTTCCTCCTCCACTTTAGTAAAAAGCAGCTGAATTTCTCCATTGATATTGCTAAAATCACCTTCAAAAATCAAACCTAGACAAATAAAGCAGCTCTTGTATGTCTGCTTCCACCTTAGCTGTTTCCAGAGCAGGTAAGGTATTCTGGATCACTTTGCCATACACCTGGAGTATGTACGATCAAATATGGTCTAAACACAGCATTTCAAACTTCACTGAAATGTTAAAAAAATAATCTGTTTGTAAAATACTTAAATCTTCATTTTCTTGTAAGAGGCAGTCTAGGAGCTTTCCTCAGCTGCAGTCTGCATTTTTGGTTTTGTAATATCTTCATAGGAACCTGAAAATATAGTTTATTTCCCTACTGCTTTTTTTTGATTGCTCCTGGTTGGTAAACAATGAAGATTAATTGTTTTCTGATGTAGCAGAAGAAAACATGATTCTTATTCACAAATAACCTCAGCAGTGCCAGGAGTGGCATGCATAGCCCTGGGAAAAATGTTCTTAGCCAGCTGCTCTTACAGAGCCACAAAGAAAGCTCAGGATGTTGCTGTTTATGATGTAGATAAAACTATGGCTAAGAACTACGATATGGTCCAAGTATCATATGCAAATTAATAGGTAATTAAGTTGAAATGCATATTTGAACTTATTTTCCTGTTTCTATAAAGCTCTTAAACTTTTATGGAACATTTGAGGATCTGCTTGTTTTCATGTTCTGGCTGTTGCAGGATTGTATAACCTTAGCTTCTGTATCTTGCTGAAAGACCTGTGGCAGGGACATAAAAACAGTGATGGGACTATTGTTGGGGTAGGCCAGCGTGGAAAAGAAGAACAGGAAGTAGCCTGTGAGCCAGTCCAGTTGCTGAGAGGCAAAACTTCACTGGTGCAGGTACAGTACTGTGTTTTAGGGCTTCCATTGCTCCCACTTTAGGTTAGCAGCAGGGCTTTATATAGCCATGTGTGCACATACAAGCTGGGATGAAACCTTCCTCAGGCATTATGCTCTATCTCTTTACAAAACACAAAAATGCCCTTAGTGATGAGTGGAAGAAGGGGCATGTAAATCTTAAGGTAAACATTTTTTCACAGAAGTGTATAAGGAGTCAGAGTAATTTAACTGCTTATAAAATGAAACAAGTGGATATATTTGCACTGTTAGATGACAGAATGCAAAAAATGTTATCATTCTGCAACTGTTATCTGTTACATGTTTGCAAAAAAAAGAAAGAAAATAAATAGAGAAATTATACCATTAATCTATTCATTTTGCTCTGTCGCAATGCTTCTTCAAATCAAATTATTCTATAATGACCTATTCAGTGTTTTACATTATCTTTATAACAAATCATCTATTATTTTGATAGTTCTGTGGCCCCTAAAAATGTGTCTCATCTCTTCAAACATTAATGTAGGAAAGTAACACTTATTTCTGTTTTACGAATAGGAAACTAAGGCACTGTGATCCTGAAAAACTTACTTGCTGGTGGGAACAGTTCCAGTGAAATTCTGCGCATAAGTTTTGCAATACCAGACCGTAACACAGGGCCAAGATCAAACAACAATGAGGACAGGACTGTGACTGAAGCTTAAGCACCTTACATTGAGCTTGGACTACCTTCCCATAGTTGCACCAGGAGTTTTGCCCAAGTAAGAGAATTAGATCTCTATGTATATTGACATTTTTGATAAAATCCTTTACTCATAAGTGTAAAAGTCAAATTTGCAGAGTAGTAGAGTATTTACTTGTGGTCAGCTTGGGTTTCAATGCCCTTTTGCTAATGTAACCTGTATTGTGAGGATGACATGCCAAAATATCTAGCTTGTTTTGAGCAAAAAGCCAACTGTGCTCAGTATAATTCTGTACTGAAAACATTGTTGGACTAAGCCCTGTGTGGCAGTTATACCATTTGAATTAAGAGACTCAGTAGAATATTTTTGCAGCTTTTCTAATTAAAATAGTAATTATGGAGTGTCTATTAGCATGGAATTCCAAATGTAAGCCTCAGGGTCAAATGGCTTAGAAAACTGAAATTCTCTGCTCCCTTTGTAGGAAAAAGAGGAGACGAGATAGTTCTGGGCAGCTTCATTTACATAAATTACAAATACTGCTTACCAATAATTCCTTCTAAAGAGTTCTGCTCTTCAGATGGAATCTTTCTGCATAGATGACAAAAGAATGTTGCTCACAGAATCACAGAATCACAGAATAACCAGGTTGGAAGAGACCCACTGGATCGTCGAGTCCAACCATTCTCACCAATCCCTAAAACATGCTCCTAAGTACCTCGTCTACCCTAACCTTAAACACCTCCAGGGACGGCGACTCAATCACCTCCCTTGGCAGACCGTTCCAATGCCTAACCACCCACTCCGTGAAGAATTTTTTCCTAATCTCAAGCCTAAATCTCCCCTAGGTGGAGCTTGAGGCCATTCCCTCTTGTCCTGTCCCCTGTCACTTGGGAGAAGAGGCCAGCTCCCTCCTCTCCACAATCTCCTTTCAGGTAGTTGTAGAGAGTAATAAGGTCTCCCCTCAGCCTCCTCTTCTCCAGGCTAAACAACTCCAGCTCTCCCAGTCGCTCCTCATAAGATTTGTTCTCCAGCCCCTTCACCAGCTTTGTTGCTCTTCTCTGGACTCGCTCCAGAGTCACAACATCCTTCTTGTGGTGAGGGGCCCAAAACTGAACACAGTATTCGAGGAGCGGTCTCACCAGTGTCGAGTACAGAGGGAGAATAACCTCCCTGGACCTGCTGGTTACACCGTTTCTGATACAAGCAAAGATGCCATTGGCCTTCTTGGCCACCTGGGCACACTCCTGGCTCATGTTCAGTCGGTTGTCAACCAACACCCCCAGGTCCTTCTCCTCCTGGCAGCTTTCTAGCCAGGCTTCTCCTAGTCTGTACCTCTGCTTAGGGTTGTTGTGCCCCAAGTGCAGGACCCGGCATTTGGCCTTGTTAAACCTCATGCCACTGGTCTCAGCCCAGCAGTCCAGCCTGTTCAGGTCCCTTTGCAGAGCCTCCCTGCCCTCCTGCAGATCGACACTTCCACCAAGCTTGGTGTCATCTGCAAACTTGCTAAGGGTGCACTCGATGCCTTCGTCCAGGTCATTGATAAAGACATTAAACAAGACTGGACCCAGCACTGAGCCCTGGGGAACCCCACTTGTCACTGGCCTCCAGCTGGATTTAACTCTGTTTACAACCACCCTCTGGGCCCGGTCATTCAACCAATTTTTCACCCAGGAGAGTGTGCACCCGTCCAGGCCAGAGGCCGACAGTTTCCAAAGCAGAATGCTATGAGAAACTGTCTCAAAGGCTTTACTGAAGTCCAGGAAGACCACATCCACAGCCTTTCCCTCATCCAAGAGTTTAGTTACTCGGTCATAGAAGGTGATCAGATTAGTCTGGCAAGACCTGCCTTTCATGAACCCGTGTTGACTGGGCCTGATCACCCGGTTCTCTTGCAAGTGCTTCTTGATAGCACTCAAGATCACCCGCTCCATGATTTTCCCCGGTACCGAGGTCAGACTGACAGGCCTGTAATTTCCCGAATCCTCCCTGCGCCCCTTCTTATAGATGGGCACGACATCAGCCAGCCTCCAGTCCAGCGGAACCTCCCCAGTCATCCAGGACTGCTGGAAGATGATGGAAAGGGGTTTGGCCAGCACATCCGCCAGTTCCCTCAAAACTCTTGGGTGGACTCCATCCGGCCCCATAGACTTGTGGGCATCTAGCTGGGCAAGTAAGTCTCCTACCACCTCCTCTTGGACCTTGGGAATCTCATACTTCTCATCCAACCCTTGGGGTTGTGCACAGAGGGAACAATTTTCCTTACTGTTAAAGACTGAGGCAAAGTAGGCATTGAGCACTTCAGCCTTGTCTTCGTCCCCTGTTACTCTTGTTCCCTCTGCATCTACTAGGGACTGGAAATTCTCCCTAGCCCTCCTTTTGCTGTTGATGTATTTGTAGAAAGACTTTTTGTTGTCTTTCACAGTCTTGGCCAATCACATTTCTAGC
This sequence comes from Clamator glandarius, assembly GCA_033459285.1. Classification (NCBI taxonomy): domain Eukaryota; kingdom Metazoa; phylum Chordata; class Aves; order Cuculiformes; family Cuculidae; genus Clamator; species Clamator glandarius. The sequence continues at coordinate 2,093,276 of JAUNZM010000070.1, forward strand.
TGGGCCTTAGCCCTCCTGACTTTTTCCCTGCACGTTCTCACTTCCTCCCTATAGTCCACTCAGGATGCCTGCCCCTTCCTCCAGAGGTTGTAGACCTTCCTCTTCCTATTGATGTCTCTTAGGACCTCCCTACTCAACCATGCTGGTTTCTTACCCCACCGGCTACTTTTCCGGAACTTGAGGACGGCTTTCTCCTGAGCTGCTAGGAGTTCCTTCTTGAAGAGCGCCCAGCCCTCATGGACACCTTTGCCTTCAAGGAGCGCCTCCCACGGGACTTTTCCGACCAGCCTTCTGAACAGCCCAAAGTCTGCTCTCTGAAAGTTGAGGGCGACTGTTCTGCTAACCTCCTTCTTCATTTTACCCTGCACTGAGAACTCTATCATCTCATGATCGCTTTGCCCCAAGCGTCCTCCAACCTTCACATCCCCCACCAGTCCTTCTCTGTTCACCAACAGCAGGTCCAAGAGGGCACCATCCCTTGTCGGTTCGCTCACCAGCTGTGTGAGGAAGTTGTCTTCCACACACTCCAGGAACCTCCGGGACTGCTTCCTTTCTGCTGTATTATACTCCCAGCCTATATCTGGGAAATTGAAGTCTCCCACAAGGACTAGAGGTAGCGATTTTGAGACTACACTCAGTTGTTTGTAGAAGAGCTCATCAGCTGCTTCTTCCTGGCTGGATGGTCTATAGCAGACTCCCATCACAATCCCTTCCTGCCCATGGGCTCCTCTGATTTTCACCCACAGGCACTCAGTCCCATCTTGACTGTAGTCCAGTTCGAGGGTATCAATGCCCTCTCTAACGTAGAGGGCTACCCCGCCTCCTCTTCTGCCCTTCCTGTCCTTCCTGAAGAGTTTATATCCCACCATGGGTACGCTCCAGTTGTACGAGTCATCCCACCACGTCTCCGCAATGGCAACGACATCGTAGTCTCCTTGCCCTACCACAACTTCCAGCTCCTCCTTCTTATTTCCCATGCTGCGTGCATTGGTGTAAATGCACTTCAGCTGGGCAGGTAAACTACAGCCTTCGTAATAGGGCTTCTCCCCAACTGAGCGGTCCTTGAGTTAACTAAGGCCACAGTGCCAGTTTGCTGCCTACCATCCTCAGCTGCACTCACCCCCTCTTGCTTAGTGGTGATATACTGGCAGGCATCGCCAGCACACCACCCTTTGACATTGAAGTCTCACCTCCAGGCTCACTCCCATCCTGCCTGGTCTCCATCCCCTCCCCCCTCACATCTAGTTTAAAGCTCGATTTATGAGCTTAACTAGGTTTTTGGTGAGGGCTTTTGTCCCCCTAGCAGACAGGCTTGTCCCATCCCTGGTAAGAAAGCCTGGGGGTGCGTGGGCCTCCCCATGATTAAAGAACCCAAAGCCCCTCTTCTCACACCAGTCCCTAAGCCATTCATTAACCCGTTTCTTATTCCTCATTTCCTGCTCCTGATTCCTTAGTACTGGGATGGAGTTGAATATTACCTGTGCCCCAGAGCCCTCGATCATTCTCCCAAGTGCCTTGAAGTCCCTTTTAATGGCTTTAGGCCTTCTACATTCTATTTCTTCATTACCAATTTGAAAAACTAAGAGCGGGTAGTAGTCCGTGTCTTTGACCAGGGAAGGGAGCTTTTTAGTAACGTCCCTCACTGATGCTCCCGGCAAGCAGCAGACCTCCCTATGGAGCGGGTCCGGCCTACAGATGGGACCCTCCATTCCTTTGAGAAGGGAATCCCCCAAGACAATCACCCTCCTCTTCTTTGTAACGGAGGATGTTTTTAGGGCTGTGGGAGGATGATGGAGTTTTGGAAACATTTCTAGGCTGTGGATGCAGCCCTCTTCATCTTTAGGGACTGGATGCACCCTCAGCACCTCATATTTGTTCCCCAGAGAAATCTGGGGGTTAATTACCTGGGTGGGGGGAGCAGGTTTCCTTCTCCGGACAGGAACCTGCTGCCATTCCCCATCTCTGTCTCTCCCGTCCTTGCAGCTTACCGGTGGGCGGTGCTCAGCTTCACTAACTCCAGCAGCCTGTGAGAGGGCCCTGCTCCACTCGTCTATCTCCCTCTCACATTCCCTGATGGCCCTCAGCCTAGCCACTTCCTTCCTCAGCTCTTCCACCATATGAAGCAGTTCCCCTACCCGAGCACAGTTTCCACAGGAGGAGCCAGTGCCAGAGGCATGAGCTGCTATGGGAGGGGGGCACTGACTGCAGCCCAGGGTCTGGGTAGCTGCATGTGCCCACCGGGGCTCTGTCTGGGTGGTAGCACGCTTGCAGCATGCACCCCAGCAGCATGCACCCCAGAACTGCTCAGTTATTCTTATCAACAGGTAGTGATTTTATGTTTGATAGTACAGTTGAGAGAGGTCAGTTAGAGGATGCACGGTCTTTTTGCAAGCATGAATAGCACCCATAGGCCTAGTGCTCTTCCATACTGCAGATTCCTGTGACCTGGTTAGCTTTGGAACTCAAGAGAACACATGCTTGAGATATGTAAGAGGCCTTTTTGGAAAGACAATACCAAACTAGGAGAAGCAATTTTGAAATCACACATCTGAGCCCGATTAGCTGCACGTGAGAGTAGATGCTGTTGAAGTGATTTTCCTTTAACTGAAGCGGTATGGTGAAGGATCAATCAATCAATTTATAAGCACCTCAAGGGTAATAATTGTCTAGTGAATGTGAATTTGTCAAGGACAAATTTTATCAAACCAATCTAATTTCTTTCTTTGACAGGATAAGTGCATAAGGGGGAAGTAGTAGATGTGATATATCTCGACTTCAGTAAGGGTCTTGAGCCTCCTACATAGCATTCTCGTAAGCAAATTAAGGCATATGATTAAATCACTGCAGAGAAGGCTCACAGCTGGTTGAGAAAATAAAATCAAAAAGAAACTATCAATGGTTTGCTGTCAGACTGGAAAGATATTTAAAATGGGGTGTTTCTGAGTGCAGTTCTATTCAATCCTTTGTTGATCAATGATCTGGATGATGAAATTATGAGGATGCTTTTAAATTTGGAAGGAGTTCCAGAAACCGAAAAAAGTTCCAAAACTAACTGGTAGAAATTTGACAAAGGCACATTCGATTGCTATAGAAGTGCTTTGCTTACATGAAATGGGGATAAAACAGTTTGGAATCTGTATAAGGCAGAAAAGTATTTAGAAGTTAGGGGGACACACACAGTGGCAAGAGTATGACACTATGTTAAAAATGTTTCTTCTTATTCTGGACTTGTTAATTTTCACTTGTAAACAGAAAGAAGCCCCAGGCAGCTATGCGTGACCCTGTCTGAGAAGGAGAGTTAGACAAGATGACTTCCAGAGGTCCTTTCCAACTTCAGCCCTTCTGTGTTTCTGTATAACTTTAGCCATTCTTGAGCCCAGTGATGCATCAGTTAAGAGTGCAGTTTCAGGCTTCAGACTCTGGGAAAGATATAAGTAGATATTAAAAGGGCAAAAGGAAGACAAGATAAATGTTACTAGCTCCAAAAACCTGACATCTGAGATAGGCTGAAAGTGATGTAGGTTGGCTCTATATCATTTGTTGCATCGGACAGCAAATGTCCTACACCATCTTAGAGTTATTAGAGCAGATAACTGACTTCTGAAAACTGGCGGTTCAACAGACTTCTAATGCATGTTTGATTTTGGGTCATTTTGTTATGCATTTAGAAGTATAGATGGGCTTTATTTCTTTTTCTCCAATGGAAGCTCCTCATATTTATCAGATTTTCTTATTTGCCTTTTTTTGATGTTTGTATTTTTGTGTTTAGAAATATCCCTAGACACATGAATCTGTGCTCTTGTTGTTAGCAACTAAGATTTACAGAAAAAAAATTAATTTAATTTCTGAGTATTTAGGGCTTTGTAAGTTTTTATAGCATTATACCACTTTGTTCTGCATCTCTGTTCTACTGATTTGAGCAACGCAGGTGAATTAAATGAGTAATGTTAGTCAAGAAAACACTCTGGCTTTATAGAGTAACTATTCATAAAGAAAAAGCCTTGAAAAGCTTCCAGAACTGGAGGCAGTGAATTTATTGTTCCTGCTGGAACTCAGAATAACTACTGCTTTGTGTCATCATTTTATAATCCTTGTCTGTCAATAAACATAACTGTAGCTAGCAATAAAAATGATACAGGCTCAGTCAGGCAATGCTACCCTGGTAAAACAAATTTATGAGCCAGTTAATATTTTTAATCCTGTTACACAGATGACCTCTATACCCAGACCATTTATCTAAGCCTCTATCCCCTAAAGGAGCACATGTGGATGTCAGATAAGTGAAATCTGCTTCTGAATCATGTTGATCTTGGGCTGAGGTTGGGCAACAAGAGGGAGAAAAGGTGGAACCATAGACATCTGTCTGCAAAAAGAAACTAGCCCCATTAGAGTCTATCTCCTTAGTACAGAGTTGGTCAAATACTTTTGAAGACTCAATTAAAGTTGTTCATCTGAGAACATAAATTTCAGTAAGTTATATTCTTTTGCCTTCTCCATACCAGTTACATGGCAGTGATTGTTCCAGTTCAACCACTGATACAAAATGAGTTATCACAACAGGGAGTCATTCTGTTTAAGCTACTTCAGAAATCTCTGAGATGTTATTTGATCTACGGCATCCATTAGACGCACAGAATACATTTCCTACTCCATTGTTTCATCTTATTAGCAAGATACAGCAGTGACACTGTCTGCTAATTGCTATCCAACTAGTGCTTTGTGCCTTGTTAATTTTGGCTAAGACACTTCTGCGTAGCACAGTGTGGATATTACTAATAGACAAAAGACAAATAGTTAATTGGTGTCTTGAGTGTTACACAGACAAATAAAAAATTGACTGATAATCAGTTTATCTCTGATGGAAGGGTCAGTTCTTGTCACTAATTTCTACACTGTCCTTTCTCTCTGTGTTGTAATATACAGTAACTTATCCTTGTAAAAGGTGCTGAGAACCATAATGGCTACCAGAAAAATAGATGCTGCTTCCTGCAACTTATAATGAATTAAAACAAAGGAATGCTCACTTTCTAAACTTTGGACAGGTGAACTCCTGAAGGTGAAAGCCAGAGGGGTCCTATTGCACTGATTGTCTGAGTCTCTTGGAAAGTCTGCAAGATATTGAGGCAAGATACGTGATCTTAACAATCTAGTTACAGATCCACCAAATATAAAGTGAGAGGGGCTGTAAAGATACATATTGTTCTTGTTTGGGGAAGCTAGACAAGTCAGTCTGGCAACAGAGGTTCTGCTTCTAGTTCTATTCTGTTTATAAAGGAGAAATTTTTGACAACTCCAGAAAGCGATCCTTTGAGTCCTGAAAGAAAATAACTGAAAGTGCAAGGAAGAGATTTCTTTCACCCAAATTACTTATAAATTCTATTTGTTCCTGTACTTAGACCCAAATCCAAACCGTCTGCATTGCCTCATCAAAAATACAGGTTGGTGTTTCAGTACTTATGTTTTATGTATACCAATGTCCTCTACTGCACACACAGAAATACATCTCAGGCAAAACAAATGATGGCTCTTAAAGCATATGAAACAGTTGTTGAGATAGGGACAGTATTCAGGCATCCTAAAACAGGAGATAATGGAAGCTTTCTGGTCATGAGGAAATAAGCTTACCTATCTGTTCTTGTAGAAGAGATGGACTGAATGCAAGTTATCTTTCTGGAAGTCGGACATTTGTGGAGAATTGTGTCCTGGAGCCCCCACTGAAGGCAGAGCTATGAGTATGCAGCATATCTGGTGTAAGGACAAGGCTCTTAGAAATACATGCCTGCATTAAAGACAAATTTGGTGATCTTGTGGAATGTTGCACATAGTATTCAATATCTGTCTGTTCACCACAAATGTTTACTTGCAAGAAAATGTTCTGGTTTCACTGTTCATTTTGTTCAAATTTCTGTATCTGAAGAACCAAGCAAATAATCAGTTAAATGTAGCAGCAGAAAACAAACCCTAGCAAGATTGTAGCATCAATTAATTTCTTAGACATTGGAATGGCTCTCTGGATAACAATCAGAAGCAGTCAGACAAAAATAATCAAGAGGTAAGATGAGTGCAAAAAACCACCTGTTAAATTCAGTACAGTCTTCTGACAGTCAAACTCTAGATATATTTTCCTACCAAACCGCAAGAAGGCTGCGTGTAATCTTAATCACATGTGGGGATATGGGTGAGCACAGCTCAATGCAGCACCCTTACACTCTTGATTCTGCCTAATGTGCCAATGCTGCAGCACAGAGAAGTTGATGAGTTTCAACTTCTCAACCACTGTCTGAATTTACAGACATTATCAATTTAAATATAACACCTATGATTAAAGAGGGGGAAAAGAAACCTGTCAATTTTCCTCTCTTCCCTCATAGTTTGGATTTTTTGTGCATTTGAAAGCAATCTGTACATTGCCTGTTTCAATATTTGCTCAGTCTAGTCACTCTGTTATCCTGAGGGGAAGGAGCTAAAACAGCAGTTAGGGAAGGAGAGAGAGAAAAGCATCATGTAGCAACAAAAGGAACCAAACAAAAAATAGGATATTGCAATTTTAAAATCTGAAAAAAAATAGTGCAGGTGCATGTGGATGCATCTAGAGAAGGATAAGGAAGGTGTTTTAATTGACTAGATTTTGAGCTAATAGCTCTTGGAGAAAGGAAGGTGTTTTAATTGACTAGATTTTGAGCTAATAGCTCTTGGAGAAAGGAAGGTCTGTGTCGATTTTCTCCCTGAAGGGAAGGCAGAGCAAGCAGGGGAGGAAAACCAGGTGAGAACCTTCCTCTCTCGTGTGGCTGCCATTCTGCACCTGTGTTGATATGTGCATGTGTAACACACAGCGTGGACAAAATGACTAATGTATTTTTCTTGTAAGTCTATTTGTAAGAGAGCAAACATTCTCCCAATCAGCTCACTTCCCCTCTGTGTCTCATGGCAATCGTCAAGTTTGAAAATTACAGATATTGTACATACTTAATGGAATTGCCAATTCACTCTCCTGATTTCCTCCTTCCCTTCTTTTCATCGTGTGGGCAGTTTTCATTTTTCACATTCAATATCACTCCTTGTTTTCTTTCAAACATAACAGGGATGCAGGAAATAAAAATGAAGATGTCAATAGTATAAAGAATACCTCATTAGTTTTGATTTATTATTTTTTCCCCTCCCTTACAGAGAAAACTATAGATTTAATTTGAGGAGGACCCAACTGGTAAACTGCTACTGAGCAGGAATTCAGCTGCAGAAAAAACACAACTCAGCAAGAGCTGTTTTGATAAGCTCACTTAAATCCCTTATATCTGAGCTCTTTCTTTCTCTCTCCTACACAATGTGTGTAACATTGGCTCTCGTAATACTGACTACCGTAAAAGGCCACCTTGAAATTCATTTCTCGAAATATCACTTTCAAAACATGTTTTCAAAACTTTATTTATGATTAGAGAAGGAAGCTGAAAACTTAACCTTTGATCTAGCTAAATGCCTTTTTGCTGGTTCACTCGGAACCATGATTTCCACTGAATTGACTAAAAGAGACAGAACATATGAGAAGGAAAAACCTGCTTTCTGAAAACGCTATGATTTTTCCAGTGTCTCACAGACAAGGTGAAACTAGTCTATATCAAACTGCTTTTAAATACAGTATTTCTATTGTTGCAATATTTCTTCTTTCAAAATAGACAATTTAGGATGGATTTATAAGTGATGGAGGCTGCCATTTCTCCACATCCTTTGCTACACTATGCAGGAGACTTTACCAGAAGAGGCCATTGCTAGATTAATGGAGAGCTGATTTCAGATATCTGTTTAGTCTTTCATGCAGCTGAAGGGGTTTTCTACTCACCAGGCAACCAGAGGTGACCTATCCCATAGTCCGCTATTAATCCCCATCCCTTGTACAAAACTACCTGGTTTTGGATGTTTTCAAAACTCAGATCCTAAAACAAATTTTAGTTTCCTAAACCTAAATGCATGTTTTGATTTTCCAAGTGACCAGAGAGGCAATGCAGCCCAGGGAAATAGGTCCAGGAGGGATACAGGGAAAGCGAGGAGTAGCAGATTTGGTGGCTGTGCCGAAAATTGACACTGACATATCAGCTTTGTGGGATTGAGGCCTGGCTTACTCTACATCTCTGTAAAGTGCTTAACACATTTGGACCCTAAGAGTTGTTGCATTAATAATGACCTTGGCTCACAAATAACAAACAGCCTTAAGCTCAGTCCAGTCAATATTTAACCTGAATCTGAGGGGAAAAAGAGGTAGTACTCAAAGCCCTGTCCATCTGAATTCCCAAGCTGCAAGGTAAAGCGCTCAGCCATCACGCAGATGTTCACATTATGCTCGTGCCTGCTGCTTTTTTCATTAGCACTGAAATGGTTAACGGTGATAATTGTTTAAAATACTGTCTTTGGCTCCTAATCTTTTCTTCAGTGCTCTCTGTGGACCCAAAGCAAAGTCAAATTCTTGTTTACAGTCCCATGGTTTTTTTCCTTGCAACAGCTGAGTGTGGCAAAAAGGTGTTGCACCTCTTTGTACCAGGGCAACTCAAGACGGGTTGGACCCATCTGACTGCATGCTATTTAATAAGATACTGTTTACCAGACATGCATGTCATGTAGTGGAAATAATTATTCAGAAAAAAAAATCCAAAATAGGAGAAAATTAAGCACAAAATAGTAATCTTCATTCTGGGCTTTTACAGTGCTAATGTAAAGTCATGGGAAAATGATATGATCACATACAGAATTTATGAGCCAATGGAAACATGAGATGGTGCAATAATGCTAGCAATAGTAATTCGTGTCTTTGCAGTGTGCAATACAGGAAGATAACAGAAAAAGAATGTAATACAGTTTAACAATCAAAGATCTTTAGAATGTAGTATTCTTAAAAGGTTTTTTCTCCAGAAAGAATTCTCCTCATGATGGCAGAAAAGGAGAGAGAGAGAAATTCTTTGTATTAGTTGTAGGTTTGTAAAGCAGTTTCCATTTCCCAAGGAAAATGCTACTGAAAGAAGAAAGTAATAACACTTATTCATCATTTTGTAACTATTAAATACAGAGGCAAAACAGCAATACAAATTCTTTTGTTACTAATTGTAAAATATGCAAGTGTTATAAATACGTTAAGCTTCTTTATTGTTACAAGTCAGCATGAACTAAAATAATTGACTGCTAAACAAGCCACAGCCAATATTTACTTTTGTACTTATAAGAATTTTAGCCAATGGTTACATATTCGTGAATATGCATTTTGTAATTTATTTCTACTAGCAAACCCTCTATCTACAAATAAAGAAAATTTTTTTCCTCTTTAGGGGGAAAGTCCAGATAAATGGAGCTGTGTAATAAAGTGGGGGAATGTTTGTTTTGAGGGGGTGTGTGTGAGGGGGGGGGGTGCACAGCAGTTACGAGTACCAATTAAAAGCAAAGTGTCTCTAGAGAGAGTTCATTTGTGTTTTTTCTCCTTGTAGGGAAACTTTCTAATGAAGGAAATGTCCTTTAAATTCAATGCTAAGTGCTGCTTGACTGAAGTGTGCTATTGTAACTCCAGCCTTAAAGACTAACAGATGTTTTAACTTTTGTTAAAAGACAAACCACTTTTTTTGAAACTATCAGTGTCAGTGGGTGCTTGCTTATAGTTGGTATCCTTAGGAAAAACAAACTTTAACCTTGACACAATGATGGAAACTGAAAAAAGAAATGACTGGCTGAACCACTCAATTTCCTTTCAGTGCAGCAATGCAAGATTTCTTCCTGTGTGACATGTAGAATCTTTAACAATAGTACATGTGGAAAACTGTTAAAATAGTCAGTGATGAATATCTGAAATAATGAATGTCTGATCTAACTTCCTTCAGCCTTCTCTCCTTCCTGCTCCTTTGTTCCCCTCCTCCACCCCCCCATGTAAATCGATATAAGATTTTTATGTCATAGCTGGAGATTCAGCATTTATAAAATAATTAGGTATATGATGCATTGAATGTCAATAGCAGTATGAAGGATTTGGGGAGGGAGGGGAAGTTAGACATTTTGTTTAATTTAAAACAATTTTGTCTAATGGGATAAACGAGTTGATGAACATTAATCTCTAGTGTGCGTCTCTTCTTGATACCTAAGTTCTGCAGAACAAGGAGAACTGCAGCAGATGAAGAACTGAGTCTTCATGTACAGTCAGGTACAGAGGGAGATATTTCTGAGGGTAACTCAACCTATCCTGACATATGTTAAGGATAGACACCTTTTTCTCTCTTCTCCAACCCTGAATCAGTGATTATATGAGAAGCTCAGCTTGTTTGTTTACAACACTCAAACCAAAATTTTTTGTGTGGTTATAGGATCATTTTCTTAGATCATATCCACTGCATGGTGTTTTTGAAGAGCATAGAAGTGATGTAGGGGCTCAGTTTCACTTTTCATTGTTATACAAACTGCGACTGAAAACAATACTGAGCAAGGAAAGCAAAACTGTGCCCCAGAGCATGAAGCGAATATCCTAGTTCCTCTGACCATGCACGAATGGATACAAATAGGATTTGACTGAAATGGCACAGCTAGTAACAATAGCAATATAAATATCTACAATAGCAGTGTAGTTAACACATGAAGCAATATTTTGGTACCATTATAAGTGAAGGACTTTTCAAACAGGAATATCAGCTGTCCCACCTGAGAATCACTGGAGTGCAATGTTCAGTGTTGCATTATTGCTTTAGTTTTTAGGTTTAAAAGAAGTAAAATATTCCACTTGAATCTTTTTTTTAACTTAAATTTTTCTAATAAAAAATGCTCAGAACTGTATTTCTTCACAATTTCAGAACAGAAAAGCTGTTAGGTGGTGTTTTGCTTGCTTCCAGATAGATCTCTAGGATTTTTCTGTTCCTTGCAAGAGTTTGTTGCGTTGGCTACGCCTTGTTAAGATTACACAGTGAAGCTAAAAGGTTCCTGGGCAATTTGTGACTTTTCTAAACAAGGACATGGAAACATCAGAGGCAGCAAGTTTGGAGTTGTATGTTAATTGACTCATTAGCTTTCACAAAAACAATGACCTCTACTAACATCTCTAACAGAGCCCTCCTCAAACTCAGTACTTCCTCTGTCCCGACTGGTTACCTCATCAAGTGTACATCAGTCTGCTTCCTCTCCTATTACCTCTCTAATTCCCATTTGGTGCTAAGCATGGACTAGATTTCTATACAATTCTTTAGTCTGCTCTCTTCTGGTTTTCCAGGTCTTCTTGTTAGTTCTGAGCCATTCTTTGCTTTCTGTAGCTCAACAGCTTCTTTCCTTTTTAAAATGATCAAGTGACAGTGCTTAACGCAAACCTTTCACAGAATTTCTTGACACCAGAATTATGAAAAAAACTCCTCTTGATGGTATTTTTCCATTATTGACTATACAAACTGATTAAGCAATATCTCAAGGAATGTTGGTTGGGTTTTTTTTTATTTTTCCTTGCATCATTCCCAGTTTAGCTGATCATTGATTTCTTCTGAGCTAGGATTCAAATATGTTGGACTCTGCTCCTCCTGGCTCCTGTAGATCTTCTGACTGCCATCTGACCAAGGCCCCCATAGCTTTCATCTGTTTTCACTCCAAAACCTTCTTCTAAAATGTAAAATGATGGACTCCAGCCAGCATGCTGCCTTTTGCTTTTCCTGTGGCCCAGACTTCAGTTAAAGATTTAACAAAAGCAAAAAAGCTCTATTTCAAGCCAAATAAAGGAATACAATCTAAGAGTTTTTCCAGATGAGAATGTTGGACCTCTCACAAGCAGCTCATATTGTCTTTGGCAACTGAAATCTAGCAAAAGCTTTGCTTGCGTAATAGGAAATAATTTTTTTTCACATAAACTATTTCTGGATCTTCCAATTGTTGCTATTTTCTTTTAATGCCTCTTATTTCATAAAGTCTACATCAAAGATAAAAGCAAATGAAACTTTGCAACTGTTGAGGCAGGCTTCCTGGGTTATCAGCTTCCTGGGCTGCTGTTCAGGCACTGGTGGTGTTCAAGGTCCCAAGGGATACAGGGCTGCAAATATAGTCAGGACACTAATTGTCAGGAAAGAAAGCTTCCTGCTCTTCAAGGAGTTAATCAGTAGGACACCCTGGGATATGGTCCTCAGGGACAAGGGAGCAGAACAGAGCTGGCAAATATTTAAGGACGCTTTCCATAAAGTGCAAGAGCACTCAGTCCCCAGATGCAGGAAATCAGGCAAGGAAGGGAAGAGACTCAGTGTGGCTGAGTCGAGACCTGCTGGTCAAACTGAAGACCAAGAGGGAACAGAGTAGGCAGTGCAAGCAGGGACAGGGAACCTGGGCCGTGTATAGGGACACTGTCTGGTTGTGTAGGCACGAGGTCAGGAAGGCCAAGGTGCATATGGAGCTCAACTTGGCAAGGGAAGCAAAGACTAACAGGAAAGATTTCCACAGGTATGTCAGTCAGAAAAGGATGGTTAAAGAAAGCATATCCCCACTGATGAATGAAAACAGTGATATTGTATCAACAGATAAGGAGAAGGCTGAGGTACTCAACAACTCTTTTGCCTCAGTCTTCATCGACAATCACTCTCCTAACTCCTCCTGGGTCAATGGATGACAACATGGGGACCAGGGTGGTAAAGCCCCTCCCACTGTAGGGAAGAATCAGGTTCGTGACCACCTGAGTAACATGAACAGATATAAGTCTATGGGACCTGACAAGATGCATTCTAGAGTGCTCAGGGAATTGGCTTATGTGGCTGGCAAGCCACTCTCCATGATATTTGAAAAGTCATGGCATTCAGAAGTCCCTGGTGACTGGAAGAAGGGTAACATTGTCCCCATTATTAAAAAGGGTAGAAAAGATGACCCTGGGGACCTGTCAGCCTCACCTCTGTGCCTGATAAGATCATGGAACAGATTCTCCTAGAAGCTACGCTGAAGCACATGGAGGACATTGAGGTGATTAATGGCAGCAAGCATGGCTTCATGAGAGGAAAATCCTGTATGACCAACACTCTATGATGGGGTAACTACATCAGTGGACACAGGCAAAGCACTGGATGTAATCAGTCTGGACTCCTGTACAGCCTTTGACATGGCCCCCCACAAAATCCTTCTCTCTAAATTGGAGAGATATGGATTTGATGGGTGGACTGTTCAGTGGCTAAGAAATTGGTTGGACAGTTGCATTCAGAGAGTAGTGGTCAATGGACAGAGAGATCAAATACAGCCTCAGCAGGTTTGCAGATGACACCAAGCTCAGTGGTGTAGTTGTCACACCAGAAGTATGGGGTATCATCCAGAGGAACCTCGACAAGCTTGAAAAGTGGGCCTGTGTGAGTCTCATGAGTTTCACAAGGCCAAGTGCAAGGTCCTACACATGGGTCAGGGGAATCTGTGGTTTCAATATAGGCTGGGGGGCAGGTCAGGGGAATCTGTGGTTTCAATATAGGCTGGGGGGCAACGTGATTGAAAGCAGCCCTGTGGAGATGGACTTAGGGGTGCTTATTGATGAGAAGCTTGACATGAGCCAGCAATACATGCTTGCAGCCCAGAAGGACAACTGTATCCTGGGCTGCATCAAAAGAAGAGTGGCCAGCAGGCTGAGAGAGGTGATTCTGCCCCTCTACTCCATTCTTGTGAGACCCCACTTGGAGTCCTGTGTCCAGTTCTGGAATCCTCAAAGTAAGAAGGATATGAAACAGTTGGAAAGGGTCCAGAGAAGGGCTACAAAGATGATCAGAGGACTGGAGCACCTCTGCTATGAGGACAGGTTGAGAGAGTTGAGCTTGTTCAGTCTGGAGAAGAGAAGGCTCTGAGAAGACCTCATAGTGAACTTCAATACCTGAAGGGGGCATACAAGAAAGCTGGGGAGGGAGTTTTTACAAGGGCAGGTAGTGATAGGACTAGGGTGAATGGCTTTAAATTGGTGGAGGTAAGATTTAGACTAGACCTTAGGAAGAAATCATTCACAATGAGGGTGGTGAGCCCCTGGAACATGTTGCCCAGGGAAGTTGTGGATGCCCCATCCCTAGAACTGTTCAAGGCCAGGGTGGATGGGGCCTCGAGCAGCCTGGTCCAGTGGGAGGTGTCCCTTTCCGTGGCAAGGGGGTTGGAACTAGATGATCTTTAAGTTCCCTTCCAACCCAAGCCATTCTATGATTCTATGATCATCTCTAGTTCTGTGGCAGGAGTGCAGGATAGCAGCGGCTGCTTGTACTACCACTCCAAACAGCTTCCACTGGCAAGCAGGTAATCGATCCCTGCACAGGTATACAGGGTTGTTCTGTGTTTTCCCATATCTGTGCAAGATCCCACTCTTTCCAAGGACATGCCCAGTGGAACATCTGAATCTTGTAGAGGATGCATATACCTGTAGTGCAGTGGTTGCTTTTGAATATCAACATCAGAGCCTGCATTTTAACATGGCACTCTTATAGAGCTGTGCTATGCTCATGAGAAACTACTATTTATAATCCAGTGGGAGTGGGGGCATTGAAAGCCGATTATCTTCATGGTTACTGCACTGTGAGCTTTTGTTTGTTATTGACATTGCTTTACAAGGAGAAACTCAAATGAGGGATGGGGTGGAGAACAGGATAAAGTCTTTCCCTCCTAGTTTCCAAATGACAGTCCACTGCAATGTAGTTATATACCATATTCATGCTAAGCTTTTTCACAGTACAAAGTACTGCTCAAACACAATGGGTAATTACTACAATTTCCTCTGTGCTTATATCTGTAAGCATCTCTTAATTTGCCATTTGTGACGCTAAGTGCTGGACCGGATTTTCCTCTGCTATTTATGATCCAGGCAGACTTTCTCCATGCTGTACAGTTCTCATCGGTGCAGCATCAGTGCGTCTGTCTACTGGGGCAACCCAAACATAGGCTGGGCTGCTCAGCCTTCTGGAGAAAACAGTCCTGGATGTACTGCTGGAAGAGATGATTCAGAAGGACTCATGACAGTAAAGCACTTCCATCCAAATATGACACACACTTGGAATGCGTGACACTTAAAACCAATCCAGCTGGAGAGTGGATGATGGTGCATCTTATTTCTCAGGTGCCTTTGAAATAAAGCGGATTTGCTTCTCCTCCCAAACCACACACTTCTTTCCTTCCTCCTTAATTCTCAGAACATCTTAACTGGCATAAGTGTTTGTGAGCCGCTGGTGCAAAACTAAGTTTACCTCATGAAAATAGAATCACAGTAATTACTTGTTACTCTTTAGGATTTAGTTTCACATAGTGAAACATATGCATTGGGTTAGGATTTTTTTTCTGTTCAACACAATTTACCTTGAACTTGTTATATTTAATGGGAAAAATGATTTAATTATTTCCTTTTTTTCTGGGAGTTTGTTTCATATGGATTCTGGCAGACACTTTGGAAGTCTTAGTACCACTAGTATTAACACACTGAATTGTATTAAAATTTTCCTCACTGTTCCAAGCACAGGTAGAGTACTGAGGTCCCAAATACAGATATTTCCTGTGAAGTTCAAGGGTGGCCTTTAATTAAACCAAGGAATAATTTGTCAGCTGCTGCTTGAAGTCTAATATTGCAGTAGCAGGTAAGGAAGAATGTCAGTGTGCAAATAGCTTCCAAAAGCTGTGGTGAGACAGAAGAGTGAAGAGTTGGGAACAAAGAGATGTGCTGAAGGAGGGAGAGAGGCAGGAATACAGAGGTATCAAAGTGAAATAAAGGAGGGAAGAGGATTGGGAGGAACAAGGAACGCAGAAAAAATTAAAAATGTGCTGTGAAAGGAAATGTCTTCTTCTGAAGAAAACATAGAAGGTGTAGCACACAGAGCTTAGCCAAATGAAGACTGTGTGGATCTTGTTGCTGTCTCTAATTTCATTATAAGGATACATACCAGGGAGAGAAGATAGTTTCTTAAACTAAAGTACTGAACTTGCCTAAGAGGAAGAAACTTAACCACGGATAAAATCAGGATGGAAACTGTATTTCTAATTCTAAGAAAAAGAGTTTTCCTAACAACAAGGTTCTGTGGGGACGCTGAGGTAAAGCCTCCATCTCTATTTAAGGTGGTACTCGATGACTTGATCACTCTGTGAAAGTGATTACATGACACGAATCTTCACAGGCCTCTGTTTCTTCAGTATAACATGTTTATATGTGCCTGCTTATAGAACTAGATAAAATACGGAATGGGTAACATGAAAGTTCACATGACCTTCATTGGCATCATTGTTGAAACTGTGAAAATACTCCCATAGCAGTAAATGCTCATTTTGTTTGTATTTGAGGAAATCGTTTCTTGAAAACATTTATTGTCATGCAGTATTTCACCTGAGATATTTTCAACAAGAAACCAAATGATCTAGAAGTAGAATGACTTTAATACAGTACTGGTCTCTGAAACTGAAATAATAAGAAAGATTGTTTCTATAGTAATGAGTTGCACAAGAATAAAATGGCCTGAGAATGTTGGGGAAGGAGGAAGCAGGAATTTTTCTTGAGTTTCCTAGTCAAATTCAATGAACTAGTGAGTGATGTTGACAGAGAAATTAATAGGGTAAGTTTTGGTTTTTAGAAGATATAGTCATAAATATGAGATTCAATGCAAGTGGAAACCTCCAGTCTCTACATGTGCCAGTGAATGACTCTTATGTTTCAGTGCACAGATTAGAGAGGATTCTCATGGTCTTGGAGACAATTCCAGACTTTTGGCAAATTCATAATTAGAACAGGGCAACATATTGGGACCAACAAAAATTAATTCATAACATTAAGATTTCATTTGCACTGTAGTCACCTCACTTTCCTGCTCTTTGCTTTTTTTCTCTTGAAATGAGAAATGATCCTCTGATTCATTCTTCTGAAATTACTTCTTTCCTTTATAAACCATTAATTTTCATTGTCTTGGAGACTAGCATTTGCTGGCTCACTTTCCACTCTAGCTTCTGCCTTCTTATTCCTCTATGGCTTACATAAAACTGGCTGCACTAAATAAGAGTCCTTAACTTACTGAGTACAGCAAACACTGTATAAAAAGGCCTAAACAACGACTGTGATAGAAGTCTTGCACTGATTTCACAAGCATTACTAACCTTTTGCTAACTTGGACAGCATGTGAAAGGCATGAGAAAATTGTGCGACAAGCAAAATATTTTTTTTATCAAAAGACAAAGAAACAGCAGCTTTAAAAAAGAACACTGCTTAGGATAGTCATGGTTTTAAAGTTTTATATATAGTTTTTTATATAGTTTTAAAAACAGGTCCCTTATCTAGGGAGATGGTAAAATAAATACTCTTTAAAGTGTCTCAAATAGTTTATTACAGCTAGTCTTCCCAGTGCTTTAAAGCTTCTTTCCCCTCTCCACAGATAAGTAGAAAAGTATCTCTAATGCCTTGTCTCTGTGAATGAAAAATAATATGTCTTAGATAGCCAGACCTTCAAAATATCATGAATAAGCACTTGCAAATGTCTCACCAGCTGAAAAGAAAGAAAAGTAACCTAGATAATGTTCAGAAGCTGTAGTGATTAACACCATATTAAATTTAAGAAAAACTTCCATGAAAAATATTCTGCCATCTTTATGCAGACTTAATAATAACTTACTCTGAAAAAGAAATCACAACTGGAAATTAATGAAGGAAGATACTCTGCAGCCTGTTTAAGTGTGTCAAAGCCTGAGCCAATAGTGGTAGAACTTTAGAGGTGTTATTTTTGGCTATCTTAAACATTCATTCAGTTCAGAAGAGAACAATTTAATAAGCATGAGTCACCATGGATTTGTGAAAGGTAAATCGTCTCAGATAAATCACAGTACCTAATGCAATAACTGTTGGTATAGACAGCACCAGCAGATTTAACATATTTGGATTTTCACAAACCTGTCATCAACTTTATACATGATGGATTATTGTGTCATGATCTTTTCAAATATTAGACAGGCAGTAAAGTGAAATAAAACAAAATAGTTAAGGAACAATAAGGAGGTGGAAAGCAAATGGCCGAGATTATAAAAGCCTTAGCATTTTCTAAAGAGTGAAGTCCAAGAGGGACATTTACTGAGATATATGCCTTTTAATACTAGCTCACGTGATACTTAAAGGCTGATCTCTTCTCATGAAGGTTCACTGGAATCTTACTGATAGCTTTAAGGTTGTGATCTGATCTCATAATCAATTTATACAGTATATGAAATTATAGCTTACCTGTTTTACAATGATATTGCAAGCACGGCCAAATCAGAAACACAAAAGAAAGAGATAAAATGTATCTTAATGTACAAAATTATGTATCTGAATAGAAACAAGGCATTTGAAGTAATCTTCATATCATTCAAATGACATTCATTTTGTTAATATGATGGAGACAAAGGCATGTATTTCGAGGCACACATGTATACAACAGAAGCTGCAACAGCCAAGAGGACTGGCTTTTGTCATCCATATGTGTTCTGTCACTTTTCAGTGCTGTTACCTGTGCCTGAGGGTTAGAGGCAATTCCTTTCTGAACTGTGAACTGAATGCTGGTGATGAAAAAGGCCCTTTGGAAGTAAACTATTTCGCAACTTCAGTCTGAATATTTTTAAGACCTCCAGCAAGAGATTCACACTGTATATTTTTAGCTGCAGGTGACTCAAAACACTGTCTGGTGATACTTCTAATACATAGAGGCTTGACTGCACGATTCAACATGCTCTGTACGACATAAAGTAAATGGTGTGAATGTCTCTTTAGACCATTCAATGCTGATTAGTAGGAAAATCAAGATTCTTAAAGTATATGAAAAGCATAGAGTATACCCAAAAAATAAAATGTAATTTGATAATTTTAGAGATTTTTGGACAGATAGAAGTTTGAAATGGACAGAGATTTTATAAATTCAGAAGAAACAAATATAGAAAATACATTTATGAGTTATTGTAGTTTACTGGTGCTGACATACCGAAGTGGGGAATTTTTAGCATGCTTTGATAGGTATGTGACTATAAAATATAATATATTAAAAATGTATTGATCAATCTATCATTTTGCAACTTAACCATTGACTTATTTTATTTACTTGAGTAGGAAAGAAATTAAAGTATCAGTATTTAAAAATCAAGTACTTAAGAGTTTTGTTCTTCGTGATAGTTATCTCTTAACCTTTCTTTTGATTGGGAGGAAATACCATCAGCAGCAGGTATCTGAACCACAGTCCTGGTGCACTGGGAGAGGCTTTGTTTCTCCTACAGCTTAACTATGGGCACTGAAATTCAACAGAGTAATATGCATTTCAAGCTGCCTGATAAATAGTCAAGGTTGCCAGACACTGACACCCTGTGTGATCAATGGATAATAGTTCTGATGCTTATGTAAGCCACCTGTATGGTATAAATACATTTTGCATGTAGGACACAAGCTCTGTGTCCAGCCTCCAGGTCCTACTTCAAATAACACTTTGTGTGATTGTACCTGACCCAATGCTGAGACTGCCCCCAGTGCCTGTTGGATTTTCAGAGTTCCTAGAGAAGGAATAATGGCAATGGGAAACTCTAAATCTATAAATGACAGAAAGGTATACATTCCTCTACTTAAGGAAGTAGAGGAAGTAGCTATAAAAATAAGCTGTAAACAATAGAGGTAGGCAATTTCAAATATGAATTCTCTACTAATTTTTGTCAGTGTTTTAAAACTGGACAAGTAATTTAAGCAACCTTCTACTACAACACTACTTCCTTTTGCTTTCCACATTTATTTTTTCAAACTTACATTTGGAAACAGCTAATCATAATTTTTAACTGGTGTTTTCTCTCTGAGGAAAACTTTCACTGTTCACAGCAGTTAGCATTGAATTCTTCTAGTCCTCTAGAGGTTGCTTTCATTTTCCTAGTAAAACTTTATGCTGTCAATATTGCCTCTTGGTTCTTCAGAAAAATGTGCCTAGAATGTTCCTATTTGTTTATAGCAGAGATTTGATTATCTTGTAATTTCCTAACACAGTCTTCTGTTAGGAATAAATCTAGGTTATATTGGCTCTATTTCTTATGATTTTGTGGATAATGTCTTCCCTACAGTCTAAGAAAACAAAACAAAACACAATTCATATTCTTCTTGCAATTCTGTGAAACATTTTAGCCACTTTAATCCAATTTCCTACACATTTTTAATCTTTTACTTGGGAACATATTTTAATTATTTCTTTTCTGAAATTAATATCTGGAATACATAAATTGTGATAAAGAAAAGACAGATAGTGGACTTAGTTCTTTGCAAGCACAGGCAGTGAATTCATTTAATCATTATAGCTGCAAAAACCTATATTTGCTATAGAATTTGTTGGTGAGAATAGATGAGACAATATGGAATAACCACTTCAGATATATCCTGCAGCTACTTAAAAAAAGGTACAGTAACAGAAACAAACAAATGAAAAGAAAATTAATTCCTATATCCATGGGTACTAAAACATATTACTGCTTCATTTCTAACATATTTCTTTACATATCTATTGCCTTTGTCTATATGAAAATAATGTATTGCTAAGATAGTTTGTCTTAAAAAAAGTAACATAACTATTGCTTTATTTTTTTAAATATCTACGTTAGGAAAACCAATCCATTAACCTAAGTTCAGTGCTGACTGAAATGCAGCCCTACTCTCTCTGCTTTGAACATAAAGCATGACCATTATGGTGTAACCAGTTTTCAACTACCTTTATTTTATAATATACTTTGAATGAAACACACTTGTTTTGATTCACAAGAATATTTCATTATCTGATTAGAAATCTTGCTGTTGTGGAGGATAAATTGAGAGGTATTCCTCTCCTCTGTAGCCCCATCATAGACACTGGGCAATATTACAAGTCTTACTATTCCCCATGCAAGCCACTCAGAATGCGGGCTACATTGCCATCTCTATATTAAAAAGAATTTGTATGTCCAATCCTTTTAACAAATGAAAAAAACTGGGATCTTGACAGCTAACGCCTTGTAATCATGAAAATATGTACTTGCAAACAAACTACTAAATAGGTGCAAAACACCTGCACAGGTATACTGCCCAGGCAGCTGGGGAGCAGAGGCATGCATGTAGTGAGTGACTAGTAGACAGTAGCTCTTCTGTAACAGAGCAAGATTAATTCTGCAAGTTAGATCACACATTTAGGTCACTGAACAAAGGATCAGCTGTAACAGAATAAGAGTAGCCCCAACAGGCCTTGAGCGTTACAGGTGCCTCTTAATGCTGCAGTTCACAGTTTGTAGCTATGTACTGGTGGGTAGTAGCTGAGGTCAGCCACTGCCTCCCTGGACACTGGTGCTTTGTCCATTACAGCAAGGCAAGACCCAAGCAGCTTAGGAAGAAGCAGAAGAGATGTTCTTTCCTCTTTTCACCTACATGAATTGACAGTCAGAGTCTTCCCTAGATGCTACAGATGCCATCTGGATCTGTCCTGGAAACCATACCCAACTTAACCATGTGTAGTGCTCAGATCCATGTAGAGTCCAGACCTCACCATCATTTGTTGGTTAAAGAGTTGTTGATACCAATTAAACCCACCAGTGCCATGAAAACAACCAGGATCATGCCTGCTCATTTTCTATTACATGATTCCAGATGAGGATTTTCTTCAAGAGAACAAACTGGAAGTAAAGCAGCAGATCTCATGATTCTGTGTAATCAAAGCTGATTTATAATATTGTTTATAATTATAATTTCTGTTCAAAACTTCCTTCCTAATACACACCAAAAGCTGGGAGGCATTTGCTTACACAAGTCCACTATGTCAGAAGAATTGTATCTGTTTGATGAGAGCAAAATATCATTTTGTGCTTATTCAATATTCCAAGTGAAATAAACTAGATTAACACAGTGAAAATGCACAGGTTTTTTCCTCCTCCAGTTTTAGAGCCAAACCATTTAGAAAGTGGAATTAGTTCTTGGTAGCTTGGATCTTAGAGGCCATCATGCCCTAGGAAATTGTTATGACCTTGAAAAAAGTTCAGTGAAACCACATGGAGTCAAAGTATTCATTCTGTTTCAGCTCCCAAAAACCCAGTATCCCACTATGGCTGCATTAAATAAATTAAGGAAATAAATAAGATAGTACAATAAATATTGAACAGCAGAAAAAAATGGAACTGTGCTGAAGTTAAGCACAAGGCTCACCCTACTTTTATCTGTCTCATGCCAAGAATTAAAATAGGATTCTCTCTACCGTGGGGTCCTATAGGCAAAGTCTCACAGAAATGTTTTTCTTCACAAAAAAAAGGGACATTCTGGTTCAAACTCTGCATACATGATGAAAAGAAGCTCTTTAAAAAAAGAATATACAGAGAATAGGCATTAGACTTAACTTCTGTTAAATGAGTGGTAGAATGAAAAGCTAGTAATTAAGGATGGAGACCAGTGGTTACATGTGATAAATTATTTGGCAGTGGTTATTTGTTTTAAAGCATATCCCCTTTAGGGGGTATTTATTATTCTTGAAAGCTTATCTGGGAACAAGGAAAGACTTGGGTAGGAAGCTGGATGTGGTAAATTATACAACTTGCTAAATGATTTACTATATAAAAATTGTTTATAATTTTAAACATGTACAGTTACATCAATTTTGCAAAGCAATTGCTCTGTCCAATTATTTTGTTTACTGTTACTTTTCAGTTATGACTAAGTAACTTCTATCTAATTTCATTTTTTTTAAGCAGATTGCCTCTACACAGAGAGGAGGATTTTTTCCTAATTGTGAAAAGAATGGAAAAATCAAATTAATAATTTGGCTACCTGTTACTGAAATTTGGCATGCTTCAAAAGTGTGTCAGCAAAGACACGTGAAGCAGTCCAGTTAATTCACATTCAGCTGCCAAAATGGTCCCCTTATTGAGCAGATAGCTGGCATTCATAACTCACCAGGAACATTTCTTTTTATCTAGCTACAAATAGTATTCTATTGAAAACGTATATCAAAGGTTGCCTTTTTTACTTACATTGCAAAGTGGATTTGTGGAGCTTGGGGATGCAAAACATCATCTAATGTTCACAGTAACTTCTGAATAGACTTAACTCTACATTTTTCCTTCTCCCCTGCACCAATCCCACCATTTCTGATAAAATTTGGTCACAGTGAGTGCAGAATCAGTCTTAATAACTTTAAGGGAAATAATTTCCTTGTTATTACTTAATACAGAGAACCTCTTTTCCCATGCTTTCTTGACTGATAGCAGCCTTGTTTGCACGCCTTCCATTATGGCTGGGGCAGAAGACATTGATAGCTAGCAGCTGCTTGAAGTAGTTACAGTAACTGTAAGATGTTAAGAGAAGAACAAAAAAAAGGTGTGACTCCATCTTCTAGAGTAAAAGTAGCTTAGATTTTATTTAACTCAAGACATAGCATGGTTTTAAAAGTAGCAGAATAAGACCCAAATGACTTTTTACCATATCAGGGAATGCAGACACTGTCTTGATTCTTTTCTGAAACACATTAATGACATCAACTTGCAGACAAGCTCTCATTGGCTCTTAGTAGCCCAAGATTTCCTTCTTCATGTTTGCTTACAACAGAATGGTGGCAACACAGATCACTGAAAGTTCTTCCCTCTGTATATATGGCTTTGGAATTAGGCTGCCAGCTGTAGGTTCTGAGAGGCAAAACATCTTACTTTTTTTTTTCCACAATAGAGATTTATTTCACTACCATAAAGCATTTTTACCATTTTCTCTCGCTGTGAAATAGGATTCAATGGTATCTTTTGTCGCATTCTGTAGATCTATTAAGGCTTGTTTGCCACCACCTGCAAAACAAATATAAACCTCTAGAAATCTGAATTTGAAATATGTGAGTCACTTTGACCATTATTTTAATGACTGGAGTAGAGAGAATAATTTTCTACTCTGCTTCTTGAAGAAGAATGGCGACTGTTTATGATCATAAAAATACAACAACGTAGCCATGCTGATTTTACAAGTAAGGAAGCTGTTGGAAAGTATCAAACATCACAACATTTATTACTTAAAGTAATCTGTTCATCGAACATACACTGGGATTTTTTTGAAAATTAATAAATTGTTGAAATGTCTACTTTCAACATTTTCTAGAATAAAAGCAAACTTCCTAAATCCCTCTGGTAAAACTGGAATATTCTGCCTTGAATACTGAAATATTTATTAGGAAAAAGAACCCCATCAATCCCCCCCAGAAAAAAAAACCCCAACCCCCAATCCAAAACAAAACAGAAAAGAAAAAAAAAATAAAAGGTCATTTATAGGCTAGTTGTTAGGGTAATCTCTTACCCTAAAGTGAATTTGGGTTCCAATTCTTGCTCTTCAAAATGGCTAAAGATGAAATACTGATAAATATAGGAATTCCAGATATGAAGATTCCCTTCTTGTGGCTCTATTTATTTGTTTCTCTAGCTGGC
The DNA here is from genome assembly GCA_033459285.1 of Clamator glandarius. NCBI lineage: Eukaryota > Metazoa > Chordata > Aves > Cuculiformes > Cuculidae > Clamator > Clamator glandarius. The sequence goes on from JAUNZM010000070.1 coordinate 2,117,630, forward strand.
TGTATAAAGCTTTCTTTGAAGTCCCTTGAGAGGTCGTGTTTAAATCCAAAGATACGACTTGCCTCTGAGAGCAAGTTAACATTCTCTGTTCTCTTTGTTCATATTTTCTTCATGTTACTTTGAAAGAAACAGAGAGAACCAGTTGGCATAATAGCCATAATGTCCATAAATGTGCTTTAGATGAACACTTTCTTAAATGCAGATATCTAACTGACATATTATATATCCTATGATCATTCTTCTATTAGTTTTCCTCTTGGCTGCAGGAAAAGAAGAGGAACGAATTCAGCAGCTAATTATTTTTCCAATAGCTGAAGGAACTCAGCCTGTCTCTTTGGTGGTTGAACTGTATTTCCCTCAATCTGCGGTATTTTCCAAAATACATATAAGGTACAAGACAGATTCTATATATACACCTGTATAAGAGAATACTAGGTACACAGATTTGGGTAAATTATAGTACTTCCATAAAAGCATAGAAAAAACAGTATTACATATCTCTCAATAGGACAATAGGTGGCTTCTGTCTTTATGCTGTGGTGGTCTCTTAGTTCCAAATCATGACCAGCTTGCTGTGTAATGGTAATATTGTACACACTGTACTACAAGTATGTGAATATCTCATTAGCACCAGGCCTTAGGTGACCTTTTAAACGCCCACCTTGCAATTGTGTTCAGAAAAAAATCAGAGGAGATGAATAGAAAATAGTGTTAAAAATTTCAGCTGTGGCCTGCTGGCATTTGGGTTCTAAGCCACAGAGTTGAGCTCATTTAGAAAATAGTGCAATGTTATTAGAAAACTTTTCTTAGAAAAGACAGAATCACAGCTATGAGAAGTGAAGAAAGGAGAAAGAAAAATGAGATGACAGCGCAAGGGGGAAAGAAAGCTAATGAAAAAGCAAATACAGCCTTGAAGATGTAGCCTTGTAGCACTGAAGAAAGTTAACATACCCCTGCACAAAGTGGCCTGTCTGAGAAAAAGATGGAAATTGGTCTTTCTGGTTATGCCTAAACTACTAGTCTCATGAGTACGTGCATGATCCTGCACCATTGTGAGTTCCAGCCATACTCATCCACTAGTTCCTGTGCACTTTTCCTTCCGAAATAAGGAAGGCTTTTGTAGGCAGAAATGGTGTTACTTCATACCCTGGTTTGCTGATGAAGGACCAAGAGGCCAAGTCACACCATGATCTCACTGTTTAGCAGGCTTAGTCTTATTCTAAATTATACACACCTGGGATGATGAAAATGCACATTCCTACGTGTATCATTTACATGATAGCACTAGACAGCAAGATCCCCACCCATACTTCCATACTACCAAAAAAACCCAAAGTACTTTAACAGTACCAGAGATATTAAAAGGAAAATAGATCCAAATCTCATTGATGTTGATTGAACTGGAAAACAAGCCTCAAAATGTAAAATCTTACTATCCCTATCACAAAGTGAGGTTCAATGCTATGAGTCATCGTGACTCTAGAGCAATTCTTTTAATATTTCTGACAATGGTGTTTTGTCTCTGAGAGAGCAGAACATGAGAAAATAAAGTATTTTTAGTCTCCAACCTGAGAATATTTGGGACAAAAAAAGGTGCACCTCATAGAGGCTTGTTTGAGGTTTGTTTCCAGAAGAGGCCTCAGTTGGAGAGGTCAGAGCTCTCTTAGCATGATAGTGGTTTCCTCTCTGAACAGCTATTCCTACAAGAACGTATGAAGTTCCTTTCAAGTAGTAACATACAACACTAAGAGGATAAAGGCAGATCTCTTCATCTAGGGATGGAGCTGAAGGTTTCATCTGTGATCTTTAGGACTTCCCAAACTTGGAATTTAATTTCCTACAAGAATAGCCATTAGAAAATCCTTTGTATGCTGACAGGTTAAATATCACATCAAAATGTCAGTCCTAAAAATGCCAAACAACAAAAGGCTTAATCCTAAGTCATACCCTGCTCCTTTGATTATGTGAACATACTGCATAATAATAACTCTTACAAAAGTCAGCCTGGCTCTGACCAGATAATGACTCCTTGGTTCTCCACTTATGGGGAATTAATTACCTAACTGTGAGGAGTGGGAAGGTATGACTCAGCCAAAAGTGAGAGAGCAAAAGCTGCAGTTGGAGGCAGGGACATGGAAGGAAGGGCTGAAGCAATCAAGACAGGTTGGCAGAATGCTAGAACAAAATGGGTACTCAGAGCTTTGGCAAATATTGAAATGATCCAACTACCTTGGGCCTGTGGGCCCTGATAAGCAAAGCAGTCAAACGCACGTGTCCACTGTCTGGAAGGAGCAAAGGAGCCCTCAGCTTCACAAGTGCCACTTTCACACTGGCAGAGGAATGTACGTGAATTCCTGCCAGCCTGGTCCCAGGAATAAGTCATGCTACTAGAATTCCTGCTTCTTTAGCAGCCTGATCCCGGACATGGCATCCTGTCTAGCCCCTCTCCGAAAACCGTGTGCTCTTTTCAGCTTAAAGCCACTGCTACATGTTTGAGCTGTGATACACAATGCCCTTGTTCTACCAATTGAAGTTAAACAGTCACTTGGCCCACAGGGCTGGAGGCTAGATGGCCGTTTAAAGAAAAGTATGCATAATTAAATTCTGTCTCATTTTATGCCTTATCCTCCCTCTCCCTTTTTATCTCCAGCTCCCATTAACAAGCTCCTTTTTATTATCCCCATTCTTATCCTTTTTCCTTCTTTCCCTTTCATCCTTGTTTGTCTTTTTCATTTTCCCTTCCTTTAATTTTTTTCCAAATTCTTTTGATCATCTGTCTTCTCAGCCCCGCCAGTTCTTTACCCAGCTGTGTTCACGGGTTTTTCCATTTTATACCAGCTTCTCGCTCTCTTCTTTCTTACTATGTTCCTACTTCTTCAGATGAATAAAACCTTATTCCAGCAATCCCAGGACCTATCTTCAGCCTTGTCTGTAATGAATGTTAGTCACTGTTCCTTAATGAGTAAAATTGGATGGAAACAAAGCATATGGCTTGAAGGAACAAAGTGGAAACTGGGGTGATAAAATCAGTGGTATGAAAATGAATTTAATTACATTATTCTTATCATTGTATCATCCAAATGCTCATTTGCTTTGACAATGATTGTCTCTCAGCATGTGTGACATCTTAACCATATACTTAATGTATAGTGTCTCACTTGCAAATGATCTTTCATTTGTTATTAAAAAGTAGTGAAAGGTTTGCATAAATTAAAACAGATCTGCATTCTATCAGCAGGAATATAATCTTCAGAGTGAATGATCTTGCCAAGAATATCTGTGCAGGTCATGTATACATATATTTGTTCTAATTATTTCTATTTAATATGCTTGTTTTCTGTAGCTGTACATAAGCACATACACAGCGGCAAGGCACAGAGGAATATGGGGTAGGTTATCCAGTTACAAATTAACCTCATTATCCATTAAACTGGTGCAAATAGAGTAATTTGCTCACTTTCACATGCTTTCAGGCAAACTGCCTCTGCTTTGTCCTCTCATAGTGTTTCAAGTTTCTAGTTTGAAACTAATTGTCTTGAACTTATGATTTCTTGACTAGCAGTCCTTTTTTTAAAAAGAAAAAAACCCATAACCAACAAAAAACAATGGTGATAGTCCTCCCAGCCTTCCTTACTGTGGCATCTGCACATTCCCAAGTCATTCACTGTGACAGACTGGTTTGCAAATCTAATTTATGCCACTCAGATTCCACATGCCAGAAAAAGTGGAATTCAAGTTCAGGAAAAAAAATGCCTTTGAGTTTAACTTGCAAGACTCAGCATCTACAGGTGCTTTGGCGCATTTTCTCCTAGTCTAAACTGATCTTTAACTCTGGGGGGGGGGGGTTGTTTGTCAGCAACTGAGGCTGATCAGTCCCTTCTTTCCTCCCTGGGATCTCCTTATGCAACAATGCCCTACTCTCTTTGGCACAACTGAACCCCACTCTGAACTCTCTCTGTTCAAAGGTGATGAAAATATCACCACTCACACTAATTCTCCCACTTAAATCTGCCCAAAACTGGTCCTTGAGGGTGAACCAGGAGTCCTGTGTCAACTAAAGTTATTAGTAAGAACTGGTGGTCCTTGATACTTGCTTTTTTCCCCCCAGAGAAGCATTAAATATGGTTGATGCACTTATGCATCAAGCAAGCCAGCTACTGAGGATGACATATTTTCTGGACATAACATAACTCAGAGAATCCTCTCAATGTACAGTACGAAGTGGACCTCTTAATTTGATAGAGTTGCAATTCACTTCATTGCAACATCTGAAAAGACACCCTTTCCCCACAATTATCAGCAATCTAAAATAGTCTAACATTGTATGTGTGAAAACTTCTCTTCTAATATTGAATCATCCTTCTGCAAGCTCTTTTATTGGTATATGAGTAATATACATAACAATTTCTTAAAATTTTCAGCATAGTTTGCAGTTTATAGATTGCAATTAATCATAAAACCAATAGTACACATATATTACACATGAAAGCTCATCTTTACGATGACACTAATATTTTGCTTCACTCTAAGCAGAGCCAAGTGAGCATCACTGCTGTGTTTTCTGATTTCTCCTGCCTAGAGAACTCAGTGAATTCATAAAGATGTCATCAACTGAGAACATAAATCACGAAACATATACTTACATAATCAGGACTTTCTGTCTCTTTCAATTATGTCTGGCAGAGTGCTTCCCTCCAATAATCTTCAAATGGGCTGGACAGACAGGACCATGAAATATAAATGGATCATTCTTATTTAACTATATCAGTTGACAAGGGAAGAGCTAAGGATGTCTTCTGTATGGAGATTTCTGTAAGGTCTTTGACACTGTCCCCCACAACACCCTTCTCTCTATAGTGGAGCAATATTGATTTGATGGGTCGACTGTCTGGAAGATCAGAAATCAGCTGGATATCTGCATCCAGATCACAGTGGTCAACAGCTCAATGTCAGATGGAGACCAGTGCCAAGTGGTGTCCCTCAGTAGTCCGTATTGGGACCAGCAGTGTTTAATTTAATCTTCATTAATGACATAGTGGGCTTGAGTACACCCTCAGTAAGTTTGTAGATGACACCAAGCTGAATGATGCAGGTGACACCTGAAAGACAGGATACCTTTCAGAGGGACCTGGACAAGCTTGAGAAGTAGGCCCATGTGAGCCTCATGAGGTTCCACAAGGCCAAATGCAGGGTCTTTCACATCGGTTAGGGCAGCCCCCAGAATCAATTGAAGCTGGAATATGAAGGGATTGAGAGCAGCCCTGCTGAGAAGGACCTAGGTGTACTGGTGGATGAAAAGCTGGACATGAGCTAGCAATGTGCACTCGCAATCCGGAGGGCCAAATATATCCTGGGCTGCATCAAAAGTAATGTGGCCAGCAGGTCGAGGCAGGGGGATTCTGCCCCTCTACTCTGCTCTGGTGATGTCCCGACCTGGAGTACTGTGTACTCTGGAGGCCTCAGTAAAGGAAAGACATGAACCTGTTAGAGTGGGTCCAGAGGTGGCCACAAAAATAATCAGAAGGATGAGATAATCAGAGGGATGAGAGAACTGGTGATGTCCAGCCTGGAGAAAGGAAAGCTCTGGGCAGGCTTTATTGTGGCATTTCACTTCTTAAAGGGGGCCTATAAGAAAGATGGGGACAGATTTTAGCAGGGCCTGTTGCAATAGGACAAAGGGTAATGACTTCAAGCTAGAAGAGGGCCGATTTAGACTAGTGTGAAGAAGAGATTTTTTACACTGAGGATGGTGAAACAATGGAAAACATTGCACAGAGAAGTGGTAGATGCTGCATCCCTGGAAACATTTGAGGTCAGGTTGGATATGGCTCTGAGCAACCTGATCTAGCTGAAAATGTCCCTGCTTATTGCAGGGGTAGCTGGACAAGACAAGCTTTAAGGGTCCCTTCAAACACAAACCATTCTATAATTCTATGATTCTATAAGAATCTGATTCCAAATATGCTTTTTCATTTTAGCTAGGGAAAATTCTACTTTTCTGTGTCAGTCTCAATTATTTCATCATTTTCTGGGTCCATTTACTCTGTCTCTGATTCTTCTGACCCTTCATACCTTCCCACTTCATTAGTTCTTCTGATATATGCTGTTTAGTTTCTTAACTGCAGCTTTCCTTTCTGAGTTTCTTTGCTATCCTTCCCTCCTTTCTTTCCCCTGTCTTTTCTATTTTTCCCTTTTTTGTATTTTTCTCTTCATAGAAACTGAATCATCGAGAAAAATTAAGAAAAATGAGAAAAATTGTTCTCAAGGGCATCAGAAGCAGCCCAGAAATGTTTAGTTCTCAGTAAAACCTAAAATGTCCAGTGAGTGCAAGGGACATTTTCACTTAACATTTACCTAAGACAGATATTGCTAATACAGCTGGTGTTCTACTATCAGTGAAGGAAGTCTTGTGGCCATCAGAGCTGCAATAGATTAAAGAAGCTGCAACACATTTATATCAAAATGGTATTTATAAAGGTGAAAATACAACTTACGGTGACTAAGGATATAAGCATTGGTTTTGGAGAAAATAACCTTAAGTGAGGGAAAATACTATTAAGTTATGGTGGGAGGAATTATATGGTTTTTCTTTCTTTTCTTTTGCAATGTGCAGAGTATGAGCTTTCTAGCTTAATCATGTGCCAGGCATTATGACATTATGTAAATGTAACATTGTTTACATTATCTTCTTGTGCAATCAATGTTTTTAGTATTAACAAAACTATTGACATGTTCAATTAATTTTAAGAAGTCATTTATCCTTATGATTTCTATCCTTTCCCATTGCTGTCAGATTTCATTTTAAATAAAAATTATTATTTTACCAGTGCTCTTAGTGACTGTTAACAGAACCAGAACAGAATGTTGAAGACTGGACCTAGAAAAAGGCAAGAATAAAACTAGCTATTTCCTTCTTGCATCTTGAACAGATATCTTGTAAGAACATCTTCAGAGACAGCCTTAAGGCCAAATACACTGTACAGGCCACTCATGCTGAATAACTTCACAGCCATTTCCAGACAATTATTCCCCAAACTGGTGAGAGAATATCACAAAAGTCTTCCGTATCATCCCAGCTAACAGGGAGTGTAAGCCATGGTGCCACAAATCCGCTATGCTGCAGCTGCAGGAATATTTCCCACTGTGTATTGATCCAAATCTCCCCAGACATCCTCCTTTGCTCAGGTTTTACACAATGTCTCCTTTTATTGTTACACAGAGCCACCAGCAGCCTCAGTCCTACCAGGCAGATGACATACTTTGCCAGACTTGTTAGGGGCATGCCTTTAGCCATAGCTTGCTTCCCATCAGATAATACCTAATAAGAACTCTTGGTGAACCTCATGGATGTTACTGAGGGATGGAAAACAGGACACAGTGTATTTCTTTACAGGACTCCTAAGTCCAAAACCGCCAGAATAGACCATGACATGGGATGTGTCCTAGGGATATTTATCCTGTGAGACACTCAAGAGTGATTAAAGGAGAAATACTCTCCTAAAAGAAATCCTACTGTAGGAAAAAACACACATGTAAAAAGTCACACACTGTGACTTTCTCCAAGCTACATGTTAGAAAAACACTTTTTCTCTAGATGGGAGACAACAGGTACTAGTCAATAGTGAAGGTTTCTTCCATGGTTCAAACTTGATGGGAATAAAAATCCAGGATTAATGAATTTTTATGAAAATGGGAGATAGGAAAACAATTTTTCAGGAGAGCAGTCAGGGACATACAGCATTAACTAGCATATTTCCTGGAATTGTGGCAACTGACAGCTTGGCATACAGCTTTCACAGGGTAGGTGTTACAATCTAAAGAGATAATGCAGAAAGATATGACAGAGACTTAGAGACTACAATAAAGACCTTCTAAGAAAGGCATCAAGAAAAACCTCGGCCTTCTGACAGTGAAGCATGACTCAAGGATACTTTGAATTAATATTGCCACCATGATCTATTGGTGGATATCCATGGTGTAGGGAATGGGCTAAGGACACAGCCATATCTTTTTGTGTGCGTAACTGGGCAGCCAATTTCTCCTTATTCTCATCTTGACACTGTTCAGCCAGAGCAGGCTGGTCATCTTCTTCACATACCCTTTTAGTCATCAAAATATGTTAGCTCCCATATGTCATGATGGTGAACCCATTGGGTTCAGAAGCCCTGTGTGTTCTCCTCTGTATGAAGACAACTAAGAGGCCTAGCCTTTCAACTCCATCTGTTCCTCATCTCTGCATAGTTGCATAGTAAAACCAGTATGGACAACGGGGAGCTGTAACAAGGTCAGGATGGTGCTTAGTATCCTGAAATGCAGCATAAGCACTGAGGGAGCTGAGCTGTTACTACTGATTTCATTGGAAACAGAACTTAGAATCATAGAATCATAGAGTCACTAGGTTGGAAAAGACCTCTTAGATTATCGAGTCAAACCATTCCTGTCTGCCACTAGACCATGTCCCGGAGCACCTCATCCACCCATCTAGGAACAGTGCTGCTGGTAAAATTGTTAAGGTAGACTAATCAGGTACAAGCCTGTTCTTCATCTAGTATGAGTACGACAAACCAAAAGTATTTTGACTTCTCTTTTTGAGTTTTTCCCCAGATACTCTGCTCCAGAATCTGCATATCCCTGGGTTTGAGGCATTCCAGACATTTTATAGACAAGAGGTAGACAGAAGCAGTAACTTCCGTTTACAGTCTGGATTATTCCAAAGTGTTTGGTGCTCAGAAGGGAGAAATTGTAATCTAGGAAACTTTAAATTCATACCTGCAATGTTTGTGACCACAAAGGTTATTGTACATAATACATTCAATCATATTCTGAAGAGCTCTGTCAATACATTTTTTTGCACCCGAACCTTTGAATTTGGCAGAGGTATAGCCCTAAAGTTATAAAGTGTTTCAATCTAGACATTTTATGACTTGTCAGTCTTGTTTTTTCATAGCATTTTTAATAGATTTTCTCTTTTTGTAATGTAATTAAAATAAAGATGTGATGAAAACCTATTGCCTCTGATTTCGCATCTGTCTCTCTGGAAACAACATACACTTAGTATCTTTTTCAGAGCCATAACTAATACTACAGTGTAGTCCTTTAAATGTGGCTAGACTTTCTGGTCTTAGTGGGTAATGGGTTTGCCCCACAACACACGTATAATTCCCATTAATACTGGTGCAAGGGTAAAAAAACCAGATCTACCATACTGCAGCTTTCCTGTGCATAGAATTCCTATTAATGTTAATCGAAGTTCTGCACAACAAGCAACAGCAGGATCAGCACTCATTCTGAAATGCAGAGTAATATGTAATGATACACCACATCTGCAAAGCCTTCCTGACTCTTATTTATCATGCTTTTATTTTGGTAATCATTCATATCTCATCAGAATGGTTACTTAAACTTGTAAGAGGAATCCATTTCAGGATTAGGTTTTAGCACATACATTTGTATCCATCATAATTCTTAATTTAGACTTAATAAAATAATTTAACTGTTAGTATAAAATCAATTATTAAATAATTGATTTTTTTAGCACAATAGTGCACAGAGCAGGAGAATCAATAGCATTCATGGCCATAACAAATTTCAAGTTATCATTCCTGATAAATCAATGGGTAGTTGAACTCCTGCTAATTTTATACGTATAACTTGCTAAAAAAAAATCACTGCATGCAAATAAAGTAATTCTTTGATTAAGTAAGTTTCTGCTCTTATTCTCTCCTGTGGTTGCTTTCCCCTTTGTCTCCTCAGGACCACGCTATTTAAATAAGCTTCCATTATTTTGAATGGAATGACTTGCTAAAGGGAAATATTTGTGTCCCTTCACTGGACATCTGTTGATGGTATGAAAGCAATCAAGAGGAAAATATGATGGTATGAAGCACATTTAACTTTCACGCCTCTTCATCATTCTGCACAAGTGAACACCAACAAGAATTCAATCATAAATGTATCAAAATATATTCCTCCTCTTTCTGAAAAAGCAGAAATATTTTAAAAAAAGAAAATAAAGAATCTGGAAAAACCCTAAATAAAAGTAGATTTTGCATGTGAACCTTTCAACTTTGTAGTATCTCCCAGGTCCTTTATTACCATTTTTCAAAAAAAATTTCAGATACTTCCAAATATAAAAATATGAAATAAATTCTACAAGTGCCTAACACAAACTGCATAATTTAGATTTGTCATCATTACAACATATAATTTACTTATCAACAACTTTTTAACATATTAAGGTAAAAACCTGCAGTGAGCACAGGTGGTGGTGTGAGAGGTTGTACTTAAATCTGTCCTCAAATGCTGCCTCTTTGATGGATACTGCATCACTGACTGCTATATCTGTCTGCTCAGAATTGCTTCTGATGAGATGGTATTGCAGTGTTTTGCAACAGTATAAATTGATGTTAAAGCATCATGGGAAAAAAAATCAGGTTTTTTATTGAAAGACAAGAACAAGATATAAAGTGCAATTCCTTCCATTCAACTACAACTCTAGCAAAAAAAATAACTTCATACCCCAATAGGATCCAACTTAGTAAGATTTCATGCATCTCATATGGCAATTGCATCAAAATAATAGTAGGAAGTCATCTAGAAGTGTTGTTGACAACATGAATGCTACATTGCTAAATACAATTTAGTAACAAAGGGGCAGAAGTAACTCTACTTCCATCCATCAACGACTGTTTTTAAGATCTATGAAGTGAAACAAAGAGGCTGCATATTTCACTTAGTCTGTTTCATGAACTTGTGATTAGCTGTAAATGAACTTTTGAAAAAACTTAATCTTATGCCAAGGCAGAGCTACTATTATCTCATGCTCACTTAGAGCTGTTGAAGAAAAACATATGTGAGTGAACAAACTCAAGATAAGTCTACAGGCAGAAAAACCCTAGCCTTATGTTGAACATGGCTTTTCAGTTGGCTTTTGCTTCTCTGCATTTTGAGTGGAATGAACTCAAGGTGTCAGAAATAGGTGTCTCCTAACTGGAGAGACCAGCTGAAGGTCTCTCGCAGATGTGACCTATGCCAGCACTGATGGCATCAGACGTGACTTTTCCATTAGTTTGCTTCAGTCCTCTGCCTTATATGAAGATATTTGAAAAACATTGGTCAAGTATCTCTAGGGATTGCTACTAAAGGAAATATTCCATCTGATGGGAGCCCGCAGAGGAACCCATTCTGGAAAAAGACTTATCTATGGAGACAGATGGACTAGAATATTTTTAGCAGAAAAAATATAACAGTATAGCTCTGGTGGTATAACTCTATGTGTGTTCCTTTTATTATGTAATAAATGTTAATTTATTTCAGAACAATTACTGCAGCTTGGAAGACTAAGAAGTCAGCCTACTTCACAGCACTTATCTCCTAAATTTTGATTCTTCTGGTCTCATTCCTTGACGTGGTTGATTATAGAAGTACTCAATAGGAAGAATAACAACTTGAAGTTCAAATGAGTAGGGAGAGGTAGAACAGTGCAGAACTCTGAAGACAATGAAATTAAGCCTAAATTTGTAATAGAAAAGGACGTTAACCCAGATGAATTACAAGATCAAAGCAACGAGTGACAAAGATGATATTACAGTCCGTATTTGTACAGACTTTGAAGACTGAATATATGAATATTTGCAAGTATTTGCATTTGATCAGTCCTGTGTTTCTTCTTCTTTCTGCTCCTGACCAATCCTATTCAGCCACAGACAAATCTGAAGGTTATACACTCTCAGTTGGCATAAGAAGGTGTTTGTTTAACAATATTAGGTATTTGAACTATTTTTCTCTTGTCTCCTGTCTATACTTCCTGGTATTGTTGACAGAGACACAGCTAAGGACATAACATTTGGGGAGAGGCTAAGAACAAGTGGTAGTAGAAGAACAATGAAGATACTTTTCTTTACAAGGTATGGGAAGCTAGAAAAAAACATTGAAAGTAAGGTACTGTATTTGAAGGTGCAAAAGTGAAAAATGAGATGGCTTTGAGTGCAGTAATCACCTAGAGCTTCCATCCATACCCTCTGACCAGTTGTCCCAGGAGCCTCAGTTCACCTCACCTCGAGTCCTTCAGATTCTGCTGGAGCATTATGCTGTAGGAACACTGGTCTCCATGTATCTGGTCATGGATCCTGTTGACTCAGGCCCCAGCTTGTGGGTTGACTTCTGGACTTGATCTTGGACCTGTCTTATCACTATGGACCTGCTTGGTAACCACTGAACATGATCCCAATCCTGATCTTTAGATTGTCTTCCTGATTTCATCTTAGGCCTGCCTCTTCACCACGAACTTGCCTGGTGCTCTGAAGCCTTTGTTGAATCTAGCCCTGCTCTCCTGGCCTGCTCTGCTTACCTTGTTGAGGCTAGTGGGTCAGCCTGTCGCCTGCTGGCATCTGTTACTGCGCTCAGTTCCTGTCTCCCCACCCCTTAGGGAGCAGTTGACCCTTTCTGTTCCCTGATAGAAAGTTCAGGTTTGAAAAAGTCCACTTCTCACATATACTACACTCCAATAAAATGTAAAACTCTAAGAGCAGAGTTATAAGCCACAATTGCTTTAAGTCTTTGTTAAACACAATGGAGTTCTAATAAAATACTGATGATCAGAAAACAAGACAAGATTTGGCTTGCAAAAACAAACAAAAAAGCATTAAACACAACCTGGTATGAGATATATCTTCTTCCTTGTCCATATAAATCACAAACATAGATAGGAGACTATGATGTTGATTATGGAATCAAAAACTTTGCTTTCAGCAGAAGAGATGGTTTTTCATATAGAGTTTAAATTTTTATTAGTTTACAAGTTTCTACCTGCACAGGCCATACTCTGATTTACTCATCTTATTATAGCAAAGTGTGAGATTATGAAATAGATGTTTTCCACAATACAGCTATTCGTTCTCGCACTTGAACTAGAAGTAACCATCTCTGTACAGTGCCACCTGTTCTTTGCTCCCTTCCTGACATTCAGACATTAAAGGTCCCCCACTGTTTTACTTATTCACTTTAGACCTTTTTTTCACTTCTGTTTCAATATTTTCTGAATAAAGATTGCTTCTCTGTAGTCTTTTAAATACTTTTTTTTTCAATGATCTGCATGTGTTTTTGTCTTAAGTTCCAACTATGGTTTAATATCAAGGTCAGGCATGGCAACAGAGATTTTCCTCAGCTACCATAAAAATGTTGGAGTTTAACAGCTGGAAACAAAGAGGACTTTGGTTTTCACTACTACTAAACTTCAGAGTGATCAAGTGGATAAGGCAAGGTGTCCTTCATTATCATTGCCTGCAAAAAAAAAAAAAAAGCAGGCAGTCATACATGACAATATCTCATAGGGAGCAGCCACAGTTATAATTAGTGCATCTCAGTACCAAGTGGATGATCTGGGATCAATTCCAGTGCCAGCAAGCCCCAGCAGCAATAAACAGGAAAGATGATGAGCCTCTGCTGAAGATGGAACATTTTGTATGCAACAACTTTTGCAGCTGGTTCAGATTTACCTTAGATTCCAAGGAGTTCTCTGTTGTTCCTCGGCAGCAGGGAAAGACAGGGCATGGGCTGGACATGATCTTTTAAAGATACTACTATGCCCTTATCCTATAACTCAAAAAAAGGGGGTAGGGCACATCTTACTTTTATTAATAAACACTACAAGGTTCATTCAAAACACTACATTCATCACTGAAACAGATCGCCAGCAACAAATGAAACTTTTATGGCATCTGTTGATATAGCTGTGTCAAATATTACGAAATAAAAAATAATTCAGTATAATGCAATCAATAAATCCTGTAATATAGATAAGCACGCTTTTTTCTTCTTGAAGCTTTTGACAAAAATTCATCAGTAAAAGGTGAAAAGTATCAGTAAAAATCTGGGTTAGATGATAAAGCTACCTAAAAATAAATGAACAAAGGAGAAGATGTTGTTCTGTATTTAGGAAGAAAGAGTAACAAACAGAAAAAAAACTTTCAAGTTTGGCATATTCTCCCTCAGCCAACAGAGAGATGATGTCATTTTGCTTGAGTGGTCCTACCAACCAAGGACTGGCTCTGGAATTCTGCTGTAGCAGAAAAGTAGCTTAGATAAAAACAGAGAATTAGAATCTTTGTCTGTCTGTCTTATAAAAAAGCACATATTACTATCACTAATTAGCTGTACTTAACTAAGAAAATGTGCCCATCCTGCCAAGAAAATCACTTTTTCATTGTATTTAAACAGTAGTGCATTGAAATACTCATGAAGTTTTCTCTGAGCTTTAGACCAAGATGTAGCGGGGTAGTGAAAAATTATTCTTGCCTGTCTACTTTATAGTGCAAAAAATAGCTTTGGGCTGTGAGAGTGATGTTATCTGCTTCTGATCCAAAAGATCAGCCCTGTAGGCCACATACTTGGCCACTTCATCAGTATTGTCATGGGTCAAAAAAAAGGCAGAGTGCTTGGGCCTTCCTCTGATATTTATATTTGAATAAGAATCTTCACTTTTCTATTTGTGTTGTAACATGAGCAAGAGAGTGTTCCTACTTTGTGTCATTATAGGAAGAATGACTTCATGTTACAAATTATGCAGGATGGCATTGATGTCTTATGGTATTTGAGATCTGTTTACTTGCTCTTGTGCCGGTAATACAAAATGAATAACACTGTGAATATTATTAGCACCTTAAAGGGTAACAGCTGAACAGATAAACAAAATATGCATATAATTGTTAAGCATATATGTACGCCTCTCATAAGAATTTTTCCTTGACACTCATCAGGTACTTCGGTTTCCACATTATGATAAGACCCCTCAGACCAGTAAAACAGTCCTCAATCAGTTTGGAATTTGCAAAAACCATTTGCAAGAGGAAGCTGAGAGATCTGGAATATTAGAAATGAATCTGCAAGAGATTGAGATTAACAGGGAAAGGGCAGCTGAGATGGTCAAGTTTGTGTAATAAACAGTGTAATTATTCATAATTTCTCATCATGTTGTTCAATTTTCCCCCAGATGGATATATACCAATTCTGTATTTTAAATTAAAATAAATACTTTCCGATGAAGGCTGATTGTTTAGATTTCCACTGACGTACATTAAGATGTAGAAAATAGTTACAACAATGTCCAGATTATTTTTTTCTCCTTATTCCACATTTCACTACCCAGTGGTCTCATTCTTTGACTCCTTTCTGCAGGAGTAATAATATTTGTGATGTTTGAGATCTTCTATGCCTCTAAACTAGAGTGTGTGTATGTAGGGAACTATAATCAGCTATTTCTTTGAGGTGATCTAGATCAAGGACAGCTGAAAAGTATCTGTTTGTCAAGAAGTAATGTTTTTTTTGCAGGTGCTTCCGATCCCCTTTCCAGCCACAGCCTACTCCTTAATGAATTCTCTCAAAGGCGTTCTTGGAATGAAGCCATGAGTGAACCTGTTTTTTTGTCTAGTTTTTTCTTGACACTCTAGTTCTTTTTTGTAGTGTTTCTGGACTGTTTCAATACACATTCCAGTACTAAAACTCAGCAAAACACAGCTAACAATTCTGGATCAGCCATGCGAGGGCTGTGCTTTCTGTTGTTCCTGTTGGTTTACCTATTCCCTAGAGCTTAACTGTTTCTTAGTGTCACTGTAATTAAAGCAGAATGGTTACATCTTTGTATGTGAAGCCTTACTCCTTCTATAACTGTGACCAAACACTCCTACATGCTTTTCTGTAACTCAGGGACTTTTTATATTGTCTTCATTAAGCTAATACTCTAGGTAGGAATGGAGTTTTCATTTCTCTTTAACAAAGATGAGGTTGAAAGTTACAGCTATGTGTCTGAACATGATACTTCACCACACTATGTTAGAAGTGACAGTGGCTGACCAGAGATATAATTTTCAGTGTGTCTGCCATTGTGAACCAAGAGAGGAGTCATTATTAGCATAAGCACTGGTTTAACTGTTCATTTCTGGATTTTTTGTGACAGTTCCACTAGAAAACACATTTTAAAGTTAAATTCACTCTAAGTTAAACTACTTGTGAGACCTTCTTGGGGGTTTAACGGTTTTGTAGTTACAAAGGGAACACTTTCAAGAGTGGCTATAGTTCCTGATTTACAGACGCTGTAAGAGCAGCTTTTAGAGAATATTAAATTGTAAAATAATAAAAAACAATTAGAATTTGTATTGCAACATACAGCAAGGTTATCAAAGCGTTATGGACTTGAGATAACTTCTTTTCGGGTAGAAGACTGGGAAGTTCCAGGCAAATAAACAGAATGCTCACAATTCAAAATAATGTCTGACGTCAGGAAACACAACAATTAGTGCTATTCTGCCCCCTTGCGTTAACTTTTGAGGTAGCTGCCTTACACCCCACACATCGAAAAGTTCACGTCCCTTCGCGAAGATTGCATCACATAACAAATGCATTAGCGAAAACATAAACAGAGCAGTGTCCTGACAACAGAACGGCTGGGCGATCACTGGAAATGATAAATCGGTGTGCCTAAGTTTGGAGATGTATCGTATGTAAAAATAATACAAAGTGTGCACTAAAATGCTTTGTAACTGGCACTGCCATGTGGGGGATGGGTAGAGTTAAGACTTCAGTTGATATGTGATAGAAGCTGGCTTAACTTTATATATGAAATAACATGAAAAAACCCCAAAGGACTGGTGCTGAAAGCTGGGAATTCAGAATCTGAGCTCTTCTATTTGAGCTCTGCCAGTTCAAAAGCTTAACTGCAGCATCATCTAGATTCTTGGTTTTGCTGTTTTATTTGTAACCTCCAGAGAATAAAGAGGCATTTTATTTGGTCTTGCTTGCACATGAAATAAAAATAATGCTTTCCTTGAAAGTGATAACCAACAAAATATTTCCACCTCTAGAAGTCCCGTTTAGAAAGAACCTAAAACCAACAAACACATCCAGGCAGAGCCTTCGACACCAGGAGTCAAAGCCTCCAAATGAAAAATATTGTCGAGGTGCCGTACTTCATACACGAAGTACAAAGCGCAAATAATGGCAGGTAACTGCCATTTTAACGTGATTTTACTTCCATCATTCCCTACCTAACCCTGCCAATTCACGACATCATTCTTCACTCGCTGGAGTAAAAGCTGCGACCCTGCTTCGAGCCGGGTCCCCAGAGGTGCCGTCCCACCTCCCAACCTCCCCGAAAGGCTGCGGAGGGGGGGTGCCTGGAACCCAGGGGCTGGGTAAGGTATTTCATCAAGCACACGAATGAGTAACAACTTATTTACAACACGGAACCGCTTGTCGTCAGCCCGGAGAAGCCCATTTACATCTTAATCGCGCTCTTAGTATCAGCTTTTCGCTGCGAGCGCAGCGAATCCGCGGCTTTCACGGGAGACTCGAGTAGTGGCCTCGAACTAATTCTTCCGCAGACTCCAAATTGCCTGTAAAAAAACTCAAAACGACCCCACAAACCAGAACGATTAGGAAGGGGCAGCGCCTTCCCCTTCCCTCGCATTTATCGCTCCCCGTCCCGGTGCCCCGGGGCAGCGGGGACACAGAGGGCGCTCCTGGCGGCTCCTCGCTGCCCTGCGAGCCCCGTCCCGGCGGAGCAGGTAGCCACAACCTCAGCTCCCGCGGCAAAGTTATTCAGACGCTCGGTGGAAGATTTTTCTTCATTTCTTTTTTGTTTTGTTTTCGGTTCCTCCTTCTTCCCCGTGCTTGCCCGGGAACTTTCGGCATCGTCCTGTCAGGCACGAAGCCAGCGGTACCGAAAACGCCGGCAAATAAACTCTCTTAAGGCTCTTTCTGGACCTCTAGAGAAGCAGCATCCTTTGTGAGGACCGCGCAGCACGAGGCAGCGCTCTCCGTCAGCCGCGCGCAGCGAGACAAGAGCTGGGGACAGATTTCCCGTTCACACAAATACGCGTAAATTTTCCCCAGAAATCTTACGCGTCTGATTCCAAGGATTCATTTTAACGCTAGTATGAACTTCGCCTTCTCTGCAAACAGAGGGGGGACGCTCGGAGCGCTTCGCTTCCGCCGGCCGCGCAGCCGAACCCCTCGGCGCGGCCGCCTCGCCCTCTAGCGGGGGACAGCGCCGGCGGCTGGGCGTGACTTTCCGCGCTCCCTTTAGCCCGCCCGCCTGCCGGGGGGGACCGCGAGTCAGTCGGGGAGCCGAGCTAAAGCGGGACCGGCGCCGGTGCCCGGAGAAGAGACTCCGGGATTAGGGGCGCCCCCGCCTCCTCCGGGCAGCGGGGAAGGCGCGGGGCGGCGGCGCGGAGCCCGGCGCGAGGGCAGCGGCGTGGGCGGAGGCGGCTCGCCGGCAACTTCGCAGCCCTCGTTCCCCGCCCTCGGGAGCGAAGAGAGGGGCGAGGAGAGCGGCGACGGCGGGCGGGACGCCGAGCGGGGGAGCCCGGCCGCCCCCTCCCCGGCTGCCCCGCGGGCTGCAGAGGGGCGCCTCCTACTTTGGCAAACACTTTGGCACTTTGCTGGAGCCGGAGCAGGAAGGGGTGGAAATATGGGGAAAGTTGGAACTTGCTTGGTTACTTTGGCTGGACTTTTGCTGGCGGCGGGGGCGCAGCCGTTCACAGGTAAGGAGCCGCCTGGCCCGCGGCGGGGCCGGGCAGCCCCCCGGGAGGGGCCGAGGGGGCAGCGATCGCCTTGGGGACTCGGTTGTGCCTTTCTTTAGGGTTTGTTTGTTTGGGTTTTTTTTGTTCTTTTCTATTTTTCTACCTTAATTGGGTTGACACTGAGTAGCCGAGGGAGGAAAAAAAGCGTCCGGAGGAGGCGGCTTTAGCTTTGCGCCCCGAAGGGCGAGAGACTGTGGGGACGGGCGGGGACTCGGCATCGCTCCGCCGACTTCCCCGAAGTTACCCGTGGCCCCTGCGAGGTGAGGAACCGCCGCTTCCTTCCTTCCCGCCTCTCCGGGTGGTCCCCGGAGGGGCCGGCGTGTGCCCCGCTCCCCTGCCCGCCCGGCTCCCTCCCGGCTCGCCCCCAGCTCCCTGCGAGTCGCGCTGCCCGCGGCTGCGGCCGGGAGACGCCGGTGTGAGCTGCCCCCTCGGAGCCTGCGGCCCCTCAGAATCCTCACCTCGAAGGGCAGGGCAGAAGCCGGGATTCCTGCCCAGCGGAGACCCCGGCAAAGTGCTCCATCAACAGCTTTTTTTTTTCCTGTGTCCTGAAGTCCTAAACCTATGGATGGTTGTCCTGGTCTTCGAGTCCTCTGTCTGCACCTCTGTCCTATTTATATGTTGGAGAAACACGTAATTTTAGATAGAAATTGGGATTGTGAAAGAGTTCTGTGCTTCGCTGCAAAGAGTAACTTCATCTTCTTTGTTTGTTTTGTTCCTAACATGAAGTTAGTGTAACAGCAAAACGCGTTAAATTGAAGACATCTGGTCTTCAGTTCATGCGAAGTGTGCTTTGATCTGTTGAAAAGCAATACTTGGACTTTCCTCGTTGCTTAGGCTGCAGAATAGTTTATATTTTGTAGTTTACGTGTTGCTACTGTGCGGCACTGTAACAAAACCAAGTTCTATGGCTCTGGATCAGTGGTCCGTTTTTAAACTTTTTTTAAAAAACTAAAAGAATATCCGTTTTTATGTTAGGTTCCAGGCACCTTTTGTATACGCAGCTGCATTGCCATAATTTCTCTCCAGCATTTTTACCGCAGATGAGACAGAAGATCCCCGAGCAGAAAAATGTTTTGTACCAAGGTGGTCTATAACACCAATGAAATATTTGCCAAACAGTTATGCTAGGATAAATCTATGCTCTGTAGTGAATTACGGAACTGAACTTATGTATATTAGCCCTGTAACTCATTAGTATTGGAAGTCTAGTGTCGAGGCTTCAGTGAGAGCTCATTGCTGACCTGCGTGAACCGTCTTACTCCTCGTTTAGAGTTAAGTTGAGGCAACTCTGGATATTTAAATGACTTGTGTGTGCGATATGCTGATACTGTATTAGGGTCGGCACTTAAATACCATTCATGTTGCAGAAGAACAATCCCACGTTAGTGTTGGATTTGTATCTGCTGTATTCATTTCCATTACTGCACACTGTGGAAAGAACTGTGTTGAAAACCACAAACAAGTCAGAGATGACCTGCGCATAGTGTTATTCAAAAGGTGTGATTCCAACCCTTCCCAAGTACAGAAAAACAGAGGCTGGAATTTACACACTTGAGTGAGAGTGCAAAGGATGTCACAGGATGCAGAATCTGACCCACTCTCTCCCAGTGTGTCTGTGTACGTGTATGTTGAGTGTTTAATGTAAAGATTATTTGTGAAGATGTCCATACAGATTCTGTTTTAATATTGATTCTTGGCACCCAGAACAATATTGATGACATTTCTATTTTGTACTTTGCTATTTGAAGTGCATGCGTGTGAGTCATATTTGCGGGGGGAGGGGTGGGGGAGAGGAATTTTCTGTTGCTTTTGTTAAAAGCTTGATACATCAGTGTCATAGAAATTAAATTACAGAAAAATCCGTCCTTGAGTTAAGTAGTTATCTTTTGTAATAGCCATCCGTTACTGCAGACAGGAGTTACATGACTAACCTATAAAAACTTGAAAAACAAACACAGAAAAAAGAAACAAACCCAACTCTACAGATGTTCTAAGCAAAGAATAGCAGTGAGTGAGTTAAGTAATCTTTGGGATTTTATTTTTGCCCTTTTCTAAAATGACTGGTCTGTTTTACAGAGATTGGTTCTAACATTAGCATCAGCTATTTTTTTATTGAGTTTCTTATTTAGAAAATAATCTTACTGAAAGATCAGATCTTGGCTTTTTAAGGCCTGGAAGCTTTCAAGTAATCTTTTGAAAGCAGCTTAACAGTTAATAACAATGAGATTTTCTCCAAGTCCTTAACTAAAGAATTTAAAATTCTGGATTCATCAGTTCAAGAAGCAAATGGTTTCAAGAATTTGAGATGTTACTGTAATAAAAACATTGTCTTAAAGTGACAATGCTTCTTAAGCTTTTTTAAAAGTAGCTGAGATCTTTCTGCAGGAGTAGTTTTTGGTTTAGGTTGAGGTTTTTGGTTTTTTTCTTAGTTTCTTTCTGAGGTACTGTAGAACACCTAATTTAGCTGGGTTTTGTTTATATTTTTAACATAAACGTTCTTGAGTGTGAGTGCATGAGAACTCTGAATGCTAACATTATGAAAGTCCCTGAAATGAGGTGTATCTTTTCTGTGAAATGCTGCCTAACTCCACTGTACTCCTTCTTCCACTCCTTGATAGATAATTCAGGCTAGGGAAAGAAATGCTCTCCTGGAAGGGATTTAGGTCAGATATAGAGATGTGAAAAGTTAGAAGGGATATTTTAAGCCTAAATATTAGATCTTACATAAAATGAAGGGTTTGGATGAGATGAGTTCTGTCAAATACCAAAATTTGGAACTGAAATTTTAGGCAAGAAGATGTGTAATAGAAGTCAGAAGTTGTGTTTTTATGAAGGTATCGTGTTCAGGTAGATGTAAATGTGCACACAGCCTGGATTCTGAGATTGATGCTTCTTGCTTATAACCTGAATCTGACTGAGGGATGGCTGTTGTTAGGCTGTTATGTTCTCTTTTGCTATGGAAAGTGACAAAGTCGTATGTTAACACACTCTTTTTAAGGTACTGGTTTTAGAAACTCTAGTTTTTATCTAATTTTATCCAATAGGAATGAGTCCTATTGGAGTAAGAGAGAGTTACTGATAGACTGACTGAAAGTGCTTGTGAGAGGCCCATTTATAGTGAACTTTCCCTTATCACTAGTGGCAATTATGAGAGGAACAAGAGGAAAAATGCTGTTCAAAAATAGAAAATTACTTTTCTAGTAAGGGTTTTACATAGAGAACAAGTAGTCCTCCTGGATTAAAAATACAAAAATTTGCATTCTGTATAGATGTCATGCCTTATGTTCGTCTATTTCATTTTTGGGTGTGGACACTCTAAAAACCCAAATCACGTTTTTCAGAAGCAAATGTAAAGAAGTTTGACACACTGGAGTGGAAACCTACTGTGATGATGCTGACATTTGGTGACTGCAGAAAGGGAAGATGAAAAGAAAGAATATAGGTTAAGTCTTCATAGGTCCTGTCCTAGCTGAAATGAAGCTCCTGGTAATTGGAGTGATGTATAGAAAATAAAAAGTTTCTGGTATAATTAACTGTGATTAAGGAGATTTCTCAGAGTGTTCAGGATTTCTGCTTGGAAGTCTTTAGCAGCTATTCTGATCACTTTGCCAGCAAAGTGTGGTTAAATCTCAAATTCTTCTTCCGCTTGCATTGCCTATTCCACCCTCTTTCCTTCCTCTCCACTTACCAATAAGTCCGTATTCTTGCATTTTCTATGAGAAGTAACACATGCTAGTAAAAATGCGGTTTTATTAGAGGCTGGCATCGTTGTCAGCTCATCAGCAAAACCATTCCAGTTACAGTTCATAGTGTGGACTTGCTAAACAGTGAGAGCTGTGGGGTAAGATTCTCAAACCGGATTTCCCACTGTCAGGTGAATAGGTAAATGACTTGACCCACACGTAAGGGTATTGATACCTAGAATAGACCAGCAAGTTAATGGAAGCATGTTGAAGAGTCTTCTTCTAAATATGATTTTTTTTATTGTTTAAATTTCTGAACATTTAGAAACATAGAATAAAGTTTGTGTTCCCCTCTAAACAGGGATGTGTTTCTGGTCAAGAGTCTGGACGTTGGAATTGGCACAATTTGTCAATAACGAAACTGCATGGTGGGTGTGTGGATTGAACTAGTAATTTTATTTTATTTAGCTGTTTTCATCTTGTTCTGGTGTCAAAACTCAGTAATAAAACCTCATCAGAAATTAACAATAAACCCTACAAAATGTTACAAGTGTGTAATAACACTAGGGGGAAAAGTGTGATGTTTATGTGGTCTCATGATTGGAATCATCAGAATCCATGAGGAAAACAAATCACAGTGTACTGAAACAATATAGTAGCATATAATTTATGAAAAAATAATAAATTGATTGCACACAGAAGTTGCTAGATTGACAGCTAGAGAGACCAAATCCTCAAGCAAATCACAAAACATGTTAGGATAGAGTGAATAATGTCATTTGAGTCTGACCTGAAAAATGTAGAGATAATATATTTTTCATGTGTGCTCACTCATACACAGAGATGGCTAGTGAATGTCTCAAACAGCCTAGTTTCCAGTGGCCAGATCAGCTTTAAACCTTGCAGCCAGGACAATCGTTAGATTCAGCTAGGGGAGGATAATGGCTTAGACTTGATAGAGCACAGTCAGATGATGTTGTAGGTTCCGGACCTGTGAACTGATCCTGTATTTCACATGCTACAACTTTATGCTAAATAAAATACCATTTAGGAGGGAGATATCTTGTGTTTAAAGCTTGTTAGTGTCACTGTTAAACACTTAATTGAGGTGGCTATATCACTAGGTTTTAAAGGTGTTTCCACAGAAAATGAACTGTGTGAGCATTTCAGCTCACATGGATGACACTTGTGTGAAGAAGTTGTTCTGAAAATTTTCCCAGGAATAAATTGTTTGTTTGTTGCTGTCTGAAGGCAGCTGAATTATCTTATATCTGCTCAATTTCTTTAGGAAAAATTGATGTCCTCTTTGTTTAGTTTTACTTTGCTGATAACTTCCAGATACATATTTCTGATTCATATGTAATGTTATCAATGGATTAAAAAGGATTTTGGGAAACCAAAACCAATTTGGACCATATGGCCATATATTTAGAGGAGAAAAAAAAAAAGATATTTACCAACAAATTCTACTGTATCACTTTATTTACCTCACTGAGTTCACATACTTGCTGATTTTTGTAGTGTCTTCATCAGCTTTGCCTGCTGTGATCTGCTGCTGATCACTAGGTGTAGCTGCATCTCTAAATCCACTTTTCTGTAAATGGGGCTTTATAAGAAAGTAGGCATTTTTTGAAATGGGGAGGTGTGAAAATATATGATGGATTTTTGTGACCTAGAGAATTTTAATCCATTGGTGACTTGTTTGCACCAGCTTGATTATAACACAAATGAACTTTTAATTACTTGTAAAAAGGCTAATTTCAGCACCAGTGTTACTATTCAACAGAAGGCTGAATGAATGCACTAACATTAGAAAATACCTAATAAAATATGCAAAAGAAATTGTCAGTACTTACCTGGTTTAAATGCAAGGGTAATTGCTGTAGAGATCTGATAAGGTTGTATCTTACCCATCTTGATTGATTATTATCTTAAAGAAAAACTTAAGTGTTGTGTGAATATATGTCTTACACCACATTAAGAAGCTTTCTGTTCCATTCAAAGTAATTATTTTCAGAAATTATGCTACCAGTGGAATTCTGTACTGATTTTGGAATAAATGTGTTGGTTTTTAAGCTATGTAACTTCCTTTTGATGTTAGGAGCAGGTACAGAGTGTGTGTTCCCGCATATGCTTTAAAAAATGAAAAAAACCCCAAACCAACAAACCCCATTTTTGTGCCCAGATTTCTGAAAGTAGTAACTGTGAAAAATAAAGGTGTATTCATGCCTCTAACACATACTTACACTCAGTTGCTGCAGGGAATAGGAAATAACTGTCTCAGCCAGAAGCTTCTGACGCCACAGTGACCCTTTGTCACATAAAGAGCAATGGTAGGAAACAGAGTAATGACCGCATTTGTTGATATAAACAACAGTAGTATTATCAGGAAGGAGTTCTGAAAAGAGGTTAGAATTAGAGTGTTTGGGGGCGAAAGATGGGCAAACAGGCACATTTTCTGAAGGTGTTCAGAGGAGAACCTTACTGGACAAGAAGATGTACTAGAAAAAACCTGAAGTCCCAAGGGCAGCTAAATTACATCTGGAAAATGGAATTATAATTATTCACATTTTCTTATTTTTGTCATCTTAGTTTTGAGCATGTTTGTGCTTAATAATACATTCAGGGCTTGAATATGTCTTCTGACAGCTTTGCATAGCAATAGTTGAGTATCTTCACACATATGGTTAAGTGTAATGATGTTAATGAATCTCTAATTCTTTCTGTGGCATGATGTAAAACCAACACTTTGCTTGTGAGTATGCTTGTTGTCATGTCTATCTCTCTTATCACCCTCTACCTCACCCCATTGCCCTCCCCACTCCATCCCCCCATGTAATAAATTTTGATTACAGTAGGGGTTTTTGAGGGGTAGATTGTTTGCCCCCCACCCCCCTTCTTCCATGTTAAGCTATTACATATATCTTTACAGCACTCTTTTGTTAATCACAATAAATGTGGTTTTGCTCTGGAATAACTAAAGCTAATTACCTCTTTCATCATTTTATCTCTCCATCTTCTGGGAGAATGAAATTAAGCGTCACATGTCTGTATTAGAGGATATTTTTTTGGAGGGGTTGGTGATGTTTGTTTGTTGTTTGAGGTTTATGGCACAATTAGTTTGGGGAAGTTTTCAGAAAGATCGTGTTTTATTACCTTGAATCCCGATCATCACTTTTATCTTTAACCTTAAGATCAGATACTGTTTAGACTCTTTATGTTTGAAACTAATATACCAAATAACACTTTTGTCTGCAGTCCTTTGTTTTAATTCTGTAGTGCATAAAGGTAGGCTGATTAGATGAAAGAACTGTTTAGTTGTGCTGATAAGATTCTAATATAAGATTGACAAAGATATTACAGGAGTTTATCTGCACTTCCAGGTGGAGGGATAGTGGACCAGTAATATCTTTAAGTTTTCATAACCATGGAATCACAGAAGGGTTTGGGATGGAAGGGACCTTAAAGATTATCTAGTTCCAAGCCCCCTGCCACGGGCAGGGATACCTCCCACCAGACCAGACTGCCCAAGGCCCCATCCAACCTGACCTTGAATGCTTCCAGTGAGAGGGCATCCACAACTTTCCTGAGCAACCTGTGCCAGTGCTTCACCATCCTCATTAAGAATTTCTTCTTAATGTCCAATCTAAATCTTCTCTCCTCCAATTTAAAGCCATTCCCCCTTGTCCTGTAACCACAAGCCTTTGTAAAAAGTCCCTCCCTAGCTTTCCTGCAGCCTCTTCAGGTACTGGAAGGCTGTTATAAGATCTCCCCAGAACTTTCTCTTTTCCAGGCTGAACAACCCCAGCTCTCTCAGCCTGTCCTCGTATGGGGTGCTCCAGCCCTGTAATCATCTTTGTAGCCCTCTCTGAATCTGTTCCAGCAGTTCAACATCCTTCTTATGTCGGGAGTTCCAGAACTGGATACAATATTCCAGGCGGAGTCTCAATGAAGTGGTTCTTACAGGTAAATGAATAGAAGGGCTTTTCACATTTGTTTTTCTGGTGAAACGCTAGTTTGTATGAGTGTCTCAAAGCTGATGAATTATCAACCTTTAGCAGGCTTTTGGATTTTTCATGGTGTACTTGCAGCAGAGGTGGTTGCAGAGGGTGTGCATTTTTTCCCCTATTTTTCCTCTCTCTCTAAGGTCAAACAATTCCTTATTTTGAGAGCTGATGCTTAGTAATACTGCTATGTCTGATACAGTAATTTGTGACCAAAAAATGGTTGTCTACATGCACATCTTAAAGTTTTGACTACCAAGTGTACGTGTTTTCTGAGGGTATGTAGAGAGAAAGCATCTCCAGTTTTAAAAATAGAATATTTGCCAAGTTATAGCTCAAGGAGAGGCTGAGATTTCCTAAAGGGATTCGTATTGTCCTCTATCTGTGTAGAAACTCTCCTTTGCCTCACTTCTGTTGTTTTCGGATTCATGGCTTTTTACTGTTCTAACAACTAGTTCAGCTAACAGTTGAAAACAAACATGAGCATCAATTGCCATCTCAATGAATTGTGTTAGGTGACATAGATCAGACATAACCGTTTCCTCTGTAGTTGTTTGGTATAATTGCTTTCTCATGCAATTTGTAGATTTGCTTTGTTTGAAAAGAAACATTTCATTGTTATCTATTTCATCTTCCTCCTCCTTCTAGTGAATAAAATCAGTGTGAGAAGTCCAGTGCTTCCCAACAACTCTACTGCCTCTTCAGAGTTTGGTTATGGGCTTGGTAGTAGAACCTAGTGAGGGATTATATTAGTTTCAAGGTTTGACACTGTATTCATATCCTTATAGAACTCCATATAAATTACTGTGATGTTTCTGTCAACCAGTATAATTCAGAATCATAATTGTTCTGATGATTACAGTTTTTGGAAGTTATTTTAAGTGTAAGACATCTTTTACTTAACTGTTCTAAGATGTCTCATATAATCACAACCAGGAAATTCTTTTCTCGCAGTGAAACTTTCTGAGCATGGAGATCTTTCTGGTTCCATGTTGGGATGAGATAGCCTAACATGAATCATACCACTGGAGCACAGCATGAAAAAGACAGATATATATTTTAACTCCTGGTTGAAGAGTCAGTTGTTTAGTTATCAGAACTGTTTCATAACTGTGGGAGACCTGGATTTAAGTATGTGCTCTGGCATTTGACTTAGACATGGGTGAGGATCTTCATAGCCAGGCTTTTCTGTTCTTTTTGTGGGTTTTTGTTTGATTTTGACTAGTAGGCTTTTTTTTTTCATGGTTGAGAAATCTGCCATTTTTCCATTAAAAAAAAAAACAAAAAACGGAAGGAGAGAGTTCAGACACCCTCCTCCCCCAACATATTTAGAGACCTACAGCAGTCACTTGTCACCAACTGTAGCTTCAGTTTTCCCTAGAAACTCAACAATATGCTTAAATGCTGTCATGTATTTAGAAGATGGAGGCAGTTGTGAGCATTTCCAGGAACCATAGTACTCAGTGGGGTAGTTTTTATGTTAATGACTGAGATTTGCCGTTGCCTTTCTTCGTTGAATGTTACCTTTCCTGAATTCTGCAGAGCAGATGAAGATTATTTTACAAAGTACGACATTCAACATTTTAATATAAGCACTTTACGTAACACATTACTTAAGCTGTTTTTCATTTTATCTTCTACAGAGATGGTCATTACTGAAGTAATTTCTCAGTTATGGAAGATAAATTGTTGTCCTAGTAATAGTTTAAGGCACTATGCAGTTGATGCTCTTTGCTGTGTCTGAGAGTGGTCATCTTAATTCAGTTGTAGCTCAGGAGAAAACCTTTGCAGGCAACTTCATAAATATGAAAGCAACCTTTTGGGGTTAGGTCTGTGAGTGTGCTGGGAAACTAACAAAACCAAAACACAATTAAAGTTAATATTTACTTAAAACCTTAGAGGGTGAAAATGTGAAATGGAAGCCTGTATATTGCTGAGCATTACTATAATATCTTCTGGATTGAAGACCACATATAAAGTTCATGAGATCAGTTTTATTTATTTTTACTTTTAGAATTGTAGTTAGAATTGCCCACATAAATCCAGGCTAGTAAGGGATTCACGTGAATTAGCCTAGCATTTACATTTTGGGATTTGGAAAACACTGAGGTTTGACTGTTTTATGTATTTAAGAGTATTTGAGACAAGCACACACCCTTTTAGAGCAGATATGCATTGAAATTGCTTAGGGCCCAGGGGCCCAAGACATGTTGAAATACCCTCTTGATACATATAAAGCTGCCTTCTGTAGCTGCCATGCAGCAGCAACAGGTGTGGATTGTGGGTTTTAAACCAGTCTCGCAGAAACTATAGAGCTGAATCTTTACATGTGCGGTTGCTTAAGAGAAGGTCAGTTAGTGCACTAGAATCCATTACTACTTTGTATCCTGAATGCTGGGGCTTAAATGTTAACACATTAAAAACTTTACATCACACAAAAAGGTGTGAACATAAAAATCCTTAAAATGTTCTTTAGGTTGTAGACCAGCATCTAGCAGGTGATTATCTATGCAGGGGAATGACGTGGAAATAACACCTTAAGAATAATATTCCTCAGCTACTTCAGTTCTATTTTCAACTGTAGGCGAACATCCTACTGTGCTTGTGGGTTGATCCACGGGCAGAGCCGTTGCCAAATGTGCACTTCAGCCTTATTCACCTGTACCTTTCTTTGTTATATAGTGGACTTGAAATCTTGAAGCTCAGATAGTAGTTTTGAATTGGAAGTAGAGGTGAGACCTTAGGTATTGCATACGTTCAGACTGAGAAGTTCAGAGAAATAAAGTCTGTCTGGAGTTGGTTTAACTATTGAACAGGCTGCTTCAGAGTGAGTTCAGGAACATAAGTTGTGCATGTATAAATTGTCTGCTGCTTTTGAAATTCTTTCTCCGATTTCTGCAGAGAAACAGATGCTGTCTTTGGAAGTCTGAATTCTTATTTTGAAACATACCTATTATGGGTTGGTGACAAATGGAAATAGAAGGCAGCTGTGGACTCATTCTGGCATCAGCCAGAAATTACTTTAGAGTTTTACATGGAAAGGGTTGCCGTTTAAGCTGCAAGATTGAAAGTTGTATTTTGAAAGTTATTGCTGTGCTGTCAGTTCTGTTCCATTGATTGCAAAAATGGAGTCAGATAACTAGACCAAACTCAAACATTTTTTTATGAAAACTGTCTGTATTTTTGAAGACGTCGATTTCAAAATGAATGTAAACTAGTGGCTTCCTGCATCAGTCCACAGTAAATCTGTCTTACTGAAGTAGTATTTGACAGATTCGTTTGTTTCAAATTAATGCCCATAGTAGGTAGATCACTGGAGTTTTGCAAACCACAGTTTGGAGACCGTTCACTCACAGTGGGTAAGGAACCACACTTTCCAGAACTCACTCTGTTCAAGCCTTCACACAAGGCAGAGTGCAATACTAGGGTAGATTTGTGACAATGAAAAATAATTCTGACTTGTATACCAGAATTAGATGATGTGTATTTCTGGACCGTTGAGAGCAGAACTGCAAAGAAATCAGATCTCTATGCTTGAAATCGGCATTAAGCAAACACGTGACATTCACCAGCAGCCTCATTCATGTGATTTCAGTGCTTTGACTTTACATGGTGGTCTAGCAATAAAAGAAAAATTGGCCAATTATAGTAATCTGCTAGAGCTGTGTATTCTGGAATTTTGTGCAGAGGAAGAGGGAGGGTTCTTACCTGCTCTCAGTTCTGTCTAAAACTGCACTTAAGTACCATCTATTCCACAGCAAATAACATACATATTTAAGAAGGCTGTTAACCACCAGGCCACCTTTAAGAATATATTACTTACCTGCCACATCTTGTGCTCTCTCCACCTCCTCTTCCAGAAATCACAAGTCAATTCTGCCTTCCTGTGCTACCTCCTTCCTTTGGGCAGCGGTGAGTGAGCTGAGAAGACAGCTGAGACTTGAGGATGGTAGCTCTGATTAGGATATCCAGTTATTCCTTGGGCCACTCTGTTGCCCTTAAAGCCTGGAGATCTATGCACACATTTTGAGAAACCCCTAGGGCCTCTGGACAATCTGTAACAGAAGCTTGGGGACAGAATTCATGACTGCCTGAGCATTATTCATAACAAGTTTGATTTTCGGTGCTATTTTTTGCTTGTTTGTTTGATTTGGTTTGTTGGGGTTTTTTCCTTGAGACAAATGAAATCAAAACGGTCCTTATGTATGTGCGAATGCACATGCCAGCAAAGCATATGCTTATGAGTAAGTACTGCAAGTAAAATCAAGTTCTCACTGTGCACTAAGTGCAGTCGCACTGAATGCTTGATAGAAACAGTAGGCAGTGCAAGCAGAGAGTAAGATACTATGGCCAGATCTAGATTTCAGACCAGATGGATGTTATTCATAATATTTTTGAGTGTGAAGTTTTTACTGGAGTGTGAAGTAAACTGATGAAGATTTTTTGTTTGTTTGTTTTTCAAGCTGAAAAGAATTAGTAATACAGGCACCATTAATACAAACACAAGCTCAAAATCTAAACATGAATACGGTCAGTTTGGGGTGTACTATGAAAATAATTACTTTTGCGCCTGTTGACATAATAATTACAAGTAAATCAGTTGTTAATATAAGTCACATGAACAGAGTAATATCAGTATTTTGTAGAAGTGCAATTACTTGTATTGCTTTCTGGAAATCAGAACAGAACTTTTCAGACATGGCAAATGAAGTTTTAGTTCCTTGGTAATAAGTAGGATGTCTTTTGCGAACTTGGCCTGCTTTTGAAAATTCACCTGGAATTTTTTTCTATTTGGACAAAGTGCCATTATGTTGTATGCTAGAGGTATTGGCTGTTTTATAAATCTTTTGAGCACTGTTTATGGGGAAAATATGATTCAAGATCTTGTATTACATATATCTACTTCTTTCTCAATAGAGAATAAATGTTGTATGCAAAGGTTTAAAAAACAGTTGCTTCTTTATTCAAATCCTGCAGTTAAATGTTGTATAATATCCTTGGGTTAACTTGTATTTTGCCCCTGCTGACATGTTAATTTTGGCACTTGTTTTTATGTGCACTTTAATGTATTTAAATGCATATGCAATGTTTTAAATGCTATCAGTATGTATTTTTACTAGTTAGAATTGTACTCTAAGATGAGTTTGGAAGTTCCTGCTCTGTACTTAGTGTGCAAGTTATTAATGTGGTTCCTACTGATAAAAGTTCAATATACGAGCGGGCCATGCTTACAGCAGCCTGCTCTTAAAATACAATGTGTTTTCTGTGCGGAAGTCTATTAAAGCATTCAAGTTCTCCCATCCGTATTGAGAGCAGAAGATTCCTTCTTAATCCTCATATGGCTGATGTCTCTGCTGGAGTGTTAATAGATAGTCTAATTTGTGAGCTAAATTACTAATTGTATTATGAGTCTAAACCTTATTAAGCCTTTTGTGTGGAATTAGATCACAGAGCTTTGGGAAGCTGAGTAGTGGTTGGCTTCTGTCTGCTCTCTTTAATGACAGGAACAAGTTTTACTGGTGTCTTCTCTTCAGAGCTGCATCTCTGAGACTACAACTGATTTCTTTTGCTGCCTTCTACACGATTGACGGAATCCTAAGTTTGAAAAACAAGGTGTCTTTGAGAGTAGCTGAAGATTTCCAAGTGGGATCTCAGTGGTCTGAAAGCAGTAAGACTCTGTGTTTAGGTGAGGTGAGACTATGATTGGGAATTTAAAAGGGTTACTCTGAACTTGTGTATGTACACTGTGTGGCAATTCAGCTATATGGGAGTTGTTGAAATTGTGCAAAAGCTTTAAAATAGCTGCAGTTATATAACAGGATGATGAGTTTGGTAGATATATATTCCTGTAAGGAGTTCAGGTAGACAAACTCTCAATTTCAACAAATCACTTGGATTAGATTTTCATTTTTAAAGGTGTTCATTATCCACTTACAGATGGAGGATACTTCCTCTGTCACTCAGCTGTGCTGCTAAATTTCATGAGCACTCCTCATGTGTTTCTGTGCAAAGTCTAGCTGGGTCAACTGTGACCATTTTCAGAGATGGTTCATGTTCCCCACTCTGACTTTGCAATGAAGTCAGCCTGCTAATGCAGTGGGCTTGGAGATGGAGCTGATTGCCTCCAGCAGGAGATCAGTAATAAATAAACAAAGGGAGACTTAAAAGATTTTGACATCCCTTGCAATAAATTTTTATGATGATGTGGAAGATGTCTGTGAAATATTGTACGTTTGATAAAAGAATATTGCATGCATGGTAATTAATTTCATTTAAGAGAAAACATTCATGGTTACTCCATACATTTTCTTGCGTATAAGCGAGATACAACTACAGTGGTATCAAGTTTCACTCTATACACGACATCATTTAAACTGTTCTGAGAAACTATTCTTATTTTATACCTAAAGCTGTCAGGGCCCTGTATGTACTTAATGGCTTTGCTTTTTACTATTGTAAATGAATGCCATTTGAAATGCATGGACAATAAATGACAATAATAGTATACATAGCTTGTGTGGCATCATCTTATGTTTTTAAAAAGCTTTGTCTATTTCTGCATCACATTTAGTAACACACTCTGTAGAGTATATTAATAAAAAATGTCTTATATGTCCTGAGAAATTTCAGAGGCTTCTGCATTGTTCTGTTCCATGTGCATTGGTTCTCTCAACCTATACACTGTGCATTTATTATGTTACTACAAGTAGAGCAGCCAGAAGTCATTGCCAAGAGCTAATTGTCTTCAGGTACATCTGCAGAAGAAGCCTGTATTTGTCAGGGATTTCTGTATAGCTCCCAAACTGATTATCCTGCTTATTAGAGTATTTTGGTAGATAAGTAGTTTTTGAGAGAGTTTTTATATATTTTATAGAAAAATTATAGCATTTACTTATTCAAATGCAGTATATTTGGAGACCATTGTAAATTTATGCCGAAGAGGGGCAATCATGCTGAAACTCACAATTTAGCTTGCCTACCTTTTGGTAGCAAATGAGACTCACAGTGGCTTTGATTTGCAGATGAAATAATTTTGGGATCTAGGAATGACAGATCTTTAGAGCTTTTTGTACACTTGCCAGAGGTGTGGCTAGGAAGATGTTAATTGTGCCAAATCGAGACACGGCTGCTGTAGAAGAAAGTAACAGAGGTCATTGAGGCACATACTTTGTTAGAAAGGATGAATTAATGTTACAAACCTTACAGGCCACACCCACCCACTCCCTGGACCTCGAGCCCTGTTTTCTGTCACACTGGTGGATGTTACTCCGGTTATCTTACTGTTCTGTTGTGTTGACACGGGTTTGTAGCTTTGGGCTGTCAGTACCCTCTACATCCATATTACTGCCCACTTGCTGTGTTTTCCTCCCTTCTTAGGCTCTGTGCTTGAAATGCACTTGATGAAGTGTGTCTTCCTACCCTGATTTCTGTTCTGGTAATCTTCTTTACTCTAGCCTTGATTGGTTTTATTTGTCTGTGGAGTTTGGGTTTCATTTTTCCATTATGATGAGAAGTGGCAACTGAACTTGAGTAGCATTTCTGTGGTAATTTTCTTTGTGTTCTTTTTGCACAAGAGACTAGATTCCCATGGAAAATGAGAAGAGCAAATCAAAAGGGCCAGTGTTATTTCACATCACTGTTAAGTACAAGTGTCTTTGTATCTTTCAGGTAGTCCTGTGTAGAACAGATTTCTTTTCAACTGTAGCTGTTGATTTGAACAATTAATTAAGTGGCCTATTAATTGATTTGGGAGAACCTCTATGCTTGAATGTATTGTTATATTATTTCTGGTTATGAAGAATGGAATATGGATCTTGTCTTCAAATGGCAGGATTTTGAATTTTTTATTCTCTTTGGTGTTCTTCAGAGCATTTCAGACACAGCACACGATGTAATAATCTGATGACTAGGTATAAGAAACTACCTCCACTGAAGTTTTTGCCACTGTTATTCAACTTTTTGAGGGGGAGAATTAGGTTCCATTAAATAGGGGGCCCATGGGTAGCTGGGGAGTTTGGTGGTCACAAGAGTCTCTATATTTCTACATCTGTATTC
Source organism: Clamator glandarius (assembly GCA_033459285.1). Taxonomy (NCBI): domain Eukaryota; kingdom Metazoa; phylum Chordata; class Aves; order Cuculiformes; family Cuculidae; genus Clamator; species Clamator glandarius. The sequence goes on from JAUNZM010000070.1 coordinate 2,151,947, forward strand.
CATGTGATGGCCTTATCTTCTTAATGAACTGGGATAGAAGTAAAATTTCAGAATATGAGTTTTAGCAAGTATGTCCTTTGAACCCTCAACATAAGCAGCTGATGATGTTGGGAGAGTACATAAGAGGTAAAACACTTCCATAACAAGGAGTCATATTTTTAACAAAATTTGTCGTGAAATCAGTGACCACAATTATACCCTAGTCTGGTCCCTGTTATTAATATTGATTAAGATGGTCCCACCCTGGTACTGTAAAGACTGGATTTAAGTTTTTTAGATCTTTTGGGGGCAAAAGTTGCTCCATCCACAACCTGTTTTGCCTTTTTACATAGCATCTACTCCAGCAAAGCTTATTCCATTCTACTACTGCTCTATAGCAAGAGTTTACTTTGTGTTCCTTCCCTCTTTTGATACTGCCTCCCTTCTGCATCCATTCCTTCAGTGGTGGGAGAGCCATAGTCGTCTGATTTAGATTGTTGATATTTGAGAAGGAGGCTTACAGGTGTTTAAAGAGCAAATTATCTGCCCCCTGTCCACTGTCACCCAGTCAGCGATGGCATAGCAGTGATGCAACTCAGGAATTAGTAGTTACAGCTTTGAATAAGTTGCGTGGCTTGTTTTTTTATTCTCCCTCCCCACCCCCCAAATAAAGTTTTGTGATTATGAGAGAGAGGATGGGAGGACAGTTGTGAGATAACTACCTGCTTTACAGTGCTAATTATGGTAGATGTTACATATTAATAGGGAACTTTCTGTAACCACAGGCACAATCTCCCAGTGGAAGGTACGAGAGAAAGCTGTTTCAGAAGCAGACAGGGATAGAGAAACCTGGCACTGCTCTTGTGCGTGGCAACATGGGAGTAGGTATTGTTCATTGAAGCTGGGAGGGCTGCTCTGACAAACCTTGAAGCATTGCATCTTTGCCATAGAAGAAGCTAGTGCTGTACTGGCTCAGGGGGTGGGGGGGAACTAGGTTTTGAGCAAGGGAATTTGTTCTAGAAGTTTTCCAGGGATTAGTACCACTGTCACTGTGTGAAATGTAGGGACAGTTTATGCATGGACATGAAGCTTTATAAAAGCGTTGAAGCTAAGAGTTTTTCAAGGTACATTTAGTTGCAGTGCTTTTCTGCTTAGACTTGCTCATGGTTTCCTATATTGCATTTATGCTGTGGGAGTTTGAGAGCTGTGGCCTTGGTGTTTATTCCTAAAGGAGGGAATGCTTGTATATTAAAAAAAGAGGGGGAGAGGGAGGGAGAAAAAAGCATAACTGTGTGGTTGTTATGTTAAATGAATTTTAAAACTAGTGAGAAGAGGCATTCAGAGATGAGAATGCTTGGGGGGAGAAATGAAAGCACATTGAAGCTGTTTCCCCTTGAGGGCTTTAGGCAGGATTGAGTAGAAGTGGTGCATACTGAAGCCTTGTTTATAGTCTTTCACTTACTGTTAATAAAACAGGGATGTTCTAAAAGGTTTCCATAATTAAAATGCAGTCCTTGAGTACAGTGCATTTTCAGAGTAGTTTAAAGCCCTGCTGCCTCTCAGACTGGTTAAATCATTATTCATAAAAAACGCTGCAGTGGACTTAGTGTTACGAAGTTGTTTTCAATCAGAATTATGTTAGAAATGTTGGGTATTGAATAAATGAAAATGGAAATTAAGGGGAAGCTGGTAAGTGTACAAATTGACTGGTTAGTACCTAATTACCAGTACAGAGATTGGGTTTGCCTTCTCTTTTTTTCTTAATTGGCTGAATATTAATAAATCTGGTTTATTTCTGGAAAACAGCAAATTTTAATGGTCTGGCAGAAATTCATAATAAAAAAGCTAAATAATTAGCATAATAAATAATTATTGCTTCCAGGGTTTTTATTGTTAACATAATAAAATGTTAAAAAGCAAACCACTTGAGTAGAAAGTAATTGCACTGACAAGCACCACACAGCTAGCATTCACAATAAAGTAAACCTTCCCTCAATGTCAACCTGATTTGCTATCCACATAAATGCTTCCTCACATTATGGAAATGTGCTTTTTCTATCAACAGAAAAGAATAAAACTCTAGGCATCTAATTAATCTTGTCTGACATTTGATTTCATACTCAGGTTAAAACACAAGGCAGGTAGATCTACTTTTCCCCCCTCTATGTGCATGACCACAGGCAAATCTCTCCATTAATGTCAAGCTGCATCTGTGTGTCTGTGTTTCTGCCACATGTCAGTCATTAGTGCATTAGTGTTTCTTGTATTTGATTCATATGCATCAGTTTTCCTGTCTGGAGAGCGTGGTAAGTAGGGATCTGCGAGGCTTCAGCTCTACATCACAAGCATTTCACCTTGATCCTTCTTGTAAAGGAAGAGGGACTCTACTGTATAGGAGAAGGATTAAAAGTGGTAATTTGTAGTACAGGGAATTTCTAAGTTGCTATGATCAAGTAGAAGAAAGAAGCAAAACTGATTTGGCTTTGACACTTATTGATTAAGAGTGCTCTTGTTAAAGACTAAGAACTTTTAATAATGACTAACTGTTACATGCAGTAGTTTAGACTCATTGATGGCAGGAATTTTTTTTAAAAGTGCACGGAAGAACTCTACAACATTACTTAGATATATTATGGGCGTTTTATTTTCAGAATATCTGGTTAATGGTTTCTGCCAGAGGCAGCGTGCAGCATGTTGAAAATGTGGTGGTTTGACCTTGCATGCTAAAACTTGTGTAACTCCCTTATATTTGTACATACTTAGGTAGTACAAACATTTAAAAGGACACAGTTAAGAATTTAGCTTTAAGTAGTAGACTCTGCATATTCTTAAAATACAGTGATAACTTTAAGTGGTTTCATAATTAAAGTTAGCAAACTAAAAAATACCTTAATGAACATAGTTTATATATTAAAATATTTTCCTGTAGTGTTTGCATGCAAAATTGTGTGGTGTTGGGACATAAATATTCGCTTATGAATTAAAAAAAAATTAAGAAAAATGGGTTTTGTTTTGCTGACTATATGCAAGAAGTGTAAGTATCACTGGTGAAGAATATCTGGGGTTTTTTTTTATTTGTATTTTGCAAAAGTTTAGTTCTAAACTTAAAGTTTTTATTCTAGTGTCTGTCTGCTAATAGGTCTAAGTGTGAGTGAAACTGTTTTTCTCTGCATTCTGCATAAGGGGCTGGATGCTTTTGGGAAGAAGTGGTGCAGCTCTTAGCCATAGCTGTATGGTAGCCCATTCTGTAAACCACTTATGAAAGGTGCTGAAGAATCTTTAAGGAAAAAATACTCTACTTGATCAAACAAAATTGTACACATATACATACTTTGATGTTAAAGCCAGATTGGTTATGTATGAATGGTATGTTACCAGAAGGTAACAGGCAAAAATTGTACATGAGAAACATTCTCATTATGGTGAGCACTGCATTGAGAAGATGGGTGCTTCATATGTCACCTGCTTTTGAACAGTGACAGGTAGAATCTGATGCCAGAGGAATTAGCATTTAGACCTAATAAAAGAGAGGTTTATTCATGATTGACCTTCAGGGACTGTGGCTTTCACTCTGCTATATTAGTGCTTAGTTTCACTATCTTTCTGTAGTCCAGAAAGGCAGCCTCAGCAGGTGAAGGTGGAAAAGAGAGGTAGGAAATACCACTGCTTGCTGTATCAGTCTCTGTTCTGAGGTTCTTACTGTCAGCTTTTCTGTGGATGATTCTTGACAGACTTCACCTTCAAGTAGCAGGACTAGAAACCAAGAGGGGGAGCAACACAGCTTTAGTCCACACTTGATAATTTTCTCCACTTCAAAGAATGAATATTGCTGTTCTAACAGCTTTCAAGGTACTATGGACTGTAGATGTGGAGTTGGAGAAATGCCTTCCTGCTCAGTATCCCCGAAGGTAAACACAGCAGATTTGTTAACAGATTGGTTGTAATATTATGCATTTATTTACTGCAGTTTGTTTTCAGTTGCTTCTGGAAGGTATTATAGTCACAGAACAATTGAAGTAGGAAGACGCTTCTGTAGATTGTTCCAACTTGCTGCTAACTTCAAGGCTAGATCCTGTGGCTCAGGACCTTGTCCAGTTGAGTTTTGAGTATCTTTAAGGACGGATAGAGTGAGATTGTACAACCTCTCTGTTATGTGAACGTGTAAAATACAAGCATTAAAATTTTTTCAGTATATTAGCACAATATTTTTATACAAGAGAAAAAGTTTATTGAGAGAAGATATTCCAGAATGTATTAAAATATGAAAGGTAAAAAGAGCGTAAAGATTTTATTTTAGGCTTCTGAATGCATTGTTTGAAATGCGTCTATCAGGAAGGTCTTTCTAAATACCATTTGTGTTGACAATTACTTTTAAGGGTACCAGTAATGTACACTGTTGCTTTCTTTCTAGTTTTGTTCAGAATGAATACAGTTTTACTGATGACTACTTTTGATTGTGTTATTTTTCAAATAATAAACTGATGCCTTTATAAACAAGTAAGAGATGTTCCAGAAAACATTTTAATGTGATTTTCAAATCTCATAGCTTAAAGGCATACACTTAACTACTTCCATAGCAGAAATTTTCGTTATATGGTACCAGCATTCTTGTCTTTTAACAGAGAATACTAGAGCGCTCCATAGTGAAGATGTGGGTTTTTTTCCAGTTCACACCAATACTAAACTGGAAACAAATTGCAGAACTTCTAAAATGAGAAAAACGTATTTAAAGAAATCCCTGCAGAGGGAAATTAGTATTTGAAAGATAAGAGCTATAATTTCTTAACTGAGTTTTATCCCAGATAACACTGTCAGGGAAAGAAGTGCTATTACTGTTAAATTTGATACTCCATAGAGAGTTTTAAAAACAGTGGACGGAAGGAGACGTGATGCCTCTAGAGGAGTTTGTGGAAAGGAACAACAAGCACAAACATGTTTTCTTGTTGCAGGGGAATTAGAGGTTATTATACTGTGTCCAAAGATATTTTTCCCCATACTGTTTTTCCTAATTCATTAGCTATTGTTTACTTTCATTTTAATTGGGTCTTATTCATTCAAAGTGCTGTAGAAACCTTAACCTTTCTTTTTGTTTGGAGATCAAATTAACAAAGATTTGGAGAAATGGACCTGGCTAGACGTGCATTGGATTTCAGGCATGCTGATGTTCACAGGGGTATTGGTTCACTTGAGACTTCTGTAACGTGAGTTTCCATTGCTGTCCTCTTTCCTTATTTATCCTTTAAGCAATAAATTTTGTTCTCAGTAGAAATGCAGTAAGTAATGAGATGACACATGCTGGTCATTTCCTGGGGATTAAAGTTCATGTAGTCAGAGATTTCTAGAGTTTATAGTCACAGTAAAGACATCTAGCTAGTAGTCACTGAACAGTGAAAAGGTTATGGGTTATTCTGTGTTTAAATTAATTACCATGTCAGACTTCTAATTAGGAGTTGGTGTATTATAGCTGAGATTTTGCGAATGGCTAACATAAATTTGTATCTTCTTTCTTACTCTGTTTCAGGAATCTTAACAGGCTCTGTAAAATCAACACCTGTGAATCTAGATTCCAGATGCAATGCTTACGCTATTGAAAATGTGTAATGTTTTTTCAAAAAGTTCTTTAAAACATTGAAAAGGAGTTCTTTGTTCTTTTTATTTAGTTACTGCTGGTTTAGCTAAAAAGTGTGCTGATTTGGTCTTACCAGGATAAAATGTAGAAGACTAAGTAGCACGCTTATGCGTTCAGTGATGTAGCTGCTACTATCATTTGAATCTGTGGATGTGCATTTGGCCATATAAGTGCCAATTTTAACTGTCAGTTCAAAGTAAGACAAAAATAAGTAATTTTAAAAAACCAATCTTACACTTGCAGATCAATAAAATTGTGAATATTGGATTTAGTGTATGTAAAAGATATGTGTGAACATTGCCGCAGAGCTAGCATATTTGACTCGGGTCAGCAGGGAAATAGAGAGAAACCTCCTAAATGTTGATCCTCCTTATTTTTTCATTCTCAATCTCATTATTTTTAACTACTCAAACTCAACGCACTACTTTCAGACTTTTTTTTTTTTTTCAGCATTAACATACTCCTTACCATCTACTTCGTTCTAGTAGTAATTGTCACTGTTGGGTCGAGTGTTGCTTTCTGTTGGGAGGAGGGCATTTTGAACAGCATCTAGTGCTGCTACAACGTGAAGCTTGAAATTCTGGCTAATTTTGAAGTGGCTTTTTTATGCCACTGACTGTTTGTTCTAAGAGTGAAATTTATCCCTGCATTGGAGAAATAGAGTAGGCAATATATGGTGGCCTCCATTTCCATTCTACTCTTCTATGACAAAGTGACCCATTTAGTGGATGAGGGAAAGCCTGTGGACGTCTCCCTAGAGTTTAGTAAAGCCTTTGACATTGTTTCCCACAGCATTCTCTTCAAGAAAGTGGTTGCTCATGGCTGTATCTGTACTCTTGGCTGCATGAAATGCTGTCTGGATGGCCAGGGTGAAAGAGCGATGATGAATGCCTTTAAATCCAGTTGTCAGTCAGTCAAAAGTGGTGTTCCCCAGGGCTGAGTGTTGGGGCTGGTTCTGTTCAATATCTTTATCAATGATCTGGATGAGAGGATGGAGTGCTCCTGCAGTAACTTTGCAGATGACATCATATTGGGTGGGAGTGTTGATCTCCTTGCAGGTCAAAAGCTTTGTAGAGGGATCTGGACAGCCTGGATCAATGGGCCAAGGCCCAATTGTATGGGGTTCAACAAGGTTAAGTGTCAGATCCTGCGTTTAGGCCACAACGACGCCATGCAACACTACAGGAAGAGTGGCTGGAAAAGTGCCTGGTGGAAAAGGATCTGGGGCTCTTGGCTGACAACAGCATCCTGGCTTGTACCAGAAACAGCGTGGCCAGCAGGACTAGGGAAGTGATTGTGCCCCTATACTCAGCACTGGTGTGCCTGCACCTGAATACTGTGTTCAGTTTTGGGCCCCTCACTGTGAGAAAGATGTTGAGCTGCTGGAGCATGTCCATAGAAGGGCAACAAAGTTGATGAAGGGTCTGGAGCACCAGTTTTATGAGGAGCAGCTGAGGGAACTGGAGTTGTTCAGTCTGGAGAAGTGACCTCATTTTTCTCTACAACTACCTGAAAGGAGATTGTAGTGGGTTAAATGTTGGTTTCTTCTCCCAAGTAACAAGCAGTGGGACAAGGGGACGTGGCCTCAATTTGTGCCAGGGAAGGTTTAGATTGGATATTAGGAAATACTACTTTACTGAACAGATTATCAGGCACTACAATAGGCTGCCCAGGGAAGTGGTCGAGTAGCTATCGCTGGAGGTGTTTAAAAGACACAGAGATGCAGTGCTTAGGGGCATGACTTAGTGGTGGACTTCGCAGTGTTAAATTTACAGGTGGACTTTATGGTCTCAAAGGTCTTTTCCTACAAATGGTTCTGTGATTCTATGCTTCTATTCCTCTGTTTTACTTTCTGCTGCAGTGGCCTTGGGTGTTGGTGCTTGGGAAAAAGAGGGCTTGGGCTGGAGAAAGCTTGCCTCTTGAAGACTGTTATTGGTGGAAATGTATGAATTTCTGAGCATTGTCAACAATGGTTCCACATATTTTTGGCTATAACTGCCTTATATGACAATATTTTAAATTAATTTCTCGGATATAACATTGTGCTACATCAGAGGTGCTGTATTTGAAACATGGAGAAACTACTGAAAATTGAATGCCATGAAGGAGAAACAGGATTGTAATCCTAGTCTTACAGCTGACAGGACGTCTTCCTTATCAAGGAAGATGCGGCTCATTTTTAGAGAGGGATCTTCACAGCGAGATTGTAAGAAGTTAGTGTAGGAGGGACGTTGATGAAACCAGCAAACAGTAATTACGCAGTTGAGTAATTCAACTCTGATGTTTGATTGGAAACCCACCTGATTCTGATAAGCAGAATGCAATCCTGGTGTTGTCTTAAGTCATCTACTTCCCAATTTAAGCTACTGGGAGTAAATAAGTGCTTCTAGCTGGCATATTTGGAAAGAAAAGCTTGAAACAATGAACAGCATGCTAACTACTGCAGTGTTGCTGAGCTTATAGACACTCTTGTATGGGTGCTGATTTTAGATTAACCTTGTGGGCTCCAGTACAGCAGTTGGTTATCAGGTCAGTTTTGCTCTTTAGCTATAAATGCAGAAGCAGGCGCTGAAGTATTTTGCTGTGGAGAAGAATAAAATAATACTAGTAGGTTGTGGCAGGCAGGCTGCAAGTATACTTGCAGCACACATCTTGCACAGGTGCCAGAGAGTTGTAGGAACTGAGAAATGAAAATAAGGTCTGGTTTTGTGTTTGGTTTTTTTTTTTTTTTCAGACTTTACCTTTCCTCCCCTTTATACCTAAAAGCTACAGATTTGTTTTCCAGTGCATCATTATCTAGGATATACATTCTTAGTTTTCCATATTAACATTGGTTTTTAAGAATGTAATAAAACTGCCCTGGTTGTCAAAAAAGAGGTTTCAAAAGAGAATCTCTCCCTTCCTAGTTGTGTAAGGGAGAGATCACAAAGGTAATTGAGAAAGGATGCCTAGGGAATTGTGGAGAGAGAGAAGGTGGGAGCAGAGCTGGGAAAAGAAAAGGAATAGAAAACACAGAGTGGAAAACCTTGCAAGTCAGAAGAGCAAGAAATTGTTGAGAACACAGGCAGAGAGAAGCAAATGGAAAACCAAATGTGTGTGGGATGTGGAACATAGAGCAATATTTATCTCATTATGTGTAAAAGGAAAAATTAAATGAAAGAAAGCCCGCAACAAACTCAATGTTTTCAGTTGATTTAATAAGCTTCCTTACAAAATATTGCAACTAAACAAATTACATGATGTATAGAGGGCCTTTTATTTTTGACCACCTGATGATGCATGCATTTTTTAATCAGCAGGTAGATTTCCTTCTGTAAAGAATGTCAAATTAATTTCACATTCTTGTATGCCTATCAGCTGTAAGTAGGTCTTCCATTGTTTCTCTTCTGTGTAATTAGATTATGTAATAATTTACACAGATCGTTTTCCCTTAACAATTTTTCAAAATTAGTAAACTTTTTAAAAAATTTCCACATCCTTCTTGGTCTGGGCAATCCCCTGTGTTTTTAATTGAGAATGAAATTAAAATAGATTTGTTTAATTACTTAGTTGGCATTATCTGACCTGTCAATACTGACACACCTGCATTAATGCGAAATTTGACTCATCCAGTGAGCTTAAACAGAATCATTGGTGCTTAGTCCACTTCTTAAGCAGGCTGAATGTACAAAGCAAATAATAAATCTTTCAAAATAGAATGGTAGATGTGTATATATGATTATGTGGGCTATCACTGTCATTATAAAAGAGATGAGAGATGTTTATATAAGTAAGATATACTATTGAATTTAACCTGTTATATTGCTGTAATCATAGCTATTTTAATGAAATATTTCACGTATTTATATTATTAAAATAAACTGAATTGCTACAGCTATGAAAGGTAAATACGTTGACTTCAGATGCTTGAGTTCCTAAGGCAAATGTGGGAAAATGCTTTCATCTTGCATATTGTCCCTTCACCAGTGAAAAATGTTTATGGTGTATATATTTTGGATCTTACCTGGATGACTGTACAATGTAACTTGTTTAATTGGTCTCTCCATTTCTCTGCAGCTCTGTCAGGGAGTGTGTGATTGAACTTATGCTTTTCATATGAATCAGTGCTGTCTATGGTCTTGTATGGGAACATTTATGTGGAATGAATTATTTAAAATAAAATTTTGCCCTTTGCAGAAAAAATGCCCTATTTATTATGACTAAATTACCTTTTGAATTTAAATATTTATTAAATACATAGTGGAATTCCAGTAGCTCATTGGTTTTGCTGCAAATACATAACATGTCATTTAAGGCTTGGGTGATCATGATCACCTCTGATCTCTGAGGCATCGATCAAGAAATGCTGAATGAAGAACAAGTAACACTGAACTCATACGCATCAGTAGAGGAGTGCTCAGGAGTTAGTGTGTGAATTCAGATGGCACTAATTCCCTTTTGAATACACACTCACAATGTAGATAACTGTTTGAGAAACAAAGTAAATTATCTTGTTTCTAGGGTTTGTCTGTGAATAAATTTACTGCACACTAGGTTAAGGTGTGAATTTACATTATACTGGCAATTCTTCACTAGCTGCCAAGAGGAGGTTCTTGAAAGGCTCTGTGTGTGAAATAGCAGCACCAGTGCTTGCAAAGCAGAGAACACTGCTCAGCTTAAAGCTCTTAAGACTGCACTATGAAAACTATCTATGTAATCTTTATGGTGCTTTATATTTTAAATTCCTTTGATTGGGATTTTTTCGATGGATCTTGTGTTATACTTAAATTGGATTTAAAGTTCTGATTTCATTAGGCTATGTGTTTATTATACTCCATTTCACTATTAATGACTTCTGCAGTAGATTCAAGGGAATCTTTTGAGTTGGTCAAAAGGTGATTATTATTATTATAATAGATTTCTTCTTCTCCCCTGCATCTGTTAGTAGGTGGCTTGCCATAGCTGCTTCTGATGCTGGAATCTTATTAACTTGAAGAAACAACAATAAAAACCCAGGAGACAGGGTAAAAGATGTACACACAGAGACAAGAATTTGTTGCTGTTGGTGTGAATTACACTGTCATGGCTATTCAAAGTTAGATGAGCATGCATAAATGACAGTTATTGTGACTGTTTAATTTTTCCTATTTTTTCTCATGTTTAACCTTAAGCAATTCTTTTCCCCTCTGTGATATTATACAATCCAGTTCTCATCTCTTGAATTCAAGTGCTGCTGCTTAGGGCTATAATAGGCACTCTTAACAATGACTTATTTTTACTTTACACCAGTACATTTCCAAAGAGTGAATTAATGAGTAAAACATAAGCTAGGCAATGTCCTTCATTTACTTTTTCAGAAGATCTCAAAGCAAGAATATTAACTATACCACGTCACCCACCTCCCTTTGAAGTTTGTGCTTGAATTGTAAATAGAGCCCAGACTTTTTGTTCCCTGCTACTAGCATAATACCAGTCTGTGTGGTTTTGATTGTATATATTTTTAATAGACTGTAACATTTTAAACTTTGTTCTTGTATCTTCTTTTTTTCTTTATTCTCAGACACTTTCAGAATTTATAAGTTAGGTCTCCAGTCACTTCCCCTCATATAGTTGCTGCTTGGTGAGCATTGTGCTCCATTGCTGATAAAGGAAGCATGGGTTTTTTTGTATAATTGAAATATTTCTTTATTTTGGTTCTATCAAAGGTATACTGGATGCAGAGTGATGATGTGGGTAAAGCAGAATTCCTTTAGGGGCCACTGGAAATACTGGTTTGTAATGTCTAGATAAATAGCTTTTAATTATCTTCGCTTAATTATCTCCTGCTTCCTGAACACTTCTTCAATGTTGACAGTAATCTAAGAAGAGAATGGTGATGTGTTGGTACTTCTCCATTTTTCATATGTTTTAGTCATATTGTTCTAGTTAAGACAGAATTCTATATTACTGTACAAAATGTTTGTAATGTAGTACAACCTTAGAATAAACAAAACATGGTTACTATTTATTGTCAATATGTTCATTGTGAGCTCTTAATTCAACTTAATAATAAGGTTATCAGGGTTAATAGTTAAATATTTTGACTTTTAAAATAAATATATTAAAACAAAGGATGTTCTTATTTAAAGCCAGATTAATTTTTCCTTTTTTAAATATTGTTGAAATGTATAATATTGTTTATAGGTGTATTAAAAATACATCTTGGGGAAGAAATATAAATCTGTCACATGATTTTAATGTTAAAAAGCTATTAAGTAGGTGAGCCTAGCTGAAAAGATCTCTGGTAACAGTCAAATAGTTTGATTTGCTTATTTCCTCCACACTTATCATCCGTACCTGGCTTTTGTCAGCAGATCTCAGAGCACATTACGAAGGAAGATATGTTTCCTCATCTTGTGGAGGGCATATTGGATCTTCTGTCTTATTAACGCAACACTTATTTTTTTCCTTCATAAAATGCCCATGTTGTAACAGTTATGAATACATTGGAACCTCTTAATGGCTGCCAGTAATGGTGAAATGAGATTTTCTTGTCTTCTGCAAGCATTCTGGACAATACTTGTTTATGTGATTCGATCTGACTCTTCTCTAAGACTTTCCATTCTCCTTACCTAATGCAGAAATCAAATGGAGAAAAGTTAATGTTTCAGATTTTGTGTGTATCACATTTTCAAAAGTTCAGGTATTTAAGCTGAATAAATCTCCATGGATGTAGTACTTGGTTTCTAATGGAGCATTTTACATACGTGAATTTGAGGCAACACAAAAGGCTTATTTCAACTTTCTTTTTAGTAACTGGGATAGCTTGACAGTACTATAATAAGGGGAAATATAGAAGGATGTGTATCCCACATTATTATGAAGGTCACAGTGTTGACCTATTACAGTAGTTAAAACATTGAAAATCCTAAGTCCATTGTGTTTGGGTTATTTGGTAGGTATACCCAGTGGCCCCAAACTCTCTTTCAAAACAGGTTTGATTACATTTTGCCTGTTTTCCTGCTTCCTTAGGTGTTTTATTTAATAGTTAACCTAGCATACTTTTTTATCAGATGACTGTTACACTTAATATATTAAAAAAGTGTAAGGCATTGATTGCGGAATCGTTCAGGGCTTTCTTGAAACCTAGCTGTTCCTTAGAAGGTGGAGGATCGTGTTAACTAAATTAAAGGGATTGTCAGTGCTTCATCTTTAAGATTAGCAGTAATCATCAATGCACCAAAAGCCTTATGTTGTCTCTAACTAGCAGTCAACTTTTAAAGGAGAGGCTCCAACTCTGTCTTTGGCTGTGCTTGCAGGCTTAGCTTTAGGTTACTCTGTGCTCTTGACAGTCTTCTTAGGAAGCCATGTAATTTGATGTAGTTTTTTTTAAAGGCCTCAAAATGACACGTGTAGTATGGCATTGACGATGTGAGCGACAGGCTGTGATGATCCAGAACTATCTTTAGTTTGGATCAGAATTGGCAGTGAGTGAGGGACTGATTGCCAACACTGTCAGCATTGGTACACATGTGAAGCTTTGCTTTAACAGGAGTTGGGAAGTGGTCGGTGAGGATGGAAGCGGATTATGACATGCCTTGTAGGCACAGGTGGAACTTGCAAGGCAATTTTAGGTTCTAGTCTTCCATGTGGCAGAGGCCTGTGGAATTTGAAAGAAAATTCTGTCACTGCTTTCTAATTCTGTAAGGTGTAAGAATTATTTATTCAATTTGGATGATACCGTAGAATAACTTGGTATACTTTTACAATATACTTGGTATACTTTCTTCTAGTTGATATCCCTGTTATCTTCTGCTGAACTTGATAGAATATATGTGTCCAGACAGTTCTGGATAACTCTTAAAAAAGCCAAGAAACAAGTCAAATGAGATTGAGTGAGATTGTGTTTGTGTATATGCACGTGTGTATACACACACATACTTAACTCTATCTCCAAAATTAAAAGCAGCTATTTATAATAGTGCTATCTTTTACAGTTCTCCTCATCATCAAGCACGTTCTGTTCAGGGAAAGGTTATCCAACGTAAACTTTCTCAAAGCAACTTTTATTTGACATTTGTAGAATTCTAAAAAATCCTCTCAGCAAACACTACACAGTATAGATTAGAATGCTGATCTGTTCTGTGTAGATTGGAGTGATCTAGGGAGGTAGCAGAAATTAGCTTAGGTTTTGTTTTAATTAAACAAGATACATTGGTTATGAGATTCCTTGTGCAAATAATCTTCATCTTAAGTATGTTTTTACCTGTCTCATTTAAACTATCATGCGCAGTATCACTGCCTGGTAATGCAACTACTGTTACTTACTAATTTGCCAGTAATTTTTTATTAACATAATGACAGGAAGCTGCAATAAAATCATTTGGGCTGATATTAATAATTTGCTATGGCTTTGGTATTTAGAGTACATTAACTTTCCTCTGCTCACTTTCTGGTACACAATTTGTTGAGGATGTGTTTTCCATTTTCATAAAAAAACTGTGTACAGACAGAACCAGTCACTTCTTTGGAAGTAAGTTCTGGAAAAGTATAGTTAAACTACTCACAGTTGATCTATGAATTGGATTATATGCATAGAGACCTACACTAGAATAGTACTGTGGTTTAGAAAGGTTTTATTGCTGGTTTGCTACAGAATAAAATCTCTTTGTTATTTTTGCTCTTTGTGTGAAAGTATTTGAGCTAGGAAAAAACAGTGAACAAACAGCTACGTCCTCTGCACATTTCTTTTTCTGTAGGAGTCGAAAATTCTTGCTGTTGTGAGCACTTGTATTGACTAAAAAGGGACTGAGATAAGACTTTATTGAAACTATTGAAAGATGAGAATACATGCAGTGCAGTTAACCTAAATAAATCATGATGATTTGCAATGAGACTGGTTATGAAACAGTGTTAGGATAACTGGTTTTGGGTTACTGTTTTTCTTTCATGAAGTAGTTTGTGTGACTGGGCATATAGCCTGCAAGTTGCTGCTGCACTTCCAGAAAATGATTGTCGTAGTGTTCTCAAAGCTTAAAATATTTGCTGTCTTTACCATATGGACTTTTATTATATTTTATGTGAAGCTTTCATAACAAATAAAGGTTTTCTTAGTTGTGACAGCCTTAATGGAGAAGCAGCTTAATTATTGATAATTTACAAGGGTGGTAGCTGGCTAGATTTCACCCATGTAAATCTGCTGCTGCCTTAGCAACAGCTACAGTGTATCATTTAGTGTTTAGGCTGTTTGTGGACTACACAATGTCATAATTATAGAAAGAAATGTACAGATGTAGGGGCTTGAATATAAATGAGTAGTGCCTCATATAGTCTTGAATTTTTTAGGAGGGATATATGTGATGTGTGTGTCTCAAGTTTCCTGTCCCCCACTGTAGTCTGTGGTGTACAGGAACAGTTGATTATTGTTTAGGTATGATGTGCCTAACATAGAAACAACATAGAAAAAAGGGGCATGGAAGCAGATGGAAAGCAAGAAAGCTGTTATCATTCATTGTGAGTAGCAGGACAGTACTTATGAAAAACAGGTATCGTGGCATTGTGTAAACAAAGCAGTAGATGCTCTTGGACTAGGAGAAGTCTACAAGCTGAAGAGACGGGGTTGAAAATGTAGAGATCAAAACATTCATTACAGTAGTAGATCAACTTCTGGGAAAAAAAACCAACCAAACAACTCAACCTACAAGATTTTGGTTATCTCTGTCTCCTGACTATAAATTAGAAGAAATATCTGTCTAGCAAAAACCTCCTATTTCAAGTGTGTCAGGAATGACACTATTAATCACAGAATCACAGAATCACAGAATGACCAGGTTGGAAGAGACCCACTGGATCGTCGAGTCCAACCATTCCCACCATTCCCTAAATCATGCTCCTAAGCACCTCATCTACCCTAACCTTAAACACCTCCAGGGACGGTGACTCAACCACCTCCCTGGGCAGACCGTTCCAATGCCTAACCACCCTCTCTGTGAAGAATTTCTTCCTAATCGCAAGCCTAAATCTCCCCTGGCGGAGCCTGAGGCCATTCCCTCTCGTCCTGTCCCCTATCACTTGGGAGAAGAGGCCAGCTCCCTCCTCTCCACAACCTCCCCTCAGGTAGTTGTAGAGAGTAATAAGGTCTCCCCTCAGCCTCCTCTTCTCCAGGCTGAACAACCCCAGCTCTCTCAGCCGCTCCTCGTAAGATTTGTTCTCCAGCCCCTTCACCAGCTTTGTTGCTCTTCTCTGGACTCGCTCCAGAGTCACAACATCCTTCTTGTGGTGAGGGGCCCAGAACTGAACACAGTATTCGAGGAGCGGTCTCACCAGTGTCGAGTACAGAGGGAGAATAACCTCCCTGGACCTGCTGGTTACACCGTTTCTGATACAAGCCAAGATGCCATTGGCCTTCTTGGCCACCTGGGCACACTGCTGGCTCATGTTCAGTCGGTTGTCAACCAGCACCCCCAGGTCCTTTTCCTCCAGGCAGCTTTCTAGCCAGGCTTCTCCTAGTCTGTACCTCTGCTTAGGGTTGTTGTGCCCCAAGTGCAGGACCCGGCATTTGGCCTTGTTAAACCTCATGCCACTGGTCTCAGCCCAGCAGTCCAGCCTGTTCAGGTCCCTTTGCAGAGCCTCCCTACCCTCCAGCAGATCGACACTTCCACCCAGCTTGGTGTCATCTGCAAACTTGCTAAGGGAGGACTCAATGCCTTCATCCAGGTCATTGATAAAGACATTAAACAGGACTGGACCCAGGACTGAGCCCTGGGGAACCCCACTTGTCACTGGCCTCCAGCTGGATTTAACTCCATTTACCACCACTCTCTGGGCCCGGTCATTCAACCAGTTTTTCACCCAGGAGAGTGTGCGCCCGTCCAGGCCAGAGGCCGACAGTTTCCGAAGCAGAATGCTGTGAGAAACTGTCTCAAAGGCTTTACTGAAGTCCAGGAAGATACATCCACAGCCTTTCCCTCATCCAAGAGTTTAGTCACTTGGTCATAGAAGGTGATCAGATTAGTCTGGCAAGACCTGCCTTTCATGAACCCGTGTTGACTGGGCCTGATCACCCGGTTCTCTTGCAAGTGCTTCATGATCGCACTCAAGATCACCCGCTCCATGACTTTCCCCGGTACCGAGGTCAGGCTGACAGGCCTGTAGTACCCCGGATCCTCCCTGCGCCCCTTCTTATAGATGGGCACGACATCAGCCAGCCTCCAGTCCAGTGGAACCTCCCCAGTCATCCAGGACTGCTGGAAGATGATGGAAAAGGGTTTGGCCGGCACATCCGCCAGTTCCCTCAAAACTCTTGGGTGGACTCCATCTGGCCCCATAGACTTGTGGGCATCTAGCTGGGCAAGCAAGTCTCTAACCACCTCCTCTTGGACCTTGGGAATCTCATACTTCTCTTCCAACCCTTGGGGTTGTGCACAGAGGGAACAATTTTCCTTACTGTTAAAGACTGAGGCAAAGTAGGCATTGAGCACTTCAGCCTTGTCTTCGTCCCCTGTTACTGTTGTTCCCTCTGCATCTACTAGGGACTGGAGATTCTCCCTAGCCCTCCTTTTGCTGTTGATGTATTTGTAGAAAGACTTTTTGTTGTCTTTCACAGTCTTGGCCAATCGCATTTCTAGTTGGGCCTTAGCCCTCCTGACTTTTTCCCTGCACGTTCTCACTTCCTCCCTATAGTCCACCCAGGATGCCTGCCCCTTCCTCCAGAGGTCGTAGGCCCTCCTCTTCCTATTGATGTCTCTTAGGACCTCCCTACTCAACCACGCTGGTTTCTTACCCCTCCGGCTACTTTTCCGGAACTTGGGGACGGCTTTCTCCTGAGCTGCTAGGAGTTCCTTCTTGAAGAGCGCCCAGCCCTCATGGACACCTTTGCCTTCAAGGAGCGCCTCCCACGGGACTTTTCCGACCAGCCTTCCAAGAGCCCAAAGTCTGCTCTCTGAAAGTTGAGGGCGACTGTTCTGCTAACCTCCTTCTTCATTTTACCCCTCACTGAGAACTCTATCATCTCATGATCGCTTTGCCCCAAGCGTCCTCCAACCTTCACATCCCCCACCAGTCCTTCTCTGTTCACAAACAGCAGGTCCAGGAGGGCACCGTCCCTTGTCGGTTCGCTCACCAGCTGTGTGAGGAAGTTGTCTTCCACACACTCCAGGAACCTCCAGGACTGCTTCCTTTCTGCTGTATTATACTCCCAGCCTATATCTGGGAAACTGAAGTCTCCCACAAGGACTAGAGGTAGCGATTTTGAGACTACACTCAGTTGTTTGTAGAAGAGCTCATCAGCTGCTTCTTCCTGGCTGGATGGTCTATAGCAGACTCCCATCACAATCCCTTCCTGCCCATGGGCTCCTCTGATTTTCACCCACAGGCACTCAGTCCCATCCTGATCATAGTCCAGTTCGAGGGTATCAATGCCCTCTCTAACATAGAGGGCTACCCCACCCCCTCTTCTGCCCTTCCTGTCCTTCCTGAAGAGTTTATACCCCACCATGGGTACGCTCCAGTTGTACGAGTCATCCCACCACGTCTCCGCAATGGCAACGACATCGTAGTCTCCCTGCCCTACCACAGCTTCCAGCTCCTCCTTCTTATTTCCCATGCTGCGTGCATTGGTGTAAATGCACTTCAGCTGGGCAGGCGTAGCTTCAGCCTTCGCAATAGGGCTTCTCCCCAACTGAGCGGTCCTTGACTTATCTAAGGCCACAGTGCCAGTTTGCTGCCTACCATCCTCAGCTGGACTCACCCTCTCTTGCTTAGTGGTGATATACCAGCAGGTGTTGCCAGCACACCACCCCTTTGCCACTGAAGTGTCACCTCCAGGCTCACTCCCATCCTGCCTGGCCTCCATCCCCTCCCCCCTCACATCTAGTTTAAAGCTCGATTTATGAGCTTAACTAGGTTTTTGGTGAGGGCTTTTGTCCCCCTAGCAGACAGGCTGTCCCATCCCTGGTAAGAAAGCCTGGGGGTGCGTGGGCCTCCCCATGATTAAAGAACCCAAAGCCCCTCTTCTCACACCAGTCCCTAAGCCATTCATTAACCCGTTTCTTATTCCTCATTTCCTGCTCCTGGTTCCTTAGTATTGGGATGGAGTTGAATATTACCTGTGCCCCAGAGCCCTCGATCATTCTCCCAAGTGCCTTGAAGTCCCTTTTGATGGCTTTAGGCCTTCTATGTTCTATTTCTTCATTACCAATTTGAAAAACTAAAAGCGGATAGTAGTCGGTGTCTTTGACCAGGGAAGGGAGCTTTTTAGTAACGTCCCTCACTGATGCTCCCGGCAAGCAGCAGACCTGCCTATGGAGCGGGTCCGGCCTACAGATGAGACCCTCCATTCCTTTGAGAAGGGAATCCCCCAAGACAATCACCCTCCTCTTCTTTTTAACCGACTGGTTAAGTGACTGGTTAATTACATGTATTTGACTACTCTGCCTCTGTGTGTGTGAATTATTTTATCATACTGCATCATATTTTTAAAGTTTGTTGCTAAATACAATATGGAAAACTGAATATGTACAGATGTACAAAACCTTTACAAAATCATTTACTGTCCATCTTCACCTTCCTTTTCCATCTCCATTTGAATGAAGAATTAGGCTGTCCACATTTATTCTTTTTATTCTTGCACTTAGTTCACCTCTCCTTTCTGTAGTAACAGCTTGGCTAACAAACAAGCTTCTCAGCAGAACAGCATTTCTCAGAAACAATAACAAGAAACTTGAAATACACTAAATATATTGAAGAAGTCTCAAGATCTTCAGTTATGCATCAGTTCACATATGTCCTCATTTGAGCTTCTTTGTGCTCATGGGTGGGACGATGTATCAGTTATGTTTTGTTCCCTTTTAAAGGTTGCAGTTTAGTGAACTACTGTACTCAAATGTCATCATAGGAACCATAGGTTTAAACAGATGTCATGAGTTAAAGGAAAAAGACCGATGTTTTCAATACCAAATGAGTTTTAGAACTTTCTAATGAGTTGACATAAAAGAAATGTAGCAACTGTTAAGGTACTACCTTTTAATCTACTGCTCCAGTTTTACTGGGTTCATCAGTGCTTTAGTACTGTGTTAAACACAGCCAAGACATCTGTAAAAACTTGACATGGTGAAAAGGCTTAGAAGTAATATAAAGGCTGTACTGTGCCCATTTCCTTAAGCAGTACAGAACAGAAAAGGGAATTTATTATTTAAATGTTTATGAAAAGAACAAGAAGTTTTAATGTGTGAGCGTGCGGAAAAAAGAAGAAAGCCTATTTGAATTATGGGGAAAGTTGCAGCTTTCAAAGCTAGTGGTGGCTTTTTATTGCTGCTTAAATTAAGCTAGGAAGAAAGCTTTTTTTTTCATTAAATAGCATAAATGGGCCTACACTAACTGCCTGAGTGACTTTAAGACTTATGTTCATTTTCAGGACCTGCTGGTTTACTTGTAGGAAGTATTATTAAAATGATTGATAGGCCTTGCTCACAGGTATGTGGGGGAAAGCCCAAGTGGAGTATAATAAAACATGTACGACATGATAAATGGTTTGGGAATTTTGTTTTTGAATTTCATCATAAGCATTAGGGTTCAAGGTGGTGAGTTCTGGATTTAACTTCCCTAGTGATTAGTTGCCCCATGTCAGTTAGATAAACCATGACAGGTTTCTTCCTCTTTTTGCTTTTTAGTAAACGACAGATAATTTTCTGATAAGTCCTCTGACATGGTATGAATATTATTAACTGTATAGTTTGTTTTGGATGTATTTATTGTGGTGTATGTAAATGGTACTTTTGCTGTACTGTGTATCCACTCCAAATCTATGAAATTTAATGAAAGATCTGGATTTAGCCTTTGGTTTCTAATGCCTAATGAGTTGCCTACAGCCTTCACTTTAAATTGGGTATTTCTTTTGTCTCCTTAAGTGAATTCCTAAATTTAATATTAGGCCTAGTTTTGTCTCTAGCAGTGCATAAACTGCAGTCTAAATAAAAGCTTGTGTGCTTGAAAGGTTGTCTCTTTTTTTGTTTTTTTTTTGGTTTTTTTGGTTTTTTTACTTTAAAAATGTATTAATTGGATTAATATGCTTGTTCTCTTTCCTTTATATCCTTGCCTTGCTTCTGTTCTTATGGAGCATTTATATTCATGCTTGAATTGGGAAAGTACCTCTAAAATGAATTTTGGATTTGGCTTGGCTTGTGCACTCAGTTCCTATGGCAATATTGTCCTGGAACTTGCAACTTTGGAGTTCTTCTTGGATGAAACTGAAGCGGGAGATGCAACACAGGGGATGTCAACGGCCAGTACGTGAGACTGCATTGCAGTTACTCTGAAGTCAAGACTCAGCACGACGATGGCTCAGCTTGGCTGTTCTCTGCAGGGTCCTCCCATCACACAGCACCATTTCTTTTTGAAACCCTTACAGCTGCGATGCTGCTCCAAACAGGACTATAGCAGCTATTTGTAGGAATTGCTACACTGTGATGTCCATGCTCCTTTTGTCAATTAGTGACTGTTGCCACAGAACGTAATTGTATTTGTTTTCATTCAATCATTATTCTCTATTTATATTGATTTGCATTTTTCATAAAGAAGAGGGATTAGACAGTAAATGCTCTAACTGTGTGGGTGAGAGCAGTGTACACCACTAAGAGAGTAACAAACTGTCATGCTCTTTGAAAAACTTTGAAGTTCTTTCATTTCTGAATTAACCTGATGGAGAAGGCTTGAAATTTTCATTTTAATGCATTCCAGAGTGTATCTAAGAAGCTTTTCTTGATATTGTAGTGTTTGATTAACATACATATTGCTAACTCAAAAGAAAGCTTATGTAAATTTGTGTGTGTAGTAAAACTGGAGCTGTTGTACTTTGTAATAGATGAATTCTGTTTCTTTTAATTAAAAAGAAAGATACATATTGGCAGATTGAATGGATTAACAACTATTTTGGTTTACCTGAAAATCCTAACTTAAAAAAAATAGAAATTCCTTGTCTTGTTAAAGTTACCTTTGCAAAATCTATAGTGTGAGTTATAGAAAATAGAGTTGTTTGCTTACCAACTCCATAGCCCTTATTAAGCTTTTTTCCATTCTGTAAAGGAAGTAGCTCTGTAATACAGAAGAGATTGCATTAAATCCTTGGCTGGCAATTTTGTGTGGGATTGAGTATTGAAATGCAGCAAAGCAAATAATGAAGGCATATGTTTACCTATAATTCTTTTTACCTTGGGAGAAGGATTAAATAGGAACAGTTTGGTTGTTGTCAAATTCTTAACAGTTGCTTTCAAGCATGAAACAGTCCCCGGGCTCTCCGAGGATTTACTTAGCAGTTTGAATAGAGAGGTCTTTACTGCTAATGGAACTGAGATGGCAGGCTTAAGCAATAGGGTGCTTTATAGCCTCTTTAGCCACTTGAGAAGATGTAACATCAAATAGCTGAAATTGTCTTGGTCTCCATTGGTGTTTGTGAAGTTGCACAAGGATTGGTGAATAAATAATTCAGAGTTGTATGAACGTCTTGATGGCTGAGTGTTGCAAGTATCTAAAAGCTTGACTCACAGAAGGTTTAGTACCAGGAGACATTCTGCAGTTTTTTGTGAGCTTTGCCCAAGGGAACATTTACAGATGATTCAAAAAAAAAAAAAAAATCTGTTGAGATGGACTGAAGTTTGTACAGGGGTATTTAAGATTCAGAAATGTTTTTCATATAAAGGAATATGGTATCTTAGTGGTGATGGTGTACAATTACTTGATTATTTCATAGTTTTTAATACTAAAAATGTTGAGATTTCTTAGCATTTGAGATGTTTGCTGTTCAATTCCTTTACTGCATGATGATTTTTGATAAAGAATATTTAATAAGATCTTTATTAAACATTTTGGAAATGTGTATAGGCAGTCTTAAGACTGTGAATTCATCCCCAACTCTGCCTTTAAAGAGATTGTCGGTTTTGTTTTGACTTTCCTTTTCTTTGAGATTGTTAGTCTTGTTTAAGATTTACTTCGTACATCAAGCAGATCATTTCTTTGAAAGGAGGAGGCGGCAGAAAGCCTACTAGTACTGGAAGAATGTTAGGCTTGTATGTCATAGGATTTCCTAAGTATAAAACCTTCCCCTCTCATACTTTTAAATTTCTTACTAAACCTGCTAATAACTCACCTAGTATTTAGAATCTTTACTACAGGGATCAAAATGTATTGTGAGAAACTCTTCTGAATGAATACCCATAAACTTGAGATTATTCTCTGTGCTTTGAAAAAGTTCTTGCCTACTCAGTTAACCTAATTTCTGCCCATCCTAATTGCTGTGTCAGTACTGAACTCTTAAATTTTAGTTTTTCTAATTTTTCCTCTGAAAGTTATTAAGTCTCTGCAGTGAGACAGTCTTATCTGTAAGAAGGTCCAAAACAGAATAGATTAATTTATAAATTTGTAGATTTTAATCTTCTGTGTTGCCTACATAGCCATCCCATTACATTTTGCACATTTTGAACCTGTGCCTGGAAAAGTATTAATACTTTGAGAGTCTCTTTGATGGGTAATACACCAAATCCTGAGATAGGTGGTTTCAGTGGTGGATTACTGTTACTTGGATAATTTAATTTAATGCCAATTTCTAATATGAATTTGTCAGTGCTTCGAATTCTGCTCTATCGTATCTCATTATGCATTTTTTTACTAGGGGAAGCTGTTGCCTGTTATCAGAAATCTCATTGCTCTTTAAATTCTTTAGACTGTGAACAAATTGCATCTTCAACTTTCCTGAAATAAATAGTTATTTTGACTTCGTAGTCTCTTATCAAATGGCAGGTTTTCAGACCTTCATTAATGCTTGCGATTCTTCTAATGATTATTTTCTTCTGCCGAAAATGTCAGTTGTACACTGAAGTCTCCTAGTTTATGTAGCCAAAAAAAGTGATAATATATTTTATGGGGGAATATTTGGATTGTAATATCAGAAGACAGGTTTTCACCTTGACTTAGTGTTTTTAATTCTTTAGGCTGTTATTTCCGTTGGGTTAGATTCCTGGCTCCCTCCCCTTAAAGGTTAAGATTCTGAGACTTCAGAAGCTGAAGTTCCTGTCTGATGAAAAAGCTCAACTATTAAGACTACTAGTGATGATATCCTGAAAGCTAGTACCCTATATCTGCCATTGGTCCATTCAGATAATTGATACTTCCACATCTTACATGTTGCTTTTAGTCTGCAGTGGAGCCAGAATTACTCTAATTAGGTTCCTTTGTAGGTAAAAAGGACGTTCACTCTAGTCTGGTCTCATTTTGCTGCCTTATACAAAAATCCGTACGTGGACTTCAATGACAAATGGAAAGCATCTTGAAGTGTACTGCCAGGAGAAGAGGATACTGCTATCTTGAGCATAACTTGCCTCCAAGAAGGCTGAAGCCAAAGCAGAAGACGAAGAAATTGAAAGCATTTTGCTTATTTCTAAGAAAGAGCGATATTAATCAGAGACTTCCCAAAGAAAAGAAAAAAGTCTTGCTCATACAGCTCTCGGATAAGCTCTCAGATGTCCAGCTGGACATGCACTCTGTGCTATAAGGGTTCAGTTGAAATGGTAGATGAATTCAGCTTACATGGAAGAATGGGAAAATTACATCTATCTCCCACAATCTTTGAAAAGTTTACAACCCATTGGTAGCTTTTAGTCACCTTCCTGCGTTTTTTTCCTTTTTGTTGTTTTTTTTTTTTGTTAGTCAGGATTTCCTTCTATTAACAATCCATTTAGTGACTTCTCGCTGTGGAAGTCGGGGCACTTTTGTTCAGGTCAGCAGACCTGGTCCTGTGATATTTTTACATTTACTTGCCTTTTAAAAATCAGTATCTCTTCAGGGACTTCCTTAGCTAAACTGAAATGTTCTTGGGAACCTAAAGACTGATCACTTCCCGTTATCTGAGAAATCACATACTTAACAATTCTGCTCATGTTTTCAGATAGAGCCAACTTCTACAAACTTCTCATCCCATTTAAAACAAAGGCAGAGCCTTTTCCCAGGTCAAGCACTCTTTTTACTCAACTGTGAAGTGAGGTACAAGGCTTTTGAAATCAAGAATATGAAATGGGACAGGTTTGTTCTGCTTGAATTTTCTGGGAATCAACACAGTAAAGCGTTTTGTAACTATTGGCTAGTGTGACTTCAAAATATTTGGGATGAATTCCTTGTGAATTAAAGTAGTTTGGTGAATCTTAGAGTCAACCAGAAAGCAGAATAATTTCTCAGATGGCTAATCTTCACTTCTAAGTTCATAGGCAAGATACAATTTCAGCAATTAAGTCACATAGTCTTGCAGAGGGGTAAATGATCAGATTATCTGTACTGATGAAATACAGATGAAATTCTTTACTAATGTAAAGAAGACAATGGCAAAAAGATCATGTTTCAGCTGCTGTGAGAGTACATGTATGGTAGAGAATTTTTCTTAAAGAAATGCAGATTTCTAGAATTGTAATCTTACATGAGCAACACTGTAGGTCCTCAGTCTGGGCAGGTTAGTAATCTAAGCATTACAAACCCCTGATATTTAGTATCTACTTCCCCACACATCCTTGTAAAAGGGATAGAGGGAAATCTGAAATCCTGTGGCAAAATTTCAGCTGTATGGACAGATGTCATTGCAGTGGGCATTAAAGTCTTCCACAAAGAAATTGTGACAGTGCTGAAGGGAACTCACTTGATTCAAATATAATAGCTGTTTAAAGAGATCATAGATGGACACTTTGCAGTGTTAACTAATGTACAGAAGAATGATCACTAAAGGATTTAAAACAAATCGTTCCTCATTCTGGAAATGTAAGTTACCAGTATATGCGTGTTTGTATGCACGATCTTTCTAGTACTGGGCTGGGTGACTCTGTTTCTTGGAAATATGATAATAGAGTTCCTCTGTGTGCCAGTAATCACCAATTAGGGCAAAATCTTTGTTTACCAGTCTTGAGATAGTGTAGGGCAGATTAAGTCAGTGTTGTGGAGCTTTATTTACAATAAACGTAGTCTTAGTTGCTGTATCACAAGGAAGTCTTCCAGGCCTCGTGCACTGATAGTATGTAACAGGAAATTTTGAGTTCAGGGTCTCTTGTGCTAAGAGGTAACCCAACTAAATAAGCTTATAGTTTTCTCTCTGATGCTGTTGTTAATTTACAGTCTTATTAGCCTTGGATTTGAGGAGTACAGCCTTCCTCATGTTACTCTATTGTTTCTGTTAGTGTTTTGCTTATGTTTATAAATTATTTTGTTTAAAGAATGTAAAAGAAGAACGTTTCAGGAATATCTTTTATCTGTGGTTTCTATATGTTGTTGTTACTTGGCTCATTTTTTGTCCAGCAGTTTAATATTATTCTAGTAAGCTCATAGCTTAAAATTAGAAAGTATTTTCCCCTCTTTATACTAATATTTTTAAAAGGTCTGTGTTAGTACAAGTCTGTAGAGGAGTAATAGCTGTTACAAGATGTTGATTTCTTATAGCCATACTTGTAAGAACTATTACTCCTCTACAGACTTGTTAATTTCTATACTCCTAAGCCTTTGAAACTCCTGATGATTAGGAAAATGTGTATATAAGTATGTTTTGGTAAAGCAGAAATTTGTGGATATATGATAACACATACTTAGCATTTAGTTTCCATACAACACAGTGGCATATGCAGTGTTGGAAGCTGCTTCAGCTCATGAGGAAACCTGTTATGTTTCTGCTAGTTGAGTGTTTAAAACCTCCAGGGTTGCCTCCTCTAGTAGTACAGAAATTTTGCTTTAGTCCATATCTTTGCTATGGAGATCTTGTGGAGATATTTTTTTATTTAGAAAGTCAACATAATTTGCTGTGGTGAAAAGTTGTTTTTACTGGACAAGGACATTCCCTCTGTTTTGGGCTTAATAGTAAATGGAAACTGAAAAATATTTTTTAACAACTTCAAAAAAAAAAAGGGTGAAAGATTATTAACTGCCCATGAAAGGCCAATTTCCTTCTTTTGTTTCTCTTTCCTTTCAAAGGAAGCTGATCGGGCTTTTGGGTTATGGAATTTTTTACATGATTTGTAGATTGTATTAACAGAAGGGACTCTGTGTTTGTGTGTGCTTGCGTGTGTGTGTGTTTGGTCTGTCTGCCTCTCTACTCTAGGCTGTAGCAGCTTCCACAATTAAGTCCTCCTCGAACTCTAGCATTTAATGCCCAGGTAGTTAACTCCCACCTGCCATGTTTACATGTTTCTTTGGCCCCATTGTTCTGTGAAGAGCCCATATTTCATTGATTGTCTATGTCTTTGGGTTTGTTTGTTTTTTAAATAATTTTATTTTCAAATTGTTCTTTAAAGAAAATGTATCTGTTATGTTTTGTTAAATCTTCTTTTAAGCATACGCTTCAGTTTTTCAAGGTATGTGTTCTCCATGAATTGGTCCTAATTTCTGGTAGTTTGATTTAATTGAACTTTGTAGGAGCTGTTCTGTCACTGTGAATTTTTCCAGGATCCAGAGTTCGATCCAGAAGTTTGTTCTTGTCTTCTTATTTTTTCAAATGTCCTTGCAGCTTTATCTTCTGATCACAACGTTATGTTCTGAAATTTGTTGGCATTCCAGGACTTCAGTTCTTGAAGTGATTAGAAATCACGTAAGTAATTTCCCATGGAAGTCTAAACTATATGGTCTTAGTAGAGCTGCCTGTGGGATATTAGGCATTGATTAACAAAGTCCTTTACTAAAACCAAATAATTTTTGCATTGTAAAAGAAGAATCCCTCATCTGTGTTATGACACAGGTAATGTATCTGCAGCCTTGGATGCCTTTCCTAACACTCCTTATATGTGGAGGCTAAAGCAAGCCTGTAAAACTGAACTTTAGTTACAGCTTTGCTTAATGAACGGTGTAACTTGTTATAAGTTTCTGGGTTTGAGTTCCTCAACCCTAGTAAATGATCAAAAGCAGTCAGTTACCTCAGCAGTTTCACTGGACTGTTCTTGGTGCTTAGTAATACAGTTGGGTAATTTTAACCAGCTTCCTCTGGAATCTGACCAGTTCAATGAGAGCAAATGAAGGTGCATGGGATTGTACCTGTGGTTAATAGTGATGTAACTGTAATGAAAAATGGCTTGTCATCTTGCACTCTACTGTCACCAAGTGTGCAATTTAAACACAGAGGTCAGGAAACCTCAGATATAATTAAGGATGGATTATCCTGGCTGTACACTTATGTAAAGCTTGAATCAGAAACAAAAGGTTTAGATTTGACAGATGCATTGTATCTGCACCTTACTGTCCTAAGCGTTGAAGTGTACATGACTGCTCTATGTGTCGCTCCGTCAGTCCCTTGTTGCAACAATGGAAATTGCTTCTCCACATTTCACAGATGAAAACCTTGGGAGTAATTAGTTCCTCTCAGCTGTGTGAAAATTCATGACTTGAGTGAAGGAAAGACATTGAGGTTAGTTAATACCTGGGGAAATGGCTGCTGTAGAAGCTCAGCTGTAGCCTGGCTAGCTGCTTGCACACCTGCTTGAACAGTCACAGTGGGATTCTCTGTCATAGCTGATGGAAGATGGGAGCAAGCATCAGGGGTATTGAAGAAAGCTTTGTGAAAGTTGTGGTGACCTGTGTTACTTTGTGGTAGGAAATCCTGGGCTATTTCCTGGAACTAGTGTTTGTTCCATTGTGGAAGAAGTCAAAGTGCAGGTTTTCTTCCTTTAAAGTTGACAAAACTCAGATGTGCAAGATAAAATTTGCTTTTAAGTTGCATGTAGCGGAGAGGGCTTCTGAGAAAGATACTTTGGCTCTTCATTGTGGAATTTTCTTTCACAGCTGTCTTTAGTGTATTTAATATTTTCCTGTGTCCTGAGGACAGTTCTTTGGCTTCTGTATATTAACATCATTGAATTAAGTATTATTTTTATTTGGGCTTGATGAAGATTATGTTTTGCAGTGTTTAAGGTCATTTGCCTGAGGTTGTTAGTTGAAGAATACAATTAGCTGGTTGGTCTGTCACTGCTTTTTTAGTCTTGGCCTAAACACAAACAAGAGATCTGCGTGACAAAGCATGGATTGTATAATTTCACGGTCGTTAAAAAACAATACAGAGGGTAGAAGAAATATGGAGGCTGTTTACAGTCCTATCAAGTTGTATATCTTTGTAAGAGCACTACTTTTAGTGAGATTGCTTCCCTCCTCACCCCAAACAGTGAGAAAACTAGAAACACTAGTCTTGGGGTTTTTTTGCATGAAGGGAACTGATTCTTTATAGATATGAGAGGTGTAGGTCAGCTGGATTTATTTTCAGAAATCAGTTCTTGCTAGATGATTTAGGCAGTATCTAAAATGAAGTTTTCATACAAGTCTCAATTGATACCTATGAGATTGAAACCCAGTAAAACATTAGATAAAAGAAAACTTCAGCCACTTAGATGCTGCTTAAAAATTAAGAATGTAAAACAAGGTTTCGTGAAAACATGGTGATACTACTTTTAATGTGGTTAAACCTAAATATTAGATAAATCATGTTGACTATTAGGTTGTAAGTTTTTCATTATGAGTGACATAAAATGGGAAAGTTGAATTGTATATTGACAGGAACAATACCATCTAAGACCTTTGCCTTGATGCAGCTTATCAGGAAGGTGCTGGCTCATCATTTTTGCTTGTGAACTGAATGGCAGCTAATGGAGGTTCTGTGTGGAAACTGAATTATGTTGCAGGAATTTCTAGCTTCCTTGTGTTTTAGTTCATCTCTGAACTGAAAAAATGCTCAAAAATACAAGGGGCTCTGAAGTCAGATTCTCACAAAGAAGAAAAGCAACTTAAATTAGTTCAGATAAAATAGTATCCCAAAATATTTACCTAACCAGCAGACTAATTGTATAATTAACTTCAGTATAAGATAGGAAAATATTGTATTAAGAACAGGTGTCTTCAAGAGAGCTACAGGCCTTGCTGATCTGCTTGTTCTGTAACAGTAATCCCCTCCTTGAAAAAACCTGAGAGAACTGGAACATTTTGCATCATTTCGTGAAGGTCAGTGTTGTGCAGTTTTGCAGAATCAACCAATTTGAGAGTTGGGCATCCCCTGCAGAAAAGCCCTGCCAGAATATAGTACAAAAAGAAAAGTGTTTTCCTAAGTAGCTGACTGATTATTCATTTCAGTGCTATGAATCCCCACACCTCCACCCCTCTCCCTCTAGCAAATAACTTACTGAATTCTTGGAAATCAGCTGCTGTATAGCAAAAATCAGAGACGATAACAGATGTGCCACTTTGTGGCAAGCATAACATTCTGACTTATACTGGAGCTTCATTATGACATAGAGAGGAGGCAAGTGAAAATAAAATGTGTGAATGAGGTTTTGGCTGTGAGAGCATCAGCCACAAACAAGACAAAGAACAAGAGGACAAAGAACAATATTAAATATAATGACCTTGATAAGAGTGCTAGTGCTGAAAGTATAATTTAATGCTCGCTGCAATTATGAATATGCTTTTGTACTTGTTGTGGAAGCAAATGCACTATCTTTAAGAAAAGCAGAAAAAACTGGAAAAAAACCAACCAAACCAACTGAAGGCTGCCTACCCAGCTGCAAAAGGAAGGAGAAAATCCAGCAAGGAACCAATAATTAAAAGCACTAATTGGGGGCACTAAGCCCATCCATTAATAAACCTACATAAACGAAATAATCAGCAGATTAAAGTCCAAGTAATGAAAACATTAGGACTGCAATACTAATTTAAAGAAGTAAGTGAAGCAGGGGAGACATTACTGTTATCTCTGAAGATTCATTCTGTGCATATGTCCTCAAAAATTAAAGTAATTTTTAAATAATTGGATAGCTTTTACCGGTCTAGGGGGCGGATAGAAAACTTTCACCTACATAATTTGTGGTTCAGTTTTGCTGAATAATAGTGGGTTGGTTATATTCCACTTGCAAACTTAAAATAAAAATGTAGCCGTTCTAGTCAGAGGTATATATAATACCACAAGTAATTACTCTAAAGATTAGTAGATGATGTGGTTGCTCTGTCAGAACATTAGTCAAATCAGAAGGAATAATATCTTTTTGGTAGTTTGCAGTCAGGTTTCAACTAATAGATGTTTCCCAGTAGAAGAAATATTTCAATCATGGCATGGTCTGAAAAAGCCTGAAAGATAATTGTGGCAAATAATGGATATTATTAGTATTGAAAAAACCTTGAAAAACTGATCTTTGCAAAATGACAGATTTGCTATTCTTGAATGATAATTTAAGTTAAAATTGCTGTTACTGCTTTATTAGGTGGAAAGATTAGCCAAGATACAATGACACATTCTATTAATTTATCTGTTGAATAAGAAAAAAAGAGAAGGGACGAGTTTTTGAAGCAGTAAAATACATTGCCTTATTTAAGTATTATATTAAATGGCAAGATTTCTGATTTAAAGCCTTTTTTTATAGCTTAAATGACATTGTACAGTGTCACCTTTCTAGGTTTTTCCCTTTTGTGTGATTTTCCTTTTCGGTGAAGATTATTAAATGACCATAAGTTTTATTCCCATCTATCAACTCCTGCGCAATCAGTCATTCACTGTTCCAATTGTTTATGCCACTCTTCCCAGCAACAGGCATAGAAAATAATTACTACTGAAACCAGTTGAAATATAAACTTCAAAAAAGTCCCAGTTCATTGTAATAATTTTTTTTAAGTAATTGGTAACGTTTGGACAAAGGCTAGAAGGTGAATTAGAAGGTTGTTAAAGTTTCTGCAGTTTTTTCAATGCTACATGTCATGAGGTCATCTATTGCGATCTAAAATATCTCCAATAGCTCTAATTTCCTAGCTGTTCAGTTATTGACATTATGCATCTGTCGAAAGTTCATTATGAAAGATGAAAATCCTTACTTCAGGAACCTAAATGTCATAGATCTAGTAAAGAACCTTATAATACAATGAAACCACTTCCATAGATGGTGCAACTGCAGTTTCCAGTCTTGCACTTCTCTGTTCTAGAAATTGCCCAGGCTCACAGTGTGTTATTAAACGTGGGAACAGTTCTGGTAGCTGTGTCATAGGTGGAATCACATGCTGAGTGTGGTGGTAGATGTTTCTGAGTTGCTTAGTGACTTCTCTAAGCTGGTCATCTTTCTCCAGTTCCATGCTGTGTCTTTGTATGGTAACAACCTCATTTGGATGCTCCAGCACCTAATGGCTCTTGTATCTCCATCCACCACAGGAAAACTGCTGATTAGTCATTAAAGTAAAGGCTAGATGCCAGGTATTTGTACCATGGTTGACGTAGCCACAGCAAAAGGGTTACTGGGCTGAAAAAGCAATACATACCTCGATGGAGTACTGAATTAAGCAAAACACATTTCATGTGCACTTAACAAAATACGTGAGATCATCCTGGTTTCTGCGACTGGGATAGACAAGCTGCTGAAGTACAGCAGTTCTATTAGAACATGATGTAAGTAAAAGCTGCAACATACGGTGAGATCTCCCAACTGTTTTCTTGATATTCCACTAGTTGCAGAACACCAGGGGAGTAATTTCAGGTGATTAAAAAAAAATCCTAATAAATTTTAAGTTCAAACCAAATTTTTTTTGTGTGTGTAAATTCAGTGTAGTAGTTCAGTATCCTCCAGTCTTATCTCCAGTAATTTCTGCCTTCCAACAGTCTTTTTTCACTTCCTAGGTTGCTTGTATTTGGAAGTGACAGCCAGAAATTGCGTGACTCAGATGTTATTCACTTCTGGCAAAAGACAACATGCTGTAACATTGCTAGGAATCCTGGCACTTGGAGGTTACTTCTACTGTACTAGTCATCTTGAAGTGTTAAAATTTTCATAAATATTTAGTTTTAAAAAAGCAGTACATTTGAGTATATGAACCTTAACTGTCATTGCAAGCATACTAGTATAACTTCAGGCCTTCAGAATTTTTTTTTTCAGCCAATTGCAGTGCACATTCAAAAATTTAGTAGGGCAAGTCTTTGTACTTAGGCTTTTTTTCCTAGAGCGAAGCTTCTTATTTTTTTTTTATAATCTTCAGATAATTTCTGATCTTGCAATGGATAATTCTAATGATATTTCATATTAATTTCTAAGATGGATAGAGTTTCATCACTAAAAAAAGGAAAATAACGTGGATGATATTTTAGAAGAGATGTGTATGCTAAGAGAAATAAATCAGAATTTCAGCATAGTTCTGTTATGCATTATTCACTTTCTTGTTTTTAATCTGTGGACCAGTTAAGTTAGCAAATACTTTTTCTACCTGTTCCACTTAGAAAAGGTTTCCAAAACACTGACATTCACTGTGCAATATCAGTAAGAGGTGGTATATCTTTTTAATATCACTGTTTCTAAAGTTTTGACGTTTGCTTTTTTATTTAATGATGTTAGATGGTTTTTGAGGTGAAACAGAAATAACATCTGTTGTTAAATTCAAATTCTTATGCTCATGGAAGTGAGTTTTATAAGCAGTAACCTACTGATGACAGGGACTAATTTAAACCACTGTTGGTCATGAAAAGCCCCTAGCGTTTCTGTAGCAAACTACAATAAAGGCAGTGATAATGTTTGTGGGATACTCAGGTGTTAAATGTTGTGGTTACTTCACTTTGAGTTTTGTGGCCTGGCTGTTGGAGGCGGGGGTGGTGTGGAGCAGCCTATGCTCACAGGCACCACACACTCTTGCTTTCCTCTTTGCAATGCTGCCTCTCACTGCTGCATCATCATTTCACTTGCAAGTGTTGACAGTTTGAGAGGTTTGTGAATTTCAGAAATCCTGAACTGTTTATGGTGTTGGAAAACTATTGTTTGGCTAGCTTTTCATTAACTGAAATTTAGGAATGGATGTTTGTATGTTCAGATCATTGCAAAAAATCACAAGGAATTAATTGGTATGTATATTTCAGTCATTGCTGACTAGTTCCCTTCAACTTAGAAGCAGGATGCATAAGCACTAACATTTCATTCTGGTCAAAAAAAGTGTTGTCAGATTTCTTTAAATTTCATCTGTGCATTCTCTTGTCCTCCCATGACAAGGTCCTGTCTTCTCATTGTGCAGGCAAAGGAAGGGAAGCTTTGTAAGCATGTTTTCTCATTGTCATTCAATAGCCATTCAGTTTAATGGTTTGTCTCTGTCCAGGAGTGGCAGGTCATCTTTTCTGTTCACCTGTGTGTAATGTAGTTATGGTTTTGTTTTGATTTTTGTTTCTATCAGTTGTGATACCCCAAATGAATGTGCATGTTGGTGTCTGGTGGATCACAGAAAATGGCTGGTTATTTTTTTTGGTAAACATAAAGATTATCTTTTGTATGCTTCTCTGTAATCTGCATATTTCCATCATATGTTTTGTTTCTTTTCACTTTTTCTGGGGAGGGCAGGCAGGGTAGTTTAAGGGACTTTAGAGCAAGGTGGATCCAAATTTATCAAGCTTACTAAGTTCTTCTGTTGTTAACGAGTGGATCAGTGAGAGTATGGAAGTGCTTAGTACGCTGATCATCAGCCATTGAGATGTCTGTATATTTAGGGACTTTTTTGGTTCATTCACTCAGAACAAAATAAAACAGCACCACCTGCTTCAGAGGTCTTGATAATGAACTAGTGCTGTTAGGCAAAATAAGCTGTGATTTCTGCTGAGTGAAATTGTTTGTTTGCCTGCCTTTTTATTTAATACCAAACTTGGATATTTTTGTCAATAGAAGTAGAGCTGATCACTGTGCTCTTGCAAACTTACCTGCACTTTTTCCTAGGGACCAGCCCCCAAGTTTTATATAGTTTAAGTGTTTTCTCATTTTCATTAGCATCTTCCTCTGTTATGCAGTTTTACAGGAATTCAACTTTTCCTTTGTGTCAGTGTCATCTTTGGTTGTGAGTTGTACAGCTGCTAAACTAAGGGACACTTAATGCAGAAGGACTTGCTTTATTTGGGACCAAGTAATAAAGCATGTATTTAGTGATCTTTCACAACAAGACATAACACAACTGATTAATGTACTGCAGAGGAAAATAAGAAACCCTCTTTCTCATTCTATTTTTTCATTAATTATTGTTTTTTATTCCTGTGATTGCCTCAGTGCCCTAAATACCCCTGTGTCAGCAATTAGCAGTAGCAGTGTTTCATTAATCCATCAGATTTCTGATGCGGCACATTTTAAGACCAAGAGATAAGAGGAAATCATTTGTTTAAACCTCAGTATTATCCGTGGATGCATCAGGCTGCAGTGTGTCGTTAACAGCAGTGATGGTAGAACTGTAAACTAAAGCAGATGCACAGCGTGTGGTTGATACTCTAAAATCAAATGACAGCTTCGCTATCTTTACCTGTAAGCTGGTAAACAGGTATTGTAGCATACATGAATTTGAGTAATAGCTGTGTATTTTTATAGTGTTTGTATTTCCCTGCTGTATGAATTGCTTAATACATTGTATTCCATAAATGTTTGGTTTATTAAGTTAAAATAAACCCGAATTCACAAAGTAACTTTAAAAATATACAGTATCAATGTACTCTGAACTTTCAGAATACTTGATAACATTTGTGTTGGAAAATCCCTATAGGACGTAATTATAAACAGAATTATATGCATACATAAGCAAGAAGCATCATGGGCAGTTATTTTATATGTAGCTGTGACACATCATATCAAATTCATACAGAAAGGAGCTCAGTTTTGTTATTCATAGTTTAGTGCATCTAGATTATTATGATTATTAATGCAAAATGCATTTGAAACGTCTGGTCCTTATCAAACACAACAATTGTACTAATCTAGGTGAATTTTTATATTCGTTGTAAGCTTTTAGAAGGAGCTGTTTCATTTCTGTGCTGAAGCACTTGCTTTTAAAAATGAGAACTCTTCAAAATGCCAGCAGTTGATTTAATTCTAACTTACGCAGTATATTGAACTTGCAAATTTTTGCGTCCTTATAATATAAAGATAAAAGAGGATTTATAGGTGCTTTCTCCTTTTGATTGAACAATACTTTCACAAGAACACTGTAAGATCAACCTTCCTGTTCGGCTTGTATGTGGGAACAGAAAAGGTAGAGAGACTTGGCAATTGAACTGAATGGTAGATAGCAACTTGTCTACAGTATAATCACAACCAGACATGAATGAGCTCTAGTTCACCTCTATTGACAGTATTAGATCAGTTACTAGGAAATACCAAAATCTCATTTAAGAGTTCTGCAGCACAAATTGAGGAGAGGTTGTCCACAGTGGCCAGATAGTTTCTGCCTGCTTTTCGTAAAGCTTAAAGTCTACCAGTCTACTTCTTGTTGCAGGTCAACCACTGGCTTTGCCTTCAGGTCTGCTAGCCTCCTTTGTGTCTTTTGCTTTTTAGGTCCGTTGTTTGTCTTTCAAATTCCCTCTGACCTCACCTGTAAGATATTTGATAGACATGCTGAAGTTACATCAAATGAAAATTGCCACTTGCAGCCCATCTTCCTTTGACGTTTGTGTCAGGAAGGGGACTCTGAGGGAGCCTCAGCCAGCTTGGGTTCTGCCCTAACGTTGAAAATACTTTCCTGAGTCTCTCTGCTGTCAGGTGGCTATGAAGCACATAGCATGAGTCGTGCTGATGGCTCCATTCCACAGAAAGTGAGGAGCCGAGGGCTTCCTCCTGATAACGCAGCCTCCAGATCAGTCATGACCTATATACAAATCCAGTTGGCAAAACGTACTCTTTCCTCATCTCCCTTTACTGGGAGGGCTGCGGGGACTTAGTTGAAGGGAGTCCTATCCTCGTGTTTGCTAGGGCCAAACAGATCCTTGCTTGGATGCAGTATGGAGATAGTTGGGAGAAAAGCAAACCTTTTTGCTTTTTTTGTTGTCTTGAAATCTGTCAGCTGATTTGAAGGCATAACTACTCTGCAACGCCAGGTGGAATTTTCTTTGTGTTTATTAGCAACAACTGCTTGAATAAACATTTTACTTTCAGTAAAATAAACCTTGAATACACCTTTTACTTCCATTATCCATTGAGCTAATTGACATTAATGTGGTGGTCATCTCCACTTCTGAATAATTAGATGGGATATAGTGGCACTACTGCTAAAAAAATGATTAATGACAGACAAGTCTTATTTTTTATAGGTAGACCTAAAGATATTATAAATTGGAATCCTTTTGGGATGAACAGGTAGGTCATTGAAAACTTTAACAATGTGAAAAATCCCAAAACACATTAAGGTAAATGAATGAAAGTAATTGGCTATCTGAGATGAGAGTGCTCTGCATGCTGTTCAACAAACATACATTTATTAATTTTTAGCGATATGCTCATAGTGTAAAAATTGACCATTTGTGTGACCTTCTTACCAGTGATAACAAATGCCCAAATGTAATTTCATCATGAAAATGTTTTAGATTTTCTGTGCTTCTGGCCATATAGAAACCTTGCAGTATGCCTAGAAAAATCAGAAAATACCACATTAGTTGTTTATCCACTGTGTACCTGGAGCTTTATCTGTAGCATCATATTTATTGCAGCTGCAGTAGTGTGACTTAGGGTCTCCTGAAGAAAGGAAAGCTTTCAGATAAATAAGGACCATTCTACTTTGTGATTATGTTGGCGCCATTGTTAGCCAATGTGGCTACATTTTCTGGCGTAGAAGCAGTGGAGTTCTGCACAGAATTTAAAGTGGTTTCCTAATGTGGGCTACATTTCAGCATCACCTGTCTTATATGAAGGAGAGGCAAGCATGTATATTTTTTTCAGTGTTCACATTTTAAGGAAGAACGGGTACTGTATTTTCGTTGTGACCACATGAAGCACAAAGATGACTTGGGTGTAGTTCCTATGTATGTTGCTTTTCTAACTCTGATTTGAAATGTGCTCTGTCTTCGCAGCTTCTTTATGTTGTGTGTGGATTTTTTTTCTTCCCCGTAGTGAAAGGACATAGGAAGAAATACAGTCAATGTAAACTGGAGTGGATTAGAAACATGCTAGCTCTGATGGCCAGTGTCATGGGTTCCATATTTTTGAATGACCACCTCCTGTTACTAATATTATGTATAAATATGAAAGTGTAGTAGTTTGGTTTTCTTCATTCTGAAAAAAATACTGATTTTAATCTTTACATTTGCTGACTTTACCTTCTAATTCTTTTTTTGCCTGTTGTAGTTTCCTCCTGTAATTTATACAGATGGTAATTACAGTATGTGGCATCATCTTCCTGTCCACAGGTAGATGAGAGAAGAGCTAGATTAAGAAAGCATATCAGATTGAGGCAACTTGGAGGACTGAAAATAGCATGAAAAATAGATGGAAACTTCTTTTTAAACTTGATCCAAACTTCTTTTTTGACCACTTATGTACTCAATATCTAATTAGTGCTTTTATTTCAAGACAGTTGATTTTATAAGTAGAATAAAGTAAAATATAATAAAAATGCTTACTTTCTTTGAAGTTGGTGGTGATGGTACCAATAACTTGAGTTGCTACAATCTCATTCTAACCCTTGCGATTTGACTTTGATTTTGTCAGCTGATGGAAGATATCGCTGCATTTCTTAAGTAGCCAAATGGCATCTTGATATTGAGGTGCTTCATGAGCTAGTTAGTCCAGGTTTATAGCTGGGCCTTATAATTTAAGTAGATCAGTGAACAATGAAACTTGCTGAAATGTAAAGTATCAAACGAATGAAGTGTTGAAGCTCAGGATTTTGTAACTCGCTTCTTCTGCCATCTCAAAGAAAACAAAATATCTCCAGACTAACTGGGTAAAATGTTTAAGGAAAACTCTTATTCTGCTTTTTTTCCTTCAAAACTTTTCCTTTCCCTAAATTACATCCCCCTTTCTAGAGGTTCTTCTACTTAGTCCATTTTTTAAATACTAGGAATTGGAACTCACTTTTCTGTTGCTAGTTTTGCTACCTTTTGACCATAAAACATGAAGTAAATAAAGAAAATCAAACCTAACCTGTCCTTTTGATTAAAAATAATTATTTATCTGGGCTCATACATTTTTAAAGAGGAAAAGGGAAGCAAACTTGTCTAAGGAAATACTGTACCTAAATATTTTATACCTATAGTAAATAAGAGCTGTACTTTTAGGAAACAAACAACAATGCATAAGTTTATATTGAGTCAGCAGGATCTAGATATGCTAAGAAGTCTTACTGATGCACAAAGTTTATATACAGTGCTGTAGTTGTTGTGAGATGTTTTTGTCTGGAAATTAGTTTATTTTTCTTGTCTTCCATGTGAGTCCTTTTGAGTGATTCTGGTTGAATCATAGAATCATAGAATTGTTTGGGTTGGAAGGGACCTCAAAGATAATCCAGTTCCAACCCCCTTGCCATGGGCAGGGACACCGTTCACTAGGTCAGGTTGCACAAAGCCTCATCCAACCTGGCCTTGAACACTTCCAGAGAGGGAGGCACCCACAACTTCCCTGGGCAACCTGTGCAGTACCTCACCACCCTCACAGTAAAAAAAAAATTCTTTCTAGCTAATCTAAATCTACCCTCTTCCAAAATCATGTGTGCTTTCAGTGTTTGTCTCTGAAGCTCTCATCTCTCATCTTCGACTTGGTGAGATATTAGATTAACATATGCCCAAGCAGGTTTAAGTTTGTGGAAAGGTGATGTTAATTTTCCTGATTTTCAGTGAAAACACTGAGAGCAGACTATCCTAGCCTTCAGTAGATCTGTCCATCTGCATGAGTGTGTACAGTGGAGTCACCTCATTGCCACCTTGGAGACTAAGAAGGCTTAGGTTCTTACAGATGCCTACCCCCAGTCCGGTCACTGTTCTCTTCCATTCCATGTTATGGTATTTGCAGAGCTCTTACAACAGCCCTGGGGATTTCTCTGACATTAAAAAATAAAGAAAAAAAAATTTCTACAGAGTGACCTTTTATTAAGTAGGACCTTAAGCAACTTATTAGAGCTGCTGGGATAAAAGCAACACCGTAGTGTATTCAAATATAAAATTGTTACGGTTGCATTTTCAGTTTTGTGACTGTTAATGCATTCCCTTATGCACTGACTGGCTATAATTTCCCTAATAGGAAATAGCTAAGGCTTTGGAGAGACTAGCGAGTCTTGGAGAATAGTTAACCAATAATAATTTATTTAAAAAGAAAAAAGAGTAAAAAACCCAGCAGAACATTATTATGATCAAAATCTACTTATACCGGAAAAGCTATCAGGATAAATAAAAAAAAGCTGGATTTTTTTCTTTTGGCTATTTCTGAGCCTTTCTTGGCTTCATTTATTAGTGTCTGGGGGGCAGGGAGTGTGAACCCATTCTCATTTAATAAACTCTGGCTGTCTTGAGAGTGAGCCGCTCTTTCCATGATTGTTGCAGTTAGAGGGGAAAACTGAGCAATTTGCCGTTTACTTGTATCTTCTGGGGTTTTCTCTTCCCTTCAAATTAAATTATTTTAGTATCATAAGATCCTTGCAAATTCATCTGACCTGAGGCAATGTGGATGTGGTCAGTGATCATCAAACTGTTAAGACAGATATATAGTTATGGAAGGATAAGTGTGAAGCTAAATTACTTTTCAATTTGGGATGCTATTTCTGCACCTGGGAATAATCCATGAAATAAGAAACAATCTTATTACGCATATCCTGTAGAACTCTATCTATAAAGCTATCACGCTTAAAAAAAAAAAAAATAAAATTTGTCTCTGATGGATGGTGAATCAATAATCTCCGGCCATTTATGAAGTGTTCCATAAAGAAGCTTCATCTCAGCAGAGTAAATTTAGATTAGTCCTGCTAGGAGAGAAATTTTGTGTCATAAGTCATCAAGGCTGATTATTTCTTTTTTGCCCTCCATGCCTCCCTGCTCTATTTGTCCTCCTTTCCCATAGGGACTGTTGGGCTGGTGGAGGGATAATGACAATCCGAGTTGTGTTACTACATTTACTTTTGTTTTGTGAAAGTGAATATTGAAATACTCTTGGGAAATTCCTTAAAAGTAATTTTGTCTTCAGAAGGGTCCTGGGAGGGGCTAGAAAGAGTGAATCAGAGGCTGGGAGGCAAAAATCCAGCCTGTGGAGGGTCAGAGCCAAGGGGAGTTTATCAGGGTGAAGGAGAGCAAGCTGGGATTCAGCAGGAAGAGAAGAGGGGTGGAGAGTTTTAAACAAATTGGCTAGTCTTCTGCTAGGGCTCATATTCCAAGAAGTTGGGGGTATAATGTGGATGAGTCGATTTTTAATTTTTATTTCCTGAGGATGGAAAGGAGAGTTACTTGATGGAGTTACTTGATATTGCACTAAATTATTCATTAGTGGGGATGGTGATAGATTGGTACAGGCGCACACACAAACATACACTGTATATATGTGTATTTGTGTGTCTGTAAGTAGAAGAGGCTATGATTTGAGATACTTGGGCAATTTTACATTCAAAACCAAAAGCAACAAAAAATGATAGAATTTTCAGAGTCTGCATTTTCAGCTGCTTTCTCCTGATGGGATCAAATAATAGGAGTAACACAGGGTGTAATTAGCCCTTCCTTTGAATTACTCTCCATTTAAGCAGATTTTACATCTCTTAACACCCATAAATACGTTGCAGATTCTTCCGGTACTGCATGTGTTGACAAACTAGGCTTTAGTTTGGGTTTTTTGTGCTAATACTGAACAGCACCATTAGAGGGCTCCAGAACAGATACTTATGCTGTTTGACAGTCTTCCACCAGCCATTTTATTTCCTGTTTATATATGGATATTAGTTTGGAAGCAGTGCTCTCCATGTAGAGGAGAAGATGAAAATGTGGGCTGGCTTGGTATAGGACCGTGTCAGAAATAGACTGTCAGCATCTGAGGACTTTAGTGGATTTAAAGTGTGTGCCTTTGCCAAGGTATAACCTGTGCTAACAACCGTTTAAGGTTCTGGAGGTCATTAAAAAAAAATCTAGTAAAT
Organism: Clamator glandarius; assembly: GCA_033459285.1. Lineage (NCBI taxonomy): Eukaryota > Metazoa > Chordata > Aves > Cuculiformes > Cuculidae > Clamator > Clamator glandarius. The sequence goes on from JAUNZM010000070.1 coordinate 2,193,357, forward strand.
TCTGATGCAGTTGCCCTAAAGACAGTAACTGAACAGGGTGCAGGTTTTCTGGATTCCTGCTCAAAGCATCTTGCAAATTGGGTACGGATTACCTGAGCTAGTGTGTTCATGCATATCTTCAACAATTGTTTATGTTCTTAAATTACCAGCATATGTATGCATGGGCTTTGGTGACTGGTTATGAGAAGGGAACACCTCTAGTTTTGCTCAAGAGTAGCAGTAGGATCTGTTGTTACACAATCCGCTCCTAAGTATGTTGCTTGTAAAACCTAAAAAATTCCAGTGTTCATCCTTGTCACGTGGATGTAGAGTTCAGGTCTCAGATGCATTCAACTATTATTTAAACCACCGGGTAGCCTGACTATGGAGTTCAGTTAAAACCAAGAGTGGATCTAGGATGCTTCTGAATATAAAATTTATGAAACTTTGTCTTGTTCATTTTATGACTACAGAAATTATATAAAATGATCTTTTAAGTTGTAAATTGACTGTAAGCGGAAGTTTTTATTGGAGATCTTAAACATAATGCAGTTGTTTTAATTGGCTGCACAGTAAGTTAGTGAGAACTCTAATGAAAACTTTCAGAGCAAGACCCTGGTGTGGTCCAGACTTCATTAAAGGGTTGTGATTTTTAGGGTTTCTTGCTTAAATACTGTTAGATATATGCTTTAACTTTGTCGATGACTTAATGATAGCTTCCATGATTTATGGTACTATTGTAAGCATTCCAGATTATTTAATATTAATAATGTACCTTCGTTTATAAAATACTCTTAGCAAATGTAAAAAAGCCTCTTTAAAATCCCCAGGTATAAGAAAGATTTAACAAAACAAAAATCTAAATCACTATTTTATGATGAAATAGAATATAATCCTCTCAGTGAGCTTCCATGCTGTAAAAGGGAAGTGGCCGTTCTGTACTGAATGCTTATAGAAATCTCTTCTGTTTACCATTTATTCAAACACCCAGCATCATATGTAAAAATGAAAATACTTTAAAAAGAAAGTAAGAAGAAGGCAAGTCAGAACTAGGATAAACTGAGATATGCGCAACATGTTCATGGTGGCTTCATTTGTAGAAGTAGGTGGCATCATTTGTAGAAGTAGGTGGCTTGTTGTCTTTCAAACAGAATTGCTGTGCTGCTCACGTGTAAGAGCAGTAGTGAGTATACAGCCTGTTAGCTTGCCTCCTGTTTATCATCTTTGTTTATTATGAAGCAGGAGAGATTAACTGACAAGAAGAAACTGAAGCATGTTTCTATGTCTCTCCATTCTCATTTTTAACTGTTTTGATTGACTGCTGTTTCTCCAGACCTTTCTTACAGGCAACAATGGCAGTGCTGCTTCTCTCTGTTCTACATTTCCATAGGACTTCCTTTGAAATTCTAGCCCATGCTTTCTTTCATGGTCAGATGGTCATTTGGGCCAAGCGCTTCCAGTCAGTCTCTTTCTCTCTCAGCATCAGTCTGAGTAAAAAACCCAGCAAGCGGTTATGTTGCAATGTGTCCCCTCCCGTGCTGTGATCGTCACCCAAAAATGCCTTTAATCATTGTTCTATGATTTGGAAAACAAAAACATATAGTCTTTATTTTTGAAGACTACAAGTCACATCTGATTTCAATTTCTGAGTTTTACAATGACAAGAGGCAGATTGCAATGAAGGCCATAAACTGACAATTTAGGGCAAGCATGCTATTGCCTGAGGCAGTCAAGGATGTAGACCACTCCATTCTTCTGACTTAGGACATTCATCCCTCCTGAGGTTCCTTGTCCTTTCTGATGATAGATTGAGAAAGACAAGCAGCACATGGGTAGACAAACACCTCACCCAGGCACTTGGTGCCATTTAACAGTTTCTTCCTGCATTTGACATTTTCATTTTCCTTCTTCACCTCACTCATCACTAACTGTTTGGGTCTTTTTTTCTGTGCACAACACTAATAGAGAATGACAGAATACAAATACAAGCTCCATTACTCATTTTATATGCTCTATATTCTAGCAAAATTATATAGAAGGTTCAGTAGCTGAACCATGAAAGGAACGCTTAAGATTTAATTGACATTGACCTTATGAGACTATCATTCGGGCTAAAGCAGTTTCTTTGTTGTTGATTTTTTGTTTGTTTATTTGGGGTTTTGTTTTTCTTCATGAAGCATAGATATCCAAGAATATGTAGTTATTCAATTTATTGCTATGTAATTCTTTTCTGAGTTTACTACAATCACAGTACCGCTATCAAAATATGCTTCGTATATAAAATGAATTTTGAGGCTCTCGTGTTTATGACTGTGTTTTGCTCAGGTGAGATCTTAATACAGAAATTGTAAAGCATAGTGCAAAACAGATTCCTAGTTGACCAAATGTGTATGTGTGCATGTATTTTCCAAATCAGTGTTCTGCATGCTCATGTTGCAGAGGGAAGAGTCTTTAGAGGAGAATTTCTTTGTGTTTTTTTGCATATTCTACATCTGAGGGATGCAGAGAAGTTAGAATATTGATTATTAGTAAGATTAGTAAGTGGAGAAAGAGGAGTGCCTTGGTGATAATCTAAATTCTGGTCTCTGGTATGGGCGAAGGTGACACATGGCTTTATGCTCTTCATAGCAGTGTGAGGAAGTTCTCAGAACAACAACTATATGAATCACTGCAGGAGATGAGTTCTTAATTGATGTATTCAACAAAAATCCTAGCTTTCATCTTTGGTATGCCCTTCCAAAACATGCCCTTCCATCACTGTACTGAGCCTCCTCTTCTTGTTTCTTACAGACCTCTTCTGTGAAGATGGGAGGAGAGATTCTTGTCTTCCAAGTATCTTCAGTAACTCATTGCTGATACTTCTTGTGCTCTGAAGTAAGAGTGGATTAAAACAGATGTAGTTCTAGTTGATAATACTAGATACATTAGTGTAGATTTTTTACTAACAGCAGTAATATTGTATAGAGATTTCAGCTTGTAATTTGTTGTTATTTGCAGAGACCCTTAGCTGGGAAGGACATATTAGAGATCTTGGGTAATTCAAATAACTGTCCTTTTATACATATTAAGCTTATACTTGGATTGAGGTTTATTTGGGTTGAGAAGTTGTATTTCTGAGGATTATTTCTTTTAAGTAGGAAACATTGAACTCATTAGAAATCTTAGTCAAGTGTTCTATCCTATGATGTGAGCGTGGGTTTATTGCTCAAGTTTTACTCTGGAAAGAGAAGGAAGGTAGTCTTCTGGAATAGGAAATAATCTTGATCTATTCAAACCCCTGGAAAAGATGTAAATGGCATTTATAAGGGTGAATTAAAAGGAATTAAGCTTTCCATGTTCTGAAGCTTCTCCCTTTAAATGCTTTGGTGTGTGGTGTAGAACAGTTCGTGGAGCAGTGGTAATACACTTTCTTTGTGTAGTATAGAGAAATTAAAATCAAGTATTAGAGAATTCTTCAACCTGAGGATGCTCACCTGCAGACTGAAGAGCAGGCAAACTGTAGCCTGCTCAGTTGTAAAGTGAGGGTGTGTTTTTTTGTTACTATTTTGTATGGTTGAAAATAATGGGAAATGAAAGCTCATCAGCTGTGGATTGTGAGTGCTGAAGAACATAGCACTATACGTTGATATATGCAAAGATCCCGAAGAGCTGTAACAGCTTTGCTTTCTAGCAGCAGGACAAAAATGGTTGTCTTTGTTTCCTGCTATTGTTGTAACCTCCTGATTATAAAATGAGCGTGTTTCAAGAAATTATGCCAAGATAAATTAAGTTCCTCAAAGTTGTTAACGGTATTCTATTTGCTGTAAGAGATGGTTCTTCTTCCTTTGTATACAACACAACTAAGGTCAAAACTTTTTGTAGGGAAAGTTAATGTGTGACAAAATTCATGGCTCTGGCTTGGCCGTCATTTCCAGGTGTTTGTATTTTTATGCTATTAAATCCATTTGTGTATTGAGCTGCTATGGAACAGATTGCGAAGACACAGAAAAGTTTGGGGATTATATAGATATTGCAGGCATCTACATCTTTCATTTATCTCTAATCCACTATTCTTGAAAATATGAAAATTCTCATAATATCTCTTACTACATTGAGAAATTCTTTGCAACAGGGTATGAAACTCTACTGACCACTGTGGCTGTTTTGGTTCTCTGAACTTTACTTTATGGATAGAAACTGCATGTGAAATCATATGTTTGTAAAAAGGATGATAACTGCTTTTCCATGTTTTGTATTAACGCAGGAAGTCCGTTAGCTGAAAATACGAAAAGAATATCATTAGTGTTTGCAGATACTTTACTTTGAGTTTAAAGAAAAAAATGGAAAGGTTAATATTTTATAACCATCTGTGATGTTACTTATAAATTTTCCAATTTCTTTGCTACTTAGCTACAATACATTATTTAGAACATAAAAGATTTAATTTGAAAGGCAATAAGGCAGCTTTCCTTTTTAATAAACCATTTGAAGTACAGGGTACCTAGCAAGAGTTTTGTAGATAATATTTGATTGCATTACATTAATTACTTTTTTCAGGTTGTATTATTTCAGATGCTTGTACTCTGAGGAGAAGTACATGGCAGGGCTTTAGACTTCATAAGTGATGATATAGCACCATGTTCCCATATGGAATATCTGTATTTCTTCTGGTAAATTATTTTTTTAGTTTCTGGTATTAAGGTAGTAAAATACTACATACCATAAATGTATCGGACTTCTTTTGTATTGTCTATGTTTTGGTTTAAAATATAACCCCCTTTAATATTTCTTTTTCACTTCATTACAAATGCTTTTTTTTTTTTTCAACTAGGTGCTTTTCCTCTGCTTTGCATGAAGTTTATCCTTAAATATATGTGAAAACAATGGCAAGGTATTATATTTGCTTAATCATAGACACTCCAGTCAAACTTCATGTCCAGAATACAGAAACCACCCTGTGTATTAGATGAATAATATCAGGACAAGAAATCAAACCCAGTCTATGTAAAAAAGAGAATCCTGAGTTCTTAAGGCGGTAGCAAAAATTGGTGGTACTTTATACACCAAGAAAGTTTCAAGTATCATAGTTTTCCTCAGGAATATGAATCTCAGTACCCCATGCAAATAAAAATTCTATGAATTCTTCAGTTATCAAAAGTTTGCTAAATTGATTTATTCTGTAACTGCCTTCATAAATACTTCCTTATTTGGAGGACAAAGGTTACATGCAATTGCTAAAGTAGCTTCCATTTTCTGGCACCTAATTGAATCTTCAGTATCTGGTGGACAGTTCTGCTTTTTGAAATATATCTGCTCCCAATACTTTTCTCAGGGAGGGAGGTAATATTAATTGAAGATCCACTTTGGTGGAGTTTTTCATTTGGAATAGCCAAATGAATAAAATTTGGACTCTGTTCCTAGGTAAAATGGTTTCTCTGGTTAAACTTGAACATTTGTTGAGGTGTCAGACACTTTCCAGTGTATGGGTGGAATCCTATGTCTCAGTTTCATCTTTCAAAAATAACTTGCAAGCAAGGGGTAATTACTTGGATTCGCCCTTCCACTAGTGTGTCTTTGAAGCTAAGAGTGAAGAAGTGTGGGTTGATGTAGGTAATAGAGACCAGTCTTGCCGAAGAAGAGGATGAAAATTGCCTGTTTGCTTGTCGGGAAAGAGCTTAGCTGATTCTGGGACAGACCAGAATGCTGCAGTGCTTTGTTTTGATAGAAATTGTGTAGAAACTGTCAGCATCTGGCATGTGATATCCATGCCACCTCCTAGGTCTGCTGTTTCTTTGACGAGGCATTTTCAGTTTTCCAAGCTACTCCAAATTAGAAGACTGCTCTGTTACAGTATACTTGCTAACTGATTTTCAAGAAACATAGGTTGTTTTAAGATTAACTGATTTCTTGACTGGCTGCTTATTCAGTAACAATGAAACAATCAATATTTCTGTTAGAAATTTTGCACTTTTTAATGCCATCTGTGTCTTCTAAAAAAACCTGGAAATTGTTTGACATCATATGCTCTATCTCCTGATTCAGTTGCATATTCAAGGTGATATTACAGGAAGAGATTTTTTTTTGACTATTTAACAGAGTTGGATCATCATTGTATTTAATGCTGTTTTTATACTGACATTTGCTAGGATGTGGGTAAACGTGTTTTTTAGTCTTGTCATCTCTCCTCTTGACATGCCCTTTATACTAGAAGAGTATGAAATCAGCTAAGGTGTACTGTCAAGGGAATCTTTACATGGAACAGCCTCTCTCTCTTCCTCTTGCTTTCTCTCTCTCTCTCTCTGTCTCTTCCTCTTGCTTAGACTCTCTCTCTCATGCATTAAAAGTAATATGTGGGGGTATCTTGGTCACAGATATTTGTTCTAGTTGTTATGTGTGTAGTGCTAACTTTGATGAAGTTTTCTTGTAGTGTGCATTTGGCAATAGATACTAGGGAAATGTGAGTTAACGTGAAATGTAGATGTTTGCACTGCCAATTCAGAAGTCAAGTAGAATGTTGGGTTTGATGCTTTTTCCCCCCAAATTAACTCTTTTTTTTCCTCATTTGTAGCACAAGTATGTGTTATGTAGCTGTGTTGTTTCTCCTTTTCCCTTGCCCAAATGGGTCTCTAAATTAAGTCTTAAACATTTGATTCATGATCACTCTTGTAGCAAAATGGCAAACAGAAGAGGCAAGAAAGTATATCTCGAATTGTCTTTTCTGGCAAATGACCTTTACATTTTCATGGAGGAGATTGATTTTCCTCATCAAATATATTAACAGCTTCCAAGTAGGATAGGTATTGCTCACCACCCTTTCTTGGCAGGAGTAATGGTTACTACATTTTGTCCTTTGTCTGCTACTAACTTAGTTTGTAAAAATTGGTAAATTTAGTACATGTTTAGTAATTTAAAGTGCTAGTGGGATGGAAGCGACTCCGGAAGAAGGTAGGAAAGATGCTAAATTACTGAAAGATCTTGAAAGGGAGAAGATATCATAGATACAGTAGTCCACCCTCAAATGACTGTTTTTTTTGTTGGAGAGGAACAAAATATATGGTGGCAGGAGATGGAGGATTTTAGGACAAGAGAAGTTATTTAAAGGAGAGAATGCTGAGTAATTTCTTTTGACCAGGTGTTTTTCTGTTCTTCTTACATCTTTTACTCTGACATCAAGTTTTGTATCCAAACCACCCTTTTACTGCATAGAAGGAAGAGCCATGGTACTTCCTGGCATACAGTGGTTTTAGTGCAGCTTTGAAGCAGGTGTAATCTTTACATACAATTGAGATGGATTTTGATATTTGCTACAAAATTTAGTAAGTCTATTCTCCTCCTGGGGTTTCCTTTCTTATTTATGTTTCTCTTTCCCCTGGCATACTGACAGTGTCATCTGCTTCCTTCTCTGTCTTGAAAGCTGAGCTGTTGAGATATAATTAGCAAAATGTGGTGGGTGGAAGATGAAGCTGTGTCAAGGCTTTGGATGGTTGTCAGGAACCTTTTTCTTGCTTTTTTCTTTTTTTCTTTTTTTTTTTCCCCTAAGGAACACCGTAGTATACTGTGAGGATAGCTTCAGGTGCACAAGTGAAATATGGATGAAAAGTCAAACTCTCCAGTCTGTGAGCTTAAAATGCACAGAAACACAATAGACATTTTTTTTGAGTTTAAGCAGAAAAAAAATAATAAGCTTACAAGCTTTGAAAATGCAGTTTCTGCTGATGGTTGTCATTTTCATTGAATCTTGAAGAGGAAGGAGTAGAATGTATTAGAAATAAACCAAGCTAAAAAGAAATTATTTTAAAGGCCAATAAGGATAATTTCTGCATAAAGACTGAATTATATTTTGCAGGAAGTCCTTTGTTCTAGTTTATCTCTTTATACAGTTCTCCTCTAGTCATTAAGTATAGTTTACTTATGCTGGAAAACGAAGTACTGTGTGTTTACAAATCTGCACAATGATCTTGAGAGAAAAGAATGTGCAGTCTTATTATACTTTTGCAAGTGTTTTTTTTTCATCTTTGGTCAAGACTAAAATTCACTGCAGACTAAAAATAAGGAAAGGATTTTTGCATGTGCTTGGTTTTGGGTTTGGTTTTTTTAGTATTTGTATAGTAAACTATTTCTTGGCAAACAGGACTTTCAATAGAGAAGTGGTATGTAATTGTTTTAAATGGTCCCCATGTACTCCACTCGGTCAGAAAATAGAATACTGGAGTTATGACTTAGGTTTTTGGTTTTGAAACAATCTTGTAAATCTAAAACCGGTGCGGGGTACTTGGACTTATTTGAGTTTGGGCTGTGCAACGTAGTTTGTATGCTGCTGGGAAAAAAAGTTCTTTACCAGAACTTAGTCTCACGTGGCTTAAAAATTTAATCACTGTAAAGATCAATATATAAAGTAGTTAGTCAATATTTTGCAAAGCTTAAAGGAAGCTTGGAATTACAAGATTTTAATGAATTATTGAATGCTACTTGTGGAAGAGAGACTTAAATAAACTTAAAATACCTTTTTTTTTTTTTTTGAAACTCTAGCAGAAGCTTGAAGTATGCTAAGGCTGAAAGACTATGCAAAAGTCACTTACCAGACATGGTTTGCCCCAGAATTATTTGGAATGATTGTATTATAAATGCATAGACTTTCAGGGCTACATGTAAACTGCATGCCATCTCATAAAATAGTCATAATAGCCCCCAGGTATAATTATTCAGAGAAGTGAAAATGAAGAAAACTATTTCCTATTAATGTTTGCTTATTTAGATAATTATCTTACTTATTTGTATTCAGTTTTTAGTCCTAAATTCTGATTCCAGCTCACACAAAGTGTGCATACTTTGCATGCATTTTCTTTGTGACCTAAACCACATGAAAGATGCATGAATCATATGTGTTAAAATTTCTTCACCAAATTATATGTTTTATTTCACTCTTCTATGTTGTGTTTTTAAATAACAGCTTCATCCTTTATTTCAAGTGCAGAACACAGACTTGCCATATTCTGACACAAGCTGTAATGCATCAGAGGATTTCAAAAAGGTGCTGAGGTTGATGAAAGTGGGGCTCTCCAAGCTGCCATGTATAAAATATGAATGTTGTGTATGGAAAATGAAAGGCTTCGGCATGAAACGGAATGTCAAGGAGAACAAAATGGCTTTAGGTCTCATCCTGCAAACAGTCATATGTACAAATATTTTTTCTAATGTGAGTAGTCCCATTGAATAAAATTAATCATGTTATGTGTTTAAGACAAGGATTTGATCCTCCAGCCTCTCCAAAACAACTGCAGAATTTAGTAGAGCTCTTTCTGAATTTTTGCAACAGTGAGTGTAGGCAATGTCTGTGTTGCCACTCAGCTGCTGTCTAAAGATTTTATATATATATATAATATAAATAATTTTTGCCTCTCTATGATTTTTATAGCACTTAAGTGAATGACAAGTGCGTTGAGTTGTCATCATATTTTTTTCAAGTGTGACGAAGAGCTAGAACTTATTTTTAAATTGATTTTGGAGTCTGCATTTTTGCTTCTTTTTGAGCACTGTTTTCTATTGTAGATAGAGGAGATCATGAAAAGTAAGTTCTTCAGTGTTGCAGTTAATATAAAATCAAAGCCCATGACTCAGTCTGGCAAATGGGACCTATGTATTTCTTTTCCTATGTTAAATCAGACATCTTGTGTAAACCTAGTTGGTTAGGCTTTTCCAGGTGTAAGTGATAAGAGACCTCTTGCAAGATCTCACTTTCATTTCGCTTTTCTTGGTTGTCTTTCTTAGTATTTGATGCATTACCTTATAGAGTACCTGTCTCCTTTTTATTATAAAAGGAATATAAATTAACTTACAAGAAATAACAGTTTTCAGAGAGCTGAAAATGAACGAGTAGTTATATTGGTATTTTTGCAGCTCATGCCATTGGGAATCCTTTTTAGGTACAGTGCTTCAGGTGTACGGTGTCATCACTGTCACTGTTGCACCCTCATAAGGCAGAAGTAAATGAGTGCGTTTTGCTTTTTCTTGATCTGTCCCTAACCCTTCCATTGTTTGAATTAAAATGCAGTTATCATGTAGTTCTGTATTAGTAACTTTTGAAGAAAAAAAATACAGAAACACAATAGACATATTTTGGAGTTTAAGCAGAAAAAAAATAATAAGCTTACAAGCTTTGAAAATGCAGTTTCTGCTGAGGGTATGTAATAGTCTCGGGAAAATGTGGTTTTGTGCTTAAGAGTTATCATAAGTAGGTTTTGTTGATCAGTTTGAAGTTGATACGTGTTAGTCCATAAAAAGGCTTACCTGTGAATTTCCAAATTCTGAAACTGTACTTTTCAATATTTTGAAAGCTAATCAAAAGCTTCATAAGGAAAAAAAAACCCACTACCAGACTGATAGTTCAGAATTGAAAGGATCACTTAGCTGTAGTGCTTGTTTTGTGGTTGACTGAATCAGTCTTGGTTTAGCAGAGGCAGGTTTCAGTCCCCTTTCCTGGTGACAGGATATGCTTAGCCCTCCACGGCAGTTTTCATCAGGAGACCTACCAGGTGTAACGGTGCTTTTCTGCCACAGCAGGTATTAGGTAGGGTCGCACTGCATCACTGAAACCAGCAACTCCCACATATTTCAACAGAAGAGAACATAAATGAGGATCAAAGAAGAGTGGGTGATAGAAATCCATCTGACTGTTACAATATTACTGCATCGATTATAAACCGCATGTGTTTGCATTCAGGGACCTCAACAGCTCTTTACAATACATCTCCACTCTGTGCTGTCTTCTTGCGGATGACACTAAGCCGGGTGGGAGTGTCAATCTGCTGGAAGGTAGGAAGGCTCTGCAGAGGGATCTGAACAGGCTGGACTGCTGGGCTGAGACCAACGGCAGGAGGTTTAACAAGGCCAAATGCCGGGTCCTGCACTTGAGGCACAACAACCCTAAGCAGAGGTACAGACTAGGAGAAGCCTGGCTGGAAAGCTGCTCAGTGGAGAAGGACCTGGGGGTGTTGGTTGACAGCGACTGAACATGAGCCAGGAGTGTGCCCAGGTGGCCAAGAAGGCCAATGGTATCCTGGCTTGTATCCAAAACGGTGTGACCAGCAGGTCCAGGGAAGTTACTCTCCCTTTGTACTCGGCACTGGTGAGACCGCTCCTTGAATACTGTGTTCAGTTCTGGGCCCCTCATCACAAGAAGGATGTTGAGGCTCTGGAGCGAGTCCAGAGAAGAGCAACGAAGCTGGTGAAGGGGCTGGAGAACAGGCCTTATGAGGAATGGCTGAGAGAGCTGGGGTTGTTTAGCCTGGAGAAGAGGAGGCTGAGAGGAGACCTCATTGCTCTCTACAGCTACCTGAAAGGAGGTTGTGGAAGGGAGGGTGCTGGCCTCTTCTGCCAAGTGACAGGGGACAGGACAAGAGGGAATGGCCACAAGCTCCACCAGGGGAGGTTCAGGGTCGGCATCAAAAAAAAATTTTTCACAGAGAGGGTCATTGGGCACTGAAACAGGCTACCCAGGGAGGTGGTTGAGTCACCATCCCTGGAGGTGTTTAAAAGACGGGTTTATGAGGTGCTGAGGGACATGGTTTAATGGTTGATAGGAGTGGTTGGACTCGATGATCCTGTGAGTCTTTTCCAACCTTGTGATTCTGTGATTTTTTCTTTTATACAGACAATCTGGTGCTAGCTTCCGTCATTGGATGAGTAGAACTCTGGATATCAGTTTATCCATCTCTGTTCACTCCATAAATCTCATTGTCAGTAGATGGCTGTCATCAAACTTGGATATGAAAACGTGAATATAAGTAAATAGAAGAGTCATAATATTTCCAGCTGGCAGTGAGATTGAGAGACTTGCTGTAGAAATGTCTTCAAACTCCTGGCTCCCTAAATCGTTTGACTCAGATCTACTAAATTCTGTGAACCTGAAGGTCTGGGGAGTGGTCAGCATGTTCCAGTCCGGAATACCCCAGACTACTTTCCACTGCCTCTCTACGTTTCACTTGTGTGAAATTACCATTAACATCGTCAACTGGGTTGTACTTGCACTATGTGATATGACCAGAAATACAGAGAGAAGGAACGTGGATCCAGGGCTTATGTAAGAAAATATCTGAGGCTATGCTTAACTCCGCTATGCCTGAGCAGTGCTTGTGAAGTGGTACAAGATTCTCCCTTCTCTTCTTATTTCATAACCTTTAGCTGATTTTTCTTCTTCCCTTATTGCTCCACTCTCTGCCACATCTCCTTCAACTCACTGTTTCATCATTTTATGCATTTTAGAATTTTGGGCAATGCTTGATCCTAGCAGTTTTGTTAACAGTGTCTAAGTTTGAACTGCGTTGAGTTACAGCGCTTGAGAGCTGTTCAGTTTCTCATCTAAGTGTAGTTGGAAGAAGGATACAGAATCATTCTGACCTGTAGTCAGGTACTTGATGAATCTATTTTTGTGGCCAAATGTTTGGTTTTTTTTTTTTTTTTTTTTTATGCTGACATCAGGATTTGTCACCTTGTCCCTTTTGATAATTTTTTCAAGAATTCCCAATATTAAATAGGCTCGATCTGCTACTGAGGATGGCGTTTCTTGAACAGTGACTCCATGATTGTTCTTAGTCTTTTGCTTAAGAGCATGCTGTGAAGGTTATTCATAAACTATATTTTCTTGAATTAATGATATCTTATTTTTCAAGTACTGTTTTCTAAAGTCCATTTTAATCAAATGTTTTACTTTTGTCTCAGTTGGCTGGGTTTCCCAGCAGAGTTTTATTAACTTCTCTGTAAAATGTTAAAGAGTATATATGTGTAACTGTTTTAGGAAATAAACAGCAACTTGAATGTGCATCTTGAATGATTTTTAAAAATTTATTTATTTAAAAGAACTTTGATTGAGACACACTGAAAAGTTTAGGAAAAGAATGAAAATAGTTTCGAAATTCTTTTGCTCAAATAAAATCCTTTAGGGGAAAACAAAAGATTTTTTTAAAAATGTGAGGTACGGGAACAGATTTTTAAATGTTTCTAAACTGTAATGAAATGTGAAAGTTCATCCCTAGGCATTAAAATCTTATTGTGCCTTGGTCTAGTCTCTCATTTGTCCACTTCTTTAGCTTTCCCCTTCACTTTAACAAGTGATCACATGTGCACCAGCTAAATGTCTGATAAATCTCCAGGCGAGGCTGTGTTGACTTGTGTGGAACTGACTTTAAAAATATTTGATGGAACATTGCTTCAGTCTGTGAATACTTGTCAGCTTAGATTTATTACAGCTGCTCCTATTACAAAGATGTGCACTTTGGTCCTTAGGGATCTTTCTCTCTCTTTTGCTATATAGTCCCAGCTATCGCAGTGTCACGGTTGATCAATTATTCACTTTGACACTTTGAGTCCGGCAGAACATTGTTAGAGTAACTTACCACCTTAAGTTCCTGATTACTTTTCTCCTGTACATAGGAATATTTTTTTGAGCAAAATTTTTTTTGTGTTTTCTTTTTTTGGTGGGATTTTTTTGTATGTGTGGGCTTTTGTTTTGCTTTGTGTGTGTTTGTTTGTTTGTTAGTGGAGGGGTCCATTTTACATTTAATTCATTCAGGGAAAAAGAGCTCTAGCATCTTCTGAAGGATGCCATAGTGTGTATCTGTAAAACAAATGCATCAAATATCAACAGCTCTCCTTAATATGTATTGTATACAAATCTGATTGTATTTATATATTCATAGCCTGAGTTTCTGTATGCGTATGTGGATAACTATATTTATAGTGGGAATAGAATAAGAGATTACTTTGGAAAATCTGTAATAAATGTCAGCTTTATGAAGTTGTTTTTCTAAGGATAATTTGTGCTTTATTTTCAAGCCTTAAACAGGAATTTCAGAGTTTGTATAGTGTTAGAGCTGGCATTCTGTACTGCTATGTAACTGTGATTTGTGAAATAAGTATTCTTAAAGATACTTTTTAACTTTCTGAAAATACATGTCATCTCAGTGGTCTCTAATATCAGCAGGAAACAGTCATTTTCTCAAATAGGAGTGGGTCCTTCTAACTGCATAATCAAGAGTGCTGACATAGTAACACAAGTACCCTTGATTGTAATGCTATAAATAATTTGTTGTTTAAAAAATACCCCACAAAGCAACAAAAGAACCCACCCCAAAAATCTGCCAAACCCTGCCAAACTTCTCCACAAAAAAAAAAAAATCAATGCTGCAGACTTCCCAATTTGCACTGATGATAAATTGACTGCATTTTTAATTAAATTGAAAAGTTTCAAGCAGTTATATACCAGGAAAAAAATTCTAGCCTATTCATTACTATATTTGTGTTGCAGGTGGTTTAAGAAAAACTTAAGCATTCATGGTTAAACATGCAGTTAGTATATTTATTGCACTCAATAGTGTAAAAAAAGTATATTTTCTAATGTCTTGAGTGGAAGTATGATTTAAAATTTCAATCAGCATCTTTTCCTTGACAGAATTCTACTTCCTCCCTTTCCTTGTATCTGTACAGTAAAAGAGTAGGTCAGAGCCGCAGAACCTTTTAGTGTTAGTGGTCATCTGTGCTATTTAAAGTTTTTTCTAAGTGGAGCCCTGTAGAGCTGATCATTTATCACTTTAAGTGGACTGAGTTAGCAATATGAGGTCAATTAAATGTTCTTTCAAGAATTTCCTTTTCTCAGCCTTGGGTTAAAAGAATAAAAGTTGATTTGTTACAAGCCCTTGTCAGAGAAACTATAGTTGACAAACTTGAAAGCGGTTATGATCCTGACATACAGCACTGAGCCATCCTTTGCTTCATGAACAACTGAGATTCAGATTGACTCACTTTATCTAAAGAACTCCTAGTTTTCTTTTCAAACAGAACTCACTGAAAACTCCGTTTTGGGGAGAAACTAGGTGAATTTCTTCTGGAGCCAAATTAATTTGATTGCAAATACATTCTTGTTTAGAATATTCAGATATTTACCTAATGCTGTAGGCTTTCATCAGTTTTTTTCAGTTATTATTTTAGATAGGTGTCAGATGAAACCCATTGTGTTCACACTGAGAAAGCATGTGATTTAGTCAGTTCCCAGTCTTCATTACCTGTGCTGTGTAAACTAGATCATTGTCCTTGAGTTACAGGTATCTCGGGTTTTCTGTCCTACAAAATGCCCTTCTTTCACATATTTCTTACTAGTGGTAAGAGCAGGTAATGATGACCTGCTGTATCATGTTTATGTTTTACTGCTCTCTCCTTTTTCCAGTAAGAGTTTAACAAAAATTTCTATGCTTACGAGATCATTTTAATCTGTTTAATACTTAAAGAGACTTTTAATTTTGGAAATGCAAATCTGTGCTTTAAGATTGTTTCAAGTTATTCTCAGCTGAGTTTATATTGCTATTTAGGAAAGCCTTCGAGCCACTGGATAGCCTCTGCAGAGCGGCATACTTCCTGTGGGGTTCTGGATTCATGTTATTGGGTATAAATTCTAAGCTGGATTGAGTTATTTTCTCCATTTTTAAAAAACTTCAGGTTGCTGCATTATGTTCCTTGATGTTGGTTGG
This sequence comes from Clamator glandarius, assembly GCA_033459285.1. Classification (NCBI taxonomy): domain Eukaryota; kingdom Metazoa; phylum Chordata; class Aves; order Cuculiformes; family Cuculidae; genus Clamator; species Clamator glandarius. The sequence goes on from JAUNZM010000070.1 coordinate 2,208,833, forward strand.
GTTTCTTTGGCTGTTTTTTAACATTGTCTAAACCACCTTTGAGAGCTAAGTGTCAGGCTTAATTTCAACCAGAAATGGTTTGTTACCCAGCTAGGAGGGGAGAGGGAAGGAAGAAAATATTCCTGTGCAAATCAGTGATTCGTAAGGACAAGCATTTATTATGATTTGAAGACTAAAATATGGATTTGATGGTGTCCAAAAACTCACCGGGCAACCGGCTTCAAGTTTGAAGTTCTTCAGAATGCATTTAGTTCCTTTAGGATATAGGACTATTAAATTATTTAAAAATTATTATTTCAAACCATTGAAGAGCTTTTGCAGGTCTCTGTAGTACCATTAACTGTCATGGTCTATTTCAGTTGTGCAAATGAAGTTAGTAGTCAGCCGAGAGCAATGATGATTTAAATTTATGAAGAGTGGTGTATTTGTCAGTAGGTAGTCAGCACTATGAAGACAAAATTTGGTAAATAGGCAACTTAATTTTTTCTAGTTTTTCAGCTCTTTAATGTAAGAAGCAGATGCTCAGAGCTTCTTTGGATATGCTTGCAAGGCAAGCTTAATTAGGTGATCATTCATCAGCTATTTGTGTAACACTCTATAGAGTGTCCTTTACACTCCTGTACTGGTGTTTTCTGTAAAGAGTTTGTTTACTGTCCATTTTTGTAACTGTACTGTAAGATTCAACTATTTCATGCCTAGTTTAAATTATAATTAATATACAGACTGAGCCAGTGTTCAGAAATTGTATTGCTCAAAGAGATCAGCACTGCCTGAATGCTGCTTGATTAATGGAAGTGGCCGAGTGAGTGTTGATAGATTTCACTCTGAACCTCAGATCAAATTTGCCCTTTTCATTTCAGTTAACATCCCCCCCCCAATAAACAACACTGTATGTGACGTCTTGACTAAACAATTTCTTTTAAAGAGGAAGAGACATTTTTGTTTCCCCTTCCACAAAGTACCATTGGTTGAAAGTCTCCCCCTGGATTTCAGTAGGCTGGCTATTGAAGAGCTGTTGGTGAGGTATTAAAGTCCTCCGGATTGGGTTTGCACGGAAAGATTTTGGTAGCTAGAGGGGCTATAGAGGTGGCTTCTATGAGAAGCTGCTAGAAGCTTCCCCTGTGTCTGATAGAGCCAGTGCCAGCTGATTCCATGATGGATGTGCTGCTGGCCAAGGCCAAGTCCATCAGCAACAGTGGTAGCACTCTGGGATAACATATTTAAGAAGGGAGATAACATATTTAAGAAGGGGAAACGTTGCCATTGCAGACAGAGAAAGGAGTGAGAATATGTGTGTGAAACAACTCTGCAGGCACCAAGGTCAGTGAAGAAGGAGGGGGAGGAGGTGATCCAGGCACCTGAGCAGAGATTTAGTTTTTATTTTCTCCTTATCCTATTCTGATTTATTTTGTAATAAATTAAATTCATTTTCATGATGAGTGTTTTGCCCCTGACAGTATTGATGAATATTCCTGCTGTCCTTATCTCAACCCACAAGCCTTTCATTTTATTTTCTCTCTGGTCTGTTTGAGGAGGGGAAGTGATAGAGCAGTTGTGATGGACACTTAGCAGCTAGCCAGGGTCAAGCTGCCACACGCTTTTTCCTGGATGGTGCGCAGGGCTGTCCATGTGTTCAGGGAGTTATGCTAGTTATTGCATTTAGAAACGGGAGGCAAGGTTCTTCCCCAACTTGGAGTGGCTAGTATTGATGAGTATTGTTGGCATATGTTTGCTAACCTTTGCAGGTTATGTGGCAAAACGTTGTGTGTTCAGTTCTGTGCCTTAGTCATTAGTGCCAGTCTTTGTAAACTTTCCAGAGTGGCAGCTAAGTTCATTATGAGCCACTTCAATTGTGTACTCTCTGTCATCTCTCCAATATGCAATATAAAGACTGATCTGATACATATAACTATTCAGCAGGGAGAAGTGCATTTTGTATAACTTAAATTTTAAACAAATGTTCAAAATTGTCTAAACTGTTAGGGAAAGTAAGGAATGTGAGAATGACGGACTGCTTACTGTCTTCCCCTTTGGCCTATGTGTGCTAAGTAGGTGAAAAGTATTCTGCCAAACAAAATCTCTTGTGAATGGGCGTTTACAGTTCATTTTGTGTTTGCATGTTCAACATATTTAAAAATGGAAGGTGAGCTGAAGAGCCCTTGGGGAAGCTACCGTTATCTGCAGTGGTGGATAACTGAGGGAAGGAGAGATTTTGTACGTGACAGGAAAGTACTGATACATCAGATATGTAGGGCCATCTACTGCTCATTCTGTCTGATTATCGGGCATCTTTCATAATCTTTAATGTGTCATTTCTGTAGAGCTCTTTCAGGAGAAGTGCTTATACTATTAGTTTTTTTAATTTGGAGCTGAAGGTATAAAAGGCTAAACTCAAAGTTTTCAAGGGTAACAGTGTCATCTAGAAAAGTGAGATAGGTATATTCCAAGTGTGAGTAACTGCGTACATTATATAGGCCGATTATCTTGCAGTGTTTAAGTAGTGTGTGCACAGTTACTCTGGAATGAAAATGTTAACAGTTAGTTCTCCTTTCTGAATGGATATGTAAGTATATATCATGGCTTTTGCCTTCAGAGCTATCCTAGAAAAACCAGGATATCCTAGAAAAACTATTGCAGTGTGCCATACTGAGCTGCTGGTTCCCAAGTCCCCAGTCAAACCTGTTTGTGTATTTATTCTCTGTACTGTTCAGAAAATCAGGAGCAAGGGAGAAATTATGTTGACTATGCTGAAATAAAGATGTGCTTTATCCCTGCAAATGAGTTGCAGAAGCTAGCTTCTGTGTTTAGTTAGCTTAAGATTCTTTGTATATTTAAGATCTTGCACATCTTTCACCTCTCTCTGAGACCCAAATGTAAATCCAGCACTCAAGGATATCATGCAGACTTGCACACTTGCTGGTGGATTATGGTTCCATAAAACAATGAAAAGATTATGCTTATCCATGTTTATTCCAACTATAACAGATGTAATAATAATAATATATTTTTTTACTTAGGTCAGCCATAATCCTGTGCAAATTAACTGAAGTTAGCAGTAGACCTTATTTTAACATTTCAGAGCATGTCAGGCAACAGAATACATCTGAATAATTATTGCTTGTACAAGATACTGAGAAAGGTACATTTTTTTTCTTGCAATGTGATTTTCAGTGATGCAAAATCACATTACAACATGTTCTTTCCACAGAGGCAGTCCTGCTGGCATACTGACTGTAGTTTTCCTTTGGTGGTTTGTTTTGTTTTCTTGTGGTGTGTAATTTGGGATTTTAAATGCATTATATTGGTGATAGAAGTTTTTTAGACTCTCTATATTAAAAAAAATTCCCTCAACTATGGAGATTTTTCAGTATGTAAATTGTTAGCAAAGTTGTTTCTTACGGCTTCCTACACCGTTCTCCACTTTATGGGATAGAAAACATGATGGAAAGGGAAATGAGTGTGGTGATGTCATTACTTCGAACTCATGACCTGGTCTTGGTTAAGTGTTAGCATCTCACCTTAAATATATACCTTAAATTTTTACGATTTTTCCCAGTCTTTTGTAATTGAAAAGCCTGAGATACTCTAATGGTGCTCAGACAGATCAACAGGGTCAGTTGAGGTTGCTAATTTTTAAAGTTAAAGTATGTGAATTAATATGATAATTCACTAAATATCGTTAGGATGATAATTCACTAAAGAATTATCTGTGAATTTCTGTTTTGAAGCATGTGCAAAAGGAAATGTGATCCACAAATACACAGTATTTCCCATCTGTTAGTGCATCTTCCAATGAGACAGATCTCAGACATTAGCACAGACATATTATATTATGGTTGGCATAAACCATTTAATTACTGTCCTAAATTTTCAAATTGATCTGTAGACGAATGCCTAACTTCATCACTAGATGAAGTGGATAAAATCAAAGGCTAGTACAGCAGCAACACAGATTTGTAACTATGTAACACTAGAATGCTTCTCTATGTTTACCATTTTCTTAGGAAAATTTCCTTTAGAAGTAAAAATTTAGGTATTATTTTGAATATGTCTTAAAAGAATAATTGTACAATGTTTATAAACAACAAATTATTTCCAATGTCTGCTTGCTGCACTGAGAACATGAGTATGTTACTATCTGCTTCTTTTAATAAGATTGCATATATGTTTAGCAAATGCTTTAAAATAATCCTTTTTTATTATTTTGCAATATGATAATTTTTCTTTTTAAGTGAACAACATGTGTGTTTAACATGCATTTTTCAAGAGTCAACAATTTCCGTGAAAGCTATCATGGTGTAATAGCATTGTATGAAAAGCTGCTTTTCTTCATAAACCCTTATATTTAATCCCTTAAAGCAGCAAGCAACATGCTGGCTAGAGAATTAACTTCAGATTGAAGATAAAGAAGAGGCCAAAGTTAATGACAGCTACAGAAAGCTGAAAGATATCATATAATTCAAGTCGGAGGGTAACAGCTTGCAAAACAGGTTTCAATATTTGCTTTATGAAGAATAACTAGTGCTAAAGAAGTGTATTTTCGATGTCTACAGAAAACCACATACTGCAGTAAATTCTTAAACTAGATTCTTAAACTTAAATTCCTGCCATCATGCAGGAAATAAGTTGGTGTTTGGGATGATATGGGCTAGCTATTTGACTTTAGAACATGAACTGTAATGCTGTGTGATATATATATAATTAATTACAATGTTCAGACTTAAACTTTCTATTTCATATTATGGGATATTCAAATGGAAAGGAAATTTGTTTAATGGGAAAATAAATAAACCTTATCTGCCATTGAAACTCAGGATAAGAGTTACCATATTATTAAAAGTCAAAAAAAAATAATTATTTTCACTACTTTAACGATTCCCCCAGAAACATACAGTAAATATTCTGTAAAGTACAGGTACTGAGCAGCTGTTTTCAGTCTTGTTTCATCAGGTGCTTTAGTTATGTATGAACATCTGTGACTTCCTAAAAATTAAAATTTGAAAATTTGAAAATTTGAAAATGTAAAAGATTCCAGGAGTTAAAGATAAGTCACACAGGAGTTCACAGCTGTCTTGAAAAGATTAAATTCTTCCTATGATTGATAATTTTATTTCATTTGATTGCGATAATATAAAATAAAGTGTGCAATTCTTTAACAGTCAGGATGTGAATAAATTGATCAGATCTATAATGGACATGTTAAAATAAGAGTTATAATTTGCATGTCACAGGCAAATCTTGGATCAGAAATTATTGTTTGCCTATGTTCTACCTCTACGTAATTCACAAAATCCCAGACTGACTGAGGTTGGAAAGGATTTCTGGAGGTCATCTGCTTCAGCCCTCCTGCTCAAGCAGGGCCACTCAGAGCCAGTTACCCAGGACCGTGTCCAGATGGTTGTCAGATTTCTTCAGGGAAGGAGACTCTACAACCTCCCCGAGCAATCTGTGCCAGCGGTCAGTCGCCGTGGCAGTAAAAAAAGTGTTTCCTAATGTTTGGTGGAAACCTTCTGGTTTTCAGTTTGTACCCATTGCCTCTGGTCCTTTTACTGGGCACTGCTGGAAAGCGCTGGGGTCTGTGTTCCTTGCACCTGTCTTTAGGTACTTATTGAGCCACTTCTTTCCAAAGCCGAACAGTTCCAGCTCTCTGGCTTTTCTCATAGGAGAGATGCTCCAGACCCTTCATCATCTCTGTGGCCCTTTGCTGGGCTGCCTCCGGTATGACCGTGACTCTCTTGTACTGGGGAGCCCAAAACTGTACACAGTCTGTTGTGATTAGTCAGAGACAATGGGGAAAAGTGGTAATTTCCTGCTTGTTAGTGATGCAGTGACACTGAAAACTATGGGAGAGAATCTGAGATAGTGAGACCTTTCTCTGCCTCAGCTCAACACTTCATTTCTGTCATAGGCTTTCAGCCTGATATTTGAGAAGGTTCAAGAGTTTGTGTGGATCTTTGTATCCAGCTTTCACTTGTGCAGTGAATCTGTGCTGCAGGAGACTGCTTTGTTACAAAAGAATCGTGGCTTTGTCCTTACTTGTAGATGCAGTTTTAGTGATGTGATGCTGCCATGTAACCATTCCTGTGTGTGCCTCTGAGGCTGGATATGATCATGTTCTGCATATTTAGTGTTGGGGGCTCCCTGCAGTAAACCATAGCTGTTGCTTAAAATGTCAGCAATGCAACTGTCAAGTTATTTTCACATGCAGAAAGAAAGATACTTCGGTGAAAACTCATAAAAATACCTTGCATCACGTTGCACTGAGAATATAGGAACTTTGTCCCAAGTACTAATTATTCTATTCATAATAGAAGGAGGGCTTTCACAATTTCATCATTTATAGAGGGTATTTATGTACCACAGTTTGCTAGGAAATGCATCATAAATTAATACTGCATTTTAAAATAAGACTTAGGAACTTTGTAAAAATGACATAATTTAATCAGCATCATGGAAGCCTTTTGGAGAATGAAACTAATACAGTCTTGGGAGTTAAGTAGGGCAGTTTATTAAAACAGTGGAAGTCATCATTTCCAAGCTTTCTCAATCTCAGTCAGTATACTAAAGCAGGAATAAGCACTGCAGAAGGGGGAACACTTTAATGACGGAATCCTCTTGTCTGAGAAACCAAGTAATAAAAATATTATCTGGATGCAGCTAGCTTAGCTATGGCATTAAGTACCACAAGTAGGAGTCTGTGTTTTTAAAGGGTGGCTGTCTGGTTCAGTGTCATGTAGGCTAGGCAGGAGAAAGCTGCAGCTTTGCTCTGTACACGCCTGTCAATGGGCAGTAATGATGCTTTTGAAGAATTCATGAATATTTTTTATAGACTTTGAACCCCAGTTTACTAGAAGGCTCACTGAAATAGTTACAATGATTATACCTAATGATGGAAGCTGGCTGTGGTCTGCATTTTAGAAAATTCAGGATATTTTTATTGAGGAATAGGTTAATGTATAGGTTTGTTGAATGTTGTACAAGAACAAACAAAACTAGTCAGTCCCTGAATTCATAATGTCTTTATTCTGTAAAAAACCTTATTTGAGAATTTTTCCAGGCATGGCATAAGCTACCTATTACTTTCTGATAGAGTGGTGTGTATTGGCTTCTCCTTGGAGAGTCCTCTTAAACTGAGATATTTAAGCTCTACTATTAAGGAATTTTTAAACAATCACTGATCAATTTTTTTTTTTTTTAACAGTAACTTTTGGCTGTGGAAATTTGTGTTTCACATAGCACTCAGTCAATTTGCTTTCAGAGAATGCAGTGGGGCTCATGTTTTTTATCTCATTACTTCAGCCTTGAGATTCCAATTACGCCAAGTAGTCTAGCACAAACCTATTGTTATGTAGGCAGTCCTGTTAAAATAACGATGCTCTTTAGATACTAAGTAAGCACATGTTTATATACTGTGTTGGTGACGTGGAAGGGTTTACTTGAAGAACAGAGATCAAGAGGTAGTTCTTCGGCTGGAGGTGCTTCTCCAGAGACAAGGAATATAATGCTGCAGAGCTATTTAAAATGGGTTTATCCACTTTGCATAATCAAATTTTCCTAACACATACTTTATTGTTTTCCACAAAGAGCCACTGCTACCGTTTTCTTTTTCCCCAACTCGTCTCTCCTTTTCATGTAGTCAACTTGTAAGATTTAACATTTTTATTTTGTGTGATATGAGTATTTCAAAATGCAGGTCAATTACCTAGGCTAAGACAAAGCAAAGCTCTGTCTGTACTTCCAATATGTCACTTCACACTGTTTTTACTCTGAGATTAAATTTATCCCTCTCCATGGAATACCTTGAAGATAGATCATTAAGATTAGCATGGACAAAGGGAGAAAATTGGCCTTTGATTTGTGTTTACCAACATGTCAGCTTTTACCTTGGTCATGGAATCATTCACTTGAGGCTTAACAGATGTCCTTACCAATGCTGGGCTGGGCTTTCTGCCTTGTCTGTAAGGACCTGATCCCCCTTTCTAAGTTCAGATGTATTCATGCAAACTGTCATCCCAAGTTTCACCTCTTTCCTACTGACTGGTTCTAGGCTTCAGCCAGACTTTCTAGAAAAAAATGCGGGGACTTTAATGATTCTACAGAAATAAAATTTTGGCTTAAATATGCATTATTATTTTTGTATTTCTGAGCTTCATGATTCTCTAGAGTCAAATATAGCATTGGTGTCTTATAACACCTGCCTACTTGAACTTTCTGAATCATCAGAAGTACTTTATAGATTTCTGCTAGCATCTCCCCTTCCAAAAGAGGCTGTTGATATTTTGCTGAAACCATTCCATTCCAAGTCTTTTGAACTTAGTCCTTTTCTTTTGTATCCTTTCATCCTACCAGGAAAAACATAACCTGCCAAGTTATTAGCACAGTCTAGGTTAAATAGGATCACATTATTGTCAGGACATTTCATATGCCTTGTTATGACTGGTGACAGCATTGGCACCAATTCACTTCTTTCACTTAAATGCTGTGGTTCTTGTTAACAGAGCTCATGTGATGAGCAAACTGGAGATGTTCAGAATTGCAGATAACGATCCTCTGACTGCTTTTCACCTTTCTTCTCTCATTTGCTGGGACAAGCCCTATTGATATTCCTTCTGAGATGTTAAAGTGATTTTTGTAATACGTGAATCCCTCTGAAATATATGCTTCCTTATTTCTACAAAATGTATTTATCGCTTCATTAGTAAACTGTAGTAATGAGATTTTGTCATGGGTGGCCAGTTAGTAGTGATTTTCATGTTTGATCATTAACTGAGTGTTGTAGTTAGAGAAACATTTTCCTGACTTAAATGCCTAAAAATACTTTGAGAAATTCAAAACTGTTAACTGCTTTGGATGACCTTGAGTTTACAAAAGGACATGCGTGTGCTTTTGTAAGTGTGTCTGGGTTTTTTTTGTCGTGGGGATGGGCAGCTGCATGTGTGTCTACATATTTCTGTTGAAAATATTTGCTTATGCTTATATAAATGGCATATTCAGTGATGGGACATCATTATTGCAATTATGTGTTTTTATAGATAATTCTCAGTTACACTATTAAGTTGCAGAATAACAATATGAAGGGTCATAATACTATTTGGGGAACAACCATTTTACCTACTTCATGTAGCCTGTTGGGAAGTTATTTAATTTCAGCATGTGCTAAAACTTTTGCTTTATGTGATGAAAATGGCAGCATTGCATATTACAGTAAATATGTAAAGGGTTCCTGACTTTCAATTAAGACGACTTCAGATTAGCAGTTACTCAGGTTCCTACTCATCTAAGTGACTTTGCCTTAATTTCACTCCTTCAGAAATCAATAGTTAAAGTGGCGTTTCTATTATTCTTACTTTTTTTCATAAAAAGGAACACTGTCTTGTGTTGATGGCTAGGTCCTGAAAGTTCCTTCTTAGTGATGGAGCTTAATGTTATAGTCATAATAATTAATGTTTATTTAATATATCTAATATTTTTCGTGTAGTATTTAGGAAAGCTGTTAGCACTAAGAACTTGTCAACACTTTATCAATTTATCTGAAGTAAAATAATGTTGGCAGAAACCGATATGACACCTGTCACAGCTTAAGAAATGTTTATTTTTAATACAAAATCTGTTCCTGTTTAAATTCCTTTCTGTGTGCCCCATGCAACATTGACAGCAATATGAGTATTTGAAATTTCAGATATCAGCAGTAGTTGTTTACTGACTTAATTGCTGTTGTTGTTAATACTGACTTTTAATGTGATAATTTTAAAACCTCAGGAGAGTAGTATGAGCCAATGACTTATTTTTGAGCAGGCCTATTTATCGGTGTAGAAATTGTGCACGTCTTATAATATACTTCCCAGAATCTGCGTTATGTGAGATCACATCTGCAAAATTCAGACTTTTGGGATGCAAATTATTTAACCATATTTTTTTTTTGCCTAAGTCATCTTAATATTCAGTTTAGTTGATGTGATAATCTGGTAGGTAAAATAAATACTAAATCTTGACTTCTCAGGTTAGAAATTCCATTATACTTCTGTCTTCTCTTATGTTGCTGGCAACAGGCCTATTGTGTAAAGTTGCATTTTGATTCTTTGAAGCAAGAAAGAGACTGTATATTATACAGTGTTACATGATATTGGTAACACTGGTAATTTTGTCTTTCATGTAGTCATACATATGTATATATAGTATCTGAAAGGGCATCTCTATTAAGCAGAAGAGCAAAATATACTGAATAAATGATAGTTTTCTCACAGGATCCTGTATTCCCATATTTATCCTGTTTATGCTAATTATGAATTGCTGTATATTTATTTTAACAGATTTTCATTCTATTCCCTTGGATATGGCTGTTCTAACTCTGTAGTTGTTACGTCTGAAGGTGATCCATAGAAATACAAACAAGAAATTGTATCAGCAGTATTTCAGTACCAAAGCTGAGAGATGTCAGGTATAATTACTGAGGCTAACATCTGGAGTGGTTTATTGAAGGGGAACCTGCCAGGATTGTTAGCACATACAAAGCAGCATTATCCATATGTATGATGCTTTATAACTAGAGCAAGTTGGGTGAGTATTGCAAGTAAAAGATAGAAACCATAAGAAAGATAATTTATTATGTGCCTACTGCAGTAATGTATTTGAGTAAACTACTCAAAGAAGCTACATCTCAGAGCTTTTCAAGGTAACAAGTGCTATTCATCTACAGGAGATCTTGGCAAAATCCTCAGGGTACAGGCTATTTGAGCTTGCAGGGTTAAATGAAATGTGGGACTCACCAGCAGAGAAAAGATCCAAGGCAGCTAAGTAGTTGCCAAACGAGCTGTTGGATTTTGTGCCTTTTTATCAGACTACAGTTAAGCTCCATTAGTATCTGCTGTGGAAGATCATTTTGGAGTGCTAGAGGGTCTTGCTGCTGATTCTTCTGCCAGGAGCTCAACAGGATGGTTTGGAAGAAACGTGACTTGTCTGTGTGCTCTATCCTGTGGCTGTTCATATGCGCCTTTTCGTAAACTCTCTCTACCGGTGGTATGGGAGCTAATATCCTATGAATGTTTCCCAGTTTTAATAGGTATAAAACTTATCACTTATTTTTATGAATGTAAGGTACATAGAAAATGTTGAGGTGGAAGCTGAGAAGTCATGTTTTATGCACTTGAAAATTTTCTACCCACTTTTTAATATTTTCTCTATGAGGGCTCCAGTAATATATGGAATTTTGTGCAGCCTGTGTGCAACACAACAACACAAGGCTTTAGTTGTCAGTGTGTAACAAATGCAAGCAAAGGTACAAAGGTATGCACATATTGTTTGTGTTTAGATTTTATGTCGTTCTTTTTTTTTTTCTTCTTTCTGGTGATGATTTACACTCGTAGTACCCAATAATGTTAATATGATTATCACCATGAGTACTCTGTACCCATGGTTACTTAGCAATATCTCTTTCTAGCAGGTATATTAGGATAATAGGTTAAAAGTTAAGATTATTGGAGGGATAAAATGGATATTTTAAATAAAGTTCCCATGTTCTCTCAGCATTGGTTCTAAAGTATTTATTTTATCTGGTTTTCATATGCATTTTATTATTGTAATGCATATTCACTTTCTGGCCTTTTTCCCCATTACTTTCTGTTGGATGACTCAGTGATTAGCAAACAGACTTAAAATGTTGATGCCAAATGCCTCTTAACTGGGACATCAAAGACATACCTACATTCTTGATTTCTGGATCTTTTCAGTTACTGCATAAATTGTGAATATATTTTACATGGAGTAGTTTAATGGTTTGCAAAAAAATACAGGTCACGATTTGTTGAGCTTATTTCTGTACAAGTTTTGGTAGGTACTATGATATATACTAGGAAGTGTAGAAGAAATATTGTACTGTAACTTGAAAAATACTTTCCTTTTGGAAAGTGGTAATATTATGTGCATAAGATAGTAACAGGATAATTTGGTGTGTGTAAAATGAAATGCACTTATTGGCTACAGACCAAATATTTGAACTTATACCCGTGTTTTGCCTTAAAAATTGCTGGCTGTTTCTGGCTGCGGAATAAATAGACTGTCCTGTTTTCTTAGATAGCTACGGTAAATACTTGTTTACAAATCTGCCCTCAGCAAGAGTTTTGATTCATGCTTAATTATTAAGAACAAATGGGTCCCCAAGGAGATGTCATGGATTCTGTTTCATCTGAAACGAGCTAGAGTGCTGTTCTAATTACTTTACTCATTTCTCTATATACCAGCTCTAGCCAATGCACTGGGAACATCAATATTTCTACATCAAATATGTTTGATTCTTATGTTTTTTCTTCTTTTTGACAGTTTTAAGAAACCAAATAATTCTCAAGGCAGTTTCAATTGTAAAATGTACAGATGCATTAGAAGAAAGTAATAGCCCAATAGTCTAATACCTTACATGTCTGAGGTTAGTAGTTTGAATTCAAGAAAGTCAGTTTAACTCCACTGAAAGTCAATGAACCCATAGTGGGTATGGTGCAACCAGTGTTTCTATGTAATCATAGTAGCTCCAAATCATATTGAGGATTTCCCTTTTGGGAGGCAGTTGTAGCTATGTCATTTTGGAATTTTCTTTTGGTGATGAGCTAAAATTTGATGATTTGAGATGTATGAGAAAATACCATTTTTTAGAAGAAGTTTGCTTGAATGATGAGTTGTATTTAAACAGCAAGTGAAAATAAGAGGCTGCTGTGCATGTTATCTTAATCAACTGTAAATTTAGTGAAATTCATGCATAATGTATATGGATGACATGCGTAAATAAACAATAGTCACTTATTTATTGCAGAAGGAATAAATAGTGTAATTCATTGCACTGATATGTCAGTTTTTAACTTAGATCTGTTTATCCATAGGAAGAAATACTGAAAATACAGTGCTTGACAGTCTTTTGGATAAAAATGCAATATATAATGTGCCAGTTCAGAACTGAAACTTCTATTTAATGAAGCTATGCCAGTGCAACAGATTTGTGTTGCAAACAAATCTTTCTTGTGCATTTGAAGATAAAACTAAGCACTTACTTCCTTATATATTACTGGTTTGGTTTTGCTCAAAAGAAAGTAGTGTAGATCGTTTATTACAAAAGCTAAAATGCAACCTAAAACCAAACTTATTTAGTTTCCAAGCAGAATGATGATCATTATTTAAAAGAGTGTGCATCCTCCTCCCTCCTTCCCCAACCCTTTTAATCACCTTCATGTAAGCCTTTAATCCTGTAAGCTTTTATCTGGGGCTTTGTATATATTACCAGAGCAACTTTCATTACAGTATCATCAAAGAATGGGTTTCTAATGTTCAGCAGTGCACAGGGAGCATTAAAATTTTTTTTAATACAATTCTTTTCTGTCACTGCTTTGCCTTTTGGATGTAACAAGTTATTTTTCCCCTGATTCTGATAGTATGTTTGAAAGGCTAAGAGTTAACAATTTGGAGGTGTAGTTATAAACATCTTGCAATTTAATCTTTTTTCTGCAAAGTTTTCTTAGTGGGGAATAACTTTAAGGTTGATCAGCAATGTCATGTAACTCACTTTGTTAATTAATGGTAAAAGAATTCTTTCTTTAAGAAAGAACAGGCTGACCTTTTGCAAATTGCCAAGGCAGGAGGAATAAATGACACTGTTAAAATGAAAAAGATTTGTAAAGTGAGTGTTGCATTTTTAGTTTTGAAGGCTTAAGGTTTGTTCATTTCCAAACTTTATTAGTGGTTGCTACAAAATTAATTTTCTAATGTTTGACAAATTCCCATAAAAGCTTGATTGCTATAAATAAGGTCTATTTAAAAATACCCAACTTTTACATCAGTATTCCAATCTTAATTCAAGACAAATCTTAAAGCTATTCAAGCAGTTGTAGTTATATTAAATATAATGTGTAGGTTATTATTAATAATTAGATTAAAGTTAGCAATATTGTCCAATTTTTGTCACTGAATAAGCTGCAAATTCTTGTATGTTTTTTATGGTTTGAAAGCAGAAAGAGCATAGGCATGTATGAGTTGTCTCAGAAGAGTATTGATGTGGGTAAAATCCAACATGTTTTAAACATCTGATCGTAGAATTATTCTTGTATGGAAACCTGTATGTTTTGTAGTTCTCTCCAGCGACTTAATTAATGGGGAAATGTCTGTATGCAGAAGGAATGGGAATGCTTCTTCCTGAATTGTAGATGCTGTTATCCATTGACAGCAGGCGGAAGGCATGGAGGAGTGTCTCTACTTCTCACCTTGTGGATATTCATCTTTGGAAAGATTGGTTCCGACTTTTCAACTGGCTCTGTCGCTAACATTTATACATGTTCTACACCTCTATACACTGTAGGTACTTCTCCATGATTATGTATGGGAAAAAAGTAGGTGAACTAGGAGAAGCTATAGGGTTTTAGGCTAGATTTCATACATATTTAACAACCATGATTCATGTGAAACATAACTAGCACTATTTGTGAAACAAACTGGCCTCCAGTTCCTTATATTGAACTAATCTATGCCAAAGAACTGCCAATTATAATTTGGATTATTTTGAAGAATTTACTGGAGACTGCAATTTATTTGGTGATAATATTTTACGTTATTTACTTATAGTACTTTTTCCATAACTTTACTGAAAAATTCTGGCCTAGTATTTGTCACTCCAAGTGTTCATCCTAGAAATTATTGTGGTGAAATGTCATAAGAATTGAAATAGGCCTAGAGTATTTGCAGTGGGATAAAATGAATTCTTATGTCTTCTGTTTTGGGGAGGAAAGAAAAATATCATCTTGACCGTAAATACAAACAGGGAAGATTTTTTATTAAGTCTTAATAAAATCAACATAATACACTTTATTGTTGATTGTATGCTGAGTTTTAATTCAAGTTTAAAATAATGGAATGGATAGTTGATGTTGGCCAATGACTGGTCATTGCAGATGGAAAAGTTAATTGCTGGCTTTATTCCACATGTATCCTCATCTTTCAAGAGCTCTATTTCAAAGCTACTTGAAATAAACATATCTAGAGCTATGGGATTGGAAGCTGGAAAGGAACAAAATTAATAAAAAATTTTTAATTCTAATCATGATTACAATTTTATCCTTCAGTTGGTGTAATAAGTTACACAAATTCCTGTATTTCTCTCACAGTTTCTGAGAAAATGTTTTAAACTTTTGCTTTAAGAATTGCCAATTAATAGGTTTTCATGCTTGGCTTTTCTGATCTCCCTTTGCATTCTTAATTTTCCTTCTAAGAAGGAAAGTACCTGAGGACTTACCTTTGTTTTTATTTATAAAGCCAGCATTGTTTTTCAGGTATTGTTGTCTGAGCTCTGGAAAGAGTTCTGTTACTTAGCACTCTTGAAATGAACCTGCTTATTAAGATTACTGGCTCTCACTACCAGTATGCAGAGTTATCAAAGGATTTCCCTTTAATTAATTCATTTATTTTTTTTATAAGACATGTTTCTGTTTCTCCCTCTCCTGTTCTTCAGAATAAATAGGCTGATTCCTTGACATTTAGGGCCCTCAGCTGCATGAATTGAGGATAGTTGCTGTCTGTGTTGGTTAGGGACAAGGAAGAAATAGTGTCTGCTCCCCAAATATAAAATAAATAAAATCAAGACAATTTACTGGTTTTAGCTCAATGAAAATTAAACACATTCACTTGTAACATGTAATCCAAGGACTGATCTCAGTACCTACATCTCGTGAAATGTGGAAGCCAGATATCAAATTCTATCTGTTCGTGACCATGCACATGTTTTGTGAGAAATTGCTGTGCCTATTGGATTAAATACAATCTAGATGCTGTGGGATGGAAAGAGTAGTAGATGATTTTTCTGTCCCTTGGTTCTTCAGTCAACCTTGACAACTAAAAAGGCAGTCTTAATAAGAAATGGTTATTGCATATTCTGGGAGGAATTTTGATATGCCTAATTGGGCATAATTTGCTTATTGACTGGTGATTACTGAAGATAACTGCTAGTGGTGGGAGAAAAAAAGCTATACTTCACATAAAAACTCACGATTCCCAGTACTGGGAAACTTTGTAAATTAATAAATATCTGAGAAAGCCCAGACAAAGCTACAGAACTGTGAGAAGTTACGAAATAGTAAGTGACAAAAAGGTTAGGAGAAGGAGAAGAAAACTGTTGCTCACTGTATTCCTCTACTGTAGGCTAGTACACAAAAGGGGCAGACAAATGCTGTTTTGTCTTGGCTGTTACCACAAATCTACTGAAAATAAACAGAACAAGCAATTAATGCAATTTATCAACGAGCCACAGTCTGTATGATTTTCAGGGACTTAAGTGAGAGTATTAGGTACAAATCCAGTAAAAATGCTTAAAAGAGCATAGGTGTCATACTACAGAGCTTTGTGGTATTTCAGTGAAATGCTGGACTCCTGTTGGACATGCAGGATCTTCCTAAGCCATTTGAGGCATTCTCTGTGAGACAAGGAGAAAGCCAGACATGGTTGCAGCATAGGAGGCAGCTTCCCTACCTTGCCTTTCTAAGCCTGCTTAAATCTAACCGGCAGGGAAACACTGGAAGCAGCTGAATCCCCAAAAGTTTTCAGTGGGTCTTCTGGCATATGTGTCTTCTTGAGAGTCCAGAACTTGCTCTTTAATGCAATTATCTATTTCCTCTTTCTCTGATTATGTTCTCTTTTCTCTTACTCTGTAATAGCTTAAATTTTTTCACCTTCAGGATAAGTTCTTTTATGATGAGATTATTGTGTCATCTGCCATCATTCTGTCTCCTTGTCTTTGGGCTGGTGAGTCACATCCCTTTCTGCCTAGCAGTGCATTTAACAAGAATATTGGAGAGAGTCTTCCGTCAAGACAATTTAGGATTTATGTTGGCTGGTTAACTGAGATCTAATCTGTTGATTTAAAAGTACAGACAGGGCAAGGCTCTTCTGTTGCTTTTGAAAGCTGCCCACTGCTATGTTGTGTGGAGTTCCCTCCCTGGGGTATGTGGTAGGCATGGTCTCTATTACATATAGCATCTCAGAAGTCTGCAGTTGAAGAGTATCTCACTTCTGGATCTCAGTGAGACAAGAATATATGATTTTACTTAATTGATTTTCTGCTTACTGTTTGAATATTAACTCTCGAGGAACAGGAGCTTGATTAGTGAATAAAAACTGGAATTGTGAAGGAAGCCCATGTCAAAAAAGTGTGTTACCATCTGCCCCATGTCAGGTATACCTTGAAGGGAGGGTGCTGAGAAAGTTGCAAGAAGCTGAAAAATGGTAGTTTAGATAGGAGTATCTCTTTCAGCCTTAAATACAGGATCTTCGGCTGCACTCTGTAATTACCATGCCCCTTGAGAATTCCTTAACAACTTTGATGCTTTAAACTATGACAGACTAATTCTGAGAAATGTTATTTTAGTTCTGTGGCACTTGCAGAGGTGCACAGCTGCTTGAAATTTCTGAATATACGCTTCTTTCTGCTTAGAAATTGGAGACAAAAAAAGAACCTCTGAAATGAACTGTCAAGCTTCCTTTAAGGAAAATGATTCAGACCTAACCTTCCACTGTAGGTGGTATCACTGGGGATGAATGAAGGATTCTGCAAGATGTAATGCCGTTTCACTAGCAGGCAAATACTTCATATTTAAGATAAAAATGCTTTTAGAAAACTCCTGGCAGACTCACAATGTCAATGTAGATCCTAGACATTAGGTCTGTATCAGGGTAGGACACATCAGAAGAACAATCTGGGACAATATACTTAAGGAAGAGTAGGATGAAATGAAGGTAATACATGTTGAATTTGTCTCTGAGGTTTTTTGCTCAGAAGTCTTGTAAATGTCACATTTTAGCTTTTGCAAGCTTGACTTAAAATGAAATTCCTTGTGCTGCAGTGTGTGTAACTGTCAGGATCTGTTTGTGAAGATGTATACCTGTCAGTCAGACTGGATTGCTGCGATTTCAGAGACCTGCTGCTCATGTCTGTACTTTCATAAACTTTTCATAAGTCTTTTCCTCAAAGATGCAGAATCTTGCTTGCTAGTGAAGTTAATAGTCTGACTTTTTTTTTTTTTCTCTTACTTCTTTTTCCCCCCCTATACTCCTTAAACTAGCCATTTTAGGTTTGGTCTTTATTCCATCTACATTTGATGAAAACCTACTGTGGAAGGTACCTCAGGCTGGCAGAGTGAATCATAGACATAATGCAGTTCTTCAGCTGTGTTAAATTATGCCTCACCAACAGTTAAAGAAAATACCCTGTAATCTTTGAAATGTGTGGCACTTTGTCAAATCAAATACTTTTGTTTTCTTGTCTTTGTTTCTTCCATAGGTTTCACAGACTTTCTTCTGGTGTGCATCAGCACATCTGAAGCCAGGAGTGATTTCTGTTAATCTTCCAGTACCTCTGTCACATATTTTAATTTGTGGTAGTTTGCTAATATATACAGAGTTATACATAGACACATAGATTGTCTTTTTCTGAAAAAACCTTCTGTATCAGCCACTTTTCAGTTTATAATTTTCTCTATAATTGACCTAATTGAAAGTGAACAGGCGTTCTCCTGAAATGCCACACTGGTTGAGCACTGATACTGACATGGCTAGAAGTCCAATGCAGTCATGTGCAACAATTATTGAAGGATAACAACCTTTTGAAAAAGTAGATAGTATGGATCTTCTGTTTTGATGTGTAGTGCTCTGGGATTTCGTGGGATATGTTAAAATGACAAATGGTACATCCTAGGACTCTCTGTGCAGGTGTTGTCAAAGAGCAAATAATTATCAAACGGCTGCTCTACTGAAGTTTTTTTAGAAATTATTACATTATATTGTATTTAGTAATGTATTTCTTGGTTTTCTTCTCTTATGAAAAAAATGTTTTTTTACTTAGTTTTCAATATCTGACTTTGATACCACATTAGCTGATTGCTAAAAAAAAAAAAAAGCCTATGTTTTTCTTAGGGTTTTATTCATTATAGTGTTCCCTCTCCCTGATTTCTCATAAAGCCCTAGTAACAATCATGTTTACCAGATACATGTTCAGTGACTTTATTTAAAATAGAGATAGTAGCAACTGTTAGTTATGTTACATACATACATTTACTGTTGCTCTTAATGTCAAGGGACTTTGAAACATTTTTGGTCTTCAGCTTCCTTATCGGTCGTAGAACATCATAGGGTTCTGATGGAGATGGATTTAGACCATTTATTGACTCGATATTTTACATGAAATGGGTGGGGAACAAAAAGAATGCATTGAAATTCAGTAATGTGTGTAATTCATCTATCATAATTTAACAAATGGAAACGACTAAGACAAGCTGCCATCCATCACAATTATTTAACTGCACTCCTGGGTGAGTTAAATTGTATTAAACAACTTTTGGCTTAACAGATTTGGAGAATTGTATTGAGCGAATTGCATCTTGTCTATCAGCTTACTGCTACAGTGATTTACAGTTTTGACATTTGTTTCCAAACATTTAATTTGAACTAGAGATTTTTCAAAGCTGTTTGAAAAACAAACTTGCAAAGATAAAGCATTCTGCATGTCTAGCACATAAATAGCAGCAACCAGACCTAAACTGGAAGCTATGCTACTGTAAATCTGAATTGTCCTTTAGAGGCACTTGCTTGTTCCTGGGCTTACATGAGGATAATGGACTTAAGGGAACTGATTTTCTAGTCTAGGCAGTTGTGTCCAAAGTCAAAGGGTGGTAAATTCCATTGTAGCCCTGAGACCTTTTAACCTTAAGGATATGTTTGGCATATGCCTCAGGTTTTTTTGTCTTGTTGAGATGAATAAACTGTTTCCCAGGAGGGTTATGGAATCTCCTTCTCTGGAGACATTCAAAACCCACCTGGATACATTTCTGTGCAGGCTATAGTAGGTGAACCTGAGTTAGTTAGGAGGATTGGACTAGGTGATCTCCAAAGGTCCTTTCCAACCTCAGACATCCTGTGGTTCTATGTATGTTGCTTGTGTGATAGTTTAGCCAAACTAAACTCTTTCCCCATTAGTAAGAAATAGGTTAAAGGGGAAAATCCAGGTAAGCAAGTAGTTTCTTTGTACTTTTCTACATAGAATCATAGGATAGTTTGGATTAAAGGGACCTTAAAGATCATCTAGTTCCAACCCCCCTCACTGCCATGGGGAGGGACATCCCACTAGATCAGGTTACCCAAGGCCCCATCCAACCTGGTTTTGAACACCTCCAGGAATGGGGCATCCACAACTTCCCTTGGCAACCTGTTCTGGTGTCTCACCACTCTAATGTCTAGTCTAAATCTGCCCTTCTCCAGTTTATACGCATTCATGCTTGTCCTGTCACCACAAGCCTTTATGAATAGTCCCTCTCCAGCTTTCTTGTAGGCCTCTTTCAGGTACTGGAAGGTTACAAGATCTTCTCAGAGCCTTCTCTTGTCCAGGCTGAACAAGCCCAACTCTCTCAGCCTGTCCTCATATGGAAGGTGCTTGAGCCCTCAGATCATCTTTGTAGTCCCTCTCTGACAATTAGCTGTTTAAATCAAATTCAATCAAGTGTTGTCTGCTAGGTGAGAGAAAGCTAAACATTTTTTTCTGAGTTCTGATACCATCATGGAGACTGTTACAGAAAATAGATTTTGGCGTGCATTAATCCTGAATTCCAGGCTTTGGCAGATGATGATTTGGAGTGAGTATTTGCATCTGGACCAAGTCACTGACTGAAGGGAACTAACAAAGATCAGTACAAATTCTTGAGAGGACACAGTAACAACAGTGCTGGGAGTGATTCTATGAGGCGGGCTGCATTGGCTGTTGGACACCGCCCAGGTCTGCTGTTTATGGATTTAGTTGCTGCAGCACTGTTCCCAACTCTAGAGTTAAATCTTAAGCCTCTGTTTATCTTAACAGGATGAACTATGGGAGTTTGAAGGACTGGCAGACTTTCTTCTTTAAACTGTTGGAATGTGGCTGCACTGGAGGGCATCAGCATGGAGATTCTGACTGTACTGTAGGGCCACATCCTTGGCTGCTAGTCAGTGTAATTACATGAATGTGATTCAGCTGTGTCACTCTGCACTTTATGGCTTGGCTTGAAGAAGCTTAGGAGTAGCCCTTAGAACTGCAAGATGGAGCAAATTGTTAGGCAAAATACTCCCTCTCCCCTGAGGGATTCTGCTGGGAGGCTGTGCTGAGCACAAATGTTGTTTCTGGCATGGATATTCATCTTTTATGCTACCTTAATCTACATGAGATGAAACAAAACTATGTTAATTTGTGTTCAATAGTAAAAAGTCATGCTCACAAATTTGCCTTGGTGTCAGTTATGGGTCTTTGCAGTACTTTCTTTTCTGGTCACTAACTACTGGATTAGCAACATCATAAATAAATGTCTGTGAAATGCTCTTCTGTGTTCTTCACAAGTCCTATACTGCTTTCAAAATACCCAGAGAAATCCTTAAGATGTTTCCATGTGGTGGAATTTTTAAGTAATGAGAACATTTTTGAAAAATTTTTTATTCTATTTCTTCTCTCCTTCAATGCAATATGAGATAAACTTAATAGTTCCAGAGTGTTTTTTTTAAAATTTGTTCTTTAACTTTACTTATATCTAATTGTTCCTCCTCTTATTTTCACGAAGTGTTTCCTTTGCAGAAGAATCTGAAAAGTATTCCCTTCCCAATACAGTCTTTTAAGGCACCATCCTTACTCTTTAATGCGCCATCATTATGCTTAGGAAGTCACATCTGATTCGGATGCAGGGCAGTTGATTCCTTAAGTGTTGTTCTCTCCAAAGTTGTTCATTCTACTGTTTCTTATACTCCTTGAATCAGTAGTCTTGTTACTTTTTTGGAAGTACATCTCTGATGTTTTCTATTCTCTTATACAAGCATACCATTTCCAAATATTTTCATATATTCCTAAAATTGGATTTGTTCATTACTTGCCTTTGCAGAAAAACATTGTATTCTTTCCTCTCCTCTTGCATCAGTTACTACAGCATCTGCTGGTGTTCCTTTGTATGGCCCGTTTTAAATCCAAAGCCCTATTTCCTGCAGCTGTGCTACAGGCTTTCCCTTGGCTTGACATTATCACTAAAAGCGTCCTGCTGTTGGCTTTTGTGGATTACGACATTACTAATTTTGCTATTGGCTGTGACTGCATCCTCCCTCTCCCTTTTCTTCCTTTAAGCAAGGCTAGCTAGCTTTACCTACCTGCTACTTGAGGTCTTCTTCTAGCTGTCTACAGGCTACCTTCCATGCCCCTTAGGCAAGGGACATCTTCCACATGCTCTTCTTTGTTAAAAAAGAAAATTTTCTTATAACCTGATGCTGAGCTTATATGCAAATAATTAGTCAACTGATTAGGATGAGGGACGGTGAAAGGCAGCCTAAGATGATACTAATTAGGGGCTTTTGGCAATGTAGTGAAAGATGAACGAAGATGATTACAGAGAGATGGGCCTCAAAGGCAGGGATTTACAATTTTTAGTAAAGGATTTATGGTACAGAGGCTGTTGTTGATTTACTATCTGTGAGAACTGTTGCAGCAATGTTAATTTGAGATGTTATCTTGACACTCTCTTCCATGTGTAACCCAGCATGGTGGTGGCTTGCCCTTTGTAAGACGGTGAAGACAGCTTTGTTGCTTCAATTTTAGCTCGTCTGTTTTGGGTGAACCTTCACAGGGACTGTTGTTTGCTGTAGCATGTATACTTCAGAATTTCATTCCTATCAGGTTTGGTGACTGTCAAATGGCTCCACATAGTGCTGAGGATATTGTAATGTGAGGGTTTAGTTCCCTGCAAAGAAAATGCCAGAGTTGGAGCATTGCCATGTATAAACTGTAACATGAACAGCAAGCAAGCATGTAAGATGACTCTAGTGCCTTCCTTTAGCAAGGATAAATGTGATCAGAGAACAGCTGAGTGAAGTTGCACCTTGTCTTGTGTCTACAAAGCTGTGAAGTATGGTTGGTTAAAAGGGCAGACTGTAAGTAGATAATTTTTTTCTTTTTGAATACCCTTATCTTGGGAAAATAAAATAACATAAAACCCAAAAGGGCGATGTGGTTGATGCTCTAGAGGGAAGGGATGCCATCCAGATGGCCTTTGATAGGCTGAGGAGGTGGAAGTATGTACACCTCATGACGTTCAACAAGGCCAAGTGCAAGGTCCTGCACCTGGGTCAAGATGATCTCAAATATGGATATAGGCAGGGCAATGAGTGGATTGAGAGAAGCCCTGTGGAGAAGGACTTGGGCTACTAGTGTATGATAAACTTGAGTATGACTCATCAATGTGCATTAACAGTCCAGAAAGTCAATCACATCCTGGGCCGCACCAAAGGAAGTGTGGGTAGCAGGCCATCGGAGATGATTCTCCTCCCTCTACTCTGCTCTGGTGACACCCAACCTGGAGTACTATGTCCGGCTCTGAGGCCTCCAGCATAATGAAAATATAGATCTGTTGTAGCATGTCTGGAGAGGGCTGTGAAGTTGATCAAGGGGCTGGAGCACCTTCCATAGGAGGACAAGAGAAGTGATGGGGAAGACTTTATAGCAGTCTTCCAATACTTAAAGGGGGCCTACAAGAAAGATGGGCAGGGATTCTTTATCAGAGAGTGTAGTGATAGGAGGAGGAGTAACAGTTTTAAACTGAAAGAGGGGAGATTTATATTAGATATTAGTAAGACATTTCTTACTGTGAGAGTAGTGAGGCACTGGAACAGGTTGCCTAGAAAAGTTGTGGATGCTCCATCCCTGGAGGTGTTCAAGACCAAGCTGGATGGAGCTTTGAGCCTCCCACTGGAAGGTTTTTCTGCCCATGGCAGGGAGCTTAGAATTGAATGATCTTTATGGTGCCTTCTGACACAAGCTGTTTTATGATCTATGATTTCTGTGAAATGTGGGAGGAATGGGAATGGATAATGCCACTAGCCCTTTGAGACTGAAGAACATATCCATTGCTGAATATCAGCAGAGGAGGAAAATTGCTTTAGTATGCCACTTACCTTATATAAGTCTCCAGTATGCATGAATTTTAAGCTAGACTGAAATACTTTCCGAAAAACGTTGGAAGGTGAATATGATAGAGTCAGGAAATGGTTTGGGTTGGAAGTGACCTTAAAGGTCATCCAGTTCCCACTAGACCAACCTGGCCTTGAACTCGTCCAGGGAGGGGACATTCACAACTTCCCCGGGCGATTTGTGTAAGTGCCTTACCACTCTGATCATGAAGAATTTCTTCCTAATGTCTAATCTAAATCTTCCCCCCTCCAATTTAAAGCCATTCCCCCTTTTCCTGTTGCTACATGCCCTTGTAAAAAGTCCCTCCCTGGCTTTCTTGTACATGCCCCCTTCAGGTACTGGACAGCTGCTCTAAGGTCTCCCTGGAGTCTTGTATTCTCCTGGCTAAACAACTCCCAACTTTCTCGACCTGTCTAACCAACAATAAGAAAAATAAGAAATACAAGTTTTATGACACTGCTTTTGTTTAATTCTTGATTGCTCTCAGGTTTACCTGAGGTTAGGGGGGAAAAAGAGAAAATTAAGAATTACCTAAGGACATGGGCAAATATGACTGAATGTAACAAATATAAAATGCAGGACATTTGTCTTGTAAATAAGGCAGTTTTCTGCAGAAAGATCTGTAGCTTTGTAGCACTTTCACAACTATGGAGAAATAGAGGTGCATTTTGTCAACTATGGTTTAAGTTTTACACCTATAAAATAACTTTCTAAGGAATAGGAACTATTAAACACAGTAAGACTGGCCATACATCTTCAAACTAGTAATCTCAGGTTTAGAGAACAAGAGCTTATTATAATTTTTTCTCTATAAAGTTCTCATGCACAGAATTTCCTGTCTCCATGAATGTTTGTTTAGTCCTTTATTTACCTTTGTTGAGCTCTGTTTCTGTAGCTCCATTGTTTGCAAATCAATGCCTTTCTAAATAAAATACCATTTCCCAGAACACTGCTAATCATTTCATGTCACAGGTGAGTTATATTGTAGGTTTTTTCCCCCCTTGCAAATAAAACAAAGGTTGTCAAAGGGAGTGGGAGGAAGTTCCTAAAAGTCTCAGTACAGCTTAGTGAAGTTATTTGAAAGGTCAGGGACTTAACTGACAGTGAGGGCATTTTTTTATTGTAGATGATTGTTTTACTTCAGTACTCTGAGTGCATGGCTGTGTATGTTATTTTCACAAAATATTTTGGATGTGTAGGTTCTGTATAAAAGCATCTTTGTTATTGTTTTTATGTTTAAGTTGTTGGGGTTTTTTTTTCAGGGAGGATAGATCTGATAAAGTATTTTTCTGCTTCACATTTCAGAACTCTTAATAGGTTAAGAATTGCCAAGTAGTTTCCTTACCTCTGCTACTGGCAATTTAATTAGTAGCATCATAAAGGTGCATAAGTATGTTGGTGTGCTTGTTTATCATGGGAACAAGACATTTCTTTCCAACAATCCATACATGCTTACTTCTACTTCCAGAAGTAATATGGATTTGGAAGTAGTAGAGGTAGAGATATTCAAATTTATATGCAGAATATTACTAACTGCAATAATAGAATTGTTAGGTTTATCCTTGTTAAGAAGGGAAGAAAAGTAAAATAAATTATAAAAATGAGGAGGGAGTAGGAGAAAGTTACATGTTGGTTTAGAAATTGGAATGATAAAAACTCATCAGCATACACCAAGTGTGTTTTAAAAAAGGAACAAATAGTTCTGAATAACATAATCATAGTCAGTAATCCATGTGGAGTATGTGGAGGACCTCTGAGGATTAATTTTACATCTGACAGTGTTTAACCTTTTTTTATTAGTGATGAGAAAGAAATATAGAGTCATTACTGGTAAAAGCATGCAGATGACAACAGGGCAAGTGCCCTGTTAAGTAGTGATGAGAAGAGAGCTAAGTGATCTTGAAAGCTGGAGTGCAAGAAAGGACTGTGTGTTTTCACACAGAAATGAAGACATTCATCCAGTCTAAAGAAACCCAGTCAAGGGAAGTGATTGAAAATGACTGGGAACCCATGCTTTTTGATGTCTGATTAGAAGTATCCAAAACAAGAGGAATACTTTACCTAGCTCATGCAGCATCACAGCTTGTAAAGGATAACAAAATCAACAGAGCTCAGAAGAACTATGTTGAACCACTAAATGTTAGGAAGCACACATCTGAAATTCCTCAAGTCTGCCACTAGACTCTATTCAATGCATCAAGTTTACAATAGTTGATTTGGGTTTGCAAGCATGCTGTAGAGAACTGCTTTTTAATAATTGAGATGACCCACACAGTAGCAGGCCACTAGTAGAACAAATTTAAATGACTAAACAAATTTAGGCTGTGAGTTAAGCGAAAGGAGATCCAGGAAACTGCAGACAGATGAGCCTCACCTCAGTCCCTGGGAAGGTGGTAAAACAACTGATTCTGGAAACCATTTCCAGGCATATGAAGGATGTCATTAGGAACAGTCAGCATGAATTCACTAAGGGAAAGTGACCAACTGGCATCACCATCACCCCCTCTGTGCTGTAAAAGAGACTCGCTCTTTCCCTAGGAAGACATGGCTGTCTGACAAATAGACCAACTGAGAATGCCAATCAAGCTGTATATTAAATATTAGTTAATTTATTTCTTATTTTTACATTTTTTAAAAGTGATTAAACTTTCTAATATTTTCTTTCCACTTGCCAATGGACTGTCTTGCCTGCACCCAATTTTGGAGACCACTGCTCTAAGTTGTCCATGTTTGGGGTAAGGGACGTGAGGTGACCTCCAGAGGTCCCTCCAACCTCAACCCTTCTGTGATTCAAGAATCTGAAAATGAGGTGAAGTAATCTTACCAAGTACATTTAAGTGACGTGTTTGAGATCATGATGTTATGGAAACTGGATTATTTGATCCAAATACTTTTTTTAGAGGAAGACAAACAGGAAACAGACACAATAGCTATAGATGCATAATCTTCAAATCAGTACCAGGAGACAGTTGTAGAGGAGTGATATGCTTCCAGACCTGAAGCTGAAGAGAAAGTTGTCGTGTTAGTTCATGGGGGGGAGTACTTTGAAACAATTAGGAACATTTGCTGAAGTGAAAAAGATTCAACTAATCATCAAGATCTGTACACCACCAGTAGGGAGGGAGAAAGAGGGAGGGATTTTGTGAAAGAAATTTAAAAAAGATATAGCTCCAAGTCCTAGAAGCATTAAACATAGTGGAGAACAAAGCCATGCAAAATTCTTTACTATGTTAAACTCTTCTTCTAGTAGAAGAATTCTTTGTTCATCTGAACAAATAATAGTTTACTTTTACAAGCCGTTTAGTTGTGGGCTACCACCCTTGGCTTCAAAGGGAGCAGAGGAACTGCAAGATGTGAATAGGTCAGGCTGGCTGAGAGTAGAATGGGGGATGGCAGTCTGTGATTTGATGTGACAGTACAGGAAATTTCCAGTTCAACCTGTGAACAGAGCTGAGAGCTAAGACCTGAAATTATGCTCAAATAAATTACTAAAGAAGAGAATACAGTTAGCTTAGTAATCTGACATCTCTGTGATTTAAAATGTTAAAAATCTGTGATTGCATATGTCACTAAAAGATGTGCTCTGGTTCCGGCAGTAATTAATTACTTTTAGTCCTAAGGTCTGTTCTGTACATTGGGTTAGACTGGGTGATGACAGATTAATGTATGAATGTCTCACATCCACTTGAAATATTCCTGTATTTAGACTGCATTGACACTTGACACACAATTTTTAGTACCCACTGAAGTTCTTAGGCCTGTTGGCTACCTCAAAAAATAAAGACCAAACATAACACCTCAATTAGATTTTTAAACATTTAAACAGGATGCATTTACATAAGAAGAAAATTGATTCTACTGTTTTTTCTTTTCTCTGTAAGAAATTAAAGGTAAACAAAGAAATAGTCTTCAAAATACATGTGAAAATATATCTCTATACACTGTATAGAATAGGTTATATGATATTACTATAATACTATAATAAAAAGTTGGTACTTCCTGAATAATGATGCTAAAACCTCTGAGCTAGTCTAAGCTATCGTAAATTAGTGACAGAAAGGGACAAGTCTCTGTGGCCAGCTTTCTGCAGCACAGCTCACGTGGCCAGCTCTCTGCAGGGACAACTCTAAGTGGGGAGCAATGAGCACCAGGTTGATTTTTGATTGTCTGTTTTTGCAGGAGTGTTACTGTTTTTTAAACTGAGAGAATTACGGGCATGGCATCCCACCATTACAGCATCCTTCTCAGCCTTGGGTTACTAGAAGCATGGGGAACCAACAGTCACTGCTGCTGCAGAGAGTTGACTCTGTAGAAGTGTCCCACAGAGGGCTGGCCATGGAGACTTGGCAGTAGAGAGTTGTCATAGACCCAGTCAGTGATACTGTCCCTATTTGTACTGTCTGAAGACATAAGCATACATTTAACTTTTATTATATTATCCTGTCCCGAAGTGAACTTTGGCAACTGGGAGGGCAAGACCTCCCCGGTTTAGGGAATTAAGGTCCCAGGAATATCAGGCCTTTTTCGTGAAGTATTGGAGGTGCCTATCAGAGATGTGCTATGATGTGGACAAAA
Source organism: Clamator glandarius (assembly GCA_033459285.1). NCBI lineage: Eukaryota > Metazoa > Chordata > Aves > Cuculiformes > Cuculidae > Clamator > Clamator glandarius. The sequence goes on from JAUNZM010000070.1 coordinate 2,237,388, forward strand.
CATCTGTTTCATCAGGCATGGAGCAGGAATCACTAGAAAGCAAAAATAGTTTGAACGGCCTGACAATCTTTGAATTTGCTATTAGTTAGGTACTACAGCTACTCACACACAGACCTGAAATGGTTTTACAAGGTTAGAAAGCATTAAGCTCTGTGTGGCCTCAATTTGTTTTTTTGTTGTGGTACAATATTTAAGCGAGTTTAGAGCTGACTTAATCCTCTTATAAGCAAGTATTGGAAGTAATTATTTTATCTGGGTAGTGTAGTGTTAGTGCCTTGTTCTGCTGTGGGGGGATTCAAGAGTTCACTTTTTGGGTCATATGAGCTTGGGCATGTCAATGTTGCAGCAGTTGTTTTTAATGCTCTCAAGTGTGAGTCTCTCATAGTTGATCAGACCTTGTGAAAATGTCAGAGGTTTCTAAAATTAATTATTTCTTCTCCTTCTGGAAGGAGGTTATAGAGATGATAAATGAAGTAAAGGATAATGTATTGCAAGAGATAATGACAAAAATGGGGGGGCGGGGTGGGGGGAGAAGCAGTTGCTAACTCCATTTAAAAATAGAAACTTATTTATACCTGTAGAACAGTGAAAGCCTGTTGTGCTGACTGAATTTAATGAGCAGACCTGGGATTCAGCCTTGGTACTGCTAACTACTGGAGGCGTTATTGATGTAGTGCACTAATTACCCGTGTGATGAAGTTGCTTGCCAGAGGTTTTTGACTGTTTCATCACTGTGGCACCTCCTACAGGTTAATTCATCGAGCAGCACAGGTAAAACCTCCAGATGGAGGTCCTGCTCTCTTGTCATCCAGGCACAGAGAGTTGTGCTGACATCAGTAACTAAATCAAGATGAATATTTTCCCAAGTTATTATTGATCGAGTACCTAGAGTTGTCTCATAGAACTAAATGGTTTGGGATGCATCTGTAGCAGTTCATAGCAACTGCATGGAAAAATGCATACACAATTATTTAAAAAGCGAAACAAACTGAGTAACAGCTTTTCTCGCTTGAAGGAAAGCCCCCAGACTAAATGCAGTGGAAAACCTGGAGATTCAGAAAAGGGGGAAAAAAAAAAAAAGGAAGGGTAAGTTCTTCAATTAGCAGACAGGCTCCATGGGCTTCAGCAGTTGGTTGAATTCTTTCTATATATATATATTTTTTTTTTGGCATTTGTTTTCAAATATTTCAGTGTACACATTAAAATTCAGAACATAAACAGTCATTTAATTAGATTAACTATTTCACTTAAAATTTATTGTGAAAATGCCATTTGTAAGATAGTCTAATAACAAATGGAAGGAATACCAATATGTCCGTTCTGTTTCTTCATTTACTCTACCCATTGATGAAGTAGAATATAAACTTCAATATATTCTCTCCAAAGTCTAAAATTTTAAAATATTGGGCAGAAGAAAATTAAAATTAATCTTAATATTATTAGATTTACGAAAATATTTTTAGGTTGTGGAATCCTTTATACAGAAATGCTTTGGGGCTGGTTTTGTTGTTGTTGTTGTTGTTGTTTTGTTTTGTTTTGTTTTTTATATTGTGGTATAGCTGAAAAGCCTCTCAGACCAGCAAAGCTGATGCTGCCTTTGTTCTTTACGTAGAACTAGAAATGTGTGGAAATGGTCTGAATTTCTCATCCAAACTTAATATGCTATTATCTAACAGGATGCACTAAGTGTTCTCTAACAAATGCAGAACTCATCAAGCAAATGGAAAGATTAGCCCTGAAATCAAGCTTCAAACTTTATTTTCTCACAATCAATAAGCAAGTAATGCACAATGGATTTATAATGATATTGAGATTGACTGCTTATATACTTTCCAAAGTTCAAAGCTAAAACCAGCTTGTTTGTACAAGCAATCCACAGTAGAGTTTCTGAGTAGGGGCTTGTGATAAATAAGTGAGATTGGGTTTGGCTTAAATGGCCCATCAGTCTTATATGGGTTTAGCAGGAAGATTTCATGCTCAAAAAGACAGGGTTGGAGAAGCATCAAGCATTGGTTTCACATCACCTGAGATTGCTTTGTGGAGTCTGTCTTCTGGGAGACATAAAGGCAAGAGGCTTATTAAAAATGAGCAGCGCCAGGGAGAATGATTGAGCTTCAAGTACACTTGTGTTTCTTAGTTTGAAGAGTTTAAAGGTGAAGATACATTTTAAAAGCACAACTGGCAGATGAGAAAAATCCTGTCAAGTTTCTCAATGAAATCCCTTTATATATAGATAATAGGATATTATAGTAGTTTTTTGACAACAGCCCAAAAAACCCCAAACCAAACTAAAACAAAAAACTTACTCAGCTCAGAATATCCTGATAGTTGGATGAAATGATAGTTAATCTCTCAGCTGTCAAAACAGTTGTCTTCAGTCCTGCTATCTGATAACTTCAGAGGCAGTATTATCTCTCTGTGAAAGACAAGAGAGCCTGAGAAGAAATTAGTCTTGGGGCTCACTTTGAGGATATTGTGCACTGTCCTGGCAATGCAGCTGTGGTGTCTTAAAAGTTTGCCATGGGCCTGTCATCTTAGGAGTGACTTCTAGCTATTCCAAAACTCAACTGTTTTGCACTGTTGTATTCATTGACCTTAGAAAAACATACTGATACTGAGTTTTAAAATCAGAATTTAGCTTCATATTTGCTTCTCATTCTGCTATAATCTGTGCTGATAACAGGTGCAGTTATAGAAGTTATACAGTGGTTACAGTAATTTAAAATATCACGGGTTTTTATTATTGTATGACAGTGGGCAGGTTGGTTGTTAATGTGTGTCCATTTACCTAACACTAAAAAGGCAAGGAACGAACAAATTGTCTTTGACCTATGAAGTAACACTTTGGTTTATTTAGTCAGAACAAGTGTTCTTTAACTCAATATTAATTGTAAATTTATGTGATAAATGAGCTGAAGCAACATAGTCTTTTCCTCATAGTCTCATAGAATGAAATGCAGCTGAAAGCTGATTTGTTTTGTGAAAACTTGTATGACTCTTGGCACAACCGTAGACAAAAGCACAGCGGCTGTGTACTGTGTTGCTTATTCTTGCCTTTGTTCACATCCATTCATTCATGCACATCCATTACGTGGGGAAAAGGTTTTGGGAGTATATTTGAATAGCACAATTCCTAACTTAAGAATGACAATAACAGCTTTCAGTAATTACAAGAAAAAAGTGCTTTTTTTCAAAATTGCTAAGAAGCACCTTAGTGAAAATCCTGGTACACTGAGATCAAGAACTTAATGGCTTTGTGAATTAAACGACTGGCGGTGCTGGCTGTAGGAAAGGTGGTTTTGACTGCCTTTTATCAGGCTGTATTTCCCCAGAGCTCTAGGATGGGTGTGGCATGAAAAGGTTTGTGCTCATGACAATCTGACAATCTAAGGCAGTGTTTCCTGAATGGATGTTAGAGAAATGGTCTAGTGTGGTCTCATAATCACAGTCTGGATGACAGTATGTTTCCTAGGTTACACTGTAGGGTCGGGAGGCTCTGCAAAGGGACCTGAACAGGCTGGACCGCTGGGCTGAGACCAATGGCATGAGGTTTAACAAGGCCAAATGCCGGGTCCTGCACTTGGGGCACAACAACCCTAAGCAGAGGTACAGACTAGGAGAAGCCTGGCTGGAAAGCTGCCAGGAGGAGAAGGACCTGGGGGTGTTGGTTGACAGCGACTGAACATGAGCCAGCAGTGTGCCCAGGTGGCCAAAAAGGCCAATGGCATCTTGGCTTGTATCAGAAACGGCGTGACCAGCAGGTCCAGGGAGGTTATTCTCCCCCTGTACTCGGCACTGGTGAGACCGCACCTCGAGTACTGTGTTCATTTCTGGTCCCCTCACCACAAGAAGGATGTTGAGGCTCTGGAGCGAGTCCAGAGAAGAGCAACAAAGCTGGTGAAGGGGCTGGAGAACAAATCTTATGAGGAGCGGCTGAGAGAGCTGGGGTTGTTCAGTCTGGAGAAGAGGAGGCTGAGGGGAGACCTTATTACTCTCTACAACTACCTGAGAGGAGGTTGTGGAGAGGAGGGAGCTGGCCTCTTCTCCCAAGTGACAGGGGACAGGACGAGAGGGAATGGCCTCAAGCTCCACCAGGGGAGATTTAGGCTTGAGAGTAGGAAAAAGTTCTTCACGGAGAGGGTGGTTAGGCATTGGAACGGTCTGCCCAGGGAGGTGGTTGAGTCACCGTCCCTGGAGGTGTTTAAGGTTAGGGTAGATGAGGTGCTTAGGAGCATGATTTAGGGATTGGTGGGAATAGTTGGACTCGACGATCCGGTGGGTCTCTTCCAACCTGGTTATTCTGTGATTCTGTGTATTTTAAATAAAGCATCGGGGTGAGGAGATGTTTTATTGTGATGGATTTTGGCCATGAGGCATGCATGTCAGTCCCTTCTTCCAATCTGGGGTTGAGGAAGAAGACTGAATGGCCCCACACCGTTTTTCCCTTCCTTCTGAACTACATTTTATTTTGTCTCAGATTTTCTAGTGTACACATTTCTTTCTTGAATATCACTTGTGCACTGTTGTATTGTTTCCCACTTGTATTGTTTCCCAAATGCCTTCTGCTGTCCTCTGGACAAGTCTTTCTAGGGCAGCTCTGCCATGCTGTATTTTACTGATCTGTGAAGATAGTGGGGCACTTAGGTGGAATGAAAAGGAGTAAGCAGTTTTTAGGATAATTAATTTTAATAGTGGAATTAATATGAAGCTACTGAAAGCAGACAGCTGTCTTCTTTCCTTTTGTTGAAATTTGCCTGTCTTCAAGAGATCAGCACAACTGCTTACATCCTTTGTAAATATCCTATTGAGAGATTAATGTTGAGTGATTCTTGAGCTTATCCTTTGTCAGGGCAACACTTTACCTAAAGAAACTATTTAAGATTTTGCCTCTAGGCTTTGGTAGCTGTATAGAAGCAAATGAAACCAGGAAAAAAAAAAAAAGATAGAAAAGAAATGATTAGTTTTTTACTATGTTCAGATGTTTTCTTTTTAATTCCAGCTGCAAATGCATGGGCATGTTTTGGTGATAGCTCTCCTCAGTGAACTGAAAGGAGAAATGAAGGTGAAATTGCAATAAAATCCAAGTGAGGAATGGATAGAAGCATTCTACATAATAATAAAATTTATAGGAGTAGCTTCTGTTACCAGCATAAGAAATCACAGATAGATACTGAGTGGTAAAGAGATACTTCTCTCCCTTGGCTGATTGAAGGGTGAGGTGCTGCAGTCTACTTCAAAGTCACAGGTGGTTAATATACAGGCTGGGAACTAGGCTGAAAATGGCTCTTATTTCTTTTCTTCTCTAGGAAAGGGTACAAAAAACATTGTCGTGTTTTACTGTAGTTTTTCAAAACAGAGGTGTCATTTCCAGTCCTTTAAGAGGCATTGTATGTTAACTTTTCAAAAGAAAGCATACCCAATTGTTACTTTCTGTATTATATTACTGCTGTATGTGCATCTGTTTCTCACCCTCCCAGTACTTCCTTACTAGTCTCCATTTCAAGTAAATGGGGAAAAAAATAATTGTCCTACATGTCTTCCTGTAGCATCTGCTTTCTTTGCCAACCAAGATGATTGAATGCCCTTAAACATATAATAAAGGGCTTTTGTGCACTCTTGGGTGATAGCTATAAAAATAAATTAAGTGGATCCTGTGATATAAACTATATCAATGAGGTGTTCAGTTCATTTTTGTTTTCTCTTAGGAAGCTTATTCCACTGCCAGAGTATCTTCTGATTTTTTAATTTTATTTTAAGAATGTGAAAAGAAAGCTTGTTTTGTTAGTTATTTGTAGGTCAAAGCTATATGTCAAAACATTTCAGGCAGTTTATATGAGACTTCTGTATTTTGGAGCACAGTTTTGTTGTATATTTGTGATAAACAAGATACAGAAAATATGGGAAATCTGCTTTTTATTTATTAATTTTTTTAGTGGTTTTGACCATGGTCCATATAATTCTGGCATGTATATCACCTACCTCCATTTTGCATCTGGTATGCCTAGTGTGGTCTTTTTAGCAAGCTATATACACCTGTAGGTTAAATGTATGTTGCAAATGGGACTTCCAGGTGTTCTTGAAAAGTTATTCCAAAGAACTTATCACATGGAGTTTTTTTATTCTTATAAGGCTTTCTTTCAAAAACTTATCGTAACAATTTTTATTAAATTTATAAAGTGAATTCCCTGATCTAGAACTCTACTTAAGCATTAAATTAATAATTAAAAAGATGGAATGGTATGTATACAAAAAGAAGTGAAAACTAAAAAAGCCCCAAACCCCAAAAATCGCACAAACCACCAACCCCCCCCGCCATTTAAATTAATCCGCAGCAGCAATTTGTATGAGGAATATTTGTTTTAATATTAACTTCTGTTGAAATGGAAGATCAACTAGTAGTTTTAACACCCATCATGATACCCTTCCATATTACTAAAGCATAAAATCCAAATGGCTTTTGCAAATATGCTTGTTTTAATAATACCTTCCAAAGTAGGATCTCCTAAATACATTTCTACCTAGTCCTGCACATTCTTTATTAAATTGAACACTCATTTCTTTTGGTAGACATATTCTAATTAATGACAACTGCGGCAGGAATATATTTTGTGTATGTAAGCATACATGTGCACTTGCCCATATAATCCATGCCATAAATTAAGACAAGCTGTGACTAATGCAAAATAAAATACTCTGGCATTAAAAAATGCCAGAAATAAGTTTGCTCAGAGAATGTTTATGTGCAACCGTTTTCTCACAGGCATCATAAATATTCACTGATATAAAAATGACACAAATATATGGATATTATTTGCTTACACGAGATGGGTGATATTTATTCTAGGAGCCCTTATTCAATGTTGTGTCTTTCATTCTTGATGAGTGGTTTCTGTTCCTATGTCTTGGTATCTAAAAGGAGTTTAAATGCATTTTCTGAGAGGAAACTGTTCCTTTTTTTTCAGGGCTTTTCACTTAAGTCCAGGGACTCAAATTTTGAATTATTTTCACTAATTATTAGGCAAGTGTAGTCTTTAAGAAAACGTTTTATTTGCCTACATGTGGGCAGATTTCCAGGGAAGTTAGAACTGACAGATAAGTCTTTTGAAAAATGCAATTTTGCTTCAGTATCCCATGTCATCAAAACTTAAATGTTTTTAGAGACATTTGTGTTGGTTCAGTTTCTGTCAGCTAAGTAGAAGAAGAACAGACAGAACAACTGTAAATGTTTTATGAACATGCGGTGAGCTTTTGAAGTATCATAAGTAACAACTTTAAATGTTTATCCCAAACCAATTTTTTTCTGTATACTGTCGATTACCTGTGTTACTGCTGGAATTGGATCTGTGAATGCAGAACTTTATAGCATTCTCATACCATCTTTTCCACATGTATTAGCACAATTTATGTAATTTTCCACCTGCTGTGCTTCCTTGCAGCTAGAATTAATATCTGGCCTTTCTTAAGTGCAAAACGCATGGTTTTACTTCATCATCGTTGCTCTGGCTCATGAGATATTTCCAGATAATTCTATTCTCTGCCTTTTTCAAAACTCTTCTTGAGCACAGCTGCAATCAGAGTTCTTTAATTGTAAAATCTGTTTCCTCTTGCTCTTCTCCCTCACTCCTGCACATATGCAGACTTGACAGAATGTAGATCCTGTTTTAAATTAGATTGACTTTATGCAGTGAATAATTTTTTGGAACCCCTGACCAGTAATCTAGATTATGGTGTTACTTTACACCTCTAGATACTTGCCTCTAGTATAAATCACAAACTTGGTATATTTTGAGAGAAAATAAATACTCTGTTTTAAACCAGACTACCGATTGATGAAAACTCACTTATAAAGCCTGGTTAAGAATTTTTAATACGTATGTCACTGCAGATACATGTTAGCTCTGTGTATACTTTGTAAACACACAGAGAAGAGTTTCTTTTGCTAGTTGTCTGAGCTAAGATGTCTGGAAAGTTCTTTTAACGTGTAATGCTGTAACACTTTTGAAAAGGCAGGTAGAGCCTTTTTATTTGCTGAGAATCTGCACATAGAGCAGAATCCAGACAGGTTATTGTGTCTGGTTTCTAATATGTTTTATAAACTGTCCATTTTGGTAGCTGTAGTTAGTTTACCTTAAGTTTTATTGGCTCAACCATGATGTCAGAGAGGGAACAGTTTTGTATTAGGCAGTTTTTGTCATCACACAATCTTTAATAAAAGTTATACAGTAGACCAGACCTGTCTTACAGGTTTAGAGACAGCATTTTATTTTTTCTAAGTTAAAAATTGTCCATTGACTCCCACTTTTGCTTTCTCTGTTAGCTAGTTTATAATTGAGATTGGCTTTTTGTTTTCCGGTTTATGACTTCTTATCTGCCCCCAGGGGAGGAGCAGTTCATTCTCTGATTTGATGATTCATCAGTCTGGGGGCTCAGGATCATATTTTCAAACTGCTGTGTTTCTCAGATAATTTTCTAATTGTCATGAGAGTGTCTAGATAGGATGATTGCCCCAAAATCTAAAACTTTAAAAAATGAAAAGGAAGCACAAGGTGATGCTGTCTCATCATCCCAAGCAGAAACCCTTTGGGATGAAAGCTGACTCATTCACAGTCTAGTCAGGCTTAACAATTGCAGCTTGTCACCGTTTTCTGTTATTTCACTTTTCTCTTACCTCGATATATTGTCCAGATGATGTCCTTAGTCCATTGCTATCCAATGCAGGGATGTTCACAAGGATGGGAGGAAATGCAGCTGGCTGAGGAATGGTATAGTCTTGATTTTGGTAGAGGGTCCTTTTTATTTTTTTTATTTATTTCAGACCGAAAGAAGAGATAGTAAGAGATGGAGTAGGAGATGAATCTTTCATTGCACTATCAAAGCCCCCTGATACTGCACATGATCAGGGCAAATCCTGTATGACCAGCTTAGTGGCTTTCTGTGGGGTGAAGTCAAAATCCAAACTGTTCTATGATTCTATCTAGACAGCCAGCTTTTAGATCAGATATCAAAAGCTTTATTTCTGTTTCAAATATCTACATTATACTTAGAGTTAATCAACAAAACCACATTTCCAGAATGGAACTGAAGAAACAGACAGAACAGAATTTAGAATACTTTTAAAATGAGACAAAGAAAAATGCTAATAAAATCTGGGATTCAGTAAGCTCATTTTCTAAGTTCCTCTGTTCTGCAACAGAATTCATGGTAGTATGGCAGACCAGAAACCACAGATTTTTGGTGTAAAGGAAAACTCTTTTATCCCAAAGCAGGGTCCCTGTGTCAGTTCTAGTGTGCACGTACGGTCCCTGAGAATGCTAGCTTTAATACTCATAAATATTACAAACACTTGCACAGTTGGCAGCAAATTTTTGAAATAAAGTACATATTGATTTGAGGTCTTTGCAGTATGTAAGACCAACAAAAATAAAGCAGTATCCAGCATAAATGGAACTTATTTCTTTGTTAACTTGTGTCACTCATACAATTTTGTCTTCTATTATCCTACTTTTTTATAAGGTATTTTTGAGAATACTTCAGATGTCGTAGTTACAGTCTATAGCACACAGAATACTTTGAAAAAAACTTTAATCACATCATGAAAAATATAGTGTATTTTTTATCCCATTTACTTTAATTGGTTGCTTTCATTTTAAATTATATTCCTTGTTTAAGGTCATAATTTTTTCAAGATCTAAAGTAATTTCACCAAATAAAAATAGAAACATGCAACAAGAACTACATTTTGACAATGGCATGGCTCTATTGAGCTGGATTTATGATTGTAAAATGTATAATTGCAGTTGAAAGAACTGTAAGCTGTAATAGGCTGTGTTTGTCAACTGAGTTTCTCTTACGAATTCAAAAAATATCTATAAAATGCAGCATAAACCAAAGAATTTTAATAAGATGTGTATCTGCTGTTTTACTTATAAATATTTCAGTCAGCACAGAATTCATCTTTTAAAATACAGTTTGACTCTCCAAACTGTAATGCCAGTGTAATGCCAGTATAGCTTTGCTTGATAAAGCTGTATAGCAGCATGTATTTTGATTTTTATTATAAATTCTAACAGCGAACATGGGTAGAATTTCTCAAGTGTGCTTACATACACACTTAGAAGCAACTGGTTACAAAGGTTATAAACACTTAGAAACAACTGGTTATAGAGTTATAATTTTTAAAGGTTGTAAACAACTACCTATCTTGGCAGTGCCTCATGTTTCAAAATGGTGCAACGATGACTATCATTGAAGACCACTGATAATTTTTCAGAGTTTACTAGCCTTTGTTGATATCATATATGGAGAAATTTTTATGAAATGGAAACCTTGTACAGTAAGAACACTGCTACTAGAAAATAGGTGAAGCACTGCAGAATGCAGGAGGGCTCACGTAGATGCAAATGTAGGGTTTTGTCAAACGTCATGAACCGTTTCTAAAGAACTTCATCTTATTTGTCATACAGTCAGATGTGAGGGTCAGAACTTTGGGCATATGCCTTTAGCACTGTTGACAACTCTTGATTTACAGTAATTGTTGCTTTGCTAATTTGGTTTTTTTTTGTTGTTGTTGTTTTTATGGCAAGATTTTTTATGTTATTCTTAGTTCGGTCTATAAACTTGTCACACCTATATGTGCCATGTATGCTATTTTAGTCTGCAAAAGACTTCAAAAAAGTCACGGCTGCACAAAGCCTTCATTAGTATTCAACTTATCCTTAGTGGCTGGCTATAGAAAGAAACATAGCTTGGCATCTGTGTTGTTAAAGGTCTGATGTATGCTGGTCAGTTCTCTGGGTAGGTGGTTTTACAGTTTAATTACTTGTAGTAATACTTGCTACAGCTTGGCTATTAGTTGTGAGTGGAAGTAACAGAGGAATGGAAGGAGTTCGAAATTTCCATTTAAAATTCTTCCTATAGTAAATGTGAAGATTAGATACTTATTTTGAGGAAGTTACAAGATGGTAATTTCGTAAAGGTTTGAAGGATGTAAATGGCAAAAACAAAAGAAAAGAAAAAGAAATTCTGTCAGAGCAATTTAGCTATAGACTTACAAGACAAATGCAGGAAAACAAGCAGTAAGAAACAATCCTATGTTGACATACAAATGATCTAGACAAGCAGAACTGTCATTCTGTTTATCCACATTTTTGACATCAACTTTACTGCTGAAAAGATGTAGAAGCCTTTACTAACCACCTGGAATCACAAGTTCTTCCCTTTTTTGAGTACTGGACATTTTGAAGCACTTATCTGCACTTCTGGGTTTGAGCAAGAAAACACCTTAAAATCTTCTGTGTCTTCTTATTGCTAGAGATAGATATGATCATGTCTCTGCGGAGGCCTTATAGCAGCATTCTGGTACTTAAAGGGGGCCTGTAGGAAAGCCGAGGAGTGGCCTTTTATCAAGGAGTGCAGTTAAGGGAAGAGGGGGAAACAGTTTTAAGCAGAAAGAGGGGAGGTTAAGATTACAATTTTTTAATGTGAGAGTGGTGAGGCACTGGAACAGGTTGCTAAGAGAAGTCACGGAAGCCCCATCCCTAGAGTTGTTCAGGGCCAGGTTGGATGGGTCTGAGATCAACCTGACCTAGTGGAAGGTGTCCCTACCCATGGAAGGTTGGGTGGAACGAGATGATCTTTAGGGTCCCTTCCAATCCAATTCATTCTATGATTCATTCTATGATTCTTTGATGTAATTAGATATGTGAGCTATTGTGTACATTGATGAGTCCTGAGTTTGAACTCTAAACCCTGATTTATACCAGGTTTTATTTGTATCTTTTGCCAAGCTTCACTATGTTGTGCACTGCGTGACTTGATATTTAAATTTATGTCCTAGTATCATTTGCAGTAACTTTACAAGAAAGCTGGCTTTTGCTTCACCTGTGGTTTCGGGGGGGTTTATATGTCATAAAAAAAAGCACAAATAGGTCTGTGAAATTAGATGTTCTGCTTTTGTGTCTGAAACTTAGCTTGCGGCATATTTTATGAAGTTTGAAGTAATATTTATGCAAGTACTAGAACAAATGTGTAAATGGCTGCCTAATTTTCTAAGCCTTCCCACTGGAAATGTTGCAGCTGTTATTTGATATACTTCATACAAATCTCTTGTATTTATGAATTTGTTTAACTTTTGCAGAGGGATAATTTGTATCTGTTGTTATCACTGAGATGAAATATTAGAGTTTGGAGCTGCAAGTTCTTTGATGGGGTTTCTGTTCCCACTGGATTATCTAACTGAATGTTGTGCACTTAAAACTGTGCAGGAAGGTGCAGTGTCCAGAGGCGCCAATTTCCCTGATACACACAGAGCTAACGAAGACTTCCGATAGAAAGATATTTTAGAACAGATGACCTATATCAGGGAGTAGGGCAAACATGGTATGTTTATAAGGACCAACGGCACTGTAAAAGAACAAACCCATAAATTATTTGGTGATTGCATATAAAATTAATTTCTTTTGAAGACTGTATGTTTGAAAAGTGTTTGTCGTGAATATCAAATATACACTGGGATTAGCTATTGGAAATATTGGGCTTCAGTTAGGTGAAGTTTGTCAGGTATAATGACATTTTGTCTTCTATTCTACTTTTTGATAAGGTATTCTGTAATGGCATTTATAATGGCATTCTAGGAAAATTTAGATTTTTAAAGTCCTTTTAAAAGCAAGAATTTGTCTGTTTCCTATTTTAAAGGTGCTTGGCAAGGCTAAGCCTGCTGTGCCTATGGCCAAATAGCAAAGATGATGAACAGCCATGAAGTTTAGTTTTGTTTGAACAGCTGTAGAATTTACTTTAATATGGACTGAAATACCCATGAGTAAGGTTATATTTGTTTTCCTAAATAGGAAAGATGTCATTCTTCTCTGGAGCAAAGCATCAAACATCAAAGAAAACAGAATTTTGTAACCGTGTGTTAGTCATCTGTTAAGAGATGCAAGAGTTTCCTCTCTATCAAAGAGGAAAAGCAAAGCTTTTCTGTTTCTGTTAGATTTCATTCTTCTAAACTCGTGACATTAGATTTTTCCCTGCCTCACTTTGGGATGGTGTGTGCTTTTATAACATATTATTCATTTCTAAATTACTTAGAAAAGACTAGGGAAAAGAATGGAAATAATACTGTTTTCATTCAGAGAGTTTGAGGCTGCATATAGATTGCCTTCTTGGGGGATAGATGTGATGTATTGTACCAGAGGTGCTGATCCCACAAACATCAGGGCTGGTACCTGTTTGCAATGGGTCACACCTGGGAGCATCTAGGCCTTTCTTTGCTTGGAAACAAAGATACAGGAATAGGACCTGATGTTCCTACACTTAAAGTTTTCTTGTAAGCTGTAGATTCTCAAGCATGGAATAGTTTGTTTTTCCTGAAGAATGGTAATAATTCAATCTTTTGATGTTTCTGAGTTTGCTGCTTTTTAATTTGCTGGTTTGTTGTTGGTACCTGATGATTATGTCCTAGGGTAAAATTCTCAATCTGCTGTTTTACACTTGGGATTTTATTTTCATTACAAGAAGGTTTTCTTCCCTCTCTGAAAATGATGGCTAATAAATATATAATAATTTGTATCAAAAAGTATTTTAAAATTACACAACCTGCATTGAATCGTGTTGCAGTTGTTAGGATTGGAGAGTCATAATCTGTTGCCTACATGCCTTGTTTAATTTTTAACTTTGTGTTTATTTTACAGGATGCTGTACTTTTGATGAGCCTCTTAGTTCCTGTGGCTATAGTCAATCAGATGATGATGATCTTAACTGGGATCAGGTGAATGCACCGATAAAGTCCATCTCAGGTCAAGGGATGCCATCTGGTTGGTCTTTTATTTTGCTTTCTTTCTCTTTGTTGATAGCTTATGTGTTTATTCAGCATTTTTTTGACAGTACTATTTTTGGAATACTTTGTCTAAAGCTGCTTAATTGCAATACTCAGATCTTCCAAGTGATTTTTGTCAGAGATATTTTGCAAAAGAAAGGTTTGCTTTCATTCTGTGGGGGAGAGAGAGATCAGAAAGTAGAAATAGAAACTTGGTGTCATCAGGGAAAGCAGAAAGAAAACAGAATTATGGCATGAAAATGAAGTAGTCCTAGAAACAGGCAGATAGGAAGTCTCAACGGAAGAAGGAATAGTAAGAGATGAAACAGAGGTGGCCTTAGGCATTTTCATTGTAAGAGTTATTAATCAAAATCTGTTATGAAAAGAAATGGAAGGTAAAAAAGAGGTGAGAGCAAAATGAGAGGAGAGGTATCCCAAAATGAAGGACTTCAGTGATACCATGCTTGTTGTTGTGTTAAAAGGACACTTGTTATACTGTTATTTAATGTTCTTTGTGCACTGCATGCAATTGGACCTAATTCCATAGCAACAATCCTTTCATTCTGTTGAACTATAAGCTTACTCTGGTAATACAGTCATTCCTTTGCCACTTCACCTATACAAATGTGTAAAGTCTGACCACTAGTTTTAAAATACTCACTACTCTAAATTTCATCAGTTATTCTTTTTTCATGTTTTTAATCTAGGCATGTTAAGAGTTCTTGTAGAGTACTAATATTCTTGGAGGATGGTAGCCTGTACCCAGTTCTGCGTCTTCTTTGGCTTTTAAAGACTGAGCTTCTAGTGACTGTTTTCACCTAAAAGTGGCCAAAATCAAAAAGATGACTTTGTAAAATCACTGGTTGTAGCATCTTGGGTCTTTTTCTGCATTGGCCTCATAACAATATTAATATATTCAGAATGCTTAAAAAACATTGCAGATCAATGTGCTGATGTTTCACATCCGTTTCAATTAGCTTTTTAAAGCACCTGTACTGTACTTTGATATTTGCGTAAGGTCCCTTTACTAGTTGTCCTTCCCAAGAAAATGTTCCTCCCTTGGTTTCAGTCAAGGAAGTTGGCAGATAAATGGTGTGAATCTTCAGAAGTGACTGTATAAAGAAAACCTGAAGATCACAAGTGCACTTATAAATTCTCTGAAGGACAATATGCACTGATAGGCCCAAGGCATTACTCACTAGGAAAAATGCTCTTAGTGGACCTCACTATAAAGTTATCAGTCTTCCATGGATTGTGGACAACATTGTATCTTAGGTTGATAGTTGTACTGAAGTGCCTTTTCCTTCACCAGATGGTTTCCTCTTGCAAAGGTAGAACTCCTAACTACAAGATGAATGTTCAGTTTGCCCAAGTCCTGGCATTTGGATCATCATGCTAGATTTGAGTTCATTGTCACCAAATAGAGGAGGTTCTTGCAGATTCCTTTCTAAACTGGCTCTTGTCTAGTGGTCTTGGCACATACTGCTAAAAAATTTCTGGCCTGTTTGATGAGTGATTAATACCATTTCTCAAGCAGGAGCTAACATACATAGTTTATCAGTCATGTTGGCTTGCAGTACAAGCTGTACATTCTTTTTCTCAATCGTGCATCTGGAAATTCTCTTTCTATTCCAAATTTCATTTATTATTCTCTGCACTTGGATTTTATGGAAGCGATTGTTGCTGTAAGTTTTTCAGTCTGCCTGGCAGATAGAAGGGGTTTAAATCTATGTTCTTTTCTGTGGTGGCCGTAAACTTGTAGACTTCTTGTGTTTTGTTTTCCCAGAGGCAAAGATCCAGACTAAGAAGAGACTGGTATTTTTATGGAGGGAAAATGATATCAATGTGAATTTGTTTATCAGATTTCACATGACTTGTTTCTTATTTGCCTTCCTGCCTTTTTCTCAGAATACTGAAATAATGTTCTGATGATTAAGTAAAAAGATATTAAATTTGGAAATAGATTATATTTAGATTTTAGGGAGTTATATTTCTGCACATCAAGGACATGAAATATGATTTGGGAGTCTTAGGTTGGAAGATGAACGAGCTAGTCTGAGGAGGCTTATGGACACTGGTGCCCTGAAAGGTCAAAAACCCTTTTGAGAGAGAAAGAAATGTTCATTTTTTGCAAACAAGAAGCAGTGTGTCTAAGGGCACGATTCACTCAAATAGCATCTAATTTTTCCTCATAATTTTATCTAGACAGTTTTTCCTCTTCTTGTTTGAATCATTATAATGATTATAATTAACTTTCAGTTAGCCTTAGCCAGACAGTTATGTGATACACTTAAAAAATTATTTCAAGCAGTTTGTCAGCAGTTTCTGAGCTACATATTTTAGAAGAAATAACTTCAGATGATAATGAATAGAACAGCTTAGATTAATGGTTTGTGGGGAATTCTTGGCTTGAAAGCAAAATGCATTATGCAACGATGTTGTAATACTAGACCGAAACAAGAACTCTCAGTTCAGCAGTCCCTTGTCAGTAGAAAAAACTAATGTACATAACATTTCTAATTTCAGGCAATATACTCCAGTGAAAGAGTTGATGTCAATATATAGTATTTTGTATGATTTGGTAGCAGTCAGGGGAAGCACACTAGTTACAGCATTTGGTTTATTTTAATCCACACAAGATTGTTGAAAATGTAACTGTACTTCAGGTAAATAAATATTTTAACTTAGTGTGTTATTTTGGTGGGACAGAAGAAATGTCACGTAACATTAATGCATATGTGTATGTTTATAATAGCATTCAAAACTATAATTATAGAAACACTTAGTCATTATTAATGACATATTGCATTGTCCCATAGAACAATTACAGTTTGATATTAATGTGTTTACATTTACAGTTATGGCTAACTCTAAACCCTCTACCTGTAGTCCAATAAAGATGTCTTCGGAAAAATATGCTGAAACAGTAGATTACTCTATTGGCAAGGTGTTGGCAGCAGTGCAAGTCAGGCTACAGGAGCAGCCTCCCTGAGAAGGTTTAAACCCTTCTATACTGCATAAATATGAGGTTCTAGTTGGACAATTCTTTGTCTGTTACCTCCTTAGGTATCTCATACTAGCATAAGTGTAGTTATACTTGTTCTGCTTTCTGCTATACCATGACAGGAGTCTTCATCACATGTCTGGTAAGTTTTCAGAGACAGATTTTTATGCTTTCCTTCAGGTTGCCTCCCTGGTGGAAGGCGCTCCCTTCTAAACATGTGTAACACTCTGATTATTTTTAAAACTTTCTTTTGTCATTGTGTCTACTAAAAACTATATAATGCTTAAATCCCTTCACAGTGTTCTGATCAGTACTGTTTCCTCACCTTATTTGTTTATTACACTTTTTATTTTGTGTTTACCCAGAAGTTCTTGTTTAGTGCTCCAAGATCCCATGAAAACACAGATAAACATAAACAGTCTTACTGAGCTTTTGTTCCTGCATTTATAATCTGATTCTTGGTTGAGCTCCCAGATCTTGGTTTCTTTCTCTGACCTGTGCCTGCTCTGCTCCCACTCCATAGTCCCATTTATGCTCATGTCCTATCCGACTCATTATGGCCTGTCAACATTTTGGTTTTGTGGCGTTATACTCATACTTTATACTAAAATTCGGAACTATTCCTTATTCTGAGATGTTTAATAGAAGGAACGCGGGCTGAGTATGTGAGAGTGCAGCAGTGAAGCTGTCTCTCTAACACACCTGGCAGTGTATCCTAGAAGGAAAGAAGAGAAGAACCGAGAGCAATAGAGGTGTTGGTTGGATTAAAGGGGGAGGAGGGGACTAGAAGCTGAAGAATTAGCATGTATGTAAATATATAGAAGGGAATGTAGGGTCAGAGCTCTGGAACAGCATATTAGGTAAGATCAGGAGTAGCCAAAGGAACTAGTAGGGTAAGATTTGAGAAAACACAGATGAGTAAAAAAACCAACCAACTAACTAAAACACAGAGAAGTATGTAAACTTCAAATCAAAACAATTTTTGAGATACTTTAGTGCGTTGTGTTATTTTATATACTGCTACAGGGAATTATGTCATTAACAGTGATGCAATTTGAATTTTACAGATTACTGTAAGAAATGCAAATATGTTCAAGAGTTTGTTCTATTTGCCATTTGCTGGATATAATTTCTGTTCATATCCATGTATTTCGTTACAAAGCACTGTGTTCAGTTGGGTAAAATCTTTCCAGTGTTTCATAGTTCCAGTTGATTTCTGAAGGACAGCAGCATCCTATTTTCTTCGATGTAGCAGTTGGTTTAATATTACTGAAGGGATGTCAGTGCATTTGCAATGAGTCATTGTCATGAGCTTTTTATTCATTTTAGAATAGTTCAAAATCAATTATAAATCAAATTTGCATAGGCTGTCATTCAATGCATTGAAAGGATGTTTTCAGCAATGAAGACTTCTGTGTTTAATATAGTGCTGATCAAAGCCAGGATGAGGATTTTATTTGTTCTATTTAAGATGATAATACATGATTTTCATGGTTATTTGTAATTTTTTGAATGACCTACTATGGTTGTTTGTGTCCTGAATAACTAGTGTTGCTTAATGTTTAGCAACATCTAAACCATGTCTGCAGAAAATGCATATAATGCAATGCTTATATCAATTATTGTTTAAAATGACATTTTGACACCTAATTGGTAGACTTGCATAGATAGCAAATATTCCATAAACCAAGATACTGATTTAAATGAGTACTTAATATACAATGTGAAGTAGTTGTGTGAAGTCGTTGTTCAGTTGTGTGTAAAAGAGTTGTGATCAGTTTAAAGAGACAGATAAATCGATCAGTTGGCAAGTCTCTGTTAAAGCCAGCTGTAATGCCTTTCCATGTAAAGTTATAGTACTATAACTTCCCATTGTGATGAGTATTTTATCAGTAAGTATATTCCAGCACTGCATTGTGTTTGTGTTCTGTGTTAGCAGGGATGCTTTTCTTTTGCTTACATTAATAAGGAAGTGAATTAAATGTGTTTCTTATTCAGCGATGTTTCTCACGGATTATTTTAGCTGCATTTTTTTTTTAAATCACTTAAATGTTGTCCAAAGATAATGTAAGTACTATCAGGGTGTGGGAGTTACACCTTGTTGACTGCTTTCAAGTTATATTTTTTCATGGGATTTTCTAGAACCGGAACATTAGCCCATTTAGCATTTTATTGCACATCCAGGTAATAGCTGCAGGCATTAAGGTCATGCCTGTTTTGCAAGCAGCTTAAGCTCGTGTTGGCACGTTCAAGCCAGTTTCCAATTAACTGTGTAAGCTAGTATTAGTTGCTGCTCACATGGAGCAACATGGAGGCAGCCCAAGCAAACCCTCTGAGTAAGGGCTCAGCTAGCTTTGTGCTGCTTTGGATACAGTGCAAGCAGTTAAGGGATTAGCTACCTCAAAAATGTACCTTAAGACTTAGCAAGTAGTGCACTTAACAGATTTGTTCAACAACCAAGAGAATGCCACCAGCTACATCTAAGGAATCTTACAGTCGTTTTTGTAACTTCTAGCCTCATTTATAGATTTCAGCAACCGGTACAAATACTGCATTTATTATAAATATTAAGCATCCAGTTTTCTTGCAAAAGGAATTAAGAGCCTAATAAGCATCAGCATCTTTGATTCTGAATCACTGACGATCTTCATAGCTTGCCTAATAGGGAACTAGACAACTTACTTGAAGCCCAGTAGCTTTCAGATTAAATGGTGGAATTAATATGCTAACAATTCATTTAAATTTTTGTTGTAAATGTTCTCTACATATGACTTTTATTTTACACTTCTTTCTTCTTTTGTAGGACAAAGTATTTTGAGGATAAACAGTGTGATTTATGATGTACGTGACTGACTTTCGAATTTTCATTTGAAACAACAGGCTTTCTTTAGTTACAAACTGTAACTTAGCAGAGGAACATAACAGTTGTCCTGTTTTCTTATGCATTCCAGCAGCTCTCTAATGTTTGAGAGCAAAATCATGGAACATGCTGCAATTCATGGAAGTGGGTCAGAGACACTACATTAGAACCCACGAATAGAATCACAGAATCGTAGAATGGCTTGGGTTGGAAGGGCCCTTAAAAATTATCCAGCTCCAACTCCTCTACCATGGGCAGGGACACCTTCCACTAGATCAGGCTGCTCAAGGCCCGATCCAGTCTGTCCTTGAACGCTTCCAGGGACGGGACATCCAACTTCCCTGGGCAACCTGTTCCAGTGCCTCACCACCCTCAAAATGAAGGATTTCTTCCTAATGTCTAGTCTAAATCTTCCACCCTCCAATGTAATGCCATTAAACATTTCTTAGAGATGTTTGACTGGAAAATGATGATACGATAAATTATGATTTTTTAATGTCTGAGGAACTCTCCTCTTCTACAGGAGGATATAGAGGCTATATGAAAGAACTGGAAATTTACTTCTCTTTAAACCAGAGTATTTTCAGAGCCAAACTTGAAGATTAACAGGTCCAACACAAGACTAACCTTATAGCTTGGGAACCAAGAGTGGGAGGGGGATGATAAAGAGGTGGTTACAGAATATGTTCTAACCTGTCACAGTAGACAAAGACTCAACTCAATCACTTCACTCAGCATGAGCGGATGCATGTTCAAATATAGACATTTCCTTATGCTCAGTCAGAAAATGTCATGTGCGCCAGCCTACAATGCTTCATTTGTGAAGCAGTTTTTAGGTAAAAAGAACATCACCGTGCTTGAGCACCCACCCTATTCACCAGACATATCTTCCTCTTCCCAAATATTCCCCTCAAAATAATGCATTTTTTGTCCGTTGAAAATGTGAAAGCAGAAATGACGGAGATCCTCAACAGTCTTTCAGAAAATGGTCTGCATAATTGCTTTGAACATTCACAGAATTGTATGCAGCTGTGTGTCTACACAGAAGGGAACTATTTTGAAGGTGATCATAGTTGATTTTCTCAGTTTGGTAAATAAAAAGAGTTACAGGCACAGTCTCTTTTTTTTTGTGTCCAGCATCACAGAGTTGACTGCTGAGGATATTTCTGTGTTACATCAGGTAGTGTCACGCAGTGCTACCCAGGCCCTCTAACCTGACTCATTTACCTTGCTGTGACTATGTAGTTTTCCGCTGAGCTTATTTGTATTATGCCATAATATATGCTAAGAAACAGCTAACATAAAAAGCTAGACATGGGACCTGGGTTCAAATTGGATTTCTTGGCATCAAAAATATTAAGGATTCTGACAGGATAGAGGGAATATGAGGCAGGAGAATCCTGAGAAGGAGGGAAGGAAAGCATTTCATGTTGTAAAGCCAGTAAATAATGATTAAAGTATTGTATCAGAGACTCAGGACAGCTACCTTTGCACTTTCTAGTGAACTGGCATTTTTCAGCAGGAATATTGGTCTGCAAAAGAAACAGTTACTTCTAGTGGAGGCTCTTGGTTCAGAGAACACGAGACAAAATGTAAATTTTCTTTCCTGGGGATATGCCTGAGACAGGTAAATGTACCTGAGGAAACTTTTATCTAGGTAGTTCAGTGATATAAATAGTGATATAAACGAAAGAACACGTGCTAGGGAGTTCCATAGGTACTCTCAGTGCTGAAGGCTATGCTACTGTAGCTTCCCTCCCGTGGAATCTTACTGAAACCACTGCAGTTTCTGCTCCATTTTCAGCAGACCTGTAGCGACTAAGGGTTTTTTACCTCACTGTTTTCCTCTATTGGAGAATGAAAATACTTAGCCAGTTTGTGGAAAGCTGTGACCTGTGAGGACTGTGAATAAACAGTGAGTCTGAAGATGCTCCTCTAGGAGCTGCACTCACTGCATTGCAAGATCAAGAGTATTCCTAAATAAGCTTTTTCCTGTTTAGTAATTAATCTACTAGGGGATAAAAAGCCTCTTAATTTCTTTCAGTCCTTAGGGCTTTTCTTTCAGTCTCATGCTTATCCCATTAGATTTTTCCTCATCCATCCTGGCCTTTAGAAACTAATAAAGAGTGGATCAAAACCTTTCCTAGCATCTGCAGGCTTTAAAGTGTTTAAATGACTGTCTCCATTTCAGGACCTAACTCAGTTATTTCCTGAATTAGAATTTTATCTTTTAAGAGAGTTCTTCTATATGACAAGACCATAGTCATAGTCACAGCTAAAATACCAGTGAGCTGGAGATGGATTTCATCACTCCTCTTCGGGAGCACAAATATTGTGATTCCTCAGGGAATCATTTTCTTGGCATATTATTTTAAAGCTTTTTGCTGAAATTAAAGAGGGAATTCATGTCTCATAGATTTATGGGAGATTTTTTTCATCCCTTCTCACAGCACTTACTTTGTTGGCAGGCATTGATGACTGATAGTGTGTTGTTAGCAGCCTAAGCTGTGACTATAGAAAGAGCAGCCAAGAAGTCATTGATTTGAGTGATTTGAAGCAGAGGTCATTAAATGCTGCATCAGAAAGCTGTTTGGCAAACTTGTCATTCAGGGAGTACTTGTTCTTTCGGTTGAATTTGAAATTACTCTGAAGTACAAGACAGTAATAAAGCTTCTTCCTCATCAGTTTCAAAAACTAGGCCAATATTCTGACCAAACTGGTGTATTGATCACAGTTTAAGAACAAAGTATTTTTAGCACCTCCCTTTATCTTACTTATTTTACTAGAGTTATGCGGTTTAAATTACTTCATTAACCTTAATCAAGCCTTGCAGGAAATACTCTGTGTCATGTTTTAAAATCTGATGTGAAGTAGAAGAGTACTGGAAAATGTCTTTTGCAGAAAGTGAAGTTTCTTCACTCAGTGAGCAGGCATAAACAACTATTTCAGTGAAAGGAATTGGTTCAGCCGAAAGCAGCACTTTTAGGAAACTATGTGTAGCCATCTAGACTTCTGCTTGCAGTGAGGCTTTACGTTTCCCCAAATGTCTGCATTTTGGGGCTTTTGCTCCCAAGTTAAGGACTGTTATGCAGTATGTTACATGGCACTATGTCAGGTTGCGAATGTGGCCACAGAGCTAAGTCAGTATACAAGCAAAATGGATGGATTGTATTTTGTATTGTATTGAGATTGTCTTGTATTTGAAGCAGTTGGATTTCTGAATGTATCTAAGACATTCTTAATTCCCTTGTGTATGTTTCTAGAACTCAGAGTCAGAGAAGAAGCAATTAAAAGGTTTTCATTAATTCCATGGGCTGAATTAAAGAGCTCAGTACTTTTGTTCTCTGTTAAAGCAATATAGTTATTTTCCTCACCAGCTGAAATAATGCATTCTTCATCTAGAAGTCAAAACATTTCTAATCAACTGCATTTCAGTAGCATAAAGGAAAAAAAATACTTTCTGGGCCTTGCTGAAAATTTAATGATGTACACAGCCATTTAATTATGAGAAAACAGGTGCAGGTAATTATCTAAGTCATAATGTTGCAGCAGCTAATAACATCAAATATTTGTGATAATTGCATGCAAGCAATAGATCACAGTTCTGTGCTTCTCACATGATACAGATTTGAAAAGCACTTTTCAATGCATACATATTCATATTAGAAAATTGAAGCTACAGATTCACTTTTTTTTACCAGTAACTTCATATGCTATGATTTTGCATTGAGTTCAAATATGATTGTATTGTTACTTAAATTTTTACTATTTAATTTTTCCCTTTACCTTAGAGGGTAGGAATGTCCTTCTGCCAAATTTGAGTTCCTGATTTCCCCATACTTTTACAAGCTTTACCTCTCCTGGGTGTCGTAGTCAACTTTTGTGTCACTCTGGTTTCTGCTAGCGCATGACTGGGTGGGTTATCCTTCACAGTTCATTAGTTGTTGTTGTGGCCTTCAGGTCTTTCCAAAACTCCCAACACTTTAGAATCAGAAAAAGGTAAGAGTGAGACATAGACTCAAAAAGGCATGTAAAAACCCACAATAGGATGAGTGAAATTAAGGTGCACGAGTTCAAAACAATGACAGTAGAAACTCCCTGGTAGAATTATAGAATGGAACATTGTCACCTGTTCCAGGAAGCCTCTAAGCATCATATGAATCACACTGTAATGAAGTGAAAGTGCCTGGTACATATGCAGCTGAGCATTGTAGTGCCCCCCTGACTCAAGAATCAAACATCATTCTTCCCAGAATGTCCATTTCCTGCACTTGCATAAGAAATATATCAAACACATAGTGATAATGGGATGATCCTTAATGTATTCTCTTACTTCTCATGTGCTGACAGCCACCAAAGAAAGAAAGGAGGGAAACTGGGAATTTGCTAAAGAGGCATCTGTTTCTTTTACGCAAGACCTGTGTGATCACACCACTGCTCAAGGGAGGTGGAGATCATAGAAACACTGACCTCATTGTTCTCACAACTTAAGAAAAGGATCCTACTACTGTACTGCTCCTTAAAAGGTGTGGCACGATCTCTTACAAGTGGTATCCCAAGAGGGAACTGAAAGAGAGAATGGGCTTTCAGAGGAGGATTCCAGACTCTTCTGTATCCCAACTGGGGAAGGGTGCTTTTCTAGAAGCTAGCAGGGTGCCTGAAGAGAGAGGTGTAAAACTTGCTTCTTTCCTAGCATTTCCTTATGATATTTTCTTATTAAGCAGCCATACATCAAATGACATGCTTTTGAAAGGTCCAGTCTGGGTTCATGAGGGTTCTGTTCTGAGGAGGTCAGTAGGGTATTGTATACCTTCTCTTGAGCTAGCGTCTATGGGAACTGATTAATCCACAAAGCACCATGCAGGGCAACGTGAAGTTGCTACCCAAGTTCTGAAAGCAAATTGTGTAGCAGCAGTAGCAATGATTATGTGCCTGACAAAAAAAAATTCATCATGTGCTATGGTAGAGTTGGTCAGCAGCAGCAGCAGATTCTCTTCATGAGCGTACAATGTGCTATGTGAAATTCCAGGTAGCCTGTGACCCTGAAATTTTGCGTTGGAAGAATTTGATGTACCATGTATAAAAAGATGTGGTATCTATGTGTTCTGTGCAACGTTTAAGTTTAGCATGAAGCAGGTTTGTGAAGGCAGAAAGTTGTTTGGTGAAAAGTCAGTTCAAGAATTTTGCTTACCTAGCTTGCAAATTGTAAGTAGCTTTAATAAGTGCACGGCAGATTTTTTTTCCTGCTTTTTAGTGCGGCAGTAACAACAATTATACCGTTAGCAAAAAATCTATTTTTATTTTAGTTACAACAAGGAAAAGCTATATGTTGCAAGGGCATATTACAGTGCCTTTTGAATTTAAACTGCCCATGGTAGTTGTTGTAGGCAGTCTACATCCAGTTTACTTTTAAGTTAACATGAAGTATTAAACCAGATCACTTTACTTTCTGTGCAAGTCTATACAGAAGCAAAGTTCTTTAAAAATAAAAGAAAAAAGAAGCAGCCCTTGGAATACACACTTTGGATATGGTGTATATTCACCAGCTAAGTAAATCATTAGGAATTCTACGTGTATAAAATGTATTTATATTAGGTGTAGTCCTCACACCTGCATAGCACCAGCAGGATAACTGTATTTCTCTGATGTTCCACATCTGTGTCAATTAATCTTGTCCAGCCTCACCATTAGTTTCATCATTCTCTTTTCCTCCTCCTCTTCAAGCTGTAAGTATTGGAAATGCCTCCAACTCTTTCGGACATTGTCTGTAATATTAGGGTTCAGATTTGATGCATCCTTTTCTATCAGGTTATTCCCCTTTATAGCTGGTAGAGATAATTTTCACTAAACAGCAGTGATGTTCTGACTCAACGGCAAATGGATCATAAAAAAAATCTTCTCTGCAGGGGATTATTTCTGGAATGAAACCTATAATTGTTATGATCTACTGAAAGATATTTAGCAATGCACATGTGAAATTATCCAGACATAAATAAAAAGTTCTGTGGGTTTGTTTCCCACTAATGAATTTGCCTTTAAAGTTCTAGGAAAGAGCTCCTCTGAGATCTTTTGTTTACACGTATCACTGTTGTTCAAATGAAAATACTCATTTGGAAAAGCTAGTTCTCCACCTGTAATATAGAAATAAAAATTGATATTGCAATGATGCTTCAATGCCTAGAGTGCTGCTATTTGTCTTTTGTATTTGGTAAATAGAGCTTGTCCTGTGTAAGGGAATATAGAAAATCCTCCAGTGTAATCTCTGGTTGTCTAGTTTCTTTCACTGGTGAATTTTATTCTTAGCCAGAAAAAGTGTGTTTGAAATAATGTCACCCGAGGCTGCTATTTTATAAGCTGATAGGTAGCCTGCTTTTACAACGAAGCTATGCATTTCCTTTATTTTGCCCTTTAAAACTATTGTGAGGCCAAAGTCTAACAGAAGTCCTTATTTTTGTACTGCATTTTTAAATAGATATTTGTAATGAAAGCAAAAATTAATTGCCAGAAGGTTTATTATTTTTTGTTACTTTGAGATTCTGGGGTTTAATTACTTCAAGATTCTGTTCTCATTCCTATTCTGCCCATAATGTGCCATAATATTTTTTGAGAGAATGTATTTATTACCAAGTATGTAATATTTTGTTCCTTCTGCACTGAACTTAGTATGTGCATGAGATTTCTACATTCAGGAAGTCTTCATAGTGCCTCTCTAAATTCTACTGAAAATGCTAGACACAGACTTTATCTTTTTGCATCAGCTGTCATGTTTGTCATTGTGTGCCAGACTTCTCTTTTTGCTACCTCTAACCTGAAGTGCTTTTTATAAGCATTATTGTTTTTTGTGGATTCATCTCCTAACTGAAGCTTTGTTAGTGTACTGCATTTTAGCATATCAATGATGTGGAGTCGAGGGAAGCACAGACTGTCATATTTGCTAACAGATTCTGGGATATCCTTTTTTACTTTATAGTTGCCTGAGCTTTGCTTTGCCCATTAAATTGTGTTCCTTTATGTTTTTCCTCATTTAAAGAATTGGATGTAACCACTTTGATGATTTTCAGTAGATCTGCTGAGCCACAGGATTTTCAAAGCAAGGTAGTTGCCTGTACTTCGAAACAAGCACATGAAGAGATTTAATTTCATTGGCTTCCACACACGCAGATGCATTAATTGTGTGATGTTGCAGTTCTTGTTTTCCAAGGTGTTCTTCAATACTTAATACCAAGTGTCGTAACACATGCTTCTTTCCATGTCTAGGTTAAATTGTGAAAAAGCATGTTTTTAGAAACTGATACCATTTTTCTGCAATTTTAAGGCTGCTAATTAAGTGCAAGTAGTAGCAGATGACACCACGTTTCACCCTCATCTGATATTCTTTGTCTGCAATTCTAACGTTTGTTATACAAGATGTGTTAATTATAGCACAGTAATTAAAAGTATAATTACTTTTTTTCTTTGCTCAATACATTTGTTGTTATGGTATCAAAAAACATTTTGCCTGAAATATTCTCATGGTCTTTTAAAATAGCCAAATCTCATTTTTCAAAATGAATTTTCTCAGTAAATTTTAATGTGTCCTTTTGGAAGAGAAATGTTTTCTTATAATAAGACAGAACTTTCTGATAGAAGTTGAGAGGACAGCAATTTTTAGTAACACATTGTATCTGATGAGGGGCTGAAGGTCAATTACAATTGTCCTGTCCATTGCTGCCATTGCCTTCACCTGGACCTCATTTTCTTATGCTAAGGTAAATATGTGCAAATGCTCACAGCTAAAGTTATGATGGACTTTATTCTGTAAGTATAAGTTGCTTGTAATTCAGAATAGTGATAGACTTTTATGAAGAGAACAGGCTAAAAATATTTTTCTGTGTTATTCTTTCCTCCTATGCTCTGTTACTACCCTTCCCTCTTCCTTCGCATCCTTTTTTTTTTAGTAACAGCAAAGAAAGAGTAGCCTGTTCTGTATAGTTATTTTACCTTAATTTGAGAGATTCCCTCACGTTGAGGGAATGTAAGTGTAGTTTTACTTCGTAGTTCAATAAGGTTTGTAAAGATCCCTGAAAAATTTTGGCTTTCAGAATCAGATGGGAATGTACTTCTTAATTTTACTGAAGTTACTTTGGGAGAAGAGGAAGATTTTTGGGGTTTTGTCTCTTCACAAGTAACACACTACATGTGTTACTTCTGGTCAATGAGAGTGGAATATTAAGTTTCTTTAAAAAACAACAACAACCCCCCCCCCGAACCCACTAAAACAAAACCATTCCAGTCTTTGAAACAATAAATCAACTACTTTCATACAAACAATTGTATAATGAAGTAGCATAATATTTAAATATTGATGTGCTAAATATATAACAGGTACTAAAAGTTACTTCGTAGCCGTTATCTCCAAAGGAGTTCCTTTTACCACCGGCAAGATGCCAGCTGGTGGAAGAGTCTATCAGATTCAAACTGGTATTGCCACAGCTGAGGTTCCTGCCATTCCCTTTTTCTCCATTCCCTATTGAGAAATTTGCTGTACTTCTCAACAGAAGGAGGAGCTGAAATGTTACTCAGTGCTAAATGGTAGGTTCCTCTTGGAGTTTAAGCCTTCTTAGTTAGCTACAACATATTGTGGAATAGCACTTGATTATTTAAGGATGTGGGGAATGTTTAAATGACCAAATCAACCTTTCTTTAAATGTAAGAAATTGCATCAGAATCAAGACACTTTCAGCACACCTATAGAGTTAGATTGGCTGGAGGAAAGAGCAAATACTAGAGATGCATCTGAAAAGGGATGCTTGGGAAAAAAAAGTGCTAGAGCAAGTCCATACTTGTTTTATGGTCTTGTCATATGTCCTGACATGGTTTTGTAGGTGTCAGGCAAACTCCTTAATTTTCTGTTTCACTGAGCACTCTGTCCATCAACAATCAGCCTTGAAGTCCAGTTCAAGATACTATCCAATTAATAAATGTCCCTTCGTATTTTGTCATGGGAGTTAGAAGAATCTGTGTTAGATAAGCACATGAAGATCATATTTTGGTCTGAGTACGGTGAGTCAATAAATCAAGCTCCATGGTCAGTCAAACTGATAGATGGTGGAACAGTATTTGGAGGGCAAGAAACATTTCAAGAATAACACATCCAAGAGGATGTTGGAAGACTATATGCTGACATTCATTCAGATTTAATGCATATTAAAATTCCCAGAGCAGATCTTTTTGGTATTTTCCAGCAGTTTCTTTTTTAACTAAAACAATTTAAAGTTGAAATGGGGCCTGTCTGGGTTTTGTCAGATGAATCTACCTTTCTAATCCTAAAACACCTTTCTGTAGCATTTGAAATCAAGTGGATTAGCTTCTGCTTTTAGAAGCTTTTCAAGATCATGCTGTGCATTCAGCTCCTATTTCCCTGTACTACAAGATCATCCTTGGAAAGAAATGTAATGGGCCACATGGCTGCTCTTTTCTGTTTTGGAGGTAGACTATGTCTATTCATCTCAGTCAGCTTTCTTGGTCTGTCATTAGCGTGAGATCTAGGAGACAGCAAAAGGATCAGTGGTTGCCAGCATAGGAATAGATTTCTTGCATCAGTTTTCTGGGCTCTCTAACTGTTATACTGCAAACATTAAAAATGTGATTGAAGTGCTTAACTTTGCTGTAACTGCTTTTGTGGAGGACCTGAAGCAATAGCTCTTAGTTTTGCTAAGTGTTGTCTCACATAACAAATATATTTTAAATGTCATTTTTGCTTAGGATTACATTTCTTACTGACGTTTGTATAACTGGAGAGGAGGTTCATGCTTTTTGATTTCCTGTAAATGAGCCAAGATTAGGCTTAGTTTTTAGGCAGTAGTTTCACGCATGCTTGCTTATATTAACTTAATGAACGTCTTCCTTCTGTTAGGGAGCAAGGACTGGATGCTTCTTAGGGAGCCGAGGGTGACCCTCACAGATGAGGCACAGGTCCACAGCATCTAAACGCAGCCAGCAGAGCTAGAGTGGGAAAGCCTCGGGTCAAGGCTACAACTAGGGGCCTGGGGCAGGATGCAAACGAGAAGGGGCGAGAGACAGGGCTGGACCTGGGCACTCCTCCAGCATCCCCGGGGACGGGACTGACAGCCTAGAGCTAAACTGAAATGGGGCTGCAGCAGCAGGGCCAGGGATCATAGAATCATAGAATAACCAGGTTGGAAGAGACCCACCAGATCATCAAGTCCAACCATTCCTATCAAACACTAAACCGTGCCCCTTAGCACCTTGTCCACCTGTGCCTTAAACGCCTCCAGGGAAGGTGAATCAACCACCTCCCTGGGCAGCCTGTTCCAGTGCCCAGTGACCCTTTCTGTGAAAAATTTTTTCCTGATGTCCAGCCTAAATCTCCCCTAGGACAGTACGGTCTAGTGGTACCCTCTTGATTTGGTTTACTGTGCAGCCTCCTAGGACAGAAATAGGGAGGCACAGCAGAACTGTGTGGACCACTCTCAGTCCACGCAGTATTGGTCTGTAGTGACTTAAAGAATAGTTTTGGATACAGAGGCCTTGAAATGTTTCCTAGCCTGTATTTCCTCTTCTGTATTTCTGCCTGATACATTACTTATCAGATGATGTTATCACTTATAGTTCAAAACAATTCTTTGACCATTTAAAAAACAATATGCATTTGTCTATAACAAAATTCCATGTTCTACCTAGAGAAACTAAAGGTTATTGAAAGTTATGTGTTTAAGGAATGTCTCCTGACAAAAGATCTTTTCTTCTGTCAACATGATTTTTTTCCCACCCTCTTTGTTTAGCAAAACTGCAAACCGATTTATTTCTGTTCTCATTAAAATGGGGGAGCAGGAGGTGGGGGAGTGACCAGAAGGAGGTGTTAGTAACAAGATATTTCCTGTGAGTCAACCAATAAATGTGTATTTCCTCACCACATGTTGATGAACCTCTGCATTTCTTATGCTTGCTAATGCCAAGTATTGCTTATTACTGTGTAGTAAACAATCTTTCTGCTTCTAGCTACAGGTGGTAATAATAAAATAGTGAAGCACATACAAACAGTTTCAACAGGCTTGGATTTAACATACCTATCAAATAAACAACAGAATGCTGTAAACTGTTTAGGCTTACTATTATATAAGGACTGAGGTTCTGCTTCTCAGGAAACAAGAACAGTATTCAAGGACATAGTAACCATGACTGGAAAGTTACTATTTGTTTTATTTTCCAGAAGATAATGAATGCTACATCTCATTTTCTTGGATACCATGTCCCTGTGTTTGTTTCAGTTTGGTGCGAATTAACAATTATTGTGCCTGTTTCATTCCTATCTTCTTGCCTAGTGCAAAAGCTTGTAAATAAAAAAAAAAAGGGCAAGGATTGAGAAAAGTGACTTTCACCAGGGATAACTATTTAGGAGAATCATTTATCATGCAAAATAACCACAAATGGCACATAGGATGGCCCTCTTAAAAGCTAATTTCTTGTTGGCTGGTAGCAATAAAATTTACACTCCTATTTATCCAAGAATGTCAAATGTTCTTCCAGAAATGAGTAACACCATAACAACCATGAGACCATGTGGTATTCTGCATAATTTACAGACAATCTAATTGACCTACACAGGTTAAGTGACTCACTTGAGATAATGAGTCAGTAGCAGAGTGTGAATTAAAGCTGAAAGGTAGTTACACTGGTTCCTGTTTCCTAACAGAGGACCACTTGTATTGCTTTCCACTCAAAAACACTAATGCTGACTCAAAGTCTGCAAGCTGCCTTTATCTCAAACTTTCATTGAAATAGAAAACAACCTTAATGAAAGAAGCATTGGTAAAATACAGACTCTTTATAATGGATGTTTGCACTCAGCACTGGATAATTACTATGAAGAAAATAGCTGGAAGGAATGCAGGTATCCCTGCATAAGCTGGCAGATGTTGATTTTGCTTCAAATATTGTATCTCTTTCTCACTCCACTGAGCACCAGCTCTCAGTTGACTCGGGCGAAGTTTCTCTTAATATTAGTGCAAGGCTGGCAAAACACTTCAGGGAATTTTGGTTCAGAAAGCTTGAGCTACAGTCTTTACCTGGGGACAGCATTGTGTCAAGTGCTGAAAATTTGAGGGTTTATATCCAGATTCATTTTACTTTGGAGTAATACATAAACATTAATGTTGTGATATTACTTGCTAACAGTACAAAATCTATTTTTTTTTTCAAATTTCTAATACTACCAGGTGATGCAGATTGCTTTTGAAGGGCTAGAGATTTTGTTTGGTAGTTGAAATTTCTAAATCTCCATTTCCAAGTCTTATATTCTAAAGACCAAGTCACCATGCTGGTGTACGTGGACAGTAGTCATACTTTTCAGCACCTTTGGTTATGATTTGCAAGACCTGGGAATCTCTTCTTACCTAGGATAAATTTAACCATTTTGAGGCTAAAAGCTGCAAAATGTTTGTGTGAAGATCTGTGGAAGAACAAGGCAGAAGGATAAGGAAAAAATTATATATATTAGAGCTTTTAGTAGACTGTTCAGCAGCATTGTTTCCACTAGGTTTTCTATTAAAATGCCAAATATTTTTTTTTAAATAATGGATGATTATATTCCTCTGTTATATTACCTGAGCTTTTGTGACACATCCAACCCTAAAATACTACTTATCTGTGCTACTTAAGTATTGGAGCCATTATTAAGTAATTACAGTACTAAGTATCCATTTCTCCTTATAGTCAGAGAATTAAAGAAGATGCAAAGAAAGGTGGGGGAGGATTGAGGATTGCAGGTTTCTCTCTAACCAAAACTGAGTTGTGTAGAAGGAAAAGCTAGACTGCAATTTCTGTACTTGCTGAGACAGATAGGAAATTGTAAATATTAGCAGAATGGCTGCATGTTTTATGCTAGAAATTTGCAGGGAAAATGAAACTATGAGAGAACCTGAGTTTCAGTCTCCCTGTGGATATAAGCGAAATAATAGAGAATTCTAGTTATTTCTGGGGTTACAGTTTATCTTGAAGTTCAGACAATGTTTCCTAACTGTTCAAGCATGTTCTATATTGTTGTATGGAATAAAATACTTTCTACTTTCTTCCTCGAAGTAATTTTCTGGCAATGATTTGGTTGGGCATTTGAGAGCCCTTAAGTAACTTTTTTTTTCTTGCTAGTATCTCAGAAAATCTTTTTTTTTTTTTCTTTCTCTTTCCTTTATTTTTAATGGACTGAACTAGTATATTACTCTTAAAAAATAAAAGACATCTTTCTAGCAGCCATGAAGCAACAAGAATGCTGCAGCGAATAACTGAAGTGCTGGTATTTTGGCTCAACCACTGGTTTTCTATTTGTTAGAAGACAATCTGAGATTTAAAAAGTATTAAATACTATTTTTGTTGCTTAATCCAGGATTAAAATTAGTTCATCTAAAGAATGTTTTTCCTGTGTAGTTTAGGACATGTAGTTGGTAGATAGATAACTGATGGATGTAAAGATGTGAATGCTCTCTATAGCTTTATGACCCTGATGGTGTGTTTAGATCAGGTATGTGTTGCTGTATGCATAGTTTCACTTCTAATCGCATTCAAAGGCTTCATCTGTTTTGTAGCAACCATCCTAGTAACCACAAGATAAGGTCAGGACAAACCAAGCAGTATAAATGCTTATTTATGTATATGATCCACCTCTGGTTTTAGAAATTATGGTAGTCGTGGCCCCCGTAGACAGAAATTCAGCAATCAGGATTCAAAGCAGAAGAAGCCTGTTAATATATGGAGTGTGCTTACAGACTGGTATAGCTTAAGAAACGAAGGGGTTAAGTAGTTAAATATTGGGTCAGAGGGAAGGTACACAGTGATGGTCTGGAGGAAACTAAAGAGGTTAACGAGGCTGGCATACCTGATGGAGCAAAGAAGTTAGGAGTGCGGAAGGACAGGGAACTCCAGAAACTTAAAGAATTAGGCATATAAACTGCGAGAATCTTAAACTAGTTTTTGTAGGTGTGAAATAAACAACAGTACTTGTTAACAACAACATAATGAAGTGTCTACACTCAAAAAAAACCCCAACTCCTTTCTTAGGAATCCTAGCTTTTCATAAAAAGGTTTTATAGAAATTTATTCTTCTTCTAGGTCTGTCCTCCTTTGGTTTTTATCCTGAATGACAAAAACAGTAGTTATGGATTGCTATTGATGAAAAGTTTGCTTGGGGGAATCGAGACAGCAATTTTACTAATCAAGTGTAAAGATTATTAAATCAGTGAAACAGACTTGTAATTTGTAATAATTTAAGTTAATTTTAGTGCTTGTCTTGGTTTTGGCAGAGGAAATAATAGGATTCTGGAGATATCAGAACATCAAGATTATTCCTGTCTACTTGCTTGAACAAGCCATAGGTTCCTCCTGAAGTAGACATTGTCGGAATATATTATAGAATTTTTGCCCCTGACATTTAAAAAAGCAAGTAGATTTGTACCACACTGTTCTCATCTGCCAAACCAGGCTGAAAGTTAAATTATTTAATGTTAGGAATATTGCCAGCCCCTACAACTAGAAGAAGTTCTGGATGAAGTTTTTTTAAACAAGGCAGTAAGAGCTTGTCTACAATTGACACTTTTCAGTCATTGCTTTTTTTCATTTTCCTGATATGACCACTGTGAATTTTATTACTGAAATACAAGAAAAGGTGACAGACTATTATAAAAAGATGAGAGGAAGCAATATATTTGTAAGACTGGACTGATTCATTCTCACTGACTTCCATTACAATAATGATATGAGCCAATCCACCTACTGAAGTGATAATGAAGTAGAAGTAATTAGGATTTAATAAAAATCTCCTTTACATTATTCTTTCAGGAAATTAACTTACATTCTGTTAAAGCTTAGTGAGTTTTACCTCCTATATCATGACAAGCCTTATCAAAATGATGAGCAAAGAGTGCGAATAGCCTGGAAGCATTTGTCTATTAATTGTTCATTATACGGCAGTCTGTTGAGTTATAGTCTGAACAGAAAATCAAGTTGGAGTGTTATGAAATTGATGATATTGCCACCTAACTGAAGAGCTTTCTTTCTTTTTAAAATACATTTCCAGTGATTAAAAATAAACAGCATTCAGTACGTAGCTGTCTGTTGTGCTTCATATAGCAGCTTCTGTGTCTCAGCAGGCCTTTCAGAAGATTTGTATAAAGTATCCCCACACTTCAAGAAATAGGTTTACCAGAATTTTATTTCAGTTGTGTTCAATGCGTTCTTAAATCTTAATCTCCGAATTTGTAAATCCATGACTGTGCAACACGTGAAAAAGGTTGCTGACCTCTGCTAACTAACTGTGCATTTGCATTTTAGTAGACTATTCTCAACTGTCTTCTTGTGTTCAGCTGATGATAAGACGGAATAGAAGATAACTTGGAAAAATATGACAAGTGTAACAAAGACTGAACAAGTGGGCAGTGCTCAGATTAATCCAACAGATTTAGCAAACAATCCAGCTTGCCTGAGAATCTGGCTTTTCACTATGCTTCAGAGTATGGGTGTTTTGTAAGAGGTGGTTTTGTCTATAGTTTATTTTCTGGCTTTTCTGAAGACGGGACTCAGGAGTCTTAAGGAAGCAAGAGAGCAGATATCTATTTCAAAACAAGTCAACATCCAAAGCAACTTTAAAAAGCATATTTACAGTACCATATCTACCATCTTTTTTCCCATATTCCATCCATATTTTGTTTCAATATATAGCTTGGAGTCTGTGTGTTCCTATATACAACGCACTGCCTAATAAACACAAATTACAGTGGAAAATGAGGGCTATATTATTTTTATCTTGGCTAACTAGTAGAGGTATAACTTGTAATAGGAGCCAAATAAAAAAGTATCTGAGCTGTAGATGAAGTTTTCCATTTGAACATGTTCTGCCACTGATACGATTTTCTTGGGAATTATTCCTGGGCTGATTGTAGATAAGTGTTTAAAATTTGGTAAACATTTCATTTATTTGAAACTCCTCCACTAAACCATTTGAAAATATTTGCAAGAGTAAGGTAACATTCGCAACAGTAGGGTAGCCAGGCTTCAAAGTATCACAGCAAAAAAATCTAGAAGGAACTGTGGTGTTGCAAATTTGGTTTCAGTAAATCAAACCAAAATTATGTTAGGTGAAATAATGATAAGAACACAGTATGGGGTGAGAGATGAGAAAACAAATGCTACAGTCTCTTAAGTAAAGCCAAGCAATTCTGTTGCTTTCCTAAAAATGTATTTATGTCCCTATGTTTTGCATTCCTGCTTTTGACAGCAAGTTGTAGCTTGAATGAAACACAAAGCATTTATTGTGTTGTAAGGGATAATTAAGTCTAGTAATTACTCAGTTTAGGATTTTAATTTTCCTTTAATATTTTAATTTCATCTGGTTTACAATGATAATATTTTAAAATATTTCTGAAGATTTTTGTCTCATAAAATACTGTGGAAGTATAGCTTATGTGAAACAGGCTTTGAAAATAACCACAAAGCAGGTCTGCAGCAGATACATTAAAATGGTTCCCGTTTGCAGATAAGGGAAGGAGGTTTAATGGGATTGAGACTTTAAATCATATCTTAGTGGAACTTAAACTAAAATGCAGTCCTACACATTAAATATAAGCCTGTTTTGAAAGCTGCTTTTTTTTTTTTAAATTAAATGTTAAAAATACTGAAGCCTTACTCAATGAGCGGTATGGCTCATAGGGGTTCCCCAGGGCTTAGTGCTGGGTCCAGTCCTGTTCAATGTCTTTATCAACGACCTGGATGAAGGCATTGAGTCCTCCCTTAGCAAGTTTGCAGATGACACCAAGCTGGGTGGAAGTGTCGATCTGCTGGAGGGTCGGGAGGCTCTGCAAAGGGACCTGAACAGGCTGGACCGCTGGGCTGAGACCAACGGCATGAGGTTTAACAAGGCTAAGTGCCGGGTCCTGCACTTGGGGCACAACAACCCTAAGCAGAGGTACAAACTAGGAGAAACCTGGCTGGAAAGCTGCCAGGAGGAGAAGGACCTGAGGGTGTTGGTTGACAACCGACCGAACATGAGCCAGCAGTGTGCCCAGGTGGCCAAGAAGGCCAATGTCATCTTGGCTTGTATCAGGAACGGCGTGACCAGCAGGTCCAGGGAGGTTATTCTCCCTCTGTACTCGGCACTGGTGAGACCGCACCTCGAGTACTGTGTTCAGTTCTGGGCCCCTCACCACAAGAGGGATGTTGTGGCTCTGGAGTGAGTCCAGAGAAGAGCAACAAAGCTGGTGAAGGTGCTGGAGAACAAATCTTATGAGGAGCGGCTGAGAGAGCTGGGGTTGTTTAGCCTGGAGAAGAGGAGGCTGAGAGGAGACCTTATTATTCTCTACAACTACCTGAAGGGAGGTTGTGGAGAGGAGGGAGCTGGCCTCTTCTCCCAAGTGACAGGGGACAGGACGAGAGGGAATGGCCTCAAGCTCCACCAGGGGAGATTTAGGCTTGAGATTAGGAAAAAGTTCTTCACGGAGAGGGTGGTTAGGCATTGGAACAGTCTGCCCAGGGAGGTGGTTGAGTCACCGTCTCTGGAGGTGTTTAAGGTTAGGGTAGACGAGGTGCTTAGGAGCATGATTTAGGGATTGGTGGGAATGGTTGGACTCGACGATCCAGTGGGTCTCTTCCAACCGGGTCATTCTGTGATTCTGTGATGGCATACCTACACCTAAACTATTGCCTCCATGGTTACCTAGATACAAGGCTTAAATTCAGACAGCCTGCTTGTGCACAGCAATTGCTTTTAATATTAGGGGGGTAGAAATAAGAATCTGTTGATTTAAAACACGTTCATGATGAGTGACAGGCAGAAGCATAAAGGTGTACTTGCAGTAAAACCCTACTGTAGCTATCATTGTTGCGGTCAGGTTTCACCTCCCTGCTGCAGTGTATTGCAAGGAGGATGGGTTGCTCTGGTTGTGGGTTGGTGAAGGATGCCTCATGCTGCTCAGCAGCAACGCAACAACAATTACTTGAAAGAAGCAGTTAAAATGGGCATTTTAAAATTTTTTTTTTTATTGGCCTGGCTGGCCTCCTGCTTCCTTTCCTGCTGGCATGAGGGTCAGAATCTGTCCTCCTGCAGGAGGACTCTGTGCTCTCTCTCCCTCCCTCCCTTTGGCAGGAATTGTTTTCACTTGCCTTGGATTTGTGGTTGGTCACCATTTCCATTGGGGAATATGGCCCAGGGGTAGTTGCCTGTCCTCCCAGCAGTCACAAGCCCAGCTAGGCTGGGAAAAGGGCAGAGCAGCGGCTGCCTGTGGTGACCTAGGGCTTGCTCAGGAGTCATCCATAAAAGTTTCAGTGGGGAGAAACACATCTCCATAGTGAGCACAGAGAAGTAGAATGGGTCATAGGCATAGCAGGATAAATTTATTGCAGAAAAGTGTGAGATAATATGAACAAATATATATATGTGTGCCAGCATAATTTTACAGCTTGCAGCTCCTAATGGTTGTCTTTCGCTACTGTACTTTGTTGACAAATTAGCTCTCACAAAATTCAACTCAAGGATTTCTGTGTCACTTTGGAATGTTTGAAAACTGTATTCATGAATGCAATGGTATTTCAATTAACAATTTTTAAATAAGCTGTGAAGTGTCAGGTTCTGTGATAGAAGGAACTCAGAACTCCAGAAAGCATCATGCAGAAACATTATGTATGCACTTTCTCAATTTTTAATTATTGTGAAGCCAAAATAAGTAAGTATCTAAGTGCTTTCCTGAATGGTACTTAAGCACATTGTCAAGCCCTTGTATTAATTAGAGACTTACACTTTCCTTCTTGGGGAAAAAAAACCGACTCTTTTGTTCTCTTGAGTGACAATCTGGTTCCTGAGGTTGTGACTCATGGGAACTGCAGGGCTTATTTCAGCAATGAATCTGGCCCAAAATAATATCTTTAATGCATCTCTAGCAGAGCAGAACTTGAAAACAGATTTATCAAACAGTGTGCTCCATGGGACTTTACAGGAAAAAAGGGACATTTAGTTCCATGGGGTGAGTATGTTAACTTCATTATGTGCACCAGTTAAATGATTTAGGGATGCTTTCTCCTGTATTTAAGGTGAATGCAAGTTGAGACTCACTGGTATGTCTAATAGCCATGGTAGTACATGCCTTTAAACCAAGTCCATCTGAGGCTTGGAAAAAGTCTTTTCAGAAGAATAAGAAGCAGAATTCTTACTTTATCAGGTACAGCCAGCTTTGGAAAGTCTGCCTTTTGCCACAATGAAGGAAATTATTGTGTGTATAAACACAGATAAATTGGCAGTCTGCATAGTATTTATTGTTTGTGATGTATTCTGTGACGTAATCTCTTTTGGATAAGAGCCTTTAAAGACAGATTGTACTAAATGGTTAACATGTCAAGAATAATTAGCTGAGAGTAAGTCTTTTTTACTTCCTGGAGTGCCAAGAATGTGGGGGTTTTTGCAAAAGGAATTTTATTTTAGAGGTGAGATTTCAAATTTCTAGAATTAATAGTTACATATGTTCTTGAAGCAAATACAATCCTTATGCCTTAATTTTTTAAATTTTTTTTTCATTTTCTCATGCATAGAAACTCTTTCATGTAAACATGTCGTATAATTTGGAGCCTGGATAACATATAGCTCTGTACTTCCTACTTGATTTAGAGTTTGGCAGTCAGGTAGGAAAAAAAAGAAATCTGAACTTTTAAGATATGTCTCTCCTCTCCAACCTTGCTAAGTGTAACAGGATCCCTACGAGGAAAAAACCTAACTGCAGTATGTTTTTATATACCAATTTGTAGAAAATGCTGTTAGCTGCTTCTGTGGCATAGCCATAAGTGCATTCAAAAAAAAAAAAAATAAGAGGCAGAAATCCAGGAATGGAGCTGTGATGGGTCTCTAATTCCTGTATGTCCAACTAATGCAGTATTTCAATACACATACACGTATATAAATGTTGGTGTAGACCAGAATTAAATGGCTGACTGTGCGGACTTGTCACTATGAGACAGTGAATGGTAGACAGCTAAAGTGCATAGCTTAGCCTATGGAAAGTGCAGTAGCTTACCCATTAAGGCTTAAATTATCATGTGGTTACTGTGAGTGCCTTTATGCTGGCATGACACAGTGCTTTCTGTGGGAACACGGGCTTAAGAGTGGACGTGGTGACACATCTTGTTTACCATCAGCTAAACACAGGCCCTAATGTGCTTAAAATTTTACTTAGTAAGTCTTATTTAAGATCTATGAAGTGTTTCTATGGAGGAAAAATGCTGCAACTGCTAATATAAAATAATTCATAGTTTCACCAGGGAAAAAGCCCACTACTTGTGTTTTGTAGTTTCAATGAATGATGCAGTTCAGCAAAACAGAGAAACAATCTAAAACTATCTTTTAGGGAAGTGTCTCTGTACTTACACTAGTAAGCTTCTTGTTTCTGAGCAGGATTTTTTAGACAGAAGTAAAAGAATTGGGGCTATATACAGTCCAAACATTCAGGTGAATGTATTAAACAGATGAGAAAAAGATGGTTGTTTTAATTCAGAGGAGGAGGTTGAAACACTACATTATAGTCTACTGTAGATCTGTGGAGTTGTTTTGGTTTTATTCTGTCTTACATTTTGATAGGTAAGGTAGATTTGTTGTGAGTTACCTTTATTCACACGCTTGAAAACAGGAGTAAATTAGTCCAGTAACAGAATGGACTTCGAGGCTAATATGCTTCTAAAATTACTGAAGTTTCAAACTATTTCAGTAGGCTCTGTTTTGTTGTGGGACTTAGTGCCATAGGCAATGAGTAGTCTTTTGTTTCTGCCTTACAGGTCTGTGGCAAACTACCATACATTTGAGTGGAACTCAAAATATGGATGTAATTTGCACATGCTGCATTACTGCAGATACTGATCTGTGAAACACCTTAGAGTAGTGTACACACCTGATAGTGTTATGATGACAATTTGCCTTTATCAGTAGTGAGGAATCATCCAGGTGGCAGTACACTTTTCAGAGGATAGTGTATGTGGAAAGTACAATGATAGTCTGCTTTTCCACGAGAAGTAACTCATTGCTGGGGTGATTTCAAAGAGTTTACATAGATGTGATCGTTAGTCAAGTATTAACCTAGCAACCTAAAGCTGAAACAAAATTGAATTTCTGTTAAAGCTGTAAAGCTCACTGTCTTTGGGCCTTGCGAAGCTTTTTATATTAACCTCTGTGTTTAACAAACCTTTCAGCCTGTCCTTGAGAAGGGAGAAGAGCACCGGTAGCACTTAACCCTGTTCTTAGAGATAGCCCTTATTTCAATAAGGATAACATGCAGGATCAAACTTATTGCATTTACTTCCCCAAAGCTTTTACCTAAGAGTAAATGGTTTACCCCAGAAGCAACTCTGAAACACGTTAAACCTGTTTTTTGCTTATCTCCTGAGTATTGTTTCTTCAACGATGAATTGCATGGTTGAACAGTTTACAAAAGTAAAGACTAATGCTATTGGTGGTGAATCAAAGAGAATGTGCTTAGAAAAGAAGGAAGATTTTCTGGGCTACATGATTAATTGTTGGCATGTGCGGGTTAGTTTGTGCGGGTTAGTTTTACAGATAGTTTTCTTCAGTGACAAAACAACTGTCTCATGCTTTAAATGCTAAGATATAATAAAATACAAATTGATAGTTAAGTGACTCATTGGAAAACATGGCTTGCAGATGTGTTTGCTGACCTACCTGCATGTGCCACTGTTAATGTGGGGACCAAAGGAAGGAGTAAAGTTGGATTGGGAAGGAGCAAGGATAGGAAAAATGGAGGTATAAAGTGATAAAAGAGGCTCATTGAGTGTTAATAGCTGAACACTCATTATGCTGATATGATTGCCTAATGCTCCATCATTGCAGTCTATCCTGTGTTCTAAATCCTACTTCTAACCATCTTGTGGGTGGGTGCACTCTTATCTTCAGTGCATGTGAGAATGCTCGTGAACGTCAAACCAGGCTAACTTGAGATTAGAAGAGAGCCAGCAGCTGGTGTGGGACCATGCAAGTCAGAGACTCTAGGTCTAGGGCTTGAGGGCCAGCAGCTAAGGGGGGGTGTGTGTGTTCCTCTATCAGACTGAAATTCCTATTACAGTAGGAGAGGAGCAGTAGCATAGGGGTGTCAATACTGTTTGTGTGAGTGCTCAGTGTGTTTTTAGGGGTGATGGTAAAGGCACTGCTCTTCTATCTGTATGTGATCCATGAGGCCATCTCTTTCTCTGCATCTGTCTGTTGGGAAGCCTCATCATCCGGCTGAACCTGGATACACTAGAACTGCAGCAGCCTGCTGTCAATCAGGCTGAGAGAGGAGGACCCACCCTGGGTGTAGTGTAGATGTGTCTACTTAGACACTTAGTGCTGGTTTGCCAATGTTTGTATCATTACAGTTTTTCCCAGAAACAATTTTACATCTGTTGTTATGTCCTTGTGAAAGCATCTAGATTAACGCTGGTCCAAAGAGAATCCCAGTAGCAGAACCTCACCCCTTGTTTACTGGGATTTCTTCATTAACAGTTGCTTCAGCTATTCAGCTTCTAATGTATTTGATGTGCTCTGTTATCCTGCTCTGCTCAGTTTGTTTACTGTGATAAGCACTTCACAGAAGTCCTTTATATCTTTAGCTGCTATCTTTGTCAGCAATACTTGCAACCCCTCCATCTGTGGGATTTTTTTTTTTAGCAAGACCTGTTTGTCTATTACCATGTGGATTGTTACTATTTCTGTTCCTATCCTTTAATCCTTTATTTACTGAATCCTCTATTTTGACTTCCCTTATTTTGCTTAGGATGGATCTAGCAGATGTGTCTAGCAGACCTTCTAAATAATCAACTGGTGGACCTGTGCCCTGTTAGAAACAGATAAGGCAAGGAAGCATCTATGAATGTAGCCCTCAGAGGAGGGGAAGGAGCCTTTGTGCTAAACAAGTTTTATTCTTTTTGTGACATTCGAGACTCCGTTCTATTTCCTTGGTAACAAAAGGAACATGCAAGAAATTCTTCATGTACATATTGTTATTCTGCGTGACGAATGAGATAGTGGTTCAGGAGGTCTTTTGATGTTATATTTTGTATGCACACTATATGCTGTGATAGGTCCATGATTGGTAACTACATGCTTTTCGGTCAGGAGCAGTTCTTTGAGCAGGATGAGGGGATTTCTCTTTTGAGAGCACCTATCCATTGGAGAAGCTTTTCCAGGGAAGAACAGGGCAGTCAGTAATAGATGTGCTGACTGGAGAGCTTGCACTTCTGGAGTTTTCTTAGAATAATGGGGAAGAGACACAAAACTAGGGCAGAGATGATGAAAAGAGGGAAGGTTTTTCTGCTGACCCAGAGGAGAACAGGTAGAGTTTGTTG
This sequence comes from Clamator glandarius, assembly GCA_033459285.1. NCBI lineage: Eukaryota > Metazoa > Chordata > Aves > Cuculiformes > Cuculidae > Clamator > Clamator glandarius. The sequence continues at coordinate 2,280,420 of JAUNZM010000070.1, forward strand.
AAACCATAAAGGCTATTGAAAGTTACTAGTGTGAAAAGCGGGTCTAGAGGAAACAGGCCCTTGTTGCAAAGACACAGTTGGGCAGAAAATGTATTTGTTTTCAAATGGCTGTGTCTTATCTCGCTCACCCAAAAGTATCTGGGTTTTCAGATAGAAGAGATTTTGTTCAAGTTTATGTTCTAATAAAACATCGTTTTTTCAAAGCCTTTTTTTTATTTTTTGGTGTATTCACTTTAAAGGAAAGGTGCAGACAGGTCTGTCTCAAAGCTCTAACATATCTGAGATCCAGTCATAGCATAAAAGTTAAAAAATGTTATAGCTGGTAAAAGGTATTTGTCCAGCTTTAAAGAAATCCAGCTGAATGCATCATGAGGACTTCTGAGAAAATTTGAGGAAAACTTTGCCTATGATATGTAGGAAGCTGTCTATTGTGACTGCACTTTATAAATCAATTGAATGCTTTAACAGTTTGTAGCACAGTTCTCACTGAATGTAGAAGCTACTGATGGAGCTGCACGAGCATATGTATTAGGTCAAACATGGGATGAGGGATCTTAGAGAAATTAATACAAACAAGCATGTTGTCCTCCACCAAATTTGTGTCTTTGAAGCCCAAAAGGAGCACAGTTCCTTTAAAACCAAACTAATAACTCTCCCAAGCAGTTCTATTTCTTGGTTAGTTAGCTGGTGTTTCTAAGTGACTAGGGCTGGTAAGGAGACCTTCTTCTGCCTGTTTTACTGCCTTGGAGCTGGGCTGCATATAGGGGATCCCTCCAGGGGCAAGAAGAGTAGCATGCCTCCTTGGAGACTTCGTTTCCCACACCGCACCTGTCCCCTCTTATCAAACACAGGAAGAGCTACTATGTAATTGCATTGCCTTATATTCAGGCACACCAGATTTCCTGTTAAAAGGAAATAAATCTTTCCAATTGTCTTCATGACTAGAACTGCAGTTCAAACATCATCCCTTTTTACTGCCTTCCGGTAGGTTTTATACAAACCGAACATTAGCTTAACCTTTGTTCCAAATTGACACTATTCTATCCCCACAATGTTGAAGCCAGAGAAGCTTGTGATATGTCATATTTACACATTCTTTATCTGCAAGTAACACTCCATTCTGTGAAATTTAGTTTTCCCTTCCATTAATACACTGCATGGTATTTTTAATTGAGATGAACATATTCACTTCAGTATTCTGTCTTTTAAGTACACGTATGGGTCACAATACAGAGGTTTAGTCTGAGAAAGTTGGGGTTTTTCAGCCTGGAGAAGAGCAGGCTCTGAGGAGACCTTATAGCAGCCTTCCAGTACCTGAAGTGGGCTATAGGAAAGCTGGGGAGGGACTTTTTACTAGGGCATGTAGCGATAGGACAAGGGGTAATGGAAACTGGAAGGGAGAAAACGTAGATTAGACATTAGGAAGAAATTCTTTTCAACATGGGTGGTGAAACACTGGAAAAGGGACCCAGGGAGGTTGTGGCTGCCCCTCTGTGGAGGTGTTTAAGGCCAGGTTGGATGGGGCCATGAGCATCCTGGTCTAGTGGGAGGTGTCCCTGCCCATAGCAGTGTGGGGTTGGAACTAGATGATCTTTAAGATCCCTTCCAACTCAAACCATTCTATGATTCTGTGACTTATCTTCTGCATACCACTTGTCCAGCTGTAGGACAATACCGTTGGCTTTTCTCTTTTTAATCTTTTTCTTACATAAACTACCTGTGGATGTTTATCAACAATGGAAGATAGAGGAAATACTTTGCAATATATGGTTTCCCCAATTTGGATGTATATCTTTAAATGAAGATCTTTGCTTTTATTCTGGAGCTGTACTGATTTGAAGATGGATTGAGGATGTCTACTGTTACAGCTTCATGTGAGAGAACACTTTGCATCTTCATGATAGGAATGGTTGGGCTCGATGATCCGGTGGGTCTCTTCCAATCTGGTGATTCTATGATTCTGTGATTCATCTCAAGTATACCAAATCCTTTCTGTTAAAGGCTGTTGCTTATCAATCTTGAAGGCAGAAGCTAGTCAAATTCCTTTTCATATTACTTTCTGTGAAGGAGACTTTGGAAATATCCACATTGTCCTCTAATTTCAATTAACTGTAATTAATTGTTTCAAATACGTTCCCTGCTCTAGCATACTCAAACTGAGTTTACCTTTTCCAGTCCTGGGGAGATGCTCTGGATAGGTTTCTGTTTTTAAAAAGTCTCCCTGAGTCTAGATCTGCCTTTCCCAGAGTGATAAAACCTAATTTAGTTTCACCAGCACTTTCCATCCCATCCCTTCTCACGTTGTTTCCTTTTCTTCACCTGTAACCTTCAGAGTTTTATTTTCAAGCTAGCTCTGCACCAGAGGATATTTTTGTTTTCATTAAATAACATATATGTACTCCAACTTACAGATAATTGACCTTTTCTTACCTTCCTTTCTGTTTTTTTTCTAAAATGCAAGGGTTGGTCGAAAGTTGAATCTGAAACTTTAGACAAATCTTTCAGAATTTATCTACGTGCAGTTGTTTTCTCTAATGGCTTTTTGTGCATAGACTTTCTATGCATTGCTGGCTTGTTGCAAAGAAGTAACATTAGTTATAAATGAAATGGCCTTAAAAATGTCAATAGAGCATTTGAAAATGTACAATAGTGATGACATAAACAGAACAATGCTTATAGGATGAATAGTCAAAATTGTTAAATACTGAAATTTATTAAATATTGAAAAGGATTTAAAAAACATTCATTAGAAAGCAGTTCTTAGAGATATTAATGGCTACTGGAGCTGCAGAAATATATGATTGGGAAAGATGTGATTTCATGTTAGTGTTTGATCGAAACAATTTCTAACAAATATGGAAGATGTGTCTGTGCATAAGAGATGAGGAAGAATATGAAGAACTGAATTTAGTGAAAGAATTAAAAGGCTTAAGCTTATTAGTTATTCTGCAAAAACAAAGATGACATGGGTAGAAATTGATTAATATACACAAACAATATGCAGAATTTATGATGGGATAGTTTAAAATTTTTTTAAGAGTTTTAGTAGTTGAAAATTGATAAGCAGCTTGAAAATTGAGATTATTCATTATTTATTTAGGATGAGTAATAATGATTAAAATTATCACATGAAACCTAATATGAGTAAATATTGCTTAAAAGAAGACTTAAAACCTGAGAAAATAGCGTTTTGTAAGTTAATGAACAGAACTGATGGATGTTAGTTGAAGCACCAGAGAGAAGTCTCTTGGCTGGTGTATTTTGGCACATCTCGTTATGCCAATTCAGGGGTATAACTGGCACCGATATGTATGTGCAGTTACCTAGTGCCTGGTATCTGGAAGTGGTGCATCTAAACATTAGTTCCAGCTTCTTTAGATAGTTCTAATCATGCTTTGAGGTGTTTCTCAAATTACAGCAGCCTCACAATTTTCCAATGTTACCTGAAAATGTATCTTCTTTTAGCTGTAAGTAATAGGAAAAAACACTGAAGACAAAAAACTTTTCTGTTTGCTACATTTGGGAATTAGAGTCCAAGGCTGGCTGTTAGTAAATTCAGGTCTTCTGCTTTCTGCAGTACTTCCAAGATAGCCCATACACATATTTATAAAATATAATAAATAAAATACATAGTTATTGCATAACGTAATTATTGCATTTGCCCTGTCTGCAAATGGGAACCATTATGCTCGAGCATTGCAATTCATCTGCAGATGCACAGCACTTCCAGTATCTTGGACAGTCACGTATGTAGTGTTGGGCACGCTAAGTAGTCACAGCCAGTTGTGCTTTTTGGTAAAAGGCAGCCACCCTTTGTGAGTGGTGAAAGTAGGCTTGGCTTGTATTTATGGAATATTAAAAATTAAACTTTTGTACCTATCTAATTACAGTGTTTTTTATATCGTTCAGCCTTACAGAGAAATTTTTCTTTACCTGAAAGATGTTTTGTTAATAAGGGCAATATGTAGAATATCTGTTCTTAAAATTAGGCTTTCTGCTTTCCTTTATTTAGCACATTTCAAAAAATGAGACTCAAAATCAGCCAATACTGATGCCTAGATAAGTTAAACACTGAAACATTTTTACTTGTATTTTTTATTTTATCAATGAAATTGTTGTCACAATCTGGAAGGAAAACTAATCATTTGTCCTCAACCATGTGTAAGACTGGTGAAAAATCAGCAAAGTAAGTTTCTTTCCTCACTAGTCACCTTCTCCTCATGCTTGAAAAATGAAACTGCGTTCAGTTTCATTGCATTTGACATTCCAAGTATAAAAAGTATCTCTTAACAAGGTGATGTGACATGGTGAAAACTTGCAGAAGTGACTGGAAAATCTCTTATGCCATTTCCATCATTTTTGTAGGACAGTACATTGTTTTTCCAGTTGTCAGAAATATTTTTTTTTAACAAATACTTTTTTTCTTTCAGTTTTTGTATCACTCCATCTTTTGGGCATCTTTTTGTACATAAAATTTCATTTTCCTCTATGCTTACTTCACAGAAAAATTCCATTGATGCAAATGAGAATTGCCAGGATGTTCAATTGCTCATTTACACAGGAGCAACTCTAGTCTGTTTTTCCCCCTTTCAAGTAAAGCGTCTCCTTAGAACTAATATTTTTTGAACCAAATATTTGCAGAATTACTGCTGAAACATTTTGCAGTGAAAAACTGTAAACAACAACTGTAGCATATTCACCAGTTTGTTGATTTAAAACCTCTGGGTAAAATGATGAAATATGGATGATTGAGCAAGTTTGTGGATTAAAGAAGCCTCCGTTTAATGGATGACAAGCACTATCAGCTACCTTAGATTTTATTCTCAGTTTGATTTCAGTGTGTACTTTCAAACTATTAAATTGCACATAGTGCCTAAACATAGAACTAAGCACTGAACCCAATTAAATCCCATTTAAACTTTTTGACTGAGGAAACTATCACCATCCATGCCCAGGGAGGTGGTTGAGTCACCTTCCCTGGCGGTGTTTAAGGGACGGGTGGACAAGACGATGAAGGGCATGGTTTAGTATTTGATGGAATGGTTGGACTCAATGATCCGGTGGGTCTTTTCCAACCTGGTGATTCTATGATTCTAAACATGAAAATACATCTAGGGAAATTAGTCACTTTAAAAGGAATATGTTTATAGTAATATGTGCACTTCTTATCTCTTCTTATGAATGATTACTGAATTGATTATAATTTTACATATTTTCTTAATGAATCCTTCTTTCCTGGCAGGTAACTTTCCTAGTACATATGCCAGTGAATAGCTGCAGTTACTTTTTGTGCATATTTCTGATGTGCCCAAATGTCTGATAAATGATTCTGTAAACTGATCCACTGTAAGAAGGATTGTCATGGATTATTTGGGGTTTTTTTCCTCCTTTCTTTCATGACTAAGAAACCACCACCACCCCTTTCATCAAAATTAAGTGGGGGGTTTTGTGTATTGAGTTTATCTACGTGCTTTAGACTTTTATACAGCCATTTGGTATAGTTGAAAGAGGAAATTTCTACATGAGTTAACACTGAAGATGAGTTGTCAAAATTTTTAAATAAAAAACACCACTGTAAGATTTTAATGCATTCAATTCACTTTTTGTTGCACATACTATATGATTTAAGTAAAATATAGATAATGATTTCCATCTAACGATTGTGCCTTTTAATTTTAATATGCTTTTTCTTTTTATTGGGGGGAAATCCATAGTTAAAACTAGGTGTAGAAACCTTTTCCAGAATTCATATGCCCAGAAAAGCAGATACTGTAAACAAAATACTGAATTTGTCACGAGATGTCAGCTTTTCAAAGACAAGGGCTAATAAAGGGTTAAGGTACCGAGTAGGGGCTTCCAAGTAATCCTGTTTTCTTTTTGCTTAACCTTAGTCAAACCCCTAGAATGTTGATGACTTACATCTGGACTTTTGCCCACATGCTGGTTGTTGTGTACCTGAGACTTGCTAGTATGCACATTTCCCTGTTCATCTGGCTCACTGAAAGAAGAGACCTAAGCGTTCATCTTGAAAAAGTCAGTGCTAGCTATTCTAGCTAGACCCAGCACATTCTCGTGCCTCTTGCAAAGCATGCTAGATGAGTGATTGTTGCAGATATATTTATGTTCAGTTTTCCTTGAAAACTAGCTTGAAATGGTTTTGCAATAAATGGTCTGATTTTAGGTTTGATTTTACAGGCACGTTGGCGTTTTGTTCTCATGCACACAAGCTGTGGCCTGTGCCTGGTGCAGCAAGTCTGTTATCTTCTGAAACCAGGCTTACAGTCAGCTGTTCCTGGATTCATCCTTTAGGTGCTTACTTGCTTCGGGAAGTTTTCCTTAAATGCTTTCTAGAGGATATGCTAAGTCTAGAATAGAAGTTACTGTGTTTGATACAACAGGCTATTTCATGTTATGTAATAAGCTCTGGGTTTAAAAGGTCACACCAGGTGACTGAATGTCCTTTTAGTTTTCGACTTTGTTAAAAGGTTCTGCTCTGGGCATGCTGGAACAGAGAAAACTTTGACTTCTGAAAGCGTTAGACCTTCGCAAGTGGGAAATCAAGTTGTCCCAAAATACCTACATAATATAGTTTACCTGTTATGACACTACTAGGTGTCTTATTTCCTGAGATTCAGACAATAGTTCAGTCAAACAATTAAAATGATGCATTTAAATCCTACTCCTTGCCTCATGAACTAAGAAAAGCTTACCAGATAATTTCTAGCAGAAATTATCTGAATGGCATACTGCCGCTCAATTTAGTTCTTTTTATACTACCACTCAATTTAGTTCTTTTTAAAGTTTCCCTTTTCTTACAAAATATAAAATAGGATTTATTTTGTTTACAGTGACATTCTTCTATACTTTGTCACTTTCAACAAAGGAGTTATAGACAGCTTTTCAAAATAAGCTGACTATGTTCTTTTTCTTAAGCCACTGATAATTTTTCACATGGTTCAGTTGTACAATATGTATTACATTAGTCAGGATGCTGTAAGTTAAATAGTTCTTAAAAAATAATTCTGTTAGGGACTGTAGAATTCTTAGCAGCAATTAATATAAAATTAATTGTGTGATCAGGAAGATACTGGCTTGAGATTTTGAAGTGGCTAAGACAGACATTTCTATATGGCATTCCTGGTGGTAAGATTTTAAAAAAACTTAACAGTTAATTTTTAGTGCAGTCATTAATATTTTAAGTTTTCTTTTGATAATTTGGCAAATTGTAACTATTGCAAGGGGTTTACAACAGTAGGGTATGTACTAAGTGATGGAAAGAATATTGGTTTCTTTCCTGTCTGTTTTAAGCAAAGATCCATTAAAAATTATTTGCTTCATTTTTGTACCCAAATATATTTCTGTTAGTTTTATTTTTAACCCTTGGTTATGTTACAAAATCAGGCAAATGTGTTATAAGTAATGTAGCAGGACTAACTCTTGTTCTAGCTGTGTGTCTATTCATTCTTCATTCTTCTGCAACCTAGTTAATCACTGAGCAATAGGATCAAAAATGCATGGGAGTTTTATACTTTGATCAGCTCAGGACCACAAATAAGTTAGGAACTAGCCTACTAAAGAAAATATTGGAAAGACCAATGATGACTAACTTGGGTAGTAGATAAAGACAGGATAAAGACAGGAAACTTTTCCTTACTATGTCTTTGCAGAATTAAAATCGATCCTTTCTCCATTGGAGTATTTGAAGGTGTTTGCGTTATAACTCAAAACCACATGCACCATTCTGTATGAAAATGGTGTACTGTTGTGACAGGCTGAAACAGGGTAAGCACATGTGAAAAGTAATAATAAAGAATATTTCTTGCTGTGCTTGTCCCTGTATGTTAGGAGAAAGGTTACCACCTCTTTGGTGCTCCATCTAGAATATGGGAGGGGGAGATGTGTGTCCCTCTTCTGGTTACGGTCTATTGCATTTTAGATTACTGAAACACAGCAAGAAATAAAACATTGCAGATATGTGTACTATAGGTTTGAGTGTAGTGTAATCAGTAACTTGTCCTTACATGGGAAAGGACATGAATCTTGCCTTCTTGCTTTCTGCTAAATTAAAATTTTAAAGTTTTCTCTAGGATAGTATGGAAAACATGTTCAGTAACTTCTAGTTATGTTACTAATGATTAAGGATTTGTTCAAATATATTATAGTAACTGTAAATTAATACAGACTAATGCCTTTTAGGAAGTAAAATATTTGAATTTATTTGTATTACAAATAATTTCCATTTTTATAAACTTTACAAACTCAGATATTTTATTTAGAATAATAATTAATGAGAAGTTATGCTTGATAAGTAATTGAATGTAACTGCAAAACTGTAGTATTGTATAGCTAAACATATTTAAGATAAGATGCAGTCTGGACCAAGGTTCTTTAAACATTTAAATTGTGTTTCAAGAAATTACTTAGGAGGTTGCATTTCATTGAAATTCCAAGGTATCATCACCCATCAAAGTAAAGAAAGAAAAAGGAAAGAATGTAAAAATTGTTTTCTAATAACCGTTTGAGAAATGTATATGCTTATATTTTTATAAGAGCACTTAGCTATATGTTTATAGCATGCACCTATAACATATCCATTTCTTGACTTTTAAGAAAAACACAGAGTTTTTAAATTACCTCATGTCTTTTATTGGTACATTTCCTTTTCATAGTAGACATTGTGTTGAATTTTATTTCCTTCTATGATATCTTAGTATATGAATTCTTTCCCTTGGGTTTGTTCAACTCAGAAATATTAGTATCTCGAAAGTCATGTTTTCTAATGTAATGTCTATGCAGTCATTCCAATTCTTTAGTTGCATATCTGTTCTGTAACATGATTATTTTGAGGGTATACTTCAATGAAACACATCAATAGGCACTGAAAAATAGAGCATGAATTGACTTGTTCATCTGAAGGCTGTTTGAACAGAACTTTATTTGAACCATACCATCACATTTCTTGTTGGTTGTTGTTTAACTTGAGACCATAGTGTAAAATTCACGCTGCCCCCCTGCCTTCTCGCCCCTCTGTAAAGCTTGCTAATTTGATAGGTATTTTCATTTGTTCCTTCTTTTCTCAGTCTTTGAGGCCAGAAGGCAGTTGTCACAATAAGTCAAGGACATAGCTAGTGATTAGCTAGAGTAAGGCTAGGGAACTAAGAATATTTTAGAATCCATCCACATCATGTACTGCATCCCACCATCTGAGCACATGTAATTCTCCTCAATTTCATTGCAGCATTTGTAATGGATTGACACTGGCTGGACACCAGGTGCCCAGAAAGCTGCTCTATCACTCTGCTCCTCAACTCAGCAGGGGAGAAAATGCAACAAAAGACTCGTGGGTTGAGATAAAGACAGGGAGATCACTCAGCAATTACCATTATGGGCAAAACATACTCAAATAGGGAAAATTAATTTAATTTATTGCCAATCACATCAGAATAGGGTAATGAGCAAAAAAACCAAAATCTTAAAACACCTTCCCCGCGCCCTTCCCTTCTTCTTGACCTCAACTTCACTCCTGATTTTCTCTACCTCCTCCCCGCACACGGTGCAGGGGGATGGAGAATGGGGGTTGTGGTCAGTTCATCACACATTGTTTCTGCTGCTCCTTCCTCATTAAGAGGAAGACTCCTCACACTCTCACCCACTGTGGGTTCCTTCCACAGGGTACAGATGGGTATCTGCTCCGTAGGCTGTTAGGGGACAGCCTCCCTCACTGTGGTCCTCGCCACAGGCTATAGAGAAATCTCTGCTCCAGCACCTGGGGCACCTTCTCCCTCTCCTTCTTCACTGACCTTGGTGTCTGCAGAGTTGTTTCTCTCACATGTTCTCACTCCTTCTCTCTGGCTGTAATTGTTGTTGCACAGGAACTTTTCCTCCTTCTTAACTATGTTATCCAGAGACACCACCGCTGTCACTGGCTCTATTGGACGTGGGGGGAGCTTCTAGCAGCATCTCACAGAAGCTGTAGCCCCTTGGCTGCCAAAACCTCCTCTTGCAAATCCAATGCAGACTCTGCATATCAAAGTGCTCATATAGTTGGTACCTACAATCAATTATCTTCTAACATCTGTAGTCTCAGAACAGTGCAGATTGCTTTGGTGTATTTTTTTTTATTATTTTCTTCTTTCTTTCTCTAACTGGAAAATCAGGATTCTAATATTTATGAGCTTTGGAAAAAGATCTTGAGGTTCTCTATAGTAGTTTGATTAAATACCTACTAAATGCAAATTACTGTTACATTAGTAGAAGCAAAGTAAAAATTATTTATTTTTTTAATCATGCTTTAATTAGAGATCACTGTATTACCGAGAGGAAAATAAAATAGAGAAGAAATTGAACTGGTGGCTTTGTTTTGCAGGTTCTTTCATGTTGGTGAATACATCTGGGAGATTTGCAGGACAGAAAGCTCACCTCTTGCTGCCCCATCTGAAAGAAAATGATACACATTGTATTGATTTCCACTATTATGTTTCAAGCAAGAGTGGATCTAGCCCTGGCACTTTGAATATATATGTGAAAGTAAATGATGGTCCTGTTGGTAACCCAGTCTGGAACGCATCTATCACTGCTACTTGGAACAGAGCAGAACTGGCAATTAGCACTTTCTGGCCCAGTTTTTATCAGGTATGTTTAATTTTTTTATGCAATCTTGTTTCTCATAATAGTAACCTTCTTCTTAATAATAATTTTGACTTCTAACCAAAACAGTTTTCAGCATGTTTTGTTGATCTTAATTATATTTTTTGTAGATGATGGTAAATGATTGGTTTTACACATATATGGTTGTGCTTTCATGTTTACATGTATTTATAGAGGTGCATAAATGTGTGTGACACACACATGCGTTAATGCAGTTGAAATAATTATTCAGAATTTTTGCCTTTGATTTCAGTCAATTACCTCTGTTGTTCTATAAGAAATTCATTCATTCTTTCAGTTCATTACAGACAATAGAATTGAATGCAAATAGATTTTATTGCATTAGAGTCTTCACATTTGATTTATATCAGCAATACTTTTTGCATTAGAACCAGCAGAATCCTTTGAATCCTCAGTTTGAGTTTTCAGTTTGAATGCAGTATCTATTTGTTCTTTGCAGTAGTGAACATAAACATAACAGTAGCTATCATAGGAATGGGCTTCTGATTACATTCTAAAGATTTAGGGAGAATTTCACTTGACAGTTCCTTAGGGTGCTGTTTTTCTCTTGGAAAGTTTACAGATTATACAGTTATTTACTGTTGTATGGCAATTCAGCAGATTTTCCCCTTCTTCCCATGAAAATATAGTCTATGTCTCCATGAGCAAATAATTCAGTGTAAAAAGAGCAGGCCAGTAGATCAAAGATATTATTGAAGTTCCTCTCATCTTTACTTGCAGTTTGGAGAGCTTTGGTTGGATTTTATTTGATCTCCTGTCATCATACTTTCTGAAGAAAAGCCGTCCCAGAGGTGGGGGTTCTTTGACTACAGACCTCCCTAGGAAGGACAATGTTGTCATTTCTCAGTCTCCTTTCAGGGAGTGACAACACCTTAATTCCTACATCAGTGCTCTGACTATGAGTGTCACATGTGGTAGAGCCTTGTTTCTGTTCATGCATGTTCTGTTTAGGGTGATCAGATATTTAGTGCCTCATTATATTCTCCTTATGAGTTTGGCAATGTCCATTGCAAGGTACAAGGGACTTATTTCTGTGCAGCAGATGATCTGTGAGAATGTCTCAAATGAACTGAAACCATTCCATTTGAACCCATTTTCCTCTAAGGAAAAAAACAAGCTGAAGAACTTCATGGAGTCTTCCCTGCTGTGATTGCTTTACCCACAGTTAACAGGAAGTCTTAGTCCAAAATACGAGTTCAGAGTGCCATGACCATCTTGTCCTTTAAACATGGGATACCTGGCAGCAGGTGCAATACTTGCACACCCAAAAGAGCATGCTCATTCATTTCCTTTGGCTTCCGATAGTGTGTTCCTGGGTTGTGTAGGGAGTATTGACAGGGTTCACATTTGCATCCAGTGTTCTGCCCGAGAGCCGCAACTGCATTGTTAGAGATTCCTGAAGAGAATTCACGATAAGTTTATGGACATGTCACCAAATTCACTGATAGGACTTAAGATATAGATCTTCTATAATGGGCCATGGGCCTGATGAGGGAATAGTGCCACCTATTCCACAAGGGCAGAGTTGAGGCTCACCTCAGTACTGAAGGAGAAGCTGTGTAATACCTGCTTCTTTGTGCATGAGGCTGTATCCCAGTCATGGAGTCCAAGCTTGGTTTAGCCATACCTCTGAGAGAGCTGGGGTTGTTTAGCCTGAAGAAGAGGAGGCTGAGGGGAGACCTCATTGCTCTCTATAACTACCTGAAAGGAGGTTTTAGAGAGGAGGGTGCTGGCCTCTTCTTCCAAGTGACAGGGGACAGGACAAGACGAAATGGCCTCAAGCTCCACCAGGGGAGATTTAGACCGGACATTAGGAAAAAAAATTTCACAGAAAGGGTCATTGAGCGCTGGAACAGGCTGCCCAGGGAGGTGGTTGATTCACCTTCCCTGGAGGCGTTTAAGGCATGGGTGGACGAGGTGCTGAGGGGCATGGTTTAGTGTTTGATAGGAATGGTTGGACTCAATGATCCGGTGGGTCTCTTCCAACCTGGTTATTCTATGATTCTTAGGGGAGAGTGCAATGTGTATTTTGTTGCCTGTCAGACTTCAAGGAGGATTCGGATGAAACTTTTAGTCATATGATTTATTTTTAGGTAGTCCTGTGGGGAGCAGGAAGTTGAACTCAATGATCTCCATGGGTCCCTTTCAACTTGAGATATTCCATGATTCTATGACCTTACTCCAGGACTGTGGATCCCACATTACCCAGTTGATGCCAGCGTTGAGAATCCCTCCAGTGATGCCAAAGAGCCTTTCTATCTTAACTGAAATAGTGATGACCAGTCTTTGTAGTTAGCCTCGGCTGATGGTGGGAGAAGAGTAGAGCATCCCACAGGCAATTTTGTGTCTGATGTCGGCTATAACACTGGGTGGTTTGTAACATGGGATCTACTGGAGGGTTTTGTGAGTGTGCTGAGGGATTCAGGAGTGCTGTGTGGTGCATACACATTTTGCAGACACTGGGTGACTGTATGACCGTGTCACTTTTTCTGAAGCCTGGATTGTAATGTCCCTATCTGGGTTTGGAGTGAATTAGTGGAGGAGCTTCTAGTTTCTTGCCTTCTAAAAGGAGACGGTTTCTTATGCAAAAGAACTGCTTTCTATCTTAACTGAAATAGTGATGACCAGTCTTTGTAGTTAGCCTCGGCTGATGGTGGGAGAAGAGTAGAGCATCCCACAGGCAATTTTGTGTCTGATGTCGGCTATAACACTGGGTGGTTTGTAACATGGGATCTACTGGAGGGTTTTGTGAGTGTGCTGAGGGATTCAGGAGTGCTGTGTGGTGCATACACATTTTGCAGACACTGGGTGACTGTATGACCGTGTCACTTTTTCTGAAGCCTGGATTGTAATGTCCCTATCTGGGTTTGGAGTGAATTAGTGGAGGAGCTTCTAGTTTCTTGCCTTCTAAAAGGAGACGGTTTCTTATGCAAAAGAACTGCTCTGTGAACCAGCATTCAGTAAAGATGAGAATTGTGCTTCAGAGACTCAGGCACTCTAGTTCTGAACCAAAATACAAATGAGGACAGGGAATTTTTTTATAGAAGTCTTGACTCTGACTAGTAAATTTAAGGAAAATTAACATGTTAATAAAAATACAGGCAAGCTCTGTCAGTTTTAAATGTTATTGATATCAGTAGTAATCTGTGTCAAATTTCTAACAATACGGTACATCTAACTGATGTCTGAATAATATGGATGTTTGGCTATTGAAATAGAATCACAGAATCACAGAATAACCAGGTTGAAAGAGACCCACCGGATCATCGAGTCCAGCCATTCCTATCAAACACTAAACCATGCCCCTTAGCACCTCGTCCACCTGTGCCTTAAACACCTCCAGGGAAAGTGACTCAACCACCGCCCTGGGCAGCCTGATCCAACGCCCAATGACCCTTTCTGTGAAAATGTTTTTCCTAATGTCCAGCCTAAATCTCCCCTGGCGGAGCTTGAGGCCATTTCCTCTCGTCCTGTCCCCTGTCATAACCTTTCTAGTCCACATTCTCCTTGAGACCCGTCATCTGGGCCATTCACCCTTATTTGTAAGTGAACCCTTACATGCTTGAATGTGGTACTGCACTTTAGCAAGTTACTGTGCATAAGCTGATATATAATAGATGCCTTAGTCGATCTCTAATGGATTTTGCATACTCTCTTTGCCTCTGGAAATATAGAAATTTGTACATAATCAGTCTTTCACTGAGGGGTATAGTAAGTTATTTTCTTCATGTTTGCTGCATATAGTCTGAAATAATACCTGGTTAGGTATTGCAGTTTAGCTGATGTGCCAAAATGCCACATGATATAGTAGTATATGTGGTGGTCCAAGGAATTAGTGTAAGATAGTGTTACTTCACTGATTTCACTGTAGATAACCTTAATTATTTTTAAGGAAGCTTTGTCTCCATTTTGACAGCTTGTGGTCAATTTTCTCCATTTTAATTACCTCCATCCTCTCAGAAATCTGTGATGTAGTTTCCTCAGTTGCCTGGTGACATTTGCAATTTCTTATTGTTTCTGAAGTCTTTTCATCTATTTCCGTACTTTTTCTTCTTCAGAAAGTCTGGTTTTGAGGGGAAGCAGGAAGTTAGCAGCAAGCAACTGTGAGAAGGGCAGCAAGAGGAGAGAGGGTATATGTCGACCTTGTGAGAATGTGTGTCCAAGTTAGGCAAGAGCACAGGTGATTGCATATATGGTGGGAGAAGGCAGAGGACCCATCTGACAGGTGCCTAGCACCAGGTCTGTTTCCTAAGCTGCTGCTATTGTTTTGCTTCCAAAACTCCAGCCTCTTTTGAGTGCAAGTCCATGTGTTTCACTCATAACCTCCAAAATGTACAAGACTTCCTTCCATGGATTTTCTAAGGCTGTCTGACCTTACTGAACAAAATTACGAAAAGTCTGCTAAGAAGATTTTTAAGGAACGATAGGTCTCTTTTTAACTTTTTGTATATGAAGATCAGTAGTTTCCTGATGAGTAATCTTCAGGAAAAGACTTGGCATTAGTAGATGAAGGGACAAGGCAATGTAATCGTGTGATTTTCTTTGTTGTGTTTTAAATGATGTATCCATATAGGCACCTCAATGCTTGTGAATGCCATATAATTCCGTTCCATTTGTAGGATACCTAGAAGGCATCTAGCTGCTAATGAAGCCAAAATGTACTATAGAACTCAGAAGACAAATTATATATGATGATATTTCAGTATTATAATATTTATACAATTCTGGATGCTTAAAAACATAGTGGTGTTGGTCTGTTTTGCTGTTGATTCATGAAAAACATGGGCAAAATAACTCCCGCTAATGGTAGCTGATTAGAAATTAGATTGTGTGGTGGAGTGAATTTTAATCCAACTTCTAAAGATATTTTGTTTAAGTCATGTATTATTAACACACATATGCAAAGCATTCAAAAGATTTAATAATTAACAGTATTTTATTATTGCAGCAGCAGTTATCCAAGATTGTTAATACCCTTCCTGTTGGGTTTCCATTTAGAATTGACTCTTTAGAAGCACAGTTTCTGAACAAAATAATTAATTTCTATTCGTGTACACTTTTCTTTTTACCAGGTAATTATTTGTGTAGGTTTCACCCCATATGAGAGCTGTACTACATATATAAATCACAATGATAACCTGCATGTAGCAACACTAATTGTAGTTTAATTGCTGCTTATTTAAACTTAAATCTTCAAGTATTTTGGTGATTAAGGATGTATTTAATTCCATAATTAATGGCCTTCTAATGCTAATGCTTAATATCTCCCTTTGACTTTAGGGTGTGTCTGTGTTGCAGTCCAGTTACTGATTACAGTATAGTTGCAGTAACATAAGTTCAAGCTGCCGAACACCTTCTGAGGGTCAAAGATAATCAGCACAGCTTGTTCTTTTCTGCTGTGCCTCCTGGTCTCGAAGCTATTTGTTTCAAAGTTGCTGGGATATTTTTACAGGAGCTGGTCTTATTTCTGTATCGTAAAATCCCTTTAGGAGTGCTCCCCTGAGGGAACATTGACTTCCTCTTTTTATCATTGGCCACAGGAGAAATTGTTTGCTTTACTGTGCTGTTGTCTACTTGGTGCATCTGAAGCAAAAGCATCAAGGAGTTTATCGTGCTTTAGAGACAGCTTGCAAACAAAACAAGGCTTTGCATAATTACCAAGACCTTCACCCTCCTCCTTACTTGAATAGAATTAGGATGTACACAGAAAAAGACTAGCGAGTACTATGTAGATTTCTGTGGGTCATGGTGAGCTTCTTTTTAGATTCTTGGGGAGCAGTCTCAGTAGGTTGAGAGGATCTAAAACTGGTGCTTTTGTCATAAAAGTAAGTCCTGAAAAGACTGCTTCTTTAGCGAGGAAAGGGTTGGAGGATTGGGAGGTGTGTGTGGTTTTTTTCATTAAAGTTTTGATTTTTTTTCCTCATTCAGATCTTTTTGCTCCCAGGAAAATCTGTTGATTTCAAGGTTGTTTTCTTCTTTTATTTGTTTGGAGGTGGATTTTTTTTTTTTGCTTTTCCACTGCATTAGTTAATGATTCTCAGATCAACTAGTAGTATTTTAAATATCTTTTACGTTTTTGAAGCATTAATGATGTTGGAACTTTGCAGTATGTGAAATGCCACTACTAGGTTGAGTCTGGTGGGTTGCTTGTGTTTCTAACTGCCTACCCTGCAAGTAAGCAGTTTGGCGTAGCACCATTCTAAGTTATACAGTGTCCCCCTAGCAGTTTTTATATTTTGAGTTTTTTGCTTTGTACTTTGCTGGGAGTGAGGCATGGCAGCAGTGAGCTGAAACAAATCTTGCTTAAATCAAACAACAAATACAGTAGTTTCAAAATCCAGACATGGAATTTAAAGGATTAAACATAGCTTTCAGTGGTGTAATGCTATTCTCTGTGCTACTGCACCTTCTTTAAACATAAATTCCTGTGAAGCTGGAATGAGAAAATGGGATAAGAGTCTGGCAGTAACTCCTGGTCTTTTTTAGTTAAGGACACAAAGGGACTTACATGGTATCACTTCACACCAAGATGAGATTTATCCTTTACCATTCTGACACTTTACCTTGTAAATTAGGAGTTTAGGGAAAAAGAAGCAGTAGATCCAACCTACCTTTTCAAATCTGGACTTAAATTTTGTACATGCTTTACTTGGAGTTTGGGTCATGCAATGTTCTCTAGTTATCAGTGAGGACAGAGAATTAAGCTTCTTGTGCAGTAAAGGTCTGGCTCACATTCACGTGTGTTGCGTGTGTAGCATTCAGCTGCATGCATACAGTTCCTGAACTGCACTTTGAACTCAAAAACCCCTTCAAAATGCATATTGCATTTTGATTCACAACCTTGTGTCAGGCATCTTAAATAGCTCTCATTGAGTTGGGTGATTTGTGAGTAGTTATTTTGAGAAAGATGTACCAGGGCAGACTGGCAGACTGAAACCCCAGCAGTCTAAAAATGGCCAAGAGTAAGCAGGTGTGCTGTTTTGGGTGCCACAGTATAAAAAAGATATCAAGCTACTGGAGAGTGTCCAGAGGGCCACAAAGTTGGTGAGGGGTTTAGCGGGGAAGCTGTATTGAGGAGCGGCTAAAATCACTGTTCAGCCTGGAGAAGACTGAAAGGAGACCTCATCGCAATTTTCAGATTCCTCACAGGGGAAGGATGCTGCTCTTATCTCTGGCAACCAGTGATAGGACCTGAGAGAATGGCAGGAAGATGTGCCAAGGGAGGTTTAGATTGGATATCAGGAAAAAGTTCTTCACCCAGAGGGAGGCAGAACACTGGAACAGATTCTCCAGGAAGTAGGGAAGCCATAGCACCAAGCCTTACAGTATTCAAGAAGCATTTGACAAAACCCTCAGACACGTGGTGTGTGAATTTTGGGGATGTCCTCCGCAGGGACAGGAGTTGGACTCAATGATTCTTGTGGGTCCTTTGCAACTCAGGACATGCTGTGATTCTATGATTCTAGATGTACGCGCTTTTTTGTATATTGCAGGGTGTGGGGGTTTTTTTTATCTAATCTGTTGTTCCTAAACCAAGAAAGCTCCTGGACCTTCAGTAGAGAAAGGTAAGACAACAACCAGTTTAAAAATGAAATGAGAAGAATAAGATTTAATAAGTGTTAATGTCAGGAGCTCAGTCTTAAGAGTTGCTCACTTAGGAGAGGCAACCACCAAAATGTTGTTTAAAGTGCTTGAATGCATGTGTGAGTGCTGAATGGTAGTTGTGTAGAAGTGAGAGATGGGGGGAGAAAGGGCATCAAAGAAATGCCCAGTCAGGAAGGCCTCACCACATTTTAGGCATCCCAAGTCAGTAAGTTGTGACTGGTGTCTGCAGGGTCTGGGAAGGACCAGATCAGGAATCTCCCTTCACTTGGTTTTGACTCGGCAGGAATCACTATAATTGTGCCCTGGTGATGGAGTGCATAGTCCTAGGATGAGTCTAAAGAGGGAGAAATACTCAGGAGTACAGGACATTGCCAATTTTCTGGAGGGCTGTTCCCAACATCTTGCAAAATATAATCAAAGAAAGACACTCTGTGTGGTAAGGAGGAGAGTGCAGTGCGTGCTGCGGGCAGCGTGTGATTCATCACTGCCCACTTAGTGATGGTGCAAGGGAGCAGGATTGCAGCCTGATGTTAAGTAGCTTTCTTAATACTCCTTTCTCTGTCTTGTTCTGGCAAGGTGCTATTTTTAAGTCCTGTGAAGCAGGGAGTGTTAATATTAGGTACAATCCACCTTTTGACTAAAAGTGTTGTAATTTTGCAACAACAAAGGCAGGAATTTACAGAGTGAGGTTGTGTGGCAACAAACCCTGTTTATTTCTATTGTCCTTTGGAACAGACAAGTTATCTTGAGTCACACATTTTCAGCAGTACGCATTTATGTTGGTGAGCAGACCTCCTTTCTTTGTTCTTACGTAGCAAGGGGAAGTGGCAGGAATGAAAAGCTAATTTTGCTCTCCACTGAAGCAGGGAGGATCAAGGACAGTGCAGCACTAAGCTGCCTCCATGGTTCCTGTTTGGCAGGCCTGCAAGGGGGAAAATTCTGTAAAACAGCTCTCAGGCCAACGTTCAGCAGAGTTTTTCCTGACCAAATGATTCAGTATTTTAACTGGTTGTTTCCGGACTGATAAGGTGTCAGAATAATAGGAAAAAAAATCCAAGGGCTGCCCAGTCTGACGTTGCTGGAGTATTGTCTCTGGTTTTGCTGGGGTCTTTTATATTGCCTGCAGGTGTTGCATCAGCTGTGAAGAAAGGCAAAGTTTGGAGGTGGGAGTAAAAATATTAACTTTTAGAAGACAAAAAAATTTTCAAATGTAAAATGATGGAAAAAATTATATGAAATATAATATGTGAAATAATAATCATATGAAATAACTTTCTAGGCTTTATTTCTGGTGAAATTTGTAGCAAAACTGATTCAGATGTTTGAAGTCTTTACATCCCTAATATAAGCTTTTCAATGAATAAATAACCTACTAGAAGTGTTTCCAGACCCATTTATTTCACCTTCTTATAGTTTGCAGCACACTTGCTAGGACTTTCAGAAACATGTCATGTGTACAATAAAATTCTTTTTTTTAGTGTAAAAAGGGAAAATGTTTAGTTAAGCAGTGTTTTAGTCCATGATCTTAATTTATTAAATTAAAATTATCAAAATACTGGATTTGGATATAGCAGTTAACAGCCTGTGAACAGAACAGGAATTATATTTCTGTCTGTGGAATAGATGTCATGTTCTTTGATATATGAAGTAAAAGGCACAACAGTAATGTCTCCCACGATGTCATGTTACTAGTGGCTGTAGTGTCTCTTCCCATTTACTAAAAATTGCATATTTTATGTCAGAAGAGAACAAAACTTATGATTATTAAAGCTGATATCAGCTTGGCTATTGCTTTTAGTGGAACTGTGATTGAACTGACAATATTTCATAGAATCACAGAATAATAGAAAAACTCGGTTGGAAGAGACCCTCCGGGTCATTGAGTCCAACCATTCCTATCAAACACTAAACCATGCCCCTCAGCACCTCGTCCACCCATGCCTTAAACACCCCCAGGGAAGGTGACTCAAACACCTCCCTGGGCAGCTTGTTCCAGTGCCCAATGACCCTTTCTGTGAAAATTTCAATTTCTGTTGCTTTCCTTTGGAACATGCCCATTTAATACTTGTATTTACAATAATTGTAATTTAATAGAATGTCCAGTTGATGGTTTCTTGATGCGTTGACTGGCTTAGTTGTAGTAATGACATTTTTGGTATGTTGTCTAGAGATATGGCAGGATATTTTAGATCACTCATTGATTCTTTCTGTGTTGTCATAGGAAAGGCCAATTTGGTTGTTCTAAGGTTGTAGTTTCTGCCTGTGAACTGAAGGATGAGTTTGTGTTTAGAATCTACAAGCTTCTTATGGCTGCAAGTATATTGTGACAATGAAATACTTAAAACCTCTCAGAGAGCCTGTAGCTAAGCTCATCTGTTCTGAATTACTGAAACTATTTTGAAGTCTTCTACTCGGGTATTGCATATGTTTGGATTTTTTCTAGAGCCCAGGTATTTGGTTTTGCTGATGGTCAGGTAATACTTTGGAAAAGACACTTTTATGCAACCACTTTTAAAAACAGTTACAATACCCATTATCTGGCAGTAATATTTTTAGCAGAAAACTTCTGACTGGTTTGGCTGGCTGTTTCAGAGGTGTGCATGTGCTAGTTCCTCCTGGGGTTTTCTAGAATTTAGCATATCTAAAAGTGAAGAACCTGAAAAAAAAACTCTTGTGCTCTGCAGTGATAGGATCATGGGTCATGTAGACCTTTCAGATGGCTTTGCACAGATCCTCTCCGTATTTTAAGGTGCTCCAAAAGAGAGGGAGGATTTTGTGGCTTTTTTTTTTTTTTCTTAAGAGTTGCATTTCAATAAAAACTAGAAAGTTAACTGTTGTTTCTTTTTCTTCTTAACAGAGAAAACTAGAGGATACAGGAGAGAAATTGTAACTGTTCCCAACCCTCTATGTTTTTACATACAAGTCTTTGCCTGCATGCTTAGATTAAGTTAATTCAATGACTTCTTTACTGGCAGCAGATTTCCCTAGGAAGCTTTTCCACCATTTCTCAGTCCTGAATGTCTGCTCCCTGTTCCTCACTGCCGTGATCTAACATAACTGCATTAACTGCAGGTTCCTGAGACTGTGCCGTGGTTCTTATGCCCTCCCGTCCATCCCCCTCGACCCCCTGGATGGAAAGGAGAGAGGGAAAGGAGAGGAAAAAGTCTTATGGATTGGAATGTAGAACTACGGCTTTAATGAAATGATAATGATAACAATGAGCATAATTAGTAAATAATGAAATATAAACAAATATATGAGATTGCACCCCCACCCCTCGATGACTATGTGTCAACACAAATGCTGCAGAGCAGACATGAGGGAATGGGTCCACCTCTAAAAAGGAGCTGAACTCAGGAAATGAATTCAGGAACATGCGGATATGGGAGCAGGAGCAACCAGACAAAGTCCTCACTGTATGTCAGCCATCACAGAAGAGAGCAAGAACCTCATGATCTTTCAAGTTAATACCAAGTTTATGACGTATATGGGATGGAATACTCTGTTGGTCAGTTTAGGGTCACCTGTGCTATTCACTCTTCCTTGCAGGGGCAACTCCTTTTCCACCAGCTTGAAGGTGGCCTTGGTTAAGTATGAGCATTGGCCTTTTTGTGTACCAGTGCCCTATATTATCACTTTTAGAGAAGAGCATTCTCTCAAAAACATGCAATTAGTTTTCAGAGAAATGAAATTACATACAGCAACTCAGTCACAAAACTGACTCTACCACAAACTACAACAGTAGCTCTTCAGGAAATGGAGCAGTCCCTTCTTCCAAGGGCACGAGCATAACTAATTTTTTCAGAGAGCGTAACACAAACTGAGAACATACAACTGTTTGTCACATCTATTAATAGAGATAAATGCTTGTTCTTTCTTCAGACTTCAGTGAGCTGAAAACAGGAGCTGCATTCTGGGTCTTGCATCACTGTCAAAACTTAGGGTTACTTTGTGCCCATCACCTATCCCTCTGTGTTTCCATTTCAAGGCTGTTGAGATGAAAGAAGAATGATCATGGTTGGAAAAGCTCTTTCAGGTCTTTGAATTAAATTTGTTCCTTAAGAGCTTCTGCTTCCCAAGATAGTTCCTAAGACCAATTCCACCAGGAAATTTTCTTCTTTGTAGGAAAGACATGCTTTGAAATTTTGAACAGTCTTGCACTGGATGCTCTACTGAATGCTGGGACCCAAATCCATACTCTGTCCACTCTGTTGTTGTGGATTGGTTATTATCAACTTTAAACACCATTAGAATGCCATCAAGCATTTAGAAGGCCACAGACTAGGGCTTGTGACTGAGCAATCCTTTTTTTGCAAAACTTGTTTCTGCAAAACTTTTTTAGTGGCTTTTGAACTTTCTTCATTGCTGTCTTGTGTTTTCCTGTTGCTGCCTGGTTCATCAAGGGGCAGCATTGGCACTCTAGGTTGAAATATTTTGATAGACACAAGGCAGAACTAGAATGAAAAGTAATTTTTTCCCCCCTTTCAGCCACATAGAGTTAAAGCCACATGTACAGTGATTTCACTCCAATAAGACTGAGAAGGAGAAATAAATGTCGTGGAGGCACCCACAAAATAGACAACTAGTCACTCAGAATGAAGGTTTATTTAGTACCCCACAAGCCAAAGTAAACTAACCAAAAATACTTAGTACTCTGACAAACCAAAGCAGACCACAAGTTCAGCTGTCAGGAGGGAATATTACTGTACAGCTGACTTTAAGAGTCCTTTAATTTTGTGAACAGTCCTTTAGAACGATGGCCCCAAATGTGCACAAAACTCACCTATAAGATGAGGGCGCTCAATCCCAGGGAACTTACCTTGGATGGCTTCATGATCCAAAGGCAGGGTCCCTTCTGCTCTGAGGAGGACCAACTCAAGTCAGCTCTCTAGGAGGGCTCTGTTTATAACCAGCCTGATCTGTGGTCAGTTCTGATTGGCTGGGGGCCCACGTCTTCCAGGACTGAGAGTTTGGCAACAGTTACTGTAAGAACACAAAAAAGGCAAGGTGAGGACGTGAAAAAGGTTATCAGATTTCAATAGGCAGAAAGCCCCGGCTTTTCTGGAGTCTTCAGGAAGCCCTGGTCTTTGTCTGGTCTTTGTCAGAATGGGTGCATTTGCCACAGAAATGGATAAAGTTTAGGAAAATGGTATCTGGGAGAGAAGAATGAGATCAGCATCCACAGAAAGAGCAATGAGAAAGATGGGAGAACACAAAGGCAGGAGATGGTTAAGAATCTACTCACCTTAAAGTTTGTTTTAAAATCAGAATGGGTACTCTGCCAATGTTTATTCAGCACCAGGAAACTGATGTAATATTGCAGGGCTGTATGTTATCCTTGTGACATGTTTGCATTCTGTATCATTCCCTTTCTGCTGAAATAATTGCAGTAAAGGATGTGGTACATAGTGTCCTTCTGCATCTGTTCCAAGGTCAAATATGGCATATGTGCGAAAAATAGTTATTAAACTTTGACTTCCTTGGTGTACTTCTGAGACTAGTTACAAGAGGCAGTGAGAGTTAACTTTCAAAGCAAAAGGGAAGCATTTAAAAAAGACCCCACAGCCTGGATTTGAACAAGAACTTCTTGAACATGAGTTTGGAAATATATCTGCTAATGTTACTGGCACATTTTCTTCTATTCCATGTAAATGTTCTTGAGATGTTCAAATCTAAGGCTGCCAAAGTTTGGAGGGATTTACTTTTAAGTGTGCTTAGTTCAAACTATATGAACAGTTCATTTATTTTGTGACCTATTTATAGCCATTAAACAAACTGTGGCAAATGGATCTGCTATGCTTAATCCACTACATTTGGTGGAAGATTAAGAGCATGGTAAATGCATTCATAAAAATTGGTATCATTGTGTCTGATACCATGCCAATCTCTCTATAATGCAGAACAGTCATTTTTAAAATAAAAGTAGGAGTTTATTTTGCAAGACAAAAAATTGAAAATAGAGTTGTTATTAGGTAATTGGTAACTACTTCGGTAGTTTTCATTGTGTGCTATAAATGATGACAACTGTTAATTTCTGAGAGTGTTAAAACATGAAAAAATGTTATTTATGTTCATTTCAATGATAAAAACAAGGCATTTTGAGGTTTTTATAGTATTTTGTTCTCAAGGTGTTAAAAGAGCTAATATAATTTTCCATAACACAGGTTGTTTTGGATTTTTTTTTTTATTTTCTCTGTTACAAAGCTGCTAACTGAAGTTCTCTTTTTGCTTCTCAGGTTGTTTTTGAAGTGGTCACTTCAGGTCACCCGGGATATGTGGCTGTTGATGAAGTGAAAGTTTTAGGGCATCCATGTAGTAAGTACCTATCCACTATTTTAAAGCCAGCCCTCTAAAATGAATGTGTCACTATGTTTCAATAAACGTGCAGAAAAAGATATGGAAAATATCAAAAAACAATGTCACTACTATAAGTACAGCATAAGTATGTTCAACATGTTGCTAGCATCTGAGCACCTGCGCCTTTTAATGACTTCTCTTATGTGCACCTTGTATACAATATTTGGCATAAGCCCTAGAGCCTAACCAGGCCATATAATGACTCCTTCAGACCAAAAGTCATCAAGATTTGTTCACCAGTTTTGTATTGCCATCAAAAATACAGTGCAGCCACAGGCTAAGGCAGCAGTGAGAACAGGTGAACAACAGGAGAGTTGAATGTATGTAATGATTTTTTCCAAGACTTAGAAAGAAGAAAATTCAGAAAGCTGATTGAAGACTGAGGCTTTGCTAAAGAAAAGTACTTGGGATACTTCCCCAGGGACTGTAGTTTGGGTTCGTGGCTCAATTTCTGCACTGTTGCACTTGCTTATGTTTCAGAAATGTTTCCTTATCCCATTATTAAGAATCTGCAATAAGCTGCAAGTTCTTCTAAAACTGATGCCAAGGAAAATCCTTGTAAATTAAAGCTTTAGTATAGTAATGCAGATGTAATTGAACAGACTACTTAAATGACTATTTCACCTATTTGGCATTTGTTAAATAATGTGTATTAAGATCATACATGGAAGGATAAATCATGGTACTGTCTTGGTGAACAAATGACTAAGTGGAGAAAAAGACAGCACTTCTGTGTAACTGTTCACCTTCTTTTTATGCTATATTGTACTTGTATGCATTCTTTGTGGCTTGTAAGTAAGAGCTGCAAATTAATATAAAAAGTGGTTTATTGACCAGTACCAGAGCATCTCATAAAAATCTTTGTAGTGTTAATGGCAATATAAGGCAGAGACATTTCTTCAAATACAGAGACAGTTATGCAGAATCAGCAGCTGTTATTTCTGAATCACTTAGTTATAATAAACACAGTAGACTGTCACGTTGTTAGGCAGTATTTGTGCTTCTGCATTTTGAATTTATATCTTTGGTTCACATGGGATTTTCTTATATCAACTTTGAGAAGTTTGATCTTTGCATTTGTACCAAACAGTTCTTATAAAACCTGCAAGTAGCTCTTGTTAATGTGGAGGCTAAATTATATCCCATAGTGTGTAGAGTTCTTGCATAAGTGTGGATATGCAAAAGCTTTAATGAAAAGTTCTTTGATGAAGTAATTAAAATGTTAGAAATTACGACATCAAACCAGCTACACTGTCTATAAGAAAGTTTCAGAACTGTGAAAACTGGAATAGAACTACCATGTGTCTTAAACTTGCAAGACTAGTATCTATTGCCAGAATAAATACTTTCAGAATTGTTAACTCTTTAAACAGAAATGGAAATGGGAAAAGTATTTATTAGGCAGTTGTCTTAGTAGTATGGACAAAGACCAAGGGAACGGCAAGTTTTAAGCACGTAGAACTGAAATGGATGATCCATATAAATGTGTGCACCTGAGTGTGTTTGTTTGAAAAACCTAATGCCCTGTCCACTTAGGCCATACCTTTTAATTCAGAAAGGCTAATTTTCCAGTATTTAGGCAGACTGAGAAAAAAAACTAGTGGGGTAAAAGCAGATGTATAAAATGAAAGTGACTGAATAATGGGGAACTTGTTGAAGAATTTTACTGGATAGTCAGACATTAATAGTTCGATAGGCAAACAAAGAGGATGGCTGTCCTAACTGAGAAGTGTTTAAGAAAAAGAAGCAATATGTCTAAGAAATTTGCCATAAGGACAGTTAACATGAAAAGAATTCCTTCAATGGTTAAGTATATATTTGGGCTATTTTATTACGTCTCTTTCCTCTTGCACTGGATATTAAGCAACTTTTCTTGTATTCTGATTGCTGGTTATTTACAAATTCCTTAAAACTGCTGTTACTCCCAGTGTTAACATCTGAAAAGAAAATGTCATCAACAATTTAAATGGTTGTGATGTTCTGCTAGAAAGCGTATGTTCAGTTTGCCAGTTTATTGCTAGTACTAACATTTTCATGTCTGAAAGACATTTTCAGAGCCTGGTTTATCTGCCAGTATAGACAGAGCAAAAAGTCCTCTTGCCTTCAGTAGGATTTAAATGGTTGGGGAATACTGCCTTTTCAAGGGTAATTTTCTGTATTAAATTTCTGGGTTTCTGTGTCATTGGTTGACTCTTTCCAGTAAAATGAAAATACGTGTGCCATCTGTCCTCCTTCAGTGGACATAATTCTTTGAATATCTACTTCATTTGTTAGGTTACTTGTAGGCGTATTGCTTTAATTTTTACTGAGAGTATTTTCTTTTTGTAAAGGAAGAATAAGTATTGGTATGGAGAATACATTGTGTTCTGTTTTCTTCTGCGGTGTTGTTGAGAAGAATTGTATTTAAAGAATACTGCTGTAGTTGGTGAGAAGTATTACGTTAGTATCTTAGGTGTTTGGTGGGCTACATTTCTAAAGCATCTCCTCTATAGACATTGCACCTCGTTAAAAAGGAAAAACGCATTTCCCTCACAACATCACTCAACTTGCTACTGTTTTGTCTATTTGTCAGTATAAGTATCTAATAAGATTTTTTTCCCAAAACATAATAGTTTCCAATATGATCTTTATTAATAGAATTCTATTGCAAGAGGGATTCTGAGCTGAGATAACTTACACAACAGGAACAATTAAACAGTATCCTTCTCTTATGGAAGTAAACCAACCTAAAATCTAATGTGTAATCAGTGATTTGAACCTTTTAAAGCAGGGCTATTTAATTTGCTTGGTGTATTATTCATAGACAGTAGTTCCATGTTGCATAACTTCACTACTTTATCTTCTTCCAACAGCAAAAACTCCCCATTTCTTACGTCTTCAGAGTGTGGAAGTCAATGCAGGACAATTTGCGACTTTTCAGTGCACTGCTAATGGTGGAACAGAGTCAGGCGACAGACTCTGGTTACAGGTAATTTCTTTACTAATGCACTAAGGTCTGGGGGCAGGGGAGTTCATCATCTGAAAGGAATGTAAAATATGAAAAATGATAGGACTGTCTGGTTTTATAGCGTCTTTGAACCGTTGCATAGTAGGTGTTCTGTTGTAGAAAATGGTGCCAGAAGATTTTGCTCCTGTGTTCCAATGAGATGTCTTCTTAAAAATAAAAGTACTGGTTTTGTTATGTGTCGAAATTCTGTGGGCTAATTCCCCGAGGGAGAGCACATGACCTTCTTATAATGTCTGTGCTGGCTAACTGCAACTTTATTCCTACTGATTTTCTTGGCTTAACGCTTATCTCTGTTTAGTATTTTCAGCTAAAGTTGCATGCTTACTTGTTGTGCTGGAGAAGGCCAGTATGGCAGTAAAACCTGACATTCTGTATTACAGAGCCAAAGAATCTTACCTATATTCACCAAGTCCATTATTTTTTATATATTAAGTAACATAGCTTCTAGATAGATGTTAGATATTGATTTCAAGACTGTCTCCTACTCCTTTTCTTTCAGTAAAGGCAGTCTTCCCTTATCCATATGCATAGCCTTGTATCGAAAACATGCGTCTCAGTATCCTTTAGTAATGAGATTTAACTGCTGTCTTGCTGCCATCATTTCAGAGCTGTTTGTTCTTTACACAACCAGTAGTCTGTATTAGGACTTTGCATCAGGGATATACCACTCTCTAAATCCTTTGCTTTCTATACTTTAAAACCAACGTGCCAGAAGTGGGACATTGTGAGAAGGAAATAAGGATGCCTAAAACAGTGCCTCAGGAGATCAGTCAGATGAAACTGCAGTGTGTGGAGAAGGAGGATAGGAGAAATTGCGGCAATATTAACAAGTGGGATTTAGAGGTTATTTTCTCAGTTTTTGTTGTTTAAACAATTTCAGACTTTTACTGTAGATTTCCTTTCACATTGCACTTGGTACAATGTTTACATTGAGTATTTCAGAAATTATTGCTTTTGGTGCAGCAGGTTAATCAGCTGAGTAGTTAAAAGAAAACTAGCACACAGGCAAATAAATAAAGCTGCTTGAAAAGCAAAGACCCATATTTGTCAATATATGAATGCTAAACTCTTACGTCTATCCTGAAAGAGCCTGATCAAATACAGTAGAAGGCAACAGAAATTTCTTTAGTTTTTGTCTAGGTTTGCATAGGTATTTTCAACCTCTGTGCTGATATAAGGCTGGTATTTCTCTAACACTCAGCCCTTTAAAGCCAATACTACAGTGTTGAATTAGTAGAATTAGGCTCCTAAGGCACAGAGATTTTTTGGAAGAGTGATATTTCCAGTCATGAGAAGAGTTTAGCATGAATGGGAAAATAATGGGTTGTTATTTCATCAATTATAACCCTTCTAGAACCTTTGAACTTTTGGTTAGTACTCTTCTGTAAAATTGAAGGTAGAATTCAGTATAGAGAAACTTTGATTCACTCAGTTTTTCCATAGATTTTAGGACAGTATGATTTCAGCTTTAACTGGTTTTTTTCCCCAGAATTTAGGAAGCAAAAATTCTTTCAAGGCTCAGATGTAATTTCTTTATTTTAGCAATTGGAAAATCCTTCTAGTTTTTATGTAATATAGAATCATTCTTTTTAATGGCAGTAGCAATTCCAGGATCTCTTTGCTGAGATTAGATAAGTGATTCATTGTTTATACATGGTTATGTGTTACTTTTTTTCTCTATATGAAGGATAGAAAAGTAGTGACAGATTGACTTGTTGAGGAATTTCATTTTCTTGCCAGGCCACTATTTATACATCCTGCTCAAATAACTACAGGTCCTTCTGGTAGCCAGTCCAAGGTTGTGCAAATTTCAGGTGTGCCTCTGTGAGAACATTTTAAATGTTGGCAGAATCTCTTGAGCATCTTGGTTTTATTTTTGTGCTTGTTTGCCAGTTTCCACAGAAATCTGCTGTAGCTTACAGTACGACTGATAACAGATCCCCATCATCTCACAGTTCTCCATCATTCGAGATCATCTGGTTTTATGGTGCGATATAGAGGAATTTTGTATAGTCCTGATTATAACATCTCATGACAAAGCCTGAGGGGTGGACACCCACACACCCACACACACCCACACACCCCACCACAAGTACAACATAGACATCTGTAATAGCTGTCAGGAAACACAGCATCTTCTACGTCATGTGACTAGATGGATAGGCATGAATGATCTTTTCGTTCCTGCTAAAAGTAGAAGTGATATTCAACTATGAAACGTCTTAAAAATTCTGACATACACTAGAGACAGAAATGAGGAAGGAAATGAGTACCATTTTCTGCAGATACTTATGCTGACTCTCAGGTAGTAGGGTTTCAGGTATTCATGGTGCTATGAATTGATTGTGCAATCTCTTTGATGTGCTTAGTTTATCCACCAGTAATATTAACCCCTTTTCACCATCCTTTTGATGGTATGTGTAAATTTATAAAACCTTAAGGGCAAACCATAGGAAATAAATAAATACAATTGTGTGATTTTTATCAGAGGCTTCTCAATATTTCTGCCACAGAAGTCATATCAGGAGCTGTTATCTGTTTGGATTTGGCAATTCGAAAATATCGTGAGGTGAATAATCCCAAATTATTTCGAGTACATGTCATTACTTTTCAGAGTCACTTTGTTAGTCTGAAGTACAGGTAAATTGCCAGGGTAAAATCACAAACCCACTGAACTCAGTGATGTTTCTGACTGCAGCGGTGGCAGGATTTTACTCCCATACTTCTCTCTCTTTTATATAGCACCTCTCACCTTGTACACAGGAGAAGACCTCAGGTTTAGTAGCATACATCTTTCTGCTAAACAAATACTTTGCTTTTTACAGTCTATTGGACTGTGAGGGATATGTTCCTTAAAGCAAATGAATAATTATGTCTTGGTTGTCTAGTCTCATTGTCTTTGCTGAGTAGGTGTTGCAGATGGCATAGAAGTGCTTAGTTTAATAATGCTCAGGCCTTGTAACAGTCCTAAGTGAAATCCAGAAACCATATTTTATTTCCCTTCTTTTTATTTATTTATTTATTTATTTATTTAGTAAGTTTCAAGCCTCTCCCACTCTTATTCCCTATGAAATATGAAGTCTATTAATTTATGGGGTATTCTGGCAGTTTTGTAATTGAAAAGGTGATGGTGGAACCACAATTCACAGGTTAGTTGCCCAGATTAGAGCACTGAGTCATGAAATCTGTTTCATGATGCTGTGATCAGTATTTACTCTTTTGGGATAAGGAAGAGAGGAAGCTGCTTACCTATTCCATAGTGCAGTGCTTTGCAAGGAAAACATTTTTCCTGATCTGGCTAGGCAGCCATGCACCCTAGTGCATGAACTGTGACTGCTTGCTTGTCAGATAATTTGACAAGAAATTGCAGGTATTTTCATTAATATCATTTCAAGTAAAAGTCAAGCAAAAGGACTCAAGAACACAATACAACATCACAGACGTTTGTGTTTATTGTTGTAACTAGCATCCAATTACTAAGATCACTGGTTGGATTGTGTGCATGTCCTCATTAGCCTATGTTCTAAATAAATCTGATGACACTAACGAATGTTTAGAATTAACAGATGTGCCCAATCTGCTTACATTTCCTTTATCACATCTATATACAACACAGGTTATCGTCAGTATGGGAAGACTCTTTCTATTCCATTGAATGACTGAGCAAAAATGCCATTCCTGTGCTCTTACTCTAAGGGCTGTAGCAGTTGCTGTGGGGGTTTTTTTTTGTTTTTTTGGTTTTTGGTTTTTTAATTAAACAAGTTCCTCTTTGAAACGACAAGCTCCAGAAGTTGACACCAACAAGAAGATAAAGAGCTAGACACTGCAGGAGCTGGGAATCCCAAGGAATTGAAATACACTACAGAAAAGAAAAAAAAATGCAAAATATTTGTAAATGGGAGCCAAAGTTAGAATTTGAAGAAAAGTTAACAATGATCAAGTGAAAGCAGCTGAGACAATGTCTTCTGAGAAGCTTGTGCTAGTGTTAGTATTTAGATAACCACAAGAAATGCAAATCTGTATTATAAGAGAAACAGGATAGAATTCTTCATTGGAATTAATCTTTTGGTGCAGCCTAGAACATTGAAAAAGCAAACACTTTATTTCCATTAACAACTTTGAGCCAGAAATCTAAATTTTAGCTTGCACACTAGAATGAATTTAGAAAAATAAAGATTCACTTAAAATTAGGTAAATTTCCTCCACTGTGAGTCCAAGGCATAGACATAGTTAGGTATCCTTCTCTGTAAGTGTATGAAGTTTGAAGTGTCATTGAAGTAAATCCTTCCAAGGAAATACTAGGGAAAAGTTGTGCCTCTGCAGCCTTAAAAGTTAGAACTGCTTGAGTCTTCTTTTTTTTAAGGTAAGTACTAATATCTTTTGGTTCTTTTCCCCGCAGAATCCCAATCTAGTTCAACATAGTGGACGTATTCAGCTGATGAATAGCTCTTTAACATGTGAATTCCTTCACACACATTTATTTAGGTATTCACTTTGTTTACTAAATGCTATACAACTCAGTTCTCAAAACCACTGTATTAATTTTCTAATCTTTTCTACTAATCTTAGCACTTCACAATAGGGATGGATTGATACAATCTCCATTTTATAGTTAAGGAACGTAGGTCCTGAGAAACAAAAGCAAAACCTACCCCTTACTTTTGGAAACAGTCTCTGGCACATCTGGACTTGATTCTCTGCATGTAAGATACTGAGCACTTAAAAAAACACCACTTTCAGTGCTCAGTGTCCACTGATGTTAGTTGCAGTAGCGAGTGTCCGGTACTTGGGGGAATTGACCTCAAAGACCAAAATCGGGCATCTGGAGTATCAATATACAGCTAGAAGAGTCTTGAGGAAAGTTTAAGTGACATGACATAAGACTTCTGTGACAGAGGCATGTCTGTTAACTCGTGTTATCACAGAGATTATCCAGTTGCCTTATTGTTCCTTAGCTTCTCAGGCCTAGCTCTGGATCTTTTTTCCCACCTGATCTGCTCCTGCCTCTGATCTGCAGGTGGTTCCTTCAATTCCCTATATGTGCTACTTGTTCTTAGAATGATCTAGAGTGTGACTTCAGAAAAATCAAGGCTCAGATGATATCCAGGTATCATGACATTCCATTTAAACATCTAACCCAGTCTTTTGATATTAATTTCTAAAGATTTGTTGTAGTATCACTAAATGTGGTAATTGCATTTTTCAAGAGACATCTACCTTGACTCAGTGTGGGTAGCTTTTCTTGTGAGAGGTTTTTCAAACAGTGGAAGGCTACAGTTGATGAGTTATTACAGCAGAAATACAGACCTAAAAGTAAAATTTGTTTAAGGCAAGCAAATAAAATTAGGATCTCAGGATTTGTCTGGCAGCTGTAGTTGTGACATCATCAGACTTGCCAATAGCAAGAGTGTTAACGGGTGTTCTCTGGTAGAAGGGGGGCGTGTTGTCTTTCATGCTTGTGCTTTATGAATGCAAAAGGCATGCTACTTAATTTGCAACCAAGAAAATAAGAACAGTATCACTCTAAGGGCCAGCGTTCTCCACTCTATGTAAATGGTTTATTGCATGTTAATAAGAGATTTAGCTTTTCTTCTTCTCTTTTCCTTAGAGCTGTCTTTCACTTTATTCAGTGTATGTTTTTTTCCTGTATCTTCAGTAATCTTATGCTGAGTGCATGAAGTGTGTGAAGGATTTTATTCCTCTACATACAAAACTGCAAATCTGTATGCATTATTTATTATTTATTCAAAGGAAGAGATATAAACTTGTGTCAGAGGGAGTTCTGGAAAGCAAATTGTTTTCCTTAGGAATACATGCACTCACACATATACACAGAAATAAGAGGTATCAAAAACATATTTGTGAGAATGTGGAACCAGTGCAGTGACAGGTTATAAAATGGAAATGATGAAAATAAAATATATTTATAGATACACAAAATGGTCTGGGGGTGTGTGCTTGTGCTTATTTACGTAAATCATGTAAAGTATCCCAGAAGGTGAACCAAAGTCCTGAAGTTTCATAAGAATTTTTTATTGTACTGTAAACTCTCTGAGGCTTTCATGTAATTACCATTTTCATTGCTAAGTCTGGAAGCACTTGAGAAAACAGTGTTTTAGCCATTTTTTTAGTACTAGCACAATGGAGGAGTTATTTACCTGAAAAAATTAAATCATATATATATATATGTAACAACTTAGTAACATGAACAAGTGCAACTATTAATGTGAACTGTATGATGAGAAGTACCAAAAGATGTTATTTTGAATAGTAAAAGAAATTGCATATTAAAAATGAATATTTTGAATATTAAAAATATTCTTTTGAATATTAAAGATAGGTTGGATTTGATCAATAGGTGCTTTTGTGCACTACAGGCGTGCAGAAGTTCATTCTTCCTCCCGCTCATAAATAGCTCAGTCTTCTGAGACTGATCAAACCATCTAGCGCATAGCAGATTGCCTCGAGTCCATTGACTTGACAAGAGCTTTAATGACATCAATCAACTGAAGATTTTCCCAAAACTACATGCATCCTGATATATGTTCATCCTGTTCATTTTTAGATAAACCTGAGATGATTTTACTCTTAGAAGGGTAATTAGTGCCCTGTAGGAAGGGGCACTATCTATTACTGAATAGATTAGGGTTACAATTTTTTAAAAACTCTGCTAACCATTTAATATTATTTCCAGGTTTTGGCATGTTAATTTTTTTGTGCTCTCCACTCCACTAGATATGTAGTGCCTTTCTTACAGTCAACATTGTATATTTTCCTTAATTGTCATGAATCGGGCTGGACATTAGGAAAAAATTTTTCCCCGAAAGGGTCATTGGGCACTGGCACAGGCTGCCCAGGGAGGTGGTTGATTCACCTTCCCTGGAGGCGTTTAAGGCACGGGTGGACGAGGTGCTGAGGGGCATGGTTTAGTGTTTGATAGGAATGGTTGGACTCAATGATCCGGTGGGTCTCTTCCAACCTGGTTATTCTGTGATTCTGTGAATCAGTTTTAGTTGCTTTTTGTTAATTGCATCGTAATCTTACTATGTGTCAGAAAAGGTTTTATGAACAGCACAAGATAGGAGGTTTGTGATGTGTGGTCATGCTTGTGTTACCCAATGTCTAAGGAACTGTGATCTTTGATGAAAACTTTTTTATTTTCTGCCTTAAAAATGAATTGTCCAATGCCTATAATATACTTCAGCTTATGCTTTGGGTAACCTTGCAGAACGTTGCTGTTTAGTCGTACAGACTTGGTAAGAGCTGAAATTCTCCTTCAGATTTGCCTGGATTTTGTTGGGAGGCTTTAAGTTCTTTGAGGAGAAATTAAAAAATATCATGTATGTGTTCCCTGACCGTTCTTAACAATTTCTGTATATACATTCTTGAAAGGAGTAGAGATGACAAAGCCAGATTCTTCTCTGCGGTATCTAGTGCCAGGACAAGAAGCAGTAGGCACAAGCTGAATTACAGGAAGTTCCATTTAAACATAAGAAAAAAAATGTTCATTGTGTTCGAACACTGGAACAGGTTGCTGGGAGAGGCTAGGGAGTCTCCTTCCTTGGAGGTATTAAAAATGCAGGTGGACACAGTCATGAGCAACTTGCTGTAGTTGACCCTTCTTTGAGCAGGAGACTAGGACTACATTTCACCAGAAATCCCTTCCAGCCACATTAATTTTGTATTTCTGTGATAAAATTTAAGAATCACTATTCTCATCTGTAACATTTAGCAACTTTACTGATAAAGAAATACGGAAATGGAGTTCCTTGGGTGAGGTAAGACGTGCAGTTATGTACACACACTTTTTCAGGAGTGGATTGGTTTCCTCTTTTTTCCCTGTTTTAACCTCTTGATCTGTCTTTTCTGTTAATTTCAATTTCTGTCCATTTACACTTCTTGTTTCTTATTTTACTTCTATCCATCATGAAGGAAGAGAAAGGAAATAATCAGCAATAAGAGCACACAGAGGAAAGTCAGCAAAGCATTTGGGATGGGGCTTTGGCTTTTAATGAACACCGAACTCTTAAACCTGTGATCAAACTCAAATTCCAGCAATTGACATGGGAGGAGTATTATATTGCTAGGAGATGTTGGAAATACAAAATCAACTGTTAATTCAGAATCTGCAGTCTAGTACTGTATGTAAAATGCCAGTAGAATATGAAGTGGCAAAAAGAAGCTCCTTTTCTTATGAAGTAAATAAAATGCAAATAATAGGTACTTCGAAGCATCTGTAGAACAATGCGTCCTGTTACCTGTATGTCCCTGTACTTTCTTGCTTACATGATTTTTACAGCACATTTTTATGAACATCTGTATACAATATTGTGTTTGCTAGTTGGGTTTGCATTTAATTTAATTCTGCTTGAGGTTTAATTTGCACAACTGTCATATTATTTTTTAAGAGACAAACTTCAGTTTTTCTGATTATCTGCATTTTGAGGACTGTGATAAAATACAATAGAAGGATTTAGTTTAATTTACATATTCTCTTCCTCTGAAGACAGGCATAAGAAAGAAATGTAACCAATCTCAGCTTTCTAAACATCAAGACAAACTTTATTTTTCTGTTCACATGTATTAGATATCCCGTGCCAAATTTTCCGAACAAATTATCTACATTTATTTTAATTGATCCACTGTCGCTGCAAGCAAATGCATATGCTGCAAGCTTCATGCCTTAAGATAACATATATTTACAGAATCACAGAATAATCAGGTTGGAAGAGACCCACTGGATCGTCAAGTCCAACCATTCCCACCAATCCCTAAATCATGCTCCTAAGTACCTCATCCACCCTAACCTTAAACACCTCCAGGGACGGCGACTCAACCACCTCCCTTGGCAGACCGTTCCAATGCCTAACCACCCTCTCCGTGAAGAATTTTTTCCTAATCTCAAGCCTAAATCTCCCCTGGCAGAGCTTGAGGCCATTCCCTCTCATCCTGTCCCCTGTCACTTGGGAGAAGAGGCCAGCACCCTCCTCTCCACAACCTCCCTTCAGGTAGTTGTAGAGAGCAATAAGGTCTCCCCTCAGCCTCCTCTTCTCCAGGCTGAACAGCCCCAGCTCTCTCAGTCGCTCCTCATAAGATTTGTTCTCCAGCCCCTTCACCAGCTACATTGCTCTTCTCTGGACTCACTCCAGAGCCACAACATCCCTCTTGTGGTGAGGGGCCCAGAACTGAACACAGGACTCGAGGTGCGGTCTCACCAGTGCCGAGTACAGAGGGAGAATAACCTCCCTGGACCTGCTGGTCACGCCATTTCTGATACAAGCCAAGATGCTATTGGCCTTTTTGGCCACCTGGGCACACTGCTGGCTCATGTTCAGTCGGCTGTCAACCAACACCCCCAGGTCCTTCTCCTCCTGGCAGCTTTCCAGCCAGGTTTCTCCTAGTTTGTACCTCTGCTTAGGGTTGTTGTGCCTCAAGTGCAGGACCCGGCATTTGGCCTTGTTAAACCTCATGCCGCTGGTCTCAGCCCAGCAGTCCAGCCTGTTCAGGTCCCTTTGCAGAGCCTCCCGACCCTCCAGCAGATCGACTCTTCCACCCAGCTTGGTGTCATCTGCAAACTTGCTAAGGGAGGACTCAATGCCTTCATCCAGGTCATTGATAAAGACATTGAACAGGACTGGACCCAGGACTGAGCCCTGGGGAACCCCACTTGTCACTGGCCTCCAGCTGGATTTAACTCCATTTACCACCACCCTCTGGGCCCGGTCATTCAACCAGTTTTTCACCCAGGAGAGTGTGCGCCCGTCCAGGCCAGAGGTCGACAGTTTCCGAAGCAGAATGCTGTGAGAAACTGTCTCAAAGGCTTTACTAAAGTCCAGGAAGACCACATCCACAGCCTTTCCCTCGTCCAAGAGTTTAGTTACTCGGTCATAGAAGGTGATCAGATTAGTCTGGCAAGACCTGCCTTTCATGAACCCGTGTTGACTGGGCCTGATCACCCGGTTCTCTTGCAAGTGCTTCTTGATAGCACTCAAGATCACCCGCTCCATGACTTTCCCCGGTACCGAGGTCAGACTGACAGGCCTGTAGTTCCCCGGATCCTCCCTGCGCCCCTTCTTATAGATGGGCACGACATCAGCCAGCCTCCAGTCCAGCGGAACCTCCCCAGTCATCCAGGACTGTTGGAAGATGATGGAAAGGGGTTTGGCCAGCACATCCGCCAGTTCCCTCAAAACTCTTGGGTGGACTCCATCTGGCCCCATAGACTTGTGGGCGTCTAGCTGGGCAAGCAAGTCTCTAACCACCTCCTCTTGGACCTTGGGAATCTCATACTTCTCTTCCAACCCTTGGGGTTGTGCACAGAGGGAACAATTTTCCCTACTGTTAAAGACTGAGGCAAAGTAGGCAT
Source organism: Clamator glandarius (assembly GCA_033459285.1). Taxonomy (NCBI): domain Eukaryota; kingdom Metazoa; phylum Chordata; class Aves; order Cuculiformes; family Cuculidae; genus Clamator; species Clamator glandarius. The sequence goes on from JAUNZM010000070.1 coordinate 2,318,423, forward strand.
TGAGTACTTCAGCCTTGTCTTCATCCCCTGTTACTCTTGTTCCCTCTGCATCTACTAGGGACTGGAGATTCTCCCTAGCCCTCCTTTTGCTGTTGATGTATTTGTAGAAAGACTTTTTGTTGTCTTTCACAGTCTTGGCCAATCGCATTTCTAGTTGGGCCTTAGCCCTCCTGACTTTTTCCCTGCACATTTTAGATTTAGATTGTATGAAAAGTTATATACATTTTTTAATATATGTACCTGAACTTCCAAACTTGTTACAAATGAGTTATTAGTTTAGATGCTTATCCTTAGAGGAATAAAATGTATTGCTCGTGTGACAAGCTTTGTGGTGAACAGTTACATTGCTTCTGTCAGAGCAATAGGGCTGAAGGCTTCATCACACTTAGAGCAGTTCTTTCTTCTGTCTGTTGGGATGCAATCTCCAATCAGAAATAACACCAGCCAGGCTTTTTTACCTGGGCTTACTGGTTTTATTCTTATGTGTATATAGATTTCATTAATCTTTCTCTGATGCTAATATCTCTCTTAAAGAATCTTCAATTATTAGTGATATCAGAGACTAGGAGAAATTAATTGTAGACTGTTAATAATAAATCCCAGTGAAAGTACAAGAAGTGGAAAGACATCTTGAAATCAATGAGTCTGTGAGGTGATGTCACTTCAGCAGTTTTCCAGGGCTGACCAGCAGAAACCGTCCAGCCTAATGTTTTTATTAGTAAACCATGTGCCGCTGAATTTACAAAATGTGTTTCAAGTGTGGTAGGGATTTACAGTAATGGTGACTTTCTTCCTTGGATACTGTCTTTTCCTTTATACATTAACATCAGCAAGGCTGAGTAGCAAGTTATGTGCTGTGTACTCTTAGCACTGATGTGATTCTCCAAGTACTGAGATTTCTTTAAGACTAAATTCTTAAAATCAGGGACCTGACATACTCTCAAAATTGCTGCAAATGGGTTGCCAGTACCCAAGCACAATGAAATCTTTGCTCCACAGCAGTGTGCTGCTCAGGCTGGTTCTTGCAGGGTATTTCTGCATGTTCATTAGAGAAATAAAATATTGAAGAAACAGAAAAATAGACTCCAAGTTGCTAAATCAGGGCCCCAGTGCAATCAGTGATGGATGTTTGACATCTTGCTTCCACCTGCTTCCTGTGTAGCACAACTAGGGGTCACAGAGATTCCATGACCAATGATATACACAGCTGAAAATATCTAAAATACCTGATGGTGCAATATCTACTCTGATTCTGTATTCTAGCCTTACACTACTTGTATGAGATGGTGACACTGTAATAGAGGAGACAAAAATAAGCCTTGTATTCTCCCACTCAGAAACATTGCAGACACTTGACCAGCAAAGCTGCTCAACAGGGCAAGCCTCCTAATCCACTTGGGCTACCTTGTCTGGCAGAAGAGCCAAATGTAATGATAACCATGAAAAAACAGCAGTGTCTTTTCCAATTAATAGTAAAAAAATGTAGATAAGAGTAAGTGGAAGAATAAATTTACTCCTATTCAGCCAAGCTTCACCATTCCTAAGTGATGTGGAAGCTTGAAATGTTATCTAAAATAGTTGCTTTCTGGTGTAAATACCTGGCAGATGCAGCTGTGAAGTTTTACGTTATGACGTTAGTCAAACCTTTACATCAGAAACTCTTCAGATCAGTGAGCACTGCAGACTACCTTGGTAGTGATACTAAAAATGAAACTAAAAACTTTAGTCGCTGTGAGCAAATTTTATGATTTTAATTCAAGAAATGTAAGCGACACTTGATAGAGTAGGGAAAAAAAGTACTATAGGTAAGGGGGAGCAACGTGCTTATCTCTGCTGATTATCCATCAGGTTGCAAGGAGTGATAATCAGTAGTGTTCTCCATAGGCCTTTGTTCAGCACCGGTCTAGCTGAAGTGGCTTCTGCTCTGCCAAGAGTGTGCTTTTGACACTGAAATATGCATTTTGTTTTTTATTACTATACCAACTGTTATGAAAGGAATATGGAGTCTGAAAACTTCTAATATATTTATTAAATTTTTTGTCTTGAAAAAAGCCGATTTTTCACAAAAATATAACTCTTGGTCCTCTGTCTCTTCGGTAATCTCCTGTGATCAAAAGATATTTTGGGGAATAAGGAAATTTGAAAAGTATGTGAACTGTAGAAGTTTTGTGTTTAGAAGTACACTGGAAACTATGAAATCCACTAGGACCCTGGTTATGGGCAACCCTGCAAAACCTTAAGACAGCTGGAGACAGCTTGGCAAAGTTCATTTGTGAGTAACCTGTAAAATTCGTAGATTGTGATCCTCCTCATTTGATAAAGATGACCTGTTGCATCTTATGTCTGTAAAGAGAGTCAGAAGAGCCACTTAAAAGAGCCATTTTTATTTAACAAGGATGACATGAAACTTTGGTCAAAATACTTCTGGTGATGGGTAGTTGTTCTTTCTTCTTCCTTTTTTTTTCCCCATTTCAGAACGATGTCTCAAGTATTCAGAAAATACCAGGTATTAATGAGTGGACTACATATATTGATTTGCAGAAAATTTGCTTACCTGCAGATATTTATGGGCATATGCAAGTTAGGGGGGGATACACGTAAATCTATCCCTCTCCTCCATCCCTATCCACGCCCACATATATTCTCATTTGATTAAATGACCCGTAAGAACAGTTGTTCTGGGGTTATCTATATCAGTCTAACCTCTTTGGTATTCTTAACTGAATTTGAAAATTAAGTGGCTCAAAGTAGTGTTCTCTTTTCAAGAAACTGTTTGATATGTTAATCTTTCAGTTAGTCTGTGATATTAAATAATACAGTACCTGGTGATTTGCAAAATTAGGATTTTTGCTAATCGCAGTTGACCTGTGACAGAAGGGGGCTGGTTAAATTCAGTTTGCTTTTAAACAGCATGTTAGGCATGCCTGTTTCTCGACCCTGAAGACGGCCTTGGTGTGAAGCACAGTTCAGCAGCAGTACAATCACTTAGGGACACATAAGAGTTAGGCAGTTGATGGAGTAAATTCAATAAGTTTTCTGTGCTACGCTCTTGGACCTTTCGGAGAAAGAAACAGTGACCTTTAGAATGAATAATGTAGTTAAAAATGTACAAACTTGCTGCTGGGAGGTATCATGTTCAAATTGGAGTTGAATGGAGGATTCTTTCGTAAGAACAAGGGCTGTTGAAGCTGTTTTGAGGCAAGGAAAACCAAAGTAAAGATTAAATTAAATTAAACCCGAAGAGAAGATGACTGGAAGGAAAGAGAGCATTGGAGGAGCTGCGTGTTGGGGGTGAGAGCTGTTAAAGTATGTGACTGACTCAGTAATTAAGACTGAAACACCTCCAGCCAAACCCCTCTGCATTAGCTTCTGTGTTATATGAACCAACATGGACCTAACTTACTACTGGTTGTTACTCCTATGGTTGTCTTTGTTCACAAATCACACCGTCAGTGTGAGGGTTTTACTGTAGTTTTCTTTAACCACATGCTTGCATCTCTTCTTGCCATTCATTCCTCTCATTTGAAAGAATCTTTTCAGGAGGCCAATGCCTTGCCCTGAACAGGGCGTGGTGTTTCATCATCAAATATGTGTGTGCTTCCTTCTTGGCTACTTCTTCCTTTCCAGCCTTGTAGGACTCTGTATAGCTTTGGGTTTGCCTGCTACTCTCATTGTTTATAAATTTGGAACAGAATTCAAGTTGTCCCCTGAAGTTGCAAGTTGGACTTTATCCTGTGCCAGTTTTCTTCCCAAGAAGATAACACTTTTCCAGTGAAGAGATTGTAGGACATGACTGCACTGTTTTTTAACTGTCCTGTTATGTACTTGGATAGAAGAGGCAAATGCCTGCGGTAGTATACTTTGCATTGTGTGTACAGATGAAAATTACACTAACGATTTTTACCTTCTCATTATCTCCTCATGACTCTGCTCTTTCTCAGCGCCTCTGTAAGCCTGGCATCTGCAGAACTCCAAGACAGAGTGTTTAAAATCCTATGTATGCTATCTCCATTTTTTTAGCAAGGTGTTCATTCTAAGTCTTGGGGAATTTTTAATACAAATAAAAGGATGATGAGAAGTACTTAGTCTTGAATATTTCAAAGAATGAAGATACAGTATTAGATTAAATGACTTTGTAAGTAGGGTTACAGGTTCTGCAAAATGCTTAGCAGATACATGGGTCATTGCCATAATTTCTATCTAAAATATAAAACTCTGCATTAGAGAGAGATTTCCTAGTGCTCTGTTTTCTCCAGATGTTTCTCAAGATGTACTTGCCTACAAGTCATTTTGTATTCTATTATGTGCTTTTAAAGATGAATGGGAAGAAGATTTGTAGTTTTTACGTTTTGTGAGCACTGTGAAATAGTTAGAGAATGTTAACTCTTCTCAATCTCTGTAGAATTTAATGTAAAAATAAAAGTGGATTGAGCAGGGGTTTGGGTTTTTCTTTTCATTTTAAAATCTCTGTGTGGTAATGGCAGATTTGCTGCTATCAGAGTGATACAAAACAATTTCCCTATGTAAATACAGAGTAACTCCTTTGGGTAAATTACACTGAGTTAAGTGACTCCAGAAAATGCAGTAATGTCTCTGTTTACTTTCTGTATGTTTAATTGTATCTTCAAAAAATGTCATTGCTTAATATTTGATAAAGTGACAACTTGATGTGTAACCTTAGTAAAATTTTACAATATTACCTGGAAGCTCCAGCCAACATTTAGTTTTAGTCATAAAAAACAGAGATTTTTGGAGAGCTATGTGATTTGAAAAAAAGACTCAGTTATCAAACATTAAAATATTGGAAACTAAAATTGTTCTCAAAAGGTAAAATAATAACATTTTGCTTGAATGCCCATTAGTTACACATGCAGAGTGCAGTTCTGGCTCATAGCAAAATAAATCCAAATGTGACAATAATTTTTTCCAGCACAGCCTCATTACTTGAGTGAAATACACTTGTTAACTTACACAGATAAATAAATACAGGATAATCACAGGATCTGTGGTGGTTCTAATCTAGACTGTCAAACAGTTGTCTTGGTTATGAAAGCAGCTCTAGAAATTCAGAGGTAAAGTCAACTATCTTAATTATTGGAATGATATGAACTCTGCAAAGCAATTTTGTGGAGGTATTAATTATTATTTGATTTAGATTTTATACATATTTTAAACAAAATTACTTCTGGCACCGCTTTTATTTGAGATCCCACTGGTATGACTCTAATCACAATTTTATAAATGTGCATATTTGCTCATGAGATAATGCAAAGCCTTTCTTTTATTAAATGTATGAGGAGCTGCTTAATCTACCTGTATGGACAGGGGGTGGCTGGCGATTGTTTCCTTTTGAGTCTTTTCTGGCAGAATTGTTGAAACATGCCTTGAGAGTGATTAATACAGTAGTGGAGTGCTGGATATAGCATCCCAGATCTTCAATCCCTTTGAATTACTGCTGTATTTCTGTTAAAAGTATTCCTGAAAGGTTTAATATATAACTTCTTGCTGCTAAATTGCAGTTCATGTAAGCGACTTAGAGTTAATTCACTGCCTAAAAGAGACTGTAAGTCTAATTTAAATAACCATCAACCTATTTCTTTTCATTCTAGCTTGCCTAAAATGGAAAAATAATGTGCATTTTAAAATGCTTTATACTGTCTCTGTATGCCTTTATTATGCTGGTACTAGGAATATGGATTATCAAGCTGTATATATTAAGATTTTTTTTTTAATATTCTCATATATTAAATAACACATTGTTTAATAGAAAAATTATTCTTACAAGTGACTTACAAGTTATATATTTTTATTAGTTGCCTTAAATAGCATTATTTAATGTCTGTATTTCTTTTATAAAAAGTTTCCTCTGAGCATTTGAAAATGAGTGGGTTGCTCAGTAGCCAGTGGAACCTCTTACTTTGATCTTTGGATCTCAATATCTTTCAGTCTTTGTTTTGTGGTGAAATTTATTCTGCTCTAAGAAGCTCTGCCCTAGGGATGTGGCCTTTGCAGTCCAAGGAGGTCTAGCATTAACTGGTTATGGCAGTTTCCTCTTTCCAAAGAATCAAGTGTCCTGTTCACACAGTTCTCCGAGTCCCAGAGGCAGAAAGAGCTTGCAAGCTTCACCTGTTGTAAAGCCAGAGTCTTTCACATAGCAAAGCAGGGATAAAGTAAAATAGTAAAAAGAACTCTTTTAATAGTATTTAAAACAAACAAACAAGAAACTCTACCTGTAAAAGAGGACACTACAGAGTTGCTCCAACAACCTTTTTTAATGGGTTTTAATATAGTGTTGCATTTTAAATCATGAATTTTACACTGTTTTCTGGACTGGGTTTAGTAAATTAAAGATTTGTCTTTTTTCTTGTTTAATTTGCAATAAGATATGATGTATTTGTGAAGACTCAGGTTTCCACATAAAAACCTGGTAGTTTGCAAGACCTATCACTAAATTTCAAAGTCCATCTTAGAAGAACTGAGATTAAGGCTTTAATGACTATAACTAGTAAAGCAATAGATTATATGGCATCTCTTTTATTTGTGGGACATCAGAATGTTGTGTTAGTGAGTGCTAAAAACTTATTTTTGTTAATGCGACTGAAAAAAATTTTTTATTAAAAATTGTAGTGGGATGTACTGTGTGTTCAATAAATGAATATTCATTTACTATAAATGTTATTTCTCATCATTTTAATTGAATTAGCTGTGGTCAGTTGGCCCTGACAGCTCATCGTTTACCATGCAGTGTGCTTGGAGGGGCCTGTTAAAAGAAAACATAATTGGCATTCTCCTCCAAATTTTGGATATTTAACTTACCCCTAAAAGTGATCACTGTCATACCTGTGCAGCTTCCTGAAGACACTGTGCAGTAACTCAGAGGGTACAAAATGTAAATCACAAATACAGGGAGTGAAGCTGGCTGTGTGGGTACAGTTGAAATAGAAGCCATTCTGTATTTATAAATCAAATTATAAATAATGTTTTTTCAGACTAGAACTAGTCTTTTGCCATTTCTCCATTGCTGAAATAAGTGTTTGGGAGAAGTTGAACATGTGAGTTGTTTGGGTTCTTTTCCATTGGTTTATATTTTGTTTAGTGCTTTGTTGGTTTTTGGTGCTTTTTTTAACTGTGCAAATTTTTTTTTTTTTTAATAAACTCTCTTCTCCAGTGCCTGTGGAATTCATTACCTTCATTTTCAGTCCTTTCTGCTCAGGCTCAAATCAATTAGGCTCAATTGCTCTACGACTCATTTGCTGTCATCCCAGAGAGAGGGAAGACATGCTTTCTTGAGCTGTATTTTTCCTTATGGACAGTAAAGCAATTATGTTTCTCAGTCTTTGTCTGTTTCAGACATTATGTTTTCCTTGAAAATATTTTTCCCAAAGAAACTAAATTAAAAAATCCGTCTGGTTTTTTCTCCTGTGAATTCTAGTAGGAAATGTCATGCTAGTGATTTCTGTGGGACTGTTTGAGTTCTAACATATAATTAGACACTCCACACTTTACCTCTGTGAGTTTGTAATGTTTAAGAGAAGTCAGTCAAGATAATCTTTATTACTAATAACCTCACATATATTTAACAGGTGTATTATAATAATAGTAAAGTATTTTTATTCTGGAGTTCATGAATTGTGAAGCCACCGTTAATAACCTATTTCACATCTGGATTTCGGCAGGGAGGGGGGCAAAAAATCTCAAATCCTCCATAGAGCCAAGCTGAGTTACATTTAGGGCTCGTGTAGCTTGTTCATTTGAGCAAAATTATATGTGCCTCTGAAATACACTTCAGCTTCTCTCCTTTTCAGTTGAAATTATTGACGTGAATGGATAGCATGTGTTGCATGGCCATACAGTCAATTATTTGATCAAGCCAAGATTTTCAGTGGTAAAACAGTATCTAAGACATTTGAAATCAGGCAAGATAGTGTGTTCAAGAACAAGCAGAAGGTGAAAGAAATTATGGAACCCTAGTGAAATAATTTATTATGAATGCTGTAATGAATTGATCAGTTTCAATTTTCATTTACATATACACAGAAACAGACGGGAAATACGTCCTACGGGTCTGGGTATTTGAGCAGTTCCCTTCATGGAGTGCTGCAGTTTATATGACAACCCAGGCTGTGTTCAGAATTGCTATCAGCCATTGGGAGGTCTGAGAGAGGCAGCATGGTAGTAGGCAGTCCTCTGTGTGGGGCCAGCAGAGGCTGTGCATGCATTATACTTTTCCATGGTCTCTTCATGGTCTGCAGAGTGAGGCAGAAGTTATACTGCCTTACGGCGTTGCCTGATCCTTTCCTATCACCACTTTCTTCCTTTAACAGCATTCTGTAGCCTTTGTTGAATGGGAACAAGAAGAAATAATTCTTAAAATATTTACATGGTTCTTCAGTTGTGTTGAAAAGCATGAGGGTCCTGGTAAATTCTGGATACAGGTACCCTGCCTGGTAGAGTGGGTGTACTGTGCAGGCTGGAGTGCAGAGGGCTTGTTCACAGTCCAAATAAGCTGAGTTAGTTTAGGTACTACAATTAATCAGTGTGTCGCAGTATGTTGTTTCCTAGAGAATAGCTTACCCTATTTCTTGGCAGGATAAAATAGCCTGTGTAAAGCTTCCTGATGTTGTGACTAGGAAAATCAGAAAACTGCTGTGGGTGGATGTAATGTAAGCACATGATTTGGTAATGAAAAGAGTCCTGAAAGAGTCTGAAAACTGCAGAAAGACACTTTAAAACCATGTGGTTTGTGATTGGTCAGCAGCTCTGATAATTAGGTGGCCAGTCTGTTTTTTAACCTTCTTGCGCAAGAAAATAGATCAGTTATTGTCTTTGGTAAAAAAATAATGTTGTTCTTAAGAAATATTCATTCTTTAAAATCATAATTAACCCTCTATGCTCGCATCTTGATAAACTGATATTTCAGTGGGAAAATCTGTAAAGATAGTTTTGAAACAATAGTTTAAAATGTTTCTTTCCAAGTTTTGTTTTTGGTAACTGCTGTGCCACGTCACAGAAGCCAGCTTATCTGCCGCTCAGAATTCTAGGAATTTTAAGGAACTGGCAGTTATCTGAAGTAATTTTCAAGTAATAATTTAAGACTGAATGATTTTTAAGGCATACTAGTACATTCTCGTTTGGACATCTTACAAACTTTTTTTTTTTTTCCTCTTAAATGAGCTGTGCATCACCAACAGTTATTTTTGAAAAGGGAATAGCTCTACCTCACTGTGCATGAGAATCGGTATTTACTGTTAATTATGCTGCTTCTTTGGCATTAATGACAAGATTAACTTTCATTTGGTTTTGTGATTTATGGATGAGTTTAGTTTTATGTGGCTGGTATTTGAAATTCTGGCTATAACTGGTATTTTAAGGTTACTTCCAATACGGTGGCAAGTAAAGGCCATAATGAATTGCAGTCAGGATTTGCTGTACAGGTCTTGTATTTTGTTGGACAAACTACAAACTCTTGGGCAGAAAACCAGACATCACTAGCTGCATTGATGGTTTATAGAAGCTCGGTAGTGCACAACTATAGAAGCTCGGTAGTGCACAACCATTGCCCTGTTTTAAGCTCCTGGAGTCAGAAAAACTTGCTCAATATAACTGGTATCGTTAAATGGCATCAGACTGTGCATATGACTTCCTGCCTCTTTTGGGAGGTACTTGTTGGAGTTCTTCAGTTTCTCTTGATGTTTGATAATGGCCGTAGCTTTAGCACTTCAACAAACAAAATAAACCACAGGTTTGGATGTCTGTTGGAAATACTGCTGCACAACTGCCTAAGTTGTGCAAACAGTCCTTTAGGGGGATGACCCAAAACATGCACAGGTCGCTCACAAAAGGGAAGGAAATCTCTCTCTGAAGGATACAGTACGCAGAAGATAGAATCACTTGCCCAAAGGAAGGTGAGGGCACTCAGTCCCTGGAAGGTTTCTTAGCGAGTGTCACAATCCAAGGGAAGAGTTTCCAGTCACAGGCTGCAGCTTCCTGGAGAACCACTCAAAGGAAGTCTTTGGTGAGACCCTCGGGCCCCGTTTTTTACCATAGTTGAGTCTAATCTGCAGTCTTCCTGATTGTCAGGGGACTCATTTCTTCTGAGACTGTGAACCTGGCAACAGTTTTCTAACTCCTCCCCTCACTGTGGGGTAGAGGAGAAATGGGGAATGAGGATTTCAACAGTCAGAAAGCCCCAGTCTTCCAGTCTTTGGCCAGCTCAGCATTTGTCAGGTTCTTTGTAGTCCATGATCTTTGCCAGGTCTTTTTCTGGGTTGTCACATCTGCCACAGAGGGCAAGACACTACACTGAAGTAGAAACTGCCCAGTTCCCAGTATTATGCTGAAGAAGTGTGAGATGGAGACAGCTTCGACCTTGTTGGTCATTAGCCTGGTAAATCTGTGCCTAGTCTCTTCCACCTGAGTCACTGATACCTGTATGTGTAGGTGCTGCTACATGAGAACCACCCACTGACGTTTCCCTGCAAGCTATGCAAGGTGCATATGCCAAGTCGTAGATGTAGAGGAGAAGAGAAAGCATAGACTGAATGTGATGGGTTTCATGTTTCTTTAAAAGAAATAACTTTAAATATTTGTGTAAATCAAGTCAAGCAAGTAAACGTTACATTGTTCTTAAATCCTTCTATTAGTTAATCTGTAAAGGGTTGAAAGCAGCTGTTCCAGATGAGTGGTCACCCACTGATGATGAATGTTTTAACTCACATGGGAAGGCAGTAAATCTCATGCAGCGTAAACATCTGTGAAAGTAACATACAGACTTCTGCTTTTATCTCGTTTCCTCTCTTGGGGAACTGGAGAAAAATAAAAATTGGTTTTCAGTATTGTTTTTAAATGTGACTAACAATGTTCTTTATTTCTGTTTCTTTGCCTAGGGTATTTATGTAAGGGATGCGCCATTGAAGGACATAAAAGTGTTCAACTTCCGCCGATTTGTAGCTCTTTTTAGTGTGGTAAATGCCACGAAGCGGGATGCTGGCAGCTATCGCTGCATGATACGGACAGAAGGAGGAGTTGGTGTATCAAACTATGCGGAACTGATAGTCAAAGGTATTTCACAATAAGAAAAAAACAGTATTTGCATGCTCAGTGAATGGAATAAGGACCTGAAATTGCTGATTCAGTAAGAATGTCACCCATAGGTGGTTAAAGTCAATAAGAGGTTCAATAATTAAGACTTCCTTTATGTAAATCTTAAAAGTCTCTCCATCTCTAACAAGAGAATGACAGAAGAAGCCAGGACTAATTAACTAGTTATGTGTTGTTTGTTTTTCTTTATCAATGATCTGGATGAAGGCATTGAGAGCACCCTTAGCAAGTTTGCGGATTATACTAAGCTGGGTAGAAGTGTGGATCTGCTGGAGGGTAGGGAGGCTCTGCAAAAGGATCTGAACATGCTGGACCACTGGGATGAGACCAGTGGCATGAGATTTAAGGCCAAATGCTGGGTCCTGCACTTGGGGCACAACAACCCTAGGCAGTGCTACAGACTAGGAGAAGTCTAGCTGGAGAGCTGCCTGGAGGAGAAAGACATGGGGGTGTTGAATGACAGCCATCTGAACATGAGCCAGCAGTGTGCCCAGGTGGCCAAGAAAGCCAATGGCATCTTGGCTTGTATCAGAAACGATGTGACCAGCAGGTCCAGGGAGGTTATTCTCCCTCTGTACTCGGCACTGATGAGACTGCTCCTTGAATACTGTGTTCATTTCTGGGCTTCTCACCCCAAGAAGGATGTTGAGGCTCTGGAGATAGTCCAGAGAAGAGCAAAGAAAATGTTGAAGGGGCTGGAGAACAGGCCTTATGAGGAGCAGCTGGGAGAGCTGGGGTTGTTTAGCCTGGAGAAGAGGAGGCTGAGAGGAGACCTCATTGCTTTCTATAACTACCTGAAAGGAGGTTGTAGAGAGGAGGGAGCTGGCCTCTTCTCCCAAGTGACAGGGTACAGGACAAGAGGGAATGGTCTCAAGCTCCACCAGGGGAGGTTTAGGCTGGACATCAGGAAAACATTTTTCACAGAAAGAGTCATTAGGCACTGGCAGAGGCTGCCCAGGGAGGTGGTTGATTCACCTTCCCTGGAGGTATTTAAGGCACAGGTGGATGAGGTGCTAAGGGGCATGGTTTAGTGATTAATTGGGATGGTTGGACTCGATGATCCAGTGGGTCTTTTCAAACCTGGTGATTCTATGATTCTATGAAATAATTCCCCCAAATCCACAGTCTAGAACTATATGTCTTGAAAACTGTATTTACAGGATTTTTTTAAGATATGAACATAATACTGTCCATTTACATTCTTCATGGAGATTGCATTCTAGAAATGTACTGCAAAATATGAAAAATTTATATTAAAATGAACATGCAAAATACACATAGTCTGACATATGGAAAGATATTTTTAAATCAGCAGGAAACACTGAAATATAAATAGAATGCATACAGGTATGTCCATCCTTATTATAGAAAACTGTGCCCATTCATTATATTTAAATTGCATTTTGATTGCTTCTTACTTTTATAGTAGTATTTTTGAGGAATTTTTAGGTTTGTTCTTTCGGAGACAAAAACAGGCTTTGTAGCACCTAAACTGTGGGGTCTGATTATCGCATTGAGTCTTCCCTTTCTGGTTCATTCTGAGCATAACAAAAACAAAGATAGATGAAGGGCTAAAGACTCTTTTTTTTCCTCTTCTTTCTGAAAACAATTTGACCCAACTTGTCAAGGAGTGAATAAGTGCCCTAAAACTAAATCTACCACAGGTGTGGAATTTTCCTCTGAGAATTAGGAAGGTCAAACTAGTATCTATTATAAATAATCTGATTTTAGAGCCTGTATCTTTTGATAGATAGGACTTTTTTTTTCTTTTCAGCATCACATTTGGTTTGTCACAGGTGATATTATAACTCTTCTAATAGAATTAAAGAAACTTATATGCTAAGGAGTAACAGGAGCGAGAAATTGATTTTTGTGTTGTACGTTCTTGTCACTTTTTTTCCCAGTGCTGCTCTAGGTTTTATGTTTTGCATTAAGATACAAATTAACATTTCATATGACTCAGTCATCTAATTAAAAAAATCAGTACCCATTGCAGTGTAAGTGCTTGTACAGTTCTGTCTGCTGACAGAAGACTGGATAAGGGGATTTGCTATTATTTAATGTGGGATTTGCGTTTCTCTTTCTCCTAACTCTTTAATTATTTTGTGTATTTATACACCTACATAGGATTTGTCAGGACTTTTTAAAGATGTGATCCTTTTCCTAAGAGCAACTTATATGTAGGGTAATAAGCCAGGAGTGGGCTATTACCTCTGAAAATGTAGCGTGATTTTTCTTTCTGAAGTCAGTATAGAAAGCATGTGTGTGATAAGTTAGCAGTAAAGGAGGAGGTTGAAGAACAGGAGGCATGGTGATGTAAATAATGAATCAGGCTAAGACATTAGAAAAGCAAAGTGAGAAGAGAAAAATCAAACAAGAGAAGGTGAAATGAGGATATAATTATAAGGCATGGTGGAACAAATGAGTTTATTTCAGTCCAAGCAAGAATGGCATGAAAAGAAATGTCCAAAAATGGGAATATATGGAAGTCAGCAAAGGGAGCAAGACAGGGAAGAATATGAACCTCAACAAGAATGATGAAGCAGCTTTCAGACCTAAAATCGGTGGAAATGAGGAAATGGAACCACCTGAAGGAGGCAGATGGGAGATTGACTGCCTCAGTGACAGGAGCTACAGAAAGCTGAAAAAATTAGGAGTTTTTTCAATTTCTTTGATTTAGGGTGTTTTATGACGTGCATCACTAAAACATTTGTGCTTACCTAGGTTCTTTCAGAAAATTTGCACTGGGCACTGTGAGCAAATGTGTAGCCTTCAGGTGTAATCCCATTAACTACTTGTAGAGTGGCAAAGTAATTATGGTAATCCGCATTGCCTGTGTTGGAGACCACCTGCAGGTCATTGCTTATGACCTAAAATGACCCATTTTAAACACTGTGCTGTAAAATGTTAGATGGCTATACTGAAATAGCATCATTAGTAGCTAATTAGTAAATATGCATTCTTATTGATAGTGTATAATTAGGAAATTGAATTTTCTCATTTTCTTCAGCAGCTTTTCTGCAATGTTAGTTAGCAGAATTCAAAGATAATGGATTGATCTCAGTGCAGTTATCTTTTTTTTAATTCATTACCACTGATAAGTTATGAAAAAAATGTACATTTATGCTTATTGCATGCAATGCTTACTATACGTGGGAATTTATTATGGGTTAATAATAGTATGTGTAGAGACTGGTGTAATTACTCGCTTCTCTTTGTTGGAAACAATGAATATAATTCTCTTCTCATTTACACTCATGTAACTAAGCTGACTAAAGAGGAAATTCCCTGGAATTACATTGCTAGGATGACAGAATAGTCAAACCTAGGATCTGTAAGTTAAAGAGAATCAGTTCTTCACATGTATTGTGTTTTGTTTCGTTCCAGTTACGGAACTAGTAACTGAAATTGCAGATAAGTAAATCTTACACTGAAGCTGGTTTTTTTCAAAATATCGTTGCTTTTAAGTAGGAGTATTTGCACAGTAGAGTGAGGCTACAGCTCTCTAAAATGTTTGCTCTGCTTCATTGGAGATACAGTTTCACAAAATAGGAAGTTACTCCAAGTAGATTCCAGATACATTCTTATGTAAACCTCTTCAAATTTGTAGTATTGCTGTGGAGTACTGTTGTGTGGCACTGGAGAACACAGAACTTGTGAAATCATGGAAAGGCCACTACTGTGAGGTGCTGCAAACCAAACTTGAAATCACAAAGGAATAGGAATCAAATCTTGAACGTGATAGATATATAAGAAACTGCCAAATGTTCCTTTTTTTTTGTTTTGTTTTTCTTCCCCCTTCTTTTTACCTGAACAAATATGGTTATAGTAAGGTTTAATCTAGGTGGTGGCAGGGGGGAAGGCAATTAAAGAGCTGTTAGTTAATTCTGTATTAGCTTATTAAAGAACTGTAAACATGAATATTGTGTAATTAATGCGAATAAAACCACTCAGTCAACAATTCATCTGTCCTTAAACTAGAAAAAAGAAGTAGGCTTGGTTTTTTTAAAAATTTATTTTGTGTTCTTTTCTATGGCTTTTAGAGGACAGTGAAATAAAGTATTGATTGCTTTGTTTAAATAAATCCTGAAGGGGAGGTTTTCAATTTAGCCGAGTGTTTGTCTGATAGGAAAGGCTGAAAAGGCAAGTGCCTTGTCATTGTATATGCTCAAACTACACAGTATCCCCATCTAAGTTTGTCAGAGAATTGGATTGATATGTCACTTTATCTAATGGGAGACATAAAATTGGCCTTGTCAGATCACCCACTTATTGTAAAAAACAGCAGTTCGTATCTAATAAGTGACATAAAAGTAATCAAACATTGAGAACAAGGAAAATAGTAGGGTGGACTTGATTAAATGCATTTAGTGAAGTAAATTTGACTTCTACATATAGTCCCTAGGTTGAATATTTCTAATAGTGGGCAGGTCCAACACAGATTAGATTTAAGCAAACAGAATGAGCCTGTCTGAGAAGAAAACAGATTATTACAGAGTTCAGACTGCTTATTGAGTTCAAATAAGGTAAACCCAGGTGTCAAACTGGTTAAAGGGAGTTTTGTTAGTTTTTAAGTGAGGGCATAGAAAGGTAACCATCTGTAAAGCTCACAGCTTATGTATCTGCATCTTTCCAAATAGAAGATTTAACACAAGGAACAGAACCAAACCTCTTCTGGATCTCTAGAGCAAATAATTTATTCTGGAGGGTAAGATCATTTTAAGATCAAGAAACAGTAAGAAATTATTAAAAATTGCCTATCAATTGTTCTCATACATTACGTATACACAGGTGCTTCTGTTTTCTCTCTTTGCCAACTGGCCTTTCAAGCTGGGTCCATCAATCTATCTGTACCCTCTTTTACAAAGTAGTGTTCTTAGGACTTATTTTTATCATTGCCTGACAATCCTGTCATAAGGTCCTACTTTGCGATGCTTATGTTTTGGCAAACTGTCTTCTAGCAGGTATTTTCCAGTGTGAGTGTGTGCCTCAGCCTGAAGGTTTTGAGAAAACCTCCAGCCAAAACAGCTGAGCTAGTTCAGCCGTCTTAGCAAAAGTGCTGAAGACTCTGGGCTTTGAGAGAGGAAATTTTTTTCAGGAGAGTAATAATTACGTCAAGAATCATGTTTCTTCTGTTCCCGTGAAGTATGTTTTCACATATGGTCAGTTTGCAAGCTATTAAGTAAAACCCACCAAAACCCCTGTGCTTACATGTACCATGGAGACATCTCTGAGTTAAACTCTCAAGTTCCCCTCAAATTGTAGATACAGTGAATGGAATTTAAGTGCAAACATTAATCTGAGCTCCTCTGGATCAGGCTGTTAGTTTACTATTCCTATGCGTCTAGCGTATATATCCCCACCTTGGTGCCCTTGCACTGAAAGAGTAAAATGATGAGATGTGTGATGCAGATTGTGTGGGGTGCAAGAGCATGAAGCTGCATATCTCAAGTGAGCCTATTAGCGTTGGGAGAGAAAAGTATTACAAACTAGGAGGTGTTTTGAAATGAGAGAGGAGGTAGGTGCACATTGGGACTAGATAAACAATACAACCTAGGGCGAAAGATGGCAAAGGGTGGAAGATAACCTTATATACCTACAGGAGTGTGCAAAAATGTATACACATATATATGTATGTATATTATCAGGATGGAGGCTAAGACCAGGGGGAAAGGGAACTTTCTGGTGCAGGAGGGGAGAGGAAAAGTAGATGCTATGGAGAAGCATGGTTAGAAGAACAGCAGTGGAATGGAAAGCAATGAAAGGAGTGGCACAGAGCTTCTAGATACAGCCCAGGGTGAAAAAAAAATCCCAAACCATGGGTGGAAATTTAGTGGTGTTTGGGATGTGGGGATGGTGACCATAGCATAGGGAGAAAATGAAATCTGAGCAAAGCTGAGATTGGGATGGGTAGATGGGTTTAGACCAGTTAGATAAGTGGATGAGGATAGAACGAGAGCAGTGCAGGCTGAGGCACCTCTGTCTTAAAAGAAAGTTGGCGAGTCAGGAGGGGCCAAGTCAGAGCAATTGGATTGGGGATGTATCATATTCAGGAAAGTGAACGGTTTGTACCTAGTTAGGGATATGTGGTAATACTTCTACTATGTATTTTAGCAGAGTATCTACTAATGTCCAGCTAATTAGATTATACCTGCATAAGCTTATTAGTGTGTAGTACAAGGACTCTGTTTTCTGTAAAGTTTCAAAGAATGTGTAAAATAAAACACTGATGTTTTCTTAAATGATGAATTTACAGGTAATTTTAAGAACATTAGGATATTGGGTCACCTTAAGTTTTTATCCTAAACAGTCTCAGTAAAGGAACAGTGTAAAATTGCTTCACATGTTATGCATCATAGGTATCATTTAATTAAATGCTGGGCAGGAATTATTTAAAGACTTTTTGGGGAAAAAAATGCATGAATAACTGTAGTATTTCAAGCTCATTGCTGTGTCTTTTGTTGTCAGTGGGGGTGTTTGTTGCCCTTCATCCACAATTAACGTGACACTGCTTTCCATTGTTTCCAAAGGGATAGAATAATTTGCATGCTAAAAAGAGGAGCACAATAATAGATATGCATTAAAAAAAAAGGAAAAAGAAAACCACCTTAAAGCCATTTAAATAATAATTATTTGATTAGTTTTATGACAAGATGTTTTTAATTTGGACATAGCATCGTAGATGATTGATACATTATTTTTATCACTTCACCTACTCATGATGTGCCAAATGATATTATGTGGGAATATCGGGGCATTGTCTTTCTAACAATTTACTGTATAATTAATTAAAATTAAAAAGTAGCTTGCAGGATAAAAGTTTCTTCCTTTTTCCCCCACAAATGTAATATGGCTCTATTCTCTCACTCTCTAACCTCTGAAGAAAAATTTTAAAATGTTTTAAAAATATTGTTACTATGAAAGTAGGTTTTTTTTTCATTTTTTTAAAGTTGGCTGTTCTGAGCCACAGAAAACAAATGTTGGTTTTATTAATCTCAGAGATTTATATTATCTCCACTGGCATCTCTGTATGTTACCTTTCCCCTCCCTATTAAAATTTTAAAAGAACTGCTAAAAGTTGTTAATATCTTGTAGAAAATGTTTGATAATTCTGTGTCATTTCAAGGACAAAGCAGTGTAAAGAAAGGAGATACCATTTCAAGTATGTTTCCAGATAATACAGGAGCACATAAGAATAAATAGTTTATATGCATGTACAGCTAAATTTAATTTCATCCTTTACGTAAGAGAAGGGCTGTTCCTTATCATAAATTCTTTGGCTTTTTCCCATATGCACTGTAAATCATCCATTTACGTAGGGTAACATTAAAGCACCTGCCTAGAGCTTTCTTTTGAGTGTAGTCTTATGGCTTCATAAGGTGGCTCTTAAGGGGTTATGCCCATCACCATTTGTCACAGGATTCAAGAAGAGGTCACCTGTCTGTCCAAAGTCTAAAAAGGATTAAATTTGAAGTCCAGGATAAACTTACCTTAATATTCTATTTTAAAAGCCCATCTTTAAAGTGTTTCACAGTATTGAATAGCTTTGTTTACTTCTGTTTCAAGAGAGACCTGGAAGAACTCTTCTTTAAGCTATACTAGACTGAATAGCCACTGCTACAAACTTGCTGCAGTCAGTTGAAGTTCGTTCCTTGAATGTACATGGTTGTAAAATCACAAGTACCATCTCCATAAAGGTATTAATTGGAAAATAATTTTCATAGTGTTTATTTGAGACTACCTCAATGGCCATCAGTAAATCTGATTTTAGTGAAAGATGGTGCTGCAGTCTGGTACTTACCTGATTAAATGATTCTTCAGTATCCTGAAAAACTTAAATCATTCCGCCTAAAGGTTGAATAAATTTAATAAGTCAGAAGAACAGCTTTCATACCTTAGTCATGAAATCAGCTCATTGTATTTGGTAGTACACCATTTGTATTACAGTATCTGCTATACACCGGGTCTCGTGTTTTTAATCAGTTGCTTAATGATGAGCATCATATTTGTAATGAAAGGTTGATTTTATATAACTTTGACCTCTGGTGTGAAGACTACTTTTAGTAGTTTTATGTTACTGGTGTTAAGCTGCAGTATGTGGAGGCTTTGCTGAAATCAAGGAACTTGCGTTAACCTTTTGAACTTTGGTCACAAGGGAATGTAAAATATGCCCTGAGGGATAAAAAAGACAATAAAATACTGTCTATTTTAAGTACTTGTAATATTTGGAATGAATTGGTGTAACCGCTAACCTTAGTGACCTAACTCCTGAGTTCACATTTTGAATGGCACTTCAACAGCCTTTAGTAGCATTTGAAACTTGAAAGTAATTAACTGTTCTTTCAGCATGGCTAAGTAAATGCCTTAGCACACTCTATAAAAGTTCCATTTCATGTCTTGGTTCACAAAACAGCCCAATCATTTAAATTGATGCTAAATCATTTTGCATGAAGTCAGAACTGTTTCCAGACACGCTACTGCTGTGTGAAGCTATAGTTTATATAGTTCAGGAACAATAATTTCAATAAAACTGTAGTATGTGTCTAACCAAGAGTTCACATCAGTTTCCCATATATTGCTACTGACATATAACAATGTTTTCCGCAGTGATTTAAAAATGTAAACAATATTCTTTTCTTTATGTGCTGCAGCCCACCACATTATATTAAGCTGGTTTTATGTCTGTTGCAATCAGTAATAATTAGTAGACATCTTTGGAGAAATTATGGATTTTTGCCACTTTCTTCATGATAGTAATCAATTAGTTTTGTTGAGATGAAAATCAAAAATGATGATGTCAATATTTTCTGTTTCGTGATGTCATATTTCTTCAGTTATGAACAGATTGCACTGATTGAAGCTTACATACAAGTGTGCAGTGCTAATTAGAAATGCTGTCTATATGAGGCATAGCTAATCTTCAGTGTGCTTAGAGCTCTGTGAGTTGATACTTTCTCTAAATGGAAAAAGATAGCATAACATAAGATAATTACATTTGTTATAATAGCAATTCCTCTATTACTCAGAGAATATTTGTACTGTTTCCAGAGTTCCTTTCTCTCTTGTGCTTCATTCTTTTAGGTTCTTTGCTTTAACTTTGGCTTTGAAACTCTAGAGAAAATTATGAAATATATAAATTTTACTTCTTTTCTGTTTTACTACCCATATCTCAACACATGGGGAAATAGATACAGGAAGGGGATAAATCTAAATCTACAGCTTAGGGAAGACATGTTCTACATTCATTACATATTCTGTGTAGCCTTAAGAAGGTGGCAGTGTTTGCTGACAGATATGTTAAGAATATTGGATCTAACAGTGCCTTGTTACAGCAGCCTGGTTTCATTTTAGATGCATATATTTAAACAATGGGAAGGTGAATTTTATGCAGATGTGATGGTTGAAACAGCAGAGTAGTTTTCTGGTTAATCAATAGGAAAAAATTGAATTTGTTATTTACCTTTAAAAAAGAGATTATGTCTGTACATTATTTCTGCAGTGTAATTTAAAATGAGATGGCCAACATGTAATAAATAAAAGTGGGTTTAAAATTTTACTCAGATCCTTGAAGGCAAGCTGTCAGGAGATCACATGTGCTTACTTGGTGAGACAAGTTACTGAAAATAAGCAATTGTATGAAAGAGAGTCAGAGTCATAGTAAAGACTCAAGAATTCCCCCAGCTCTCATTTAGAAGTTCTTTCTATTTAACTAGGATGTGGGACCTGAAAAAATATTATATTTATTCTGCTTTCACAGAAGTCTGAAAATCTGAGGCCTGAGTATTGCAGTCTGTGAGAAATAATGAAAAAAAAGATAATTTAGTTTTCATGCAGAAACCACTGTTCTGGCTATGTCTAAGAATAGACTATAATATCAATTTTAGCTCAAAATTGTTAGTTTAGAGAAGGATTTATATTTATATCCAGTAATAATTGAGTTTTGATTAGAAAACCTGAGATTGTCTTTCCTTTTAAATTGGGTATTAAAAGTTGCTGTATAATGTTTAGTGAATACAATTGCAGTTGTACCCAATTTGAAGTTACAAAGTATAAAACAAAAGCTTCATGTCAAAATCTCCAAGTGCACAAGCGAAAATTTGCATATTGCCATTTAATGGAAGTTATTCTGTTGTGATGGTTTCTTCTTATTCATATTTTTATGCGATCTTCAGCTCTAATGTAGTTCAAAATCCATTGTTTATTTGAATGTTCTAGATACAGAAAAAAAGCCAGTGTAATCATTGCTGCATTTTGTAACTTATTGTGCTTCAGAGCCACCGGTTCCCATTGCTCCACCCCAGCTTTCCTCAGTTGGTGCAACTTACCTGTGGATACAGTTGAACGCCAATTCCATCAATGGGGATGGACCCATTATTCAAAGGGAAGTTGAGTATCGAACTTCAAGTGGAAGCTGGTATGACATACAACCTGTGGACTCCACAAGCTACAAGATTGGACACTTGGATCCTGACACAGAATATGAAATCAGTGTATTACTTACAAGACCAGGGGAAGGAGGAACTGGATCTCCTGGCCCAGCTCTCAAAACAAGAACAAAATGTGCTGGTGAGTACACAAAAGTGACTGGAACATTGTAATCATCTTTCTAGAGTTGAAAACTAAGTTGTTTCACTGGCAAATTTTACTGTCTCCATTAAACCAGCAGGTTTCAGGAATTAGTACTGAACACTTTTAAGTAGAAGCTATTAGCATTTGCCAGCTATGATGACCTTGAAACCAAGCTCCAGTGCCACTGTAGATTGTAGGTGAAATCATACCCCTGCATGCCTTGAAGCGTTTAGTGCTGTATAAATAAACACTTTTTACTATCAGGTATGCACTGAGCTCTCTGCAAAGAGCTCTTGCCATTTCATTATAACCCTCTCTTGCCAGTGTATATTTAGGTATCAAGTAATTAATTTTTATTTTATTTTTATTTTGACTAATATCCTAAGCTTTATATAAACTTTGTTCTGGATAAAGTTTCTTTTTTCCGTGTCAGGAGTATCGAACTTGTGGGAAAGAAATGCTACATAACAACACGAGTATGTATTCTTAAGTCTCAGTTAGCAGAAGAGGTTTAGCAAAGGACTGCTTTCTTGAGTGACTGATAGCATGTCTTCATGAAAAGAGATATTGTGATTTGTAGTGCTGTGTAGCAATCTCGGCTCCTGTTTTGCATAATTAATAGTGCTGACCTCTGACTGTAAAAGAATACAAATTAGACCTATTATCCAAAAGCAATTGTACAGTAAATTTCAGGAAGAGTGGCAGTGATATTAATTTGGGATTCAGTTGCTCAGAAAATAATAGAGCATACTGTGACCTGGAAATTTTTTTGTCATTAGTACTTTCCCCTGGTATTTGAATCTTCTTTCTGCTGCTTTAAAGTTGATGGAAGATAGGCAGAAGTGTACCTAGAGAAAATGGGACTAAGTAAATAGTATTAGCTTATTGATCACACTATTTTAGAGAATGGCTTGGTGTTATTTGTCCTTTTAACAGGAAAAAAATTATATACTTCAACAGAAGTAATGATGCATTTCCATTGCATATTAAAGTAAAGTTACTTTTTGCAAAATCACCTGGCCACCTGTCAGTGGCTAGATGGCCTTTCAGATGAACTGATTGGTGTGATGTCAAACAGGATGAAATATAGTCACTGTCAGAAAGCTAGTGGTATATTTTGAATATACAAGCTTATAGAATCACTAACTCTTTGATACTCTTTTTGATTTTTTTTTCCTTCCTCTCATTACTGGGAAGAAGTATGAAATGAAAAACATCGAAAAGCAGTATGGTTAAATTATAGTAATAGTTAAGTATTTAGTATTTACAAGATTTGCTTTACTAGACAAAGATAACTTCAGCTTATGCAAAGGTGAAGCATGGAGTTCCTTCAGGAGAGTTTCTGTGTCTCTATGCCTTTCATAATAATGTAAAATTATCTGCCTAGACAACGTCAGTATATATTTAATACACAAGTACTTAAATTACTTGAAAAGTAAACCAGTTTTTCTCATAGTTATACCATGTGATTATATGATTAAATAAGGTAACACTGGGTGCTATGTAAGTGAGCCTGTCTGTGCTAGAGAGTTAGAGAGCATAGCAAGTTGATATCAGCAAGCAGCCAGGTACCCACACAGCTGCTTTCTCAAGTCACCTCTGCCCTGGGACAGGGAGAAAACGGAAGGCACAAGACTCGTGGAGTGAGAAGACAGTTTAATAACTGGCACAAAAGCTATGCTCACAAGCAAAGCAAAATAAGAAATTTATTCACTATTTCCCATCAGCAGGCTGTTAGCCACTTCGTAGGAACCAGGGCCTTGGCAGTTGTTACTTGAGAAAACAAATCCCCTAACAGTGAACACCTCCTCCTTTCCTTGAGCTTTGATTGCTGACTGTGACATTGTATGGTATGGAATATCCCTTAGGTCAGGTGGAGTCAGCTGTCCCTGCGGTTTCCCCTCCCAGCTTCTGGCCTACTTGCTGCGGGGTAGAGTGGGACAAAGAAAGCCATGAAGATGTGCAAGTGCTACTCAGCAACATTCAAATCACCGGTGTGTTATTTATCAACTTTGGTTTAGTCACAAACCCAAAACACAGCACCGTATAGGCTGTTGTGAAGCAAATGAACTCTGTCCCATCCAGACCTAGTAGAGAGAGAAATCCAGAATTTTAGTTATATTTAAGAATATCATATGCTTTCTGGTCTTTTCAGTGGTGTCTGATGTTGAGCATTAAAGCATGCATTCAGTCTCATAAACCACTAGGTACTGGAAGTATTTTATTACCTGGTAATGTCTTGTAATACATCAGCATTATTTGTGTTTTCATTAAACTAAACAGTAACCCTCTTAAATTAAAAGCAGAAAGTGATGGCTGACTGAGAAATTTAAATTGAATGATGATATTAAATCTGTCTCTACAAATTGGCCTTTTTATAGCAGAAGATCCTGCTTTGAAGGTATAGTGGTTATTGGTTAACTGTTAGCAAGTGACCTGCTAATAACTGGCCCAAGGGCTTAAAAAGAGATGCTGATAAACTAATAAGGGTATAATTAAGCTGGGTAGGAGTAAAATAATGCCAGTCTCCAAAGCATACCATAGAATTAATAAAACAGGAGTCTTTAAGAGAAGAGTCATTGCACCCTTTTAATTACTGTGATAATTGTATGCTGCTTGGCTGTTCCCTAGGGGTCTAGTGAACTGCTCAGAGAGTTGAAGGAGTATGCTAGACGTTCAATAATCTTAATAGTTCTCCAAAGTATTTGAAATATGTTTTCATTTTAGCAAAATGAGATTTCAGAGGCATGTGAGACAAGTCATATCTGCAAGTTTAGTAACTAAAAGCATCTAGAATTAGAATGCAGAAAAAAAAATATCTCTGGACTTGGCTGCATCACCCTCAGTGGAGCAGTTACATACTTTCAAAAGTACTTTGCTTCCTTTGGATGAAATGCAGTATAAATGCAAGTACTCTCTCAGTATCAGGAAGGCTGTGGAATTACATTCAGGTCTGGGTTAGATTTAGCCTTGAACATGGAGTTCAATTTCAAAAAAGAGGCATTTAATGGCTTTTGGCCATTGTGAACCACATTTGAATCAGACTTAGAAAAAAGGAGGTTTTTTATTTGAAGGTCTGAAACCAAGGCCTCTGCAAGTTGTCTGGAATTTGAATCACCACTTTCTGTGCTCAAAGCTCCCTCTTCCCACAGCTGTCCGTATGGTGTTATGAACCTAGAAGAGTGCTGCCGTTTAAAATGAAAGAGAGGTAGGGGGAGATGGGAAGAAAATTCATTAGGAGATACATAACAGAGCATTTCCCTTATAAAGTGTATCTCAAATTACTCTCATGTATATTTTCACTCTGGTATAGTTGTACAATAAGAATTCCAGAGTAGTTGCCCAATTAGAGTTACTTAGGAGCAGGATATCAGTAACCTTCACATTTCAGGTACTGTAACTTGAGGGATAAGACTGTTAGCTCGGTATAAGGCTTGCAGTGCCAGCCTCTGCATTAGACACCTCAACCACCCAGTCATTGCTAGCAGCTAAATAACTGCATAAGTAAAAATTTGAACCAGAGAAACAGTGTATATAAGCACAGTAGCAACAGTGGCTCTGTCATATGTGATATAATAAATGTGTGGATTTGAGAGTCCATCGCTATAAAAAAATTCTTGTTATCCCTTACTGAAGTAGGCAGAACCCTCTGGTGCCTGAGAAATTCCAAAATCAAGTCATCTTTAAATCTGACCCAAACCCAGTGGAGCTGTCCATAGTAAAACCTAAGTAGGAATGTTGAACAATTAATAAAGTAGACTATGTTTTTGTGGTTCCCTCTTATCCATATCAATATTTCTGTAGGTAGAATTCTTTCTTTCAGTGTTCTGCAATGTGTTTTGTCTTTGACATACATTGCACAATGCAATTCTTCATCGAGTATTTGTCCCTGCACTCTGGTGAAGTAATGCCCCAATTAAAACAGTCTCCTGGAAAATCCAGAACTGCTAAATGAGTTTATGCTTTTTTTTTTATTATGACCTGTATATTATGAAACTATATTTGTAAATAGTGCTGTTCCTTGAATCTGCTGGTGAACAGATGTAGCTTAAAGCCAACTACCTTAGGCAGAAAAAATAAAATAAAATCCTCTCTCCTGCTAAGGGAGGGGTATTTTAAGGCCTTATAGGGAAAGTCATTGTCTTTTTCTCATCACATCCTAGAAAATTACCATCTCTTCCTTTCCTGAACCAGAAAATGTTGTTGGAATTTAAGAAAATAAAAAATAAATAAAAGACTGCCATGAAAGAAACTTCTGATGGACTATCCGTAAATTGTGTGGGTTTCTTAACAGTCAGAACTCTACTTCTCTGTACTAAGACACAATAATTGCCATGGACTATTTGCAAAAACAATGACATCACCAATAGTTTTTCCAGGCAGAGAATTCACACATTCCTCATACAAGGAAGTAATGGGAATGTTTTAATTAACATAGTTCATTTTGCTGTCTCCTCTACCTTATCACCTGAGCTTGTCAGGAGGAAAGCTGTTACTCCCAGTACAACTGAGCTCTTAAATCACTGCTGCAGGTTAGTTGCAAACTGTCTGTTACTCCGAGAAGGCTTGTTACAATGTGGAAGAACAGAGCAGATGAGCTCTTTAAATCCCCACTCAATGATTATTCTTTTTCATTTTATTCATTTTGTTTACTGCTTTGGCTTCAAATGGGTAATTTTCCAAGGTGCCAAAATTACTTCACTAGTTCTGTGCTGCCCACTGGCATTGTGAAAAAATGTACATGTTCCAAAACACTCACTAATGGAATGAGCATCCTATTCCCTCCAATCAATTAAAACCTCATCTCCTATTGCCAGATGCTGAAAATGATCAGATGTGGACCAGAGCAACAACCTGTTTTACTTGGGAATTTTAACTAAGTTCCCCATTTTCTCCTTTTCATTGCTAAATAAGCATGTAAGCTCTACAGTGTGGAAATACAGTATCCCCATAGGCAACAGAGGTTCTCTGTGTTGAAAAACTGTAGCCTGATCCAAAGCCAAAATATAAAACTGTTTTTACTTTTTTTTTCTGATAGCCGCTACGAATCATGTTGCAACAGACAGACGTATCTTTAGGCAGATGGTGTGGGCAAGCAACTGTATTGAACCCTGCATGCTAAATCAACATGCTTAGGTACACCAGACAGCACTCCATGCCACAACTTTCCTCCTGCCCCATGACAGGTAGCCAAGTCCTACAGGATGGACATTCTACAGCCCCTAATGTTTAAGATTCTGCATACCTGAATCATCTTTGCAATTGTTCTTACCCATTTTCCAACCTCCCATGTTCTTCTGTCAGTGCTCATGCCCTAGCCCATCTTGAATCTCAGTGTTACTTACTGCTTATTTTTAGCCCTTCCTCATTCAACTTTCCTCATAGGTTGAAATGGTGGTCGCCTTTCTTTATCCCTGCAGTTTTGTTTTGACCTTTTGACTTCTCTGTCTCAAGAAAAGAGTAAGAATGTCTGTGTCACTGGGGATTAAGTTCTTCCTTCTTGTTCCTGTGAGTTGAGGGACTGCCTCTGAACGGGTTCGGTTTTTTCCAAACTTATAATGAAGTCTTGACATCACTTAAGTTTTGTGATAGTAAGAAAACGTCAACTTGAGGCCATACTGCAGGTTCTTTTCTACAGCTTATTCTCAGAACTTAGCAATTTTCTCAGAAGTCTGACACCTTGACAAGGTTGTACACCTGTGTTGTATCAGAGTGAGACCTCAGATCACAGACACTTCAAGCCCAAGGAGGAAGGTTGCAGATATTGCACCATTTTATTTTCTGTGGTGAGTCCAATGATGTTTCTAAAGTCACCATTCCAAACCTATAGCTTTAATCCTCTTAAGTATGAACTTGCATTGATTTATCAGAACAGAAAGTCCACAGTGAACTTACATTTCATATATGGTTTTGTTATGAAAGTAAGTTACTGTTTTAGTAGAAATTTGAAATTAAAAACCCTACTGTATCATCCTTTCTCCTGTGCATTTCTGATATACAAATCATTGAAATATAAGGCCCACTTTCCCACAAGGGTAAAAGCTAGTATTGGAATTTTTGGCAGTCTAAGCAGGTGAATCATAGCTTTTGAATGTGCAGAAGGTAACCTGATAGCTCAAAAGGCACACACTCAAAAAATTATTTTACCAAAATTTGATTCAGGGATAATTTTTTGTATTGAGTGAAGAAATCCCAGCAAGTGTGGATTGTACTGATTATAAACAAAAGACTGGTATGTGGGCATCTTTAATAGAGAGATAAATTAAGTATACTTGTGAAGGGTTTTGATAGGGCATTCCTTAGTATTATTTGATGCTTAACAAGTTGAACACACACTGCTCTGTGAAGGCTTTAGATATGTATTTTCAGAGGTATTGTTACTACCAATTTAAATAAATGCATTGCTACTTTATTGTTAAAAGCAATTAGAAATACAGAAAAGTGAATGCTTTGGATGGAAGTACCTTCCCCGTGAAGTTCCACAGATGCTTTAAATTTATCCTTTGCTTTCTGCTAAGCATGTTCTCCCCACTTAGGTCAATTTTCACATCAGTTATTCCAGTTTTCACATCCAGTTATGCCATACTGCCTTCCAGTTACAAGCAAACTTCATGTTCATTGTTAATAATGGTGTTCCTTTGGCAAAAACTTTAGCAAATGAGACAGGAGAGGAAGATTTTTCCTCTGACTTAGTCAATGGAGAAGGTCTTATCCAGAAGCAAAGCAAAATCTTTTCTACATTTGAAGTGGCCAAAGTGTATTTAGTACTTCAATTTATGTCTCAAGGAATAACTAATTATGCATACCCTGGAGTGTGTCCCTGGATCGATGAAGTTATATGTCCATGTCTGTGCACATATAGCCTCATCAATCCAGTTCTCTTTCTCTTACTCTTTCATATATAGGTACGAATGTTTCATCCCTATAAACAAAGTGCATTTAGGCATAAAGAACAGGTTTTTGTAATTTAAAAAAAAATGGCTGAGTCATCTGTTTAAGGAGACAGGAAAATAAAATGTCCCGTAGATCATATGAAGAAAAACTGAGAGGGTTGGCATTGTTCAGCTTGGAGAAGTCTCCTGAAAGACAATACTGCAGCCTTTAAGTACTTGAAGGAGGGTTATAAGACAGATGAGGACTGACTTTTTAGTAGGACCTGTTGCAAAAGGACACGGGTTAACAGTTTTAAACTAAAAGAGGGTAGATCTAGAGTAAATGTAAAGACATTTTATACCATGAGGGTTGTGAAACACTGGAACAGGTTGCCCAGAGAGGTGGTAGGTACTCCATCCCTGGAAACATTCAAGGCCAGGTTGGACAGGGCTTTGAGTAACCTGATCTAGTTGAAAATGTCTCTGCCTGTTGCAGAGAGGCTTGAACTGGGTGAACTTCAAGGATCCCTTCCAACTCAAGGAATTCTATGATGGTAACAATGGAAGCCTAATTTCTGAAAGATCTGTCCACTAAATACCACCACCTTATGATGGTAATCCCTTTTTCCCTTATGACAGATCTACAGGAGTAGAGGCAGCACCCAGTTAACCAGGAATCTGCTGTCAAGTGGAGTATTTTATGTTAGAGTTCTGCTTGTCTTTCCTGAGCCTCCTGAATGCTGGCACTTAAGTTTAAATTCTTTAAACTTGAAACAGTTACTTAGATTAAATTTGCCAATTTTTTTATTGACAGATAGAAATGGAAGGACAAATAGGCATATTTCTCTTTTATTATTTTAAGATTCACCCTTTTGTTTGAGACTGTTAGACCATGTGCTATCTTGCTCAGCAGCGTTTGCCAGTTGTAGATACCACACAGTTCTATTGGAGCATCTGTGAGGCATAAAACATCCAGGAATTACGTAGAAACACGGAGATGCTTAAGTTTTGGACCTTTTCATTTTCTTCTTTTTTTAAAAAAAAAATTACTTATGAAAAAGTAAAATCGGAGGTGTTCAGAATGAATCATACATTTTACTGCTTCTATTTTTGTTTCAATATACACCATCCTTTGAGCGCCTTTTTTTTTTTAATATATGAAAAACGATATGCATTTAGTTCATGCTTAAGTCATTCTGTTAAGCTTGATCCAGTTTGTAGTAAGGAAAAAGAGGGATTTGTTTTGGGAAAGGGAGAGTTCAGTTTTATCCAATAATTCATGATTCATAACTTTCAAAAAGCTCTTTGAAGGTGTTTTGGTCCAGAAATTCTACACGAGAAAATAATGTTTATAGTGGACTGTTATTTTTTACTATTATATGTATGGGGAAAATGCCTGTAAAGCAAAAAGGCAATAATAAATGTTTACTCTTGGCATGCAGTAGTGCCTTTTCATTTTTAAAAATATATGTTCTTTGGAAATAAAAATCAAACTGTCTGTCAGTTCCTCTTTGTTTTGACTATGTCTGCAGAGTTTTGTTTGCAATTAGCTTAAAAACCACAAAAAAAATTGAATTATGTACTTAATTACTGTTGTACAGTGTTGAACTTGAGAGGGTGACCTGATGTGTAACTGTCATGTTTGGTCAAGTAAATGAAGAAAATAACTTTTGATGACCTGAGCATAATTATAAATGACTTTGGAATGACAACTGGCAAAAATTGTACTATAATTAAATTTCCATTATAAAAGTTTCATCTTTTTTGTCTGACATGTAAGACTAGATTGTGAAGAGTGTTCATTTATAAGAGGAAGAATTAGACAGCTATCATTTATAATTCAGGATAATAAATGAAAGCATTTCTTTTGTCAAGAAACCTTTCACTGACAAATAGCATTGCATTGTTAGTTTTAAAAAGAAACTAAATATTCTTTAATTATTTATTTCACACTGTAAAAAGAGATGAAAAATTCTGATGGTTAAATAAAGTCTTGCAGTAATTCAGAGTAATATGCAGATAGGGCTTTTCAGTATGTTTTTCTCTTTATTAACATTAACTTTGTCTCCTCAGTCTATATCTTAAGACTGTTCATGAAGAAGTAGGATCTTTATTAAGGCCATTTTATCAAGTTTCTGTTTAATCTTGAACAGGATTGTTTCTAATGCACGAAAGATAACATATTCTGATTTTCAAACTTTCCAGTTACTGACTGAGAGGGACCCTTTGTTTTCCAGTACTAGGTACTCAAAGACAATTTGTTAGGAAGCTACCCTGTTCATTTCTACATAGTCTTTCAAAGGCAACTCCAGCAAAGATTGTTTTGCCACCAGATTTTCAAAGGCAACTGCAAAGCTCAGGCACACTCTCATTTAACTAACGTATGGGTGATGCTTCTTCCATACACTCATTTGTGCTCCATGTTAGCAGAAGTGTTTTGTTTGCTCATTACCACTGTTAATTAGAAACAATCTACTCACTGTATACTGATTCCTCATAATATACTACTTGTTCATTATTAAAACAAACTATATGCTATTAATCTCAAAATATGATTCTTAATGTACACAAATTTCACTCTTATCGAAGCAAAAATGCCTTTTCTCTTACCTATGAATCTGTTAAAACAATGCATCTATTTCTGGTCTGTTAGCATCACAGAATAACTTGGCATGAATCTTCCAAGGCTAATCGAGTTTGTTTTGTGTTACAGTGACACAATCAGTGCTAAGCAGTTAATGTACAATATTGTACCGAGTTTCTAAAGCAACTGCCTTGAAAATAGTTTTTTTCATAATGATAATTTTCAGAGACTGTCTACTAAAATTCAAAGTGATCATTTACTTCCGTGTGTACTACCACTTTACAGTTAGTCTTTTGACTTATAGACCATTGCTTATGAAAGCAGTCAGTGTCAATATCTTAAATCTGTCAGAAAAGTACTGTTCAGCATTCATTTTCGTGCTCTGCAGTAATTACTTCTTGGATGTTACTGCAAGTTGCTGGTGCCAGTTCATATGTCTCTTTCTTTTTGTTCAGGCCACAGGCTTTAATCTCTGCAAATTGATTTGTGCCTTGATTGTTAAAACTATATGATTTGAAATTAGATAATATCTTAAGATTTTATTCTAAAGAGCTTTGTAGATGCACAGTTTTCCAGTGGATCAGACTAGAGTTTTTTCTTTAAAATGAACAAGTTTGAGCTGTCTTCTGTTATTGAGAAGTTTTAAGTGGCATGGCCACTGGACGTGTCTTCTGGAACAATTGTAATCTAATATCAGTTGAAGTTGAAATGCTGAAATGGCAGGGCAACACAGTATTCTGCCTTTGCAGTATCTTAAAGATGCATGAAGAAAAGTGTAGCCTCCAGAGAATTCTGTGAACAGGAGTACATTAGAGATACACATAAACATTAAATTATTTCTTTATGTAGGATAGCTTAGTATCTTGATAAAAACTGGGCACATCTAGTAGAGCTGATCAACTAATTTGAGTAAATCTTTATGAAGTTCTTAGATTGTATGTAAATGGTGATTTACTTAATTCTCAGATTTACGACTATAAATCTAAGATTATTTTTATGAGCACAAGTAGATAATTTATTTTTTCTTCTTAATTTTTTGCACAAGATTATGTCTGGCCCTAAAGGGATGGTGGAGCTCTTAAATGATGGTGGAAAGACAAGAAAAACTGGATAAACTAAATTTATTTATCATTCTCAGAAAAAGCTGAACTGTTTGCTAAAATTTTCCAGCATGATAAAGGAGCAAGAGTAGTTGTTTCAGTCTAAATTATTAATATTTGGCAAAGCTACACAAACAGTTGTTAAGAAATTGATATAAAAATGTGTGTGACAACTGTGTGCACTGGTGTTTGTAGGCATATACTTGCTTCTGCTATTTCGTGTGCAAAACACTGAATTTAAGGTTACCAGATGAATTTAGAAGATATTCAGTTGCTTTACTTTAATATATAGTGGCTGATGCCTGGCTAAAATAAAATACATTGAATGTAATAGTGAATATCTTAGATTTTATTCAGTCTGCAATACTTAATGCTACTGAAATTCTCTTTTAAAAGAAACTTAAAGTGATGTGATTTATCTTGGGTAGTACAAACTTGACCATGAGTTCAGATCAGAATTTTGTCGTGCTATACTAAAAGCACAGGGCACATGCTATAGAAGAAAAATAATTTTTGCCTGTTACCAGTTTTAAGTTTCCATGGATTGTAAAAACTACAATTTCTGTTGTTTGGGAGAGGGAAAAAGGCTTTATTAACAGTATTGCAGTAGTATTAGATATTGAAATTGTGACTGGAGACACTTTTCCCAGTGAAAAACAGAAGCTGAAATGTGCTGCGATTCAAGATTGCTCTAGAATGAGACAGCCTGCAGAGAAACAAAAAGGGCAAGAAGCAGAACAGCTTTTTTTAGGTAGGTGGATGAGCAGAAGTGAATGTGGAATCAGTTTCCTGTTGGGGAAGGAAGAAAGGAAGGAGTTAGCTCATTTCAGATAGAAGCATTTTAGATGAGGATCAGGGAATGCTTAAGTCCTTTGCTTTGGCAAAAGTTAAACTTTTGCTTTGTCTGAAGCTCATTAATCCAGTCCAACCTAGGTCTGCATTTTTTGCTGATTTCCAGCATTTTCTTATGCTTATATACATGCAGAAAGCCTCTTTCCTCCATCTTATTAACTTTTGATTTTATTCATTATGTTTGAAAGCAGTTTTGTGTAGCATTCACGTATGAACTGTATTGTACAGGTGGTTATGTAGGTATAATCCTAAAGAATAATTGATAAAGCAATAAAAATATTGCTAAAGCAATAATTCAAGTAACATTCTAATTTTTTTTTACCAATAATGTTCTATTGCTGAAAAAGAAATTCTGAGGCAAGTCTATGGTATTTATCAGGAGTAATCAGAGAAGCAAAAAAATATTTGGTTTTGAGGTATTAATAGGTATGCTGTATAAATGTAGTGCCATCATACAGTTATTTCAAGTAATTTTATTTAGTGGAAAGTAATTATAAACCAGTAAGACTAGATGGATTTTGCTTTCTGTGATCAAACTTGGAAAGGGTTTGTCAATATTTCCCTAATCAACTTTCTGCTGACTTTGCCCCAGAGTTGCTATGAGTAATGTGAGGAAATACTGTGGTTCCATAGATAGAGTAGTGCCTATGGAAACAATAAATGTTTCTCCCATAAATTTGTCATCTAAAATTCAGCAGAAGTTGCTAACAGAGAATTACATCCAGGTTTTACATATGCTATCAGGAACTGTGCATGCACTGCTCGGTGTTTATCTTCAGTAATTTCTGTAGTGAACATGGAAAGACAGACTTTGCAAGAAGTTGGCTTAGAACAGGATCTAAACAAAGTGTTCTTATTCATATTTTAAATGATTTTTTTTCATTCATCTTGTAAATTAATCTTTTAAATTTTATCATCTTTCCACTGATGATGAAATGTTTTAGGAAGACTGAAGCCTTGCAACTTTATAAATACACAGAAGTCTCCTTGGAGATAAAGTTAAAACGTTCTAGGATGAAGATAAGATTTGCTGATCCTATAAAATATGTAAAGACCTGCCTGGGCTACATACACACTGTTGCTATCAATCTGAATATCCATTTTATCCATTTTTAATCCAAAAAGGACTAAGATAATTTATTTTCCTAAATATGGTCAGAAACTCCTTGTTTAAGGCCTCACTTTTAGGCCATCGTTTATTAAGTTCTGTGTTATAATTTAAAATAGGGCTTTGACTATATGAATCTGAGCAGAATTCAATCTTACTCTGAATAGAGAAGAAAAACATCTCCGTAACCTTCCTGATGGTGTCCATTCATTTTCAGATGGGCTGTTGCCAAGGTTAAAGTATAAAACTCTGACTCTGCTGCTCTCAACAGCTGTTTCAAGGATGACAGTATTTATTATGTGAGTGGAGTCAGAAGTCTTCCAAACATCTAAAATAAACAAGGAAATTTCCATACCAGAAAAGAAAGACCAAATTCTAAAGTTAGTTGCTATGGATTTTATGCAGCTGCTTTGAAATATTATGAGAGAAACCAAGGAATTGTGCTGCTTAAGAATAACATGAAAACAGTAGTATTAACAGCAAAGTTTCATGTTCTAGAAGAAAGGAAAAATATTTCTATTGTTTTGTCAGAAAGATCTGTGCTATTATTCAACAGCTCTTAATGGACAAGACATTCTTTAGACAGTGTTTGGAGTCAAATCTAGTGAAAAAGACTGACTTATATTTCTAAAAATATGTGTAATACACTGCTGTAGCTAAATCAGTTCCCAGATTTCACTATGCCAATAGTTTACCTATATGTCCACATAATTTTTTTAAATAAACCGACATACATTTTGAGTATGGAGGTTTTTGTACACACTACAGCTGAATGGTAAATATGCGTTGCAGGTGCATACCAGTGCTAGCCAAAATAGACTGAAAATTATAATACATGTAGTGAGATGGCTGGCATTTTATGTTTGTCCCGATCCAATATCGGGGAGGGTTCCTAACCGATCCCAAGAGCGAGATTAAGAAACAAACGAGATCAGATGCCGTACAATCTTGTGAGCTTTGTTTTCTAGAACTGATAACAGCGATAGGACAGAGAGGAAAAGAAAGGAAAAGTTAGAATCCCTAAGCAAGAAAACAGTAGAGATGCAGCCAACTTCCACCACCACGAATCCAGCGATGTGCCATTGGCTCGGTCTCGGTGCAGGTGATAGTGCTCCAAGTTCCAAGAAGACAAGGGAGGGAAACATACACAGACATACAGCAACACACAGCATCAGAGAGCAGAAGAGGCTCCCGATTTATCGCCCCAGTCCCCACAATTTCTTTGAAAAGTCCACCCATTTCCACAGAACTCGTTGTCCTCCATGCACACATGCCCAGGTGTTCACGGTGGTCCTCTCTACCTGGCTCCAGTGCAGGTGCAGCTTGGTAGGCACTGCTTCGGGTGGATATCATGGTTTTTGTTGGGGGCAGTTTGTCTCCTTCAGAGCAGCAACAGGATTGTTGTAGTTGGTGGCAATGTTGAGACAAATAGTTCAAAAATAGTCTCTTACAATATTCTCACTATGTTTTAATATCTCAAACCAAGACTTAATTTATGAGTAAGTGGCAGCTAGAAGAATAAATCTGTGATTTTAGCCACACACTGTCTAAACCTGGTGGGGGAGACAGGAGAACACACTCAAACAGACTGTAGGGGACTCAAAAAAGGGTAACACAGTGGAAGAAAAAGCAAAGGCATGCCAGACCCCCCCCTTTCCCTACCAAAACACATACTAGGCTCAGTAGATTCAAATCTGAGCTGCTTGATTTTTTTTAAACCATGTCATGAATGTTTGCCAAATTATTCTTAGAATGTCATCCTATGCTGTTTCCTTCTTCCCTTTGTTTCTTCTTGTGACTGCTTATTTTATCCAGAATCTCTACTTTTTTCCACTCCATCATCTGCTGCATGTTCACCTTCTGGTTTTAACAACCTGTCCCTCTTTAGCCAGGCATTTAAAGTCATATTACACTTAAGTCCCACTGAAGTAAATATTCACACCTGAAAGAGTATGGTAAATCTTACGCTATTTCATTTTACTCTGTTTGCTGTGATAAGACTGAATGGAGTGAAGATATTAAAATATATCTTGTTTTAAAATGAAGACATGTTTGCTTTACTCTTAGTATCCTGTCCACCAGAAATGGAAATACTAGAAATAAAGCAACTAAGGATTGATGATATAAAGGACAGGATCTTTATTTCTTTTTTTCCCCAGGTTTGTTATAGGTAATGACTGAACAAAGGCTAATACCTATGGGATTTAAAAACTGTCGAAGTACCAGAAGTGTTCAAAAGAATTCTTTAAAAATACTAAAGGGCTATTGATGCATTATTTGAAATAAGACATTGTAATGCTTTATTTGATGAAACTGTTTCAGTAATCTTTTTAGAAAGTCATGTGGTTGTCACAGTATAGAAGAGTTCTGGTCATAGCAATGGCCACAAAAATGTTCCCAGCCTTAGGTACCTGACAGTTGGACTGGGATTTTATAGATTGTACTATGAGTACCTCTGTATCTCCTTACTTCCACTTTTAGGACTAGGAGCTTCTCTGAAGCTTTGGTTAAGTGACTCCTTCAGTTGTGATCCATTGTCCTTGGCCAGCCAACATCTGCTGAAGTTTCCTAAGGGAATGCCAACAAATAAGGGAGAAAAAGCTCTTTTCTGTCCTGTGGAGGAATTATATTTGGCATAGGCACTCCTCAGGTGCTTCAAGCAGAATTACCCTGTGAAACAGATCAGAGGAACCCCAAAGGGAATACTGTCAAAGGAATCAAAGAAATGTGAATGTCCTGCATCATCTGGTTAATCTTCCTTGTAAAATAAAGAGCTGCTTCAGAGCTGAATTTGATCCAAGAAACTCTTGACAGTTTCTTTGATGTTTTTTTCGAACTAAGGAGGATTTTTTTTTAACCTATAGTTTCAGCACTGAAAGAACATCTGTTGTTAATACATATGTGCCATTTGGCTTATCTACGATCCCAAGAATTTGTAAAGTATTTTTGAAACTTGAGCTGATCAACTTTTTTCTTGGGTTTGATGACATTTTAATCAAGCCATTATCTAAGAGCAAAGTCATTTAGAATATAACCAGGGTGAATTGTGAACTCAGCACATATTGATTTGCAGTAAATCTAGACAAAAGCAATCTCATATTCAGTAGAGCACTGAATCCTCCAGAGATTCAGATATACAACAAGAGACAGAGCTGCTCCTTCAGAAATTAGATTTAGAAAAATGGAAGCTATACTAATACACAGATTTCCGGAAATGCATTATGTTTTGGATTATTTAGAGTTAACAGGTTTTTTCCCCCCACGGTGGTTTTGCATTTGCTCAAACAGTGCTAACTTCAGCATGGAACCATTCCCAGATGCAAAGGAGTAGCTGGGATTCAGTTAATAATATTCTAGTTGAACACAGCCCTATGTGACCCTGAATCCAAGGAGGGTCCACTGGCAGACAACATCATTCTGGATCAGACTGCATTCAGAAAAGAAGTAAGCTTAGGAATTTGGATATTAGCCAGAAGAAGGCTCAGCCCCAGCGTGTTGGAACACGAGAGTGTAAAATCAGTAAGGAAAGTCTCTGGTAATGAAAAAACAGTTCCTGGATCAATTTCAACTAGAGTTTTTGCAGAAAAATATAAGGAGGAATGTTGGCTTCCCAAGGAGCTGAATTCTGGCCCCAGCACATATGCTTTCCCATATTTTTTTCACCAGTTGCATAGTTTCTCTAGAAATGTAGAGCTGAAAACTATCGTGTGGATTACAAAACATCCAAGTAGATCTAGCCATAATTTTTTTTCATTACATAGATGCAAGCCAAGGTATTTGCTTGCCTTTTCCTTTTTCACAGACCAGTTCATTCAGTCTTACTACTTTGCTTTTGAAAGTCAAATTTTGAGAGAACTCGGTTATCCAGAGAAGTCTATTTTTGGTGCCTAGTCTTCTAAGAAAGAATCATGAAATCGGTATTTCTAAAAGGGAATGATAAGAGATTTGCAGCCTATATAAATCTTATTACCATGCAGATATACAGTGAAATTTCTCTTGCGTCACAGATTGTAAGATCTTTTGAAAAACACAGAAGCTATACCTTATCCTTTCTTACAAAAAATTAGCAAATTTATTCAGCCACTTTTTGTATGAGATTGTGCTATAATAAGTAACAGGATGAGTATCAGGTTGGAACAGCACTGGTAAATCTTAAATATCATGGATTATATTATAAATAGTGGCTTGTGTAGAGATCTGCTGTCAGGATACGCTTACATAGAATATAGCCCTTGCTTGGAAAAGCGTTAATAACAAAAGGAAAAAAAATAAGAGGAACTATGTAATGATCCTTTTAACAATCTGCAGTATTTCCTATTGCAAAATCGACTTTCTTTGACATGCACACAAGCAACAAATAAAAAAATGGCCAGAGAAAAGCAGATGGAAAACCTGTTTTTGTTTCCTTTATGAACTTACTTTAATCTGGGGGAAGTTCGGCATATGAAAATGTCAGTTCCAACTACAAAAACATCTGAAATATTTCATCCAAGTGTATTTTAACCACAAGAATATTTTCCACGTTTTAGACTGGTATTACTGCATTGGTACCAAACTTTTCTGAAGTTCATTTGTTGAGACGGAAGGGACATATAATTAAATTCAGATGTTAGTATATTTTCCCCGATGGCTACTCTGTGGCTTGTAGAGCTGCAAATGTTTCTCTCCTCATAAATGAAGCAATTCCTTAACTTTAATGATACCTGTAGTTAAGTGTGGTTCCAAGTGACATAGTGCTAATGATATAGAAACTAATTACACCACATTACTTTCACAGTAATAACTTGTGTAAAAACATTCTGTAACATGATTGTGGAGATCTTATTCTTCATGTATTTTTCATGCTTTTATTTTATTGTGCTTGATTCTGTTACCAGTTCATGATTTCCTTTTAACTATCAGGTATCTGAAAAGCTTGTACTGTGTGGTCCTTTCATGACTCTACTGGGTTAGTGCTGAACTGACTCTACTAGACTGAAGAGAAGTCCAGATCTTGGGGTATTACCTTCTATGCATGAGCTTTGCTGTTACCAGAGTTATTGGAATCACTGTGAACGTGAGAAGACTCAGGCAGTCAAAACTGCCTAGTAGTGAATGAAGATAGTGATAACCAGCTCTTGTCGAAAGTTGCTGGCAGAGGGGTAATTTCACTAGTGCTTTGCTTTCAATCGATATTTCCCTCTACAATGGCTACTAACCTCAAGCACTCTTTCAATACAAAATCGGTCTTTGAGACAGTGGAAGTTAGAGCTCTTAATTTGTAGTTTCATTGTGTTAGTAAATCAGGTTTAGAATTATTAAATAAAGGGAGAAAAGTGAAAAGCTTAATGATTCACTCATCTGCTTGTGTAAAGTGCAGTTGAGTGATTTTTTTTCTCCCTTAATGTCTTTGATTTGCAGACCTCCATAAAAATTTTAACAGCCATACAGCTGTGCCATTGCTGTGTACAGTGCTCTGTGTATAAAGCATATAAGCTTTTTGGCTAGAGGTCTGCTCAGGTACCTGCTGTGGAACACACTGAAGTAATTGATGGAGCCCCAGAAATCTCAGCTGAAAAACCCTTGCCCTGGTGATTTATTGAAGGGTTTATGGTGAACTGTGTCATCTAGACTAGATCAGATAGTGACATGTTGGGAATTACAGATTTTGTAAATCCACATGGTGGTTACTCAGTTGCTTAGTTTGTGTTTTCTAGCAGATGGTTCAGACCTGGATGCTCTTTTCTGCATAAAAAAGAAGCAATGCTGACACATCCCCACGGTCATATGCTTCTTAATACAATGCAAGACTCCTTAGACTTTTTCATTTGATGTTCTCTGATTGCTCTGTTCAGAACAGTGTGGGTTAAGGGCATGTGCTGATTAAAGAATAATAGGAGACAGAGTGGAATTACGTTGTTGTAGGAGTGGAGAGGATAGATAAAATTTTTGTTAACCTAAGTTATGTCTGTGTAAGTGTTCCTGAGAGAGGAACGCTTAGAGGCAATGAGTTAGGCTAAAAACTCTTCTTTGCATTGTTTCTGTTACTGAGATTGGAAAACATCGTGCATTTTTTTGAAAAGTCATGTTGCAGTACTGTGTTTTACCCTGATCATAGCACCTCAGGTGGTGTGTACGTGGTCTAAAAGCTCAGAGGGACCTGCACCCAGTAATTACCCCAGTAATGGGAAACCTGATGGTGCCTGCAGAGGAATGAAACAAGAGACCACAGCTTTTCATTGGAGGGCCTTCCTTTCAAGAATCTATGGATAAGAAATTGATTGGATAGTTGTATTCAGGGAGTAGTGGTCAACGGTTCAGTGTCCAGATGGAGTTTAATATCTTGTTCAGTGACATAGACAGTGAGATTAAGTGCAGCCTCAGCAAGTTTGCAGATGACACGAAGCTGAGTGATGTAGTTGCCACACTGGAAGGACAAGAAGTCATCCAGAGGACCTCAACAAGCTGGAGAAGCGGGCCTGTGTGAGTCTCATGGAATTCAACAAGGCCAAGTGCAAGGTCCTCCACGTGGGCTGAGGCAATCCCTGGTTTCAATACAGGATGGGGGACAATGTGATTGAGAGCAGTCCTGTGTAAAAGGACTTGGAGGTGCTGGTTGTTGAGAAGGTTGACATGAGCCATCAATGTTTGCTTGCAGCCCAGAAGGCCAACTCTGTCCTGGGCTGCAACAAAAGAACTGTGGCCAGCAGGTCAAAGGATGTGATTCTGCCCCTCTATTCCACTCTTGTGAGCCCCCACCTGGAGTACTGGGCCCAGTTCTGGAATCCTCAAAGTAATAAAGGTATGGAATTGTTAGAACGGATCCAGAAGAGGGCTACAAAATTGACTAGAGGGCTGGAGCACCTCCCGTATGAGGACAGGCTGAGAGAGTTGGGCTTGTTCACCCTGGAGAAGAGAAGACTCCAGGAAGACTTTATTAATACCTTCCAGTACATGAAGGGGGTCTGCAAGAAGGCTGAGGAGGGACTCTTTACAAGGGCATGTAGTAATACGGCATGGGGAAATGGCTTTAAATTGGAAAGGGGAAGTCTTAAACTAGACATTAAGAGGAAATTCTTCACAATGAGTGTGGTGAGACACTGGCACAGGTTGCCCAGGGAACATGTGGATGCCCCATTGCTGGAGGTGTTCAAGGCCAGGTTGGATGGGCCTTGAGCATCCAGGTCTGGTGGGATGTGTCCCTGCCCATGGCAGGGGAGTTGGAATTGGATGATCTTTATGACCCCTCCTATCTTAAATGATTCTATGATCTATAATTTCAGATATTTGCAGTAATAGTAATACGAACATTAAGCCATATTTACTGTAAACATTTATAATAGTAAATTTATTTTACCTAAAATAGCTCAATGTAAAAAGCTTTCATATCTGAGTGTTTTAAGGGTTTTCTAAATTCCAGATGAACGGTGTGTGCCATAATTGCTTGTCATAATTAATATTCATTGCTCAGCAGACAAAAAAATACATTCCATATGGTAAAACTTGATGAGCAAAAAGCATCCAAAAATACTTGCAATGTGATGGTTTTTAGTTATTCTTCGTGCAGTTTTGATCCATACTAAAACAGAGGTTACATTATGTGTAGAGTAAGCAAATGTCTTTTTTTTGTGTCCTCTATTTATTGAGAATTTTAAACTAGTTTTATTTTAGTGGCAACAGAAAGAGATGTTCTCCAAGATGAAATACAGTGTATTTCTTATTTCTAGGTATCAGTAAGGAACACCAGATAACTTACTATGAGTGATTTTAACAAAGTTCAAAGAAATGCAAAAAGAAATTAGTCAAGGAGTAAGGGATACTACCTGTGAAAAACAGGTGAGAATTTGGAAAGTGCACTTTTACTGATTTTGTGCTTCATAAAGTTTACAAGCTAAGTAATCTTTCTGTAATAGAAGGAGCGGACCTTGAAAATGCTCAGGGCTTTCACAATACCCCTAGACAGTAGAGAATAACTTTTAAAGACTGAAGTTCTTGGAATACAGTTATCCTAAAAACTTGCATAGACAGCTCTTTCTGAAATATGTACTTCCTAAGTAATGATCCCAGGTAAAACTTTGTTTATGCTTGTGTGCATCACTGTCTTAATATGTTAATTTGCTCTTTCTAGACAAACAATTTCTTGTTTAAAAAAACCTTTTCTAATCAGGGGTGCAGTATTTTATTCTGTTCTAGTTTTTCAGTAGACATCAAGCCTGTGCTGGAAGGGTTCAGATTCTTTTATGCAAGCAAAACCCTCCTGAGTTCATATGTTCTTTACAGATGTAGTACAACTTCAGAAATTCAGGTAGAGAAAACAATACATGATGATTTCCTTACATTTTTTTCATTGGCTGGTTGGGTTTTTTTTCCCCATCTACCTTTCAAAAGCAAATTAGTACCTGTATTTTATATATATCGAAGGAAATGCATGATGCTATATGACATGTAGACTGGGAGGAAACTCCAGGTGAAGCTCGCAATACTGCCTTGGGTTACCTATTTCTCAGCTAGTATTTTTCTGGCAAAAGCTATTCCAATTATAATGATCTGCCATCATAGCCATGAGTTGGTAGATTATCCAGCTTCACAGTAGGTTGTGCCACAAATGCTGAGACCTGAGCTGGCTGCTAGTGAGCTAGCTGGGGTCTGGAAGCCACGGGACTACATTACATGAGATTACGAGTTGGAGCCCTCGGACTGAATTGACATTGCCTCTCATGCCTTTTCTCCACAGTCTGTCTTTACTCCATTACACATACATTGCACATTCCTGTTACAACTTTGCAATGGCCTGATTTATACAGATGTTTTACATCATCTACAGAGTTTTTGTTCTCTGTCGATTTTCTTATCTAACCACTACTCTGTGATTGTATCTTCATTTTAGTTGTTCTACAGGATGTAAAGTTGACTCATGTAGTTTATGATATCTTTTAAGGCAATACTGGTTTCACTGGAGTTCTGGCGTTAGCTTGGTTTTTGAGGCATGAGCTACAAGTTGGCCAAAAGCTAATCACACAATGTCTAGATATCGTGTAGCTTTGTTAACCTGGAACAACATTTAACATAAGTATCTGAGAAGTTGCTCTTATCCCAATTTTGTATATAAGCCTGCTGTAGCCTGTGTAAAGTTCATATGCAATCTCTTAAATTTCACATCATTTTAAGGTAACTAGGAACTGGTTTAGGCTAAACAAGCCATTTTCAAGCAAATTTGAACAAATAGGTAGAGTGTTTTCATCCAAGTTGGTAAGATTTGTGTCTTTGCCAGTCCATTATTTATTGTGAGGATTTTTTTTTTGTCAGTAATCACAAGTATAGCGTCTTCAGTCTTTTTCCAGCTCATAGTGACCATGCTTCTTGCCTTCTCAACCTTCTTTCTTTCAGAAGAAAATCTAACCAAGGGTCATTTCCACAACTTTAGTTTGAGGTGGTTTGGTTGACCATTATGCCTATAGACACTTGAATATGGCCCATTTGACCTGGATCATAATTCCTTGTGCAATGTAGTGGAACTAAATCTAGAGGTTTATGAGGTTTCATGTGAGCTGTGAAATCCTATTCATGAGTTTGATTTTAGTCCTGAAAAAAAGAAAGAACAAATTCTTAGAGATGTTTGAAGTTTCCATGGTTGTTGTCCTGAGGAAGAGCCATATTCACCCATTTTCAATTCTCAAAAATGCCTTCTTTGGTTAAAAAAGACCTTTGCAAATCTCTCTCCTCCTGAGCAGTAGATTTTAAATTGTGGCAGGAAGTCTTATGTATCAGGATTACAGCTTCTGCTCTAGAGGTCTGAGCATAAGCTTTTGGATTGCCAGAGTTGTTGATGTACCGGAGAACCAGACGTGTTATTTAACTATGCATCTGTTCAGTACCTCTTCCATCATGTAGTCAGATTTACTTTCAGTCTGGAGGAACTTGTTTAAGAAACCAAGAAAGGTAAGAATGAAAATAAGACTTATTTCTAGAATAATTATGTCCTGTATACAGAAACTACAGTGGTTATGTTGAAGCACAAAATCAGATAATGCTGAAACCATTTTAATTTTTATAGCTTCCGAACTAATGGGGGCATGCTGTGACTCTGGAGCATGTTAACAAGATAAAATCCTCACTTGAATGAACCTCTACAATACTAACTCAAGTATCATGCAAATTACGTAAGAAAATAAGGCATATTAATTTTAATGCTATCAAACGTCATCATGTTCAGAAAAGAGACAGAGTTTCAGTACTCTTCTGGAATATTTTTGCAAAATTATCTACCATTGATGCCTAGTTATGCAGATTACAAAATTTTAGATGGCATCTGTCCTGACAGGCCTCCTCAGATGATCACTGTGTGTTTTGGTATGGAGATGAACTGTAAAATGTAGGTGAATAGTTTTCAGCCTGTTAGGATTTGACTATGTGGTAAATTGATAGAGGAACATTACATA
This sequence comes from Clamator glandarius, assembly GCA_033459285.1. Lineage (NCBI taxonomy): Eukaryota > Metazoa > Chordata > Aves > Cuculiformes > Cuculidae > Clamator > Clamator glandarius. The sequence continues at coordinate 2,363,026 of JAUNZM010000070.1, forward strand.
AGAAGTGTGCACCAACATAGTGAAGTGCTAATATTGCTGCCATGTTAACTACTAATATCAGGTCTTCCTCCTACACATCATGGAAATTGCAGACTATTAGATGTGTACAGTGGGAGGCTGACAGTGAAGTCCTGTACAGTGCAAAATAGATGTCAAAAAAAATCAATAAACAGTTGCTGACACACTTTGGGAAAATTAATGGGTGAGGAAGAAAGGTGGTGAAATGTTTTGTTGTTAAGCTTAAAATAAAACTTTTGAGGAAAAAAAAAACAACCCCTCTTCTTTTTGTCTGTATATGTTGTTTTTAGAACAGATCCATAAAGAAAAAGTCTTCATGCTGCACTGTGAATGTGTTAAGTAGCAAATATTTTCTTCTTTTACTCTCCTTTTATGAAGTGTTTAAGAAAGCACATTATTTTCTTTTCCAGAGTGGATGGCTATCTTTCTATGGAGTAACAATAACAGAAATAGCTTCTAGTTCTTTTCATAGCTTCGCTCCTTTCTTTGGAAAAGCACAAAAAGCAAGGAAACATTCTCTGCTTATTCCACTTTACAAAACTGCTAATGCACCTATACATGGCCTTATGTTGTACAAGATGTTGAAAAACCTGTATGTAGACATTAGTTTTGCCTGCATGAAGGTAAATGGTTCTGAAAACAGATGCTGCTCTTGGATTTAGTTTCTGGTGCCTGGCTCAGCCTGTGTTACCCAGACACATGGGGCATCAGGACACCTCCAAGTCCTGCACATTCAACTAGGGCAGCATTTATAAGCTCCGCTATGGGAAGCTGAGAGCAGACTTTTGTCCCGTGGCCTCATGTCGTATCAACATCAGCATCCAAAAAGCAAAATTTAAGAGGTGATTGGCTCTTTTTAAATGCTGTTGGAAATGGCTAAAGAGATGATGAAAAAAACTACAGCCAGAGCAGAATGGTATGTTAATAATATGGTATGATAATTCATTCTAGCACTGCTTTTCAAGCAGGCAAGCTCATTCATAACCTGTAAAGGGCAACTTGCATGTTCCCTAATGCATTTCTTCTAGCAGTGTGGAATTGCATGTTGAGATTGGGATCGAAATTTTTCTTTGCTTATGAAGCTTAATATTGATGATACAAGTGCAAAAAGCAGTTTTTAATTGCACGAAAGACTGAGAAAGACCCACTTAATTTGTTTACTTCTAATTCTTTCACTTATCTTAATTCACTGCCACTTTTGAAATATAAAGCTAATTTTTGTTAATGTGTGCCTCCATTCACGTGTATCCATTTCACATTCTCACTTTAAATTTTTTTCTAGGCACAGACATTGTACTTTGCTGAAACAGAACTAGCACTTAAAGGAGTTATTTTCCATAATTATTTTCCATCATTGTGTAGTTAGGTTTGTTAGTTTACCTTCATGAATTCGTGAAGAATGGAAGAAAGAGATAAAGCTCTAGTGGAAACAGGAGGAAATAATGAATCAAGGAATAAGCCTGAATTCTCTTGTTGCTTTGTCCAAATTGCTTCCCTGATTCTAGTCTTTATTTTTTCTACTTCTTTCAGTTCACTTATTCAAGCTAGACCACAAATAGAATTTGCTCAAGTAAAAGTAATGTTATTTAAATGACAATGTGTGCTGGTATGGGCAGTTAGTATAAAAATTCCCTGTATTTTATTTTTTATTCCTATTATACATGTAATATTAGAGAAGAAAAGAAAATATATTCATTTGTAATAGAAACAGCAGTCTGGGGCAGTCAAACATGTAATTAATTGAATATTTTTCTTATTGCTTTTAGTTCTTTTCCTGGATGATTCTGATAACCTGGACCCTCTGTGTGATAAAACTTTTTAAAAATAAAGTACTAACTAATCATGTTTACTTTGTTTACCTTAAGTCACAAGGCTCAGATTAGTTCTTTCAACACAAGCAACTAGCAAGTATCTTTGGAGATGCCTTGTAATGTCCCTTCTAGTCTACCTGGCAGACCAGGAGGGCAGGGTTGTCTCCCATTGATTCTGTCTTATCTGAAATCCTTATACAGATCAGTCAGGTATGCTAGAACATGTCAGGTTGCAGTAGGAACCTACATTTAGGCAACTAAACTGTGTGCAAAAGCACTGTATTCAATCATGCTCAAATAAATTGTGTGGATGAAGTTTTTGTTCATGCATTTATATTTTCAGATTTTGCTATTCGCTTGCGTAGGTGAAATCTTGATAGGTTAGTGCAGTAGCTTCTTCATCCTCATATTGCTTCTTCTAAGACAAACATTTGTGGTCTATTACTCTAAAGTGCAGAAGTATTACATAGCAATTAGCACTGTGAGGATAATGGGTACATTATGCCTCAGTTGTTTACTGCTAAGTGAAATGTGAAAAGTTGGTATCAAAGTAAGCAGTAAAGAAGGCAAGAGCTTAACGAAGGGAACCCATTCCTTGCCTTTAGGTTCTGAGTGCAGAGCTCTTTATGTATGAGGAGTGTGAGTCTACAGTCACACAAGTCTTTAGATCTTGTCAAAAAAACCTTCTGCTGTGGAAAATATACACTATTCCCTGTGACTGTTCAGCATTTGTGTTGCATTCCAGTAATGTACTGTTATGAATCCGGAGAAAAATTGTCAATTACAAATATCCACTTGAATGGTCTGGTAGCCAGCCAGAGCCTTGAAGAAAAGGGTTTTGCTCATCTCTGTCCTTCATATTTCATTTCTTAGACTGCTGTGCATTTTCAGCTGCAGAATTCATTCTGATAAACTCACTGAACTGCCGAAATTGTCTCTTTTCAATAAATCTTCAATTACACATGTTATTTAGAGCATCTATTGCTACTAAATCACAGTATGAAAGGGCATAAAATGTGTCTATAATAACAAGTACAATGTGCACAGTTCTTTCTACACTGACCCCAGTCACTGCTTTGAAAGAATGCCTTACACAACATTCACAACACATAAGACATAAAATAAGGTAGTTTTCACAAATCCTACTACTATTTTCTTTATTTCATTCTTAGCAGTAAAAAGAGAGTGAACTTATTTCTTAAAGCATCTTTTGGAACATCCTAAATTAAGATTTCACCTTTTTCACCTTGCTCTCCAAGGGGGCTTTAGAAGTTTAGAGTACGAATTTTTGTGAAACGTAAAAACTTTGCAAGGTTTGATTAGTAAAAGACAAATTTTGTTTCTGTGTCCGTGACTGTTGGTGAAAAATAGAAGAAACACGTTTTCTCTTATGAAATGAGAGAGGTGGGAATCTAGCCTACACATAGACTGTGTAGGACAGGATTTGGTGCTAAGGGTGGTCCCCTCCAGGCCTGTTCCATTGTCATATTCCTGTCTGCTGTTCTGAGATCACAGCATATGCAAGAATTCTGTGCAAGTACTCTAGCAAATTTTTTTTGAATCAAAGTGAATTAAAGAATCCAATCAGCCATACTAAAAAAAAAAAAATCAACTAAAAAACAGTGATATATGAGAAATATACTAAGTATGTTTAATGGACGATGGAAAATGAAAAACTAGATGATCAGAATGTCCCCATATCTAAACACAGTGCGTCCTTTATCCAGCCTGTGAACAGAACTGAGTTCCAGATAAGATATTTATCCAAGAGATTTGTCAGAGGTATGTAGATATATAGTTCTTCAGAGTGTTAAGATATAGGCTGTAGGAATTTTGCCTTCCTGGCATAGAGTACATGTTGTATATGTAACTAATATTACTTTATTTTTCACTTGTTCTCTGCCATCCTTGTGTCTGAAAGTGTTCTGCAGTCTCTGATTTTATCTTCCATTTTACTGACACTGTAAACAGGGGACAGGTGCTGTCATTTAATTTGTATGTATTTAGCTCCTAGGTCAATGGAATATTGAATAATTATATATTCTAGGACCACTGATATTATAAGTGATGATTATTATTGGTATTAGATTAGGCACTACTAGGAGAGTATTGTCTGCTTTGTTGATCATTTAATGACATAACATATTATTTTTAATATATTTTAAAAGTCATGTTTTTGTTAGTAGGCTACTGTTGAAAAGTGTATTCATACAGTACCTGAAGTATCTTTCCCTTCCAAAAGATGGGGGTTTTTTTCCCCTGAAAGATGTCTATCACTCGAGTTACCTTGTTGCTTTTTTGTTATTATTTATGCACTAGTCCATTACCTTCTCTAGGGAACTGGTGTTGCATTTTAAACATTTGGCAATGTACAATGTGGAGGCCTTGAAAAGAATGATACAATTGATTCCTTTTATTTATCTCCATTATCCTCCTTCACTTTTGTTAGATGGCCATTCAAGAGATTAGTAGGTCAAGACTTCAATAAAATTGAGAGCTGTTAAGTATAGTAAAGGTCACTGTGGTGATTTTTAATAGTCAGTCTCAAATGACAAATTCTTACTGTCATTCTAATGAAATGTAAATAGGGATGTACATCCTAAATAATAGTGTAAAAAACCATTTTTAAAGTTGGTAAAAATATTGCTTGTTTTTTTATTTCTTATTTTATCACACACACACACACCATTAAACGTCTTTCCCTCCAGGCTAAACTAGACATCTGTTACTTTGGCCTACTTATGAAAAGAAATGAAACTTTTCTTGGCATGATATCATTGCATTTAAGTTTCTTTAGAAGATATAGAGAATGGCAACCTTGGGGCTCAAGGATGCCATTTAATATTTAGGTGAACTACCTCCTTTTAGCAGACAGAACTGCTAATTTGTAAATGATGAGTCAAGTTCATTCACCTCTGTGTGTGCTCTTCTGCGCGCACTCATAAGCCCCCAGGAAGATTATATCCCAGACTTTGACATCAAAGTGGCCACAAACCTCAACTTGGGAAGAAAGGAGAATGACCAGTCAGCAGGACAAGGAGTTAACAATGTTGATGTGTGGACTGGGTTTTAGAATGAAGGAGTTACTGACTTTGGAGTTGGATTTTTAAGTCTCCTGGAGCTTTTATTTTAAATTACGAGCTTTTAAAAGAAGAATGTGTAGTTTATAGGCTATTGTCATAATAGTGCTTGTTTTCAAAACTTCAAGTGCAAAAAGGTTTGGGGTTTTTTGTGTTTTTTATTTTTTTTTAAAGCTAAAATTAAAATATAATTTCTGGACCTCAGTATTGTAGGTAGAATTGTGCAGCTAAAGTCACAAAATGTATACAAGAGTGCTCCATTCTACCTGTCAGCCTGGAGCTTTCGGTTTTCTCTATTCATCACATACTGTAGTCTCAAAGAAGTCCATAAAATTTTCCTTCTAATGCTGATGTCAAATACTGTCAGTGGGCAAGCTGCATTTTCCTGTGTCTAGATTTTTGGAATACCTAGGTACTTAGTCCACACATAGTGCTACATTTCAAAAGGTAAGCTTGGGAGAGAACAAGTAATGGCAAAGTCCTGCTTAGAAAGAAAGCAGCTATCTCCGTTTTCTTTTATGAATTTCTCATTTTTTTTTACTAAGAAACTTTCTTCAAGGAAATAATGTTGAATTGAGTTTCCTAGGAGTTCACCCACATTAGTTACTGAGAGCTGTATTTCAAAATAATGGCATAGTGCTAATTTTTTAATATTTCTTAGGAAAAGCTATGACCAGAAAAAAACCCCAAATTGTTCAGTACCTTTTTTCCATTTCTGTGTGTCGCCATGGTTTCCAATTCATAGGGTCCTAAAAAAGAAAGATGAGAGTCATCCTGTTCCTTTATTGTCCCAAAATGTACTTTATAGTGTCAACTGTATTTCTGTTGTTCATTATATCTTTTTATCTAGCTTTCTGAAAGAACTCAAATGAAATTTTGTAATTTCTTCATCTCATCTATGACAGGGATTCACGCTGTTAGAAGTTTTTCTAATCTCTAAGCTCAGTCTTGTTTGCTGTAGTATTAAACTGTTATTTTTCAGCTGTAAACACAGAGAAAGCCCTTTCTAAACATGGCATTCTGTTGAGTCCCAAGTAGTACCAACAGTGTTGCTTTTTGCACATGTGATGTTGCTGAATCATGAAATCAAAGCATCTTCATAGGTTTTTTTTCTGTGGAGGTCATCCACTCTGATCTCCACCCCAAGTAGTCCTTAAAGTCCAAGTCAGCATGCTCAGGACTTTTTGAGCCATGTTTTGAATATTTCCAAAGACAGAGATTCCACAGCATCTCTGGGCAGCCTGTTACAGTGCTTGACCACTGTGAAGAATTTTTTTTCTTCCTAGCAAGTCAGAATTTGCAAGATGAGAGTTGTCTCTCATCCTTTTGGTTTGCACATCCAACACACTTTTTTCTCTGCAGTTCTCCTTCATGTACTGAAATAACAGCAATTAGAAATGTTTATTTGGCTGAGCAAGTGCATTCCCTCAGCCTCTCCTCATTATTTGATGCATTCCAGCCATTTATTCACCCTCTGAGACGTTCTAGTTCATTGTCAAATCTCATGTACTGAGGACCCAAAACATGGGGTCATTTCTGGTTTTTTTTGCAGATTTACTGGCCAATGTCTTCTCAACTTTACCTTTGCATGCACCATTAATGAAGATTTTAAATAGAGGCAGATCTTAGACAGATCCCTGTTGGCTACATTTTACCTTGCCAGGGTACCAGATTGCTGAATTTTCAGTGTAGTTCTCCAGTGGCTTTTTCTTTGAGTCCACAGTGCAGTATCTTCTTTTAGGCTAATCCTGCTTAACTTATCTGGGTTATGGAAAGTAATATCAAAAGATTTAGTAAAGACAAGACATCCATATCTACTACTTTGTTTCCAAACTCAGGGTCTGTTGTCTCGTCACGGAAAGAAAACATTTGTAGTTTCCTGTGTGATATGTTCCTCGCAAATCTAGGTTGTCTTCTACTAATTTGGCAGGGTGAGGAGGAGTTCTGTTTCTTGCAGGTAGTCTGATTATTTGTTCTATGGGCCTGTAGTTCTTCACGTATCTTTGTTTAGAGTTTTTAGAAATAGCTTTTAAAAAAACAAACAGTGTTTTTTTTGCTTTTTTGAGATCTTACATACAATATTCCTAAAAAAATATGCTAATGTATTGACTATACCACCACTCAACTTTCTAGTAAACAGAGTCAACAACAGGCCTAGAGGTCTGAAAAATACTTATCTGTGTACCCCCTCAGCATGCCTGTTCCTTCCCTACTGTAGGCTAATAACTCTAATCCTTGAATTTGTATTTTGGATAACCAATAGGTCATAGTTGATTTTTTTTTTTTTGTGGAGACTAATACAAAAAGGTCATTGCATACCTGAGTTACCTCGATGTCCATACTGAATACTAATTTTTATTCAATAGCAAAATAGTTTTTGCTTTGATATTCTTTATACCATAGACTCAGTGCTAATTACACAGTTCTGCTGCACTCCACTGGTTCTTTATTTGCGGCCATCAGTTTTGACCTACTTTGTCATATGCTTCCTTCTTGTCTGTAAGGCTTGAAAGTACTGAGCATTTTCTACTTGAGTTTCCCATGTCTGATGATGAACAAAATTAAGGTTCAGGCAACAACTTGGATGACCCTTAATCATCCTCATCTTAGTTCCAGCAGTGATGAAATCTCCTTTTCAAGATTTAGAAGCCTGTGAGAATTTGATGGAAGAAAGAAATGCAAAAAATACCCCAGTTTCTGTATAGAAATGTTTATAGGAGGTCTGGATCTTATGCTCAGGTATCTGTATTAGTTTGTGGACCCCTGAGACTTGTTTAATATGCACAGTCCAAGAACAGCTTTTCTGCAAGTCCCCATTACAGCCTTTCTGTGTTAGTGTATTGATTCTCTGCATTATTCAGAAGCAAAATGTCAGTCTGACCAACCATAAGCTACTTCACCAGCACAGCAGAACAGAATAGAGCATAATGCTTTTACAGGTTGTGAAATTTGTATTATGAACTGTAAATCAAAGGAATAATGACCTGCCTCTCTGGTTTTAGGAACAACTCTGTCAGTTACTACGTACACTCTGCATTTTTCTCTGACTGAAATGGGTATCAGTATTAGAAATGTAAATGCCTTCCACATAATGTGCAAAATATAGATGTATTAGTTTCCTTAGGAATCTGTATAGCACCACACTGAATTTTATGCTGTTTGTTGTTTCAGCACATAAATCTCATCTATTATCTGTTGCTTTCCAGAGAGTTTTGAATCTGTCCATATGAAAGGCCTCCAGGATATTGTAGAGCTAGACAAAAACGAATAACCAAGATTTAGTGGTTTTTTCCTAGTTATTTTGTCTCTTTTACATTTGTGAGTGGTTAAAGAATGAAAAGCGGTTTATTCTATTTACAATACAGAAAGTGCAGTGCTGTAGCATTATCAGCACAGCTGAAAACAGCACAAGTTTTTAAAAGTTTAGAGAATTGATACATTTTAGATTGATATTTTCAGTATAAGAAAGATTAGAGTTTTTTCTTTTGACTAAGTAAAATCACATTTTTATTTCAGGAATAATTGAGAATAAATAGAGGAATTACATGTTATAGTGAGGAGACAGAGAAGAGGTTTGAAAGGGGAAGAGGTTATAACTAGGGTCACGAGAGATGAGCCAAGGGGTGGACTGCCAGTGTTGGGGGTGAAATCAGTAGCCCAGCTCAAGTGCATCTACACCAATGCCCATAGCATGGGCAACAAAAAGGAGGAGCTGGAAGCCGTTGTGCAGCAGGATAGCTCTGATGTAGTCAACACCACAGAAACGTGGTAGAATAACTGTCATGGCTGGAGTACTGCAATGAATGGCGATAAGCTTTTCAGAAGGAGTAGACAGGGAAGGAGAGGTGGAGGGGTGGCTGTGTATGTTAGGGAGGGCTTAGATTGTATAGATCTCAGCAATGTTGATGATAAGGTTGAGTGCCACTACTGTGGATTTCTGGAGGGCAGACTTTGGCCTGTTCAGATCACTGGTTGAGAGAGTCCTTTGGGAGACAGTCCCGAGGGGCACAGGGGTCCAGGAAGGCTGGTCTTTCTTTAAGAAAGAAGTCTTAAAGGCACAGGGGCAGGCTGTCATCGTGTGCTATAAGATGAACCAGTGGAGAAGGCGACTGCCCTGGCTGAACAGGGAGCTTTTTCTGGGACTCAGAAAGAAAAGGAGAGTTTACCACTTTTGAAAGAGGAGGCAGGCAACTCAAGAAGAGTACAAGGATCACGTAAGCTCATGCAAAGAGAAAATTAGAAAGGCAAAAGCCCTGCTGAAACTCAAATCTGATCACTGTTATAAAAGATAACAAAAAAATGTTTTTACAAATATATTAACAACAAAAAGAAAGCCAAGGAGAATCTCCATCCATTATTGGATGTGAGGGACAACATTGCCACCAAGGTTGAAGAAAAGGCTGAGGCACTTAATGCTTTCTTCACCTCAGTCTGTAATAGTCAGACCAGTTATGCCCAGGGTATTCAGCCCCTGAGCTGGGAAGACAGGGATGGAGAGTAGAATAAACCATCCATAATGCAGGAGGAAGCAGTTAATGACCTGATGTGCCACCTGGACACTCACAAATTTATGCGGTCAAATGGGATCCACCTGTGAGTACTGAGGGAGCTGGTGGAGAAGTCAGAGATCCTTAGTTTAGTCACTTAAACACGTTTAGAGTCAATTAAATCAGAACAGTCTTAATTTTTAGGAATATAGTTTACTTTGCTCCTACTGAAAATACCCCATTTGTTCTTCAGAGGAACAGTGAGTGGGCTGATGGTGATGATCTGTAACGGAAGGAACAAAAAGAGTTTTTTTACAGACAGTGAGAAATCAAGAGTACCTTTGATCTCCCAGAGATGTTGTTCATCTTGGAGGTGCACTCAGTGGTGGAAAGTGTCCTTATGTGTGTCTAAGACTCAAAAGCGCTTTTATTCATAAGCTGCTTTGGCAAAGTGCTCTGCATTTTAAGAAGCTAATTCTGACCCTGCTCTTCAATGATCATAAGGTCACAGGTCTAAGTATCCAACCTACACATACAAAACAGTAAAGCACAATGATTGTTACAGTACCTTTTGCAAGAGACTGTTGTGAAGAGTTTCTACAGTAGCTAACTAGCATTGTGGCCCTGAAGAATGACAGGAAAAAGAGCGGGGGATAGAGCTTGAAAATGATGGCAAAGAAAAAGACTCAGAGGACAGAGAACATTGATACATGCAAAGAACAGTCCAAAGCCAGGGATGAGAAATCAAAATGACAAAAACAATTAGTACAAGCTTAGTGAATGAGGAGGGAACTGTGAGGATCTTGAATGTGGAAATATGTAGGGAAAGTTAATATCTCCCTGTTATGAGGAGGTGAAATATGATAAAACAATGCATAGGAAACTGAAAACAGCATATATCAGGGTAAAATGGCACACAGCAGAAGGTAGTTCTGCTCTTTCAGGTGCAATATGAGAAATATGGAGACCAGAGAGGATTTCATTTAACCAGGATAACTCAGATATAGAGGCTTTCAGAAACTTGGATTTTAATAATACCACAGGGAAAGAGAGAACTGGCTTTGGTAATAGGCTGATGAATGTACAGGGACTTCAGAAGGTTGATGAGAGGGAGCTTTGACCTCTTTCTTGCTCTGCAGCTCTAAGAGTTATGCTTGATCCTTGTAAACTTCTGCCCGTGTTATTACTTAGCTATAAGATCTGTGGCTTGTAATTCCGAATTTCCGTTGTCTGACTCTAAACAGGTGCTTCTTTGGTTTTTTCCTCTCCAATTATATAGATGTAATTATTTATTCATTGTTTTCGTTAAACTTTAATAAATACATGAGAGACTAGCTAGCATTTTCCTTGACACATGTTAATGGCTCCCTTACATCTTCATTTGCTTGAAGATAACTGATGAAACCTACTGGAAATTAAGGCTATAAATCTGCAGGTAGGGATATCAGTGTAATCAATATTTTGCTGGTAATGGTAACAGTTTATTCTTATGAAATATGTTGACTCTAAGTTGAAGAATAAATGTCTGAAAATGTAAAACAGGTGTCAGATTTGACAGGGACATTACTGTCCTGATGTCTGGAGGCCAGTGGCTTCTATCAGCAAGGACAGCAGTAATTCTGTCAAATACAGTATGGGAGGAACTAATGAAAAAGTTAGAAGCAGTGGTTCTTGCTTGTGAACTTGAGTCCCTCAATGATATTTTTGTCTATTCTTGGTTTTGTTTCATGTTCCTTCTCCTCCTGTCTTCTTTCAAGCTGCAATGCATAATACAAAATGTGTACTCTCTACCTCAGTCAATCTCTTCTGTATTATGTTCTGAAAGCTGATTTTGTTTTATTATGGCATAAGGAAAACATTGCAGTATGCTTCAGTGTTCCTAACAGTTCCTGCTCAGAAGAGAACCAGTTATATCGTCATGCAAAAGCTAAGTAAATACAGGACTAAAAAAGCCCCTGAATGACAGAGAAAAAGAACATAGAGAGGATAACTGTAAAGACATTTCTTCATCAGATCCACAAACACTAAAGTACTAAAAATATGATTTATAATCAATGATAACAATAGGCACTGTATCAAATTAAGAAATAAGTTTTTCTCCAGTGTATCAGAAAGCTCCAATTCTACAGTCTGTTTTCCTATACTACTTCAATTTCACCTATCTATCAGTAAGCATTTTAACAGAAAGGAAAAGGCTGAATGGTACATGTCCTTGCTGTTAGTTATACTTCCCAGGCTTAGGAAACACTTTAGATAACATGCTGAAAGCACACTGGCTAATGAAAAATAGTGTTTATAGTTATGCTAATGTAGAAATATTAGCATAATTTTGGAAAAGGGTCCTTTTAAGCTTTGTGGCTCTGGTAGTGTGGAGAGGCCAGATCTGGCACCAGATAACAGTGGTCATTTTAGATCAACTATTCATGTGACACTGGGAGTTGCTCATCTTCAGAGCTGTCTTTCTATCACTTGACAACTTTCACTTCCTCTCCCCTTTTGTGTTAACAGAGGTACCCTAGCCACTCTATCACCTCCAGCTCCCCCAGTATCACCACATGTATCTGCAGCTGCTACAACTCTGTTGTGGAAAATATCAACAGTATGATACTATGCTGTTTCTCTGTGAGCAGTTAGAAGATGCCAGTCACATGCTTTCGGCTTACAACTGACGTGTCTGTACGCTTGCAGTGGTTTGAAGCAGGCGTACTTGACCTTTAATTCTAATTATACCTTTACAGTGACTAAAGCACAAAGTCCAGATATTTTAGCACAATTCTTGCAGTAGCAAAGCAAGACAAGAAAGAAATATGTGGTGACCTGCTCTCTCCCTGAGACTTTACATGTTATCCAAGAAACAGAACTGGCATGGGACCAGGAATTACGGTATGCCTGTCTTTTTAGAATAACCTGAAACTATTGCATGCTTCCCTGATCAAAAATGCTAATAAATGAGGAGCTTTTCCTAAAGATGTTGTGTCTTTGATACAGACTTAAAATTAAGCACCCAATTCACCTTATTCCATAATAGCTCCTTAGTCACCTGGAAACAAAGCTATGAAGCTCTTCAGCAATTCTTGTCTTATATATTTAGGTATCATTAGCTAATCAGTGGACTGCTGAGGGAAACTTCACAATCAAAAGAGGGAATACACTCCTATTTCCATGCCTTTGAGAAAGAGAAAACAGTATATTCCCGAATTGGTATTTTCCTGATGTATCTGTATGCCTGCAAAGCAAAGGAAAGATTGCACACAGGGAATGAATACAGCATTCAGTTATTGTGGCTTCATGGCATTAGCTGCAGATGGTGATAGTGTCCTTTGGATAGTCCAGTTAGGGTCTTAGACTCCCTGGAGAACCTTGACATTCATCATGAAATCTCAGGCTTCAGTATTCTTTGTTCATTGCTGTTTAATTTTCCAGTAGGGTGATCTGTAAACTTAATGTCTTGTCTTTTATCAAATGTAGAAACCATGTGATTCATGTAGATTAAATCTTTTGCCCAGTGGTTAAATGTGGATATGATATTTCATCTCGGAGTGGCTATTAAGAGCTGAACAAATCTGTTCCTTTTTGGGAAAGGGAGTTGCCAGCCTTCTGCCTGGCAGGAAAACAACCAAGCAAAACTGGCTTGTTCACAGTAATTGAATTGCTTTAGGAAAATGTCATGACATATTGCAACTCTAAATTTGTCATCCGTCTGGTAGGACAGCCTCATTGCCTGAAAATCACAACAATCTAGTTGTTGTATGGGCTTTTGAGGTGTGTGCTGCTACACCCACTCCAAACCATAAGGTTACAGTGGTTTCCTGAAGAACTTATCAAAACATTACATGGGACCATATACAAGACAGGGATTTCATTAACACCAAACCTAGTATGAGTCCATGTGCTCCGAGTCATGAACTTGTAGGGATATGTTACCAAAGAAGCAAAGACAACAAAACTTGTGAGGACTGGAGAGAATGTTTTCCCAGACAAAATGTCTCTAGATTGAGTTTACAGACTAAATAACTGCTGACAGTTCTTAAGTAAAGGGAAGGAGGGTTCTCACTATTTTTATGAGGAGCTGCTGAAGGAACTGGGATTGATTAGCCTATAGAAGAGGAGGCTTAGGGGAGACATTATAGCTCTCCACAACCACCTAAAAGGAGGTTGTGAAGAGGTGGCTGTTGGTCTCTTCTCCAAAGTGGTAGGTGATAGGACAAGAGGAAATGGCCTTAAGCTGTGCCAGGGGAAGTTTGGATTGGACATTAAGAAAAATTTCTTCACAGAATTATCAAGCACTGGAATAGGCTGCCCAGGGAGATGGTTGAATCACCATCCCTGGAGGTGTTTAAGAGCCAGGTAGATGAGGTGCTTGGAGATATGATTTGGTAGTGGACAGGTACGGTTTGGCTTGGTGATCTCAAAGGTCTTTTCCAACCTAATGATTCTATGGTTCTGCTCCCAGAAACAGGCACTACAGTAAATGCTTTCATTTAATAGGAAACACCTTCATAACTTCTCTTACTAAAATAAATCAGTGATGCATAATAGCATAGACTACTCTGTTAAGCATTGAAATTAACGGATAAAAAAAGCTGTATGCTCAAGTCTTTGGTTTCAACATATTAAATGCTTATGCATTATTTTAAATGAAAGCCATTCTCAGATATAATGCAGGCTGTCTGTTTTGTATCACAATGTATACCCACCTAAGTTTTAAGGCATAAACACTTCTTGGTGTACTTTTAGGATTTTACAAAACCTACTAAAAAAAAAAAAATCATAAAAACTTCTCACCTTGTGAGAGCTAAATAATCATCAAATATTTAATAAAAGTGGATGCTGACTGTGTTTTATCATGCTAGAAATTGGTATGAAAAATTAAAGAACCATCATGTAGATTAAGGGAAAACCATTAAGTGAAAATATGCGCTTAACCAAAAAGAGAAATGAATTGAAAAACATTTCAAATGTATTGTTTAATTGAAGATTCAAGGCCTTTAGGTCTGCTGTACTACTGCAGGCACAAAGGGCTCCAGTACTTTGTCTTCATACTTTAAAACTAGTAGGTGAACAGTTTGCAAGCAGTTTGCAGGTACTCTAGGTAATATACTTGGCTTAGCTTTGTAACATTGTAATTTGTCTTTTGTCCAAAGGATGGATTTATTTCTTTCGCACTCACATGGACGAATTCTGCCCCTGGATGTGTACATTGGGTATTGGATTGCCTGAACCAAAATGACAGAGTGTGTTTTACTATAGGCAATGTTTTACTGCAATACCTGATTGAGATGTTAGCCTGCAGTCACAAGGTGAGCCATTTGCCACCTGATGAAGTAGTTTGTATTTTAGATGCAAGTGAAACAAACACATTTTAGAAAGTGGAGTCAGTTGCAAAGTGAAAGGAAACCTTAAAAATGACCAACTTTGTTTGGCCATATGCCTGAAGCCATAACTGTTTGATTTATATGAAGGATTTCTACTCTTCTTCAACTTAAGATATTATGTTCTAGAATTAGGTTTTCTATTTCCACAACAGTACTGAAAAAAATTATTTGTAGAACCAAACTCAAACTGAAAAGCAATGACTATTCACAGCCTAGCAAGTGTATGGGTTGTGCAATCCATATATTTATCCTGTTGGAATAATGACTAAGTAAAGTTACTAATTAAAGACACTGGGTTTTCCATTTCTTCTCCTTTTTAATGATTGCCTCTGACAAGTCCTCTTGTAAAGAAAAAGTTTCCTTTTTTTTTTCCTCCTCTGAAATTTGGCCAATAGCTTCCATTCTTTCAAATTCAACCTTATCTTTACTACTATTTAAATTCTGCTCAACAGCAAGGATGCTCACCTGTAAGTACTCAGAGTAGCTAAAGCTCCCCTTTCCTCAACAACATTTGGGAATGTTGCTTCTTGCCATTGCATCTGTTCTGAGCAGTCATGCCTGGACCACCAAGCTGGCTGAAGTCTGCGATCTGAAATCGTTAGGACAGTCAAATAAATAGCCCTATTTTTTTACCATGTATGCTTACCATTAAACATCTCATATGAGATTGCAGCCACGAAATTACTGGCAGTCAAGAACACAAATCCTCTGTTTGGTGAAATCATGCTTTTAATAAACAGAGAGTTTTGCTGTGCCCACATAAGTCCTGAGAATGTTCCCTCTTTGCTGTTATTTAGTTTGCATCTTCATGCAGCATGTGATTTCTCTTTACGTTCTTTCCGTAATTTCTGTAATGATCCAGTTCTATTTCAACTGTAGAGCAAGCTATTTATGACCTATTTTGTGTTTTCAAGAAAGTATTGAATGATATTAAATTTTTGAATATGGCTTTTTTGTTACTTAACAATGGAGTTCAAGATAAAAATTAGTCTGCTGATACTGCCTTACTTCAATTTTAGAAATACAGATTTTATCTTAAATGGTAACAGCAATCATTAGTGTTGCCATATGGACTGCCAGACTTAAGTGCATATAAAAATACATTTACATGGGTGTGAAATATCTGCACGTCACTGCTGAATTTCTTTCCTGGTAAGACAAAAGGCTGTACCTGCTTCTAAAGGCATACAGAAAATAACCACAAGGCCACTCTGATTGATACCAGCATTGTTTGTGCACTTACATAGTTTTATTGAGAAACCATAATTTTTGTAACTGAATAGAGAAACTCAGGACTTTCAGTGATGTCTGTGACACTGTGGCATTTTTTCTGTCTATTGGTTATGTTTTCATAGTGGCATTTTTTGTGTGTACAGTGATCTTTATAATTATTACTTTGTGTTATACAGGGAGCTCTGTATTAGTCAGTGGTTTTGTCAGATTGCCTTCAGAATGTTTCAGATGCTATTCTTCATTCTTCAATAAAAGAAATGGAGAACACTCAAACCAGCTATTAGGAATTTTCTTCCAGTACATTCCAGACAGAGGAATTGTGCAAGAATAAAGTCTTTTCATGTATATATAGGACAGCCTTCATGCACTCATTTCTTTTGTTTATTTGTCCATGTTTCCCCTTGGCTTAAAAGATAGCTCTGCATTAAGATCAGGGTAACTATTTTTGGTTTTAAAATTTGAAATGAGTTGCGAATTCTGCTGAAGCAAATGGGTTTATTTGTTTTAGTTTCAGATACCTTTTCAGTTATACTATGAGTAAAATTGTTTCAACAACATATAGTCCTGTAGGTAATCCTATGGTATGCTGAACATACCATAAAGAATAAAATGTCTGTAGTTATAAACATTAGACTTTACTTTTATCAAGAGATTCTAGCAACATCACAAACAACAGAACTGAATCTTGAGTCATTTGTTCATGTCAAAGGAAACTGTAGATGGAATTATTGCTTTATTTTATGTGAATTCATGGGGAGTACTTTTATATATGGATCATGATTAAAGCCTGTGAAACTGAGAGAAGCTTCCTAAGGTTTGTCCTGCCATTTGTAAGTAACTACTTCTTTGTGTTTTTAAACTTTTTTTACTGCAAATTTATCTAGAGAATATTTGGGTAGGTGATTTGGCAAATTATGGCAGATGCCATAATGATGCTTTAAACTACGCTCTGCTAGAAGGCAGAAACTCCATAAGAATTAGCTTTTTAAGTTTTTTCTTTGTCTTTTTAAAGACCTCTTACAATATGCAATGTGTCATTATGCAGCACATATGAACACTCCCTGTTTTGGTCTTTCACCTATAGCAGTGACATATAGTGCTTCCCTCCAGTGTCAGTTGACATTCTTAGCTAAAGCCTAATTCAAATAGAATCATTAAGGTTGGAAAAGGCTTCTAAGATGATTCAGTCAACCGTCAAATAAGCAGCCCTTGTCTTTATTCAGCTGTTTTTTCATATGCCCTGAACCTGCAAAAATAAACTATCAGCTAGTACTGAAAAGAGGGTTTCTGTTGAGTTATTTGGCACTTCTGCTTCTTATCCAACAGTCTGATTAACTTGAAGGTTTCACTAAGCATCTCTGCACAGCCATAGGAATTACCAGTGGTTTCCAGCATCCTTGAGCTCCCTCATTATCCAATTACATGTCTGTCTGTGATGGGTCCTCAGTGCTCCCCAGGAGCAGCTGAGAACAGCAGGAGTCTTTGTTCAGCTCTCCACTTCTTGCTGTAGGCAAGGGCATTGGAGAGAAATTAAGAAACCCAAAAGTGTTTGTATGAACCAGCAGCTTTTACTACACCTATCACCTGAAATAAGACAGCAGGGATGGACATTCTTGGCAGGCTTACAAAGCGTAAGACTTCATGTTAGTCATGATATTGGGCAGTGTACCCGGGGGTGCAGGATAGGCCTGTCGTGACCATCTCTCCTGGGGCATATGCATTTTCAAATACAGCCCTAAGCTGAAAGGATGAGAAGTTCCCTGGATATGATAGGGCTTTAAACTTATGTGCTCCAGTCTTCTAGTGTTCCTGCCATATTTTGACTTTTGTTGTTTATTTCATATAATCATGGAATCACCAAGTTGGAAAAGACCCACCGGATCATCGAGTCCAACCATTCCTATCAAACACCAACCATGCCCCTCAGCACCTTGTCCACCCGTCCCTTGAACACCTCCAGGGAAGGTGACTCAACTACCTCCCTGGGCAGCCTGTTCTAGTGCCCAGTGACCCTTTCTGTGAAAAATTTCATATTTCATGAGGCACGTGAGAGTGCTTGAGACTTGTCTGTCTTATCTTTTCACCTTCAATAGTATTATGTACACATTTCTGTTCTATTAAGGCAAAACTTGCTTTTCCTAGCCTGCTTTCATTAGTAGGCTTCAGGTAGGGCTGGGACCTTTTAAAGTGCCATTGCTGTAGGCTGCAGGACTCAATGGGGATCCTGTGTGCCATAGGACTCTGTTGGGAATTGCTGTGCTGCAGCATGCTTGAGAGGGCAAAGGATGTGTCTTCTGAAATTGAAAACCTTTCCTTATTGTACTGGGCTATAGAAGATTTACTGACAGCCACATGTATGGCTATGCAGTGGCTGAAATCACCCATGAATTCAGAGAGAGAACAATTACACTTAGGCTTGTAGAAGGATTTTTCTTCTCTCGTTGTAGCTCATAATTTAAACCAGATCTTCTCAGGGGACAGTTGTGTGGCCGTATTCAACAGCTGTAACAAATCCAAGGATGATTTTTTTTTGTTATTGTCACAGGCTAGTGTTAGAAAAAGCCTTAGATCAGTGAGGTTATATCAAGAACACATTTGTACCATGCTAAACTTTATTATGTAATGATGACTGGTCAAGTGGTTCTATAGTGGTGCCTACCCCATTTTTAATTTTGTCCTAAGCAAGACCTGCATCATGAGGGACCAGTCCCTACAACCCCTATTCATCTGTGTTCTTAAATGGTAGTATTAGATGTAGTGTTCTGTGAAAGGACTGAAGGTAACTTAAATGCTTCTGTTGTGTGAGCACCTTCTGCTTTAATGCTCCAAAGGCCTGATTTTTATGGGGTTTTGTTTCGTTTTTTTCAGCTAGGAGCTACTCTTGCATTAGAATGCTTGTAAATGTGCATTGAGGTAGTAAAATCAATAGAAGTAAGGAGTAAAAAAAATTCTGTTTGAAATATTCCATCAGAAATCTAACACTAATGTGCTTTAAGGGTTCTTGAAATTTCTGTCCATGCAAACTCCCTCTTTAATTTAATTCTTAATTAAAATCTTTATTCTGTAGCATATCTAACTAGCTATTTAGCAGCAGTAAAAAATGTCTGTGTCTTTAATAATTTTGCAGACTTACAGAAATGTAGTTAACAGAAGAAAGATGTTCTCTCTTGGATACTTCCTTTTTATTTGTCTTGAGTAGTCTTTTGTAATTTTAAAAAATAATATTGTTTTAATTACCATGGTTACATGGTGCTAGTGCTGATACAGTTTAAAATGATTGCTTTCTGCTCCAATGCTTAATGCACTGAATTCATCAACAATTAACTGAAAATACTGCGTAGTTCAAAATTCCTTACCTATTTTATTCTGCTGTTTACTGAGGTCTTGATACTGTATTTTTTATTGAGGGAACTGTCACCTGTTCCTGGGTCCAACCTAAATATTCAAAATACCAATCCCATTTGTAGTGGGTTGACCTCAACTGACTGCCAGATGCCCACATGGTTGCTCTCTCACTCTCCTCAAAAGGACAGGTGGACAAAGTAAGACGGAAAAGCTCATGGGTGAAGGAAAAGAGAGGGAGATTGCTTACCAATTACTCTTGCAGGCAAAACAGACTCAACTTGGGGAAAATTAATCTAATTTATTGCCAGTTGAAATAGATTTGGGTAGTGAGAAACAAGGACAAACTGAAGCAACACAACTCCCCCTCCTCACAGCTGTGCATAAGTTGGAGCCAATTGTGACACAGAGCACCCTTTGTCTCTCCTTGCAGGGGCTGCCCCACAGCCCCACCTGCCAGCACCTAGGTACCTGAACCCAGTGCACCATCCTAATTCACCTGCTTCTCTTGAATTAAACTCTTGCCTTCACTGACAACAGTTTGTCCGTGTTTCTGAAGCCACATATTAGTCACTTCACTAATACATACATTTAGCACATACACTTAGCTTCAATTCAGTTGTATGAATTGGTGATGTTCTTAGCAGAAACATAGCTAGAGACTGCCTGACTTTTATGTTGCTTTCCTTTCAACTTTCAGAGCATACAAAAAAAATAGTTGTATTTTCTTCCAAAGTTACACTTCTAAGCCATAAATATCAAAGTGCTTTACAAACAGAGGGCTTAGTTATTTAAATCTCACATGTTGAGTGGAATTTTTATGATCTTCCAGTGACAAGTGCCTAATCCAGAAATTGAGTCGAGGTTTTAGAAATCCCCAGTACAGGGATCTTTCCACTAAGCCATATCACCTCTGTGAATAATACTGTTCCACACAGGCTTCGCTAATGGATAGGAGGGGACAAGTGAGCAAATGAGCTTCTGTTGGCTACACATCTCTTTCTGTCAGGTTGTTTTCTAATTTGTCTGTATGGTTGACTTTAGAGATCTGGTCAGCAAGACCTCACAAGAGTGCTTGTAGCATCTAGTATACCAATTAATGTTTGTAACATCTTATTAATGGCAGCATTCTGTGTTTTCAGATTAGCTGTTGGAAATGGAGGTCTGAATATTACAATTCTATTTACAAGTCGATGAAATTACTTGTTCCTAGAAATATTATGTAATTTAAAATGCAGTTTTACTGGCAGGCGCATCATCACAACCCAGATGCTCAGCGGTAAAGAAAATTCTAGCTTATATTGATTATACTTTATATAAATATTTCTAGATTTTTTTTTGTGCCTATGCTTATTAAATCCAGCAAACTGTTTTTATGTACTTGTTAATTACTGACAAAACCCAAAGCATCATCGTAATTTAAGATTATAACAGGAGACCCCTAAACCATCCTGCAAATGCAAAAGCAGCAGCTCTTCAGTTGTTGCCTTTCATTTGGTTCAATTCTGAATTAAAAGTTAGAGCTTAAATTCCCTATTATGCAAATATAAATTTTCATACTTAGAATTTGTGGTTTGTATCTTTCTGAATATTTCCTATTTTCTAATATTAAACTGTTTTAAAATTTTATTTTATTTTTTAAATAAGGACACATCTCTGACTATTCTGTAACTGAAACCTCTGCGAGTTGCTGAGTTTGAGCTGTTTGCAGGCTCTTATCACTTTTTATGCCTTTAGGGTTTGGGTATTTGTTTTCTTTCTTTCTTTTTACTCTCTTCCCAGTTTTGTTGGTGAAAAGCACCCTTAAAGATGAAAACTTAAGCTGTCCACAAACTCCATGTAGATTATTATCCTGAATTTTTAACTTCCATACTTGTGATAGACAGGGGAAAGGCTATGTTTAGAAACTTCTGTGCTTGTAAGAAAACTGCATGATTAATAACAGATGTCAACCATTTATAAATTCAAATTAGAGTAACATAAAAATAGTAGTTGTATAGCATTTTTTTTTTATTACTTTGTATATGACCTTTTTTTCAGAGTAGCAATTATTTTCCATTAGTTTGATTCAATTGGAAAAAAACAATGCTTAATGGCCTTTGAGTCCTGGGTCACTGGTAATAGAATTAGACAGTTTTCAGATTTATGTAATTGCTGTCATATGCAGCTACATAATTTTGTCACACCAGCTTATTTTTGGTGGACTTTTACCAGTCACCTCTTCTGTGTTTTCCTTGAGCTGCATGGTAGACCTATGATCCAGGGCTCCCGAGTGTCCCACAGAGCTGACTTATATCTCGACAGTAAAGAAACTGCTGGTCATTGCCCAGTGAAACTGTAATCTAGTCCTGGGCCCTTTCCTTCTCTCAGGTTTGCAGGTACTTTAGCGACCTCTTGTAACCTCTGCTTTCCTTAATATTTGATGTCTGCTTTGTGTTCTTCCATGTCAGTAATGGTTCTGGCGTAAATGCACAGGTTCTTTAATCCATTTGACAGGACCAAATTTAGAAGAGGGAAAGGAAGCAAAAGGACATAACCAAATGCAAAGTGACCTGTAGCAACTAAAGCAGGGGATGCTGCAGGCAACAGGGAAATCTAGTCCTGATAAATGATTAACCTTTATGACTAGAGAAAGGAAATAAACAGCACAGGGTAAAGATGATGTGTAGAAATAAGGCATGGCTTAAAGGGAATAAACAGCACAGGCTTAACTAACCTATGATATGTGTTACAGGAAAGTATGTTTATTTTCATATTTTCTTCTTAGTTCTGTGCTTGTATTCCTTTGTCTGCTCTTTTTGTCAGTAGTATCATGTATTTCTGTGTTTGAGGCAGACAGCAAAGTCCCAGGTATATGCATTTTTCAGGAGACTAGAGACTCTGTTAAATCTTAGGAGAATTAACTTTGAAGCAATATACCATCCACTGTACCCCTTTTTCTTTTCCCCAGCTCTTCTCCTTCTTGCTCCAGTGGAAGTTTCTTTCCATGTTATGAATGTGTCAGAAGCATGGATGGGCTGGTTTCCTCTGTATTTCATAGTACAGTGTGATAATATGAATTTACTTCATCAGCAAGCATATTTTCTTGTGTTTGCTTTTTACAAGGAATGGTAAAGCAGAGAACACTGGTAGCAAATAACTTCTTCAGCTGTCACAGGAAAATGGAATGAAATCTGCCAGAGAGGGAGCAATTTGAAAGAGTTCTTTAAGAAATTTTATAGATACGTTGATATAGCAAGAAGAAAAAAGAGCTTAATATATTCAACTAACAAAGTCAAACATGTATAGTCAATATGTAGGTATTTTTCAAGTACTTTAATGTATAAAGACATGATGTGTACTTATTGAGCGGGAAAGGTAATCAGCAAGAAATGCTTTTCATACAAGGTGGCTCAATACACAGAAAAACCAAAATTACTTTATCTGTATCAATTATGTTAGTTCTCATATCATTTTAAATTAAAACATCCAGAGCTTGATAATTTACAGTGACAGCATAGAAGTTTGTATAAGCATGAGCTTCTTTTAAGACAGTCTGAGTGAAGTACTGCTCTCATTTGTGCTAGCTTGAGAGAGGAATCAAAGTTCAATGTTGCAGCTGATATTAAGGGCCAGTTTATTAGTTAGTCACAGCATATAAAGACAAAGATGGTAGTTTAGATAGTTAGGTGAAAAAGCACTACTGAGGCTTTTGTAAAGCTTCTGGAAAAATCCTGAGGGTGAGCCTAGCCTGAAGAAAGTTAAAGACACTATCCAGAGTGACTGAGAATTACGTAGGAGCTTCTTCTGGGACAAGGGTCTAGTCACGAATTAAACAGATAATCTTCTCAACTCTATAGTAGTTGCCTCTCATTTAATACTGTACTTTCATGTTAATAGTAGTTACCACCCAATAGTGTAGTAGGAACACAGAATATTCTGTTCCCTTTTGACGTGAATGTAAGTCCAAAGGTTTTTTTTACCAGGTGTTACAAAGAATCTGATTCATTTATCAAGTTTATGTGTTTGAGAGTTATATGTCAAAACTGATCTCACTCTACATCATTTGGTTAAGGTTGGTTGAACATGTCAGGTTAGAAAGAGTGGTAAATAATCTTTTTAGACGAATAACATTGATTGGTGGCATTTTCTCGTTTAAATAGATTTATATGACCATGTTTTCCTGTGATCTAGGTTCAATAAAGGCCTGTTCTCAAGCCTCGATTTAGCTAACACCAGTCTACCTAACAGCTCTGAATTCATATGATTTGTCAGTCGCAATAAGCCACAATGATAACCAGAACATGCTGCTACATCTTATTCTGACTGATATATGAAACAGCATTGCCCATTTATTCTTTTGCACATAATAATAAAGAGTCTCTGGGCTTCTACTTTCATGACTGAAACTGTCAGTAATTTGCACAATGGTTTGTCTTTTCTCCAGCCGACATCAGGAGTAACTCAAGAAGCTGTACCGTAAAAATGAATGAGTTCAAATACGCTAATGTGTCACATAACAGACCAAATAGTGTACGCCTTGCCAATAATATTAGTCATAATTAGAAGGTCACTGCGGCACTTACTGTACAAAAATACATGTACTGTATTAATGTATAAGGAGAACAGTTTACTACACTAGAATGTCATAGATGTATTCCAGGAAATAGATTTTTTTCCTCAAGCCAGAACTTATAAATATTTATATTGTTTTCCTGGATTCACAACTTTTTCCTGCTGAATAGAAGAGTGTATGTTACATACCCTTGTTCATGGTGCATGATCAAATTACTTCTCATTCTCTTATGCTTAATTATGTGCCAGCCACATCAAGAAGTTTCTATGTTGACCTTGTATTACCAGATGCTTTTGTGTTCAGTGAAGACAGTACTCTTATATGGTAACTATATAAAGGAGGTATGTCAGATGGCCAGAAGAGAAATTCCTCAGACCTTCGGCTTCCTTTGTGTTGCCCACAGCTTCTCAAATATGAGCAGCATCTCTTCTGCAGGCTGTATAAATTGGTCTCAAAGTGTTCAATCTGTGCCAACTTCTGAAGGGTGCCACAGATGTGGAGGTACATGTCTGGTTAAATGCATCTGTGTGTCAGATCAGAAGATAGTGAAATCTGCTTTGTTAATATATGGTGGACATGTGATAGGAAGGAACAAATTAATGATACTGTAAGTCAGCCATGTGATCAACTCAGAAACACCTGTGATAGATTCAGTTTAGAGGGACAATGTTTGCAACATAGATCTTTTCCTAAAAGATTATTCTGATTTAAATATCCACCGAAGGTAGATGTACCAATGGTAGCATCATTCAGAAATAGGTACTTTATTTGCCATCTCACCATAGTAATTCTTCCGAGAGGTATTTGTCACAATCTTTTATTTCTTGTTGATTTACATATTCACTGAGGTTTCTGGGGTGAAGTTGGGATAAATTGTCACTTCCATATGTGTGAAGTGAAAAGTATGTGTCTGCACTCTTTATTTTTCATTTCTTAGTTAGATATGTGCTTCCTTCATGTAGAAGAAAGAAAACCTTAAGAGCACATGCTTGTCTGTCTTTTGAACTCTCTAGAATTAGCTTGTCATGAAATGTAAAACTAATGTGTAGTTGTAAAAACCACTGCTAGCATTTTTCTCACTGGTGGCTGATGGCTAAGTAGATTTAGAAATGAAAGGGGTTATTATAAAGTGATTACTGAATAGCTAGGTATGTCATTTTTTAACAAGCAACTAAATCTCTATTGCAGATTCAGAATGTAATCTTGTTTGTATCATTCATACTTAAAATCTGATTTTGATTGTGGTGGAGTAATCATGTAATGTAGGTAATTTGAAAAAAATGTATCGATTGATGTTTTTCTTTCATTCCTTGTTTGAATGTATTAGAATTTAAATGACTCGCCATTTAGAGTATACCTGTAGAATGACAACAACATAAAGAAATATTAGATTCAACTTGTGTTGTTTCAGATTTAAATTTTACTATAAAGTGAAAAGTTCCTGTCAGGTCTATCATGAAAGAAAACATTGTACAGAAGATAATATTTAAAAAATACTACTAACTTTAGAAGGGTCTTATTGATGATTAGACCAATTTATTTTGCAACTGTGACTGTCAACCTAAAGCATAGGCCTTTTGGGTTATCTGTAGCCATGAATAGGATAATAAGAGATGAAAAAGTTAACTCTCTCATGCAAGATTATATCACTCACTCATATTTCTGTATCCAGTGTTTGTAACAGTACTTTAAAAGCTTAAATCTAATGTATCATCTGGTTTTGAGCAACAGCTACACTTACTTTTGTAAGCAGTGAGCTAATGCCTTGGATGCCTATTAGATAATGCTTTCAGTGAATTTTCCGTAACTGACTAAACATCATCGTTCTCCCTCAAAAATGCCTATACTTTTAGGTTGTGTTTCAGCTAGAAATGTCACAAAAAGAATTCTCCTGATATTAGTACTTATGATCCTTTCTGGGAAAAGCAGACCTCTACTATATCTCATATTTGAATCTGAGGAGTATTGAGTGAGGATTCAAGCTAGCTCATAACAAGAACTTGACCTGCTCATTTTACTAGTGAGCTATGACTATGTATTCTATTGTTTTCTGAGTTCCCACATTTTGAAACTAATCAATTCCGGTCACAAAGTACAGAAAAAGGTGTTGAGTGCTGTGATCTAATGGGTTAGAAATGAGACAGAGTTAGGATTTTATGGCTTTTGCTGGCACTTTATAACCTTTAGCAGATAATTTATTTCTTTCGAGCTTTGATTTCTTCGTGTATAAAGTAGAAGAAATGCTGTTTTCGTACCTCATACAGACACCTTAGGTTTAACTATGCAGGATATAAGAAGTATGATATAACAAAATCAGTGGAAAGACAATCTTGCATCTAATTCCAAGCTGAACAAGAATGGTGTTAGGTATAATTGTTCTGAGAACAGGACTGTTCGGGAGATACTAGGTTTTCTGCTTTTGCCCAGTAGACTGCTGGTATCTCTGGCAGGAAAAAGAGGCTGAGCATGAGCACATGCCATAAATTCCTTGTTCTCAAATGCTAGAAAGTGGTTTAATGCAGAGGCAGAAAACTATCTGTAATTAGGTTGTCCTGAGGTATGTTTTTTTATACTTAAGTCATCTCCTATTAGCACCTTCTCTCCATTGTGATGCTGTAAATGCTATCACATTAGTAAAGGTAATGTGGGAAGCATATGCAGGAAGCTTATTCCTGCCTCTCAGTACTTTTAAGTCTGCAATAACTTGGAGTGGTGCAGAAGGGATTCCCACAGGCTACTGCTCAAAGTTAGCATCCTGATAACTTTAGAGTACCTGCAACCTTGTGTTCATCTTCCTTCACTGACATTTTTACTGTGGAAGACGAAAGAGTATAATTAAAATAAATTATTAAAAACAAGATTATTTTTTTAAGAATATAATTTAAAATAAACTGTTTTTTCCAGAATTCCCTCAAAGGAAAACAGGCATGGTCTAGTTTACAGCAAATGATATATGTATATATAACTGATTATTCCTTCCTCTTTTGTATTGCAAGTGACTATCATTTCAGTTTTGCTGTCTCACAGTTCTTTCTCTCATTAGTGCTGAAGCTCTGCAGGGCTTGCATCCCAACATTTTTCAGAGTGTCAGAGAGTACATTTAGAAAACTGATAAAAGTGCTGCTTTTCTGTGGGAGGCATCTATTCTTGTAGAAGGAGGGACATGTTCTTTTGGAAATGCTATTAGCAAGTAAAACTGAAAGATTGGTAAGAATTTTAGATAGCATAACTTGAAATCTTTCCAGAAGATGCTGTGTATATTGTGTGGTCATTTGTTTTCACCTAAATAATTTCAGTAACTATTGCTTTCAATTTTCATGAAAGTAAGTACAGATCTCCTGTATGATACCAATGTTTCGGGGGGGGGGGGGGGGGGGGAGGTCGCAAATTTATTATTTTTTTTTGCTGCTTTTAACAATTTTGCTTACTGCCACAACATGCTGTGGTCTTAGAGTAAGATGACCAGCCTTTAATGTGGCTCTCTTTACTTCAAGGTTTGTTTCTGGATTTTCACAGCTTTGTGTAATATAATCTTTGGTTTCACTTTAAAATGATTGGTCTCAGCAGCACAATGATATCAGCAACGTTATATTAGGATTTTGATTTTGTTCTTTGTGAGTCATTTGTCTCTTTGTTTCTTTCTTTGCCTTCTCTTTATTTGACTCCTTTCTTTTTATAACACAACTAATGGACACTAGGAAAAATCATGAAGGTAAAGTACCCCTTTTCTTCCTCTAGTCATGACCACAAAGCAGTTCTTTGTATTAACAGATTTGACTGCTCATTTGGAATTGAGATGCAGCTATGTAAAATCAATGTGTTTTTATTGAACTAAATAAAACATTGTTCAAAACCTGCAAAATTACACCACACAAAATCTGGCCCACTGTTCCTTACCTCAATGCATGCTGCTGTTTTTCGTAAATTGGAATTGAAAAAAAAACCCTAATCTGTTACCCAATTTCATAAATCATGTGGTATTTTGAGCAAAGAAAAGTTCTCTTTGAACTTCAGTCATCTGCTGAAGAACTCGGACAAATAGTTATTGCAGTATAAATATCAGTCCTAAACATTTGAATGTGGTCTTTCACAAAACTGTCTGACCAAGTTTGCAACCAACCTCATATTGCTTGCAGTCATGGGATATCAATTCAAATAAGGTCAAGCCAATCAAGTGGAGTATTTTACCTACTTTCTTCTTTGGTGTTGACTACAGATGTACAAATTCTGAAATTTGTTTTCTAAAAACAAAACAAATATTGCTTTGCTAGCTCTGTCTCACAAGGCATGTAGTCTGTTCCCCAACAGGCGAAATGATATTTCACCCCTATAGATGAAATAATATTTCATTACCTCCTGATCTGTGCCCCTGAGACATAATATAATATCTAAACTACTGAGGAGCAGCAGGGGATCTGTTTACATGGAGAACTGTAGAATGAATAGAGAAGTCTTGCTTTATGACCTCTGCTGATGGGGTTTTACCACATAAGGGATGTGTGTATATATATAACGTAAGAGTTTTAATCTCCGTTATTTAAAAAAATGTTTAAGTGTTTGAAGTTGTAGTTTCTTTGCAGGGAAAAGTGAATTTACCATATCTCCTCCTCAGCTATTCTGTTTTGTTCTTTCCTAGAAGATACTTCTGATTCAGTAAACTGCATTTACAGCCTAATCACTTTTATGAGTGCTGGTGATCTCTTAAAGCATGTGTTTGAAAACACAAGTACCCTTGTTTGAAACCAAACACATCTCTTATATTGTCTGCTGAATCAGGTTTTGTTGGCCCTGATTTAGTGTGTGGAATCAAGCATGTGCTTATGGTCTTCATCACTATAGTATGCAAGTTCCTTGCAGGTGAATTTATATGTAGTCCCCTCTAATACTGCTGCTAGAGTACTGAGACTCCCACTTTACTCAGAGGGATTTGATGTTGAAAGATGTTAAGTTATTTGAACAAGACTGCTTAGCCAATCTGTGACAAAGCCTGTACATTTAACTATCATTACTGAAATTTTGTGTTTAAAAGAACTGTAGTGGATAATATTGTAAATCTCAGATGATTCTGTTTTCGTCGTAAATTTTTACGTTTTCTTGTTCTTTTCTTCCTTTACTTCCTGTGGAAGGACAATAGAGTCTAATCTGGAATTCAGATCACAAGAGTTATGATTACAGAGCTAAACCACACTAATAATTTACTAAGACAAGAAGTAAATTCTCCGTTCCTATTGTTCAGATGTCTTTCAAATGGTACCTAATGGTACCAGATGTCTGCAACTACTGGAGTGTCATGGAGTGCCAGAAAATCACTATGTGATTCCTTTCTTCATCTCTTATTTCAGGAGGTCTGTGCAGTCTGGAGTGAAGACAAAACTTCCTGTCTGAGTTTTCATTTTAAACACAAGTTTTGATGATCAATGACAGAATGCTAAAAATACACCTAAACGTCTCTGTGATTCTGAAATTGAGTTTCTGAAAAGGCATTGTACTCATGCTAAGAGGTAAAGTGTGAAGTTCCAGAGAAATGAGCTGTGAATTGCAGCTGCAGTAGAAATTGATCCTGTCTGTCAGTCTCTGCTCCATATTCTCAGGAAAGGCAGAGGGGCAGAGAAGGAGCCAAGATCACTGATTAAATGGGATGCTAAAGTGCCAGGGGCTAGAACCGGGCTTGCTGGTCCCTCAGGTCAGAGCTTCAACTGTCAGACTTCACTGTTGAAGTCTACTGAAGGAGAGCAGTACAAAAAGTGCTGCAGGCACCAGCAGGGGAATTAGTAAGAACTACCTGGCTAAGCTTCAGGCACGACAGGCAGTGTGCTCCTCTGAGAGGAAAACCTCTTCTCTTATGAATTGGTAGGCCTCATTTTCCCCATTTGCTTCGTGATTTGAACCAGTGAGGCATAAGGAAATAGCTGGAATACTGAGGAACAATGGAGGCTTAGTTCGTCTAGAGAACTGTGGAATCAGTGGAGAGGTCTGACTGTATAACTTCTCTGCAGGTGGGCCTTTACCATGTAAAGGAAAAAAAAAAGGTTCAGCAAATAGCTGTTTTGATATGAGGTGTATATGTTGCATATAATGCAATCAGTATGGCATATTAATTTTCTTTTTCATCTTCTACTCTAAAAAATTGGATTCACAGTGCTTGTCATTAGCACTTTGAAATGACACTTCTGTGTAGAGCTGTCACCTTATCTGGTGCAAGGTAACAACAGCAGACCATCACTGGGATGACAGCCTTTAAGTACTACAGGAATAGTTAGTGCGAGTCTCATGAGCGCAGCAGGAGCATCTCTATAGAATGCTTACTTTTTCACTGAAAGGTGGGAAATTACCAAGGGAAAGTAATAAAAAGACCCTGTAGAAAACAGAATCAACAAAATGAAGTCATCACATTGAGGAAATTAATTCAACTTCCCCTTTTAAATCATACTCATTAGCTGTCATTCTCTTCGTGTTGCTTAACAGTTTTCTTCCCCCAAGTATCCTGTGTCCTTCATGATGAAGAATATGTACTTTCAGGTGTATTGGAAGTGATATACTGTGCTCTCAGAACCATATCGCATTAAATATTTCCTCTGGAGTATACAACAATACCTCTAGAGAAGCTCAGTGCTAACTTGATCAAATGCAAACTTCTTTATCTAACTTATGTTATGTTTTTCATGACTGTTTTGAGCCACATGTTTTTTTTTAATCCAAAAATTGCATTGTTACCTTGGTCCTTTTTTCTGCTTAAAACTAGACAAGTTTCCTTTAATCTCTTTCCTAGTTACTGTTTGAATTCACTGAATTTAACCAAAAATTGCCATGTACTTGAAGCATATAGGTCTGCTATGACTGACAACTCAACTATATAGAGCAGATGAGAACTGATGACCTCAGGTCTATTATGAAATCATGTCTGATAAATAAAAGAAATGTGGTATTGGAAAGAAAAATAAAATAAAGCAAATAAAGTAGTGGTAATTCAGGAATTTGTTTTATTTGATTAAACAAGTAATAAAGCATAAACTGTTCACCAACCATGTCCATTTTGAGAAGCTGATTATACAAAATGGGTAAGTTGTTTGGAGTACAGGCCTGTATCTTCAGAAGCTGTTTCATAGGCAAACCTCTTGGAAATATTTAACCTTACTTTCTCTGTGGCCAATCCCCAGAAACCAGCAGCTATCCCAAATGGTACATCATGTAAGATCTTGCTTTATATTTTCTTAAATATTTGTCTTTGCCATCCTCCAGGGCTCGTTTTGTTTTTATATTGCACCTCCCTCTTTCTTTCCACTAAATGCTATCGTTGACTGGTTGGTACATCAACTGGTTGACACACTATGCTTACCCCAAGAAGGAGTCATTAGGGCCCTATAAGTTTCCTAATACCTGAATAAAAGTTAAGGAAAACAGATATGAGCTGCATAGCTATCTGATACCGTATATGATAAAATCAAGTTAGCAAACAAAGCAGCCAGAGTATTTGCCCTGTCTGATGAGCTTTATCCAGTGAATATGAGCAAAAGCTGTATTATCTCCCATCTTTTACAATCTAATCTCCTTTCCCCCTTGTCTGTTTTGTTAGAACTGAGAATGTATATTTCTTATAGCAGTGACTTCAGGATTTAACTAGAGGGCTAACTTTTACTTTTTATTAAGGTAACATGACATAAGAATATCTTCCTCCTGGGCAGAAATCTTGGATGGGTTGGGGTTTTTTTGTACAGCCACTCAATTTCATTTTTAAAATGCTATGAATTGGTTTTACGTCTCTAATAAAATGATTTCTCAGCTCTCCAGTGAATTATCTGATGTGCCTGCTATGGAACTAAACAGGCTTTTCCATACACTTGTACCTAGAAACTTTGTTCAGCTGCTTGATGTTGTATGTCAGGGTCACCTCAATTTTGTTGATTTTCTATTACTATTTAGTCCAGTTGAATAGCATTACAGTTACACAATGCCCATCAGATGTCCTTTGCTATTCCTAGTCTCATGTAAATCAAGAAATGGTTAGAAGCTGATAAGAAGCCAAAAAAAGGAAAACTCCTTTTTAATTAAATTTATGTCTGAATTATGCAGAAGTGAATACTTAAGGAAGACATGAAACTCTTAGGACTTGACAGTCTTTGAGGTTTGCTTCTCAGTAATGTTAATTTTCATAGCAATGGAAAATATCACAAACACTCCAGACACCAGGATTCTTAACTGAGGTATCTGAATGTAGAATCTGGTAAATGGCTCTATACTGGTTTATCCTTGGTGAGGACATTTTTGCCACTAAGTCTAGTCTCTAGAAAGGAGACTAGGATTAAATCTGTTATTGAATTTGTTTTGCTATGCCATTTTATCACCAATTAGCAAATATTCTGTATTGGTGATCAACACTGTTGGATAGTGGCAATTAATTAAAAAAAAATAGAAAAAGGAGTTGGAGGATATAAAGGGAGGGGAAAAAAGTACCCTGCTTTGTAGATGTTAGAGTGAACAAGCAATTTCTTAACACCTTTTCTTCAAGGAGTTAAGATTAATAACATCTTTGAACAATTATTTCAAACGTGCAGGGACTCTATGAAAAAGTAAAAAGATGAAATCCTGTGTAAATAGTTTCGAACATTCCCAGTGAAGACATGTTGATTAATAAACATAAAAGAGGGAAAATGCATATTAATTTGTTTACATTTAAGAGGCTTCTAGCTCATTAAAAATCTTCTAAGCATTTAACTAGTGAAGCAGTGGAAAAAATGGACATAATCTTTTGTCTCGTTGAAGGCTTCAATATGAAAAAAAACCCACATTATTGCTAAATATGTGTAATAGCTCTATTAATAACAGTGTTTTGAAAATGGGGCAGGGGTGTCAACTCAGTGGTTTCACTATACTATGGTGGAAATTTGGCTTCACTTTTTTGTCTCAGTTGCTGTGATCAGTAGAACTGAAGAAAATTTAACTCCATCAACCACAGTCTTTGGTTCTTGTACAGAGATAGCCATAAATTCTTGGATGTGATTTTGTTAGGTGTGATCTGTGGCTAGTTATCAAATGGGGGGTCTCCAGGAAAGCTCAAGTGCAGTAGATTATCAGCTGATGTGGTTCCTTTCTTTTGGCTCTTTACTAAACCACTATTAAAAAATGAGGTATTTCTACTGTTTATTTTAGATGTGGTGAAGAAAAAAAAAAAAGGAAGAAAGAGAGAAATGTTAACAACAAATGTTTATAGAAAAAGAACCCTTTGGACTATTTTTAATGAAAAGTAATCTTAACTTAAAGTGTCCTATATCGCCATGTAGAGATAGAGTAATTGCATTCAATCTATCTTAAAAATAATAGCTGAAGAACCACCTAACACTTCCTTGTATAAACAGTCCTGGGAGAAAATCACTAGATATTTGCAAGTTTTCCCTAAAATTACCTTTTCTTTTTAGATGCTTGCTTTCTGAAGGCTTTTGCTCTAAAAGTATTAACACAAATTACCTTTTTTTAAACATCGGACATTTTCTGCAAGCAACAGATATAAAAAAGTATGAGGTATTTAAACTGTATTGTGCAGTTCGAGTTTAAGCATAAAAGCTTTCAGATATTTTGCTGGCTATTCATTTTTCATTAAAAGTGCTTCTCTTCTTCTTACTATTTTTTTCCTGATTTTTCAGGGACTGTTTGCACTATGAGAAATAAAGCAATGAATTTCTGTTTCTGCTTATATGTCATATTTATTGAACTCTATAACTTCTTATGGCATGTGTTACTTACTATTATAACATGAATAAATACCAGAACTATGTTGGTAATTTTGCAGATCCAATGCGTGGGCCACGGAAACTAGAGGTTGTGGAGATCAAATCCAGACAAATCACTATTTGCTGGGAACCATTTGGATATAACGTCACACGTTGCCATCGATACAACCTCACAGTTCATTACCGTTACCAGGCTGGAGGGCAAGAGCAAGTGAGAGAAGAAGTAAGCTGGGATACAGACAGTTCACATCCCCAGCACACAATTACTAATCTATCACCATACACAAATGTCAGCATCAAATTAGTACTAATGAATCCCGAAGGACGAAAAGAAAGCCAAGAACTTGTAGTACAAACTGATGAAGATGGTGAGTCTTTGTATTTACATTGTACATGCATACTACCTGATACTCGATACACGTTTCTATATAAGTGCATGTTCAACCTCCACTAAAATCTGTAATAGGTTTTCCACTGACTTCATCAATTTTAAGGCAATTAAGGGTCCATTGAAAGTGTTATAATAATCTTTTACATAACTTATAACATCACATATCATTTAATAATTTCTTCATTAAACTCATGACTTGTGCTTGAATGTTCTGCCTCTTACGAGTTCCAATATCAGTATGAAAAAATTCCAGGTGGTTGTCCACAGTATCCTTAAGTAAGCTTTTCTTTGACTTACATACTCAGCATTACATATTTTTTCTTTATTTGTGGTTTCAATTTCTCTAGCTTTGGCTTTCTAACAACCAGATGCTGTTAGCTGCTGATTCAGACAATATATCCCACATATAGACACTCAAATATTTATATATTCCCTTCATTTTAGTAATTTTTGGCTAATCTGGGCTTTTCAGATATATTGTTTTTCTTTTGAGCAATAATGTAATTTATTAGTGTCTTTTTTTGAAACGTGGATGGCAGAATTAGTTACTGTGTCTCTGTAATGCTCTGGTAATATTATATTTAAAGATTATACTATCATCCTAAGTCCTCAGTGATATTATTGTGATTTTACTGGAGCTCTTTTAGCTAGGATATAAATATGGGACTTCCTTGTTGGTCATGTACCAGGAATCATTTTAACCTTTCCAGAACACTCTGTGCTGGGGTATAGACCTGTGAGGCACTCTGCAAGTGTAAGTCAGGGGTTTTTATCCTTGCTTTTAACCATTTTAAAATATATAAAATATATATATATACAATGGCTGGCATTGCTTAATGTAATGGATCTGTCTTCCTCCAATTTTTGTTATCTGCAGTCTGAACTGGAATGGTATTGTATTTTCTTCCAAATAGATTTGCTGCAAACATGTTAGAAAGATTTCTAAAAAAAACTTCTGCAGTGTTGGGTTCGTCTTGAAGTCTGTTATTTGAACCTATTTAATCATTTAATAGCTACTGTATTAGGTTTGTGTACTACTAATTTCTAATGAAAATATATGAGGGAATAAATTAAACAATTTAGGAATGTATGGTTGCCAATGCCAGAGATTTGACAAAGCTTAGTTAACAAAAACAATTGTTTGATTAGAATTAATTTTGCTGTTATCCTCTAATTTTGTTTCAGTTCAGCTGTAGGATGACAAAGGTAAAGACCTTACTGTCATCTTGGCCTTTTATGTATTTTTCTTTAAACTTTTGTGTAGTATTTTCTTATTTCTGGCCCTGTGATTTTACATTATTCCAAGACCTATTAAAAACCAACATCGGTGGCTGACAGAATATCTTGGAGAAAAATTATAAAATGTTAGTATGTCGTACGCTTTCAGTAAGGTTTGTAAATCTGGATGTAACACAACAGAGCATACTGACCCAAAAAATCATCATAGTGGTTTGAATCATACAGTCGTGTAGGTTGCAAGGGACCTCCAGAGGTCATTTAGTCCAAACTTTTGCTCAGAGCAGATGGCTCAAGGTCTTGTACAGTGGACTTGTGAGTATCTCCAAAGATGGATATCTCACAACCTCTCCGGGTAACCTCTGCCAGTGTTTGACCTCTCTTATGGCTTAACTACCCAGAGTTTATTGCTTTCACAGAATTTTAGAGGGTTACCACAGCATATTGCTTTACCTCCAACTTATTTACATTATATTTAGTTCCTCTCCCTTTATACATAAATCATAGAATAATTTTTCCATATCACGAGTTATTTGGGAGAAAAGATCAACACGCACCTCACTACAACCTCCTTTCAGATAGTTGTAGACAGTGATAAGGTCTCCCCTCAGCCTCCTTTTCTGTAGGCTAAACAATCCCAGTTCCCTCAGCTGCTCTTCCTAAGGCTTGTGGTCCAGACCCTTCACCAGCACTGTTGCTCTTCTCTGGACGCACTCCAGCAACTCAATGTCCTTCTTGTACTGTGAGGCCCCAAACTGAACACAGTATTTAAGGTGCAGCCTCAGCAGAACTGAGTGCAGAGGAGCAATCGCTTCCCTAGTCCTGCTGGCCACACTATTTCTGATACAAGCCAGGGTACTATTTGCCTTCTTGGCTACCTGGGCACATTGCTGGCTCATTTTCAGCCAGCTGTCAACCAGTACCCCCAGGTCCTTTTCCACCGGGCAGCTTTCCAGCCACGCTTCCCCAGGCCTGTAGCGTTGCATGGGGTTGTTGTGATCCAAGTATAGTACCTGACATTTGGCCTAATTTAACCTCATATTGTTGGTCGCAGCCCAGCCAAATCATTAACCTCAGGTTTCCAAATGAGCTTTAACAGTTTTCCAGCACTCGGAAGCAAGATTTACAGCCCAGACATAGGGTTGCCCTAAAGGCCTAATCTTACTGGTCCATACAAGACTGGTTAAGCCAGTTTAGAAACCATCACCTGTATCCATGGAGAATCCCCTTGGTAGAGCAAAGGACTTTGCAGAGTGCGTTGGAGAGGTAATTATGAAGTTTCAAACTATATAAATTCCCAGGCCAGCAGCACAGAGGAGGAGGAGGACAGTGCTCTAATAGATCTTGCAATGGGAAGGAGTCACCAGATGTCTTACTTTCAGGTCTTCTTATTCTTTAACCATTTGAGTAAATCTCAGACACGGATCTGAGAAGTAAATTCAACCACTGCAGAAAGTAGTTTCCTCTTTCTTTCTCTAGCATGTGGAAAATGTTAAGTCTATTTTCTTGCTAGATTTCACATATAGTTTGTAGGGAAGTGCTAACCCATCAATTCTCATTGCCTCACAACAGTCCTGTGTACATTTTCCAGGATTTTCATATTCCATTGCAAGTGTTGTTACAAAAATAAAATCACAGATACATGTCTATGTACTGTTTACACTTTTTTCTTCCCTAAAAACTGCATTGAGGTTCTCTTGGAGGCAAGGTGATTGTT
This sequence comes from Clamator glandarius, assembly GCA_033459285.1. Lineage (NCBI taxonomy): Eukaryota > Metazoa > Chordata > Aves > Cuculiformes > Cuculidae > Clamator > Clamator glandarius. Next base: position 2,399,996 of record JAUNZM010000070.1, read on the forward strand.
GCAGA